>CM020215.1:108495510-109808010 GCA_009819775.1 Phoenicopterus ruber ruber
CACTTTGCGATACACAACAACACCTTATGTAATATTGTAAGCAAATTATTAATGAACAAAAATGTACAGAAGCAGATGGACAAGTTAGTGAATATCATGGTACTGCACAGCTTTAATACTGACACACATTTACTTTCCAGTGGAAGAGATAAAACACGTATTTGAAAGTAATTGGGATGGCTTTATCAACGTCTAACGATACTGAATTTTGAATAGGATATAGTGAGTAAGGTGTTCCACCAAAGCTCAGCACAAGTGTTCGAATTAAAAGGACAAAAAAAATCTACCGGTGACTGAGTTAAACATTTTCCAGAGAATTAAATTTGAATTGTACCCTGGATAATCTTCTCTTCATACGATAATACCAAAATAAAAAACATACATATGTAAAAACGATGCCTTCTTTATCTTGCTTGAACATTTTTGCATATTTTTAAGTAATGGTTTTAACTATAATGGTTTAACAAGCAGGAAAATTACATATATTCATTGGTCACATATATAAATGCATACATTTTTTTCTCAACTTTTTTGGTTTGTAACCTGCTAAATAACAGTCTTGACCTTAAGGAAGTTAATTAGCTTTTTTTTTTTTAATATTCAATAGTGCTGAGTTATAGTTGATGGCTGTAGTGTTTTATCTTATCATGGAACAAGTTAATGAAATGAAAAGCAACACATATTTAGCACTGTAATTTACTTCTCTAAAATTCTGCCATTACTAAAAGTGTTCTTAATACTGGTGAGCTCCAAGGCAATATACAAAACAACATAGACTGGTTATACGAAAAGGGTATTCAAATGGAAACTTGTGTTCATGGTCAGATAACTAACAGAAATAAGCTGTAGGATGCAATATTTAAATTAAGCCTCAAATGAGTGGGCTATCCACATACAATATTCTAAGAAAAGTTTGACAATTTACTCATTGAGATTTGAGAGGTACAGAAGATTTGGACACAGCCATGAAAACTAATGAAGAGACAGGATGCTGTCATTAATGTCCACTTACAGAGTCTGGTTTATTCAAAAAGTGTATAAACATGCGTTATTTCCTCATCATAGTAGGGTTTGAAGCCCCTCACTAAAACACAGGTCAAAGATTTTCTTTGCTTATATCCAACTTTTTGGATGTATTGTATTGCCAGAAATGTACTTAGTGCAAGCTGAAAACAATTTGACCGTTGCTTTCCTTCCAAACACTAAACACTTTACTACAAATTTAGTGGATCCAGCTTCAGCTCTCGCAGACTTCAGGTAACAGAACACAAAGGTTTGTTTAGACTGCATCAAAACAATTAATGTCATGAATTTCAGTGGTGCAGCTCTATCCTCTATTGTACTGTACATGTATTGGAAAGAGGAAATAAGATACTCTGACATTTCAATTTTTTGGAAGCAGCCTGAATATGTCTTAATAATAAACTGCATCCTTAACTACTTACTAGGTATTCCTTGAGTTTATATTGTTTGTTTCTCCTGGGAAATCTCTTATATTTGTGGTTGGAGAAATTAATGCTAATAATTCTTTTAAAACTGCACTATAAAAACAGCTTTAGTGAAACACCTTAAGTTCTTTCATTTGTAGCAAGGTTTGTTTTTCTTCCCCTTTACTTAGTGGCACGGGATGGCTAAAAACAGATACTAAGGGCGTCATTCTAGTGAAAGGGTCTAGGCCATCTCATGCTACCTTTAATTTTCATATTCACTCTTTAATCTCACACTTCCAACTTCTGACCTCTTCTTAAATAGGAAGGGCAACTATGTTGCTTGCTTTGAAAAGATTTATATCTGTCTCTAATGTCTTCACTGACATCAGTTCTGCCTGTCACGTTCTCATTTCTACACCCCAATGGAAAACCACCTAACATACTCCTTTACATCCAGCATTATCCAAAGTAGCTTACAGTACGTAAACCTTCTTCACATATTTAGTCTCTTGTTTTCTTCATGTCATGAGGAGTAGAGTTTTGTGCTTATCACCAAATAAAATTGCAGTGCAAACTTTAAACATAAAAGTTACACAATTAAAAGTTAATATATGGCACCACAGCCTATTAATTCACATATAGTACAACAGACCAATAAAAACAGACATGAATATGAACATAGCTAAAAAGGTGAGCTTGCATAGCAATGCAACAAAAGAAATTATATACAGAAGGAAATCCTTTTCATCCTGGAGGGTGATTTTTTTTTTCTTTCTTTTTTATATACTCCTGACAAGGAATAATTTAAGGTGGATGGTGTATTAAAGAGAAGAACACAAGTAAAGTATCTGTGGGATATGTGTGGCTGTGTGTCTTTACATTGCATTTACAGTTCTTTTAATAGTACATAAATAAAGAAAATGTTCATTGCACTGTTTAGTGTCATCACTTCCATGAGTTCAGACCTGATGGTCCATCAGAGCAGCTTGCAATGTGTCTTCTCAACTACTCTATAGAGAGAAACAAAGAGAGAGAAAGAGGTTGTAATAAGGAGAAAAAACACAAAACAAAGCCTATGGCAATATTACTGCAGCATGAGATGAATATTCAATAGGTTGGGAGAAGAGAGATAATTGCTTCTAAGCTGAAAAGTGATGGATGCTAAAATTCAGCACTTATCAACACCATACCTTAGACAGCACATTTCAGGGTTTGTGGATCACCATTAGCTCTCTCACAAGTTACGGGGCAGTAACTGTCGGGAGGTACCGAGGGTTTGACTGCAGCGAATGGGAGGCAGACATGCCGGCAGCTACATTGCTTTTGCTAGTAAACATACCAGTATGTCCGAGCTAGCTGAGATGTTGATGTACTACTTCAAACAACAGAGCCAAACCTTTTGGCATCTAGTACTACCATCGCATACACAGCATTAACATGGTTTTATACAAGGTTTGACAGATATTGAGTGATGATAGAAAAAAGTTTGGAAAATAATTTCCCTGGCCTGGGAAGTTGAGGAAAGGGTTGGGATATACAACTGAAAAACTGGACTATGCAGTCAAAAAAAGAGGACCTCCATCTAAGTTCAAAAAGAGCCGAATACTGCTCATCAAGCAACAGAAAGTTAAGGAGAAGGCATCATGAGCTTGCCACCATGCCCAATAAATTCAGCACCCTTTTCATTCACTCCTCTGATAAAAATCATAGAATCATAGAATAGTTTGGGTTGCAAGGGACCTTTAAAGGTCATCTAGTCCAACCCCCCTGTAATGAGGAGGGACATCCTCAACTAGATCAGGTTGCCCAGAGCTCCATCCAGCCTGACCTTGAATGTTTCCAGGGATGGGGCATCTACCACCTCTCAGGGCAACCTGTGCCAGTGCTTCACCACCCTCACTGTAAAAAATTTCTTCCTTATGTCTAGCCCTTATGTCTCCCTTATGTCTGTCCTTATGTCTCCCCTCCTTTAGTTTAAAACCATTACCCCTTGTCCTATCACAGCAGGCCCTGCTAAAAAATTTTTCCCCATCTTTCTTACAGGCCCCCATTAAGTACTGGAAGGCTGCTAGAAGGTCTCCCCAGAGCCTTCTCTTCTCCAGGCTGAACAACCGCAACTCTCTCAGCCTGTCCTCATAGGAGAGGTTCTCCAGCCCTCTGATCATTTTTGGGGCCCTCCTCTGGACCCAGTACAGCAGGTCCCTGCCTTTCCTGTGCTGAGGGCTCCAGATTTGGACGCAGTACTCCAGGTGGGGTCTCACCAGAGCGGGGCAGAGGGGCAGAATCACCTCCCTCGCCCTGCTGGCCACTTTGCTTTTGATGCAGCCCGGGATATGGTTGGCCTTCTGGGCTGTGAGCGCACATTGTCAGCTCATGTCCAGCTTTCCATCCACCAGTACCCCCAAGTCCTTCTTGGCAGGGCTGCTCTCCATCCCTGCATCCCCCAGCCTGTACTGATACCGGGGGTTGCCCCGACCCAGGTGCAGGACTCTGCATTTGTCCTTGTTGAACCTCACGAGGTTCACTCAGGCCCACTTCTCAAGCTTGTCCAGGTCCCTCTGGATGGCATCCCGAAAAACTGCTAATGGCATTTCCAAGACAAGCACACTACGCTTTGCCAAGAAAACTAAATTACTAGAATTTCTTTTCAATTTTCCCAGTGTTTCACTAGCATTACACACTGAAAGATGCACCATGTAGATAACATTGGCAGGGCTTACACAGATTTGGACTGGTCCAAACCAAAGAACAGAAGAACTTCATTTGTTTGTCATCACAGGCAAAATACCTCAGAAGGCAAAAAGATCTGATTATCACACTCAACTTCTTCCTCTCTTCACAACAGATTTATAATTTTTTTTCTTTTTGTCTGTTTGAGAGTTTGAACTGTAGCTAGAGATAAACTTACATAATTCACCAGTAAACTGTCCTTGACTGTTTGCTCCCACATAGCCTACATCGAGAAGGTCACTGGCATTGCGTTGGTGACCTCCTCGCAAGACTTCACCTTTTCTAGGTCCGGTCGATCCTTTAGAAGAAGCTGTTCCTGAAGAGCTGTGGCCACCAGGGGATGGGAAGTTGGGTTTACTATATGGTACGAGTGCCTCTTCTAGAAAAGCAAAATAAAACAAAACAAAATAAATACCAAATAAATTCCTATAAATAGGAATAAACAAGCTGTTCTTATATGGACATCATATTCATTCCTGCCCTCAGATATCTGTCTTCTGTCTTGCTTTATAGCATGGCAATTTTACCTAAGAAAATACACAACTGAGTGTTGTATCCCGCAAAGAAACCAGCATGATTTTAATCTTGCTTTCATGTAAACTCATAAGTTAGTTTATATTAATTATAAAAAGTCTAGATTCATTATGAAGTAATATCATGAATCATGGATACTTTAATAAAAATAGATGCACATACAATTTCCAAAACAAAGCAGCTATGATTAGATTTTTGCTTCAAGCCTACATGAATGTGCTTTTTCCTTTTCTTTAGCTTAAATTATGGTAACGTTACCTCAATCAATTTAGATAAAGAACTACAATATCGGCTAATTTAATTAGCTTCCAGCAGCTCAGTAATTTCTAATGATGCAAGGTACACTGAAGATTTTTTTAACTGGTTGCGAATTACATTGGAAAATATTATATTATACATAATATCAGTAGTTGTAATATTTGGGGTAAGTAAATCTTCCTGCAGCTTGTTTCATGTTCCATTATGAGCAAAAGGCTTACTTTTGCTCACTTGGCCTCTTCCTTTGTGAAGACGCTGTGATAATGAATTGCTTGCGAGAGCAGGATTAATACCAATAAAGTATAGGAACTCTATGTCTTCATATAGAATGAAGTACCACAACACACCTGATTAGAGTTTCCAGGACATATTGTTGTAATAATCCTAACCTAACAAGCAAAACAGCAGCACTGATTTAACGCTGAAATAGAAGAACTGTTTTATTTCTTTGCTGTGTATGATCCACTTTTTGCTGTCTCAGAAGCTGAAGAAAAAGACCTTGCTAAATATAGTTTGATTCAAGAAAGAATAGGAGTGTATATGCTTAACCTCAAACACAGGAATTGTCCCTTCTGAAATCAGTGGGATACCTCCTGCTTGAATCTTACATTTTTTAAAGTGAATCTGGGCTGAAAGGGGATTTTTTTGTTTTGCTTTTTGCATTTTCTTCACTCTTAAACAATCTGGTGAGCAGAAACAGACTTTGACAGAGGGCAGGAACACAGAAGGGAAAGTAGGTGGGGAGGGTTGGAAAGAAAGAGGAGATAAAAATGTTTTTATTCACAATGTTGGAGCCTTTGCAAAGGCCGCAGCAGAAGCACGATTAACTTAGGGAAATGCTAAATGAGAGCAAATTTGTGGCAGAACCCCAGGATTTCTTTCTTTGTACCTACTCTCACAAGTGAGTAGGACATGGGAATTCCCCATGTGATCTGCTATTGAATGGAACCCGTTTGTAAGGTAAATCTGCTGCAGAAGAGGGCAGGCAGCTGACTTCTTTCTCTGCCAAAGTATCTCCCTCTGGTCCTGCCCAAGGGACCAGAGTATTTGTGCTGCAGGGCATAAGGGCATTATCAGCGTTTTGTGCTATGACTGTGTGCTGTCCTTGCTGAAATATAAAGAAATGCTTAAAAGACAGAGTAAAATGGCATTTAACAGCCATAGCCTCCTAAATTATGTTACCTGTTCTTTATATATGAAGCCCTAACAATAGAATCAGATGCAAACCTGGTTTCCAAAGGCTGGCTAAAATACAGAACAGCTTGCATTAAGGCAGCAATAAAGAAAGCAGCATAAATCAGTTTAGCAGAAAGCTGGATACATTTTTAAAGGATGGAAAGAAAAGTCACTAGCATTGCAAAAGAGTTTGAAGATGACATATATGGTCAACCGATTTGTTTTTCTAGTTTGTGGACTCAGGATAAGGCCTCCTTCGGGTTCAATGAAATATTGAGAAAAAACAATCATGAATAAATATAAAGTGCATTATCATTATAGAGCATATGGTGTGCTAAATTATCTGTTGTGCCCTCAGAAATAAATGCAATCCATAAAATAAGCAATTGTGACATAAAATAAAGGCTAAGTTTTTCACAACATTCTAGCGCATGAAAGGTAGTTGTCTCAAATCCTTAGAATGGGCTCACATTTATTAAACACTCAAAACGGTGCCCCATGCCCCAGGCCTGCAAAGAATATGGGGAGGCTTTGCTGAGGCATTTTTCTTTGAAATACTGAGCCTTTAATTTGAAGATATAATTCTAGCCCCTGTGAAATCAGGATATATGTGTGTAACGATGTTTCTATACCCCATAAGATAACAAAAAGTCTTTTAATATTATCAAAACTATTGTAACTTGATCTAGCACTACTTTCTTTAGAGGGGTAGCTGAGAATGTCATATTTGATGTGCTGTAACTGCGGTTCCACAATGAAGTCATTGGCAGGAACTCAGTGATCTTGCTTATACTGAAAGCAACCAGTGGAAACACGGTTCCCAGAATTAGGTATTTTTATTCTATTCAACTTCAAACCAAAGGTCTTGCTTTCAAAATTTCACTCACAGCTTGGTAATGTCTGAATGAAGCCCTTTCAGCTGCAAAATAGCTATTTTCTGGAAGCTGACAGCTAATAATTCCTTTTGGAAATATATTGAAAACTAGGACAGAATAGATTTCCAGAGATCTTTGTCATTAATAAAGGAAAAGGGAAGAAGTACAATTAATATTAGTAAAACCCCCAAATTTAGTAATATAAACGAGCATCACACCTAAAAGCAGCCTTTTTTAAATCTACCAGAGAAAAGAATACAGAGCAAGAAAGCTGTAGTGCAAGAAGCTGGGATGAGAAGACAGACATACAGATATGAAGCTCTGGCCCACCTTGTGCACAACTTTATGAACCCCTCCCACCAGGGTAGAACTGTAATATCTCCTAGAGGAATCTTTTGTCATGCATAAAGGATATGCAATTGCTCTGATCATCCTGAATTTGACAAGAACAAGATACCTGTAGTCACTCCAGCCCTAAATTCAGTGCTCGTGTAGGGCACTGGAAGTGTCAAGATCAAGTACTTTTTACTTAAGGACAGATAAATGCAAGTCCTGCAGGATGGGAATTTTACTACTGGGTACCCTCTGTATCACAGAATAACTGACAACTTCTATTTGTACGCTTACGAAGCAAAGGAAAAGGAGGGGAGTTCTTGTTAACCAGGTCAGAGAAGCTTCTTAATAATAATTTACAAAGAAATGAGATGTATAAAGTATATTCGGGCTATTTTCTATGTGTTTGTACATCTTGTACATTGTAATTAAAATTGCCATTTCACCAAGTAGCATGAATTTCACACACTAATTTTAAACTGCGACTTCACATCATCATTTCACAACATGAACAGCCACTCACTTATTTATGCAGCTGAAAGATTAGAGGGTTTTAACGGTACCGTTATTGTTATATTTTAAAATATGGATTATATTTAAAATATTTACATTTTAAATATGGGTAGCAGTATTTCCTAGGAGGGCTTTATTCAGTAAATTCTGCCCCCACAACAGGTTTGCCTGCATACTATTTTTTTTTTAGAATGTCATTGATATTAGTGTCCTAGATTAACAAGGAGCATTAATAGTAGAATAAAATCAAGAAAAAGATGGATAATGTAAGTACCTCTAGTGTCACTGTGGGAGCTACATACACACTTGAAGAAACAGTGTAGTCCTACAGAAAGCTCCACGTACAGTATAATTTTTTTTTTTTAATCTTCTTAATTGTCCACTTGTATCACTCTAATCAGCACTGGGATAACATGTGATTAGTGGGTTAAAGAAAACACCCTAGTAAGGGGACCTGAAACAGCAGCTTTTACTCGAGGTCAGGCTGAGAGAAGGAATCTGTGAATATTGTAGAACTACAACTCCAGCTCAGCATCGCCTCCTGCACACATTTTTACAGACTTGAAATCCATTTAGGAGATGAAGTCAGCACTCGGCAACGAGCAGGTCCTGGACATAGGTGAAAACCTGCGCTGTCGTCTTGCTGGGCCTAAGAGATGAATGTTACTTTGTCATATCCTTGAGTAAGGAGAAGACAGTGTTATAAATGCAGCTGGAAGGAATGTCAGTAGCTCAGAAGGATCAGCCTTCTTGCAGACACGCGAAAACAGCTGCTGCCAATTTAGAAGCAGGTTGAAAGAACTAGAAAATATGGCCCTATATGTATAAATAAATACATCTAACAGAAAATACTCTAAAAATCTGTTTCTCCTTCCCTGCCTGCCTGAAACTGCTCCTGTTTTTTCCACCATTATGCTTGACAACATTATTAATTGCCAAAACACTGCAAAGAATGCACCGAGTTAGGTGCTAATGAGATTTCACTGTTGCGGGAGGGAAAGTACTTGGATCACAAGCTCTCATTTCGCTTTGCCTTTTCTTATTTTCCAGCCTGAGCCTCAGCAGTGCTGGCACAGAGGGGCGCGAGGTGACCCTAGACTCCTGCCAGATACAGAAACCTTCAGCTGGGAAGCGTCAAGAAGCCGTCTGCGTTGCCTCGGCTGGTGCAGCACACACACACCTGATCCGAAGGCTTGTTTGTGTTGGGCTTTCCTGAAATCCTCTTGGCGGTCTGTAGAGCTTATCCACTCCTGGGTTTGCCGCTGCCACTCTAGTGACGTCCTAGCTTGCCGGTCCAGGGAGCTCTTTGTTTCATCTACGGTCGGTGCATGCTGCCTCTCAAGAGAGCTTCCTTTCCTCTCTGCCGAGCCTCCGCGCTGGCCGGGGACTATTTGCTGCCTTAAACCCTGACCAGGGGGCGGGTCGGGTGGTGGTGGAAGATCTAAAAAATGTGAATAAGATTTAGATGAACTAATTTTTTCATTGAAACAGAAGGTCTATTTGACGCTGAAAAGAAAAGTCCCTTGCAAATGGCACGTATCGCTTCATTTGCTGATTTTAAAAGGAGGAAATTTCAGGTTAATCAGAAATGTATTTTTACCTTCTGCTAGTTTTTTACTCAGGTTACTGCGTTGCTAGCTCTTTCTAACTTCCATAAAAATACATAGACTCTGAGCCCTGACTTACATTTCGGAGAACGGGATTTATTTTCTGTGGAGTATACTGAAGCTGACTCTTTCAGTAACAGCAAGCAATTAAGAAAGGCTGTGAAAAACTGATCTGTGCCAGTTGACAATTTCTCCCCGTCATATCGGGGCTTGCTTCATCACCCTCATTTTTGGGCTTCGCTTTCAGCTTGAGGTTTAAACTCAAAATCTACATATACAACTTTATCAAAATGAATAAAATTCCACAAAATTTTGGGGAAAAATTATTCACAAAACCTACCGGCATTGAAAAAGCATCAACACATCTGTGAAAAATGCACGTTTAAATGGAACCACCAAACAATGGGTGAGCATTTTATTCAAGTACTATTTGAAATTTCAGCCAAGAGCTAGAGTCTTCACAGACAAGAGGATGGCCACTCTGAAGTTTAGCAGCCTTGCAAATATAACCAATCAAAATACAATTTCAGCTGAACACTCAAAGACGCTTGCCTGGTCTCTAACAACTCCTGTCCTTTTCAAGTTTATCACTTGGACTACGAAGATGCTTGTAGAATTGAAGGTCAAGCTTCTAAACACATTTGTGGAGGCAAAAGTACCTGTCGTTTGTTAGTCCTTGACCCAAGGTAATTATAGAATCTGGAGAATTATAATTCTAAATGTAAGATTTTCATGTAAACTATATGATAGGCTTATAATAGTCCAGAAAAGCCTCAGATTATTAAAAAAAAAAAAAAAATCAGGAAAGGTTAGCACCTTTAGTATTGTAATGAAAACTCTCCCATATCGGATACCCATTTTATACATAGAACACTTGTTGGTAATTCTGGTTTTGGGCAATGTACAGCCCAAACAAATCTGTGCAGCCCTACCAACGTCACTAAACCTCTGTTAGTTTACACTAGATATGGATCTGTCCTACTTTCTAGTCTTTCGTATCTTACAGCGTTGTGAAGGTTTATCAAGGAATTGAACTTGGCTCAATAACAGGCACGGAAAAGTAAACCTCTGCTTTGCCTGCAGGAAAGGCTGATGTTTATAACTCTAGTGAAACTGAAATTCATTTTATAAATTGGTGAGGAGGCTTTTGGAGGGAATTTATTTTGAAGTATGTAATCTGGCTTTATATAATGTTACACAGACTTTTTTCATGTCCTTGCTGTTAGAGGTGATACTTACACCTCACATATGGGGCAGAAATGCTTCCAAAGTTGCTGAGATGTCATTCCAGTCAACATCATTGTCTCTTTACAGCTAAATGAGGACGCGTGGGTTATTTGTGTCTACAAGGGAAAGAAGTTCTATATCTGCTGTTGCTCCCGTACCTTTGTTCATAGCTGAAATGCTACAGCCCAGATTAAGATATCTATCTTCTGGCTCGAACAGCCTTATAATAATCTGTAGGTGAGCTTGGTGTATGCTTTATGTTCAGCACTAATTTATTTGAGAAATTTTTAGTTATGAATATAGATGTGACCTTTCATGACAATGACTATACTTGAGTTACTGTAGGTGGAAGCGGGAGGGTATGGGAGCTTGCCAATGTTAAAATTGCTTTATAGTGTTGGCTTCCAAAATGGTATTTCTTATAATTGATTTTATTGCGATCATAACCAGTTAATGTACAGAACCACAATACTTGGCATCTGCTTATGCAATCTGAAATAAAGATTACTTAAGTTGTGATTTATAAGCACTTTATGGAGATGCATTGAATCCAATAAACACAGTCATAACATGACATCTCACAATGCAATTTTCCAAGATAAAATATTTACCGTTCAATATAAACAAAATTTTTAAGCAGTAACATAGCCAAAAAAAAAAAAAAAGTTAAAATTATTGCAGTGCAAAACTTCTTAACATAGAGTACCCTTCTTCAGAAATTGCCATCTAATAGTTGTTATTAATTAGATACTGAAAAGGAAAGAAGATTTTTACTTAAACCGTACTGCATGCTTTTATCCATCCTCAAAATGGGCATAACGATTGCCTTATGCATAGGAGTGAAATGAAAAACCATGTTTGTAAAATTCTTTGGGTATTTTAGACCTGTGGATGAGTTGAAATGAAAAATAAAATTTATCTTCTAATGAAGCTTCATACAATTCTGGAAGAATTACAGGTACTACAGAATTAATGTAAGCTGGCTCCAGCCTGAGTACAGACTTACTGAACTGTGTTAGACATGTCTGAGAAGATCTGTAAGAACGGTTACTAATTCTAGCCAACCATCACCTGACTAAACTTTCTTTTTCTTTTTCATCACCTGACTAAACCTTTTTCACCTTCTTACTCAGGTTGATTGTCACAGTAACACCTACCTTTCCTTTTTAATAAAAGAAGCTGGAAGAGAGCTCTGTTTGGAAATGTGGCTTTTTATTTGCTCTACAACTTAAATCCTGTAGTGCAAATCCTCTGCCTTAGGTAAATTACTAAATATGCTCTGTTATCTTGCCTGGGCATATATAAAGACCCCGTGTATCTGGAGTCATGTGTTTCTTCCTCCAGTGCCCCAGAGCACAGTCTTGCCTTTCCTTTCCTCTCCTCTCCTCTCAATTCCCAGCCAAACATGTCCATATGTGACTGTGCACGTGTCTCCACACACACGTGCAAGTATGCACATACGTGATGGTTAATGGTTGGCATTTCAACTGCTAGTAAAGGGGTAACAGACGAGTTAGTAGTCTCAGTCCCTAACAGACAGACCTACTACCATAGAGAGGCAAGCCAACTCATTCCATCATGTCAATTGCTTCAGAGAAGTTTTGAATCTAGAAATTTAGGGACTTCAGCAGGATTTTCAGTGAGGATACCTAGAGTGGTATCACTGATTATCACTGTACTTCCATCTAAACGACATGTATCTTCCAGGTGCCAGGTCAAACATCTGAAAACCCACATTGAGCTAGGAACTCACTAGGCCAGTGGGATGTCATCCAGACTACCACTTGCAGCCTCTAATGGCAGGATTATCAAACCTGCGAGGCAATTTATAAGTGCGTTGGTGGGGAGGTGATGGTCTTATTGATTTAGTAATGGAGGGATTGTGATTGAGAAGCTGTAGGACATCAGAGTGCTTGATAAGAGGTAGATGGATGTTCGGCCTGGGATTACTCCAGCCCTGCTTTAGATGGCAGAGCATTGGCCAAATGATTCAGGCACCAGCCAAGCTTTGGCACAGCCTCTCATTATTAACTGGAAAAAGCAGCAAGTTACAGAACCTACAAGTGTAAGGACATCCCTTTCTACCTGTGCCAGTGACTTGTTTTCCTAGGGGTGATAATTACTGCGACATTTAATAAGCCTCTGAACCACTTTCTAGCATCAGAAAGCAAGCATCTTCTCTACAGTGATCTACTTTAGCAAAAATTGATTTGTAATACACAATAGCAAGTTAGTGGCAAAGCTAATAGAAGTCTTAAGTTCCTGTTCCCCTTTTTAACCCCTAACCACAGTTCCCTTCTGCCTTCTCTTTGCTTTTTTTAAACACCATGCTCAGCTAAGGAAGAGCTTTTAACTTCAGTCATGCAGTTACCATGCCACCACCTATATGACAGATTCCACTATTTTGCAATTCATGAATACATTGTTTCCAGGAAAATAAATTATTCCTTGAGAACTAGAACTAAAAACCTCCTATTTGTTTTTTATGGTGGAATGTGAGTTCAGAATGAAGGTTTTCATCATCTGAGGGATTCATAAGGTATTCTTCCTCTGTGGATTTGCTGTTGTCTCCGTGATCTTTTAGGATGCGAAAGTTAAAAACCAAGTTGTACAGCAAGACAAATATGAAGATTCAATCTAGAGTCAGTCTCTAGAGGATTCTGACCTGTGACCGAAGAAAATGAAGAAGTAGGCTTTTAGGGGATTTGTGTGGATTGCTGTCAAAAGTAAGCATGAAGTTGTACCCTTATATGCTTACATAGTCTGGGATCTGTGTGCTATGCGTTAAATATTGTAGTTTCTTAGGTCTTTTGCACTGTCCCACATGTATTACAGTTAACAAGGAGGAAGTGCTCAGGATGTGTATGGGAAAGGGCAGAGAAAGGACACGGCTGGAGCTTACTTGGTCAATGAAAATTTAAAATTACAGATATCCAGTATGTGATGAGACTTAAATACAGGATGCTAGGACTCATCCAGCTTGGGAATTTGAAGAGGACTGGCAAACCAAGTATGTTCCCATATGACAAACCCAAGAGGAAGCAGTTGTAAGGGAATGGATCGGAGACATCTCAAAACCAGGAGAAAATGTATAGTGATGCTTCCCACTGAAATCAGGATGGCCCAGGGCTGAATGGACTGGCCTGGATTAGGGCTCAGAATTGCTGGATCTGTCCCAGGTTCTCCTACTTGCTTTTTCTAACTGTAGCTTAAGCATAGTCATATTGTCTCTCTTTGTAAAGTTCATTGCAATATTCCACACAAAGCGTCCAGTTACCATTTTTAATTTCTGTATACCAGAGGTTCCTAAATTGTTTGTTTACATACACACAGGTGGCAGCAGCAATCTTTAGCTTCCTTAATTGACAAATGTTCTTTTGCAAATTTAGCTATGAGTCAGACTTGCCGTTACACTTTAATGACTCATATTCAGTAACAGTTGAAGTGGAAAAACTGTACAATTTGTGTTTGTTTGTTCCTGTGGTAAGAGAGGATGGGAAAGGATCCTCTATTACTCCAGGACATTATAAATTCTTGGAGCATATAGTAAGCACTTTAACTAGGTTTATAATAGATAAATGTTAAGCTAACAGTGTCTGAAAGCTGTTATGGTTACTGCCTGTGTCTGAGAGGTGGATTGTTGAAGGAAATAGTATATCATCGGTATTCTGACTCAAATATATGAAAGAAACTCCAATAAGATTAGTATTTTATAAAGAATAAATAAAAGACAACAGGAGATTCCTCTTTTAAAATAAATCTTAAAATCTGATCTCTTTCATTAATTTAAAACAATGCCAGATTTTATGATGGAGTCACTCCCCAAGAAGTCACACTTCCATCCGTCTCATGACCTGAACTGGATTCCCAATAATTTTCTGGTACTTACATTATCGTTAAACATTTCTATAGCAATAGTACTCAAAAGCAGAAGGATTAAGGTCCCACCATACTGCGTGCACTACAAACTCACATGTACACAGAATCTGTGGCCCAAAAGGCTCACAGTGACATGATACGCCACGCAGAAGGGTTGACTTAATGTGTGCACAGAAAGAGTATTGCCAGCACCACAAGTGACACTCACAATTTCCAGTTACTGTTCTCAGAGACACATCTATTTAATGGACCTGTGTAGCAGGGAGGCCTCTGGAATATATCCAGAAGGGGAGGGCATTAATGTTTAAACCAATTCAGATCCATATGAGTGGAAAATAAGCTACTTTAAGCTGTTTCCCCAAATAATATGGTAGTGAGGATGAGCCATAGAGCATGAGATGTAACGATAACTCCTTTGGTGAAGACTTTCACTTCCGGAATCTCTTCTCCACCTTTGTGGTCAAACACGGAATCTGTCAGAGCATACTGCAAAATTATGTCTGTACACCTGATAACATGACTGAGAGGAGAGCTCTGGTGGTTTTAGTGGCCACAGTCCACTTTGCTAGCTGTTAATATATTTTATACATGTACCTAGAGTAATAAATAGCACATTATAAACAAGCCAAACTAAATATACTCTCTATCAAATCTATTTATTACATTACCTGTCCAAAGAAGATATTGAAGGGAGTTGGACTTGATGATCCTTATGTGTCCCTTCCAACCTGAGATATTCTATGATTCTACAATTCTCAAGTAATTTTTACTAGAATAAGGAGGATGTTTATACTAAAATCTAAAGTCAAATTATTTGTTTTTACACCTTCTCCATACACTGAAAGATTTATCAAGGTGTACTTAAGATTAGGAGATAGGTTCACTGGCATCACACCCACTCCCATGGTCCAGATGATAGTGTTACAAGAGCCACTGAGGCAGGTGGGACAGTCCAGGTCTCAGAATTGCCCCGTTTGAACCCTGAAAGAGAGGTCAGCATGAGGAAAGTGATCATGTCTCCATCTGTATGGCATTACAGATCTCCTTAGTGGTTCCTTTAATGTCGTTTTTCCATTTGCCTACTTTTCTCCCCTCTGATGATTTCAACACCTACTGGGGCCAGGCCGGAGAGCAGAAGAAATGAGGGGGAGGTAGTCAGCCAGCCACCTGCCTATCCAGTCCTCCTCAAAGAGTATCAGGCAGCAATTGTGCCTTTTGCCAAACTCGAGAGGAGGTAGACAAAGATAATGGAAGATTGAGCTGATCTTAGTCATTAGAAGAGCAGAACAGACATGCCTGACATTTCCAGATGGGAAGCAGTGGTCAGAGAGAAGTGGAGATGTCAAAGAGGGAAACAAAGTCACTGAGGTCAGTGGATGTCAGGAATGAAGCAGCACGGACAAGACGTGAGGCAGAATCATGAGAAAAGCGTGGCACGTATTTCTATAGCTGTTGGGTGGCTGGCAAAAACAGCAGAAACCAAACAGGGCATTGTGGGACTGGCTCTATGCTTCTCCTTGGGAATTCATGGCATACTGCTACTGCTGGTGGTGGCTGCTTTCATTTAATGTAAAATTAACCACAGGTCCTTTTTTAACGTGAAGCCATGTGCAACGCAGTCATTTTTGGGTAAGATTTATATCGAGATCTGAAAAAACCTATGAGATGCTAACATGTTCAGAGCTGAAACGAAGAAAGGCTCCTCAAAGAGTAACTTAACCAAGCTCCACACCGCTAGCGTTGCAATATTGCTCACGTGGCAACCTAGGGACCCCACTTCACCAAACAAATAATTCACTGTAACGTATATTCCTTAAAAGATTGCTCTATGTTCTCCCACTCTGCACACCTGCTTGTTGCAGGTTTTCACCAGGGACTTCACCGCAGCACTTACCGTCTGTTATTCCCTCCCTACGATGAGGCAAGGGGGCTTGGTCCAACCGTCCTCCCTTGTGTTTTTTAGTGGGCCTCGGCCTCTGACTCTGATTGACAGCTGCACTGGTGTTGCTGTCAGTAGAAAAAGGACTGCTTGGCCGAGGTCTCTGAGAGGAAGGGTATACTTTGCCTACAAAAAAAGAGAAACCAGATGAAAAAATGTTATTGCCTTGAAATGGGCTGTTCTATTAATGTCTGTTCCAAAACATTAAATCTGATCTAATTCTCAGAGGCAAGCAAGTGTCCCCTTGAGGTGCCTACTGATGACAACTGCTTTAAGACACACCACAACAAGCGAAGTGAGAAACTTGGCATTCTTTTGTCTTTAACTTTCGTAATTAGAATCGTTCCATCTGTTGTGATAAAACTACTGTAAGCTGTGTAACTCCTACCTGCTCTGTGTGCTGAACAGATGTGTCATAACAAGTCCTCAGCCTTGAGCAGGGAAGGAAAACAGTTCTGCAATCATATCAAATTTATCTCCTCCTGCCTTCCACCTTCACGTTTGCCAAGCCAGATTCTCATTTTAGGGGCTCCCATATGCACTGTATATCTGGAGTAACCCCAGTGAGATAAACATAACTGATTTTGCAAGCTATGTAGCAGTGTAGGTTTGTATACCTAAGGGCTCTCTTTTCTCAAGAAATAAAAATGGGGGTATATTTAAATGCTAAAATTTTCCTGTTAATTTTCAGTATTTTTGTATGTTAAAAAATAACGTATTCTGACTGAATTTATTTCTCAGATTTTTTTTTTATATATATACTAATCAAGCTACATGATTTCTCTTTAAAAAAAAAATCTTTGCTGCTGTTCTATGGAGCAGGTCATTAAAAGCATCGCTGCAGGAACCGTAGGAGCACAGTTCATTTACTACATTCACTTCCTCTTATTTTGATATTTTTATTCAGTTAACTTAACTAGGCTTATTGTTTAATAATAATGGATGAAAACTAAAGATCACCATCTTTTACTTTCTTTTTTTCCTCTGTCTGTCATTCTTGCCAAGTATCTTGGGGATGTTAACACTTTAATTTGTTCAGAACTGGTACTTAAAATTCTTACTTGTGGAAGCGCAGTGGAAATGTATAAGCTAGTCAGAACTTGCGCTCTCTCAGTGCTACTGTAGGCCCAACTGGTGTAAGAGTTGATGGAAAGGGGCAAAATGGCTGCTTGTTATTTTTCTGGTCAACTGACCCCAAGCTACTAAGGAGCTTTTTTATCTTCTCATTAACTTAAGACCAGGGTCTACCCTGCTGTCAGTTAGTTTTCTCGTAAAACCTTTCAACAGATGTGCTTAATTCCAACATACAACCTGCTCTAGATAAGCCTAATCAGGAGTAATATGCTACGCACTACACTATTTGAAATATTCTCAGTGCAAAAAGAGGGCAAAGCGAAAAAAGTAGCCATAATCTCTCTGACATGGTATTTCACATTAATACATACATGTTAGAATAACATCTCGGTATTTGACGTCAGAGATTTCCTGGCTGTCTCAGGCTTGATCTTGTACCTCCTGACTGATGTGCACGCTGAGGGGGACGCCGCTCCCAGGCAGGCCTGTCTCCCAGCTGCACGCCACTGCCAGCTACCCGAGGTTACCGCATTTGAACCCCTCACGTGGACACTCCCTAACTCTCCTCTACCAAAATAAGCCCTGTTGAACTTAAACGGTATGAAAAGTATGCCTTTGCTAACCTGGCTTATTGTAACTGAAATGGGTTACAGAACGCCCACCCAAGCAGCTAATTCTGGAGATGGGAGAAAGCAGTAATAAGCATTTGGGGGAAGGCTGGAAACATTAACCTCTATAGCTGGCACAGCTGCAGCCAGACAAAGACAAGTGATCAAGCCCTTGTTTCACGGATAAGGATGAAACAGCAGATGAACACAGGCAAAATATTAAAATTTCATTTAAAAATAAAAAAAAAGGCCACTAATGCAAAGAAATTCAGATATGAGCCTGAAATTCCATCCTAGCTTACAGCACATTGCACAGATGTTTTGTAAAAATAAACTCGCAACATGCAAGTGCAACTAGTGAGTGCAGGATGAAGATTTTTCACACTTATTCTCTTGAGTAAAGAAATGTGATTATTCACTCAGAATGTCAATTGGAAAAAAAATAAACACCAAACATTCTCTCTTTTATCCCTCCATGAAAATGAGGGAAAATAAATAGCACTGCCCTAAAGCAGACATGGGGCAAACAGAAATGATGTGCAGGCTCCCAAAACGCATTTTTAAATGCGCCTAATATCTGATTACAGCAACTTGTATTTGTATGCAGCCCTTCCAGTAAGAACTGCTGAGCAGCGTCAGACTCTCTGTAGTAGATTTACTGAGTGTAAGTGGCAACAAGGATGCATCCACTAATTCTTGATTTAATTTCCCAAGGGTGTTAACAAGGAAAACTGTCTGAACTACCTGGCACATCACACGATGGCTTCTGGAAACTGGAATCAAAGTGTCTGGCAGGAGAGACACCTTGCGCCTGGATTTGCCGGTGCGTCTTTTGCTTGGCAATCACACACACCCACGCGAGGCTATCAAGTTGGACTTCTCCTTTCAGATCAGCGAAAATATTTCACAGCTGTTCTGATGGGGTGAAAATAACTGTCCAGACTGCAAAGGAGTAAAGAGTCAGGACCTTCAGACTCCCTCCACGGCCGTGAACAGAAACGATGCTGCTGCTTCTCCACTACAGGACGCCATTTTGCTCCATGAGGAGTTTGCTGTGGTGCAGCGGGTCCGTAACAGGCACGTCAGATTGATCCGCGCTGCCCTGGGAGGTATCCTGCCGTAATGAAACTGCAGCAAGCATCGGGGAGCTGTTTCCATTTGCTGAGGCTTTTGTCAGGAAAAGAGGGGAGGGCTGTTTGTTTACATGTGAGTTTTATTTTGTTTCAGTTTTGCCTGCTGGATCCTTAAGAGAGTACGAAGGTAATAATCATAAAGTCTCAACCACAACTATTGGATACTTTGCTATACCCTAAGCTCTAATAGTCTGTCCAAGGAATTACATGCAAGCACTTAGTTTAAGTGCATTTGTGACCTAATTAAGTGAGGAAAATATAACTGATAAAAGGGCTCTCATCCTTTCCTTGTACTTTCCATTTACGTAGCTACAATAAGAAATCATATTTATTTAAAAGTGTCTACGTGTTTGTGTGTCCATTTACTTTCGTTATGTGGGTGTTTGTGGTGGAAACTGTACTTCTCAATGGCCTGATACAAGTGACATTAACTTTGGGTATATCTTTGCATTAGCTTTTAATGAGGCCAAGAACAACACCAAAAAAAAGATTGGGAAGGATTTGCTCCTTTCATTCAAGACTCTTTAGGAGACTCTTCAAGCGAAACAGTACATTTTAAATTACAGTTTGGCCAAATTTGTCCATTAGTAGATGAGTGAAGGTCTACATCAGTTCTTGTTTTGTTTTGCTTTGGTTTTTTTAAATGAGACAGATTTACTCAGTCAATGTTCCACTAATGTATGAAGCAAGTGAGGGTTTTAACTACTTTTAAAGGTGAAATAACTTTTAAGGATGATTATGTCTGACCAAAGTCAATGGCAAAAGTCCCAGTGATTTGAGAAAAGCTGTGTCTGTTCACCCTGTAGTTTGCTGGCGGCAGAGAACCTTGCCATCGATTCTTTTCTTCATTCCTGACGTTCCTAAAAGGCAGTATTTGCCATGAAGTCATTGCACGCAGAAAGCCTGTGGTTTTCAGCCCTAACGTGTGGAGACATGTCTCAGAAATGCCCACATTTTACTGAAGGATAGACTTCATACCAGACTAACAGTAAAAAGTTTTGAATGATAGCAACATTATGGGACCTGTGGGCAAGAATCGGCTGAGAAAGCAAAACAAAAATATGACCCAAGTTCATACTTTGCTATTAGATTTGTGAATTTAAGTAATTAGTTATTTTTTCTATTTTGATAAGACTAAGCTAGAGATTTTTTTCCCCAGAATATTTAAAAATCATTTACTTATCTTTTTTTTGCTAGAAATAAAACATATGGAGTTTTAAAAATACGAACTAAATTATGCTTACTTTTCATTAATTCATTTCAGAAGATTGGCTGTTTTCAAAAGCAATAGTCATTTTACCTTTGTTACATTCAACTTGGCAGATTCAGTTGGCATAATTAAAATTAAATTTTATCAAAATATATTAACTTATTGAATTAAGTATTTTTAAAATCAGCTATTAATAAGGCTTTTAAACAGTTTGCATTGTTAACAATAAAAGCACACCAATTCACCCCATGCTTAGAAAAACTTCACAGAAAAATACACTTTTGCAAGAAGAGATGCAACAGAAGAGCAGGGATGGAGATAATAGTTTAAACACGATGTTCATTACTGGAAAAGTGAATGATTGTGAGGAGATTTTGCAAAAAATGAAATCATCAAAGACTGCATGGCAGAATTAGCGATCTCTTCACTGGAATATTAAACGGAGCATATGTCAGTAAATCCATAGCCGAGTCAGCACAGAGGGAAACTGCAGCAGATTGAAGGTGCAGATTAAAAGCTTGTGCTATTCACTACTTCAAATCACTAAAAATGAAACATAATGCAAGGTTTCATTTAACATATACTGATAAAAATATCTCCATCCACCTTATTTCATGCATGTTAGACAAGTGTGAGACGCAGGTTCACTGCAAAGAAGAGAAGAATAGGCAGAGACACCCTTCATGCAGAAAGCATCAACTTTGAGTCTACAAACCTGTTCTTGTCAGGCTGGTTCCATCCAGCCTAAAACCAGCTTTATCTGCTGCTGCAACCAGTGCTTGTGCAAAACTGCCGCTGGTAAAGATCGAGTCATCTGAGGAGCTACCTACACTAGATCTATGACTAGAAAAGTTACGGTCCTCATCAGACGCAGAACCCCATCCATTTACCATTGAACCTAAAAACAAATGTAGTGGTCTAGTGAGTTGTGCACATTTGATATTTTTTGATCATCTAAAGCTTAAAGACCCACTTAATATGTCCTTTCTCAACAGGAAACCCAACATTCATTTGACAGAGCCTGGTACAAAAGAGCAGTATTCATCTAAAGCGTAAAGACCCACTTAATATGTCCTTTCACAACAGGAAACCCAAAGTTTATCTGACAGAACTTGGTATAAAAGAGCACTATCAAAGTTAAGTGGGATCTCATTCATAGCTTGCTCCGTGTTGCTTTGATCCTGTAAACAAAATGATACATATCCTCTACAAATGTGAAGGTTCCAGAATAAATTCTTTTGAAAGTTAATAAATTTTCCCTGGGATTGAAATGAATGTGATTTTTTTTTTTACTTGACTTAATATAAATCAGTATCTAGTTTGATATTTGCAAAACAAAGTCTTAATTTAGGACAGCACAAGTGTAAGTCTCGGTAGATACGGCTGAAGTCAGACACGGGCTTCAAGAGCTATCCTGAACAAGACTGGCATTATGTCATTTGCTCAATCAAAACCTTAAAACAGATCAGCAATCTTAATGGCCTGAAGAAAGCTGACCTGAAGTGGATTATAGTTACTTTTTTAAAAAGTTAGAAATAATTAACATTCAACAGCAGAGCAAATATGTACTCAAATTTAATACTGAGTGAGTCACTAAGCCAATGCTGGCCTCATGGTACCTTCTAGCTATGGATTACCACCACTGCAGGAGAGGAAAGTGATCACAACTTCATAAAAATGCAAACAGAAAACCAGATACCAGAAAAAGCATATGAAAGAAATATACAAATCTTGACATAACTGCAATGTAAAGAGCAAAATAGTGAAGGAAGGATTCATTTTATTTGCTCTTCATTTGTATTTTCTTTTATTTTTTCCAATGCATGAAGCATTGATCAGCTACCCAACATGGCAGCACAATATATTTTCAAAAGCTATCGCTCAGTTCGGATTTTTTTTCAGAGTACTGAAATTCTGCTTCTTTTGTGGCTTCAGATGGACTTGATGGTGTTCTATACTTCTAAAAATCATGGTTAAATGTCACGGGGTAATTCTACACTGTGCAGTGGAGCAGAAGGCAAAGGAGACTTAGCTAGCACCAGGTACCTCGCTTTGCTCCCGGAACAGGGCAGCCACGCCAATTAGTTACCAGGTCCAGCTGAGGCGCAGAGCTGCCAGACTGCTTTTGGGACCCGAGCTGCTGCATGGCATTGCATGGTGTTGTGTAGACATAGAGTATTGCCCTGAGATGGCACACGCACCTATCTTGAAATACTTGAAATCTGCTTTTTCAAAACAGTGGCATGCATATGTTGAAAAAAAAGCCCAGTGAACCCATGAGAATCTGCAGAGAACTGGTTTTCAAAGATATGAAGACACACGTGGAGAGATACATCATGGCCCTGACTTAATTATTCAGTTAGCACAGCTGAATTTATGTAAGTGTACGTAATGTGTACACTTTCATGTGTACACATGAAGTGTGTAGCAGTGTAAGTCATGTTCTTCAAAGCCTTTTTTAATCCATGTCCAAGAAAGTATTGTTGTGTTCAAAATTGTTAACTAGTAAATCAATAATGACCTGCTTCTTAGTACCAAATTGATAGGCTAGTTAACTAACAGTGATGTCAAATAGTAAAAATATCCTGCAAAAATAAGTCATGAGTACAATAAATGAATACTGGAATTTAGTCAGTAGCACACTGCACCACAAAGCCCAAGAACAATGGATTATTTTGTGATGCTGCAGTGACCAAACCTTTTAATGTCAGCAAAGTGGCAGGCTATAATAACGAAAGTCCATACACTCCTAAGATACAAGAAAAGAAGCTGAAGAGGTCTATGGAGGTCTGACAGGCAGAAAGTGTGTTAAGTGCAACAGAGAGTGACAGAGTTTGATTCTGCTTGCCAAGAGCACACACAAATTGTTATTTTCCAAACAGACTCGACCTGATGCAGACAGATGTAAGGAAACTAGATAACAGCAAGGGAAGGCTAAAACTGAATTTCCTCTGAGAAGACAGTTTCTGAACTAACAATCAAAGTGCGATAGGACATCATAGAGAATGGATAGTAAAAAGGCTTAGCAACAGTTATTGATGATGTATGAAAAGAGATACTACAGATAAAACACTCCATGAAGTGTATAAGAAAATGAAATGCTACAGCTGAGGACATTTTCAAACAATCTCTTATCGACATATTCTGCAAAATATGTAAGCACAAGCTGAAACATAAAAATATGACTAGACCTACAGATATCAAAGGACAATACTCAGGTGCTAAAAATTTACCATGCATCTCGTCAGTTTCAGGGCCCGAGGGTTTTGTACAATACATTCTACTCTCTACATAGAGACATATACAAACATATACTGCACAGAATAGGTATGGTTTTCAGTATCACAGGCACAAGACTATGGATGTTTTAAAGGAACTTAGGTTTGAATTTCCGTTTGCTCACACTGCTCTGTCCGTTTGCTAACCAGTCACTCAGCTGTTACACAACATATAATACACATGATAATTTGGATGGGACGCTTTCAGGGTATGTCTAGGAACAGTTGCTATTTTTCATGTACTCTTTCAAGGGCTGGACTGAAGTTCATCCAGCCCCCTCCAAAAAATCCATGGTTTAAGTACAAAATATACTAAAAATCTGCAAAAGTCCGTAATGCGCTCTCTGATGTGTGTGCATACACCTATTGTTCTACACACTCATAGATGTGCCAGGTTTTCCTAACATTCATAGACTCATAGACATGCCAGGTTTTCCTAACAATAGCTAAATTTTAATTATCAGTAGAGTGCTGTTATCAGACTGCCAATTTTTCAGGCTAACCCCCTAGGAAAGCCCTGTTCCTGAACTCCTCTGCACTCCCGGGGACAGCAAGCCCTAGCAAGGCTAGGAATAGAGCGCTCTGCCCATGGGTCGCTTCCCCTTCCCCTCTCCTCCAGCAGCTGTGTTGGGAGGGATCGCCTGTCAGGCTGGAAGCACAGCCCAGTTCTCGCAGGGATGTGAGCTGTACTGGAACGTCAACACAGCTGACAACTAAAGCAAACAATGACCTCATCTGGAGTACTGCATCCAGTTCTGGGGTCCCCAGCACAAGAAAGACATGGACCTGCTGGAGCAGGTCCAGAGGAGGGCCATGAAAATGATCAGAGGGCTGGAGCACCTCTCCTGTGAAGAAAGGCTGAGAGAATTAGGGTTGTTCAGCCTGGAGAAGAGAAGGCTTCTCCAGGGAGACCTTATTGTGGCCTTTCAATATATAAAGGGGGCTTATAAGAAAGATGGGGAAAGACTTTTTACCAAGGCCTGTAGTGACAGGACAACAGGCAACGGTTTTAAACTGAAAGAGAGTAGTTTTAGATTGGATATAAGGAAGAAATTTTGTACAATGAGGGTGGTGAGGCACTGGAACAGGTTGCCCAGAGAAGCTGTGCATGTTCCATCATTGTAAGCGTTCAAAGTGAGGTTGGACGGGGCTTTGAGCAACCTGGGCTAGTGAAAGATGTCCCTACCTGTGGCAGCGGGGTTGGATTAGATGACCTTTAAAGGTCCTTTCCAACTCAAACCATTCTATGATTTAATGATTCTACAATACTTCTGGTTGCTGGAAGCAGAGGCAAAACTGTAACAGCTGAAGTCAGCAAGCTACTATGAGACATATACAGCACGCAGAGCTGTATGTGACCAGGTGAAATCTCTGCACTATTTCTACTGGTTCCTGAGCTATTCAGTTTCCCTGCATAGACAACTTTTTCCCCGCCAAAAGCTGCAGCAGTAAAACACTGGCTTGCTTTGCCCTCCAGAGGTGCAGACATTGCCCAGAAGGCTGAAGCCCGGCCCGGGCACCTCAGGCCGCCACGCAGCTGTGTTAATGTAGCACACATGGTGACTGCCTGTTTAAAGGCATCCACTGGCTTCTTGTTTTCCAAATCAGATGCACATTTGTTTCTCTCTGAATAAAGGCAGAATAAGAGATGCTGACGTCCCTTTCAGATCAACTGTGCATTTTGAAATGGAACGAAACAGGCTTTTAGTGTCTCCTTTACATGCAGCTCACTATGTGTTTTCCAAGAGCACATTTGAGTTTTTACGCTTTCTGGCAACTGTAAATTTTACTCCTGCTGACAGCAGCAGTAAATGTTTTATGCAGAACAAAATCAACTCTGTGAAAAGTTGAACTCTGTTTTCTTGCTCCATAAAATATCTCTTGGTGCTAATGCAAACAGAAAGCTTCTTTGCTCTCAGGGAAAGGTGAGGGGAATAGAGGTGATAGCTTCTTGTAGACTGCATGCCACTGCTTTTAGTGGCATTTTGTAGGCAATAAAAATGCTATTTTTCTTTGTAAAGTGTACTCTTGCTTTACTTTAAAAAAAAATCTAATGCACTTGCGAAGCAAAAGCTGCTCACAACAAACCTAACACTTTTGAAAATTCCATTAGATACTTCTCTGTACGTACCAAACTCTATGTGCATACCTAAAGTTAGCAAATGATGTCACTGGGACTTGTATGCGTACGCTTATGTGCTTTCCTTCACAAGACCATTAAGTGCATGCTAATATTAAGCCCCTGCTCCTCTGCAGGTTTTTTGATGGAACAGGACTAGACCGCTTAGGTTTGTGAAGTACGGATGAAGTCCTTGGGGACTGATGTTACTTCAGTTGAAATCAGTTACAGAATTCCTTCAGCCTTTGTACAGGAGAAAGACATTATCCTCTTTTGGATATATCTGACTACTGTCATGATTACAAAGAAAGAATGTTCACTGATTTTGGTGGAAGTGATGGAATAAAGGGGGCAATAGTCATTGCACCATTAAAATAAGAAAGAATAATACAAGGGGCTGAATGCAGAATGCAAATACGATCACACTTCAAAAATTAGACGTGGTCTTACACTTTACTTTATACTTCGCCATAAATGCCCAAATATTTAAATGTATACACCTGAAATAAACACTTAAGTTTTAAAATTTTTATTTTGGGGCAGGAAACACTAAACAAAAGGAGGTAAAAATCATACATATATATTTGGCATTTCACAGGTCCAACCATAATTAATGCCCTTCATAAACATTTAATGAAAAATGAATTTATGTCACTTAGCCAAATTTGTGTTTGCATTTTCAATCTTTCTAGATTTTTTGGTTTCCATATTGCTGAAAGGCACAAAAATTTCTCAAATTTATTCAAGCTGTTAGAAAAGAAATGCACACAGAACATTAAGTAGTTGCTCAAATGTTGCTGAGCAGTAAAATACTATGATAAAGTGGCATCTTGCTGTGTCTCTATTACTTCTTCAGCACTAAAATTAATTTATGATCAGTCATCAATTCATTTACATGTCGTTTTATGCTAAATCCATCCTTGCTGACGAATGCATATCCCTAGATCCATTAAGCTAGAGTAAAGTCTGTGCTTTATAATATGACCCTGCTAATTGTTGCATTACCATTTTTATGAGATACAAAAAGTAGCAGTTTCCTATTTTCTGAGCACATATTTAATCCATGAAACACATTCTTCCTATTAAATGCAATCTGTCTAACTGCTTATAAAATAGAACCTTTTGCAATAGGTATCCCTAAGCAAATCAATACAAATATTGAACTCTGCCATGGTAAAATATGGCTCATGACAATGATTTTGTGTAATTTTCAAGAATTATTCCATTTGTGCTCAGACACAATGAATGAACAACTTTTTCCACACAGACAGTAATCAGTGATTCTTTTAATCAAGACCCAAACATGCCAGATAAGGGATTTTCTTCCTTGCTGAGCTCTACAACCTACAGAGACCTTTGTAATTTCAAATCTATACAATTCTATTGAAAAAAAAAATTGTTATCCATTTGCAGTGGATACTGTTTACAAGAATATCTCTGCTTATACCTGTTTCTATCAGTTAGGTAGAAAAGGGCTTGTTCTGATTTCCGTGCTAGTTAATGGG
This sequence comes from Phoenicopterus ruber ruber, assembly GCA_009819775.1. Lineage (NCBI taxonomy): Eukaryota > Metazoa > Chordata > Aves > Phoenicopteriformes > Phoenicopteridae > Phoenicopterus > Phoenicopterus ruber. The sequence goes on from CM020215.1 coordinate 108,522,939, forward strand.
CGTGTCTTTCCCCTCAGTCAAAATGCACCAGGGCTGAAGATATAACAGCTCTCACCACCAGTTTCACTGCTGGTGCTGGGGGAGGAGAAGATAAGGAGAGGGCAAAGAAAAACCCCAAACCATAATACTTTGATCTGACAAAACCTAGTGTTGTTCTTAGTGATTTCAGTGAGAAGGAAATTAATTTCTTATACAGTCATCATATGCATTTAATTAAGTCTATTAAAGTAGAATAATATAACAGACTCTTCATGACCATTCATGCCATAACTCTGCACAGCGATTCATTATAAAGGCAAACATTAAACATAAGCAAAAGAAAAAACATATTTCAGTGTGTCTCTGAAAGCAAAATAACCCTGAATAATTGTGAATTAGAAATCAAGTGAGCAGAAGTTTTACAGCTGCTTTTCAATTCTTTCTTCTTTTTTTTTTTTTTTTTTTTAAATCAGTATCAGTAACTCAATATCCTAACAAACCATGCAGGGAATGAAGCAAAACTTTGGCTTTAATTTCATATTCCATCTCACAAACATTCAAATCTAAACCTCCCTCCTCGAGTTTTCTTTGCAATATCTAGAAAATGTTAAGACATAGTTACTGTGCACTCCTCCTTTCTTTTCACTTTATTATACACGTCAACATTATGTCTCTGCCACCTGCAAAGAGAAAAGCTTAATAGTGCAGATTAAATCCTTGTCTGAATCTTCAGTTAGCTGTAACTAAAACTCAAAGGCCTGGAAGACAACCTGACTTTTAAACAGTTTAAAGGAGCAACACTGTGGTTTCAGAGGAATTTAGCAGTTTGAGCTTGGCTCACACAGCGCCAGTGTTTCCCCTCGGAGAATCCCACATTTGGCGCTGGATGAAAACCTCGGTCTCAGTTCAGCCATAAAGAACAAAGCACCGTTTCACTCCGAGAGTGGGTATCTTTAAGTCATCGCTGAGGCATGCTAACAGCACAGGGTGAGGAAACTCGCCCTGCTCACCGTACAGCAACTCTATTCGGAGGAAGTCTGGACCAAGGAATGTCAATTCAGATTTCTCACAAACACTGAACTCACAGGACACGTGTCAAAATGAACAGAAATATTGCTTCATCTAGGTCAGCTGTTCTCATTTGCCTCCATTTTTTAACACAATGTTTGAAGAAGTGAAAACATGGTGTATAAATTCCTAGAAAAATGCTGGTTTAAGTCACCAAAAGCCCTGTGAAAAGAAGTAGCTTGTATATTCTCAGTGCAAGAAAGAACAATTTAGTTGTTCTACAGTATTCTAAAAGCAATCAAATTAAAGAATGAGAAATAGCTTGGAAACAATGAATGCAATTTGTTATATACCCTCCTTAACACCAGTAAACGCAGCCTGGAAAAGTTAACAGAAACAGATAACACAAAAATTAAAACTCTCTTTTGAAACCATTCGGTCAAGTATAATACGGAATTTCCTTCCACTGCTAGAAAAAAACAAGCCCAAACCAAGCCCTCTGAAAGTTGAGGTTTTACCCATATAGTAATAGAGGAAAACAAGTAGTTTTGTTATTTGGAGACTTTGCCATTTTACAGATCATTTAGACTAACACTCTGGTTCTACTTTTGTACGGCTATAGTTCCATAATTGTTTTAAGTCAACCTAGGTGTTGGCCGTACGCTATAGGGGCGGTCTGTCATTTTGCTTCCCTTCCAGCCGCACATTCCCTTCCTGCAGTGCTGGCAAACACCTTGCCATGCGGTGAAGTGAACCAGATCAAGGAACAGATCCAGCTAGTAATTAAACAAGAAAAAGCAAAAGAAAAACCTGAATTTTCACCTGGATGAGACCGCATCAAGAGAGCGGTGGAAGTGAGAGGGAGTGCATTTAGATCACCTTTGGTACACTCCCAGTCTACATTGCCAGGCTTTGCCCAATTTCTTGCAGGAAGTTTTTAACACTCCGATAATTAAACATTTAACACTCCAATAATTAAACAACATTTATAACTATTAGAACAAGCTTGAATGTTATTCATAAAAGGATAAATTGTAATAAGCAGAGAAGTCTATGAATTGGAGTAGAAATGCAGCTATTCCTTACTTTGCGATAGGTAGGGTGGTCCAAAATATTAGGTGAAAATGCAAATGTGAAAAACATTCATTTTCTGATTTACAGATATATCAACATTGACATATTAATACATACCAAATGGAAAATATATAGCCACCTGATTTTTTTTTTATTTATTTCTGTATTACCAGTGCAAAACCCTTACTGCATTCCTAATGGAAAGGCTTCTGAGCCATTAGTGAGATATGCAAAAATATGCAGAATTATAGCCTGAAGGAGATTACACTAGAAATTCAAGCGAAGTGACTTAACATACTCATGCACTAATAAGTTAACCTTCTCAATTCAGGGATTTAAACTTTAACTTTACGGCCTTCAGTTGGATCTGGATTTCAAATCGCAGCAGCAGAGATACAATTGTTAAATCTTAATTAGATTGGCAAGTAGTCTGGCCCTAGGGTGAAGGAAAACCTGGAAAGTGGGATTAAACTACACACTATTTAATTCAACAAGGGAAAAGGAAGAAAATTATAGGTATTGATGCGCCATCACTGTCATATTCCTGCAGTGTTTTCAGAATAGCAATGTTTAAGTAAGGGTGCAAAGTCCTCGGAATTTCAAAGGTCCAGAACGGTGAGATGAAATTCAGCAGCGTTAGGGTAGTAAGTTGTACTGAGCGAGTCTCCCTTAAGGTACAACTAACAATCAGTGTTCCTCCGCAGAGATCAAAGACTGAAGAAGCACCCGCTAGCTTTTATGAAATACGGACACTATGTACCTTTGGGTCTCCAGTAAAGTGGTACATTATGGATACAGTATAGTACACACAGGCTCAAGTTTAACCTAAAGGGAAATATGTTGATGCCTACAAAAAGTTCATTATGTCCATATAAAATCTGTGTTTTTCAAAAAATATCTTTCACTGCCTACATTTCATCAACAGCAATTTTATTCATTCAGATTCTGTGCATTAGTTTAGCATGCCTTTCTAGGTCCCCTTTGATGATCCCTGCTGTAACTTTCCAAGGCGTGCAAAGGGCGAGAAGCAGTGAAGGAAGGAGGGTCGGAATAATTAAATGTCTTCACTGAAAAGGAACAATTACTAAATTCAGCAATACAAAGCAGGTTCAAAATACGCATTTTCCTACATAAATATTGTGTTTACTCTACAAATAAATGTTGCGCTGATCTAACTACACTTATTCTGAAGTCTTTTAACTTCCCTGTGTTCATCTGTGAAAGCATTTACCCAGCAAAATATTTAAAAGTGCTTTAAGACAACATTTTTATGCTGCTCCTGATTTATGAAATGTATATTCCTAAGATGAGGTCTTCCCCCTCCCTTTTATGTAACTGGCTTGCTTCTCCAGTAGAGTGAACTTTTCATGAAAGCTAGGATATAATTGAGTTCTCTTTCAAGTCTTTAAAGCTTTTTAAAATTCATGAATTTTCTTATCATTTTGCAGCAAAGCAAAGTATTTTCAAATCCTTCTTTAACTTTAGTGTTTAATATTAACACATTTTAAATGTTACAGAAATAGAGTGGAATAAATTTTCACTTAGAAAGTGTTTGATTGATGATGTATTTTACTGTTAGGAACAAGTTAGTGTCACTGTTAACTGTGTTTGGTTACCTGTCACAGAGCTGTCTAGATTGTCCATACTGGAGCCTGGAGTATGCTCTAGACCTCTTAGCGGCCTACTGATTTCTACAGTTTCTTCTTCAATATCATCCTCATCATCATCATCATCTGGAACATCTGTTTCCAAATCTGAAATAAGGTTTCCAGATACGTATCCTAGGGGTGGAACTGGAGCCTGAGGAGGTTGTGTATTGCTTTGGATGTGCCTACACAAACAAACAGGAAAACGTCGTCAGAATGGATGAGACTTTGTACCCCGTGGTCAATAGAAGATAAGCCTTTCAATAAGTCCTGAAGTAGATTTACAAAACATGCTTGTTAGGTCAAACTCAAGAAAAGTCAGTTCAGTTATTCACCATAGCTTCTAATACCAGAGTATCTGCACACTTTCCAGTCTTAAATATACTTCCCCTCCTGTAAGATGGGGAAGGTCAAGATTGTCCTTTTACAGATGAGGAACAATGTGCACAAGGGCTACATAAATCAGGTAGGAAGTCCATGGAAAAGCACAATTCTGAATCCCAACCTAGCATACAAGTGTCTCACCCAATATTCCATCTTGCAAATCACATGTTGAACCAAAATTAAATTTCACTCCTGCTTAAGAGGAGGAAATGACCGGTAGGACGGAAGAAATTTTCAAGTCCAATGAACTCCTTATCAGCAAGACCTTTTTATTTTGTTTATTCCAAGTAGTTTAATTGATTTAATTGCAGCAGTATTAGGGCATGCATGTGTGAAATTACTGCATGCAGCAATCACAATTAAAAAAAGAAAAACAAAGATAAAAAACACCCACAGGACAGCTAAATGGCCAAAGGCAAGCATGAGACTTGGAGTTTGATTTGCGTGGGCTCTAAGAGGTTAGAGAGGAAAAGAACGACCGTCAGCTTTCAACGCAGCATTCTCCACAGCACTCCACGTACACAGCAAGCTGTGCCAGGGGACCCAAGCACGACTGGCCTTGGCATAAGAGCATGTACCATGCCTGAAATTGCTAACTTAGGCACGTGGGAATCCTTGGGTGGCTGTTCGTGAGGTGCCGTGACCTGATTCAAATCGGCAGCACTCTGGATGGGATCCAGGATTCTGCTGGTCTCTTGCTTGGCCATCAGCATAACAGAAAAAATTACAACTGTCACCTGTTTGATTTCCCACCTCTAATATATTTTTGATGAAAACTTTGTGCTGTATTATTGCCTACACTTGGTAAGTGCAGTAATTCTCTTTATTCAAAGAGCTTTCCTTTTTTTTTCATAATGGAAATCTATCGGATCTGAGAATATCATGGTAAATGTTATGTACCACTGGAACCTCTCTCCACCTTGGTGTAGGTTTTAAATTATTGCTTATTCTGACGCTTATTTGCAGAGCAAATCCTTCCTTCTGATATCTAACCCCCTTCTGATTAGCAGTTCTTGAACACTTTTCTGCCTGGACACCAGGTTCCTAGCTATGCAGTGTTCAAAACACTGCGCTAAAGGGCACTACCGTCTAACTAACCCTCAATAAACAGTGTGATTAGCTCCTAATCAAGCAAAATACTTAAGTATATGCTTAATGTTAAGCATGTGATAGAACAATTGAAGTCAATTTCTCATGTACTTGTAGTTAAGCATATACTTAAGTGATTTGCTGGATCAAGGCCATAATGATTATGTACTTTTCCAGTAATCTCTCATGTGCTCTTTCTCAAATTTCTAGTTGACTGGTCTCTGTATTTCTCTTCTGTTACTCCTACAGTAACCTGTCTGACAGCTCTTATATTGGTGTTTTGTTTCCCCCCCTCTACACTGGACAGGTTAACTTTGTGAAAAGAAAACTAAGAAATCTTCCTTTCCACTTAAGACAACGGAAGACTTTCCACTGACTTTGAACAGCATTTGCTGAACAGCATGATACGTGTCCAGTCAAACAATATCAAAGTATTAAACAATTCCATGTCACAACTACTGCAAAAATCACTTGTATTTGCAACCCTCAATATTTACCCCAATACCTGCTATGAGGTCCTAGTGTGAAAAAAAAGGTTATCTCCTCGACATTTTTTTCACAGTTTAAGGCTCAATTACTGTGACCTTACACAAGAGCAACGTTAAAATCTGCATTTTCCTAAGCACATTATGAAAGTTCCCAATCAATTTTCAGTTCTCCAGAAAGGGAGCAAGACCTTTCCTGTCAGCTGCAAGAGGCTTTGCTACGGAGTCCTACTCCGTTATCCGCTCCCAGACTGGCACCCACAGTTTGTAGGGCGTAGGAAGGGTAACAGCTGCAAAATGCAGCAGCGATTGACTGCACAGACAGGGTATGCATCTGTGTGCTGGCTCAGAAGTCGGCTACCTTCAATAGGCCAGGTCTAGCTGCTGCCTGGGATTTGGGTCTGTCCCACAGGCAGGCCGGGGTCCGCGCTTGGCAGCATGGCACTGCGGCGGGACCGCAGAACGCTGTCGACTGAGTGCAGATTGCAGACAAGCCTCGAGGCTTCGACGGTGTCCAGGGAAAACAGCTGGCTTTGATTTGGCACAGCCTGCCTACCTGCCTGATCTATTTATGGTAGCTCAAGCTGAATAACTTTGTGGCTTTATTTACCGGCGGAGAAAGGCTGCTCCTCTGCTGGCAGCGCGCCATTCAGTAACTAGCTCTGCTCCTCTCCTCTGAGATTCGTGGGCTTTGTCTGGATAGAAAAGTTGTAAAAGGACAACTGCCGCTTAGGGAACATCCAGAAAGCAACTGACCTTCACCGTATCCCCAGCCTGGTGCAGTTGACAAGTTCTTTTTCAGTCCCTGAAGAGATTGCTTCTGTTTGTTTTGCAGGGGAAATGTTACTGTGGTATTTGCTTGCTCTTCCTTTAAATAGGCATAAAGCACTCTAAAACGCTAGATCCATTTTGTAAATTCTAACAACTTTCTTCCTGCTATTTCTGTGTTTTTCCCTATGAATCAGAAATTTTCATGGTATTTCAAACTACAGTCAGAGATGCAAATGCTTCATTCTCATGTGACACAAGGTAAAAGCTTCTACATTGCTATTCCAGGTGACTAGCATTATTTTTAATCAGGAATTTAGAACCTCAATATTTTTGAAAATCCTAAAAATTTTTATCTTTTGCTAGCCTGAAAAGAGCGTACTCTGAACTGTATAAAAGTTGTTAGTAGATGGGTGTTAAGTACTTAGTTGAATATCTGTCAAACTCCAGAGGAATATTATTTTTACATGTTTTTAGCCAAGATTTAACATATTACTAAGCATTATGGTTTAAAAAGAACCTACTAATGTTTAAGGCCTGTAGATACAGGTCTGCTATTTCTTCTTCTATTTTACTGCTTTGGAAACATTACTGGAATGTTGTTGAACACAGTCAATATTTATGTTATCAAGGAATAATTATTACGCTTTCATTTCCCAGACCGTAGGTGCCCCCTTCAAACATTTACCATGTCTGCTTTGCTATATCAAACTGGTAAGCCCTAGTTAATTCATCAAGGTGGGCTTGAAGCATTGGCTGCATCTCCTCTCGTGGAGAAGGCGTGAGGGTTGCAGTTGACTGTTGCCCAAAGGAGATCGCAGGTGATGAAGCTACTCCTCGGACAGGAGGTGTGGGAACACGATCATCATCTTCTTCAAGCTCATCCTCCATGCCCTGATGTAGGTAGGTCTGAACCGGCAAAGGCGGACACCAACCATCACTGTCATATCTAAAATAAAAACCAAGTAAACTTAGTATATATCAAATCTCACCTGTGATGTGCAGTAGAGGGTATACAGGATTTCTGCTACAGTTTGAAACCTCGCACCCCTTATTGAAAATAGGGTCATAATTGCTTAAATTCTCCTTACTGAGTCTGTTTAATTCTTCCCACAACTGTTAAGCAGCTTGAACAAGAAGGGCAACAAAAAAATTACTGATCCATTATCACATTTGTTAATGGTGATTAGATAATGCTACACCACAATCAACAACAAAAATGAACTAACTCACTTCCTGGATCATTAACCTAGGAGAACGCGTTGAAGATTGACCTAGATATGAAAACAACAGCATTCTTAAAAGGTAGAGCAAGGTTTATGTAGTTGCACTTATGCACTTCCTTACTCCTATCCTCCACTTTGTCTATAAATTTACTATTTGTTTTTATTTTGTAGCTTAACTAAAAAGCTACACTTTCCACATAAATACTGGTCTTACCACACCGCATATAGGTATCTACTATGATGTGTAACACATTCATGTCGCAGCAGCACTGACCCTAAGCATATGCTATGTCACATCGCCAGCTGATAAGATACATGAGCACACATGCTGACAGCTCTGCCCGCACCCCACCTCCTAAGCAATCTTTACTGGGACTTAGCTAGGCAGTGCTAAACTTCTGAACACTTTCAACACACCTACCCGAAGTAAATGAAAAGATTAACAACTACCAATATTCTTCAATATCTTACACCAAAGGTGTAAGAGGCGATGCTACATCTGCTCAGGGCTAGAAACAGAAGATTTATATTCTACTACCACTTCTCATGTAAGCTTTGCCACCAATTCAATCCTTTTCTGTCTCTGTCCTCATCACAGACCTTTCAATTCAGTGTTGTATTACAGTACCATCCCAGGACCCCGTCCCTTAGAGACACCAGCATCACTCAAGGCGCATAGGCCCTAGTGACTGCGGTCATTCTCTGTGCATTATCTCCCCAGAGTGATTCCCTAATCTGAACACAACTTCAGTTGCGCACAGCTCTGCTGACGATCACACCGCTCAAACGTCAACACTGTCTACTCTTCCCATCTTCAAAACATCCAGCCAGTCTGCAGTCCCTTGAGCATCTGCACACATTTCTTCTTAACTCCTAGTGTATTCCAAAATACCTCAGGATAGACAGCTCTTTTCAAAAGGCAACCAGACAACAAAAAGCTCTCACAGCTCTTTCACTGTCAAACCATCTCTCACACTCTAAAGACCATTCCCCAAGCATCATCTAAGTCATTTTATCCTCTTTCCACCTTCAAGGACTGCTGACAAGGTATACGCCCTTCTTCTGCAATGCAGGCAGGCAATACGTTGTGTTATACAGTTAATTTCTCAAACCAGTTTAAAAATACTCCTTTAAGGCTCCTGATTTGGAAGGAAGGAATTACCAATTTCCCGGAGAAAAATTAATCACTGCCAATTTTCTCAGGTGTGAAGCTGGGTTACCAAAGGGCTGGGAACACTGAGACAGAGAAGTTTCAATGTCTTACAGAGAAGTATTATGAACAGAACACTTACTTTAAGAAAAACCCAAAGATTTCTAAAAATAACTAAACTACTTCTTCTTTATTCAAAAGTCTGTAGTCTGTATTTAAAAGTACAGATTCAGGATAGCTAAAACAACCTGACTTAATCATCCAAAAGTCTGTGGAAGACGTATCTTGTAATTAAGGACGGTATCACTTTAAATCTGTATCTAGATAAATCCATACACAGATACAGAAACATACGTTTGTGTACAGAGGTGCAAATAAATGCTGTATCTTAACACTTGGCATTTAGGAGCTTTTGAGTGATTGATCATTACCATTTTCAGAAGACAGAGATTTAAGAAAACATTATATGATACATATCCAATTCCTTAGGAGACAATTAAGATACGACTAGCTCTAATTTGTCTTTCCTTGCAATATTCACTTGTGACATTGCCACCCAAGGGTGAAGGGACCATCCTAACTCATGCTGCTAAAAATGTACAGTGCAACAGCTCTGTCACTTACTTCTACTCTCTCAACCTCATGCTTTGGTATAATGGCTTCTTCTTTAAAAGGGACAGGGCAGAAAGATACTCCTTAGTGACTTTTCAGTAATGCATAAATGAGCTTTGGATGTGCTCGCCTTTTGACCCTACTTGCTTCAAATCCCCAAATGTTCAGCTTGATAGTAAAAAGATTTCTTAGTAAAAAGATTTCTTAGTAAAAAGATTCTGCACAAGTACCGTATCTCTACCTAGATTTTGTTTGAAATGAAAAGGAGCCTAAGTCTGAAGTTCAGGACATTGAGAGTCAAGATTTCATGTGCAAGAACTTTTGTCTTCATAATGTAACATGTCCAAAAAAACACCAGTTCTAACCTGCATTTTACAAAAAAGAAAAATCTGCAAGAAAAAGCTAGCAAACCTGACAGACTACGTAGTAACTACACCTCGTATAAATGATATAGTTATTGAAACTTCTGGAACCAGCATGGTGAATATTGGTCACATCCATGTTCTTGTTGGTTTTCTGAGTAAATACAACTTGGTGAGAATGCACGCGAAGTTTTTCAAGTACTTCTTAGGAAAATCTAAGCCCCTTAACTTCACTAGGGACCTCTGATTGTAATTTAATTATAATTAAGTGCCTAAATAAGTTCTAGTTAACAAACATGACTGTCTATGTTTCTAATAATTTTTATTCTGTTCTCAGCATTTTTATTGTATAGTAATCTCTCACTATTAAAAAGCTTGGTTCATTACATTGATAGATTTCTGTTCTTCCAAATAAAAAATAGAGGTGATAGATAAGGGGGACATTCTATAACACTTCTGTTTCATTACACACATTGTTGCAACAAGACAGCTTCCCTCTCTAGGCCTTGCCAGATAGGATTTTTTGATGTAAAAGGTATTACCTTCTTTACTTTTTCTAAAGACAGAAAATGACTATCAAATATATTGACAGCCAGCAGCTAATATTCCATTTTAAGGTGTGATCAATAGTAAGAAATCAAATTAACAATACGAAGACTGCCTTTACTGAGGTTGGCTCAAGATCATGCATATTATTGGTGAAAAAACATAAGTAGATGATAATGAATAAATAATAAGCATTTCCTTACTGTTAAGTTTATTAGATAAAACCAAGCAAAAGCATCTTCTCTGAAAAGGGCAGGAAAGGGAACATGCTTAATTGGGAGCTACTACGGGAAAACGAAAACTTCAAAGTCTCTGCGGTACGTACAAGAGAAAATTAAGGAAGACAACAAGGAACAAGCACAGAGTATGTCGAAGACCACAAGGAAGGGGAAAGTTTCATGGGAAAGAGCTTGCTAGGGAAACAACAATGTAAACAGACTTTCTGCACAGGTTAAATAGGAATTTAAGACATCTCAAAAGCTACCACGCTATATAAAATGGCTGCTTGGATTAACATGTTCACCTTTCCTTATGTGTCTTGCAGTTCATAGAAAAACGGAGGTGAATGCAAACTTCAGTTCTTCCGGGGAGAAGACGGTAGAGAGAACTAAGAGTGTATTTTTTTTTCTTCCTTACCTATGATTAAGTTAGCTGACTTTGGTTTTTTCCACTTGCTGCTATTGTGGATTTTCTTTTACAATTTATAAGTCAATAGGCCACCAGTGTTAATTTCTAGTAAGCAAAATAAGGTGTCATAATTGTGTAGTTTATTTAGGATACTCATGCCAATGAAACTCACACTTGAATTCCAGAGTTATAGGAAGACATACACAGAAAAATAAATCTCTGTTTAGATGCCATCTTCCTTGTTTTATTCCTCTAAAGCTTCAACCTTTCATATCACATTGTGAGAACTTTATTAAATTCTTCAGCTTTTCTGACTGGAAGTTCATTTTTCAATTGTATTCACAATATAATTACATCTGCATGTAATTAATTCTAAAATTAACACATATTGAATTTGTCATACATAGTGTACACGAAAGTAAATCAAGAAAAACAAAATAGTTTAAAACAATTGCTTGGTTTGTTGGTTTGTTCTTTTTTTTTTTTCCCCCCAATGTGTCAATATTAAAGGCAACTTAAGGAATGCAGTCTATGATTCATTCCATTTTAGCATGTTGAAAATCATGGAAACAAGATCAATCCCTGAATACAGAAGGACCATTAGTATTGGATACATCCTCAGGAAGTACGGGCATTGCAGATTCATTGGGGTCAGCGAAGCTGCAAATTACTGTAGCTCAAGACTGATACTGTAAGTCTAACCTTCAAATTCTTTTTGTGTTTGGTAAAATGCATATTAGAAGGTCTTGTTACAACCACTATTAATGAGATATTACAAAAACCAAAGAAGAGTAATTCAAAAGATAATCAGAGGAAAAACTAAGTCTAAATTGTTGGGAACTTGGAAGGCTGGTGATTACCTTGTCCTTAACCAGTGTTGTCTTGGTGACCAACATTGTTCCTTCCAGCTAAATAACAGATACTTTATGCAACTGAGGAGTCCAGCCCTGTGTCACAAGGGATTTCTCTAGAAGGTATTTCCATTTACCTTTTATGCTATTTCATTGTCCTGAAAGAAAATCCAAGTTGTTTGCCTTCTATAGCGTAATTATTTTAGTGAAATGGCTGCACATGTGTTTTACGGATGTAAACTGATAAAGACAAATATTATAAGGTGAAACCATCTTAAATTTATTTTAACTTTTTATAACAGAATACAGAACATAATGATGATATGCACTTTTTTACCTTGATATTTAAACAACACTTACAATCAGTAAGGTTATTAATTTTCCCTTACATTTGCTTTGAAATTCTAACTCTAATACAGCCTGAATGGACCTTCATTTTAAAAGGAACTCCACTGACTTACACAGTTCGTTATTATTCATTTTAAGAGTTGAAGGACTTATTATAAACTCAAATATTAATATTTAATTCTTCTAATTTTCATTATAAAAGTAGTGATGATCAATTCATGCTTACAAAAGAGATAACACTTGAAATATTTTTATTCAGTAAAGCTATTACAATGATTTTTAAAACATGTGTTTCATCCTTAGGAAATATTGATTAATCCATGTATTTAAACAGGCAGAAATTTGTCCCTGACAGAACAATGATTCTCAAAGGCTCCAACAGAGTTGACCACAGTAAACTATTTTTCTACATATTCTGATTTTCCTCCAGAGTTTGATAACCTGTTATTTCATATAATTTCACTTCATAAAAAGCATTCCATAATTGTTCTCTGTGCAGCAAATGTCTCTTTCCTCTCATTTAGTGCTTTTTGTATGATTTTGTGTCCTTGAAAACAAATTTAAGCTATCCAAAAATGTGTAAGGTTCCAGAAACTCAGGAGTTGTTTAAATACTAGTAAAAATAAGGCCTATAAATAGCATGCCTTCCTCAACTGTGAAATTTCTTCTAAAAGCCGGTAAGAAGACTATTATCCACTGGTTGATCTTCTAAAATTAATCCAGTTTAGTGTGGGCTTTTTTGTTCTGTTGGCTCTATTATTTTTAAGCATCAAAGCGGTGAAAAAAATACAAGGAGCCAGATTATGTCATCCTTACTCACTCTGAGTCCCATCACCTGCAAGGAGTCCCAACAGAATTCAGTTAAGCTACCTGTGAAGTGAGATACTTCTCAGCATGAGTAAGCAGACAAGACCTACATGACGATGAAGCAAGGTCACTTTTATTTCCATCTTCAGTCACTATCAAGAGAAGCTAGTCAAACATTCCTCCTCCATAGCCTTGAATAAGTCTATAGGGTAAGGTGCTCGCTCTTTTTTTTTTTTAAACAAAGCAGAATAATATTGGTTCTTAGCAAAATTAAAAAAAAAAAAAAAAAGCCTCATCTCTGTAAACCATAGATTTTTCTTCAAAAGAAAAAGAAAAAAGTTACCCTGCTTCTTGTTGATCCACCCCATAGTGTTCCAGCTCTGTGCCTGGAAGTGGCTGCACGGGAGGGGGTGGGAGGGGAACACTGGCCCAGTTTGAACCATTATTTTTCTGGGGCTTGGCAGTATTTTTGTTTTTCTTCTTTTTCCCTCCTTTGCCACCTGCAAATCCCAAAAGAAAAATAAAATGTTAGAGATATAATGTAGGAAAAAAGCTAGCTATTTACATTTCTTTGAAAGAATTCTGATTCCAGATGGCATGCCCCAAAAAAGAAGATGTATTTATATCTCAGCGGAATCAGCATCAACGTGCTAATGCTGTTACAAGGTTATAAATAATAATAGAATGGAATGGAAAAATATTCTGAATAATTGCTGAAAATCACTTCTTTTTAAAACTCCATACATTTGCACCACAGTAGTGTACAACCAAGGAACGACATGTTTTGCTATATCAGAAATGTATTTACTGATTTATTCATGTCTGCTGTATGACTTCTTGAATTCACTCTTAGCTAAAAATATAATAGACCACAGCAAATGATTTCAAATGTCAGAATCCAATGTGCTTATAACACTGCTTTGCATGATCTCTGTCTGTCGAAAACACAGAGGTTAAGGACACAAACTAAAAAAATTTGTCATTAAACTCAATATCTTTCAGCCAGAATGACAAGTGTAAGTTGTCAAAACAAAAAGAAACAGGGTTTTGCTGATAGGAATTTACCAAGTTCCATTTTTTAAAACATTAGGAAGTCATCTGCAATGTTTTAGGACTGTCTGTTTCACAGGACTCAAATGTCTTATGCTGCCATGGAGAAGAGGTTCTATTTCTGATGTGCAACTCTAATGGAGGAGGCTGGTAGGAATAAAGTGAGCAACGCATTTTGCTTAAGCCCTCTTCTCTTATCGTCCTTGAACTCACTTCTCCAATTGAGACACTTTCCTTTGCAGGAAAGTGATCTTACAGAAAAATCTCTCTTCCCACTTGTTTCTCTTCTTTTATTTTGCCCTGACTCCTTTTTCTTGTTAGGAATTCATTAAGAGGAAGAATGGCACAAGATTTCGAACCCCTTGACTGCTTGGAGACCCATGTATTTATTGCCATTTTGTTGTGGCTTTCAAACTTCTATTTATTGTCATTTTGTTGTGGCTTTCAAACTATCTGGATTGTTGGGGGAAGAATGGTTTGTCATATGCTTTTTCAGTGGGGTACCCAGATGGCAGTCACTCATCCCTTGCCTGTTGCAGAAAGCGCAGTCTAATCCATTTTACCCACTGACGTCTCTTGCTGATTTATGAGGATCAGCCAAAAAAACCCATGTAAGAAGTTCTCAACAGCAATGAATCAAAAAAGCCACAACTGGCTTGTAAGGCAGGGTGGCACGGTGTGCACTGGCAGGCACCGCCCTCTTTGCCATGGCTCTCGCTTTAGGCATAGAGACATCCAGAAGGAGGTGCAATTCTAGCAGTAGAGACAAGCACGTGTCACGGGACGTTTCGTCTGAGAGACAGTGGCTTTCTTCTGCTATCTCCAAATGTCAACTGGACCAAAATAGCAATGAGCAGAGAGGGAAGAAACAAGGCAATTCTGTGATTCAGAAGTAGCCAAGACTTCTCTTTTCACCTCCTGTTGTGGCTGCTAGAGACAGGCAACAAGTTCGGCAAGGTTTCTAATCGGCCTGGCTGGCAGAATGTTGCAAACAAGACTTTGCTTTCCACTACTCAATTCCAGACCAGAGAGCTTCCTTCCTTGTCTTGGAATATTTATAGTAAGTCCAGCCAAGATCCTCTCATTCACTAAGTGCGAACTGAGCTGACACTCCATCTATTAGGATGCAAGACAGGCTCGTCTCTCCTTTTGTAGCCTGGCAGAGAAGGAGACTTTCTTGAAAAGGGAAAGAACATTTTGATCAACAGAAAAGAAACCCCAGTGATAGCGGCAACGGAGGAACAAATACATGAAATTTCTGGAGGGAAAATGAAGCTTTCAAAGCACAAGTATGGCAGAAAGCGGAGTTAGAAATAGGGTCACGGAACAGTACAAAGGAAGTATGTTAATTTTAATTTGTGGGACATGGGGGAATTTTTGAAAAGTCAGCAGGAGTAGGAACAAGAGCTAAGGCAGGAGGTGCTGCTTTGGGAGGAAAGCACATGTGTAAGTGTGTGTGTGTGTTGCAGGGGGATTTAAACTAGGAGTACTCAGAGAAGAGAAATGCAGAGAAGAACTTCAGCTTAGAGATTAGTTGGGGTGCTGGAGGACATTTTGGAAGTGTAGCATCTTGGTGACCTTAGGAGACTGGTAAAATGGAGGTTGGATGTGTGGGGTGCTAGTATGGAGTCAATTGTATTTGGTGAGTTTTGGAGAGAAAGGTCAAAGATAACGGAGCTATTAGAAACAGTGAAGCAGAGAGCTGAGGAACTGTTCAGATGAAGAAATAAAAGAAAGGAACTCCAGGGTCACTACTGGTAGGGAAAGCAGCCTACACCATACAGTTGGGCAGGAGATTTCTCTTCTGTCCCCATGGGCAGAGTTACTCCACTGTCAGACTAGCGGAACAGACACCTAGTACATAATGCCTGATGTGCGTTTGAAAACTGTTGCACAGAAGCCTTGTTTCCCCATAGCAATGATGTTTGATGTTTCAATGTCTCCTCGCACTGAAATTCAATTATATTGTTTAAATCTCTAGATGAATCAGGTCCTGGAAAAAGAATTTGCCAGGCGGGCTGATGATCATAGCACCGACATAAGCTGGGAGCTGTGCAAAGTACAGCCACAAAATTTCCCTGCCTCACAAAGCAGTTGAGTTTGCAGCTATTTTCCATTCCACAGTGGGATACAATTTCTCATGATAACTATTTGAGAGAGACAGAAACTTAGTCAGAATAATAAGTAGTCCTTAAAGGGCTAACCAAGGAAGCGAGAGAACAAGTCCCTGCTCACCCTGATGGGGACTAGGTAATCAAAGCTGGTCTCTGACTCCAGTGATGCTCTAATTATCCGACTATTTGAAGGTCTCCCCCAGTTTCTCATGTATTACAGACATAATTAGCCTGTACTAAAGACATAATTGGTGGGCAAGGGAGAGCAAAATACTGACTCTGCAGTCCAATAGTCTGACGCTCATCTGAGCATTGGGGCATCCAGGTGTGAGCTGCTTTGATCACAACAGGAGTGCCCTGGCCATAGAAAGAATGGCTAACCTGAAGTTTCTGTACGTCGTCAGAAATTTTACTTCAAACTGAGAAACACTACACAAAATATGTTTCACTTTAAATATTTGTTCAAAGTCCAGCTTTTGATCAACTGGTATTTTCCAATGAAACTTTATATTTTCCGAGAAAGTTCTTAGGCAGCTGTAGCTGTCAACACATCTGAAGTGTGATACTGCCCTCTGATAACTGGCACATATGTACCTCAGCATATCAATTTCTGCATTTTCATGCAGCCAGAGGAGCAAGCCGATTTCCTAAGCTACTTGCCAATACATCTCACATACAAGGAACAAGAACCTTTCTTGAAGTATCGCATGAACTCAGCTCCCAGATACCACTCTGTCAATGCCATAAGCCTATTTTTCTATCTCACTCAAATCAGCTAATACTCCTCATGAGAACACAAGACTTGCAAACACATTTGGCTATTTGAGTTATGGGCCAATGATTATAGGCTTCTAATCTCAACACTCAATTTGAATATTCATTTAAATTGACATAAAGAAGCCATTTCTGGGGTTGATCTGTTACAATTGCTCCAATTTATAGTGGAAATTCAAAAGGCTGTGGACATAGTATGAATTTGAAATTGAAGTCCCTTCAGCTCTCTCATATGTCGGTTAAGTGAAATAGCAGACTTTCATTTTAATTGCTGGCTTTTCAGTTTTTGTCTTGAAAAAAAAAATGACATACATAACCAACAAGTAAGCAAAATAAAAGAAATCAAGAAAAAGGTGTGTTTAAATATAATACACAATCACATGTACTACAATCATTTTCATCCAATGAAAATGCGTCAGGTTTCCAATATAACATGCAGCACACACATAAAATTTACATTCTGTTTGTATGCAGACTTGGCATAATTTTTGAAACCCCAGTCATCTTGCAGGGCCCTACATTTATTCCTGAGCTGCTCCACTGAAAAACAGCATTTAGACACAGCTCGTGGGAGTGGGGAACCTGTTAACAACTCAACAAAAATATTAATCTCCTCGTGAAGTTCAGCGCGCGGAGACCTATAAACTGAGGATGGATGTGGAAATACATTTGCTCCACGAACTGCGCTGCCAGGGAAGGGGTGCGACAAGGCAAGGTTTGCGATTGCGCCGACAAGCGCTGGTTGGGAGGATTCTCCAACTACCTCCAAACGGGTTTTGCAAAAGGCACCTGTTTTTTGGTAGAGGCCAACGTGACGCCGTTCGCTGACGTCCCAGTGGGCGGGCGCCCTCATACCTACCCGCAAAGGGCACCCGGGAGGTTTTTCCGCCTCCCTGGCGAGCTGCTCGGCAACACCCCTCCGTCCCTCACCCACCCACGGCGGTGGAACCAACCTGAGAGGCTGCCACTCCTTTCGGAGCTGTTGTGGGAGCTGGTGGTGCTGAAATCCTGTGACTGGTTGTGTGGCAATCTATTAGCCAATCCCTCAGCCACGCGGTAGTCAGGGATGTAAAGCAAGGCTAAGGGTTAAAGGGCAAAGGTCACAGTGGCGTCGTGTGATTAGTCGACAGCACAAGCACATGCAACACATGCAGTTAGCAAGTCAACGGCGGAAGTGGTGGGGCAGCAAGTTTTAATTTCTTTTTTTTTTTTTTTTTTACATGTATACCTATCCTAGCCTAACGGAAGGCAGACGGCTCGGCCATTAGCGCGGGACAAAGAGGATTAAAAGCACAGAACGACATATTTTGTGATCGCGTGAGGTTCAGCACGCATGCAAGGTATGCAAGCATTAGTTACGGTAAATATGAGCAGTGTCTCACATCATAGTAAAAAGATTTTTCTAATTCATGCATAGCTGATACAGTATAAAGCCGAGGGTTCTGGAAAATAAGAGCTGTAATTACCATTGTTGCCTTTGCCTTGGTCTGGGAGAGAGTAACCGAATCCCATCAGGTCATTTTTTTGCTGAATTGAGCTTTTCCACTGAGGATCAGGTAAGTCGACAGCCAACTCATGGATGCTGTTGGAATGCAGTATCTGGGTGGTGGCATATGGCGTGGCTTGCGTTATTTGGCTGGAACTGTTGTAACTAGTTTTCGTGGTGAAGTCAATGCTGCTGTAAATGGCTCCATCGGAAAGCATAGTAGCGGTTTTATCTCCTTGCCCTGGCACTGGTGGCAGCACATCTGTGGTGAACATAGGGGAATGAAACAAATCATTGATGCACAGGAAGCCTGAAAGTATCAAGGTTTAAGATGAAAAATAAATGTGTCATTTTGCACGTTTGCATTTCAGCTGAGACAGGTCCATGAGCCAGCGAAGGGAAGATGATGTACAACCATCGCCAAGCTATCAGCATCTGTGACAGGCCTACCACTCGTCCTTCACGTCTCACTGCCTAAAATCATCTTTTTTTTTTTCCATACCTTCAACTGTGAAAGTGAAGTTTGGAATATTTCTCTACTGAAGAATGTTTTCAATTGTTCACTCTATGTCAGAACCAATGAAACTGTCTGGGCTTCAGGGAAATGATGAAAGGAGTGAATCTACAAATCACAGAGGAAACTTTCCCAGCAAATATGTAGCAAAACTCTTATATGGATGCCAAAGCTCTCAGAGTAATTTTTTAAGGGCATCACCTTGACTTCCTTGAAGTTTTATGCATCAGCTTATCTAATTTTCTTTTTGATATTAGCTAGTACATTTCTCCTTTTCAACAAAAGAAAAATCTGACAAAACCAAGTTGATCCTGATATGTGAAACAAAATCTGTTACTCTGAAGGGATTTAAGTGATCAGTCTCTTAAAATGGCAAAGCAGTGTTGATAATGGAGCACAACCTGTTCAAATACTCCAGCACATTTACCTGAAAAACAGTACAGCATATTTAACTAAATATCTGCTGACTTTTCCACATCTTTTGAATCCTATCACACACTGCAATTTGTACCTTTAATCAGTTAGATTGGCAATCTCTCTCCTTACTAATCATTGTAGTGACCTTTGCTGGTGGAATACCAGATTTAGAAGCTGAGACTACTGAAGTGTGAAGAATCTAATGATGACTGGCATGATGTCCCAAGGAGAACTACAGTTCAGCAGATAACCCTCTTCCTGCTCTCTCAGAGGCCAATATATCAAATGGTACTATTTTTACAATTTATTTAGACTCTGAAAAGTTGAATCCATTCTGGAACTCACGTGTTAGAAAAATGCATCATGTATATGCCATTTGCTTTATATAGCCGGGCGGCAGATATGGATCCCAACTGTTAGATCGTACTTGAGATAATCCTATAGCAAGGATGTTCAGATCCCATCCTAGGTATCACAGACATTTTGACATACCTTAAGCTCCAAAGAGAAAAGATGATTCGTGCACCTAGCCAAGGGTTTAGGCTCAGTTCCAGACTCAGACATGGGGTTTGTGCAACCTTAGGGAATGCAGTTGTTCTCTCACTGCCTCAAGACTTTTCCAGCAATGAGATATGATACCATGGCCTCCCCCCACTGTTTTGGTGGTTGTTGGGTTTTTCTTTTGTTTTGTTTTGGTTTGGTTTTTTTTCTGGGATGAACATTTAGACCACAGAACTATTTTCTACTGCATTCATGTGTCACCTTTTAATATGGACCCTAATAACATCTGCAGTCTCAGGGCAACAACATAATATTAACAATAAATATGGCAATAACAAGTGCTCAGTAGGGAGACTGCAGAAACGGAGATTAAATTTGGGTCTATCAGTATGATCTGTTTTTGCAGACAACAGGGAAATGGGCACAATCAAGTATTTAAAATGCCTTAATTGTATTAACTTATATCTGCAGATAAATTCTAAGTGCAAAAAAATTACAGTTAATGCAAACTACAGGTCATACTTCAAAATCAGGTTATTACTATCTATCTGCACATATCCACTGTGCTTTCTAGGGACAGTAGACAATCGTAAAAGCATCTATGTGCAAATACAGCATGAGATGTAAGAGACAAGCGGAGTCCTATCTTTCTTGCATTTCATCCACAAAATGAAGATTTTTCCTTTCCACAATTGGTTTCCTCAAAGTATAATGGATCGAAGTTTAGTACATAAATTCTGTTGTTGATGTATAAAATGAAGTAAGTCCAGCTCAACCTGTCTGCGTTGGATTTGCAGACTCATGGAAGTAAAAACTAGCAAAATGCTCATTTCTCAAGTACTCAGACATACATCTATATTTTAGAGCACGTTTCTGGCAACTGAAGAGGTATCATCTCTATACAGTCATTTTAAAATGGAGAACTATACATTTGCACACACTTGAAAGGAAAGTTGCATAGCTTCTCACCAGCCAAGAATTTTCAGTCATTCTTACTAATAAGCTGAGGTTCTCCAGACATTCTGGGAATTTTCAGTACAACCACAGATTACTTTTTTGACCTCAATGAGATGTATACACTAAGCACTCAAAGAGCTATTAAAGTGCCATTTTACAAAGTGCCATAATCACCTAGTAAAAATCAAGTGTGATTCTCCCACCACGTTGTCATAGCAAAAAACCCACACTGTACGTTTCAGACTGAAGACGAACACACATTTCCCACTGGACGCTTTCCCAAAAACTCTCCAAAATCCAACTTGTTTTGTAACTCTTGAGATAAATGAAATAGTGCTGAAGTACTTCCCGAGGGAAGCTCTTTCTTGCTCCCTCGGGTGACGCAGTACCATTTTGTGGCCTTACGCGACTCCAAACCTAACTTGTGCTTCCTGCTCGCAGCCTTGCTCTCAAATGCCTATCTAGGACAAAATGTGGATTTCACTCTTACAGGCAATGTTAGAACTGCCTGACTCAGCTTCTGAGTTTCCAGAGTGATTGATTGCCATCTTACTGTTTTCAAAATTCTTACAGACCTTTTATATTACCACAGACCTTTTAACCAGTAAAAGAGGCCCAAGTTCTATCTATACAGTTAATGCATGTTAAAAGATAGCTGACTTCTAATCCATCTTTAATGCAGAAGCATCCAAACTCAACTGCTGAAACAGATAGGGATAAGTGGTCTCAAAACAGCCGGAATAAAAGTGCGAGCTCAACTGTAAAGATCATGGGTGGAATTAAGCTGCTGAAATTCCAAATATAACTGTTGCATCTCTTGGACAAATTTGGACCTATGCCTCATCCACATTGAAGCCAAAAGCTTTAAAACATGCTTCCAACTTCAGTCGTATAGAGCCAAATGCTAAAAGAAAATGGTAATTTTTCTGTATTATGTGAGCTTATGGAAAGATGGAAAAGTACTGAAGGGTTTTATTTTCCAGATATTCACAACAAAGAAACTGGCAGATATTCAGTTGCCTTCTAAATATTATCAAAAGTTTTGCTTACTTTATAATATTTTTGTAAGACAAGAGCTTTACAACATTTTTATATGGAAAATAAATCTAGGGTGTTTGTTGTAAATTGAAGTGACAGTAGTCAAACCACAGGCAAGAAGTTTTGCATGGGAATGTATAACCGATGTGAGGGATGGTTTTCAGAAGCAGATCCTGTACAGTCCAAAACGGAATTATTTTCACATTTATCAGTTTGACGGTTTTACAGATTTTTTGCATTTTAATGTATTTTTGATATATAAAGTTGTCCTGATTTTTGTTCACTTATTTATATCTTAAAAATATTTATATATTCATTTACATTAGGAAGTCTTGTTCTGAACACCACTACGCAGAACTAGCTGTGTTATAACACCACAGAAACCAAGGAAGTAACAGAGAGATGTGAATATTACTATGACTTAAAAATCCCAATCATACATCTTGAAATTCCCATCTGAGTAAAATGTTTGAAAGAAAATAACCCCTCTAAAGATTCATCACCATAATTATAAATCATTACCTCATCTCCCCAAAGGGCCTCCCTCAATTCAAAATGGAAATGAAACCCTCAAAAATCTAAATAGTTCCTTTTTATATATTCTTTCTGCCAGTAAGGAGGAAAGTTTCTGAAGACCTTTGAAGCCTTCTTCATGGATTACGGTTGAGATTGAGAGCAGTCCCTCAGCAGGAAGGGGATGGGTAAGGTGACAGGAACAATGTTGTTCTGTCCTTCTTCTGCTGAAGGAACATCCTTCATGTGTCCCCCAAGTTCTCTGCTCTTACGGACATCCTCTGTCCCTGGCTACATTGCCCTGCACAGTAGATTGCTTATCTCCACATGAAAGGGAATGAGTTAGAACAACAAATACATTTCTCTTGAGATGATAAGCAGACCCTGTCTCACCCTGTGGGGTAAATTACAGACTAGACCTACATTTTAAAGAAGTAGAAAGAGACAAAGCAAAATGAACATTTTAAAGTCAAATTTAAATCAAATGTTGAGTCAAACATAGAAAGAACTATAGTGATAAAAATATTACACAATGTTTATCATAGACGTTAACTAACAGAAGCCTATTGTATACTATGTGGTGACTTAATAAAGTGAAACCTACCTCCACGACCAAAATTGCCAAGATCATTGGGTCCACTAGTGCTGTTGTTTACTGGCAGACTTGTGGCAGGCCAAGAGTCTGCAAGCCAAGGATAACTGGGGTCACTCGCATTCAACAGACCTGGTCGACTGAAGCAGAATAAGAAAAAAAGATATATATACAAATATAGATATATATACATTTTTACAAAATGAGAATATCTGTGAGACAACTAGTGAGTGAAGGGACCACATCACTGTTCTCCTAACACCGTAGGTAACAAACAGTTTAGGAGACTTTAATTTATTTCAAATTAAAATTGTGTAGCCTTTGATGATTTAAAGACCTTGAGCAGTTAATTAAGGATATATACAAATCAACTTTGTCAGTAGAAGTGGGACTAGGCATCCGTCGTGATTCTGCCAGAATCCAAATGAACTCCGCTGTCTGTGTGAAACAGGGGTTAGGCAGCACCATCACGGGATCCTACACCAGGGCTGCATGATAAATTACCACCTCAAGGGAGCCATCACTCAAACTGATTGCTCCGTATCAGCCATTTCCAGGACTTTGGGCTACTATTTCTTCCTTCCCTTGCATCCCAAATGCACGCCTGTCATCTACAGGCTGGTAACTCTTTCTTTGAGCACTCTCGGATGGTTTAGAGGCAAACAGGTTCGAGTAGGATTAATGGAAAGTCCGCAGCTATCTTTATCTGCCACTACTGCATGGCTTTTATATCCCTGTAATTCCCAGCTTTGAGAGCGGTATTAAACGGCGAGTATGTTGAAAGAGAAGGTCCGCTCGGGCCATAAGGCACCGGGTCTCTCTCACCCCAGGATAAACAGCCAGAAATTTAGCAAGGCAGGTGGATTGCTTGTGTTTGTATTTAACGGGGAAAACAAATCGTTTCCTGCAGACACCCCCTTCCCCCAAATGAAAACAAAAAACCATCCACAGTTCTGCAGCTTTTCTAGGTTATTAATGCACTCGTGAAGTTGGAGCAACATCTCCGATCATTGTACGTTATAGGCCCCCGCCTGGCACAATCCCTAAGAGAAACATCGGTTTCCATGGAAACGGCAATAAGAAGACCCAGTCGCTTTCTTGCCACATCTACTCGCTCTCATTAGGCCTAATCTCTTTTTGCTAAAATATTGATTAAACGGGAGATTGGAAGTTATTACCAGGGCCTAATTACAATCTCCATATTGGCAAAGGGAAAATAGATGAGGATATATGGGCCTGTTATCAGCTTTTATCAATTTCAATTGAGTAGCCAAAGTTGTGGAATCCAGTCCTATCAATCTACAGCCTATTCATCATCCATGAATCATTTGTTTCGTGATCGATTAAGTGTAATTGTTCACTCACAGCAATTTAGGGGGAGCCAATAAGGAGTCTTAAACAACAGCAACTTCATTTGCTAATGTCTAATTAATGCAATAAACATCCCAGTAACAAATGAACACATTCCTTGCGATATTTACTACTCATTTCTTCCAGGGCATCTGGGAGATATGAAACATCTGGGCTTGATTCCTCCAAAGCGCACAACAGATAGGTCATTAAACCTTGTGGTAAGCTACTTAACTCCTCCTAGCATTGTCAATCTTCCAAATGATCGGTTATTACCCAAGTGCGTCACCTATAGCATTTTTCAGATCCCTAATTTTAAAAAGAAATAGGATGGAAAGACCTTTATACAAAGAAACATACCTTCCATTGCTCATTAGTCCTCCATCTCCTCTTTGGAAAGTGACTGTGTTTTGGTTGGAAAAACAAAACAAACATACACACACACACGCACACACATATAAGACAGGGAAAAATCAATTAGTAATAATTAAAAGTAACAATTCAAACTGCTCAGTGTCTGAGATCGGAGGCCTCTTGGCACCACCACATAATAAAGTACAGAAAATATGAGAAAAGGATCAAACACGTTAGGGTTACAATTTGTTTAGGATTTCACTGCACCTTATTGACTAACACCACTTTGCTCCGTAGCTTGCAAGGCAAACCAGCCGCCTGGGTGAAAGGCCTGAATTTACCACAGGCCCCTTCATATGACTTTGCGTTGCAAGACTGCGCCATGCGATGAAATTGTTTTCTTGGCATGCTTTTGCTTCAGTACATAATGACATTGCACCAGTGAGTTAATAACATCATGTCGTAATGCAGTAATATAATGTCACCACACAAATATGCCATTTCCCAGGACAAATACAAAGAGGTGGCAGCTCTATTAGAGCTAAAGGGGTGAAAAAAGCATACAGCTGCAGGGTTTCCATTAAAAGTATAGCGTAAGAACCAGCACCCATACATAAATGCATACACGCCAGTATCACTGGGAAGAAAAAGTGTTTCCAGTCTTTCCATGGGGGATGCCAAGGATATGTTCAGAGGGAGACAATTGTTTTTATGGCTCCATTCACGGGTGTTTGACAAAAAACAGCCTACCCCTTATCTATCTTATTAACAGGATTACATTTCAGGGCAATATAGGTAAACCCACATTACTGGTGAGATGCTAATTGACAACATTTGATGCTCCTTTTTGAAGCACTGGCAAATATTTTGAATCAAGGCCAACAGACTACTCTGGTTCTCAGTGGCAATATCCCATTATTTATTGTCAGGCATAGATAAGGCAGACTATTAAATTATATCACTGTCCTGGACACCTGCATCCTTACAGGCCCCTGACAAGATGAGGGTTCGAATTTCAGAGAGGAACGGAAGAGTCTGTGGCCAGTTTAATTTAAAGTACCTTTGTAAGACAGACATTCCCATCATTAAATTGTAGCTCCCAGAGTATTTGCAAGATTTTCCAAATATTAGTCCAAACTACAGGAATTCAAGACTAGGCTTTCTATTACACACCATTCTAATCAGACAAAATTACTACATCCAATAGAAATGCTGTGATTATTAAAGAAACTAGCAATTACATAAATCCACTGGGAAAATACTTCTGATACCGTATAGAATCCTTGTCACTTTATTAACTCCTAGGATAATTTCACAGTCTACATTCAGCAAAGGGGACAAAACTGGCCCCTCTGGAAGCCCTGCTGGAAGAGTGCTTGGGTAGGGTGATGAATTACCCTTCACTGCAGAGCAGACTAATATCAATATCAGAAAATCACTGCAGTCATATGTCACATCAAAATGGTTAATAGCTGAATTTTGAAAGGATGTAATCAAACCAATTAATGAAAAGAAAATCAAAATGCAAGTATGGGAAGTATTAAATAAATGTCTGCTTTGAAAAACAAGATGTGGTAAAACATTGCAGCTAATTAATTTTAGAGTCGGCGCTACGTTCATTCACGTTGTTTCTAACAGGCTGTCAAATGACTGTATCCCTCGTTGCTTAAAAGTGAATAATCTGAAGTGCTGTGGATATCACGTGTGAATATGCAAAGAGGTGGCTACTGCCTGGCTATGTTTCAAAGTATGTTGGTCAAAAGTCCATTAGATGCTGTTTCCTTTCTCCTCCTCCCCTTCAAATTTAATACTCCATTTCTCCAACTTTCTGCATTTGTCAAAGTGACAAGAAATAAGGAAAATGAGAAACAAAGCCGCATTCGGTAACAACCCTTATAAATAAAGCTTACTGATTTAAGGGAATTCCAGTAAAGCATATTTTCTGAAAACTTCTTGGGATTAATGCTCTTGTTTGGACTATCATCTACCAGAAGTAATTTTAAAGTAATATTGTCACCACTTGTATAGCACGTACAAGTGTGTGAGATTTTAACTATACGTGTCATATGGAAAAAAAGCATTCAATACTTGTGGTCTTCCAAATAGTTATATCCCTTGTGTACCTTTATAAAGCAAAGCTAAAATGGGGGAGCTAGTAGGAGATTGCAGCAACGCTTGCCAGACACATTTTATTTTCTGTGTAGTGAGGTATGGAAAAAACTCCAAGGCATGCTGTGAGAAACTTATCAAGAAGACATGACATTGAAATCTCTTTGCTAGAGCCGTAATTGCTGCAGATTGGCTGTGGCATATGAACTTGTTGAGAAGAGACAGGTATCACAGCATTCACTCTTTTTTCTTCTATCCGTGCATCCTCGTGGTAGTAACAGTTTCCTGTTTTTTTTCTCATTAAATAATCTTACACCCTCTCAATACAAACTCTGGTTTTAGAAGAAAGGTTCAGCTTAGTTTATTAAAAAAAGAACTTGTCTTGCAGTGACATTGTTTTTCCTGGGGAAGACTGTGCCTGGCTTATGTGGTATGTATGGAACCGGGAAGGAATACAGGTTCTTTCATTTACCCTCCACCCTGTATACCAGTGCACGGTTGGTTATACTCTTCATGAGAAAATAAACAAGAAAGTATTTTAGTTACTATTCTTGGTGGAAAAGGTTGCGGAATATCAACTAAGCTAGCCAAAATTCCTCTTGAAGTGTGGACACGTCATCAGGATGTTACAGAAAAAAAATCATATTCCTGATGCCATCCATAAATGGGCTACCTGAGGCTGGATAGAGAAGGTGCCTTTCTTTTAGCATGAATATTGTGAAAGGAAAGACAGCTAACAACAGAAGATATGGTCAGGCTGCCAACACAAGCACTATGTTTATCATTTCTGCCGTCCGTTTTGTCAGCATTTTTGCCTGCAGTTTGATTTCTGCAATTACAAAACAAGCCTAAACGCCTGAATAGAAGCATACTTAATGCAATGCAGGCTTGTAGATGTCACTGTAAAAATAAAGCACACAGACAGCTGGCTTTATTCATCCTGCCTCCACTTCAAAAAGAAGCAGAGCAATTTCAAGGGGCAATGTAAGAGGAGGAAGGGAAGGATGTCCCTATCGCTGACCCACCCATCTCCCTTGCTTTTTATCACCGAGGAAGCAAAAAAGCTCTTTCAGCACTCTTTGCATCTGATATATGTTCTTAGAAAGGCTGAAGACCTGCAGGGATGAGATTGGTTTTCAAAAGAAGATGAAAAAATAACCTCTGCATAGAGAGATTTTGAAGGAATCCCCACTAGCTTATACTTCAAGGACTGTAAAAAATGCAGAAATATAATCCAAAGTCCATTTTAAATGCATAAATATTTAAGGAAATTATATTGTATATATTTGTATGAAGAACAGCATATGTTAAGGAGCTTTTCACATGCTTTTTATTAAATATATAAGGAGGTACCCAAACCATTTACTAATATTATCTGACAAGGTTAAACTTAATCTTCATGCCTGCTAGAATCAGAAAAATATGAATGTATAGTAAGTTGACATTCTGAGGCAAGAAAGCTTTAGAAAGCTTTAGAAAGCTTTCTGTATGCCTATCTCTAGTAGGCCACATTTTCCTACCGCAAATGAAAACTTTAATGTTGCCGGCCAAGTCTCATTCCTTTTTCTGATAAGCTGTTCCTCAAATATGAATGTAGATTAATCCTCTTTTAATAAGCATTAACTCAGAACAGACAATCAGCATATAAAAATTCCATCAAATCTTCTGTCTACCTTTGGATGATTCTGTCAAATAATTTACCCTCATTTAACAGTTTCAGGAGTTGCGCATAAAATGTGTAGCATTCCATAATTCTCTATCTATTTTTAATTTGTTTTTGTTTACTCAGGTTCATGAAATCTTTAATCCCAAGGAGCACTAGTCACTAAATAAGCTTACCTACTCATAAGTGAAAATACATATTTACTTTCTTTGCATGACTGATGGCCTAGACACTTGAAAACACCTGAGTATTCAAGTGAGTGGGTACTGACACAACAACCAGTTTGAGGGCACAGGAAAGACAAGCAGATAAATGAAATATCTCTTATTTCTACAAATGGATTCCACGCCTTTGTTGTATAAGTCCTTATACCAAAATGTGATAAGAGATCAGAATCTTCCGGTTCAAAATAAAGAAATTCTGTTCTGTCATTGTAATACAGGAATGAAATAATTCATCTATTATATGAGAAGTGGTCAGATATCTCTTTTATGCCATCTATCTTTTCATGTATCATGTAGAAACCCACAGTGCATGTTTATATCCAGGCAATCTGACTAAAGGGTAACCAGAAAAATACAAAAAACCCCAGTGCAGCAGTACTTGAGCTTTTACAGAAACTAACAAAAGTAAGACCAATCCATCCTTTTACCACAGAACAGATGACTGAAAAGGGGTGACATTCGTATTTAGTGTCTCTGTGCCAGATTTGGTTTTGCTAATAGCATGTCATGGTCCTGAAAATGTACACTTCTTGTGCAGCTTCAGATGATGACACTACTACTTACCAGTAGTAATCTGACAAACATAGTCGAAAATCATATGTTTTGTAGTACTGATGTTACCGAGAATCAACGGCTGGTGAGTCATGAGGGGGGAAAGGGAAGTGGAGGAATAGTCATGTACAGAGTTGTGGCTTAGTAACTACTGGAGTCAGTTCAACTGAAAATAAGTAAAAGATTTAGCTATGATTTTCAATGTCACTTTATCTGTGACCATCTGAGCAATCGATCGGTGCTTATGAAAATGTTCACGAAGACAGAAAGCTTAATGAATTTAACTCAATTATTCTTCTCTGGCGCAAATCTTTACCAATTGCGTGACATTTGCTGTTTGCTCTTCTACACAGAGTTTTACAGTAGTTTAGTCACACAGCAGAAATTATACCTCTTAGGAGCCTAATAACAGAATACAAACAGCAAATAGTCCTAGTGAATGACCCATAATCTAAAAATGACCCAAAATAACATTATATAACTGCAGAATCCAGACTTTTAAACAACTCTTTTTAGTGTTTTAAGTTCTACACACATGCAAATATAACTGAAGAAAAACAAAACAAAAACCATTTACATCAGAAATAACTGAAAAAATAGTTTTTTGGTTTGTGTCCGAAATAAAGCATATGAATGTTTCACTAATACATTCAATTCTCTTTATTACACAGTCAAATCTGCACGTTCT
The DNA here is from genome assembly GCA_009819775.1 of Phoenicopterus ruber ruber. Lineage (NCBI taxonomy): Eukaryota > Metazoa > Chordata > Aves > Phoenicopteriformes > Phoenicopteridae > Phoenicopterus > Phoenicopterus ruber. The sequence goes on from CM020215.1 coordinate 108,552,797, forward strand.
GCAACTTTCTGAAGGAAGAATTTAAAGCAGATGTCTGAACAAAAAGTGTGCACCTTCTAAAATCTGAGTATATTAGGATAAATTCATCTTTAGTAAAACTTTATTGACAGCTGTCTCTGATGAGATTCTGAAAGCTACATACCACTGTCTAAATATTTAGATCTGAAACCAAACTGTTTATGAATCATAACTTTGAAGGGAACAACATACACTTGTGAATGTCATCAAACCTCCACAAGCATAACTGTTTGTCTAAATGATATTACTCATGTCAAATTCAAACATTAGAGAACTAACGATGTTTCTTGGGGAACTCTGGGTATAAAGATAAAAACTATGGACTATGTTCTTTCATAAGAACAACATTTTTTTTTAAATTAATGATTTTTTTTTGGACTTGGCTAATGGATGACTTAGGTTCTCAGTGCCTCCAGAAATGATTATAGACTAGGAAACAGAACTATGTGCTGTTATAGTTCTATAAAGTCCATGAGATGTCAAAACTATTTTTAAAAAAGCAAATTTTTGGCAGTGCCTCTGACATATCCTAGCTGCCCAGCACACGTGGGTCAACTGCACTGATTCACGCACAGTCACTGTGGCTCCAGCACGACCCTGTGCCATGCCAATGTATGCTACAAAGGCAATGGAAAAAACTCACCGCAATTACAGACAGCTGACAGTGGTATAATCATAGGAACCAAATTCAAAGTTGCATTATTTCATTTTGGAAAAAATCCTATGTTGTGTCTCAAAGAAAAGCAAGTAAAGCGTCTAGGGTAGGATGTGTTGTGCCACAACTTAGGCTAACTTGAACAAACCTGCCCAGAAGCCAGAGGAGCAATTCCTGAGCCCCCAGAGCTTCTCCACGAGGCCACTTCTCCCTCACAATCTCACAGGCCCCTCGGGCAGACACCACCACCTTCGCGCATCTGCCTTGACAGTCATCTGCTCTTTTCTGCTAAGCTAAACACGCAAGCTGTGGCTGAAGCTGAGCAAGAGCGAGAAAGCAGCTAGCTGAGCACGAGGACCGGTTCAGCAGTGCAGTAGGAAGACTGGCCTCTATCCCATGGATGGCAGAGGGGACAGAAGAAGAGACAGCTTTGGTAAGTGCAACTGAAGGGCCGAGCTACACGCAAAAAACTTTACAGACTTCTACTGGAAAATGCTGAGATTTATCAGCCTTTTACACCGCAACACTAAGGTATAATTATTTTTGAGTTTTGAATCTCGAGCTTAGGTATAAGAGCAGAAGCTAATTATTTGTATTAATTATTAGCATTAATTGTACACTATTTTTCATGGCTATCCATATGTTGACTAAGCTGTTTGCAACCTGCTGTTTCAGCCACACTTCGTTTATTCTTCACATATCTTTAATCACGCTTATGATAATGGTCTCCCGTATGCTATGTTTATTAAAGATATGAAAACTAGGATATCAGCTTTGAATTGGGTAGGCAGAAGAAAAGCAAATGTTTCCATTTCAAAAACACTGTAAAGGCAATGCGTGCATAGGTTAATCGCTAGATTGCTTGAAGAGCTGAACACCTCACGGTAAGGCCAATGTATACGCAACTAACAGCTAAAGTGGAAGAAAGTTCCATTTCTCCAGTTAGATGGTCAAAAATGTTTGAGATACTTTTTCTGAGCTTTAAAATCAAAATTCAGTTATATACGACTAATGCTTGTTTACATTAAATTAGTTCAAGCATCTTGTCCTGCAAATTACTTTCAAAACCGCATTATTTCAAGGAGTTAGATGAGTAGGAAGTATGCAGAATTGTAATGACAGAGACATTAATGGTGGTAGATTTTATGTTCCCCTGGAATCACTAGGAGAATGTATGCTACATTTTTATCATAGATAGGCAGCAGAAGTTTTTCTCCTTGTATTTGGTTTTAATTCTGCATATCTCACATGTTCATAAACACTTAGATAGCTAATGTTTGCAATGACGTGTTGGTGAGGTAAGAGACAGACTAATGGACAGTACCTGCAGGGGTGAAGGTGAAGGACTGAACTGCAAAACAAGAAAGCAAACACATTGTGAGTTACACACCCTGATAATAAGCGCTAATTGCAGGGCACGAGTTTCCTCTGGAATTTACTCAGTCGTGGTTGAATATCATAAGCAGGACAATACAGTTGAGCTTAAAGCACAAACCAGCCAGCAGCCAATGAGAAATGAGGGTTGGAAAGGTGAGCAGTGAATTTTGACAGTCACATTTGAAGACTTTTTGTGTGGACATGCTGTTCTCCAAATTGTAAACATTAGGATGAATTTTGAAGCATGATCTGTTATGAACTTCCCTTGCTGAAAGCATACATTATTTCATAGTTCTGATGATGTGTCATGATGCAATGTTCACACCACACTTAGATGCAGCAAACATCATGAGAAGGAATGAGTTGCAGGAGACACACTGTTTATAATGGCTATTACAATTATTTACAGCTACACATTTTAAGGTATAAAAGACGTTGCTCTCAATCTCACCCCCCCAAACATGCCAACTTACACACAGGGCTAATAATTCTGCTTTTAAAAAAAAAGGGTAGTCTTAGCTTGTGTCCAAAGTTTATGTATAGGACTGTTTCCTACGAGGAATAACAGTACAGCTGTCTCTTAATATGAAAAATCTTGGGATCTAGACTGATACTTTGTATAAACACATGCGTAGGTGTGTGTGATAAATATTAGTTTCTCAATTAACACCAACCCACCTCTCAGAGAGTAAAAGTCATTGCTGTTAAAGGAAAGGAAAAACCCCCTCAGCAAAAAGCTTAACCTATGAATGATACAGGCCACGTCGTGACGCAAGGCGAGGTTCCACAGCAACCGAGTCAGTCCAAGAGCCACTGAAAGGGTCTCTCCTCCCTCTGCTTCCACTGCTCATCTGATTTCTTCATGGTCTGCCTTGTTTCACTAGGCCAGTGGAAAACTAATCCAGCAGGAAGGATTGGAAAACAACGTAGAATAGTTCCCTTCTGGTTTAGCGAGCCCAGCCAGGACATTGAGGAGTCTGATGATGGCTAACGCCAAGATGAGGAGGCATAGAACTGTTTGGCTGCGACCAGGGAATGAACGTTGGTTTTTGGCGAGTTTTTAGACATGCTTAGCCGCTTAGGGAACCTGTGTCCTCGGGTTCGCATGTGATAACTTGTAAATAGAAGAGTACTAGTCTAGCTTTAGTGTGATATAACGTCAACATTAAATATGCTGTGTCCTCAACTGTGCAAATCTTCTTCAAAAAGGAAATGTTTTCTCTTTTTAAATGTTAATAAGCACTACAAGAGAACCTACCCCAATATTTGAAGAACAGCTTTTTTGTGTTAAATTAGGCTTCAGAGTGACCCATTTTATGGTAATTCACCTGACTTCCTAAAAATCCATAAGAAACCTGAAGCACAGAATAATACACAAAACAAACAGATTGGGGGAGGAAGAAAATATTTTCATTTGGCAAAGGTATTTATTTTTCCAAATGTAGTTTTCAAAAATTAATTTGTAACTGCAGCAACACATTTGATGCAAGAAGGATCACACTGCGAGGGCATTCCAAGGTGTTCCACCTCCAAGACAAAACTTTTTATGGCTTATGCCGTAGGTAAATTTCGACCACACTTCTCTGTCTAATATATCACTCCCTTCTCCTCCAGCTATAGGTATGGAGTCACTGATTAAGTACCTCTGTTCATTTCCTATGCACATGGCTTCAAAGACATGGAAATGCTTGGGAATGGAGAAGGAGAAGATCAAATACTCTTTCTAACCTTCCTTGTAAGGATCTAGTCTAATTCATATTTGAGCACGTAAATGGAGCCGGACTGCTAACAGAGTGCCTTCTGAGCAAGGAGCAAGAGGTACAGTTAATCCTCTTTGTACTTTTTTATGCTAGATGTGTTGGAGATGTAAAAATAAAGACTGTCTTATGATAATGATGAAATGTGGTACCGAGCAATGCATTTAAAGCTTCTCATACACCAGCATTTTCACAGCATACATTTAAAACAAGCATACAAAATTCACCCAGGCCACCTTTGCTGTGAGTTCAACACATTTTTTAAGTAGGTTTAACAGCATCTGTTCTCTTCGTGATAGAACCTGATGAGATGGTAATAAATAGTTACTGTTCTTACCAGCATAATTGCTGAGCCCCTTCCTCTTCTTCCTGCGCCAGTACAGCCAGATGCTGAAACCCATCAGAATTACCCAACACGCACCACCGATGCCAGCTATAAAGGCAGGCTGTTTGACAACATCAGTGATTTGCTCAGTTATGCTGTTGTTATTTTCAGTGATCACAACTTCGTTACGACCTCCTGCACAAAAGAAATTCGACAGAACATTGTTATTATGGATTCTGTGATGCAAACAGGAACCAAGTACTGCAAATGAAAATTAAAAAAACCCAGTAATGCACCTCCAAAGAATTATCCACAGTAGGAGAGCTTTAATGACTACCAATGCACACCTGAAAACCACTGTTTCTGGAAAGTAAATCTATAATCCATTGCAATTTTGCAAACATATATTCAAAAAGAGAGCCCTATACCACTCTCCCAAGTAATCTAACAGATGACAGTCTAAAGCCTTTTTTTAAACAGTATACATGTTTGTTGGTTTGTTTTTACATAATCATAGGCAGAATACAATGATGAGAAAATGGATCATAGGAAACCAATCAAAAAAAAAAAAATCAAGCAATCAATAAATAGCTTTTTCCAAATAAGAAATCCAAATACAAAATATGCTACAACATCAAAAGACAGTTCCTTCTCTCATTGTTGTCAGCATGCCAAAAATTCCTACTTAACTCATTTGGTTTTGCTGCATGCTAGAGTTCACAGAATCACAGAATGGCAGGGGTTGGAAGGGACCTCTGGAGATCATCTAGTCCAACCCCCCTGCCAGAGCAGGGTCACCTAGAGCAGGCTGCACAGGACTGCGTCCAGGCAGGGTTTGAGTATCTCCAGAGAAGGAGACTCCACAACCTCCCTGGGCAGCCTGTTCCAGTGCTGTCACCCTCACAGTGAAGAAGTTTTTCCGCATGTTCAGGCAGAACTTCCCGTGTTCCAGTTTGTGCCCGTTGCCCCTTGTCCTGTCACTGGGCACCTCTGAGAAGAGTCTGACCCCATCGTCTTGACATCCACCCTTAAGATATTTCTAAGCATTGATAAGGTCCCCTCTCAGTCTTCTCCTCCTCAGGCTGAACAGCCCCAGCTCCCTCAGCCCTTCCCCATAGGAGAGATGCTCCACTCCCCTAATCATCTTTGTAGCCCTCATCATTAGAGTTTCCAAATTTAAAACAAAAAATAAAATATATGTATTTACAACTGGGGCAAAGATGCATTTCCCAGCAATTATTTAATGGGGAAAACAATCCATACAAATCCTAAGTGCACCAGCTTTGACACAAAACAGAAAATTGCTTAGTTAACTGTAATCTCTAAACAATCACAGCAGCAGATGCTATTTTTTTCACCTAGAATAGGCATGAAAAATTCTTAACATGAACCTGTAAGAAATAATTATGATGTGGAATATCAATTAAAGTGACATACCTCAAAATATACTATATAGGATCTTAAACTGTGTATATGGTATTAGAAAACCGTAAGTTTCAGTAGATGTTCCCATTGTTTTTTTCCCCCTCTTTCTCTAAAAGGGAACTTTTCCAAAAGGAAAAGCTTAGTGTCTGGCTTGAAAAGAAATGCTCATAAAAAACGTGAATGGAAATTCAGGAAATGTTAAAGCATATAGTTCTAGGGCCAGCACTTTTCTACTTCAAACCTTCCCTTGTCAAAAATGGTTAGTTTTAAAATTAGGAAATGCGGAACATATTTTTCTGAAAAAAAAAAAGGATATTGAATATATGTACATTTGATATAAACTGCTCACATCTGCAGTTTTGAAACTGGTGAAAGAATTAGCCATCATTTCCAGTAAAAGCATTTATATAGCTCAATCCTTGAAATGTTTATGCAGTGTTATCAGATGCCTGTATACATGCTGAAGAGCTGCAAGAGTAGCTGCTCTACTGAGACAAAAAAAGATGTAAATACTATGATTCTCAATTATGAGTGTCTATCGCACATACGTAAAGGTAGTAGAATATGGCAATAAAACGCTGAAATGGTCATTCAGAGGAAATTATTAAAAGTATTGTAGCATTATGCCTTGCTGTGAAAACGTACGTATTCCTCCTCTAGAATTCATCAACGGTTAAATTTACCGCTCGCTTCTTTCAACAGAACAGCCCCCGTGTCAGCACACTGGCTTCAGCCTAAAGCAAACAAACAAGGCCCTTGGCTAAAGCAGACGTGAGAAGTCTGACACTTCCAGTTTTATTTCCACGGACACCTCTTTGCAGGAGGCCCAGAGTTTGGAGCAGTCAAGCTGCGGATGAGGATCCCTCCCAGAGGGCCCGTGGGGCTGAGCGTGCCTTCCCGCCGCGGGCACCGGCTCTGCCCCAGCGCTGCCCCGGCCAAGGCGCAGCTTCAGGCCCTGCGCTGGGTTCAGAGCTGGGCTGAGTTACTCGGGAAGAAATGCGACGCACTGCATTACATTGCTATCACAATGTTAATGATCTCGGTGATTTTATTAAGCTTTCTCTCCTTCAGCACCATGTCAATATTTAGTAATGATGACCGTCTGCTCTTGCAAACAGACTGTTGAAACCGTGCTAGAGCTTGGCTCGCTTTCAGTAGTTCTGCGCAAGAAAGAAAACAGCCTTCCCGCAAACAAAATAGGTCCCACAGAAGGATGCTGACAGACTACGCCTGCTAGTGCACAAAAAGGCAGTACACCAGTACTGGCATCATGTACCAGTCTATACTGGCCATGCTGGTAAGCTTTACTAGCGTCAGGGCCTGGTAGCTGCAGCTGTCCTTTCCCACACTGTCCTATTTTGTCTTGCCGTTTCCAAAGGCCCGATGGTTTCCAGTCCCGATGCAGTAAGTGAGAATAAAACTCAGTAAGCATCTGTGACAAGGAAAAGAAGGGAGGCAGCGGTGGCTCCTTTATTGGATTTTCCTCTTTTTTTCTGCCCATGGAACCAATCCATAGGTGCACCCCAGCGCTGAAAGAGGAAGTGCTGAGAGTAAAACTAATAGAAAGAGGCACTCTACGGCATGCTCTTCCAGGCACACAATTGATTTTCTAGTAGAAATCAGCATGGGAGTTGATGTTGCTCTAATTGCCATTAACTTTCAGTTAATTTCTGAGCCCTTTGGAGGAGAGGTAAAAGCAGCGGGACGGTGAGGAAACAGGTAATGTCGGCGCTGCTTCAGAGGCAGCCGTGCTGCTGTGGAGAAGAGCGGGCAGGGAAGAGCTTCAGGGACTCTGGCTTCAGGAGCAAACACTCCTGGGCTCAAGAAAAGCATGACTGCTTCCCGCTAAAGCCTCCAAAAAGTCTGAAGATCCTGTTTTCTTCTCTAAGGTCAGAAACCAGTCTTTTGAGAACGGAGGATGTGAGAGCAAACTGCAGAGAGCCTGGGGAGAGTTTTCAGTGGACTTCACGCTCTCCCTCTCTTCTAGGGGAAGATGCAATCTGTCTCCAAATTACCTTCTAAAGTTTGCAGTCTGGCTGTTTGCTCTTACCCTTCAGTGCCCAGCAATTACAACTGCAAAAGTTATAATTCATTTAAACGTCAAAATAACATATGCCTTGTGAACTCGATGACTGAAAAATAAATGGATACAGGTGAATGTTACCCACTGACACTTGATAAAATTAATATAATCGGGGTTTGGGGAAACAAATGGCACTCATTTTGCATTTCTTTATATAATATTTAAGCAGAAGTAATAAATACGTCATCCAAGGTACCAATGTACTATTTTATATACTGCAGGTGTTTCTGTAATGATACTGTCAGTTCAACTAATTAGAACATAGACAAGGGAAGTGTGCGACCTGTAACGCTCCATTGTTCCTGAAGACAAAACCATAATGAAATATAATGTCTTCCTCCCATTGGAGAGTAATGAAGAACAAAACTAATTTGTCAGACCAAAAATTAATTAGACACATCAGATTCGATTGTAGCTATTACTGTGAAAGTTTGCAGCTGTTCCTCGTATTATTATGCCCATGATGGAATGTAAGAATGAACAGGCCAACTGATGAAGAGAAATAATAGCTATACCATTAACCAACATTGCCGTTATCTCCAGTTTTACTTCTGGTTTTCCAAGTGCAATTTTTTAGCATATCAATAGTGATCATAAAAATTTTGTTCTTGATTCTCTTTGAGTCTTCCATAAAATTTTTCAACGTCCTGCTTGAAGTATGGGCACAGGATTCCTGTAACAATGACACAACTTCTAACTAAAGAAATAATATACTTCCTACCGCTCCATATTCTCCTGGTTTTACTTTCTGGGTCTGTTATCTAGAATTGGCCTGGGAAGTCAGTAGTTGATTATCCATCATGAAAATCAGTTATTTTCAGAAAAAAAACCTTCTTCTTCGAAGAACATATTCTATATTTAAGAATAACATCATCTTCCTTTTTATACACTGGACTCCGTATTTCATGACAATGAAAGTCGTACTCTTTAGCAACACAGCTTAACTCTTCTGCATCATTGGCCTGCTCTTTCCATAATTCAGCATTTCTGCAGTTGTTCATTCTGTTTGCAAGCTGTTAAATAGTATAGCTAAGCACCAGGCCATATAGGACTCCATTATAACACGATCACTCAATAATGTTTTCCCATTCATGATGATGTTTTGAAGTTTATTCATTAGCTCATTTTTAAACCATGTAATTTTTTTTTTAATTTATCTAAAAATTCATTTGCTTATTTTATGTTCTTGATTCTCAGTCAAACATCAAGTGGTACCAACTCAAATTTTCCAGAAATGGTATCACTTAAACACTGTTACCTTTATCAAGCAAATTTATAGTCTGAGAAATAAGTGCCAACAGTTCATAAGCAATAGAAAAATGGGACCTAAAGAAAAGGGAGATACAGACCATACTAGTAATAACCACATCCAGCTTTGGGCTCCCAAAAGGGAAAACAGAAATGAGAACAGAAACACAACCCAAACAGAAAAGACCCTCCTTTATTTTTCATGCAAAGGACTCTTAAATGTGCAAAGATGCCACCGGACAGACTTGCTGAAGCAGACATTCTGGGATCATTAAAGGAACAAATAACTATCACTGTAAGTTTAATGATGCAAAATTAAGTCTCTAAATGCCAAATAACTTTTTTCTTTCTTTCTTTCTTTCTTTCTTTCGTACTTTATTTGCATCCTAACATCCCTTTCCTCCTTCCTACAACAATACAGATCTCTCCGCATTTAACTCTTGATTATACTAGTCAATTTTGTAAGGAAAAAGTCAGGATGAAGGGCTGTACCCAGATGCGGGGCTGAGCATTCTGGGAGTCATCCAGCAAAGTACTTTGGTGCAAGTTTAACTCACAACACGTTAAGCGACACAAGGCTACTCACGTGCTTAAAATGCAACACACTTAAGCGTTTTGCTGGAACAAGCCCAGTGTGTTTAGTGCCTAGCTAGATGGACTCCCTAGTGAAATAAGAAAAAGAAGTCCTGCTCAAAGTGAATGAAATGACAGACTAGTCTCACAAATTCGGTTATTTACACAGAGGTCCAAAATTCAGGCCTATTAGATGACAGGTTTCTTGCATTTTCAAAATTCAATTTCTTGCTTTCAGTTCTAGAAAACTTTTTTCTCCTCTTTTCTTTGGTATTTTTGCGATTGCCTTTTTCTAAAACCAGTGCTACCTTCACCTCCACTCTTATATTTCCTTCTCCAGTGACAATATATTCAAAGCTGACATACCCCAATTTCTGTTTTGATGCATAGGGAACCTAAATACCATTAAACATAATAAGCAATACTTAGGGGATGGACTTTTCTAAATGTCTACACATAACAGAATAGTCCATGTTTGGGACATTGTGTTGACAACATTTTCTAGAAAGAAAATATTTAATAACAAGAGACCCACAAACAAAAGCCCATTTAAGTAATAACTAAATTAGATCATACAGATAAAAGCAACAAAATTCCTGTATTAGCAGTGAAAAGAGGTGCTACTCTGCACAGCTCAGTTCAGTTTTGCTAAATATGTTTACTTCTCCTATTCTTATCCTTCCCATATTGTTCCTGCCTTTATATTTTATAATTGAGAAGAATTTCAGAAGAAACAGAACCTGTGTTTCCCTCAGGTCGGGAAATTAATTCAGCATGGAAACCACTACTAAGAAATGGTCTTTTCAAAGGCAGGGATGATAATACTACCCTTGTTCTCTATTTGGACCAGAGGACACTTATTCTCTGACAGAGGAAGCCCATCTGCTTGGGATACCTGAGAAACACTGACTTCAAATGCTCGGAAAACCAACTGTAAATTGTGCCTTAGGCACCAACGGTACCAGTAAGGTAATATTACAGTCATCTGAACAGGAGGAAAAGGGAGCTTGAGCTGTTAGTTCCATAAATCTATCAACCTGCAGAAGTGGTAAATTCATTAAAAAAAAAAAAATCAGTTTCACTAGATAATCTGTATTTTCTCTTATGTCTCAGGAACATATTTCCCTCCATTGGCTGCGAGAACTACGCACAAGGAGAAGACACAACGTCAGCAGGCAGTGGGACATTAAAAGCTAACTAACTAGCTCTATTCAAATCTCGTCTTTTGCTCCATGGATTTTTATGCTTCCAGAAGTGATTTATGAAACCATTTTTGAAAGACAAAACAGGCAAAACAAAAAACAGACAATCACTTACCAATTATTATGGGTTGTGGCTCACTTTTTACTCCCACACCTGCACTGGTGCTTGCAGCAACTTCCACGCGGTACTGAATACCTGGATATAGGCCACCTATTACTACAGACCGAATGGCTGCATCTACTGTTTTGTTGATATGAAATCGAGTCTCATTACCTAGGCACCAGATCTGGGACAAAAGTTGATGTGTTAAAAAATACGAAATTCTTTATCCTCATAAACAATTGTGCATAGATATGACATATCAAGGTATTGCATGACAATCACTTATTTTGGAATTCTTAACAATGTTACTGTCCAGGAGTAGTTGGAATTGGGATGATTTAGCTCAGCAAGCTATCTCAGATTAGCACAGGACCAAGCCAGCTGCAAAGTCTGCTTGCAAATACCTCTCTGGACTCTGGCTCTCCGTGGAGTGCAAATTCTGTGGTTACACTTCTTAGAAGCACAGACCAGAATCATCCAAGTGAAAAAGAGGTGTTATACATTAATTGAAATCTTGTTCAGCAATATGATTACCACCAAACCTTTCTTAAAAAAAACCCACCTTTTTTTGTTCTTAATTTCCCACTGAATAGCAAAAGGACACCAAATAATACAAGCACAGGTTGAAACACTTCTTAAAGTACTAAAGAAGAAAAAATTTTAAAAACTCTTTTTGGCTTCCTTTCACTGCACAACAGGGATATGTGAAATTTCTGAAATGGAGTAAGTACAAACTCACTTTTTACTGCTGCTTTTGTGATTACTTACATTGTTCAGGAATCCAAATATCAGTTCCTGACTCAATTACTCTCTAATTAAACAGAAAAAAACACTGTATAATCTCAATTGTCATTTTGTGATGAGAACAGCCTATGATTTCAGAGTGTTATGTCTCTCTCTTGCATTTTTCCATAGGCCTTTCCCAAGAAATTTCAAAACTAAGACCTTTTAGGGATTCTTCTTCAGTTAATGTTATCTGCATACACTGCTTCTTTATTATTAAAGAAAGCATTTACTACCACTCAAGAAAATCAATGCATAAAGATACCACATGTACACTACATGATTATACCAGCAGAAGAAAGCACTATTGGTGGAACCACTGTCAGCAACCAACTGATGTGGCTGAGTAACAGCAATGCTTTCTTTACCCTTATTTTTGACCCTGCTCAGTGTTTTATCACATATTAGCTTTTTTCTGTGAAACACTGAGGAAGATTTGGAGGGCAAAAGAAATCCTTGTTCTCCTAGGCTCAAGTAGATCTTATTTGCAAGCCAGAATGCATTAGGATGAGAAACCATTGCATTCATTCTTTCACTCCTTGTCTGCCCTGGTCTTAGGTTACAGCAGCTATGAGATGCCCCTAATTAAAGGCATTCAATTCATAAATGAATTTACAGCCACTCTGATGCTTGAAGTGGAATCAACAGATCTACATTCAATTTGTTAGAAAATGTACTGTGAAACCTCGCAGTCATTTCATACTCAAGGAAGTATTAGACTCTTCACACCACTTTCACTGTAGCCAGCTCACTAACCGGGCAGCCGCCTAATCTAACACGGAAGGGATGTAATAGGTAGTGACTCCAGCTGTTTTTATAAACAGCCTGGAGGTCTGAGCACTCACCTGGAACATGGCTTTTATTAACCATCAGCCCACTTTGTTTCATATCTACATATTTTGTGGTTTAGGAGCGTGCTTCACTAATTTGCCTATAAGCCCTTGATGGTTAATATTGACTTACACTGGAGTCAGTATCAAGATTAATTAAGCTAAAAGATAATTATTAATTGATATGAAAATGAGATCAATAAAATACTGTGATTAATAAATCTTGATATTGACTAAAAGCAAAACAAAAGAAGTGCTATGCTAAACATAAATATTGTGAGCATTCACTGCATCCCTCTGACCAAGCAATAAGCTAGAAGAGGTTGAACCATTAGTTGATTTAAAAGTCAGGCACTTTCTCCCTTCTTGATGCTTTGTCCCCTCAAGATACAGCAGGTAAAAAAGAATTACTTATTTTTGTGTGAAATAAGCTGCATCCACCACTTCCACCCTTTGTGGGACTGTCAAGAAAGCTGCCCTGCTCTATTTCAATTAAAAATTTCACAGTAGGTGTACAAGCCAGCCACAGCAAAGTTATTTAACAGTGTGCTCCATGGTCACAACCCTGTGACAATGCTGAACCTTGCCCGATCATTTTCTCCATACTCCTCCACCCCAATAACACACCGCACTTTTTCCATGTTGTGAAAATACTCTTGTGCAAAAGTGAGCTTAGTGGGGAATTATAGACTACAATAAAATTTAAGATGATATATAAGGAGTAGATACTTTAAGTCATCATAGCGACAAAGAAGGAAAAAATATAACCAATGCAGGCAACTCTCATATAACAAACTCTGGATATAGTAGTAGTAGTGCCCAACCTGTTCCTCAGAGCAAATAACCTAGCGCTTTAAATTGTGAATCTTGACAGAGATAGTACTCAGAAGTAGTCTTGTATTCTCCCAGAGCCACAGTCCTTGACTTTGACCTTGAAGTGTTAGGATTAACATTGTTGCAGAGGAAAGAAGAGGTATCTTTCCTGCCAGCTTTTCTGCCAGATTGAAGGCACTCTAAGACAGGGACTTCGACGTCTGTCTTGAGAGTGCAGAAGTCCTTAACAAAAAACCCCCTTCTTCTCGTTCCGCAGCAGGGAAAAGCAAGAAAGAGAAGCACTGTAAACTAGCTGGCAATTACAGCTCTTAATTTTGCTTTTAATACAACAGTAGTACTGCTTAAAAAAAAAAAATTAAAAAAAAAATCCATAAGCAGTCAGTCCTCTTTCTCCATATAATTATATGGGCGTAAATGCCATCACAATCTAAATCCATAAACAGCACTATTGTTCTGTAATTCAAGCAGGCTGTTTCCTTAAACACACAACCCTCCCATTAGACAGCGTTTCTACCTTGTACTCCTGGATGACTCCATTTTGGTGATCTGGAGGGGGAGGATCCCAGGAGATGCTGATGCTTGTGCTGTTGTGGTTTCCAACTGTCAGGACAGTAACAGACTGAGGAGGGGCACTTGGAGCTACACCAAGGAGAGGGAACAAACAGAAGCAAGCCATTAATCCATTTGCTAGAGCACAAATTTTGCTGAAACAGTGTAAGAGCAAGCAGACAGTATACAAAGTTCACACTCCCTGCAGGCCTAGGTATGCACATTTTGTTAGGCACCGACAATTTTGAAAAATGCCTTTCTGAAGAGAAGCATAGCACTGAATGACAATGTGGAATTTGTGGCAATGAAGAATCAATACAAATCACTCCTCATTTATTTATATTTAGCATTTCTTAAGGTTGCATTGGAATTATTCTCACGCTTGCATTTGTTTTCCATAATATGCATGGATAGTGACGGATATATCAGCTAAGTCATAATGTGAGGCTGCTTCACCTGGCCTGAAAAGTGTTTTGATTCTTCTTCCCCAACATGGTCTAATAATAATGTGAGCAGCAGACGTTTAAGGATCTTTTTTGTTTCCTATTTGTTCTCCAGGAAGACATTAACTTAACAGGTTTAAACATAAAACCTTGCAACTCCTAGGTGGAAAAGGGTTAAAGTGTTCAGGGCTTTACATCAAATGCCAGTGAACAGGGGAGATGCTAAGTTAGGTCAGATATATGCTTATGTCCTCTTTTCCCTAGGCAAATTGCCTTCTCTTCAGAGTCCTGTTCAGTTCAACCATTCACAGCTGTTTGGCTGGTCACTGCATATCAAGGCCATATCTACAAGATAATTGCTTGCCAGCCCTGCTACCTTGGCGAGAAGCGTGAAAAAACCCCATAGCAGTTAGTGATCAGAGCTACGCCGGCAAAGCCCCCCTTGCAGCTACACCAGCAGCAGGGTGCTTTTGTTGGCTCAGGACATGTTGTTTGGGAAGCGGTGCAGCAGCTCCGCTACAAAAAAGTCCCCTCTGTGAGCATCTGCTGCATCTCCACGCGGGGGCTCTCCCACCATAGCTGTAACTGCCACAGCGGAGGGCTCTGGCATATGTCCCTCCTCAGCCACTTAAAACTTCTTGCAGTCCCCCCTCTCCCCTCCCTTACTTCTAGGCAAGTGTTGAAACTCCACCGCAGCGGCAAGCTAAGTCACCAAAGTCGAGTGTATTATATTAAGGTATAGTCCCCGGGGAAAAAAATTATTGATAACACCTGCACTGAACTGGTCCTAGGATCCATCTAGTCCATTTATCCCAGTCCGTCTATTCAGTTTTCAACAAAACTAATAGAAAGAGGGTAGGAAACTGTGAACTAATAAAGTGAGCGTGTAGTGATACCTCTCCAGGACAATTTTCCAATTCGCAGAAGCCTGTTGCTTAGATACGTTCTGTTCCAGGGTGATGTCTTTGTGTTTACTAACTCCTTATGGAATTTTTCTTCCAAGCATTTGTCATCACCTTTAATATGACCTTAAAACATTTAATATGAAATATGGAAGCGTATTTTGAAGACTTATAGTAGACTTTGTACCAGAACCTCAAATATTTATCAGTTCCCCTTGCCCCAATTTCAAATCTAGATAGCCCTCTGGTTTTGGGCATCTCACGTCATATGTCACGGCTCCCTGACTCCAGTCCCCTGGTCTAGAGTATTCCTATCCAGAGAGGACTCCTCCACTGCTAAGCTCTATGGCAACAGGACTCTAGTCTTATCTAGACTGTATGAACATCCTTGGACCACGCTTCTCGGAAAAGCGAAGCGCCATTAGCATCTTTGTATTACAGTCTGGCAGGTTTAACACAACTAAACGCAACCACAGATATCAGGAGTATTCAAGTTTCCTGAGTCAATTCAGATTTCCTTATTGTTCCCCGTGGCCTCTTTGAGACTGGCTATGTTCCCACTTCGGATGCTCCTCAGTACTTGACCTGGCACATGCTCAAGGAGTTGAGCTCAAATCCTTACCCTGAAAAACCTGAAGAGTTGGAGTAGTCTGTTGCAGGAACCACACAACTTAAAACCAGGGTATCAGAGGTGGGGACAAGGGACCATACAAGATTACATCAGAAAAAAATATTTCAGAGGAAAAATGGCATATGTATTGCTGTCCCGTGAGGCTGCACGTTTTGACAACTACATTTTCAGATGCAGATTCAGCCGCAAAGCAAATAGGGCTTGGTAGAGTCCTTGTGACCTTGAATGACGCAGAGAAACAGTGGACTGGAGGGGAGAAATGGAGCTGTATCGTGGACAATTTGACTCTTAGCCAGCTCAAGTGAAGCACGGAAAGGTGGCCTTGGGCTACTCCTTGCAATCGTGCAAAGCATAAAATTGGTGAAGTTAATAGTTGCATTTTGTATTTTATGGCAAGTGAAATAATTTGCCACACAGTAAAAAAATTAGCATTTTAAAAGTCTTCAAGTTATTCAATAACAACAAAACCATGAATAAATGTAGGTGTGTGATATTAATTAGAACAACATTTTACATGAAAATAATAATAATAAAAATGGCAAAGCTCAACACTGTATAATTCATTTTTTATTTTTAAGTACAATGGAACAACTTGCTGAAATGTATTTACTTTCATCCTCAAACACAAAGGGTATTCAGAGATATAATTTCTTATATACACATACCTGGAAACAGAGAGAGAGAGAGAGAGAGAGAGGAGAGTAAATGCTAAAGAAATGTAAAATGAATACTGTACTCTAACATTTAAAGAAAAACATACTGTATTCATTTGTCTTCATATTTAAACTGCATGAATATTCTAGTTGATATTCTACCAGTGTGTGTCTTTTTTGCGGGGGGGAGGATATATGGTAAGTTTGAAGCAAAACTAAAATTGCAGCTGATGAATGCAGCTGAAAGTATCATTTTAAGAGCTGCACTAAGGCAAGAAGGAATTGACAGACAGCAGCTGATAAAAACTAAGGAGACTTCCATTACCGACTGTCATTTTTTTGTGGTGACAAACAATACGCAGAACAAATACTACTCCACAAAGTTATTCCAAAAGAGATTTAAAACAGCGGATGTAATTGGAAAAAAGTCATCTATCTTTAGAGCAAGTGTGAAAGAAATAGTAAAAATTTTAAAATAAAGTATTTTATTTAGCTCCTTTTCGTATGTATATACACATACATGTATATAACAGTTCTGCTTCCTCTCTCTGATAATATCACTCTGTAAGCTGGCACCATGATATAAATTAAGCCACTCGTCTGACACTGCTGCAGTTATTAAATAGACCACATTGAAAAATAACATTTTTAAAACCGTTTTCTCATTTCCCTTGCTGCTGGCTTGTGGAGAACACCTTGCCTGCTTCTTGACAGGTCAATTATTCCAGTGCTCAGCTTCTTCTTACAGATATGAAAGAACCCAAATCGCTGCTCATCTTTTCCAGACGCAGCCAAACAGAATTCCATTTGTTACCTTCACAAGGCCAAAGAGGCAGGAGATGGATGGATACTGAACTGTGACAAATGTCTGATCTAGAGGAAAAGTCTAACTGCAGCAAAATTGATTTTTGGAGGTAGGCCTCAGAAGTAACATTGCATGTAAAATTCAATCCAGCAGAAAGCTGCCACTACCTTTTGGTCGCACTTTGCCTTTACCAGGGCTATTCCTTTTGATGTCGCAAAAAACTTCCAACGCGCGTATCACTCTTCCAAATTATTTTCTAAAAATAGTATAGCTGACATTTTTTAAAAGTCAAGTCTAAAAAAGCTCATTTTTGAAATGGAATCACAGGTGACACAGCAAGTGGGATGCCTTTAAATAGTCTGCCATCTTTCTTCATTGGATGAGAAGCAAACCACTGTCATTAAACATTTAGTTGATGTTATTTTTGAAATATATGAACACCGATATAATTACAAAGATAATGTGAGGAATCAAAGCAAATATCTGTAGAACTGCATCTGCTGAAAGTCTTAATTTTCTTGTAGAAGTACTTAACTTTATCACCCAAGCAAGAGGAAGAATTATTTACAGGGGCTGACATTTATCTGGTGAAAATACTATGTGTTATGGGCTGATGTTTTTTGAGAGAGATGCTTGTAAACAGACTCCTTGAAGGTTATATTAATCTACAAAGTGGATCCTAGGTTATGAGTTATACATATCTGTAGGCAAGAAAAGTTTTTTAAATCTTCACTATGTGGAAAATTATTCCACATGAACAAAGTGGCTTTTAAAGTAGGAAATTATCAGACAGGCTCTGCTGGGAGCTGTGGCTTATAAAAGAAAATGTCATTCCTCAAGTATTTTATACAAATGGACAGGAGGTACAACATCTTCTCTCTTTTTCAGTAGTTCTTAATTTACCTTTAGCAACAGGCAGTTAGATGAACTAAATAAACAACAAAAATCAACTGAAATTGGACAAGAAGAAAATCTGCTGGTGAGGGGACAAAATCCTACATTTTAACTCTAGAGAAGCAATTTCACTTGTAGAAAGCTGTTTTCAATTCTCTTTTTTGTTTTAAAGCTTTGTTCAGACTGCTGCAAAGATATTCTTTACCAACTGATTCAGGCTTTATAGTCTGAACAAAGAAATGGGAACCATAAAGTCCCAAATTCTAAATCAGACTTGGACAATGTCTTCCTACATGCTCTTCTACATGTTGCAGGACACCGAACTTCCTCATCTATAAAGTACAAATGGCAACCAAGTTATCTTCAGGATTACTTACTTGTTGGGCAATAATCATAACAAATCAAAGAGAAAAGTGAGTAATAAGCGAGTCTGTTCTAGAATTAAAAAGTACTTGGCAATCAGCACTAAATTAAACCTCAGGAGACTACTGTAAATGATTAAGATGCATCTTCAATAGAAAGGAAAGAGTGCACTCAAAACCCACCAAAACCATATGAGCATTTTGAAACTTCATCAGTATTTCTTTCCCTTGCTTTGAAAGAAATCAATGAAACAGAGAGAAGATGAACCCTCATTGTTGTGATCATCCTTCTATTTTTACAGGAGAGATTCTCCAGGCAAAGGTTGCATTAGGTAGGCTAGAAAGATAGGTTTCTTGTACACTTCTAAGAGAAAAAGATAAGAATTACTTACATCTCACCTCACTCCCTTTACTTTTCAATAAAAAAGCAGTCCTAGAGCGCATATGTCTTAGCAAAACTATATACCATGCTACATGCTATAGATATAAATACTTGTGCATTTCAGTAGCATAAACTGTTTACTATGTCTGCATCCTGCACGTTTCACAGAGGCTTGAAAGGTACTTAAGGAAATCCTCCGAAGGACTAAATAAGGCAGTTTCATGAACGATGTGCTAACAGAAACAATAAAGTGGCATGCCCTGGAGACTGGAGTTCCTTCAGACTAGTTAAATATCTGTCCTTCACTAGTCCCCATTTCCCAACCAAACTGTTCATCTACATTATTACTTATTCAGGAAGATGTGCTTAATATCAAGCACTCATCTGTAAAAGGTTTCATTTATTAGTTTTATTTCTGAAGTGCAGACCGAAGTCTTTTCTTGCAGCAACAGCGGTTATAAAAGAACAGCTGCAGTGCACACTTTCTGGAAGACCCAAAGCCACCTGTACATTAGAAGGGTGTATCAGCCAGAAGAATATAGGACTAGCCCAATGCTTTCTCATGGAATACTTACAGCACAAAACTGAATATTATATCGAATTCTAATGCCAACCCTATACCTATATCTAACAAACAGAAATCATGTGGAAGAAATAGAGCTGAACATACACAGACACTCAATAACCAAAATGGTCACTCTGGATTTCACTTCCAGTGCTAGGTATGGAAGTCTGTTGCTTTTCTGAGCATTTTACTAACCTTCTTCTGTGGTACGAGCAGACTTGGATTCGCTGTCCATTCCTTGGAATTCATTGAAATAAGGACGAACTTTAATTTCATAAGTAACCCCCTTTTTCAAGCTGACGAGGACAGCACTGCGCTCAGTCGGGACTTTGACCTCCAAATTCTGCCATACAGCTGGAGAAGGCAGGCCAGATGTTTGGCGATACATGACTCGGTAGCCCTGAATAAACTGGGATTGGCGGTCAACCTAGAAATGACATTAAATAATACATCAGTAAACATATTAAAGTAATGAAACTCTATAACAAGAAAACAAAACGTTTGCCTAGAATACTTTTGTCCTTATGAAAAAGAGAAAATTAACAGTTGTTTAAGATGTTGAATTCAAAAAATCAAACTGCCTTCTTGTAAGACACTGTTAATTAATTGTCTATAAAGACACATTACTTGTTATAGAACATTTCTTTCTGTTTTAATTTCTCCAGCTCTATATATCATGACAAATACCTTAAATCATAAAACAAGGCCCCACCCCTGCAACAAATCATGAAAAGAGAACTTTGGCGTAATGCTTACTGCACGTAAACTTATTGAGCACGTCTTAGCTATTGATGTGCTGAAATACAAGAAGAAAAGAAAAACAAATTCTTTTCAGAAAAGGACAAGCCTTTGAAGATACCCTACATGCTTTCAGTTAGTCCATTACTTGGCTCGCAGCTCATCTTTTCATGAGATGCTCAGGCAAGTAAAATAAACATAAGACAGATGCAGAGAAAACAACTTCCAAGGACACGTGCTGCTTCTTGCATTCGCAGTCTAGGCAGTCTCTTTGCATCCTGGGGTTGTAATGCTCTCAGGCCATCAGATGGAGATGGAATGTTGTGTTTGGTTTATATTTTATGTGTTGCTAGGCAAGCACAATTCAAGATTGGACCATACATAGAAATTTAACAATTCTAACCTATCACAGCTATAAATAGGATTTTTACTTGAAGGAAAAACTTGAAATGCATTCTATCTTGGAGAGGTTGCATGCATTTTTTCTCTTGGGGGAAAAAAAAGGCACAAAACAGTGATTCGAGCTATTATGATGTTTGCATGAATTTTGCCTGAAAAAACAGTCAAAACAATTTGATGGATAAACCAAAACTATGCCCAGCTGCTTCTGTAGCCGTCAAATAAAGAGCCAAAGAAAATGCAGCACAAATAACAAGACTATACAACTAGCTGTTTGGTAAATCTCTGGGTTACAACTAAGAATCAACAAGTAGGATTTCTTTTCTGTTCTTGACAATTTGCTAGCTCAAAGATATTTCAGAGTTAGAGATACATTTGTTTGACTTCTCTTAAGAATAAATGAATTTAAGGCTGAAAACACAAACCAGGGTCTATTATGCTTCTCCTATAATCTTGTTACAGTTTATTGAGGCATTCAGAGGGGACACAGATTCTTAGGCATTAAAAAGCAGGGCAAGCAAGAAGAAAGCTTTATTTATGAGAGCAAAGCAGAAATGTCTTTCATCAAAACTGTCACTGTTAAAAACCTTGCAACATATGTTACAACAACATTAAGCTTGCATTTCATAAACTTCTCTACATTCACTTTAAGTGAATTTATGCACTGAAAGAGGGATATAACTCACAATAATAGCTTGTTAATACCGAAAGAATCAAGCTGTGTTTTTAAGAAGAACATTAAGCAGCTGTTTCCAGATGAAGGGAGTCTGTAAATCAGAGTAAATTGTTTTTATCCATGTTTGACTTTCATTAACTAAATGTTTTACGGACATAAAGACTTTATGAACCTCATGTTTACTACAAAATTCAGCAAGAATAACGCTTTCATGCACTTTGTAATACAGATTCTCAACCTAAATTACAATATAAGGCTATGATATTTCATAATCAACAACTGAGTTTGGTTCCT
The DNA here is from genome assembly GCA_009819775.1 of Phoenicopterus ruber ruber. Taxonomy (NCBI): domain Eukaryota; kingdom Metazoa; phylum Chordata; class Aves; order Phoenicopteriformes; family Phoenicopteridae; genus Phoenicopterus; species Phoenicopterus ruber. The sequence continues at coordinate 108,574,303 of CM020215.1, forward strand.
GCCTGTCTTCCAAGTTAGAAGCTACGCTGAAGGACGGCATAACTTTGTTAGAACTTTCTATTTTGTCTTTGCTGTGCTTTTAAGCTCTACTGACTGCTGCCTAGTGGAGAACATCTGAAAATTCAGAATTGACTAGGCTGAACAGTAACAGGGTGTTGCTACAAGAGAGTATGGAAACTGCTTTGCACGGCACGGTACAAACGCAAATGCACCCACCAACTCACTAAGAACTAGACCCCTATAGTAAACCTACAGTGTACTAATTTTGAGTCCATCACACTTTTGTATCTACTTATGTATAGGTAATATACAAATTATTCATACACCTCTTTTCCTCCTAGACTTCTAAGTTCCTAACCTAAAAGACTAAACAATACAAGGAATATGAAAACAGAACACAGTAGTACAGTAGTACAAGGTTGCCATGTATACGGGTGTTATAAAGTAGCTTGATTTGGGGCTCACACAAGTTTCACAGAGCTTTCAATTAGAAGTTTGATTACAACAAGGCTGAGTGATCTGCCCAAATTTCAGGTTATTGACAGTGATTCCATTGTTCAGGGTCTCAGAGGGTACTTACGAAAGAAAATACCGTGCATTTTTAATGTTTTCTATAAACATCCAGTTGCATTCAGTATCAAGGAGAGGATACGAAGCTATCTCTCACGCCGATTTAAAGCTAGTGTGAATGAAAAGGGCCTTTCACATGGCTAAAATGTTGGGAAACTAATCAGAGGGCACTTCACTTACTGAGAAATGTGGATTTTTTGTTTTGTTTGGAGTTTTCTGATAAGTAAAAAATTACTCTTGGATAATTACATGGAGTAACCAGAGATATTTGTGAGGTATAGGACAGGGAAATTTCACATATGTGTATACGTCTATATATACATGCACACACAGTCTTATTTATAATATAAAGCCTGAGACTTCATCGTTTCCTCCATTTGTTATGTGGTAATTATGTGTCATGCCAACAGCAGGCCACTAAAAATATGCTTAGCGTTAAAGAACTGCATTCAGCTGTTGTATGTTGTATCAAACAACTCCATAGGTTTATTACACATTCACACACAGGCAGAGTTGCAGAAACAGGCACCGTGATTTGATGAAAGAATGTAATCATTTCTAGGTATTCTTTTTTTTGTAAATGGTTGCCACTTCCTCATACAAAGTACTTAGCGTTATTACAGAGATTGCAGGAACTCTCTGCGCTGAATACTGCGAGAATACAGAGAATATTTCTAGTCTTCCTGTGAGACTCTTAAGTACTCTTGAATTTGCAGAAGCAGCAGTGACATCCACTCAAAAGAGCTGCAACAGTTGCTGATCTAAAGATACACTTTCTCCCTCAAAAGACAGTTGGCAGAAAATGCAGATGCGCCTTTAAAAGACAGAAGAGAGCAATTACTGGGTAGGTTCTGCTCAGCACTGACCTACTGCTTTAAAGCGACCTACAAGCATAATTGGTCCTGCATGCTCCTTCTCACCCTCTTTTACGACGAACACGTAGTGCAGGAGGTGTCTACCAAACTGACGACAGCTCTCCCATTTCTGCAGAACAGGAAACTCATTTTCCCTGCTTGTTCAAATCTGCGCGTACCGCAGCTGAACACGAGACAGGTTCAACGGCTATTAGATCATTCGGTTAGGCTATCAGGTTGTTAAAAAGACGGCAAGAAACTCATAACGCAGCTTATGCTGCAAGTACAAGCTCCTTTCAGGCAAAGCTGCTAATCTGCACCCTCAAGACGTTTTGCAATACGCTCTGTAGTATGTAAATTTCTACCCCAAAATATCCTAAGAAATACTCTGCCCCCACATCAATACCCACAGCAGTTCTCCATCTGGGCAGAATGCCTAGCACGCTGTGCTGAACTCACTGGTACAGCCTCGCAGTAACCTCTGGAAATTCAAACAGCACTAACATGTATCTATTCTACAGGAACAAGACAAAAGGCGACGATACACTGGAAGACTGTCTAAAGGACTTGACTCTTGAAGCTTCCCGTGAAGTACATTCATTTAAAATCAATGTCAAATTAAAAGACAGAGGTAAATAAATTATCCTTCTGCCTGGTAGCCTCCTAAAAGGCAGTCAGGATTTCAAAGCAACAATTCTTTTGCCATATTGAAGAACCGGTTTTTATTCCTGCTTGTGCCACAGGGCTCCTTTGTAATCCTAGGAAACTTTTCATATTTGGCCACTAATGAAACTCTCAGTTTAACGCCTAGTGAGGCTAGAATTGCTGAACTATAGTTGAGGTCAGCTAAAAAAGTGCTTGGGTACATTATATGCTGTTGCAATGCAAAATGTTTTGATAAAAGTAAAAATAAATCAGGCCTAAGGTTTAAAATGAGCCATTTGATAACAGCGGGCATATCTGATTCCGTACGTCTCATCAGCAATAAATATCTCTGCACCTCACCTCTCTATGTGTAAAGTTAGGATAATGACACATTTTTATCATTGTGATGCTAAATTCAGTATTATTTGTGAAGCATCCAAATGTTACGGTTGAGAGCATGACAGATAAGCAAGCATGTGAGACAAACTAATAATTTTTTATTCAATGCAAGGTTTCAATGGTATGAATTTAATAAGACCTGGCACCACACAGTGAATAAAGAAGATAAGAACAAATGTTGAATAGCTCCATGAAGAAGAGATCCTGTATGTGACCAGATAATTACAGCTACAATTTAATACTTATGCACAAGAGGAATAAATTTAAGTGACAGTGAAAACCTAACTTCTGACATTCCTCTTCTTTTTTTTTAACACTGACTTTGTAAGCCTGACCTTCTTTTAAAACAGACAAAATATGTGTGTATATGTATGTCTATATTTTAAAATTGCAACAGAGTAGCAGAGAACTATTTCTGAAATTTTAAACTCAAATTTGGAAAAAAAAAAAAGAGAGAGAGAGAAAGTAAACCCAGAACAACCTCAGAAAGAAGGAAGAAATTGGTGTTAATTTGCTGGGAGTCGGGATGCCAGAAACTCAGCAATCAAGGATGTTCCTTGGCATTCACTCTTTGAATTGCAGAAAGTCAACACAAAGAGTCTTATGACTCTCATGGCACTTCTGTCCTTTTGTATGATAGCTACACTATCTAAGCATTTTATATTAATAGTGTGGACTTTATTCTCTGGATAGAGTGGCTTTTTTCCTAGAGACTATGGTTAATTAATTGGTTATGTTCTGGTTGCTGGAAAGTTTCTAATTAGCTGTTCCAGAGATCTTTTTTGTGTCTTTCTTCCCTCGGGCAATTCCGAAACGTCTCTACAGAGGCCTGCATGCTTGTCAGGTGGCATAGGGTCACTGCTTTGAAGGATCTTCCCAATAAGCCCTAAGAGCCCATAGCAGCCCTAACAATTCACCTTTACCTTACCATGTTTTCTTCACTCATTACTTGTTCAGTAACGGCACCAAGAGACTCTTTTAGAGGGATAGATATACACCCCCCACCCCCCCCAAACATATATATACACACACATAAATGAATATATATATTCCATTATAATATAATGACATTAGTTACATTGCATAAAACTGAATTCTCTTTATATTGAGGCTTCCTTTTGTAGTATTTGCTAAAGCAAGGGCAAGCTTATGAAACTGTATTTCTGACAGCTGTCACACCCAAGAAAGGACTTGAAGGAGCACCATGCGGATGTGATCCAGGTTTACAATTACTGGCTGCTAACATCCGAAGTTTCTACTGAGCCATCTGCTTGGGCCAAAGGGTTTGCTACAAAGGTTAGTCAGCCTCTCCTGGAGTTATGTAGCTGAAACAGATAGCATTTTCAGAAAGGCAAGCTGCGTGTTGACATCATCAGTGGCAAAATGCAATGACACGTTTTCTAAATAATCTTCTAAGAAAGACAAAATTGTGGGTTTCTCCCATCATTCGTTTTTATTCGAATCTTCCCCCCGACCATTGAAAACTGGCAGAACAAGGATGGCGCATAAGCCCCCGTAAATATGGCTGGGTTGTGCAAAACCAACAGCCATCCTTGTAATACACAATCTATCATCACACTTCATATCTTCTGTTGTATAATCACCTGTACACATTAACCTCTGAGAAATATTACACGTAGAAAAGAAAACCCTAGCATTTTGAATACCCCTTTAGCAGAATTCATCCTATATAATACAACTGTGTCAGTGATGTGCAGTGCAGTATTATTTCTCCTGCTCTTCCACCCGTGGCTCTCCTTCCTCTGGGGCAGATGTCCCAAGAGCAAAGCACTCTTTTCTGGTGTGCAGCACCCTGGGAATTCTCTCCTTCTGCGGCTAAAAATCTGTTCCTTCAAGCCTCAGGGAGGGAAACATAGACTTTTGAAAGCCAAACACTATATCAGAAATTCTACCCGGTAGTTTGACCCCTCAAATAGAAATGTTGTTAAGTACTGCCAAAAAGATTCTGGTCTTCTATAATGAAAGGATATCCACTGATTGTGGGTAAGGCTTATGCTAGAAAACCAGATGCTACACTGTGGATCAGGCATCAGCACCACGTGCTTCTGACTTCACCATAAGTGCCCTGTAGGAAAGCCATTTTGGCATTTTAGGGTCACCAAATAATAGGGTATTGTCAGAGGTCCCTACGCCTTCAAGTGGAAGGTGCTTTTTCATACAGCAATTTCATGTTGATATTTAACTTTGATTATTTTTTGACATGCACAGTAATGAGTCCATAGATCAATTATCCTTTAGACTATGGTGTTAAGCATATTCATTTGTATAATATTTTTCTAGTCAGACAGCTAGCTTACTTTGAGCTGAACACTGAAGACTTTGAACCTGCCTAACTTGAAAGAGAAAATAAAAAGACCATTTCATTACCATATATATATGCCTGTACAATGTTAGTTTATCAGAGCACTCACATTGGGGTCAAGACCAGAGCTTTTCAAGTTAGTAAAAAACTGCAGGGATAAATAAGCAAAATTAAATTACTGTTAAGGTATTAATAACAGAAGCCTTACTGTCCAGGTGACTTGAACCGTCGTGGGTGTCAGCACAACAGGATTATGCAGTCGTACAATGACGTCTCCCAGTTCTTTCTGGACTTGCCTGTGATCCACACCTTGTGCTGGTGGGCTGATATCTGCCAGGCCAGGCACAGACATGAAAGCATTATTTTAATGAGAAGAGTTATATATGTCATCAATAAGAATTACTGAATAGCTTAATGACCTTATTTAAACACCCTTTTAGTGCTGTTTTTTAAAACAATACAGTACTAAGGTTTAAATATGAACTCCAAAGCATATCAAGTAATGCAAACAAACCATTCACCTTTAGCTGCTTAGGAAATAATGAAATATAAAGATGCTTAAATGAGTATTCAGACTCGATGGAAAAGTTTTCTCAGATCTGATAAGTGCTGAGAGAGTTGCAATATTCACTAGTTTCAAAATACTCAGATAATAATAATGTTGCCCAGATGTCTGGAACCAAATTGGTTACTATAATTGAAGAAAATGAACAGGTTTTTTTTTTTATTTTCTTAGAACATATATGACATTAAGTCATTATATGTTTCCAAACTTTCATTAATCTTCCCCTCCCCACATACCATACACACAAGAAATCAAACACTAAAAATAGCATTTTCTTCTGCAAAGCAATTTTTCCCTTTACAGATATAGGTAACGAAATATAGTGCAAATATGAAAAAAGAATTAATTTATGAAGCCAAATGGATTCTGATCTAATAAAAGGCCAACAAAAACACTCTACCACAAAAATTTTCTCTACAAGATTACGTCAAAGATTCCTTCAAAGTGTGTGGGGTAATTATTTCTTCTAGTCAAAACCTGAAGGAATTTGATCACTTAATATCCACCTATGGAAAACTGACACCATCTCTAGCACCACATGTGGCCTTAAGACCTAGTCCTTAGGGACCACATTTGGGTTATGCCATTGTGTTCACCTGAATGAAGCTGTACTACCCTTGCTAAAAAGGAACTGCAAATACAAAATATGTGTCAGAAAATGAAGAAGGAGATGTACAATGTGTCTTTCATTTTCTGTTACATTGCGCCAAAAGGAGAATGTTGGGCTACAGCTATCACCTAGCTAACATATCACCATAGCACATCCCTTCCCCCCAACTTAGACAGAAATGAAGGTACTTTCTAGGAGCCAGTGAAGTCTGGATCCCTTCAATGGATCCTTCAAGGATCTTACAATGCCATTCTTGGTCAACAGTTACAGATGCCCTTACTATGTCAGTTGTCTATGTGGATTGCATAATGCCTGTTAGACATACACATACTGATTATTTCTGCTGGAATTTGCTTGTAATTTTCCCAGAAGAGCGGATTTGGAACACAAGCATAGATCATATTCAAAAAGGCCTGATACATTATAGTCATGCCTGTCTAGGCATCTGTGAATTCTGCTTGGTTTTCCCATGGGATTCACTAGCCAAAGGCACTTTCCCTCTTTTTGGCTCAACATAACGTCCTTGTGGAGAGAATAGATACATAAAAGGGTTTTTTCCCCCTCTGATGGTCTTAGATACGGGAGTATGCAGCATAGGATTTCTTTTTATATCTTCTAAACATTATTAAGAAATAATAATGCTCTTAAAAATGTAACATTTAAATATAACAACTGAGTTTGAATCACATGCCTCCAGAATTTGAAAGAAAGTAGGTTTTGATCATCAGTATTTCAGCTTCATAATTCTGGATTGTTACGGGTCCTGAGCCACCAATAAACAATATTGCCACAGGCTTATACTGATATTCAAATGAAAATGGCTCCATGGATCTCCAAAGGGAATATAATCCACATATGGATTTCAGTGAAGGAGCTTGTCTAGCAAATTATGCCTATTCAAAGTGGCCAAGAAACAGAGATATATAATAAAATAAATCTGTAAGACAGCAACTCAAACTGGTTTACAGGATGATAATTCATGCCGCTATCCACAAAGAGCTATGATCCTTGCTACAAAACACCTACAGCTACCCATGGTTACATTTTAGGTTAAGTTATCCTGTGGTATACAACCAACAAAGTACCTACCTCAGGAGAAAAGACATTTCTACATAGTGTGTTTGTATGAAGTGCATTTCATCATTTTAATGGGACATATGTCCAGAAGTAAGGGAATAACATGGGCTGATAACAGTAAAAAATGAGTATCAAGATGTACATGTGGAATTCTGTTTTCTGGTATGGTCAGTTGGAAACATATGCATATGTGATGCCCACAGTGTAATGTCTTGTAACGTCATTTGCACACTACTAGGAGACTCCTGGTGGAAAAGTAGTTGATCTGTCTATAAGGAAATCATCAAGTACTGGAATTATAAAATCATGACTCATGCAAAACTGGATCAAGATGCTATATTCTGATCACAATTAAGAGGTGTCGAAAATGAAATTGGTTACATATTTTCTCTAACCTCTCTTTTAACAGCTTCCAGTAAACTTACTATTAGTTGCTAGTAATTTAAATTCCAGGGATAGGATTATATATAGTTTCTTTATAGTGTTTTTTAATATATGGTTCAGCCTGTTAATAATCCAAACAAGAAATCAACTCCTTTCTTAGAGTAATAACTGATTTCTCTGTCCTTATTTGATGTACATTATATAAGGTAAACCTTTTGGAAGTGCCTGATTGTCTACTTGTAGTGCACTGGTGAAAATATGCATAAAATCCTATATTACTTGTATTTGCTATACTTAATACCAGGAAATTAAATACTCAGCTATTAAAGCTACCACAGATACCTGTTGCAAACTAATATTATATAGCACTGTCATAGCTGCTTTTTTCTTCCTGCATGGCCACTGTGAATAGGCTTTCTACTGTATGTCAGCTTCTTCTGTGAGCCCGAATTGAATTCAGGCATAATTAGAAATCACATCAAAACATTATGTTAATTTTCAATTGATTTTATTATTTAATTCTATTAAACTGCAGGCTTGCAAAGAAGCTATAAATCCTGTACGTGTCTCAGTGTGCTTGACTGCTAAACAGCGTCTGGAAATGGAAGCTGAAACACATGCTGTAGCTAATTAAAAGACATGTTTTTACTGAAATCAAATTGCTTGTCAGTAAGTCAGATAAAAAGTCTATGCTTGACACTCAAATGCCAAACAAAGTTGTTTTTTTAACTAAGTGATAAGTTATGCAGACTAAAAGGCTGGTGCAATGAAAAGCATGAGTCACCCTATAATAATGGGAGAGTGAGAAAGAGAAGAAAACTTGTGATACTCCGTGGATCGTCAAGCCATGAAATCCGTGCCCAACTCACTCCTTCAGCTTTTCAGAAAGCAGCTCTGTAGCTCCTTTTGCAGCAATGATTACTATTTTGAGGGGATAACTATTAAGGACAGATTTATTCAGGAATAGACTGGGATGAGAGAGGCTGGATGTGATGGTTATGTGATAAAGAAATACCACCCTACTCTTGCTTCTCTCTTTCCATCTAGGACCAGCAAAGGACCCAAACCACTTACACGTGCTGGAGGCTGACACAGGATGCACTCTCCACGCACACTTTTATAACTTCCGTAAACAGAGACAGAGGATCTCATTCTACATTAACTGTGAGAGGAGCTATTACCTTGGACTTGAAAAAATTATGATTCCAATAAATTATTAATTCCTGTATTCCAACCTGTTTAACACAGAACTACACTCTTGAATGAAGTATTCAAGCAATGTGTTGTCAAAGCCAGAAAAATCCATGCTGTGAAGAGGAATTTGATTGTGGCAGTTATACACGGTTAGAGCTTGATGTAACGTGAACAGAATTCAATAGCCAATTCAACAGCAATGGAGGATCACAGCTATCATTTATATCATCACCCTATAAATGTGGGATTTCACTTCAGCCTTCCCTCTTGGTTTATGCAGTGGATTAATATAAAGAATTCAGAAATCTAGGTATATAAATAGAAGACCCATACTTTTCTCAGAATAACTTCAAAATATTCTTAGCATGCAGATGCCTTAATTTACATGAATTCTCTGCCTAAATGTTGGACCAGATTAATCAATACACTACAGATATTTTGTGCAATTCCTTTGATTAAAACTAATGCTAAACTGTGTCTGTCTGTCATAAGCACTTGTTGTTATAGCATATCCCTATTACAATGATGGAGAAGTAGTAAGGACATGGAGAGAAAAGATACTGAGGAGAGCATGGTATTCAGAGCACTTTTCACAAAAGATTGGGTAACCCACATTACTTTCAATAGAAACCAGGCATCAAGGAGCACACCAAGTCTAAGTGAACTGCAACCCCAAAGGTCTACAATGTACAAAGGATTAAAGAGCTAATCTATTTCTCCTAAACTCCAGATTGATACAGCAAACATTGGACTATTTTTTATCTTTATCGGTTAAGCTCGATTCATGATTCCTTCAGTCAGAGTGCTAAAGCCAAATGGCCAGACTGACCTATTGGTCAGCTCTCAGTTCTTTCTTTCTATTTTAGCTCAAGCAGGTAAGCCTTAATAATTACTATTACCTTGTGTTCGGACAGGATCTGACATAGGGCTGGGATCACTCAGACCTTGTGAATTGATAGCTCTCACCATAAACAGGTAGATTGTATTGGGGCGCAGTCCTCTCACAGTGTAGAGAGTGGTCTTCACATGGTTAGCCACCGTTTGCCAACTATTGCTCACAGATTGACTGCAATGAGAAGAGGGTTGAAGATTATAGACTAATGCAGGAGAAAAATAAAGAAGTGAAAGGACCTACCTTTGTAACCCTATATCAAGTCTAAGTACAGGAAAAAGTAGTAAAAGCAGAGTAAAAATAAAAATATTTGTTTCAGTTAACTCATCAAGACGAGATAAAAAAAATAACACGGCTGTCGAAAGTATTTCTCCTTTCAACAGAAGCAAAAGCTTTTGCTATCTCTCTGAAATAAATACCTGCAAAAGGAAAGTGTGGAAAGCTGTAAAGTAAATTTGAATGATAAACAGGCCACTCCTCTTGAACATAAACCTTACAAAAGAAAATTGTGTTAAAAGAATAATTTTCTATGCTGCTAAGTAAATTATGCCAATAAATTGTCATTGGAAGAAAAGTGTTCTCCTTGAACTAAATTCACACTCAAAGTTACAAAAAAAACCTTCTGAAAATATGCTTGTAAATGAAGGAAAGCATATGAATATTTTTTCTGTCACTACTTTTTCCATTGGACATTATTATAATTAGATTACAATTCACTGTATGAAGAGATTCCAAGTGCAATTGTTAAAACAGCTTTTAATGAAAATGCCTGGCTTTTGTTAAAGTCATTGATGGGATGCCATTGAAGCTTATCTAGGGTGAAATATCACAAAAGTTTAAAGGGAAAATTTTATTTTATTGTGCTTTGGTTGTATAGCATTGATAAAAAAAATTTTAAATATATTAAAAGGAAAAAGAAATGGAAGGCGATGAGTTTCATGCTGTTTCAATTGTTTCATTTATGTAATGCACAAAGGATAAGTTCCAGAACAAAATCAACAATCTGCACATACAGTAATATTCTTTGCATATTAACATAGCAGGCTGAAGCATTATCGCTATAACTTCTTAAATTTGCATGCATATAATTTTGACAAATTCTTGCATGAATTTTAATTAAAAGATGAACTAAATTATTTATCATTTGTTGAACATCTTGATTAAAGAAAACATTTAAGAATGTGCATATTTTTAAGCCAAAGCGTATATTACTGATACATGTGAGAAATATGGCCCGTGCTTAAACAAACTTGCTGAATCGGAGTCCAGGAGTTCTTTTGTACCACGTATTAATTGCTGCTGTGTGGAAGGGAGCAGCTGGATTCTCTTCAGCCTCAGGCTGCAGGATGAAATCCTAAATTATGAACACTAGTCTTCTCAGTTAAAAGTTTTAATCTATCTAAAACAGTAAAAAATTGAAATGTAAAATGCTTTGGCTCTTTAATAGGTACTGCTTTAACAAGAACAGGAATTAAAGTATGCAGAAAGGCTTCAGGATTATCCATTTATTTTCAGATTAGTTGTACTATAATAGTCAAGATAACACTGGCCCAAATGATTTGACCTGCAACATTCCCACAGGAGGCTCTCACTGATCATCAATGCTAAGGGAAAAGTGACAAATAATGACTGCATTGTCCTGTTATATTCCTGTTGACTTGAAGAAATAGTTAGGTGCTCCTCTAATTAATCACTTAGAAAAAAGTGATAAATGAAAAAAAAAAATCAATTTAAAAATGAGAATCAATGCCTGCCATAGGAGTTGAGTCTTTTAATGAACTTCTAATGATACGTGTAGAGCCCAAAAGAACACCACAATACCAGGAGAACAGCTGGTACCAGGGTTTAAGCAAAATTAGAAAGGAGGGAGATTAAAAGTGGAATAATTCACATACCTAAAAGCCTCAATGATATATGCGCTAGCTGGTAGGCTTCCAGGGGTCCCTGGTTGCCAGGACAGGGTGACACTGTTCTTAGTAACATCGGTGACCTGCGGTTTGGATGGTGGCCCAGGGAGGTCATTTATATCATAATTTTTACTGACAGTTGCTCCACCGGATTCTGTGAGGGGCAAATACAAAACAATTACTTTTTATCCTTGATTGTATAAATTTGATCAAAGTGGAAGATTAAAAGAAAAAACATGCCAAACATCTGCAAAATCAGCATAACCAATGTTCTTAATCTGTAAAGAACTAAGTCAACAATTGCATTACCGTGTATATTTCTGGATGAAGAGCTATCATTCTTTAGGTACATACTGAAAGAAAAAACCCATAAAACTCAAAAGGTTATATATAAATATATATAAAAAAAAGAAAAGAAAGAAAACCAAAAAAGCCCAGCTTTGCTGAAATTTACATAAAATACCAAAACCTCAGTTACTGGAAGGCTGAGAACGTTCCTATATCCAGATCATCTCCAGCGCTCACAGAGAGCACACTGGCCTTTGCTAGGCCTCTGTGTAGGCATAATAGTTTTCTTGCCCAAGCCAATTACTGGACGAATCCACAGTTTATTAACACTCCCGTTTAGAAGAGTTACAGCATACAGCTGTCACTGGAGACAAATAAAAATTGTTGCAATGTCAATGGGCATTTAAAGATAATAGCAATGAAATGCAAGGCGTGTGAAGGAACCCTGCCTTCCCACCTAAAACTTCTCCATCTCCATCCCGGAATTTCTAGAATGGATTATTTGACTTAGCTCTAATATAGTCTATACTTTCATTTTGTGCCAACTGAAAAACAGCCCCTGGACATCGCTTACCTGTCACCTCTAGCACAGCACTCCAGGATGTCTCCCCACTGGAACTTGTAGCAACGCAAGTGTAAGTCCCGGTATCGGACAGCTAGACATAAAAAACAGTTAAGGGCAGTTTTAACACCCTTTTAGAATCAGCTGACTGAGTTTAGTCTAATTTTCTTTTTCTAAATGTTTCTTGGTAAGAAGGACTTAGCCTACATTTTACACCAGACTAGAGGGCACCGGACATTTTCAATCATCTAATGGTGGCTTACTTTTAGAGAACTATAATAAGATTAGTTGCTTTTAATACTTTTCTAATTCTAATTTTCATACTGTTAATGGCACCAGTACAGCATGTAAGTGCTACAGAATGGGTGTTTTAGACGGTGTCAATCTTTCTATTGGTTACAACAAATGCAGGTGAAATCAGGCAACAATATAACAACAATTAACTTCTTAGAGGATAAAATCTCACCATTCCTTACCCCATGATGACCCTGAGATACAGTTTCCAGTGCCAGAAAGGCTGTTACTTCATCTTAGACTCTTATGACAGATGAAGTCATTTCTATACAGGCCACCACACATACAAGTACTGTTGCTGAGACTTAACAGTGGTTCTCTTTACACAGACAGTCCTCCAAGCAATTTTCAAAGGGCAAAATTAAATCAGATCCTACACCATGCTTACCTTTCTTCTGTTTCACACGGGATTTTATTTCAGTCTTGTAAGGCACTTTGGTAGCAAAAAAAATGCATTTGTATAAAACTATTGTGATTCCCTTGTCAGCTCATATATATCAAATTTATTTGGGGAAACCATTTTGAATTATATTGTCAGTATTAATCTCATTGATGTATAAATTCTTCTACTGGAAAATTTGCCAAGTATTTTGCTATGCCTTACTTAAATTTAAAGTAAAGATTTCTGAGACAGGAACTAGTGAAGACTACAGAGGTGGATGGAAAACAGTAACTTTACAAAGCACAAAATATACAGAGGAGCCTTCCCACCACTATGTATAAAGCATGGTAATCTGGAGATGGAAGCCGAAGAGGGAGAGTGCTGACTCTAGTGATAAAGGAGAAGAATTATATTCACCATCAGATGACTTGACGGAAATAGGACTGCATCCAAGAAGCTTTATTGGACTTTAAGGAATTGTAATGGGTTTTCTGCTAAATGTAGATTGGCACTATAGCAAATGTGCTTATACCTCACTCTTCAAGAAGAATGTCAAAGCAAATAAGTGAGATGCTCTTTAGATTACTTGTTGATATATAATTTAATTGATTTTTAACTTTGTCACGTTTGAATTTGGTTGGTATTTTCTTCAGATACACCGAGACTGCAGTGTACCATTCTTAGGGGCGGGAAGCAACAGATTAATGCCAGCTCAATTGTCTGAATGAGCATAACTTGCATTTTAGGAGATGTTTTATCCGTGAAATACAAGCAATAATTAAACCCCTCTGACAATGGCTCAGAGTCTCAAAATATAGAGGTACTGCTAATGAAATGAGAAAGACTCTTGAAAGACTCTTGATTTTCCAGAGGAGAGAGCCTTACAGCGTTCTGAAGTAGTATTTTATTTTGCTTCTTCTGGGTTTTTATTAAATATATAATTCTTCATTATGTGATAATGGAGAATATTTCTCAAGGCTATGGTTCTCAACTTCGTTTGTGTACTACCGTGACAGATGGTGTATGGCATACTCAACGAAGTATGTGGCATACACAGCAGAGTAACTTGAAGAAGGCAAACTCAACATATAAAGCAAGCTGGAGATATGCTGCCTCTTGCAAGTTATGGTGAATTATCTAACTTCCAGACTGCGGATGGATTAGATACAGACATAGTGTATTGATAATTCGATTATTTATACTTTTTTTGTGTTATGGAAAAAACAACAGGGGAGGTGAATGGAAAAATTTTTGTTATTCAGTAAAATAAAGTTTTCTTCCTTAATTAATGCAGGTGTCTAAATCTGGTGTGATACACTTCTACAGACCAGAAGGGAGTTTTCCATCAATGTTGACCTGTCTGAAAGGGTACTGAGTGAGTGACGTATGTGAGTTTTTAGTTGCCTTCCTCAGAGCAACTGGGAAGACTGGCTCATCAGAAAAATCTCTATCTTCACGCGTATGACTGTGGCCCATGGTTTACTATGACTGCTGCAGACTCCTGAATAATTTGATTTACACACAGAAAGGGAGTTACATAGCAGAAGAGGATGGTCTCAAAGGTTTAAATAGTAGTGGCTCATCTTTACACATACCTTGAAATCTTTTATGATTGCAATAGTGATTATTATTTGTGAGGGGAGGAGAAGGCTGAGGACACGTGGGTGACAAATATTAATTTGTTCTGAACTTGGGTATGTAAGTGTACTTGGACATATTTCGTGGCCATTTTTTGCTTAGGAAGTGTTGCTGGTCCTTGCTCAGGTAGACCTGAGAGAAAAAGTTAAACATTCCAGATTTAAATCCATATTTAATTCATAAAAATTGCAAGGTACAGGAGAAACCTGGTTTTTATGGTCGAGTGTGGTTTTAGTTCTTAAGTCTGAGTCAAACAGTGCACATTACTGCAATCGAGGGGTTTATAAAAAATGTCTTTCTGAGCCTTTAAGGGAAATTGGTTACTAGTGAATGAGCCACTTAAGGATCAATAAAAGCTTCATGTCTTTCAAAACCACACTCACTACTAATACTGTTTTCTTCTCCCCTTGCAAGCAATTTTTTTTCCTTTCGTTTACAGACCTTGTGCCTCTGACAGCGAGATTAATGCGCTGGCACGATTCAGAACCAATTTCATTGTTTGCATAGCTGCATGCAGACAGGTATCCCAGGAGCTTCTGCCTCATGGACACTCCACAGAAGCCCATCATCGATGCCCGAAAGTTTGTTTGAAATCACTAAGCTTCCACCTTTAATTGCTGCTTTCTAACACTACTGGGGAATCTTGACTATTCAAGCGCACTCTTTAATCCAGCTCTACAGGAAAAATGCATTAACCTTCATGGCCTAAACCTGCCTCCAACCCAGGGAGGAAGGATAAATTGTTTACTCACGGAAAGCTAGCATAAATTTTTTAATAAATTCCATTTTGTTCCAAGGAAGTTAACAATTCAACTACAATCACTGATGAGATGGTATGAGAAAACAAAACGGCTTTTTATGTCTTGTCCTTGGTAGCTATGTTTATTGACATTTTTTTTGGATGGCAAAACCAGGTGCAGAAATTACTGATGATGAAATGAAATGGTTTCTGAAATTGTCTTTAAGTTCTTGACAAATAACTACATTTACCTTACTATTTTTCCATATGTATGCTTGTCCACTTACACACAAACTAATACGCATTTTTATCTTTGAACAGGCAAAAACCAAAAGCCCAAACAAAGATTAGTGATGCAATGTTTATCAACAGTCTAACATTATGCTATTTGGAATACAAAAAAATACAAAGTACAAAAATACAAAAGTACAAAGATTTCTTTGTACTTTTAAGATATCATATTATCTCATGTGTCAAAATGTAAATATTATGATAGGCATATGACTGCATGTATGTTACAGTATTAGTTGTCTTTTCCCATCTGCAGCCTGATGGAACATCTCCAGCAAGTGTAACATTGGAATAAATCAGCCAGCTCAAGACTGCCAAGACTTATTGATGGAGAAAGGGCACAGCCAAACCCTGATGAACTCCAGAATCACTTGCTAGCACAATAGCTCCTTGGAAAATTATGCTCAGATGTTGAAAATAAAGTTTTAACAGAGACAACAGGCCAATGCCTTCATGGTAAGACCAACTGAAAAGATAAGGAAGGCCCGTCCTTTTACATGTCTATCCATCCCTAACTCATGTGTTTTATTGCAACATATGTAAGATTTTAAATATCAATTCTATTTTTAGGGAATTCTAACAGAAATATCTGATGCTAGTTTGGTTCTTCTTTTTTTTCCCCCCTTTTCCCTACACAATGTCAAAGAGTGAAATAGGATGTAGACTTGGTGAGAATTTCATAAAAGAGACAATTAAGTTAATTTTGAAGACAACAGACAGCAAGACATTAGAGCTGCTTGAGGCACACACCAACAGCTCGAGACCAGCCATGTACCACTTGTAGCACTTGTTTTCTTATCGCTACTCACCCGCAGAGTTTTAATCTGAAGCGTCCCCTGATCCTGTATGGATGTTCGAGGGTCTCTGCCCAGGAAGGTGAATCCTTCTTTTAACCAGCTGATGACAGGAAGGGGGTCGCCGGTTGCCTTGCACTTCAGCAAAGCTGTCCCATCCACTGCCAGTGTCTGATTGACTGGCCCCTGGAGGATGATGGGTGGAGGCCTATCTGTCAAGACTAAACAGTGACACAGGCATTGGCGTCCACACCTTTAACGATCCTCTGCTGCAGTTAGCCCTTTCCTTGACACAGTACCAATTTTAACAGACTGGTTTAAGTTAGCATCTAAAAGGCTAAAAACATTATTTTTTGAAGACCCACAGATGCATGTTAACAATTAACTGGTATATTTGAAAAGTAGTTTTGTAAGGATTTTATTTCACCTCTGCGAGGTAACACCTAGTTATATAAACTTCTGTTAGCAAAGATCATCAGACTCATTTGATTAAGATAGGATAAAAATTAAGACCTTGATCCAGAAAAGAATTGAGGTACATCTCTTATTTCTTCCAATTTAGGAAAGCACTTAAAGCACACGTTTAACATCACATCAAAATGTGTTTAATTGCTTACCTGATTTAGGACCTAAAAGAGAAAATCTGTTGAAGTTCAAAGTGAAACACCGTAGCCATTCTAGCTGGGTACCAACCACATCCCTCAGTCATGCTCAACTGCAAGTTTTCATCAGCAAAAATATCTAACAATAATACAAAACATTTTCATAATCTGCGTGATCTAAATGACTGTACCACTCTTTCCAGTGGAGAAAAGTTCAAACTCAGTGAAGCCATTTAACAGCTTACTTATCAAATCATTTCATCACCTTTTGAAGCCATGAACTCTCTTAATTTTTTTTCCCCTAACAATTTACATTTGCATGCTTGAAAGACTGCTTAAAGGACTCTGTAACCAGTGAGCGAGTGCATGGCTGCGTATAAACCTCATTCCATGACCAGTGGGATATCTTGAAGATGAGGTAAAATGCTCGTGTTCACTTTTCTTGAAAGACCAATTTTTCATAAATAATTCTGCTATTGGACCTATTCTCTGAGCTATCTGTTAAGCAGCAAAATGTAACTCTTTGTTTCTAAAGAATGTGTTTATACAAAATGAATGTGAAACGCTTGAATACAAACAAGGCTATGACTCCTGCATAAAATGAGTATAACAGAACCAAGAATTCATTTTTATATATTTATCTGCCACACTACTGCTGTTTTAAATCTTTGAACAACTGAACAATTATATGATTGGTATTAAATATCATAACAGGCAGGATTAGCTCCTAAACCAGTGTAAGTTAGCCTGCCTCCACTGATGTCAATTGAGTTTGAATCGTTTATTCTAGCTGAGAATCTGTTTCATTATAGTTCATACACAACACCTGACTCCAACAATGAAGTGAAAATAAAGCATTGGAAAGCAATATGGTTTCTATTGTATTTGAGCTGTTTGAGATGCAAACCTCTGGAACCTTTGAGAGATCCAAAGCTCTTTCATTACAATATTTAATAAATAAAAATTATTAGGGAGATGTTAGTGGTACATTTTATACTTAAAATAATTGTTTCTGAAATTGTAATGTTGCAAAAATCCTAACTACCTTCTTTATTTACAAGATACACAAAGGATAGAATCATTAGTATTAGTAGCACCTTGGAGTGTGAGTTCTTCACATTTATTGAAATTGAAACTGAAAATAGAAAGCCAATACAGATTATTTATTAACACTAGAATGTGAAAGCTATTTTGGAAATTCTGAAATATCACCCACTGAACTCAGAGATAGGACAGGAAACACTATATTACAAGAAAAGAGAAAATGTAATGCATTTTCACCTTGATATGAAATTTTTTATCTCATTAAGGTTCCTTATGACTACACAGTTCAGTCATTTGGTGAAACAGAAATTGATCTCAGCTCATATGTACTATCAGCATACCCGCAGCACGAGTATATTCAAACGAAAACTTAGCTGTGTAAGTTTTCCTTTAGATTTAACGTAAACCAGCAAATCCTAGCTTTCTAGGCAGCTAAAAATTAAGGAAAAAGAATTACTTAAGTTGCTAACTATTCCATTGCAGTTATTTGCTGCATCTAATTGCCTTTCATATGTGTAGCAATGTAGGTATTTTCAAAACCTACTGCATTACAGATATTGTTCTGTGGCGTGTAATTAGTTTTTTTACAGCCCAAATGAGGAGCTCATAATCCTTTAAATAGCTCTGATCAATAGTGTAATTGAAAGTCTCCTGGCCAGAAGGAATCTTCATTTTCAAGGGTGTTATGGGTGAAAGACCACTACAGGTTTCCATGACACTAAGGCTAAAGGTTAAATGAACACTTAGGGTTTCCACTGATCTGTGAACGACTGTATTGTCTTCACAACTACGACTTGTAAATCTTCTCTAAAACGTGTATACGTGCTTGTATTCCTACTACATAGGCCTCCTCATTAGTAAGGATCCAAAACTTGGTTAGAGGTTTAAAAAGATATATCATAAGCATTCGGAAGAACAGAGAGATAACAAAAAATATCCACAAAAAGGTTGGGAGTTTTGTTAGTTTCATTTACAACATTTTAATTTTTTAATTAGATTTTACATTGTTTTCTCCTAGCAGGAAACTTTTATATCCATTCCACAGAAACGTTTTGTGTGGCTAAAATACGTTCGCATAGTAAAAGAGAAGTTGATTTCAAAATTAATTTAATTTTAAAAAATGATTTTGAAACTATTTGCCAGCAGCCCTGTATTCACATATTCTGGTAACTGAAAAATTATCAGATTCCTTTTGTGACAAAATGCAGCTTAAATTTTGAGCAGAGTATTGAAAAAGAACAAATTATATCTGTTTATGAACAGTTTATTCACTACAAATGCAATTTGGATCAATTGAAACCATGTTTAAATTTGGGTGGAATTTGGTCAAATTACAACAGGAAATTAAAATAAGAGAATGATAAAATGAAATCTTTACTTTGGCACTTCCAAAATCAACATTTCAAAAGTTTTCCTGGTGAATTAATGGGGTAAATCAGCCACAAGTCATTAAATTCTCATGATGAACACTAGTATGATAGGGCAGGGTGCTCTCCTGAGAGGTGGAAAAGCAGAGACCAATCCTTTCTCTGTCTTTTTTGCAGAAAAGATTCACAGGAGGCTGTAAAGTTGTTCTAAATCTCTCCTGTTTGAAACTGTCACACTTGCTATAAAACATGTAATATACATTTGATGAGGGATAGGAACCATAGTGGCCAGATATGCAGATGAGTAAACTGTGGGTGATATTAAATCCTGCCGGGAGGATCCGAGAGAGACATACCCCAGAATCTTCAACAGACCTAGAGTAAAAAAAATTGCAGAGGAGTTTGGGAAAAATGCCTTAAGTGTCTATTCCAAATCAGTGGAGAGGGAGGTGTTGAGGTGTGATGCCAACTCCTCTTTTTTTTTTTTTTTTTAATTCTGTTCTGAATTATCCTTATGGATCCATCCTTTTGCTTTCATTCAAAAGCCCACAAGCATGATATTTTTAATTAATTTAATATCCTAAACCAGTTCATTCTTACGCTGCCAGAAAAATCCACAGTGGGAGGTTAAGTTTGCTTCTCCATCCTAATACTCACCCTGAACAGCAACTGCTGGGTAAACCGGGCAAAGTAGGCTGATCCTACAGTTGAGCATGCAGTGGTCAAAATTTTTATTAATAAATATTAATAATGACTAGATAAGGAGAAATTGAGATCTTCTCCAAAACATTCTGTGCATGATGGATAAATTTATGGAACAAATTACTAATTTTAAACTATTCTTATTATCTTGAGCACAGACATAGTTAGATGGAAGCATTTGGTTTATTTGCATGATCTGTCATTTTAAGACTGTGAGCTGCATATTCACTTCCTGAGTTTGAAAGGATTGCTAAGATTGTCTCAATTTTTAAAATGATTTTGCTTTTCCAGATGTGCGTTAGACAGTGGGATTATATGATAGCCTTTCAAGAAAATAAAAGATTTGAATTTCAAATACACTGAAGGCTCTTAGCACAGTCCATAATCAGCAAAATTATCACTCAACTCAGCACATTTCATCACAGCTAGTAATCTCTTCTCATGTGAACACTTGAGTTAAAAATATTTCCAGTAAAGACTTGTAAGTGCAAAAATGTAACAACTGAAACATTGCTATATATGGTATAATTAAGCACTTGTTTTTCTGCACATGACATATGTTTTCATTCTGTATTGGAACTTCAATTGGATCTAAATTACTCTGGATCAAACAAAAATGTGTTCAAAATGAAAAAGATGGCTCGCCACTATTATTAAATCATTAACCAAACAGAAAAATTCTGGGCTATAAAGAAAAACTGAAATCACCAGCCAAAAACTAGAACACTAATGCTTAAGTATATAGCTAGCATGCACAGTGTTTATCTTTTATTATATTTTTAAAACCATTAAATTAGATTTTCCTACTGATAAAAATCATTAGCTTCCATAACTTCTGCTCAGCATCAACCAAAACAGATTAGTTAGACATTTATGGTTAACTTCCTAACAGAAAGCAATTAAAAAAATATCTGTGATCTAATGGTACATTTATTTATATAATCTCAGTTCCACAATATTGTTTTGGCACTTTTCTTCTGACCTCACCTGCCCTTTGACTCAAGGATGAAATGGTATTTCTATAAAGCAACCTTGTATTATTTCATAATGATCATGCTGACAGTGGGCTCTGGAAAGCATTTGAAGAACGCAGGCCTTGCATTCCCGGAGCAGCAGAGCCATCCGCTAAGGCTTTCTCTAGCAACGTGGAATGCACACCGCCTTTAATCAGAATTAATTGTAGATGATTTTGCATTTTAGCAGGAACACTTTTGTGAGCTTTCTGTTGACTTGTTAAATAAACTAACGAAAATTCCAAAGAGGTCAATTAGGATTTATTATTTTTTTCCCCCCACTCAAGAAATTGGTAAAGATGGACCACAAGCCTTGTCTGTCAAAAGGAAGAATTTCTCATCACTAATATCCTTGAACCTGATTTGATCCACTCAGTCTCTGTTACAGTAAATCTGTACAGCATCAGCAGGTGCAACCATTAACAGCTCAATGTCCTCTTAGTCAATGTTTGTGCGTTCTATTTATTCCAATCACAGTCATGGCAGTGAATCAGGCAGCACTGTGGATGGATATTAAAAAATACTGCCTTTTACATTAATTTTAAATGACCTCTTAATCTACATTTAAATTTGAATTGAATGAAAATGCATCATTTTGTCATAGACCATGGGAGAAAGGACTTAAAGAGATTGCAGAGCGAAGGTTAGCCTTTAGACTCCCCAAATTACCTTACAGAAAAGTAATGCGCTTGTAAAGATGCAAGGATAAGGCAGAAATTGTATCCCCTTATCATAAAAATATAGACAGCTTTTGGAAAACAAAGAAAAGGCATCAAATTAATGCTCAAACCTCTATAACATGAGTCTGAACCTCTCTACCTGTCACTTGTGATGAATATGCTCTTGTGAAAAGCCAGATTATTCAGAATTAGACATCTTTTCAAACTTTCATGGTGCAGGCACGTCTCTAAGGGAACACTAAAAGTAGACCTCTGCATATAACAACAGTTTTAATGGCAAAAATTCATCAAAGTCTGTCAGGAGATATTTAATGAGTCAGTTAAGATAAGGAATAACGATGCTGGGGAATGCCACAGTCTCCTAGTAGAAGAGGAATTCTGTTGTTTTCTTCACTAACATTAAAGGATGCAAACTGCCTTCTATCCACAATGGGATCAAGAGGGATGTCAATAGGATTCCTGACATATAAAAAGGGTTCATGTTTGTAGATGGAGTAAGGTAAACTTCAAAGCAGGATAAATTTCAAACTCAAAATTTTGAAATGGAAAGCATCAAGACAGATCATGTAGTGATTTTCCTTTCCTGAAAACTCTTCCCTACTTACATATTTCCATGGCTCTTTTTGCACCTAACCGTACTGAGAAATTCTTAGAACATAGCTCTGAGGTAGGTGCCTTATTCACAGAGGGACTAAAGGGTTATATGTTGTAGCTGTTCTAAACCAGCAGTACTCCAGTAAGTTCAAGGCAACTGTGGTGACTTAATTGAGCTAAGGACACATCCCCAAACCAGGTCCCTAAGATAATACTGAAGACTGGTAGGAATTGAGGTTCATTTTTCTGCACCCCACTTCAATGCTTTAATCACAAGCCTATTCATTCTTCACAATGTTTTTTTGCAGTCCTATCTTAGCTCTAGTGAACCGAGCAGCTTCCTTTCTCACCAATCCTATTCGAAGCTGGTTTGTCCCTTGTTTGCATTATTAAGGAACCTCCGGAAAGCAAGCAAAAAGCAAACTAGACTTTGATGTCTTTTTGATACCACAGAGAATTGCACAGAGACCCTTTTTCATTGTATTTTCTGTAGAAACTTGTCTGTTTACTTGTATGAATTATGTGTTCTCATATGCCTTTGTTTACTCTGCTTTTAAAATACTTTTGACAGGAAAAAACAATAGGAATTTCTATAGCTCACCATCAGTAACCTCCAGCTGAGCCTTTGCTAAAATGCTTCCAGCAACCGTCAGTGCTTGACAAATGTAGTAGCCTGCATCAGACCGCTGAATGTTGGTAATAGTGAGGTCTCCGGTTGGTGACACCGAGTACCTGCTGCTGGGTTGGAGAGGCTGGTTTGGGAAGAGGAGGTTCTGCAAAGACAATTCATCTCACATCAATTCAAAACACAAAAGCACCACTTTTCCCTCGGCTAGAGAGACGACGATTTTTCCTTAAAAGTACTATATATAAACCAGAAGAAAAAGTAGTGTGGTTATGACTTTATGAACACATAGAGCTAGCTTTCCCTGCCTTAGGCAACTTGCAGTTTAAATTAGAAACAGCCCTTTGACAGCACACAGTGGTGCGTTCTGGCTGGGGGTATAGGCGAGGAGAAATTTTCCAACAATCACACTTGAGTGATTTGTATTTGTGACACGTTCATCTTCATTCTGAATGTAATTGTAATAATATACTTAGCTGGCTGTCAAACCAGGAGGACTCAATACTATAGTAAACATTATAAAACTAGCAGAAAGACTTGAATCCTGGAGACTTGAGGGAGCATAGCACTATTGTTTGGCTGTGAATATGTTTTGGGCAAAGGAGAAAGTAAGAGCGTGGCACAGAAGGAAAGCTGGGAGGAAGAAACAAACAGGTCATAAAATAGGAGAAGCTGGCAGAGCATGAGAGCTTAGAGGAGAAGTAAAAGGAAATTAAAACTGAGATATACGAAAGGAGAAAAGCAGCATGGAGCCTTGAGGGTGAAGAGAAAGGGTATAAATCTGATGTGGAAATCATCAGAGAGAAAAAAATAATATCATGTAGGATAAGACATCAGTTAGCACAAAATAGGGAGATTAGCTTTTGCCTTTGGGCTGGATTGGAGGAAAGAAAGATGTCAATAAGAATAACTGGAATGGATATAGTAGTCATTGCATATGATGGAGGACTGAATGAATCAATAACACAGAAAAGGACTGAAAAGGTTTTAGTAGTGAGGGCTGTGTTTTCAAGGAAAAAGTCATACCATCTGGCACAGCTCTTGACGTGAACAAAAAAGAACAGGAAAAGGGAGGCAATGTGAACAGAAGGGTCAGCAGCACTGCCCAATGAGACAGAAAGGGGAACAGATTAAACAGTAATTAAACAACAGCAATTCCAGGAAAACAGGGTCTGGCTTTTATGTCAACTCAACAAGTGTCAATGAAAAATACAATTGTTTGTATCAGGAGCATCCCAAAACAACTGTTACCATGCTGTGATAAGCTTTCAGTCATTACTGCAGCTCTCTGTAGCTCTGCTGTGCTTTCTAATGATGACTCCCAACTAACTTTTAAGCTTGTCTATATGGGCTAAAAAGAAATTCTAAGAGTATAGAGTAGGGTATTAAATGAATTTTCTGTAGATCTGGTTCTTCTGTAGCAGACCTTAATGGTTTACAAAAAATGATTTGGAATTGACAAGCAGCAAACTTGGATTTTAAAAAATTCTGCTTTGAAGTGAAACTCACACCTTTATCTCTCTGGTTTTGGCAATAGAAGAAGAGAGAGATGCTTTAAATAAGAGCTGACACTCCAAGTATCCTTATAATTGTATTAACCTACTAGGCTACTTGTCACCCTAGGGTGAGTCTTTCTGCTTATCCCCTTTCAATGTCAATGTTCAAGAAATTTTTCACAGCAAATTTTTCCTCAAAAATCAATATGCACCCAGTAAACATGTCAGATCCAATAAGAAAAAAAGTGTGAAAATTCTGAAACTATTTCAGGCTACAAGGCTAAGTGGGTCTCAAAAAATTGCTGTTTTCTGAATTGCCTTGAAACTTTCAGAATAACCTCTGCCTGGCACAGATACCTACCAATGAGGGTATTATGAAAACTTGACTACATTTTATGAGAAAGCAGAGAATTTTGATATGACTGAGCTTGGCTCCATTTATCACCCATTATGCAAAATGTAAAAAGAAACACAAGATAAAAGACAGTGCAAGGATCGAGCTCTTAATTCTTAAGAGGAAAAAGATCCAGAATCCTCTTTATCACTGCATTAGAAAGGGCAGGCTACCCTTCTTTTTATCTCCAGTGTGGATTTGTCTGTTCTGGAGAGGTACGACGTCCCAGTGAATGTTCCACATATCAGGAGGAGTCCATCAGTCTCATGACTCCTCCCTTCAAAGACCAGATAACTATGAATTATAACTTGTCCTAAATTACAGTACAACCCCTTTTAAAATGTTTTTACAGTTTCACTGGTTTTAATTAGCTGTCGGGTTGCTCATCCGGGCACAATGGTGGCATGCTGGGCTGCAAACAGGGGGACCAGAGTCATCCCTGATATAATACCGCTGAATTTATCTCAAGGAAGAATTTAATCCAGAGGGTCTAAAGGTTACACACGCCCTGCCCTGGTGCGTTGCATTGGCGGGCGGCTGTTAGGCGCTGGGGAAAAGGCTACCGAGTACAAAGGACCAGCTGTTTATGCACAAGCTGGCACAAAAAATGACTCAGGAGGGAACAGCTCCCCTCCCTTCCAGCTGGTCGTGCTCAGAAACACAGGATCGAGAAATGGATTCACAACGAAAAACGCCCCGCAATTACTGGAGTGGGCTAACATGACTGCATAGCATTACTCTGAACACTAACAGTGGTGCTGCACACAGTTCCTCGAGTAAAAGCAGAAGCAGGTGTTGTAAAGCCAAGCAACAACTTATAGCCAGGCATGCAAAGATGAAAAGTCATGTAATTTGGCCAAAATACCGTCCTCCAGATTTGTGTGATGATATACAGTATGTGGAAACTCACCTATTCTATGGCATCTCGTTGCAAAATCTGGCAAGTTGTGTATTGAGACGGTAATGCTAACCTGTGTTACTTCACTGATGCTCAATTAAGATTAACATGAGGGTGTAGTGAATCACATTGAGCTATGTTTCAAGGTTTGATTATAAACCATGTAGGTATCAATTTTTATGTTGCATTTATTTGCCAAAAAGACCATTCTAACCCTCAGGGATCTGGTTCTCAATATGGTAATTAATTTTCCAGGTTTGTAATTAAACAGCTTCAACATGGTACAATCAGTAGGTAATAACATTCAATTAAAGACACAAGATGCATTTTCACCTTAAAATGTTTTTACCCTTGAAGTGATACCAATGGAAGAGGATAAAATAGAGTATTAACACTTTTCAATTACGCTAAATGACTTTAATCCTGCAAATGATGTCCTACTTTAATTAGAAGCTCTTCTCTTTATTACAGCATGATGGATGTCCACTTTATTAGATTCAAGTGTGACACTATAAGCTCACTTTACATAAACATTACCATGTTATTAAAATGCTCTACAAGGAAGGGTTTTGAAATGTTTGCTAGCACATCAGTACTTCCTACTTTAATTTCAATATGCTATTCTACTTTCCCCTCGGAACAATTTTCACTTTAGTGAGGCTCACAATACTGTGCTTTTCCAGGGTGTGATCCATGGAGGCTAGATCTAAAGTTCTCCAAATAATACACTGAAAGAAACACACTGAAGATTAAGCTCACACTCATACAAGCTTACACTCATAAAGTAATAGCGTTGTATCTTTGTAAGCCACAAATGCAACAGAGCACAAAATGCTGTCGGCGTTGGTCCTGTCCTTCTAGACCAGGTATCTGACCTCGTGAGAAGGTGAAGCAGAAGCAGGTGGGGCAGAGCGGGAGATCTGCGGTTCAGTTCTTATCTCACATTTTAACTGAGCTGGTACACGCAATGCCTCAGATTAGACAAAAGGCACATCTGCACTGCCCAGCACGGCGTGGCCACTTGAGTTAACTCACATATCGCCGTACGGGAAAAAGTAGCACAGGGCTCTGAAAAGACTAATTTGGCCAATGGAGAAGGGTACGTAGTATAGATACATAGACAGATGTAGTCATGAAAGGCTTCATCAGGGAGCTACAGAAGGCACTGTCCTTGGGCATCCATTTATCCCTTTTAATCTTTTCCCAGGTGCAAACCACATAGTTTACAGTGTTCAAATTTAACATACTAACATGAACTGCACGATGAAAGTGAGAAGGCCTGACTTCTGCTGTAACATCGTGCCAATACAGCAACAGCAGTAAAAAAATGTTATGGCGTGACATTCAAATATTAAGCTATAGAAGTTAGTATTGGCTGATGGCAACATTGATTGCTACATCAGAAATTTTGCTTTTAAAAAATGACAGTAAGGATCAGGGAAATATTTCCAAAACCAGATTCGGAAATTTGCTGAGACAATTTTACTGAAGAAAGCATCTGCGTATTCAAAACCTATATCTGTATGCACTATGAGAATATGCCAATGCAAATCAGCTTGCTAGATATATATCTGCTTGATCATGTCTAGACAGGTTGTGAACTGTAATTACTGACTCTGATTAGTTAAAAATTGAGTCATACTTTTTTTATCTACTATGTTTGTCTCACCCAGCTGTTTGTTGGGGGCTTCAGAATAAAAAGTCTTTAAGATATATACTGTTGCTTTCTACATATTTGTACAGCACCTAGCACAAGTTTCACCAACTTAAATGGCCTTTGAGTCCTTCACAATATTAAAATTTTAAAAAAACAGCAACAAAAATGTTGGTAGAGAATAGCGATAGTCTAAAAGACAAATTTCTGTGAAAGACTAAAAGAGTCTGTGAAAGGTAATATAAATAATTTTCTTAAAAAATTAACAATATAACTATTTAGAAAGGCTTAAAAGACTTATAGGTTGCTTATGACTTACCTGGCTTCCTTCTTTTTGCCAGAAAACAGCTGGCTGGGGATTTCCTTTAGTTTCACAAGGAAAAGTCACTGTTCGACCCTGGGCTACAATCTGGTCTCGTGGTCTCACCACAAACTGTGGGGGAGCTACAACGTAAGAAAAACCATGGTGTAAATTTGGGATATTTTGCAAGGGGCAGATGAGAAATATTGAAGGAAAGAGACAACGTTATGGAGATTTGTTTTATGCCAGAGGACATAACACCAGAAACATTAATTAGTATAGACAGAACTAATATATAAACAAAAACAACAACAGCAACAAACAGAGCAGCAATATCAGTATGTGATATCCCCAGTTGTAAAAAAAAAAAAAAAAAAAAAAGAAAGAAACATTACAACCACACATGCTAGAGTAAATTCTGATGACAATAAATGCTAAGGAGCAGCAGCCAGGTGTTTATGTTGCCAGCTCTGGATGTACTCTACCTTTCGCCTGGGCAGATATCAGCACTCTCATACCCTCTACGCTTCACAGAACTTATTGTTGTGCTGGAGTTATCATGTGTTGAAAGGTATGAATTAGGATACACAGACTGCCTTTTTCAGTCTGCCCCTCTAGACTTTTAAAAATGATTGAGAAAGGAGTGGAAGGTCTGGATGACAGCAGAAGGACAGAACTCCAAGAGCTCCCTCACTTCTCTTAAGGGTAGTGTGGTCAAGAATGGAGTGAGAAGGAGGATTTGCTGTAAAAAGAATTGTTGCTAAAGCAACACAAACTTGAGAGATCCAGATTTCAGCTTGTGTAAAGACAAGAAAGAAGCAAGAGTTGAACAGTTAGTGGGCAGCAGTGAGCGATGAGTAAGAAGGAATGGGTATTCCAGGAGACTGGGAAGAGATAAGGAAAAGAAAAAAGGAGAAAGTGCAGTTAAGAAAGAAGAACCAGGACTGGCTTTGTTTTCAAGTAGACGGCATTAAGAGTGTTCAGAAATAGAGGACCAGGAAGCACAGTCAGAAGTGAACAATTTCTAAAAGAGAGGTGTAGTTTGACTTGTCTGGGGGTACTGATGGAGAACAGAGAGTCAATGCTTGGTGGGAACAAGAAGAGAGAGAAAAGGTGTTAATGTGCAGAAGGAACGTGGGGAAGAAGCAGTGTTGGAGGATTTGAGGGAAAAAACTTGACATCAGCGACTATGTTGAGCATGATGTGAAAAAGCAAATGACTTTTTCTATGCGTGACATGCAAACCCTCCAGTTTTGGTTCAACATTGGAATTCACTGGAACTGGATTTATACTATTTGGCATATCTTAAAAATGCAAGCAGTATCTCCAAATATTCTCATCAAAAAACAAGCTAACTTTTGGGGCAGGCTGAAGAAGGGGACAAAATAGTAAAAAAAACCCCTACATTCATTCTCTTCTGTTCCACTATTGGTTTGGTGGTTGTGGAGAGGGATGGTTTAAGAACACTAAGCTTTCAGGTAAACAGAATTTAAGTGTTTTAGAAAACCATATTTTCACCATTATAATTACAAACTATTTAATTAGGCACGAAGAGCAATCAAGACCCAGCTTCCGATTACACCTGCTGACAGCACAGACGCAAATCTGCTAACTGCATAGAAATGTATGCAGATCTGATTTTTTTGAAATACACTTTGCCGTTACCTCATGAGGTACTTCCCAAGGCTTTACAGATCAGCAGGAGTCCCAAGAGCACCAGTTGAATAGCGCTGGTATAATGCACTCTTAAAACAAGAACTGTAAAGCACTTAAACACGAATCACCATCAATTTAGAAGGCAGAGGTGAGGGCAACACAAGGAATCTTCCTTCTGCCTCACACTCCTAAACATAGGCTTTGGCCTCTCTGGAGAGAGAAGTGTCCACCTCTTCCCCGGCCCTCAGCAGGTCTTAGTCTTCTGAAAAGGCAGGGACGAAGGGCTGGGTGGCCTGCTGCTGCCCGTTTATACCCATAAGTTTTGAGGTTTCTATAAGAGCATAGGTGTTGCTACACATACATACTCTAGGATCTGAACTCATGCTGTACTATTCCTAACGTGCTGAACTGCAGCAAGGTTCTCGTTTTTCCCTCCCCTTGTTTTACCTAGCATATCTGTATGCAATCCCTACAGGTGTCAGAAAACAGTAATGTGGTAATCGGTGCGTTTGTTCATTCAATCATATGGGAAGGGAAAGAGAGAAAGACCTTTGAGTTGTGAGTTAGAAACCTCCATTCCAATAGGCATACCTTACACTAAGGTATCTCTGCAGTTCTGACCACCCACTTGATAAAGGTCACTGAATTAGTTCAGTGTTTGCTGTTCGGCCGTAGAAGTTCATTGCCCAGGATATTAATATAGAATCAATAGCAACCTCAGGCAGAGTGGAGAGCAGAAAACCTCTAACCTCTTCAGGTGTTATATCTGCATTTGACAGGAACTATGTATGAGTCCTATGTCTATGCCGCGTTATGGGTGGCCTCAAAACCATAATCTTTCTATCGTGATGCTAAAAACCTGGTGTCAGGAGACCATCCCATAGATCATACCTAAGCATGATCGATGGCTAAGATCACTTCATAGGCATGCTTGGTGCACTGGGGGCATGTTATGCAGATAGGGCTCTGAGACAGCTCAACAGAAGGAAGAAGGGCACGGCATTTCCATGAGCCTATCTTTCAAATCATGTAACCGAATAAATGTAAGGGAGGTAAGTTTAAGGGTTCATCTGAAACATCCTCACACACACAAGGCTGTACTGTAAGTCAATAATTCAAAGCTCTGAGCAGAGAGAACTGAACTTGTTGCTGTAGCAAACTTTCCAAGGACCAAATTAAGGTAATTTGGCAGTCAAGGAACAATGAGAGATAAACATCCCAGTTTCTACCTAGTTTCTAGTTTTTGACCCACCCCTGACTTTGAACATCTCTCACTTTCCTAAGAGCAGAAAAAGGATCCTTTCTTTTGCAAAAAGAGACAAAGCAAATAAGCAGGAATTAAGGCTGTATCAGTCCAGATAATCTAAATGACGTGGATTGACCCTGTTGCTCTGCTCTCTCCCTGCCACACACCAAGTTCTCTCCAGCATTTCCTATACTAGGCGAACAGAAGATCCGTGGCCTCATAGCTACTAGTTTAGACTTTCTAAAGATTCCAGTAAATAACCATGTGTGGTTATGCAAAGATATCTTTTCTAGCTTTTCTCTGCAGTCATAATTACTAGAAATTCACTATAAAAAGAAATAAATGAATCAGAGCTTTTATTTAAATATAATCTCTTGATCTCACAAGGAGCTGACTTTTATTGGTCACTATGTTAATTAGAGCACAAAACCAATTTCTTCAGCCAAACTATTTAATACCACAATTTTAAAGAACATGAAAAATGTTATTTTGGAAAAATAAAACTTTGTATGTGTTTTTTTAATTTATTCAAAGATGGGGTTCTATAATGAAGGAAATACCCATTTTGTTCCAGTTTGTTGTCATATTCAGCTATAGCTCTGTTTATAGACAGCCTCTGACAAAAATGACATTGTTTACAGCATTTAAACAATGTTTTCACCATATCAGTTTTATCTACCAATTTCTAGTTGAATAAGGCAAATTGAAAACTGAAAGTAACAGTTAATAATTGCAGGAGTAATTCTTGGTCAAGCATAACTGCCAAAGCAGTGAGACTGCCGTTATCCCCAGAGAATGCGATGCGGCCCTGCTCAGAGACAGCGAGGCTTCTTTGACAGAAGCAGCACTTGTGCTCTTCAATTTTCCTAAAAAGAGAGGTCATTATCTTCGTATATAGATGCTGTTTACAAAGATAGATAAATATTATTACTCCCATTTTGCAGAAAGGTTAACTGAGATCATGACTTACTCAAAGCCCAGCTTCAGTGGAACCTTGGACAAAACCTAATTCAAGCCGTTATTGCTTCTCTCAAAGTAGGTGAATTTTTAAAACATTCTGAAAAGGTACAGTTAGAGAAATAACAGCAGGCTTGCTATGCTTCAGCTGTTAAAGTTATGTGGTACTTTAATGCTTAATTCAAGCTAAACATTAAGGTCATTAGAAGAATCTGTTGAAAAAACTGTTATGAAGCAGCAAACCGAGTGTTGTGCCTATCAGACTATTACCCTTTACTGTTTCAGATGTAACATTAACTGGATGGGAATAAACAGAGTGGAAAAACTTGCTTAATTGACATTTGAAAGTCAAAGACAATGGCTCTAAAAGGAAATATATTGCTTGGATTCCAGGGGACTAACCAAAAATATGCAAAAAGAACAATTAAGACTACAGACCTAGTATACTTCTATTGAAACGTCTTTTCTTTTTTTTTTTTTTGAGAAATTTAAATAGTACACAGTAAATTAGATTTGATTTCTGGCAAATTATGCTTTGATACTGCATTCAGCAAGCGCTGGCTTCAATCAATGTCACACTAAAGCTCTGTTATGCTAATAGCCGCTTGTGAGGCTGAGCGGGATGATATGGAAATCAGATGGTTGAACATGAATAAAAAGCATAGGCCACGTACGAGGGGGCTTTGAGATGAGGGGATGGGGGGACCCTAAGGTTAATCACATCATGTTCAGAACTGTTTTTACAGCACAGAACAGTATTCTACCGTAAGAATTAAAATGGAGATAGAAAAGCATGAGCTGTAGTGAGCATTAGTTATGTTGTTCAAAATGGGAAGAGTGCATTCTGTTGCACTCTTTCTAGATGTCATTTTATGCATGACTGAATGGATCTTTTATTCTATTAATGTGTATGAAGGTAGCCTCTGCTCAAGTGTTAAAGAGCTTTAGGAAAAAAAAAGAAGAAACAAATACTGCAAATTATTTCAAAGGGATTTCTCAACTCTTCTCCAATCTTAATGGTTGGCAGAATCTCTAATCTGACGGGATGGATTGCATTCATTTCTTTCCCAGTAGTGTTACTGAATACTGAAGGTTACGCTGAGTCACCAGGAGCTGATAAAGCTGCTGATGTAGAGAAGTTTGACAGAGACAGTGGGTTCATCCCTCCTAGGTGAATTCTGGTCACCTGATAAGAAAAGTGGCAGAAAACTCAGCAGGGGAGGAGAAAATTACCACAGAAAAATGTGAATTTAGAGCAAAAAGCACACTGATCTCGTATCAAGTACTAGCAACACTTTCTTCCAGTGACACAGTTTTCTAAGCTGATCTTGTAATCTGTGGTTCACATCGAATTCAATGATCCTAAGGGAATTTTATTATCATGACTTGCTCACAGCACCGCCTCCAGCCCAGGTGCCCTGGGGTTCATACATTGTATTGCTGTGATTTTAATTAAAAGTAGATATTGTAGCAAGTTTTAGTCCAGTATTGCTACTGCAAGCAGAAATGGAATGGTAACCACAATAACCAGTATCAGTGGGATTTTTGTTGTTGTAGTTTGTGTTTTTTCTAAACATCCTCAATTACCTAAGGCAGCCACTATGAGACCAAACTCATTTTACATAATCCAAACAATTTTCAGATAATGAAAACTTTAGTAATCTTTTAATTACATGGACTTAGATAAAATGTCCTCATATACCATGGCATATGAGGCTTTATTCAAAGCTCATGGAAGTTAGCAGAAATTCTCCTATTGGCTTATGTGGTCTTTGGATCGGACCCATCAAAAAAATAATATATTACAGGAAAAGAGTGACAGCAACAAATTTTAAAGGGCTTAAATTACAGATTTGACAACCTTTAATTGCAACTAATTTCAGTTGATAGTGAACTGCAAATGAAATTCATCGTGACGATTACTTAAGCAAGCTAAAGTGATAAAGATGAGTGCTGCATTTTAAACTGGAATTTTTTATTATCCATAAACATGTTTCTGTGACTGGCTCAAAGGAGGCAAGGGAAAAGATGCTGACTTGTGAATGTTCTAAGCACAACTCAGATAATGCTCACTGATAGGGGAAAAAGCTTTGAGGAACAAGTAGAAACACACCAGCTGGTAAAGCACCAAGATTCTGTAAGACTCAGTTCTGCTTCCAGCAGGGAAGAGACAGCAGACTGACCTAATATTCCCATCTACAGTCTTTTTCAGCACTGTACATTTGCAGCAATAAATTAATTTCATAATAATCCTTTGAACAATCAAAGTTACACCTGGTACAATATTCAGTAGCTCTGCTTGGAAGTAAGGGAGTCAGTCAGGATGATAAGATAATGGCACCTTTCCCAAATTGTCTTCTGACTTCTGGAACCCCATCAACATCACAATCTTCTTTTGCAAAGCCCTCAAAGACTTGAAACTGGCTATCTCAATGCTCCTCTCAAACCCCTACCACAGTGACAATATTCATGTGGCCACTTCAACTGGTCTTCGATACGTGTTGATACTTTAAGAGATCGAACTCGGTTCCAGTCTTACCAAATACAGATTAAGATTTGTCTCTAACACATTTACAAGAGGATAGCAGAAGCCCCCAGAGCTCCAGCTGAAGTACTGTGTATTTTGAAAAGGGAGGTAACCCTTGACATCATCTATGGAGTAGGACTACTTATTTGTAGGATTGCTTTGCTGGTTCGAGACACTGGCTTAGATGAGAATTGAAGGCAGTACGGGAATTCTTGAAAGAAAATAATGATCCCCCACCTTTGTGTGTCATTGGTTGAATTTATCTAGAAGGTCTGGTAGATATTGGACTTTTTGATGCTTTTGTGATACAAATGTAAAAGAAAACTGTAAGACTCTACTTAGATACCTTGCTGTAACAATGTTTGCCCTTTGGATGGTATGAGCTGCCAAAAAGTGTAGTTATGAAAGTCTAGGAGTTTTGAAAGATGTTTTGCAAGGCTACTATTGCTGACGGAGTAAATAGAGGAAAACAGAAAATATGTCCAGTCTCAAACACTAGAAACCTGGGCTGAGTCAGCAGTTCTTTCCTCAGAAGTTCAGATCTTCTTAATGGGTACTGAAAGTGATGTGTGGTTCGTAGGACACAAAGTTATTAGTGCACTATTAACTATGACTAATAATAAATTGAGGGTGTAGCCTCTGACACAGGAGCCATTACAGAAGCCGGAGAGGATGGCAGCTTGGGCCTGTTACTAATTCAGATATTTCTTATCAGGGATAAAGTAATGGAAGTTGAGGATGGTCATTTTCTTTAAAGTGAAAAGACTTCTCAATCTTATGGTGTGCTCCAATGATTAGATGTGTTCACAGACAGGGAAGGAAA
Organism: Phoenicopterus ruber ruber; assembly: GCA_009819775.1. NCBI lineage: Eukaryota > Metazoa > Chordata > Aves > Phoenicopteriformes > Phoenicopteridae > Phoenicopterus > Phoenicopterus ruber. Next base: position 108,609,290 of record CM020215.1, read on the forward strand.
TAACTTTTTAGCATGCTAGTTACGATTGAGTTGCCTGGGAAATGTGTTTCCTTTTTTTCTCTGCCATGAGTATCATGTTAGCATAGGAATCTGTAACTATTCCTTAGTCTGTATGAGTGCAGTTGGACTTTGAAACAAGTGCATAGATCTCATTTCGTGGACATTTTGTTTTTTCTTTAATTATGTTCTCTTCCTTGTTCATTGAGAGTGTTCTCTTTCTTCTTCAGGTGGATGGTTCTGCCAATAAAAACGAGGAATGGGTAGGTTGTGGGGATAACAAGTGATTCATGAAGCCCTTTACTAGACCTGTGACACTATTTTAAAATGACACAGGTGGAGGTGGCAAAGCAGGTACTCAGTTTGAAACCTTCGGAAAAGCAGCTTCCCATACCCTAGGGGAGCATCAGTAATCCATAGCTCAGATACCACTGCTTCAAAAGTAATTCTCATATGTCCTGTACCAATAGATCAAATACACAAAATTAGAAGCACAGGGGGCAAGCGGGGAAAACTTTTAGCAGGTTGAATGAAAGGAAGCACTTGGGGAGAGGAATCAGGCTACGATAGGGCAGAGGTAGAGAGCAGGGGGAAGGGAGGTCTCAGCGAGTTTATTACTAGGACTAGTTCAGCTGTAAGTGTCCTTCACGCTGCTCCTGTCTCATGGAAAGCGAGACATTCCTTTTGTTTTGTTTCGTTTGCTGTTTTCAGGTGAGCCATGTAAGAATACAACAGTGTGAAAAAATCACACTTCAATCATTTGAGAATGTTAAACCTTCCTTCATACCTGGACTAATTGTTCTAATCTTCAATTTAAATTCAGGTTCCGAATTTCACATATAACAACATTTTTACCCTTTAGTTGTTCTGAAACACTGAGGCAGATAATCTCTGAAAGCGTGGAAGCATAAGCATTTTTTTCTTTCTTTGCAAGAGGTGAAAGAAGTCTAGAGAATCAATAAATAAAAACCGCTAACTGTCCTATATATTTTGACACATTAAATCTCTCTTTTATCCCTGGATGACCTAAAAGAAAGAAGTGGGATAAATCTGCATGGTGGAAAAAAAGAGATGTGAGATAAACAATAATGAAAAAGCAGGTTTGGTTTATATTCAAAGGTTCCCTGCCAATTTCAATTAACATAACTGCCAAATCTGCATTTATCGTTTTTATAAGAAAAGAAGAAAAGTTGAAGCACAAAAAAAAAAAAAAAAAAAAAAAATTACCAAGGATTTGTTCTTCCTTCTTCCCTAGGACTAATGTCAGTAAAACAAAACTGTGAGAATAATTATAAAAAAATCCAACTCTGTCTCCTACATAGCAGAAAAGGAAGGCATCTACTTTCCACCCCCCACCTCCTTTTCCAGTGCTCTGAGTTCAGCAGTAGCACTTTACCTGACCCCCTCCTCCTCTTTGTTTTACATTACATTTAAATATTAAGTTTAAATATCTGGTCTGAATTTCATCTCAACATTAGACTGTAGCCTGCTCTCATTTAATCATACATCTCTATTTCATTACAACTTGTCCAATCATCTCTTTTAAGTGGCCCCTGCACCTTACAGATGCTCCTGGAAAATCCCTTCTAGAAAGTCCTTCCCTTAGTTTTGATGCATATAACGAGAGGCAGCACTGATTCTGTCTGCCCAATAACTTAACATTACTCAGGACTTTACTCTAGACAATGCTTTTTTTTTTTTTTTTTTTTTTCTTTTTCCTCAAGTACCTGAGATTCAGGATATGCCTTTTGCTCAGATCAGATAGAAAAGATGCGTTTTCCTAAAATCTTAACACTTTAGCCCACTTGTTAATGTAAACTGTACCATTAGGGGATGGCTTGTGCTACTATACCTTCTGTGAGTTTTGCAAACAAAACAAATTATGCCAACAAAAAGACATGTAATCTGCCATGATTCCTTTTGTCATGGGAGATAGCAGGAGGGTTTCCTGGTAATGCGTTTAAAAAAGAAAAGCATACCCCTTGCTGATATAGTAAGATTTCATCAAAATAATGAGTGTAATCTGGTTATCTCCTTCAAAAAGCCATGAATTCACATATTCACATGCTGAAGAGAAGAGCTAAGGCGATGATGAGAAAAGAGCCTAGATAGGCTAATAGGCTACACCTATAGTGAGAAAGATGACAAGTTCCCGGTTTGTTTACCCTTGAGAATAAAAAAGGTTGAGAGGAGATACTCTGCTCAATTTGGGCCACTGTTAAGTGAAGAGAGGAAAAGAAGCAAGGAAGAAAAAACACTATTTATGCTGACTGACTATGCTAGCATTCAAGGAATGGGGCATACAGCAGTTTTGCTGTTGAATAATATTGAGATCATATCCAAACTGTAACACGGCTAGCAGTAATTGAGCAAAGGCGGCAAAGGGAAGAGTAAATGGATTAATGTATTGATTTCCATGTTCCTCTTGAAGGAAACGTAAGTGATTCCTCCTTTTAGAAAAAGGAAGGGAAAAGTTTGGGGGGAGCAACACATCAAAAGACTTTTTCATCCACTAAACTTCAAAGACTTATGGAGATACTCAGAATCCACTGAGTAAGAAACCAATTTCCACTGATTTGAGTATGCTTTAGGAAAGTTAAAAAAGATTTACACACTGAACTTCTTAAAACTTTCCCAAGCTAGAGTTCAGCAAACAAAAAAAAAAAAAAAAAAAAAGAGGCGCTTGATCACTTTCCGCACTGGCTGTAACTGGGTTTTCTCTAAGAGAAACAGTATGAGTACTGGCACATACTTGGTGCCATAGTGGAATGAGCCAGGACGTCACAGTATGACGTGCTAAAACTTCAAGTACATACACTGCCATCTTTCATGCTTATCATTGAAGAAGAATCCTCCATCAGGTCTCTGCATTTCTGTTCTGACCACTATCTGGCATACCCCAGAAGACTTGGAGCAGCTGGAAATGAAGTCAAGTTTTGTGGACCAGCACTTGAATGCTTGGTGGGTAATGTCCCCTTGCAGAGCCATTCTGGTCCATATGTTGCAAACGATGTATTTCTATGATATCTGAAGTCATTATAGGATTCAAGTTTAAGTTCAGCTAGTGGACTTTTGCCAAAGTAGAAATGTAAGGACTTCAGGATTTTTAGACTGGTCTTTAAAAGGCTAAGAAATGTCAGAACAAATCAGCTCCATATTTTAATCCCTTACTGGTATACAAAGAAATCTGAATTTCATTCTATGGCAACTTTTTCTCTTTAATCTGAAGAATTTGCCTATTTTTAAACAAGAATGATGCATTATTCTTTCACTTAAGGAAGAAACAAATCCAAAAAGCCTAAGGTCCCCTGGTCTTCTTACCCTCTTCTGAAAATTTCTATAGGTGGTAGCAGCAAGCAGACAGGAAACATACCACATTTTGATATAGATTTGAGATTTCTGCTACTGAAAGATGGCATTGTAGTGCCAAGCATGATCTCATCTTTTCTATCACACACAGTCGCCATTACTGATATTTTATAAATCCTCAGTGTCTCAAGTGAAGATGATACGCTCATGAATATACTAAAAATAAAAGCATTCATCCTATATAGACTTTCCCTGTACGAGTCAGAATGGAGAAGAATTAAGAGAGATCTTTCTCACTTACCAATCTGAACCATCTGAACAATATAATTTCTAGTTACAACATCTAGTACAACTTTGTTTAAAATACAGCCCTTTCTATTTTATGTTTCATGCTGCACCACTCTTAATAGACTATTAAGTCATGCCAGGTTGATTTATGTCATGAAAACTTCCCAGAGCAGAGTGAAATGCATCATACAGTCACCTTGCACTTAAATGTGAATAGACTGTATTTAATTAATATGAAATTGGGAAAATTCACGGCAGGTGTCTTATCTGTTTCTCTCTTCTTCAATATGGTAGGGAAGTGACGTTTTTGTAACTTGGTTGGTCTCCCTTTACTTCCTTAGTTAATTCCAAATACTTAATTTCTATCCAGGTGGCAAAAGTATCTAGCTATTTGCTGCATGTCACTTCTTTCTGGGAAGGTGAGTCATAGCATATGACAATAAATTAAGTAAACTTGACTTACTGCAAGGCAACCGAAATGCAAAGAACTGTATTTTCACTTGGGCGTAGTTGAAATTAATTGGAAAACTGAGTACTCTGTCATCCGAATTACTTTTTGGATGGTTAACAAGAAGGTAATTGAAACATCAGACAGATCTTCATAGATCTTCTATTTGAACTTTAGGTCCTCTGTGTCAAAGCAGTATAGCAACTGCTTTTGAAAAGAGGGTCAGTGTTACTTTCAATGGGACTACATGAAACTTTTGTGCTCCTCCCAATTTTTGTGCTTCTTTTAGCAGCTATTCTCCTGCCCAATTGCCGTAAGAAATACAGCAGAATGCGAAAGTGAGAAAATACTAACTTGCTCATCTGGAAAATCCATCTAATGAGTGAAATAACGATAGAAATGGTCTACACAGGGATAAATATCTTGTTTCCTAAACCCATCTGTTGTAAATCCTGTCGGAAATCTTTTCAAAAGGTTATAAATAAGAGAACATCTATTTTAGAAACGGGCAACACATTTATTCCTAGCAGCAAATCCAAACATGATGAGTAATCTGGCATAGAGCTGTTAAATTCACCAGCTGCCATCTACCTCGGGCAGAATCATACCTCATTTTGTCTATGTAGTATATACCATATGTTAATAACTGCTTGAACCAAACATGGTCATTGGTAATCCCACTCCTGAATTTTCCACTCAAGCTGAAATTTAAATAAAAATATCACAACTAACAGAATATAAATATTTGAAACAGGCAAAATCTGAATAGAAAATGATTCAGTGTGCAACAAGAATTGCAATCCTGGAACATTAAAAATACACTTCTCTATTTTTCAGTGACAAGTCATTGAAAGAAAATGGTTTGGTCTTGTTTAAAACACAATACAGACAAAACATGTCTGCTTTGAATTGGAGGTAGCGATGAAAGGTAGAGGTACCTAGATAATTCTCAGGTGTCACAAAAGCATATAAACTTTTAAACTGTTCCCCTGCAGTTTAACAAGTACATAAATATATAAATATACTTCTGTTAAAATGTCACCCTCCTAGAGAGCTGTGAGCTTAATAACATAAAGTAGTGTTTGCTTTAGCTTCCTTTCTGTAAGGAGAGGTATTTTTGCTCTGCATTCCAGTGAACCTCCTGAACAAAAAAATGCTACAAGATTTGACTCACCATTCTTGTGAAATGACAATTTTAATAGAAGATCACTTGAGCTTCTTGGTGGGGAACTGGTGGTAGAGAGGGAAGTTACTTTGTTTTGCCTTACTGGGCTTTAAATGTTCAAGAAACAGGATAGGTAGCCACCTGCTTTGCCTACTCTTGAATGAAACAGATATGAACTGTAGAAATCAGTTTCATTTCAGGTCCTTAAGTAAAAAACAATAAAGGTATACACTATCATAAGGACAGTATTGCCTTTTCTACAGGTACAGGATCAGATCAAAGTGATCTAAAGAAATTGATCTGCTTATACACAGCAATCACTGCGTACAGACTTTTATGGGAGTTCTATATGTTAAATATCTTTGGGGTTGGACTTATTTACTTAACAATCTTTTCACAATTCACAAAGATAATCACTAAATTAAATAATTTGATAAAGACCATATGCCCATATAATATTATTTTAAGGTCAACCATTCTAATCTATGTTTCCTGAATAACTCATGTAAAAGAAGAATTTTCTTTGTACCAGATGTTCACTTGTAACAAAAGAAAATAGCGTAGGCGGAGAATATGCCAATTTAACGACAGTGTGGTCACACGAGGGGATCGTATACCTGGACATAAAGTAACTTGAAACCAAGAGCTTCTGCATAAGCTTTGGAGATGGAATCATGGATGACTCAACGGCCTGACAAGTCTTAGAAAAGAATCAGTGTTCTGAAATGAGACACCATCAGCACTGCTGAAACCTATCATTTTCTTGTGAATCTTCAGTCATTTATTTCATGTGGCTTCCACAGAGCCTGAAACAGTCTCTACTTTGTGATTTTCTTTCTTGCCTTTCTTTTGAGTGAGCAAAGTGAGAAAAATATCTAGAAGTAAAATACTTCTAATCTTGTAGCATTTTTTTAGTGAATTAAGAAGCATCCATAACCCCCTCCCCTCCAACATGAAAGATTTACACGAGAAGCATGCTAAATTCATACTATATTTTCTAAGCAAAGGAAAATTTTCTTATGAGTTTACTCCAGTTTTACACTGTTACAACTCCTGGGAATTAATTTCTTGAGAACTAGCGTAATGCCAAAGTAATACACTAGTGACTGGGGTCTAAAGCTTGCTATCAAAATCCCAAATGGAGAACAGTGAATTTCCATTCTACATAGGGAATTCTCCAGGTGTGGATAAGCCATGCCATGACTGCAGAGGTACTTGGCTTGGCTCTACATATGCTAGTTCAAGCAAGCTACTAAGCATGGGACCACCTTAGTTCTGGAATCAGAGGTCTAACCTGGATTTTATCTTTAAATTATTCTAACCTTTCTTCCTCCAAACTTGTAACAGTGAAGAGCTAAGACAGGTTCAAACTCACAGACTTTAGTCAAACACATATCTAACAAAAGTTTTGACTAAATAAAGACCAAACCCCTCAGCAATCTCCATAAACATCAGTACCAACTTTTCACACTAATCCAAAAAAATCAGAGTAACTATATTATTATTCTAAAAGATACATCTAAACACAAACTACAAAAATCAGAGGAGCAGTGCAACTGGTTAAATTATTTAAAAATCCATATAGGCACAGAGTAAACATCCGTGAAAGAAAATTAAATAATATGTTCAGGGTATTTCTGAACACCGTAAGTGAATTCCAGCTACTGACAGTTGCAAATTTTCCATGATGCTCAGTTAGATTTTTATAAATTTTCAGAAATCATTTCAAAGACATAGGAAAAAATCAAATTTTCAGTGTGGCAATTATAAATACAGAGGTTGTCTTCCTCTGGACTTGTTATTCAAAACGGTCTGCATGCTCTCCAGTGCATTCCAAAATGCACTCCAAGATGACCCAAGGGTAAAAATCAATGATGAACTTTCTTAACAAGCACGGAAATCTACTCCATCCCCTCTTCAATTTCAGGACTACTTCATTTCAAACCTCTTTGAAAGATACAAGAAAGACGGGACATGCAAAGCCTGTGCTTTTACCGCTATGCAATAAAAGCATAATGAGCTGATCGTCCAGGGCCTGGTAGAAGCTCACCGAAGTCAATACAAGCCTTTCTGTTGATTTCAATGGCTTTTATACCAGGCCCTTAAACAGACTGTTAAAAACATCTGAATGAGTGATTTTGGCTCAGTATCACCACTCCCACCCCGTTTCGCTGATTGATATTTGTTGTTGATTTGGCAAATGCATTTATACATGACACAGCAGAAAATACAAAGTTCAGAAATAGCACTTTGTCAATCAAAATCACTTGCCTGGTGTTAGACAGTTAAAACTATTAAGCACTGGCTGCTAATTTCAGCCAGTTAAATGCTGTTGCAAATGAAAGATGAAGCATTGCATGAAGCCATGCTAAAATGGATAGAAGGATGGTTACTTACCAACGGGGCGAGCTGTTGACATTACAATGGTGTAGTGAGAACATAAAAAAGAAATTAAAAAAAGAAAAGAATATCTGTCAGAATGCATGACGTGTAATGTTACCTTCCACTATGGATACTACCATGATTGCTAACCCCTCAAATGACAGCCTAAGTAAAATGTTTACTGTTGTTACTGGTTAGTCATGTGCCACTATTATCACATTTACTTGAGCATAGCATCTGAACAAGCTGACTGGAACCATTCTCTGAGAAACATTTTTATCATCTTCGCATGCCACCATCAAGTATCATTGTTAATGCCTGATAAAAGAAAAATTGCATTGCATTAGCACAAACTTTTAGATACCGATGAACACATCAATTTAAGCTGCAGACTGCCAAATGTCATGCCAGTAGATGCAAGGCGTTTGCTTTCTGAGTCAAATATCAATTGAATTTTAAGTGTGACCAGTCAGTACAGCAGTAAGGGCTACAGAAAGCCCAAGACGGTTTTTCTCATTCAATAACGGCCATGAAAGCTTACAGCGCACTGCTTTTTCGTCACTGACAGTGCTGATGAAAATATAACAAATAGGCTGAAATGGCCGCAGGGATTTCAACCCAGAACCTCCCAAATTACTGCTTAGATAACTTCTACTTCCTAAAAGAAATGCTGCTAAATGATAGACAGGCTAATACTGTTTCAGGTTGATATCAAGACTGAAAGCTGCTGCTGCAACAAGTGATTTCTTGATTATAGCAACAGCTCTTCATTATACTTCTGCTGGAGAAGAGGGCTGTCAGTCCCTCTGTTAATAAAACATAGACATGCCCTTTCAGAAGAGCTGAAAAGTGGGATGTAAAATTGACTCCAGGTTGCGTCTGTGTAGGCAAAACTTCCCTTATTTTAGCAGCGGACTTAGTTACACATTTCTGAGCAATGGTACAATCTTTTTTTTCTTTTTTTCTTTTTTCTTTTTAAAAAGTTAACCAGCTCTATGTGCTTATGTACAGGCTAGGGCCAAACGTAAGACATGCAGATTCAGAGGTAACACAGCATGCAAGGACCTTCTTGGTTCTCAACCTGTCTATGGCTTTATCCTTACTTTGGCACACCCACTTCATTTAACTCTTTCAAGCCTGCCGCCCTTTCTCACCCATCATCTATTTGAAGACTTTCTGGATTCTAGTATTATGGACATATCCCTTCTTCTGCAGAGAGATGAGGAATAAGAGTGATATGCATCTTTCCAAGAGAGGGCATGGAGGCTGAGTCACAGAATTCAAATTCTGTTATTGTTAGTGACAGTGTAACGCGAACTCCCTGACCGCATCCTCATCCCCTGCTTTGAGAAGATGGAGCCATGAACGAGGGAGCTGAGGGTTATGCTGCTGTTGCCAGGTTTACAGCTGTAACTACGTGATGCCTGTAAGGACCAAGGCACCCTCAAAGTAAATTTTGAAATGCTATGTGGTTTTGCTTCTCTACATGACAAGCGGTTATGGCAAAAGCATTTTCAGACAAAACTGGCAAAATTTTAAGAATTCAGAATTAAGGCTTTCTTTAATTAAAAAGACCATTGCTCATGGTCCCTTTAAAGTCAATGGGAGTTTGCCCAGTCCTTTGTTTTCAGAAAATTCAGAGTAATAGCCTTCTCCATTGAATTTCTCGGCTTTTCTCATTTTCTGTCATATCCTGAACATTTAATATGCTTATAATATCGTGGCTTCCTTTGTGTTGGATAAACACTATGTATTTGACTGTAAATGACAAACCCAGGGGGGAAGAATACCCAAGATAATGAAAACCTGCTTTTACTGTAGGAAAACAGATTAAATTATATATTTCCTCATGGTTTTTTTCACCTTAATTTCATCAGGTTCAAGCTTCAGTGTTTTCACAGGATTTTTTGCTTGGTTCTAGCTATTGTTTATATCACAACTCTGGGTAGCAAATCTGAAACGTTTGCTCCAGTAATGTATACAGTGGACACAGTTCTAGGAGTGTTTAAAGGCTATCAAATTGGTTGCCAGATTTATCGGATACCATGATTCTGCCTGTGACAAAGGAACAGAGTGAGAGCATTTCTGAGAGTTCGCTGTAGTGACTATTTTTCTCACGTTACAAAATGGAAGAACAATCTCTTACACAAGCATGTAGCAGGTAAATCTATTTCTTCAGCTTAAAATGGGAACAGCTGCATTATCACTTACTGTCTAAAGTGAACATTGAGGTAATATTTTAGCAGATGGATTATCACAATACTCTCTTTTCTTTGTTACATACTAACATCTCTCACACCCCCACCCCCCCCCCCCCCCGCCCCCCAAAGCCACTTGGTGCTTTTTTTCTCCCTTTGAATTCAGCAAATTAAACTGAACTGTGTCCATGCATTAAATGGATGGAAATGGAAGCTGGCCTCTTGGGTCAGTTGACCCCAGTTCTAATAAAGCAATCCATTGAGACTTTGAACATTTGATTTAATGTGTATGAAAAGAGGAGAACAGATAAAGCTAAAAATGTTTTTATTAACCTTTCACAGCTCTACTGAAAACCGTCAGCATGCACCACTAAACTGTGAAATAGTGTCTGCACGATATCCATTGTGCCAAATTGCTGCTTATCTTTTGGAATGAAGTAATAACTATTATATTCTATTTACTCATATGGAAATATTAGCCTACAAACTTTTTCTCTCCCCATAATCTTTAGCATGTCTATATCTACTGTCACAAAAGACATTTTGGCAAATCATTATTCTACCAATCTTAAAACCTCCTTACCACATCAAACAGCAGCACATAAACACTGAGTGGATACTAGAGACCAAGACTGTTTTAGGAGAGAATATGTTAGTCTTTACCTTGTAATACTTACAAAATTTAATTAGGATTTTCTTTTTCCTTTGGCTAGGGTTTATCTTTCAGATAAAGAGTAATGGTAGAGAGTTTAATTATGGCAGAGCTAATCACATAATAATACTATCTGCATTATGCTTAACATTAATAAACATAGTTACTTACTATACTGCTCAAACTTATTTGAGAAAGGAACGTGAATAATAGCCTAAAGTGATGGCTCACATATATTAAAGTCTATGCCCACGGTTATGTAGTGCTTGCTTATGCATATATATGCATCTGTTCTTCAATAAAAATACATCTTTAACTGCAGGGAGACCCTATCCCATTGAAGTCAATTAAAATTTTGCCTGACATATCAACAGGTCCAGGATTTCACCTCTGTGGTAAATCAGTGCAGCACTTGCAATTGCAAAGGGTATGTGAAACCCAGACAATGCCAGGTAAGGATGTGGCCCATTTCATCAGAAAGCAATTTCTTCATATAGGTCACAGGCCCTCCCTCCATGGGAACACTCACCTCGCACAGTGAGGGTAGCAGAGGCTTCCACTTTTCCAACTCGATTCTCAGCAATGCATGTGTAGGTTCCTTCATCTGTGCTCATGGCCTTCTTAATGCGCAAAGTGTAGTCATCTTTGATGTCATACCTGCGTTACAGAAAAAGGATGAAAACTTTCTGTAGACAACAGAAATGAACGAAAACTCTCACCTGGAATATGCCAGTCTGAATCTATCTGGGAGCCAACTTTGGAAGACAAATTATCATCTAGCATTAGATAATTCCACCAAGCATTCATCTTCATGACATTTTTATTGCACTCTGCATTAGTTAGAAACTTTACATAAAATTAGTATTGCTATGTTCACTCAGTATTAGGGCTTTATTAATAATATCATTCACTTTGTCCTTGATCTAGAGCAATAAGATAAAATTAAGCTATCAGACATCAGTTATCAATACATGACAGCTCAGGTTTATCATGCCTTTAACTATGTGAGCTACACATTTTACCTTTTACTGATTTGGAAATTTCCCTTTATATATAGTTTTTCTCTACAGCAGCAACCCCTTAGGGAAACTGTGAGCATGTTGGCAGGATCTGACACTACACGATTACAAACAATAAAAAATATATTTAAGCTCTGGAAGGTGACATTTATTGAAGAGGCACATTAAAGGAGATCTATCAATTTCACAGAAATACTACAAAATGATTCATTAAGGGTGGACAATGACATTTCCTCTTTCTTAAAAGAAATTAGAAACAATTCAATTATACTTTGTCAGTTTCTTTGTTTCTACTGTTGGAATAATTCTAAAACTATGAGGATGTATAAAACTTGAAATAATACAAAGTACTTCAGCATGCATTGAACATTCATTCTCAAGGCATTTAGAGTGCGTACGCCTAGAAAAATATTTTCATTTAAATTGTTATTATCCTGCAGAAGTCACGCTTAACAAACTATTTTAGGCTCTGATCCAAAGCTCTTTAAAGTCAAAGGGAGTCTTTATCTTGTATGAAATTTCTTTGGCTCCGAAATCTGACAAATCCTGGTTTTCAGCATGGACATTTTACTCTTGAAATACTCTCTTGTAAAACTATTTTCAACAACATTTCTTTAGACATAATAAGCCCACGATACCTTAAGTCACCTTGAATCTAGAGTTAGCTTCAGATTCTCATCTATCAAATAGTGAAATAGGAACACGAAACTAAAGAAAGATCGAGACTTCAGGAGACGTCAATACTCTCTCTCACTGTATACACACTCATGGCAACTTCAGAACTAGTTTACCTTCTCTTTGTTATGCAGTACAGACCTTGTTGCAGATCTGCTCAGCAAACATATTGAAATCATATGGAAGAGCACCCTTAAATATTTTGATGAATAAGAACGTAATGCAATTAGTTACAGGAATGTTGTGAGGCTTTATGACTAATTTTAAATGCTTTGGGAATCTGAAACATTAACTTCTGTGTATATAATATACACTGCTATTGGTTCCTTTAGTATAGGTTTGTAGAGAGAGCACTGTGGGCTAACAGACTTTAAAGCATCTTAACTCAAAGGACCTTATATGTTGAAACATTTCTGAAGTTCTGTTATGTCTAATTAAAACTCGCAACATCAATTAGAGCATTACTAGCAATTCCAAGAATAAAGAGAAGTCAAGACATCTTTTCACACTCACCACAATGCAATACAGCTTCATTCTATATACAGTAAGTCCATTCTATTCATTAGCAAAAAATAAATTAAAAAAGACCAAACTGAGGCTAACCATTCTGTCAGAGATAAACGTAAACACATATAATACCCCTTTTGTTAGGAGTTACACTTAATTACAGGTATATGCGGTACCTCAGGTTTAACTAATGAATAAGAGATATGCCAAGGGAAGAATAAGCAGATGCCATGGCAAACTTCGCAAACTTTTAGTGACAATTTTTTTGCTAGTGTAGTATCATGGAGGGGGAAGTTACAACACTAGAGAACTTAATATGCAGTTTCTGGAGCAGTACAGATCTATTGCAACTACCTTCAACAGCCATATGCAGTTGAGGAACATTTCTTCTCAACTGCTCACAAATTATGTCATTTTGCATACTGTGCTGCACTAGTCAATGGCAAATAGAAATTACGGTTTTCATAAGAGAGAAAAGGCAAATTGTCTCCTTAAAATTCTCAAGAATATGACAACAGTATCCCACAATGATGGAGCAGTTATTTGTCTTTGGCGACCACAGAGTTGCAGACAAGAGAAAATGCTTATTTTCTTGACACGAGGCCAGCCCTAGGGGACTAAAAATATAAAGTTGTATTCAGCTCCTGTAAGATGAGAAAACTAAGATCAGTTGTCATGTAAGTATGAGTTGGATACAGGAATCACAGTTATAAAGCTGGGCAACAATTAGCCATTTATTTCATTGGGGTTTTTTCTTTTTTTTTAGGACAAACATCATCCCTGTGGTTCACTTACTGCCGCCGAGATAAAAACAGCCAGGCAGCAGGACTGTATCTGACTGAGTGGTTGTTTGAACCGGGATGCAGGCAGCCTGGGACAGGGCCCTCCAGTCTGCTGTGGGCTGCAGCTGACTCGCCCTTCTTCATCTCACCAATGCGCTGGTGCCGGCATGCCAGCCAGCTGCCTTGGAGGCTTCGGCAGTCTTTATGCTTGCACCTGCCAATCATGCAAATTGTGCAAAGGCTGCTGGGGGAACGAGCCAGCTGCATGGCATGCCAGGACGCAGAGTGAGGGTACAGCCATCCTGTCCCACTTGGGTCGTGAAATGGAGGGTGGCGTAAACATGTCACTATCATGGCCCAGTTATCAGTTACTTCAAGGAGAGGTCCAGCTCTCCCAGTCTGCTTCTCCAACAAGGCCATACTGGGGTTTTGGACCACCCTGACAGAACGTGCCATCTAGCAATTAGATTCATGCATAGATGGACCCATGGGACATTATAACCATCTGCTGTCCTGAAGTATTGATACACTGCCCCTCAGTCATCTGTTCCACCCACATCGTCCCCGGAAGTCATCACGGTTCAGCGAAGAGCTTTGACAGATGAAGCAGGCAGGAAGGAGAAAGGAAGAAAACTGGCTTTTAGCCTGATCCACAGCAGCACAAGGAGCTTGTGTGAGAAAGGGACTGTGAAGCAACAAGGAGTGAAGCCTGAATATGTTTTCAGTTTCTCAAGCATCCACCTGCGCAGTCTTGAATAGTGTCTTGTCTCCTTTCCATCCCAGAGCCTCATAATCCCAAAGCAAGATGTTTCCACCTGAGTTTCTGGAGAAGTTCACTCTCATCTGGATTAGTGCTACTGAGCAGTTGGGAATCAGGATCAGGGCCTCTCTGACTGCTAATACCAATCACAGAGAGAGGTTACCAGACTCCTGGATTGATGATGGAATGGTGGAAAACCAGAGTGTACTGGTTCAGTTGGTCCTTAACGTTGCCAGCGTACTAACAAGGCGATGCCTTCAAAATATGTGCAGCGTCAAGAAACACCTTCTGACATATTGCCCAAATACTGCTGACTCCTAGCCAATTAATGCCAACATTCAGCTAAAAACATAGGGCGTCAGACATCAGTTTCACATGTTTATGGCCATCTAATGGATTTTAAGTACTTCTCTTTGTTAAACATTTGGAGGTGCTTAACCTTTCGCTTCAGCTTAGACTTCAGCCATCAGACTGAGCTGGGAGAGGTCTTTTAAACAACTGGTCAGCCTGTGCCTAGATATAAACCAGCCACCTTTGGGCACCACGTTGCATAATTTCTGTTCTACAAGTAATAGGTGGAGCAGGTCTGCCTCGAATTAACCGAGAAGGAAGGGGGGGCAGGGGACTGGAAAGGAAGAAAGAAACAGAGAAACAACAAGCAGATGAGAAAACACTGCTGGTGAGGAAATTCTAATAGAAATTGGGTGATTTTGAGTGAAATCTGGCAGTCTCTGGCACATATGAATGCATTCATTGTTGCTAGTTTTGATTAATGACAGTTGTACAATAGTGTGCTGACAGTCACTGCCACACAGACACATTTTTTTTTGATATGAAACACTGCTGAAAATGCAACCCAATCAGATTTGGCCCCTGAACAACATGTGCTATCATCACTGTACCGTGAATTGAGATTGATTGGTAACCAGCTGTGACAAAGTGGGAAAAAGAGCCTTGTCTTTTTCAAGAAAAGAAAAGAAGAAAAATAAAAAACTGAATTGTGTCAAAACCATTACCATCTGCTCAACCAAATAACAAATAAAACAAAACACATTAACTGTTTTTAAGTATCACAAATTAATGTACTGAGGTTGGATACATTCATTGGCTTAAGTATCTAAGAATAATCTTGAATTAAACTGGTTTTGTCACAGTTATAATTTTTTTTCCCCACATTCAAAAGTGTATCTGTCCGTACTCAGCCACCGATCTTCCACGGTTATCAAATAAAAAAAAAAGAGAGAGAATTTACTGAACCTAGAGAGATTTAGCAATACGTTTTTTTTTGCATTTGATATATTTGATATTTTACTGAGTGCTTCACAGAACCCCTAGACTTCCAGATTTTCAAAAATGTGCATGCAGCTATGCATAAAAATATGTGCACCTCTTTGTCTTTCACATGCACAGGTAGCAAAACTGTGTCTGCAGCTGGATACATTACATTCCTAGATATCCAAGGAGGACTAACTGATAATAAAAGGATGCACTTTCTTCAGCAGTGTATTTTAAAGTTGTGAGAATGCATTACTGAATTCAACAAATCCAACTCAAAAAGTCATATTTCTTGCTGAAGGGAGTTTGCACGAGAAAAAGTCACATCTTAACTGTTGCGAACTGATGCCACTGGCCTCAAAAAATTTACATCAATTTATACCAGGCACCTATTTTCTTCTAAAACATTACTATAAAAAAAAAAAAAAAAAAAGAATCTCTATGTAGGCTTTTGTAGGCTTTCCTTTTTTTTAGAGATGGCACAAAAATAACTTTGCTCTATTTTCTTTTGCTTGTTTGCCAGGCTATTTTGCAAAACAGGCACAAAGCTTCAAGATTACTCACAACACCAACGATTAGGGAGCCCAAATAGAGAGCTGCTACTGGCCAAAACCAGAGTAAACAGGAGGTAGTTAAGGAGGCTTAAGCTTCTGTCTCCACTTCTCTTTTGTGGCGCTGGCACTTCAGCTCCCAGCACAGTGCCACAGCTTTTCACTGGCTCCTAGGCTCCCTGTGCCAGATGGAAGGAGCCAGAGAGAAGCTGCGGTGAGAAGGAAAGCGTGAGCTGTTACCTGCTTCAGCCTCGTGCGATCCAGAAGCAGAATGGAGAGCCTCCATTCCCATCGGAGATGCAGCCACCCCTACTGCCAGCTCCCTTTTACAAGAAGTGTTGGGGGTTTTTTCACTTCCATCCCATGCATTGATAAGTGGAAGAAGAAAGAAGCACAAACCTCTGTTGAGTGACAGCTTTCTGAGGGAAAGATAAAGGAGTCTCTGGTTTTCTTTCCCTAGCAAAACCTGAAACAGCGGCAGAGAGAGCATGAACGTATGTATTTGTGTGCACTGGTCTCAAATTACTCTGTTGTACCCCTGAAATGAAGGCTGCTTGTTGCTGGATGGCTCTAAGACGCTGCTTACAGCTATGATAAATTGAGCTACTAGGGAGCTATCCTCAAGGTGCTGACAGGACGGCTGCCACTCACATCTACATGTCCAGATTCCCATTTATTCTTTAGCTACACCGTTCATGCCAGAGAAAGGTATAAGGCAATGTGACATTACCTTGAATTTCTTTGTGCGAGGCATGTATGCAAGTAGTCATATAAAATGGTTCACTGGCCTTGTTCCAACAAACCAGAAAAAGAGCTAAGTAATACAGGTTGCTATTCACTATTTTGATTTTCTTAAAATATACTGACAGCAGGTCCTGCTTTAGTCCAAAATCTTTTATGGGTTGTGATCAACAGATTATTTGTAATTTTTTATAGTGGACACTCTCAATTGCAATGATATATAATACAAACCCACACTGCACTGTGCCTTAAACCAAGGCATTCAATAAAATGGCCTAAATCTCAAAAAAAAATGCATACAACGGTTACAGTCATTGGGCCAACACTGTGAAACCATGCCTATGTCCAAGGAAATGCTTCTCTGGAAGCATTACGCTATGCAGTACTGCTTTTACATGCAAACATACATATGTGACTGCATGTAACTAGTGCCTCACAAAATCAGTAGCCATGTGCTCAGGAGAGAACCAAGAAAGAAAAATGAGACTGCTTTTTTATTCTCTTTGAAATAATTTGGAAACAAACAGAAGTTAAGAACAAAACATACGTTTGTGAATCAGTAACTCAGTAAACTCTACCTAAACTGATGCAGGCTCCATCTTTTACAGCTACATCTCTGTTTGCACAGGGAAGTACTCATAGGGAATTACCACATGATAATTACTCAAAATGGGCTTCTGATTTGATTTTAGTTCCAGACAGAGCTCCACATTTCACAAACTGGAACGTCGGTGGAAGTATGAGCTAAGAGAACATGTAATGACTTGGCATGGAGACCTACCCTTCTATCGCTAGAAGTAGTCCTTTCCCTCACAGATGAGACACATTTGTCAGGCACTTGGGGAGATTTGTATTATTAATGCATATGTCATAAATTCATCCGTCAGAAAATCACCCTTGATTCTCAGGGTTATCTGCTCAGCACATGCCACTGAAATTAATTTTAAGGAAAAGCCAAATACTGGTTTTGTCCATTTCTGGTTTTAAAAAAATGAAATGATACTGCAAGGGCTGGAACACAGTAAGAAGATCTGAGCCCAGACTGCCATCTTGCACTCACTAAATATGGCTTGATGCATTTCTTTTAACATGAGCACACAGATTATGAGTAGTTTGAAATAAGCAGAATTTGTGCTGGCCTGTCTATTATTATTTGCCTTGAGCACGATGAATGATTACGATAAACTTGTCAGAGAACTAACTGAAATATTTTCTAATCTGTATTTCAAATGGGTAACCAACCTTGAAGCAGTAATTAAAGATGAAGTCATGTTAATGTTTTAATGAAAGTGCCTTCAACATTACAGTTGAGCCAGAAGTCATATTATTAAAAAGTACATTTTGCTAATGTTAAGTAATTCTCAACAATAGGACTTACCAACAGGAACTGGAAAGCAGTTCTTAGGGTTAAAACTTTAACCTTGCAGTGTTTTCACTGACAGTTTTTGTTTGTCTTTTTAACTGAGATGACAACTTTTGTATCCCAGGCAGGGGTGGAAAGTGTTAAAGCAGAAGAAATCCCTGCAGGCCAGCCATTCCAGTAGCATCAGTGGTGCTGTGGTCAGAGCTCTTGAATCTTAAACATACCTACCAGCTTCCCTCTCCCTGCCCTCCTGAGGGTTTTACAGACAAAACTGCATAGGTAGCTATCTTTACATTTTCATTCTATAATTTTAATAGTCAATAAACTGATAATAGTGAGCTTAAACTGTGAGATATCCTTATGCTTTTCAAGAAAGCAGGCTACCTCAATATTCTGAAACTTATAAATACAATGTATAAACTATGTGATTACTAAGCTTTTACTTAGTATACTCTGCTTTTCTGACACTAAAGAAAGATTCAAGCACTCGAATGAGTATTTTGAGTGAAATTCTACATTAAGTTTTCTTGGATCTCCTTCCTGCAAGTCTTCCGTGAGTGGAAAATTCAGAGAAATCTATGTTTGAAGCTATTACTACTGGCACTAAATTTTGTTTCAGAACTCTGCTAGTGACTTCGTTAATTCTCTGAAATTTAACAATTTTAGTATGTTAAATAAGAGAAAATAAAAATATTCTCTCAAGACAATCCTATTTCAAGTGCACTGCCAGTGATCACTTCATAGACCACCAATGGTTCCCATAGCATAAAGAGAAAACATGTAGGCAGGATTGCTAGCTGACACAATTCCTTTATGGTTGCTGTCCATGGAGTTGTAAAGCTATTTTCCCAACCTTGACCCTTATGTAAGCAACTGGAGACTGTTTTCATGCATCTGCAAACAAGCTGCCTGAAACAATAGCTCTTCTTCAGCTCTGTGGTGAGAACTGACACTTAACATGAAGCCAATTTAAATGTCAATGTTATTAACCATTTCTCTGCTGATCAGTCTAGCAAAGCCACGCATCTAACACTTTTGCTCACAGCATTTAATCTTTCATACAAATTGAATGGCAGATAACTACTGGGTTAGACTACAGACCTCTGGGGTAACTGTGGGACGATGCATTTACAGGACTTTATTCAATGCCATGCCTTGAGGGATTTAAAATGTCAAAAAATACTCTAATTTACACTTTCACTTGGCCACATATTCCTCAGAAAACTCTAAGGAATATTCTTCCACTTACAGAACAGGAAGGGATCACCGACAGGCAAAATACCAATCAGAGAAGAGGGATACTCAACCAAAAGAACCCCAGGAGGAGGTATCCACTATACCCACTGGGGTACATCACCTTGACACTATATACACAAAAATAAACCAATCCCCACGTCCCTTTTACCCCTCATCATCTCTCTATGCCTAAATGATATCTCTGGCTTTACAGGAGAAGTTTCCTCAAATGATTCCCCATAACAGCTGAAAAGATGCTTACACTGCACTCTGCTGAAATCTGCCTGTGTGCAGTCGGGCTGCAGGGACTCTGCAAGTTGCACTCCAGCTTGCCCCGTGCCGGCCATGGGCTGCATTCAACCCAAGATAGCAACATCCTCTGCCAGCTGCCTCTGCTCCCTCCAGATGTACGTAAGAATACAAATAGCATATTAAACCTCTTTCTTTCACTCTCTCCTTTTGACAAGCTATTAAGAACATCCAATCTTCTCCCCTATGCTCCTCATAAAGGGACTTAATCTCTCCTCGATGGTTTAGCTTAGGAAACAAAAGGTGGGCATGCAAATCATACTGGTTCTAACCAGAGGTGATGAATAGTACACGTAATACAGCTAATGTGAAAAACATCCTTTTTCCCTGACCCTTTATTTAAAACCATTAATTGTTATTAATTGCAACAGAAATTTGCTGATGTAACCAAAGATTATATCCATTACACTACTAAAACACACTCTTTATTCTAATTAATTTTCAATACACATTAGACTGCATTTTGTTACAATCTGCACAGAGATTAACTCGACCAAAGCACACAGCTCTGTAGTGTTATTAACTCATATTTCATTGAAAGGTCATTCCCCCCTTGGTTGTATCTAGAGGAGGCTGTAGTTAAATACTTCACTATCCCATCCACAGAATATAAATAGAATTACGTGGCACTGTGTTTATTCTTAAAAATGACTGTCTCTCTGGCTTACAGGGCCTTATCCTGTGATCATGGAGAAATACAAATGCAGACCATCTCTGGCTATCAGGCCTTTTCTGCATCTCCTCTTAAAAAATCTAACTTGTGTGTTTATTGGGATAAGGTTTGCTGTCAGTTGCATTTAAATCCATTTCAGAGATTTGCATCTGGAAGACAGTAAGGTATTTTTAGAATTTCATCATTTACCCTTAGTTTTGAGCTCACAAGAAACCATGGAGGAAAGCACAGACACTGTAGTACTTACTGAAAATGCACACCTATCAGAAGTGTGACAGACAGTATTTCTGCCCAGGCTATGTGTATGCAATTACTTTTCAGACACAAAGAGGCCAGTTTTAAAAACGTAGCAAGACTAACACCTACACAGACTTTTATTGTTGGAGCTAACACATATCTTAGTATAAGTTAAGTCTATGCGTTAAGAATGCATTTTCCCAAATAATTTTTAATAAATATTCCTAATCTTTAGTAAATAAGAAATCTTACTGTGCTGTTTATGATTTTCACTACCGTGTGTCACTGCTCTGTTTCATTTAATAACCTACAATCTCTTAGCACTTAGCAATATACTTTGGGTGAACTACACACCATTTTCGTTCTGAAGCATCACTCTTGGTTTTTCTGCCTACACTCCCATCGCGTGGGTGGCGCGTGAAACAAATACCTCTTCCTGCTGGTGCAGTTGCCACTTTTCATCTCTAGTACAATATTCGTCTAATCAGACAGTGCCTGTAAATGCAACTTACAAGAGCAGGTTGTAATTTCATTAAAGATGTATTTACTGAGCTAAACCAGCTGTTCTGGGCTGGGACACAAAAAAAGGCGCATGTGATTGCTACTCAGTCATTTTTAAGGCAACTGAAAAATACATTTGCTGAGCTAACCTCACTCTCCCAAAGAGTTGGCACTGCTAGCTTCTTCTGTGTAAAAGGTTTAAACAGTTATTATAGTGTGTCATAAATTTTAACTTGTAATTGAAAATCTCTTCGCTTCCTAAAAAAAAAAAAAAATCTGTATTACTTGCTATGTAATTACAGACTATGCAGCTGCTCTCTTCGGCTTTGCTAGAAAATTTGAAGACATGAAACACTGTACAAACCTTATTCAAATTTTATTAAATTGCTAGTCATAGATATGCCACTCTCATACTGAAGGCTCTCAGATAATATCACTTTCTTCCTGTTACCAGGGCTAAAAAGCAGATGAATGAAAAGTTGATCCAGGTCATATTGAGTTCCTCACCACAGAGAAGACCATCAGCTCCTTAGTAGGAAAGTATAATCTCTATTTCTGCCAAGCAGACATCAAAGTAAAAGCTACCTGAACATGTGGCTGGAAAAAGACTTCAATGTATAAAGACAATTTTTATTTAATTTTCAATAGGTCCTGGTCATTATGCATGGCCACAATTGTCTGAGTCACTTAAGTACAATTTTTGTGCCACTTCCTTGTGTCACTTATAATGAAAAGAAACTCTATTCATGAAATAGTGAGCCTAATATTTCAGCCAAAGCCATAGGACTGGTGACCCCACAATATCCTGTTCACCTCCAGTAGTTTGACATGAGTCATACTTCATTAACTATTCCCTAGTCTTTGTGTACTGTGGAAGCTATGGTGTGATGCTGAATTGTTAGAGCAATTAAAATAAAATATACACCATGCGCCTCTACCCTTGATTCACAATGCATTTCAGTCTTGGGTCACTGATTTGAAAGGGACAGCTTCTGGAAAAAAGCTTTACACACCCCAGACTTCACACTGAACTTTGTTTCTCCCTGTTGGTGCAGTATCAACATTTTTAATAGCAAATTATTAATTTGCTGGAATTGGTTTAGGCTCTAAAAAGAATTTTCAAGTCTGAAGAATTTAATTAATTCATCATCACGACAATCTAAAAGAACTATGAAAACGGTTAGCATACATAAGTCACAACACTGTTTCCACCTAGTCCTTCTTATTGCTTTCTTAATTCCTGCCCAGCCAGGCACAGAAGAGCTCCATGATGTGTACTACAGTCTTTGAAATCTCAAGTCAGGTCCACAGGATGTTGGACAAGTAATTTCCTTTAACTGCTAGTGAGATCTATTTATCCTAGGCATTTTGAAAACTTCCACTATAAGAATCACTTTAAGGTTTTAAATTCAAAATATAGACTATCATAGTTGGTTTAGATCATCAATTCAAAATAGCCAAAATTTGGCATGAAGCCTTGCACCCTCAGAATAGACTTATGTCCATCTGTTTTCAGTTTTAAAGCATGGTTCTTCACAAATTTCTGGGTAATTACATAGACAATTCAACAAAATGGCCAAATTAAATTTTTTTAAATAGTCATATTTTCAAACATAATAATTTCTTCAGAAGTTGGGGTTTTTTCCTCATTCTATCCAGTTGCAACTGGAGATGCTTACAGTTCACCAGGGACCTTTATAATTAAAACTGTAGCAGCCTGAAATTATTTTCCAATTATTACTCAACACACCAATCGGTGCAGCAATACTGTTTATGTTTGTCACCAGAAACTACTGTGATTACTTTTCTCTTTGCTTTCACATGTGTCACTAGAAAAGCTAAAAGGAAGTAAGATGGAAAAACAGAGAAGGATTTCTGAAAGACTCTAGATCCCATATCACTGATTCCGGCATTCACCAGGAGCAAACTACAAAAACAAAATGCATAAAAAAATTCAGTTTATCCCACTTTGCTATCACTGAACTAGACACTTTTGAAAGCTGAACTAACAATAGACACATTTAAAAATTTGCAGTAATTGTTGAAACAGGTACCTACTATAATTGTCTTGTAATCTAGGGAAGAAGCCAAAAGGAAATTATTGAAAAAACAAAACCAGACAGATGTGCAAAGAACGTCGTTAGCTGTAGAAACAGGAAATTGATATTGAAAGCTATAAGACAAATAGCTGCACAGGTCTGTTCAGAAGAAAGATTTATGCATGTAGGAAGAATAACAAAGGGAATTCCTTGAGGGTTTCATATTTCACAGTAGATGTTAAAATGCTTAAAAAACAGGAGCTCAGAAGCTGAAAGCTAATTTCAGTTTTACCTCAAAAAAGAAAAAAAAAAAATCTCCCACTTCATCAAGGAGGAAAAACTTAGAAATTCTCTTTTTAATTTATAAAATTGCTATATTATCTTTTTCTCATCCATCCATTCATTCAGACTATACCTGGGCAAATTTCTTTGCTTGCATGAAAAAATCCAGAAAAAAACCCAGCTTTTTCTTTTAGATGTTCCAAGTTTATCTTTCTTGATTAAGCATCATGCAGCATGGTTTGGAAATTTCCACTTTTTGGGCAGTGAAGACTCTGCTCACATATCTTGCTATACAAATGATACATTGTAGAAAAGAAAACACACAGCCCTGATCATCAGAGGTATTTGCTTTTTAAGTGTAGATGTTGGACTCTACTAGATGACCACAATCCTTGTGGCTCAGGTGGTGGTAACCCGCTACATGGGCAGGGGCAGTAGTAGTCCTCTATCACCCGAGGAGGTCTCTAGCGTGAGATTCTGCAACCTTGGCCCTTCTTTACCCACCCCTCCGATGTTCTGGGAAGCAGACATAAATGAAGACATACCCTCACTTTCTCTTTTAAGATGTAAAAAAACAGTTAATGAAATGTTACACAGCAATGTAAAAACACTACAAAACATTGTGAGTAGTTTCTGAGCCTGAAGTTGATTATGATCAGAATATGTCTGATGAACCTTCTCTTCTTTTAGTGAAGAGCCCAGTGAAAACCCTTACTATGCTTCCTGTTACATTTCTTCTTCCTTAGAAATATATCATGAATGAACAGAAAAAATTACCTCAAAACACATAGTACTATGTTTTCACAGTAAGATATAAAAGAAAAAGAAGGAACATAGTCATTAAAAAAACCTTAATAAAAGTGCAACCTAATCAAAGGCACTGTTGGTTCATTATCCATTACTTCTGCTTATGAGACCAAGAAGTAGACATGATTCAAAACAGAAGTAGCACAACAGTAAGAATAAATCACAGAAGCTCAATGTATTGTACTATGGGCTACTCTACAATGCATAGTTAAATAGCAATCAAAGAGAAAAATTCATCCTGCCATCCAAAAGTCTGCTCTTCAAAATAATATTGTATGTATTACATGCATACACATCTATTAATAGAATTAGCAAAAAAACCTATGCCATTTTTTAATTTGGTTTAAATTGTAAGCAAAGTAGTTTTAAAATGTAAGTATTTGTATATAAATACATGTCTGTACTTATATAGAAATATTTTTTCTAGATTATATATCATTACATTAATATATTTAACTGAAGCATTGTAAGACATCTTAGAGTTGAAGATGTGGAAACTGAAACAGGTATTCTCCAATGTGAGTTTTGGGATTTTGGTAAAGATTTAGAAATTGAAAAACAAAAGATATTAACCCAAGACACCAACATGACTAAGTGCTGTATGACTCTGAGGAATTTTGCCATTGGTTTTCATGAAAGAGTATAAGACACTAAACGTCATATTTAGCAAGTGGATGAAGACTGCCAGATAACAGTCTTACCACATTTTTCACCTTGTTGGGTTGAAGATGTTAAAACATGGTGTGATAAAGAAAGCAGACAGCAATGTCTGACTTGTTTTAGTTAGGTCCAGTCTAGTAGTGGGCTCGCAGCGCACTTAATATACGCTGACACAAACTAGCCACAAACAGCATTGCAGCTGCTCTTTTTTTAAGATCATGATTGGAGGAGCAGAAATAACACTGGCAGCCAGCCTACGTAAGTCCAGTGTTTAAAGCCCTTGTTTGAAGAACAGAAGATTTAGGTTTTTTTTTTTTTTTCCCTTTCTTCAGATTCCATCGGCAACATCCCAGGAATAACCAACACTGATGGAAAAGAACAATCAGCTGTGGTGGGGGAAAAAAAAAAAGCACTATTCATGTCTCCTGTTGAAATTAAAAGCACAGTGCAAAACTGAATCAGGACTCACAGGGCCAGACGGATTGGTTGGGTTATGGAGACCTGGGTTCTCATTCCTGTTCCCAGACCTATTTCTGTGTTAAGATATTTTTTAGTCTAATAATGGTTCAGCATCAAAACTAGAAAGAGTTCCAGAAAGCGAGGACCAAACTCTGTTCTGTTAGCTGAAAGGAGCCAAGCTCATTTAATGTCCTTTTATAGGACAGACTCTCATCCTTTGCTCACTCTGGAACTTTCTCCATGTTTGTTCCACACTAAACGAATCTTTCTTGAACACAAAGGGCCTGTTCCAGATTTCAACTTTGTTTTCCACTTCTGCTAGTTTGGGTTTTTTTGTTTCCTCAAGAGGAAGCTTTCTCTCCGAGACTTAATAGACATGAGCCAAGGAGCCAGCAAAGCCCACCACAGCCGCTCTGCTTCTAATTTATCCTGCTAGTGCAATGGAGCAGCTCTGCAACTCTCCAGCCAAGTTTTCTCCCTTTTGGTATCAACACATTATTATGAAGGCTACTATCACTAGTACATTCCTAAAACATCTTTACTTTCTCCAGCAATTTCAGTGAATACCCATGTGCTCACAATACCTACTCATCACTTTTCTTCCTTCCACAGGAATCCATTACCTGGACAATTCAACCCAGACTGAGTTTCCCTGCTCAGCTGGCTCTGGAACAGCTTTTGTAGTGCCAAAGACCAGCAATATGGGAAATAAATCCTGGCCATGATGTCAAATAACAAACTCTAAGTAGTAGGGAGCGATTCCAGCATTACTCAACAATTGCAATTTGAAAGCGTGGGGAACATGAATGTTGCTCTCACCTTCCTCTTGGTAAGTCTGCATCATCTTTCTTCCACCGGACTGTGGGTGTGGGATCCCCCTGCACCTGGCACCGGAAATCCACGGCCTCCTCCTCCAGCACCACTTGGTTAATCGGTCGCCTGAGAAACGTGGGCCGTTCTTGAAAGAGATATTAAAATTCCTTAGTGAGTCAGAGGGTTGAAATGCACACTTTTGACTTTTCAGCATCTTTTTGTTTACCGATTCACAGAACGAAGAAAGGAGGCTGAGCTCCACAAATTCAGACAAGTGGAACTGATGATGTGCATAAAGAGCCCGGAAGACGACTGCCGCATCCGTCCCTCACGCAAGACCCGAGTGCCACCGGGAGGAAGCCTGTGCTCGCACCGACTGCCCCCCGCCACGCCAGCGGAGAGGTCTCCAAGGCCGTGCCCTCCCGTGTGGACACTTTGGCTCTGCACCACTGCATACACAGAGCGTGACCTAAAACCTCCTGCCTGCTCCAGCGATCTATGAGCTGCCAACGGAGATGGCCTGCCTTTGGCAATAATCAATACCTTGATGCTTCGGAGGAAAATGTAAACTCCGTGTTATGCATCCCAGCCAATTGTGGACTATGGTACAGAGGTCAGAGCTTCCCTGATCCCCATCGCTAACTTCACCATGGGAAACTAAATTAAGGTCTGAATAATAAGTTCTGTTTACCCTTGTTATGTTAGCCTGCACGGCTACAAATATTATTAATCATCATAACGTTGTACAGGCCTGCTTAAAATCCAGATGCAGAGCCACAATCTGATCTCAGTTATACTGGTACAAACTCAAAGTACCGGTAATTTCATTTGAAAGGATGTCACTGAGGTTAGTTTCCAAGTTGCCTTTGGATTGCATAAATTTTGTTCTGTCCTCTCTTAGCCATACCATACTTTTATTGTCATAAATTATTTATGCTAGAGTCAAACCATTATAAGACTGGGTTTATATGAAGCAGTATTTCCACTCAAGACAGGGATTTATTATAAAGACATTTAAAACTGGTTACACACTACGTTTCACATTTCATTCTGAGCAAGTTGAAGGGTATGATGTCACTTAAAAAATTATTCAAAATTCACACAGATGTAAGCAATACCAGATTCTGTCTCAGGCAGTTTGTCTTGATAACTACAGAGCTCAGTTTATGGGTTGGCTATCCATGTTTATTACATCCAAATAATTAAAAAAACCCAACCAAACAAACAACATTAAAAGAACATTAATAAGGTTGCAAAATCAAGCACAAAGCACCTCAGTGCCAGAATTAAGGCTGTCTGTGCGCCCTTTAATCACTCCCTTTCTGTTTATGCCTTATGGGACTGGTTGCAATTATATGATCACGTATTATTTTCTCCCCAAACATCTCCAGGTTGTTGGTACTCATTTAAGGAGCAGGTGTTTAATATTTTGCTTTAGTTGTACCGTTTAGTGGGTGGCCTTCTGTCATACTACTCACACTTCACTTCAAAGGCGGAATTATTAATTTCTTCATGACCTCCATTACACCTATCTTAACGCTTCATAAACAATTCACTTGTATTCATAGCTCCTCTCCAAGGTGTGATGGAGAACTAAGAAAGCAAGGTAAAAAATACCTGCTGAATTTTGATGCTCAACCTGAGAAACCAAACTGCCAATTTTTGGGAGGGAGAATTTAGCATTAATTTTGTGTATTCAAAGCTCAGCTTCCATTGAATTCAGTTGCAGCCGATAAAATGTTCACCACTTTTACAAATCCGAATATCAAGTCAGAAAATAAGGAACACAAAACCACCTGTTAGTAATTATGTAAATGAGTGACAGCATCACATAGGAATTCCATGATACTAGCAGGGGGACCTATTGGCAGGGAGAAACATATTTTGTCAGCAGAAGAATAGACATGCTCAAGAATCTATAGCACTTTTCCAGATGCTAGAGATAAAAACACGTCTAACGGGCAGAGACTCTTCTCCCCGTTTCTCCCAAGCCTTTTGTCCTATTCCTAGTCCTGCCCGGGACCTGCAGGTTCCAGCAGCGTTTGGGCAAGTACATTCAGTTCTAGTCTCTCTCCGCAGCTTGAAATCTCAGTCTTTATTCCCTGTCTCAGGTCTGTGTCCAAGCCATATATAACCTTTGCTACAGCTCCTTGTCCTGAGTGTGCTTCATCAGAATTTTCCTTCCCTGTGCATGGAGGCTCGTGACCCTTCCCAATCTCCAGCTAGGATTGCTCCTACCCTCACCTGTGTGTCTTTGTGACAGTGCCTCAAGTCCCTCTCCGTTCCAGCCACTGGCTGTGCCAGCTCTTTCCAGCTGCCGACTGCTTCCTTAGCCGATTTGTCTCCTCCTAGCCCAGAATATTGCTTTTCACAGCTGGAACCCAGCAGGCTCACAAGTCCAGTCTCCCTTCCAACTATCCATGCCTCTTACTTCTTCATATCTCACAGCAAACTGACTCTTATCTACCCTGTGTTTGGACTACACTTGAACTGGAGCTTCTTTTCTCTGTGCCACCCAGGTACAGCCCATCCACAAT
This sequence comes from Phoenicopterus ruber ruber, assembly GCA_009819775.1. Lineage (NCBI taxonomy): Eukaryota > Metazoa > Chordata > Aves > Phoenicopteriformes > Phoenicopteridae > Phoenicopterus > Phoenicopterus ruber. The sequence continues at coordinate 108,637,955 of CM020215.1, forward strand.
ATTAACACAAGAAAAATCAGCTGAAGTAACCAAGCATCGTCCCAGAAGAGTGACAGCAGCAGGAGTGCAGTGCAGTTGCAGGAAAATGCTGTTCAGACCTGCATTCTACCTGGTGTCTCTGGCATATGAATTGGTGATTTATGGTTTTTTTAGAGAGGTGTATAATTGGCTAAATTTAGTGAAAATTCTTTGGACGAGTAAAAAATTACATCTTTGGCATAGTGTAGCTATTTCCCATCAAATTTTAGGTCCCCATTATTCAATATGAGGGACCTGCATTTCTCAGGACAAAAAGCTTCCTGCATTCCTCTCCTTCAAATCCTTCCCCATTTTCCTCTGATTACCCCTTTCACCTCCAAACTGCAGGAACTTCAGCATTCTTAGAAAAGAATGAATTATTTTGGCAATTTAAAAAAAAAAAAAATCAATTTTCCAATCAGGCATGGAAAATTTTGGATAAAGCCTTTTAGTTTGACAAACATATTAGAACTGGACAAAGTAACAAAAGCATCAGTTGTTAACCTTAATGCTAAGCAATGCACTTGGCCTGTCTGTAATTAAGTGGATCTAGAAGGGAATATCTTAATGAAACTTTCTGTAAGTTTGCAACAGTATCTTATTCACAACTTCTTTCCTAAGAAGAGCTCAGACCAACCCCTGCTCTGAGCTCATACACAATACACTCTACATTTTGGTATTTGTTTTTCAAGAGATGATCTTAAACCAAGAAATTTAGATCCAGATCAGCATCCTCATAGGTGATTTAGAGACCCTGGTTCATCCATATTGAATTTAAATAACTCTGCATGTGCCTGTATGTTGGCTTCGTCTACTTACAAAAATTATTTTAGACCATGTTTATAAACGCTGACTGTAACAGCTAAGAAAGTAACGTATGTATATTTATGAAATTGCTACTTGTGGCTGTAAATGCTTCTATACAGGAGATGAGAAAATAAACTCCTATCACATTTTGAGGAGAACCCAGCTGATGAGACAGTAAAAGGTGCAAAGGTCATTAGGTAAATCACCTGATTCCACATCAAGGCAATTTAGGAGTATACATACATGTTTGTCTCAGATCAGCTTCTCAAACCGTGTATTTTCCAAACCAGTTAAGAATTTGCTAGAAAATAAATAGCTATGTAAGTACAGATCCCAGTTAGCAAGGACATCCAAATACCAATAACTGCTATTTCCATTTTTCCATCATCTCTGCATTTTGCACAGTGTGAATCAGGAAAGAACAAGTTGTCTCCCATGTTGTTTCCTGTATTTGTATCACTCAGACAACCCCTTGAATATGTCCAATAGCTAATTATACAGCTATAAAGCGATCAGAGTGAATGCCATTGCCAATGCAATTAACATTCTTTATGTGAGATTAACTGGATTTGAGTCACCTGCATAACTTGCTTATAATGTTAATCTCTCAGGAGACAGAGTGCGGCTTGCCCAAGCATGCTAAATAAAGGAGGTTTCTTCACACAGCCAGGTCAAATTTAGTTTCAGAGCTAAACTTGAGAAAAAATCTTTTTATTTTTTTCTTTTGAAATGGTTTGCCCGTAAATAAAGCCTTGTGGTATAATTAAACGTTGTTACTCTGTCAACAGCATTCAGAACACCATATATTTGAGAAACAACAAGGGTAATAAATTAAAATCATAGACACATATAAAAATTTTAATATAGCTATTTTATAAGCTTTCACTGAGTAAATAAAGTACCCACTTCCCAGACTTTCTCTGATGAATATTAAAAATCTTTGCAGAGAACTATAAAATAGGTCATGGTTATATGTCATGTCAACCAGTCGTGCTATTACTAGGGTGACCTTTATAACTTCAGAATGAACTTTGCTTGCAGTTATAAAAAGGGATTTTTAACGCAGCCTGGACACACACCTACAATCTGTTGCAGTGCTTGAGATACACACTGCAAGGAAACCTGCAGAACTAATCCTAACCAGAAACATAGGAAAATCCTTTCCTTGCTTTGGGTGCTGACACAAGTTAACCCCAGAACTCAATTTTTCCTCTATTTAACAATTGGCCTGAGTATCACAGTCTATTAGAGAGACTCAGATGACCTTCAGATGTATTATTGCCCTTTCTCTGTTCCTCAAAAAGTTAGACAGCCATATATGGGACCTCAATCTAATTAAAGTGATCCTAACTACCTTAATATATTTTCTCTGCTGAGGCAACTGCTAGAGTGAAGGATTTGATGGTCCCCATAATGTAGAGGCTCAATCTGATTTAGAACTGTTTTCTCTGTCTTTGCTGGAGAGAAGGCATCATTTTTTTAAAATGTTTTCATGTTCTAGAAAGAAGTATTAAAACACAAATTAAAAGGCTTTGGGGAGGGATTTAATAGCAAATAGTTAAAACTAAGAGCTTTTTTCACTTTAGTGTTCTGATGTAAAGGAAAAAAAAGAAACATTAGATGGTTGGAAGTAAGTTTAACTGCAGAATGCTGTCAATAGCATAGATATTTCATTAACTGCAACACGATCTGGATAAAGTAAAGCTTTCTGCCAAAAACGAAGATGTGGAAGAAGACAGAATATTAGGATCACACTAAATTTACCTACGTTGGCCAAATAAATGAAAATACAATTGCAAAAGCAGTTGGTTTTATATTTAAAGACATTCTTCTACTGCCTCTTTTTAGACACTTCTCCATTTTTCATTTGAGAAATAATCACTTGTGTAGACATTGCAAACTTCTACACTAAGCAGTACCCAAGATGATGAGCCTGCACAGTAAAGGCACGGAGCCCTGTTAAGAGGCACATGCAAATAGAGTAGAACGATTTTTATCAACTGTTCGTGTTTTTCTCCTTTTATATACGTCTACAACCGTGTTAATTTCAGTTTTTACTGAGCGTTAGGTATAGACTTTGGAGACCAAATCAGACTCTTTTTCACAGCAGTATCATTATCCTACTACAACTTGTCAGTATCTCTGGATAACAAATATTGCACAGCCAAACTGGTTTTCTGCAAACTGCCACGAGTACATTGCAAGTGGGAAATACAAGGATTTGAAGAAAAACAGACGGAGCTTTGCTCTGAAGGACAAAATACACACTGCCAATTTCTCTGTCTTGAACTATGAATGTATACCCAGTTTTGGATTTTCCATGTGGCTGGGAAAGCTTCTGGGTCTAATTTCCAGGATACGATGGGACAAGACTCTCTGCTAAGGCCTTCCACATAGTCAGAGCTCAGGAAAGTAAAATGGGGCACAACATCTTCATTAAGGGATTTTTGGATTTTTTTCCTCTAACATCATGTCATCATAGTATATATACTCTTTTTGGAACTATGGTATCTCTTTCAGCCTGACAATGTCTAGAGAACTTCAAACACAAATACTTCAAGTATCAGATAAAAATACCTCTTCATCCCACAGGACCTTATTAGCTGAAAAAAGGTTCAGATACCAAAGCTAAAATCAAAGATTAATCCAAAACAATCTTTAATATGTCTGAATTGACATATCTTTTAAGACATTTTTGTACTGTTCTTAGTTATGCTTTATATTCTTTTGAGGCTCTGCTAAATATATCTTTTTCCACTGCTTGATGCCAGCCTCTTGAAGTTGATATATTAAGGCTTTCATTGATTTCACTGAGCTTCAGAATCAATATACAAGATATACCTTTGTACATTCTCTTCAAACATACCATTTTAAGTCCAAAGGAACAAAAAGGAGTCTGAAATAGTTAAAACAACTTGAAAACTTAGCTGAGAACAGTGCAGTAGTATGACAAAATGATAAAAGGTTAACTTAAACGGTAATTCTAACTTTATTTAATTTCTGGCTCCACATTATGTATTTACAAACCAAGCTTTCTTACAAATTGGAATCAAACTGTTTCTGTTTTGCATCTTGCTTTAATTCTGTTCAGCCAAAGGCTATGAGCCCAAACACAAGCAAAGCAGCCTAATTTGTATCACTTACACTTCTGAATTTGGCCTTTAGAATAGTGCGTCCATAATAATAAAGTACCGTGTTGCCTCTTTTTGTGAATGTTAGGATTGATGGATTAGTTATTAATTTCCTTTAAAGGCCAACTTAGACTCTGTGACAGACCTTGTCTTCTTGCTTGACTCCAAGATTACACCTTGGAGCCTCATAAAGGCAAAAACTAGGAGTAGTGCTTGAAAGAGAAGACTAACAAAATGTAATGCATCATTGTCACTATTCAAAACACAGGAATAATTTTGGGAAGCACTGCTTATATAATCAGTTTGCTTCATGATATTTGACTGGGAACGTTTGGCAATTTTCTGCTAGTAGAAGAATCATGACTTGGGAACAAAAGAAATGCAATCATCTGCACCGACACTGACAGTATGCTGTTAGCAGTGCCTAAATGTTGAAAACCAGGTTTCCTAAACAGATGGGGTTGAAAAAAAGAAGCACATGTTCTGTGAAAGTTCTACGTGTATTATCCAAACTATCTCTCAGCAAAGGTTATTGAATGGGTACCCAACCAAGTGGATGCATTCTGCACATGAGAAACACTCATTTTCTCCTCCTACTTATTTCCAAGGTTCTCATTGCCCATTTTATTTTATTTTTCTTAAACTCAGGAAAGGTGTAATCTTTTAGGCTAGGCTTCCATGCTGTTCCCCTCGGGCCACCAGTCACCACCACATTGACTCAGTTTTTCCAGAGGCAATGTCTCAAGCTAAATTTACTGTACAGGGAGCCAGAGATCTGTCATGAGTCACATGCAGAAATTAACTTCAGGTATTACAGAAAAACTTGCAAAGCCAAAAGTAACAAGTGGCTGATTCCTGGAAAGGCTTGAGAACTAGTATGAAACAGTTCCTTTTCCTGCAGAGTAGCGTGTTTACTAAGGCCCCCTTCACACTGTGGAAAGGGTTTGGGGGTTTGTTATTTGGAAAAGGAACAGAGACATTAATAATCAGCTAATTAATATACATTCCTCTCCAGAATCAGCACCAGCTGTAGGCTTGCCAGCCACTTTATTAAATTCTCTAAGTCTCTTAGCTAAGATGTCTTCATTTTAATTATAAAGCCCATTTTCAAATGTGTTCAATGCAGTTCAAGTTGGGCACATGAATAGTATATAAGTATTATGATATTTTTAGCATATATTTCTCAACATTTGCACTATTCCCATGTTACTCAAACCTGTGAGTCATATTAGAGGAAGGCTGTGGACTTAACAGATGACCTGTGGTTTTGCCTGTGTTCAGTAAAGTCAATCTGAACATTCACAGCCAATCCGACGTTTCCCAGAGTTGCTGGATTTATTGGATTTATTGTGTATGCTTAGACTGATCGGACTGTCCAGTAGATACGTTGCTTCCTGGAAACATCATGGCTAATGCTCTCCAGCTCACTGTGCACGCACCCACCCACTCATGAGCTGCTGCCTGGAGTCTAGGAACGGAACACAACTGTTCTGCTGGTGGAAGGCAAAGCCAAGCCACTTCCTTTTGTACGGAGCGGACCAGGACTAACCTAGACGCGTCTGTACAGTGAGCCCAATACACCAACACAGAGCCTCAGGGCCAGGCGGCAGGCAGGAAACGGGCACAGGATAGTCGATTCGTCTTGTCAAACAGCAGATCATAACCTGAGCACCTGCTTCCTGCGTGCTATTCTTGTACAGCAAAAAGGAAGATAGGAAGGGAATACCTAGATAGAAGGGGAATTTTAGATAGGAAGATACTCAGATAGGAAAGGAATTTCAAACACAATTTTCTTTAGCTAGTCTAACACAATTATGAAGAATTAAAATTCTAATTTCATTTATTGCTGATTTTGTTCAGTATTCATAAAATAGTCTTAGATTGTATTTTATGAGTTGATTGCTATGATTAAATCCTGTAAAAAAAATCAGAATATTGTAATTGGCTATGTATTATTTTACATATCGAGACAAATCTAATACTTCTCGTAGCTCTGCAGGATATGAAATGACATGCATATTTCAGTTTTTATTCCTACAGTTCAATGCTTTTTAACAAATTATTTTCTTAAGGATTTCTTAAGGCTTTGTAGTTTAGGACTGCAATCTGCTTGCTATCCACAGGGAGTATTACCAGAGATTATCAGTACTTAAACTGATGAAGAAGATATGTCATGTCTCTTTTACGTCTATATAAAGGCACAACTTCAACAGATACTGGCTGCAAAGGACATAATAATTTGACAGAGATCCTTTCTGTGGTTTTTTGCAAGGTATACTAGTTCTGTCTTTAAAAGTCATATGCTTCCATGAATCCACAACAAACTAAGTGGAGTGGAAGCCTTTACAGTCTTGTAATGCTGGAAAGCAGTAAATCCTCAGTCACTCATGGATCTTGTCTAGCAGAAACTTTTCTATGCCTTTTGTGAATCCCATAATATGTTTTTTTAAAGTGGACGAGCAAATGTTGAATTGCACATACATGCAAACACAGATGGCAATATGTGTGACTGGGTTTTCCAGTGCCCCATATTAGGTAGAAGCTGAAAAAATTAGGAGCATCTGCTTCAGAAATGACCTTAGGATTTCTATGAAAAGTCTTACTGGAATTACAAGCAATCTTGTTTGGAATTTCGGTATTGTATCAAGGATATCACGGACGTGTAGCAGGAGGGAACATTAACACTATTTCTCTTTCTCTTTTGTATGCATGTATATGTTTTCTTTAGCAGTGAGGGTTTTTTCCCGTATTGATTTTCTTTTGTTTGCTCAAGAACTCTTGACTAATTCCTACGAAACCACAGCTAATGGTAAATAGAAATGTCATGACTGCAGGATGTACCACAGCAGGATTTTGTGGCTTTGCTTCTTATCCTGTTGTTAGTAGAATGGATCCAGCTCTAGGTTCAGTATTACTCTGTTCTTGTTCTAGACCCTAACCATAGGTCAAATGTTCCTAACAACTTCTTGCCTTGCCCATCAGGTCTGGAAGCTCTTTCACACAGGAAACCTATTAATTTTTGATTCATTCGGTAGCACCAAAAACCTAAATGATGCCCTGTCTTACAGGATGAAAAGCTGTTTCATGCCCTTTAAAGAATAAATGACAAAAGTATCTCCATATATTCAAAAAGTTCATCTCGGGATTTTGTCCAACAACTTTTTACTGATCAATTGACCTCTTTTGTGCTCTCCTACAAAGGTTTGATTTCACAACCCCACAGGAATAAGGAATTATTTGCCTATAAGGAATAGGCAATGATGCTCCCAATCTCTGTTAAGCAGGCATTGTCAACTGTATTAGAAGTAGCTTAATTACATTTGGCAGTTTTGTGAGGGAGAGCATTATGTCCTGCATTACCGTCTCTGAGTGTATGCATATTATTAAGGACCTCCAATTAGATTGAAACTACGTGCTTAGAAGGAAATTGTTGAGCCATCACAGCTCCGTAATTATAAATTGCAGCCTTTGAAACCTGGTCTTCTTCAGAAACTGTGAAATGCAGCTTAAGCAGTACTATTGTGTTTTGTTAACCTTGTTTTGTCTCATATTTTGATGAGTCACTCAGGTCAATTCAGTCTATGACATTTGTAGTGAAAAGGAAACAAAAGTTTGAGTTGCTTTACCAAAGACAGTCAGCTCTGCTGGATCGCTGTCTCGCTCCCCCACCATGTTTGTTCCAACACAAGTGTACATGCCGGCATCACTTTTTCTTGTATTGGAGATCATCAGCTTCCCACCACGTATCTGTTTGAAAGCAAGGAATATATTTTTAACTTCAGATAAACAAAAGATATCAGAAAAGAGCTACCTTCTCAGGCAGCATGTTCCATGACGAAGGCATTTAAAATTTTTGTTTGTAAATACATGTATAACTTTAAGATTATAATCCTAAATACTTAAATATCTTTAAGCTGTTCTAGAACACATTTTATTCTGCTGAACTATTTTAACTGCATTTCAGTTTTTTCTTCGGTTTTCATTAGATGCTTTACATTTCAAAGATTACTTTTCCTGCTGCCTCTTTGGCAATGCAGAGTGCTTGTATCTCTTGCATGATGATATGTGAAGCACTCTTGATGTCTCTCTCAAGAAAAAAACAATTTTACTTAGCTTTATTTAGTTCATTTTATTTTACTGGTGTCTGAACAGTTTCCTTGTTCACTGATTGAGACAGATTTTCTCTTTTCTTTGATGTAAACAGACTGAATGTAGCCCAAACTGAGAATTCATCTGACTCTGATAAGACTTAACATTTTTCTGGCTACAAACAGTGCTTATAGAGTGAAAGAGCAGGGTAGTTGAAAGAAGTAACAAATTTGCAGCTTGTGAAGTCACAGACAGTGACAAAAGTTAGATTATGGGGTGCTACAGAATAAGCTAGGAATATATCAAAGAAACTTGAGAGTCAGGGAATGATAACCAGTTCCCAGCCACTCTTCCTTCCTCTGCTCTTGAGGAGACCCTAGCAGAGAGAGCCTGATCCACAAATAGCAACTACTTAGATTGTTTAGCTTGAAATGCTTCCTTAGGCACCCAAAGCAACAAACAAGCTTCCTGATAGTACTTCCATATTGAATAAGGTCATAACTGAATGAGTTACATATCATTACATACAATATAAAACTTAATTGAAGGAATATTAATAGTGAAAAGCTAAGCATATAAAAATTAGGAATGAAATATGTCCCTGTACCCTTAATTTATCCCATTTGCTTGCACATACCATGATATAATTTCTAATCACTTGATAAGTTAGGTATTTCTGCTGGATACTTTTTCATTTAGTACATGAAATGAACTGTCACAGATTTCAACTAGTGTTACTCATTTACTCAATAAGTATTCCTATTCAGGAACAATCATTTTTTAGAGTGTAACTTCAGCCTTCATTTAGAATACACATCCCGATTACTACACTAAATACAACATTCCCAATATCATCCTAAGCTGTTGGTTTTTTCCCACAGAGTATTTGTACCTCATAGATATGGCTGGTTTTATCTTTAAAACACCTCTCTGATATAAGGTCTGATATTCTCATTTCAGTGAACTGAGAATCTAGAAAAGGCAAGGCCAAATCGGTCAAAGACATCCACTAAGTCCTCCATCTAACAGAGCACTTTACATGACCAAATCTACAGCTCTAATGGACCTCTGTTACACTAATTATACCAATCAAGCCTCAAGAAGTTCAAGTTGGAGACCCAAACCAGAAGGAATAAACAACCTTCCCCCCCTCATCTGGGAAAGCTCAGAGAGGTAAACTGCCAAGAGTAAGGACGAGTCTCTACAGGAAAGGCTATAAAGCTGTAAAGTTCTGTTGCACACAGCTGCAGGGCTTCAGTGCAGGCCCTGTGTCTATAAACAACCACCTGAGTTGTACTCACACTGATCCGCTCTTCCTTGTCATCAATACGGACTTTATCTTTCTTCCAGTAGATGGTAGGCTCAGGGTGTCCACGAGGTGGCTGGCACTCCAATATGGCAGGCTCTCCAGCTGCCACCACAACATCTGTAGGGTTTTGGCGGAAGTCATCCCGTAGCACTAATGCAATAAATGAGGGAAAGATGAAAAAAATTACTAGAAGTGATGACATTGTAAGTGGGGGGAAAAAATACATGCAGATACATGTATTATTAAAAAAACAGACAAAAAAGTCTTAACCATTATTAGATGATGACATTGCATCTTGTATTTACCACAAAAGATCTCATAAAAGAAGTTGGTGGGGTGTAACCTTTTGTCTAATGGAGGCAGATTTCACATACATGTTTTTTTTTCCCTGTTTTTTCTCCAGATAAGAACACGGCTCTGCATTTAAATTAGACAGACCTGTAGCACCCATTACTCTTTTTAACTTTGATAGGGTCACTTCCCATCCTTGCAAAAGTAGCATTGCAGGTCTGGTATTGAGTTTTCATAACAGAAACCAACATGCTGAATATCTGGCTTGCCTGGATCTCCAACCTCACCATAAGCTAGGTAAAGAAGCAACACAACTGATACTGAATTGCAGAGTTACACTTTGATTAAGGATATTGTTATTATTACTACTATTATTGTTATCACCAAAAACATGCCAAAGTGATCACCAGTTCTGAAAGGTGTCAGAGAAGTCAAGCTGATGGTAGTGTGTTTCCAGCATATTTATTTCTTCCTTTTATTTTTTTAGTTTTAATATTTCTGCAGCTTTGACCAGTGCTGTCCCACGACATTGAAAGGAAAGAGCATTTCAATCACCAAGCTGTTTGGGAACTAAATTAGGCAACACAGGCCAGCTTCTTATGTAAATCAAGCTTCCATAAAGAAGGATTACATCCAACTAGCTGGCTTCAGTGTGTTAAAATGATATCCACTTCATCGTTATTCTTCCATGTGTGTCCTAGTCTCTAGGTTAATTGACATTCTTATAAACATAAAACTGAAAATAGCTCTAGATGAGCTACTGAAATAGAATTTAGGGCATTTCCCCTCCTTGAATTTCAGCTACGTATGGCTTTCATTACAGCTTTAAAACAGTTCTCGCCCTTAATGGAACCAGGGCCCTCTGAGAAATTAGAAAACACTGTATCCTAGTGAAGGGGCAAGTCAGGAAGAGTTCAGCAGAAATTGCTCAGTCTCATTTCATAAGCAGAGATAATTTACTGCTTTCAATGTTAATAAAATGTGCCCCATTTTAACATTTGGAACTGAATATTTTTCTGTTCTTTAATAAGCTAGAAGAAAATATGATTACTACATTCAAGAATTGGTCTCTGAATGGGCTGAGGTGAGCAGGCTGTGTATTTGTGGCACTCAAAACGACATATGAGGTAACTTTTATTGTTCCCCATTTTGGGATACACAGGTAGATCCCAGAGGAAGAAAGGAATTAATTGGAAGTTAATTCCTTTTCTAACACAAAAAAAGAGTGATTATTTAGGTCTTGCTCTTGAAGCATAAATTAAATGTGACAGGACGCAGTCGGCAATAAATGCAGCTCTGGCAAGAACCCATAGTCTTCTTAGGTGACACACCCAATTGATACATTTTTTCCAACAGATAACTTAACAAAGGACTCAAACCCCAAATATTTCTGATTAATACAAATCACTCATACACTTCTGATTTGCAATAATCAAATTGACAGAAATAGTATTTATAGAGCTTCAAGAAATAATTTACGTAACGTACAACACAGAAACAGTACGCTGAAGATCATGGGCTACTGACTATTTGGCATTACAATAGTTTGCAAAGCCTTGAAAGCTAATACCACAGCAGTTTCAGGGAAAGAACCAGAAGGAAGAAAAAATACTTCTAGGCAATGCTCTTTCATATAACTGGCAAATGGACAAACATCAACTTCTTCCATTACTATTATTACACACCAAATAAATATTAATTTTTATTGGCTCGATTCTTTGTACAATTACAGAACTTCAGTGAAAATCCATTAGTGGAAAATCCCCAGAAAATCAGCAGATCCCACAACATAATGACTTTATACTCCTGACTCCTAACTCCTGGCAGCAATATTAAGGAACGCGTTTTCCTTGAACATTTCACACTGCTCTATGAAGCTGACAAATACAGTTTCTTAGGATGATACACAGCAAATTACATTAAGTTTCTCTGAATCATCCCAGCAACTGTGTAAGGTTCCAATCAGCCTCAGAATATGAGGCTAAGAGGTGATTTGATTTTATCACATTCCTTTACCCAAGTCTTACTGCAAATCTGGCTTGAATGGAAGACAAAATTGATGCTACGGGGTTTACTTAATCTTTCTCTCCACCTCAGCACATATGCGAATCTTGAATAGCTATATCTCACTATTTCCATCTAAAGCATTCTGTGTTTTGGAGAAAACCAAAAAATGCTTGGAGAAAAATGAAATAGGGAAAAAATAAAGCAGGGACAGAAAGACAAAGATAAGAGAAAAATGTGTGGAATATAAATTAAAGAGACAAAACAACTCAGAGAGGAAGAGAGGGGACACTGTAAGTTTAGGGAGAGCAAAAACAAAAAGCCAGGTAAAGGAAGGAAAAGAGTAAGACCATAAGCAGAGAGAAAAACAAGGTAAAAAGCAGAGGGCACAGGCTGCCATTTCTGTGATTCAGTGCTTTTAATGTAATGTAATAATGGCGATACAAAGCACAGACATTAATCTGATCAGCACAGCCATCCTAGCACATCCAAACATCGCCCCGAGAGAGAAGGAGCAGGGAAGAGGAAGGGCGCGTGCGGAGGAGACCGGAGGGCGAGCTGGCGAGCTCGGCTGTCCCACTCCAGCGGCAGAGAAAGCTGCAGAAGAAAGGAGCATCAACTGGAAGTTGAGTTCACACTTATTAGCACGGTAAATGGAAAAGTTGCAGCACAGCTTAGTGCATTCACCATATCTAATGGCACAATCATCTGTGAAAACAGAAAAATGGTTGAGAGCTGCAAGAATATTCCTCAGCCAATTATCCACAATGGCTGGGTACTTTCAAATATCTATTAGCGAGCCTGAGCAGATCACCCTCTCCACACACTGGCAAGAGGCTTTTGTTCGCTTGAGAAGCCAGCCCTCCTCAGGGCCTTCTTGGCAGGGTACGAATACTAGCGTTTTAAAAATTCAACACAAGCGGCGAAACGTTGCCATCAGACTCCTCTGCTTCATCCTCTGTTCTTTTTTTACTTTACTCCAGCTTTAACGCAAGGTACGCAGCTCCCTTTGTGCTTGCGTGGCTGTTACCCTACACTTAACAAGGGATGCCAAAGAGAAAGATCGCCGGCATCCCGCCCCACCTGCCCACGCTGGAAGCGCAGTGCAGCTGGTCTCCTCGGAGAGCAGGACCCCAGAGGCTGCCGCGCAGCCCCGACGGCGGCAATGCGGGGGGGGCTGCTCCCTTCTGCCAGCCCGACAGGGGGGCAAACACCCTCACCTTTCGAGAGGCGAAGCCTCGGAAGGGCAAAAGCTTCCGGATGGCTACGCCTTGCTGTCTGGAAGGGCACCGGGAGACTGGAGAGCTGGAAAGGACAGCTAAATCACACACACAGCCTACAACGGTGCTGTGGACAAAAGTTAATTAAAGTTTGATTGGTCTCTTTGTAGCTCGAACAAGCTGATGCTGCTCAAACAAGATAGATGTCTGCGAGCTGTCACGTCGGTCTTTAAGGCATGCAAAGTCCTGTACGGCCATTCACAGGTACCCGCGAGCGTAATCACGGAAAGCAAGCACATCCAGCCACGGCAGCGCTGAGATAAACGCTCGCAGGCCACGCACCTGCCAGGGTGAGGGAGAAAGAAGAAAGAAGAAGTCCCCGCTACCAAGGCAACTGCTTACCAGCACCTGCCAGCTTAGGCCCAAATCCAGGCCTCGGTCAAACCGATGCTCATAAACTCAGGGAATTACATGGAAACCGAATTAATTTCCTCGACCGAGGCTCCAGCAATTTGTTTAAAGGAAGCAGAGATAAAGCCACGACATTTATGGGGTAGGAGGGAAGGTGGCGGGGTCAAAATTATTCTAGGCTAGATATCCATGCCTTAATCCTGCTTTCCACTACAACAGCTTTCAGGCCCTTAGAAAGAAAACATTTTTATAGGATTTACATTTACATGATGATTACAAATAACCATCTGTCTGCTTCCACTTTTTCAATCTGGTCCATGTCCCACGAGCCCCCAGCCTGTGGTCAGAGCAGCTAAGCTGGAAGGAAGAAGTGGATGCCCGTCAGGAGGCTTTGGGATAATTGCATTCTTCTCCCACCAGCGCTCGGCTCGCCATCTCCTCCCGCCAGCGCGCACGGCGAACACCTGAGATTACTGGGGACAGGAGGGAGGGAAAGACTATCTTTTTTGCCTTTTTCAATGAATGATAATGTCTTAAAACACAGCTACATCTGTCGTGCTGACTAGAGGGTATAAAGAGATATCGAGTAAATTAATGGCAGTTTATCTTCCCCCTCCTATTCTGTTTTGTGCTTATCTCAGGATAACATTATTTTCACATAAGGATTTTACACAACCACATTGGTGGCAGGTTGGTCACCTGTCACACGCAGGTGGGTCTCCCCTGATCCAAGGTACTGCCCCACCGGCATTTGCCTAAATCTTCATCTCTCCACCACTGCTTTGGCACTTCTCTCCTCTGATACATACTGATATGCACAATCAACATGAATTATTATGTCAAATAACTGCCCAGATGTCATGTGGTGGACAGATTAAAGGATTATTATACTTTAGTAGCGTATGGTGCAGGGGGGTATTTTAGAACTTGGCTAATGTGTATGATCTACTGAAATGGTCCCTAAGCAAGCCAGCACTAGCTGCTGAAATGAGGTGACAGAAGAAAACCAAGGGGTCACAGACAACCTTCCTCGTGAAGAATAATAACACACTTTGTTTGAGGATGCTGCTGCCCTACCTCTTTGTTTCAGCAACTGCCTCTGTCACATTTTGTAAAGATGGAAATTTAAGGAAAATTAAAAAGCAAAATCACAACCTAGGCAACAGTCCTGGGCAAGACTCCCAGGGAGTTCCTGAGCTCTCTCTGCATGTGCACTGCCTGGGAAAAGCTGCCATCTTTTTTTAAAAATGGATGATAAGGATCTATACATTTTTTTCCTCCTGTTCTGTTTACCATCCTTTACCGATCTCCTGATACAGATATTGCCTGGGAGACATGACTGCTAGCTAATTTACCATGACTCAAAATGTTCAAACTTTACTTTAAAATGAAGCCCCAAACCCACGAGATACATTTTCAGAGTTGTCAGGATATTTTCAAAGAGTCCAGCAGCTTCAACAATGTTTGATTAGTAGGGTCCCTAGAAATCAAACTGGGGAGGACAGCAGCAGGGAGATACGTGCATCAAGAAATGAAAGAACGAGAATCTTCCTTGCAGATTCAGCAACTTTCTTTGGCGGCATCCCTTTTTCTCACTCAGTATTTCATGTGCTTCTGAACTCAGTAACCTACTCAGTAGTTACTGTTAAAGGTAACTTGCTCTTCATTCTCAGGCCTCAGAAAAGACCAAAATGTGGAAAAAACACTCCATTCTGACACATCCTCTAAAACTTCTAACAGCTCATACATACAGATATAGACATTTACAGAATTTGGACTTTGTGATGAGCATTTATGTCTAAACTTGAAAGTGGAGATCCTTGCTTCTAAACACAGAATCTATTAAACCAGGTGAACAGAGAATTACAGTGTTAGAAATCAGGTGCATGAACTGACACTGACAAGTAAGTAGACAGATTCCAAATGGAGTCAGTGGGAGATAGTTGTTTCTTTTTCTCTCTTCTAAATTTCAGTCTGAGGTCTACCCCAACTAGCTGATCGCACAAAGGTCAGGAAAGAAGATAGGCTTTTTCCTTTCTTATTTACAGCACACACTGCAAGAGTCAGACTTTGAAATCTTTCTTCAACAGTTAACCCAATTAAAGGTATTGCTGACCTATTTTCCCTTTTATACAATTACACAGGTATACAAGTGATAGTTATTGCAGACATTAGCTTATGATTTGTTTCTGACTTTTTAAAGGCTGCTATATGTGCTGAATTAAGCGTATGCAATACAGCCTGAATACACTTACTGCAAAATTGTATAATGTCCTTGCCTTTCTTGTGATTCATTGTGATCACTTGAATGCAATCTGACATCTCCATAATTTTTTCTGAAAGATTTTATTTGACTACTAGATGGCATGAAGAGTGGAGATTTTTCTAATTTGGAACATAACATATTTATGTTTAAGCTTCCTGATTGAAAACAAAGTCCTATCGCCTGTCTTCATTACAATGAAGCCCCAATAGCCTTCTCTCTTTTTCAAACTCCCGCCTCCTTCCACCAACAAATTCTGAATGCTGCAGTTAACAGTCAGCAATCTCATTACCCATCTGCTATAAATCTTCAAAAGCATCACTGTGTTTTGACAGTCAAGAAACGCAAAGGGAAGCAATAAGCATAACCAACTATTCTTTATGAATGCAAATATCCTGAAGACCACATTTAAGTAATTTCAGAAATCTAGAGCTATACAACGTAATATGTTGAAAAATTTTCTCTAGGATACAGAGTAGATTTCTTCTTTCTTATTCTTAAAGCATAATCACTCTTGATGAATGCACTGCACAGATTGCTAATGCTAAAAAGAGACATGTTACCAAGAGTTTTATTTCATTGAAACTAAAAAACCTATTACTTGCTTAAAAGTTCAGAGACTTTCTAGAAGAACTGGTACCACAATTGCAGACAACGAACTCTGAAAAATGTGCGTGGTCTGTTGTAAGTCTTAAGATTTAACAAGGATCAGACATTTAGCAGTTTACTAGAATAGTTATTTAATGATCTTTTAAACTCAAGTCTGACGTTAGCTTTTACGTGCTCTTCACATTTAATGGACTATATATTCAGAAAATCATGGGCAAGTAATTTATTTTTTCCCAACTAATGTGAACATCAGATGTGAAACCAAGCACAGCTTCAAAAAAAACCACATCACAACTGAAGTAGCGTGCTTCCAGTGTCACTTGTATGCCAGCATGTCTTCTTTGCAGCAATGATATATGGGACTAGTTTCACCAAAAGCACTAGAGGACTCTTCAAATCACATCAACTATGCTTCTCTCCCAGCAATGCAGTAGGGAGGATCGTGTTTGGTAAAAGAGGCAATCCTCCAGAAGCCCTTGTAGGCTACTATCAGAAAAATGATAGACTGGACTGGATTGACCTTTGCTCTCCTGCAGTACAGCCATTCTTAAGTTCTAATAAGCAAAATTTAAAAAGAAAAAAAACAAAAACAAAAACCAAACTTAAAGGCATTTGAAATATAGAACCGATTTTCAAAAGCAATGGCATCCAAAAAACCTCAAATGTTACTGTCAGAGATATATGAATGAAATTCAGGTGGGAGCTTTTCATCGAGTGCTTCAGAAGAGCACACAGAAACCACACTGTACATACACAGTACAGCACAGAGATTCCCCAGAAAGTACAGATTTAATTAGTAAGTTCAGAAACCACCATATAGTAGCATGCAGGTTTACTGTTGTGAGTACAAAAGAAGTGCTGCCAGGTACCTGCAGCACCGTGTTCAACCTAATGAATGCAACCTAGAGTTTAACACAGCATTGAGCTGTATTTTTTCTGTTTCCAGACTGAAGCTGGTTCTCCTGCAACCACTTTAGCTACTTCAGTCCCCTGGGTTTCCAGTTCAAGCCCAGCCAAAACACCTAAAATGTACATGTGCCCTCAGTAAAACAAAGGAATAAGAACAGATGAGAATCATGAAAACGAATACAAATGAATGAATATTTCTTGTACGAGAAATATAGAACGTTATATGCTTCATTTAACCAATATAATACAGACTGCAATCTCCAAGCTCCACTGAAGTGTGAATAGCCTCTAATAAACTTCTTGTGTACACATGCACAACACATACACAACAGCTGGGATGCTTTCCCATCTTGGCAGGGGGTCACTGCCACATTACTGCTATACTTTAGCCACATTAGGCAAAGCATCAAACAAAATGGGCTGTTGCCCAACATAGGAATTCTCTTCCTCCCATCCCCCCGACCTCGCTGCCTAACCCTGGTCTCTATCAAGCTTTAACTGTTAATTATAAGCTAAAACTTATCTATTCAGTTTTTTGTGAGGAGGATTTTTTTTTTTGTCAGGGCTTTTGTGTTGCTCCCTTCAGAAGTCAGGATTGAAAAAGAGATATTTGAGCAGATATAGCAAGGCACTTATTTCTTTATAAGCTTTCATAACTCCACCGCGAGGGGACTGTGCAGCCATACTTCATCAGATACGGAGCATGAGATGCATCCACAGCTGGTATGCAGAACCAGTGGGAGCCGTCTGCTGCTTCTTGAATACCGCACTTCCCATCCTGCAAACTGTCCTCATGTCAATAGGCCACTTTGGGGTGCCTTCCAGATGCCGTTTAAACAGGCCTGCTCTATACGCCTGGCTAGCCTCATGTCCTCTGTCCCATAAATGGGCACGTCATTGCACACAGGCTCAGCAGCGGCATCCTGGTCCCTGCAGGACCGGACCCCAGTGTGCCTTCCTTAATCGTTAACCTTCTGAAGGGCTCGACTCTTTTCAGTTTTTTTAGAATTTGTCCCAGCAAATTGAAACTGGAAACTGGAAATGCATAAAACGTGTTTGCATGGCTGTCACTGAGACGTGCCCAGTCATTTGAAGCTAGTGGAAAATGAGAGCCATCTGAAGGAAGACCTGTGTATACAGGGAGTGGGACGGCAGAAGGCCGCAAGTCACCAGTACGTGTGCTCACGGCTCCAGCCATACTTGGCACCCCCCCAAGAATTTACAGCAAAATCCCACCCCCTAAAACTCCTCTACCACTTATGACTGCATATTATTTTAATTCATTATTATTTTAATACTCTACAATCAATGAAAAAAGCAAGGATGCACAGTCCAAAGACATTGTTCATTAAAACCGCAACTCTACCATCTCTGAGGACAGTAAGAACATTTTTTTTCTTCCAGTGTTCAAGTGTTGGGTTTTTTTTGAAGTTTCATCATTGGATTCGTCTTTCATAAAAGGCTCTTTTCAAATTTAACAGTTGACCAAAAATGTTAGATGACATTTTTTCTGGGTTATCTTGAACACTGCAAAATAATTTCTCTGTCGCTTGTCATCAAATCATTCTGCATAATGAATTTAAGTTTCCAGAGCTCTAAAGAACTGAAGGAGCA
The DNA here is from genome assembly GCA_009819775.1 of Phoenicopterus ruber ruber. Taxonomy (NCBI): domain Eukaryota; kingdom Metazoa; phylum Chordata; class Aves; order Phoenicopteriformes; family Phoenicopteridae; genus Phoenicopterus; species Phoenicopterus ruber. The sequence goes on from CM020215.1 coordinate 108,656,630, forward strand.
ATGTGATACGTAGACCTTAGATTAAATACTCTTAGGACAGAATCATTTGAGTTGCGTCAACATGCTACCAACTAGGAAACAATCCACAAACAACTGGATAAAACAGTAGTTGTCTATGGTCTAAACATGGAAAGGAAGCCCCAAATTTGTGATTTTATGCAAAACAAAGAAGAGACTAGTGTAATTTGCAGGAAATCTTTTGTAGTTTTGATCTGCTCAAACAGCATAAGGAATTACTTCTACACAATATGAAACATAACTCTCCCACTTCTTTTTGAAAAAAAATATAAGAGTTCACATTGCCCTCATTACTATTCACTACATCGTGCAAGAGGAAAGAAAAAAATTAAAGAAGTAGGAGCAAAGACCAACCGCAATAGCCTGAAGCAACAATTTTGAAAGGGCAGCTTTAGCACCCAGAGGGAGACCAGAACCTGGGTGTCCAGCTCCACCCTCCAGTCACACTATGCTCTGCCTGAGACTCAAGATGACCTTCAGTTGAGTGGTTACATTAGCTCTCAGACATACTGTTGAAAATATAGTAGCATAATGTTTTGAATTGCAGTAAAGGTGAAACAATCCGTTTTTTCTAACTAATACCACTTTCCCAAAGTGCTATTTCATGTACAAGAAATTATTTTGCGCAATAGAAAAACGAACAGTACAGTAAAACTAGAAGAACAAAATAAATCCCCCACATGCCACACATCCTTCTAAACCCTTGGTGCTGAATATTCCTCTGGCAGTTCAGTACAAGAGAAAATCAGGCTAACTACGCACCTGCTGATAGCTTTAAATTAAGAGAAAACTGGTAAACAGCACAACTCAAATAATTGTTTACCCCAGACTATAGAGAAGAAACAATCTGCGATGTGCCTGTAAAACAGCCTTTAACCGGTGTGTTACTCAACAGCTGGAGCAGCCCTTGGGATGAAGGGCTCACATTCCTCTTAAGTGTCTGAAAGACCTCTGTTAGTCCCACAATTAGAATATAAAATCATTTTTTCAATCTTTCCTCTTCCTTTGGCTTTTTGTACATAAACTACTAGTGTAACAAAGAATCTATTCCAGCACAGGCACATTTAATAACTTAATATTGAAATAGGTATTATTTTAAAAAGGAACCTCCCGGCACATTTAAGTCATTCATTTCACTCCTCCTTAGCATGGAGTTTAACTAGACACATAGTACCTGTGTCTGTAACTCCCACAAAAGATTTAATTTGCGCACATTTATATAGTTACTGTCATTCTTCAATTGCATTAGAAAACAAGAGGCTACACTGACAAGATAAAGTATTCAAGCACCATATGATAGGCAAAGTGTAATATTGAAATAGGCAGATTAGATTATTAGACCAGACAGGATTGGATGGAGGGAATTTTTAGCCTGCCACAGTATTCACCTGGGACAGATTTTAGGTCAAGTAGGACAAACATTTTCTTCCATGCCAATTACAAAAAAAAAAAAAAAATAAAAGAAGAAGAAAAATCTCCTGTTTGGAGGATTTTTAACCCAGATCACTCCACTGACCCAGTTCACAGCCCGGATCCATAAGCACTGAGAGAATGACAAGCTATTACAAGTGGAGGAAATAAGTGGCCAGGAGAGAATAGTACTACTTAAAGCAGATTTTCCACCAAGGAAAATGTATTGTTAAACTATGCATTATACTTCCCTATATTTAGAATAAGGAATATATAAAAATACAATAGCTCATACAACCAGTGCATGCTGTGGGATTTCTCTGAGACCAGGAGAACTGGAAACATTCTCTAGTTTGCTTGTACAGCTTCAATTAAGGCAAATTGAATTAACCTCTCCCTTGAGGAGGACCTCTGTAGCTCTGCTCCTCCTTTCCTGAACAATTCCAGATGTAGGCGCGGAACATTTTCTGTTTCTCTCTGAAGACTTCCACATGCCTGGCTGTGCTGCCACATTCATACAAAGAGGTGAGCTTCTAGGGGAGAAAACATGGGGCACTAAACAATGCTCAGCCAATAGCTGGTACATTTGATTTTTACAATTTAATTCTGTTCATTGGGGCTTCCTTCCTTACTTAGCAACAGATGGATCAGCTGGAAACAACTCAGAAGAGATGGAAACACTTCTGCTGCTGAACAAATGGAAGTTCAGTACAATGTGGCTCATAATTATGCATTCAGTGGCACTTTGCTTTCTTCCTGTCATATCCCGAATTTATTACTTGCTTAATAGCTCTTCTTTGCACTTTCTTTTGAGCATCTATTCAATCCAAGGTACTAATTAGACTTCCTTTTCAAATGCCACCAGTACCCTGACTTCTGTTGTAAGGAATCATCCTTCCAGTGTAGGTCTGCCAGTTCACCTTAGCATTTTGAAGCTCAGCAATCAGAATTGCCACCCTTGGGGCACACCTTTGGGTCTGGCACATACAGAAGTGTTGGAACTCCAGCAGGTCTAATTGCTGACCACAGCTCATGATTTTCTCTCTCAAACAGACATGTGCTAGAATGCTCTTTCCCCCAAAACAGCAGGGTACGGGAGACCAACTCCCTTTTACCAAAACTCAGGAAAGCTTTCGACCCCTAGAGGCTTCTCTCACCCCACTAAAAGGCTGTGACATCAACAAAATAATTTTTTTTTTTTTTTTAAATAGCAGGTCACAGGGCTACCCTATGAACAAGAGAGAACTATACTAATTCAGTACAACTAATACTTTGCTTAAAGGTTTTAAAATTTGTTTATTGTTCTTTTCTAACCAGACATCTCAGAGCACTGAGCTACAACCCTCCACACTTTTTCAAATAGTTAAACAGAAATGCCAACATTGGCAGCTGTAGAGCAGTAAATCCAATGTGTAAACTGAACTTACTGAGCATCAGCAGTTGAACTCTACATTGTGCAGGGCCTGAACATCTGAATGTACATCTGAATGTACAGCACAGCCAGCACAGAGCTGTTGTGTGGGAATTTACCTGCAACTTCTGGGCATCCAGGAGCCTGTACTGCAGACATTCAACAGACCACTGTTAGAGTGGGCATGTCAGTAGAGCTGGCAGTTTGGATTCAAATCTCTACCAGTCCTTTTTAAAATAATAAATCCAAGACATTTATTCATAACCTGCCTTCAGATCCTGCTGGCAATGGTAAATCCATTAAACTTTGCTTTCACTGTTCATGATGTTTATAAAAATTGTAGGTGGAATTACAAACCAGTAATACAAAGCTTGGTATTTTTTCTCCTCAGATGTAATAATGAGCTGGATAAGAACAAAGTTGACCCAGGGATTTCAATACAGAAAGTTTCATTGGAAACCTGAGCAGCAGTGTGCAAACCCATGTTTTTATGTCAATATAATAATGGCATTTCTACACCTATTAATAAGTATAGATCTACTGCTGGATTCTTGGTTGATGGGACATCATAAAATGAATTATATTTCTTCTTAAACTATATAATTAACTCTTAATGAACCCTTCCCTTTTCCCAGTAAATTCAATTTTGTCTAATCCTTGGGTTTATGGTAATGTTGAGCTCATTAAAATGTTACTTAAAACTCATTAAAATGCACACTGAGAGGTAACAGCTTCATTACAGTAATATGTTGTAAAAGAAAAAAGAATGCTTTATTATCATTTAATTGTTTCCAAAACTGAATACATTTGCATAGTGATGAGGTTCACAGGATATTTTCAGTAGTACTCAATAATTAAGCAGTTCAGTAATTAAAAATGCATTTTCTAAAAATAATTTTATGTTCTTGCTTACTCCCTGTTGTTTTTTTCAATTGAGAGAAGTGTTCGTGTTGATACAGTTTACAGAATCGAGCAACAGTGATACCTGCATCGACATTAAAAGATATAACAGTCTAAGCCCTTGGCAAATTTCTGTTTCAAAATAATAAGTTAAAATTGCCACCAATATATTTTACAAGTCAGACTTCCTAACAAAGTGACAGAATATCCTCCAATCATTTTTTCCACACCAGGGACAACCAGGAATTATGCAGGGGCCTTTCAAGTGCAAAGACTTATGATAATCTTCATCATTTATTGTTACTATATGCTTGCACATGATAGAATATCCGAGCAGAGGTCAGCTGGGACCTAGACGTGGCTTTAGAGGACGTCAAAGTAACTATGAATCTGCCCTAACTCATGCTCCGAGGCAGAAGGTCTCAAGCCGGGGTACTGATTATACAGCAGTCTTGTAGCTTCCCCGCTTTTCTGCTTTTGCTCTTGACAGGGACTGTCCTAGCTCTAAGGCAAACGGAGCTCCCTTGCACAGTCCTGCTAACTGCACGCCACCTTCTTGCGTTTCACTGACAGCACAAGGCTGAGAGCACCAGTAACAAAATTCTGGCCTAGTATGTGCATCAGGAGTGGGATTTGTCTGCTCTATAATGGTGGATATTGTTACGGTTAAGTATGTGATTAACAGATTTATACTTAACTTATAAGCCTGATCACATTTATTTTAACAATTTCTATTGGAATAAATTGCTGTGCTGGTTTAGAGAAATTCAATGTGAACGTTAAAGGTTCAGGCTTGTTTTCAATATATCTCCTCACAGTAGCAAGTAAAAATGTATTATCAAAACAGTCAAAAGCTAGAGATAAAAGTTACATCTTCTCAGTAGCCTCAGCACTAAGAGTGTCTAGTGTCCATCGTTTGCCATATGACATTAGTGTGGAAGATATCTCGCCAACTTTCATTTTAGCTGCCAAAGAAGTGTTACGAGAAAAACTGACATACCTTGCCAGGGTATGCAGCCTAGACTCTTAGATGGGAAAAACACAACTTTGAAGCCTCAAGTCATTCAAGGAACTGTCTAATGTAATACCATTTAAGATTCCTTGAAGTATTAATCTAATACCAATCATTGCTCTTTTCTGTGGCTTTCAAGTATTATTTCCACTTCTGTAAAACGGATACTCTTTTTTTAACATCCACGCATCACAATGCATCCAATATGGATTTTTCTAAGTTGTTGTGAAAGTTGATTAGCACGCCGAAGAGACAATTAAACTTAAATACGGATGCAGCAGGGTAGACATGTCAGTGTAAGGGGAACAACAGAGAAAAGTGGTCTGTGCTCTTTCAACCTCTATACCATTACTAGGGAATAACAGACTAGAACAAAAATAATCTAAAGAAAAAAGTGAAGTACTAATCAGAATTAACTTTTTCAGCAGCTATTGAGTGAATCAACAATTGTGGCCTCCCCAAACAAGCAAAAAAAAAATCCACTTATACGTAATAGGACAGCATTCTTCTGGTACCAGGCTGGCACAAAATGAAATCAAGTTATCTGGTTTACCATAGTTTTCCTGGGTGAGTCTGGCCAATTAACTGATCTCAGTTCCCAGGTGCAAATGGATGATCAGACTTCTTTTGCTCACTTTTTTGATTATTTAAACAAATAAGTCTCATAGATTTTTACAATCTCCTCTATGTACATTGTATAGTTCCTCACGTAGTGGTGCAAATGACAATTCCATAATACGTATCTTAACAAAATTTATAAAAATAAATCCAGGAGAGTTACTCAGTGAGATATCAGTGTGTAGGCTGAAAATTGTTGTTTAATACAATAAGTCGGGTCATATTTCTAAATTTGCTTTTGATACTCCTTTAACAAATCAAACCCTTCTGATGGAGATGCACATTGCTGTTTCTACACTAATTTACATGTCATGTTCTCAGCTATTTCAAAAGAAAACAAATAATGTGTCTTTTTAGCCGAGTAAACAATCTCTGATTTTATCTTTATTGCACACACTAGCAGATAAGCGAAGTCATTTCTGTCAAACACTCAGCAAGATGGCTGCAAATAAATAATTCTGAAAATAAGTAACTGGCATAAGAAGTATTAATGTTGAAAACCCTTTCCATTGTATGTCCTTGTATTGACTAAGCAAAATTAAATGAGATACCATAAATATAAAATAGAAGATAGATGGTACACTGGGGGGGGGAGAAGTAATTACCTATTATATTTACTAGTTTTTCCCTACATAACTGCTGTGTAAATTGAACAACCAGCAACAAAGGCTGTAAAAAAAGTATAAAAATGTACTAAATTCTCAGTTTTCACTTGCTATATATGGGAGGGATGACTAGTCTATTAAATCCAATGTTTAGCAGAAATATGTAAGCACAACTGATATTAGTGCAAGATTTTTGAAATCACGGCTGTGCCTATCCAAACCTCAAAAACAGAAACTCTTCTACTATGTCAATTTTATGAACACATAAGCTAACAAAATTGATACTGTTTTAATTCAGAGCTGATATAATAATTTTAAAAAGACAATCATAGAGAAACAGTGCTTTCTTGCTGCCTGAGTCATTTTGTTCACCAAACCCCCCTGCTGCTGCGGGGAGAGAGAAGCTGTAGTGAGGTGAGATACGCTCACCAGCAGGACAGGATGGGAGCTTTAACGCAAGTGATGTGCTGCTGTGAACTGAAAATGCTTGAAGAATTTAAACTAACCATTTCAGATTATTTTTTAACTTGTAGCAAAATAACTGCCAGATACAAGCGATGTTGTGTACTCTCTTATGGTATGATACGATGGTCGTTTCAAAACGCATCAAATCCTTTCCTGTTAAAACACTGTTTAATGCATTCTTTCATAGTGCCTCCCTGCTGAGGTTATGCTACATGTTGCTGCTTCCAAACGGCTGATGGCTTTTAGCCTAATGAATTTATTTCTCAAAAGGACACCTGAATACCTTGTGGGTCATATAAGGAAAACAGAAGACCTGAATAGGGATTTGGGGGTTTTGTTTTCATTTTTACACCATGTCAAGACTAAAGACACTTCAGTGATACAACCTCTATGCCAGGGAAGAACATCTGTTCAAAAATATTGGAAGCCCTTCCATTGCCTGCTTGGAATTAATCTCAATCATAACGATGGTTCCTAGAGTGGAAAACCATATCCCGACTCAGTTTAAGACTCAGGCTTTCACTGTCTTTACTCAAAGCAAAACCTTGGAAGAGGAAAGCTGAACTGTATGCTCCCATATCCCACTGGAAAATCTGTAAAATAATAATGAAAAAAATCACATACAGCAGAAAGAAAAAAAAAAACAAAACACACAACCAAAACAAAAAACCTCCCCAAAACCAAAACAGCAGAAAGAATCACAAACTGGATCTCTTGCTATGAAAAACAAAACTATTTTTACATTTCTCTTTTCCTAATATTTCTGTGCAATAGTTGTAAAATGAGGTTCATTAGTGAGCGGCAATACTTGCCCTCAGATTTTATTTCAAAACACATGCCAAAATATGAACTGTGTTTTGAAATTTTTAATTATTACAGCTTATATGTACCTTATTCTATTTTTACTTTTTTTTTAAGAAAAACCCATACTTACACCTTAGGAGTTAAGCGCCCGTGGTACTTAGCATTGCCACTGAAAACACGTATGTTCAAGGCCACACACCAGCTTCACTGGTATACTCCCTAGCAGTATACTGTTTCACAGCTGCTAGAAGCTTATCTATAAACACAGGGACAATTACATCACATTCTACTTAATTCTTTAAATGTCTTTATATTCCTGAATATTTATAAACTCTCAAGTTTCCCAAGCCGCACAGTACTAAAAATTTCTATAAAAGGGAGAGCGTTCTCAACTCAGCCCAAACCGTGACAAGAGGGGCTGTCCGTGATCAGAGTATGCTCTGAAAAATGACTACCCAAGACTTCCTTTCACTTATGAAACACTAATCTGATTTCTGTTGTCTTTACCGTCTGTCTAGATTTCTTTTGTTGAGATTTATAGTTATTGCTTCTTTCAGACTTTGTAAAATGGCATATCTGTTGGAGATTTGTTTTAGAAATAGGGAAGGGAAGGAAAGAGAAAGGAATGAATGCCAAACAAAGGAGAAAGCTAGTCTGGGTATTTTTGCCATTTCTTGTTTAAAATACTAAAAATCACCTGTTCAAGCTCCCCATCCTCCACCCCCTAATGAGAATTGTTAGTAAAAAGAAGCAGTCCAGCCCACCCCCTGACGTCTTTAATTGACTTCATAGCGAGTGTTATCAAGAGCTACTCAAGCAGTGCTAATGGTGTCTGCAGTTTGCTCACACATGGCATGGCTGGCATTCCTTGGACCTTAAAAGGGCTAATAGGAGAGTGTAATCTCCACTCAGCATGGCAGCAAAGACCACGAGTGATCTGGAAAACAACAAGTAATTAGAAAGTATTCTTCCCCAGATGGAAGGGAGGTGGAAAACGAAGATAAAGCTGGTACCCAACCATGGAGTTCCCTAACTTTGCTATTATGGAACTTCTAGCACAACAGAGTGATATTTCAAAGAGTGTGACATTCAATAATTAAAGGAATAAGTCCGTCACTTAGAAATGTGGGCTTCTAATTTTTATCTGTGATTGAGTACTTCACAGAGAGATATACAATGGGGGTTATAGAGAGAGGTAGCTTTTAAGATTTTTTTTTTCTATCAGTGTTTCTCCAGTAACTTCAGTAAGACACTTGAACATCATCGTATTTTTTACTAACTTATTAGCAATGGTAAACTGAACTTTGGAAATCTAAAACATTTTCGTACTTAAGACTCTGAAGCACTTCACAAACTCTGAACAAACCTCACTGACTCCCAGGAAGAAAGAAGAAATATCTAAGTGTTGCTTCACTCCTCCCTAAAATGAAATGGTTCAAATCATGTTTAAAGGCATGCAGAAATACTACTTGAGAGTCTAGAATAAGAAATGCAATAATGCTAATACACATTGCAATGGGAAATTTGATGGTTAGTGTAAAAAACTACTGCATAATTTGAAGCCTTGTGGGGAAATAAAGACCAAGTTGGCAGAGGGCCATGCAGTTACCATGTGGAAGGGAGTGATGCGGCCATGAAGATGCTGCAGCATCATGGGACACAAAGCCTGCAAGCAGCCCCGAGGAGTGCTACAAAGCAGCCGGGCTACATGTCCCCTATCCTTTCCTGCTCCGGTAAATTCCACCCTTCCTACCATATTGTACCTACAGCAACAATGCGCAAGTGGTAACAGAATTAGGGGGCCAGGATGAGTGCTTGTGGTCTTTGCACAATGCAGCGGTGCTGATCAGAGGGATCGTGACTGCAGAGAAGAGAAATGTCTTTATGTTAATTTTCACTAAGGAAAGTGACAGGCATATTTTTATCCCATAGGTATTCCTAAAATATGTTTAATAATTATAATGTTTTTAAAAACAACAATTAAAAAGTATTTTCAAGAAAGATTATGAAAAAAAGAAAATCGGCTGTGATTTCAACTTGATTGCCCCACTGTGAAGGTAGTGACTAATGAGTGTTAAAGAGTACATCTAAACAAAAAGGCAGGAGAGGTGCTGTCACAGATATCTATCTATCTATAGATTTAGAAAAATAAAAGCAAAAAAAGCGCAACATAATGTTAACCTTTAAGAAAAAGAAACTAAAGACATTGTGGGCATCATATCCCCATTTAGCTGTAGAGTAGCTGATAGCATACGATTAAGATCAGAACAATGAAGCATTTATATAATACACATTGATAAAGCTAGACCTAACAGAACGGAAAATACTGCCTCTGCCTTATTTGAATTGTTGGATATTGTTAATGAAACAGGGAGAATGGGGGGAGATTTGGTAGATATAACTTACTCGGTTTGACAAAAGCCTGTGATAAGATCCTTGACAAGAAACTATTAAGGAAAATAAATAACCATAGGATAAGAGGTAAATTCTTGTTGTGGATTAAAAATTAGCTAAGTGATAGGAAACAAAGAGTGGTAATTGATGGCTGCTTCTGCAAGTAGAGAGAAGTTAAGAGTTGGGTACCTCAGGGATCTGAAACAGGACAGGTGTTCAATACATATATTAATGGGTTCAAAGCTGAAATACACTGAAAGTAAAGAAAAATCAGTGAACAACACAAAAGTATTTTCCAAAGGATAAATATGGCTGAGATATGCCACAAGGTTCCATTCAAATTGGCATACTGATACTGAAACAGCAGACAACATTTAATTTTATATAAGGATGAAGGTATATACATTCAGGAGGATTACTGAAGGTCATCTCTGTGCTCCAACTAGCTCTGGAATAACAATCTAACTGGAGATAAAGGGGCGAAAAAGTCAGGAAAGATAAAAGCAATGAGGTTCCAGAGATACAGCAATATAACTTGCCGTCAATTTAGATTATTTCTGAACTCCAAAATAGTATTTTACAATTGACACCCAAGCTTTCAATTGTTTTTTTTTTGTTCAAATACTTGTGCATTGTCTCAGTCTAATCACTATACTAAAATAAGCAGAACTTTCCACAGCATTTTATTTTCAGTAAATACAGTTCAACCAGCTGTGTTCGTCCTTTCCTCTAGCAGTGCCAAAAGTACCATACAATTATCAACATCTGTTAGAAGTGCTTTTCAAATTTGATTCCAAAAATATGTACTTCTGCCTCCTGCCTTGAATTCAAATATAAAAAGAATAAAGCACAGCACAAACAAAGAATCTATCATATACCAGCTGCAATTACAGGGCACAGCTACAGAGACGCATTAAGAACTAAGCGTAGTACATCCCGATGTATTTACATTAGCCTAATCTAGCTGGCCCAGTCAACTCTACAGTCAAGGTGAACGGCACGAGTTTTAGTACTCAGTAGCAACTCTGGAGTATTTGCCAGGAGTCCTGGGAGAGTTTACATCATGTTGCTACCATAAACTAAAGCCTTTCTCATGCAGACGTACCCAAAGAGGACAGCTGGACTGAGGCTGATTGTTTAAAAATCAGAGTAGACAGTTAATGAAGTTACAGTACCAAATGCACAGAACACATCCAACTAGCAATGTTAATAACTTGTTTGATTAACATTTCAATTTTATGGCTACTTGGAGTGATGATCAATGTTTAAACTGATCAGATTTTTACCTACCTTTCTCCCAAATACTTTACTGTCTCCACATTAAATAGTAAGTCATGAAAAAAAACGACACTACTATTCTTTAAACAATAATATATGAATAATTTCTCCACTGCAACTCTTTATAGTCATACAAGTAATCTTGACAGTACACCTACCCATCCAGTAATCTTAAAATAAGCACTTGCGGTGCTATGTCATCTGCACTTGCCTATGGAGGAGGGCAGACATGCTGAAGAAGAGGCAGCCACAGGGTAGAGATCCAGGTTTGGCTTACCTGATTCTTGTGCTGCATCCCCAAGGGCTCAGAGTGGATGCAGATACCACAAAGAAATAGGTAAGAAAGGGGAAGAAGAACAGAGAGAGTGGGGTGAGAAGAGAAGCAAAGGAGACAGACTCCTCAACAGGGTATGTTCTTCGACCTTTTTTGAATAGGCTGATTTAGTGAGCAAGTGACTATGTGGAAGTAGAGAAAACCAACCCTGTTTTTGTCTAGGTTCACATCTAAACACAGTGTGAATAGTATTTGCAGCACTGGAGTGATCCAGTTAGAAAAGAATGAAGTATCAGCATGTGTGTTTTTACAGAATATTTTTAATTAGCTTAACACATCACCTTCTTGGTATTTTTTTTCTTAATGTTTTAAGAAGTATTGTAATGAAATATTTGAATATCATTTTTTCCTGTATGATTTAGTAAATGCTGGTTTCCCGGTTACCAATGGAGCTTGAAATTAATATTTTTTCTTTCTACTATTTAACTGTTTCAATCAAATGAATGTCTCTGTGGATATTATTTGTTAATTGTGTATTCTTCCTGGTCACTTTAAAGAAACACAGAATTGAGCTGTTTGTTTTCTTTCAGTAGAAAAATATGAGAGAGTAACACACTTTATTTTAACTCAGTATTTAGAAACCAATAACCTTGGACTAGAGCCCTTGCCATTTTGTGTCTTATTCTTATTTCACAAGGCCATTTGACCATAGACTACAGACTGTCTCTTGTACTAAGTGAGAATTATATTCTTTCTCCATATTTATTATAAGCATTCAAATATCAAAATATGCACTTTGCCCTTGAAGAAATCTCCAGGGAAAAGAATAACAGTAAATGAAAGGATAAAAACGTGGTGTAGAATTTTGGGGTAAGGAAAGAGGTGTTTTGACACTCTCCTGGTTTAGGCTGGGACGGAGCTACTTTTGTCTCCAGCAGCTACCGTGTTTTGGCTTTAGTGTGAGAAGAACGGTGATAGCACACTGATGTTGCTGGTTGCTGCTGGACGACCAAGGATATTTTGCAGTTTCCCAGGTTTTGCTAACGTGCAGGTGCAAAACTTGGGAGGGGTAGAGCCAGAATAGTTGATCCAAACTGGCCAAAGAGAGTATTCCATACCATAGACGTCATGCCTGGTATAAGTAAGGGTTGGCCAGTGGGCCACTGCCCTTCTTGTTCCCTTCTTTTCCCTTTTTTCGTTCATTCGGGCCTTTTCGTTTGTTCGGCTGTTTGTTCCCTCGCCTGCTCTCCCTGGAACTTGCTGTTCTGGGATAGCTGGTGGGGGGGGATACCCCTGCTCCCTGACTGCTGCTCGGGACGGGCTGTATCGGTCGTTGGGTGGTGAGAAATTGTGCATCGTTTGTTTTATATATTCTAGTAACCTTATATATATTATTATTGTTATTGTCATTAATATATTTTTATATTTTTCCTTTGCTGTCCTGGTGAGCTGTTTTTATCTCAATCCACGAGTTTTCCTTTCTCTCCGATTCTCCTCCCCACCCCACCAGGGAGGGGGGAAGTGAGTGAGAGTCTGCGTGGTATTCAGTGACCAGCTGGGGTTAAACCACGACAGACACTTAGCAAAACTTGAAATAAAAAGGGAAAAAACCCTCAGCTCTGCTTTACATCAACATTTAGATTTTTTATCTACCTGTAATGGCCCATTTAATTAAACACTCTGCTGGAAACAAATAGTTTTTTGTATGATAAGCCAGTATTGTGAAATTCACTATGAGAGGCATTCAGTCTCTACTTTTGAGAAGTTATAAACAGTAGAAAGGAGTTTGTTAAGAAAAAAAAATTTAAAACTACAAACCAATTAATTTTAGCATTTCATTCCAAGCATCTTGCCATTACTTGAAAGATTTTATGCCTGCCCAAACAGGTAGTCTCAGATGCTTTGTATTAAGCAGCCGAGTCAGCAATTGCCATGCTCACAAAATATGACAGTACAATTGATTACTGCCTTTTTTTTTTCCACCTCCCAGATAACTGTTTTCCTTTGAAGTCAGAGGCCAAGAGATAAAACATCTGTTATCCTCCAAAGCTTTCTTTTTAACCAGGAGTGTTTCCCCATGGCCAAGGAAAGAGTGGTGTAATTGCTATTTTGTTCCTAATAATTATAAAATTGTTAAGTAGATGCTATAAGTGTAGAAAAGCTTTTTAGCACATACAGATATGAGGAAGTATATTGGATTTATTCACTTTTGTGCTCATTTTGCAGGACTGAACAGCAGTGTTGAGATAAAACCTAGCTGCGTTCAACCAAACAAACATCTACTGATGCACATGTTGATGCTTATCATTGGAAGGCATCGTCCAGCTAATGAAGACGATGTATAGTAGCTTAACAACACTTTATTTACTGGAAAAGGGACAAAATTTTCCTCTTACTAAAGTGAAATACAATAGTACTGTACTGAAATCAGAGAAGCAACCTTTTGTAGAATGGATACAAGTGCAAAGGAGAATGGGGCGCAGGAGCTTTGCATGTGTGCTTTGTTCTGTTATGTAGTACGACAGTACTACTCGGAGAGAAATGTTCTGCGTATTAGGCCACATGTGACGTGAAGTTCGTTGCTCACGGAAAAAATGTATAATCTCCATTGCATAAAAGAACTTGAAAACCTGTCTTCTCTAGTCATCGGTGCACCCCAAAAGAGAACATTGGAGACATAAAACAAACGTGAAGGAAAAAATTACTGGTTGACTGAATATGTCCAGAGAAAAATTAAAAATTTATTCTTTGTCAACTGCCACCCCACTGAGGGATTTAAGATGCTTGAGTTTTCTCCATCTGTATAAAAGATGCTCCCCTGCCCCCATATCACAACTCCTGATACACTGAGCCTGTAGGTATATGTATATCTTATATTCAGACCTGCCAGCCTCTTGAAAGAAACTTGAGAAATTTACCTATTAAATAAATATGGATTTTCCTTCTTTTATTTTCTTTCCTTCTTTCTCCCTTTTTCCCAGCGTTCAGTTCCCCCTACAGATCGTAGGTATGGTGGAAGCACTGTGCAAACTGCTACCGTGCTCCCTTCGTTTCATCACTTCACCTTCTAACTTGGAAATAGCTGGCTGGATCTGGAGACGCGTAACCGGGGCAAGAAACACTGTGCTAGGGAGTGTTCAAATACCCACTTTGACAGCTATGATATTCCCTTGTGATTTAGACAACAGAAGAGCAAGGCAATGCAGGAACAGAAAATTCTCAAAAGTGGGAGTGAGGAAGGTGAGAGCTGAAAGAAGAGTAGGTAAGTCCAGTAGCTAAGCAAGTGCACGGCCCATATCTGAGACCGACTCTTTTTAAATAGCAAGGCTGTGTTTGTAGAAGGGGCAAACTACTTGTGAATTATTTGATGTGGGATAAAATCCATATCAAATATACACCAGAACCTCTGCAACTGCTAGGCCAGAGACCAGCCTTCTTATCCACAAAAATTCTAATACCTATAACTAAAGGTATTATCTTGCTAACAAGAGAGCCATATCATCATTCCTTTTTTCCTCTAAGTAGTACATTTCCTACTATTACAGTGATTTCAGTTTATTTACAGGATCTTAAGTTTGTGCTTTTTGAGTGTACTCACTAGCATACATCAGTAAACTTAAATTTAGCAAGTATAGATCTTTATCTACTCTGGAAAATTCATAAAGACTTGAAACTAAAAAAAAAGTTTGGAAACACTTATTGTAAGATCCTTTCAATAATGAAGAACTGCCTTTCATCCAGTTATGTTTTCCTAATCGGTCTTTTTTACCTTTCAAGCACCTAAATCTTTTGCAAGATTCTTAGTTTCCCCCCACTCCTCTTCCTCCTTACCAGTTCTTTAATATATATGTTAAACATTGCTGGAACTAGTATCCAACTCCAGGCAATTCATTTTAATCTTGTCATTATGATGAAAAATAATCCCTTATTTCTAATCTTAGGTTTGGTTCTTTTTCCTAGTTTGTACTCCAGGACAGTATTTGGTCTTTCACCTCAAGACTATATGCATATTTTAAAAGCCTACCACAAAATGTTTTTTAAATTTTGCCCTGCCACCTAATACTAGATTAGAGAGGCAGGGCTCTCCTCAAGAGAAGTCATGATTATCTGTCATCTACACATGCTTGTTTGGGCATTATGTTATCTTTCGGTTACTATTTGATCTACTTTGTTAGTACTGAGTTAAGGACCACTGTTCCCCAAGATTGTTCCAATAACAGTATTAGTGACAGTCACAGTATCTCGCATTTTGTTCTAAACACAATACCAGTCGTCCTAAAATGCTGCAGGGGCCTGACAGAACGTACCCCAGATATCCCAGGGTATGGCAGCATTTCGGAGTGGTTGTCTGCTTTCCAAGTTCTGAAACTTAGCCCTTTTTTTGCTCAACTCTCACCTTAATATCCCTCTTGTAGCTTGCACCTGAAATCTGTTCCTGGATGTAAACTAGAAGTGCTGGCACATATATATAGTGAATCATTCAGAAACTATAATCACATCATAATTAGAAAGCAGTTATCTTCTAATAACTTTAATGAGAGTCATACTAGTCAACTTCTACCTAATATTTAAGTAATATAGGTAACTAAACAGATAAGGGTTTAATCCATATCTGAATCAGTAACGTATCCAATGTGGTAGGCATAAAAACACCACTGGTTTTGCTTCGTTTTCATTACTATAGGGGGAAAGAAATTGGCATATAAAATAGTTTCCACTGAAAATAAGCTCTTTAAATTAAAGTACTCCTTTGAGACTTGCTGTTTAAACTATCTATTGCATCCACAAGGAAGAGTTGAAAAGGGAAACCTAGACTTGCAGCAAACTGCTAGCTAGACAATAGCTCATTGGCAGACAAGCCCCTCCAGATTTTGAGTCGCTCTAAGATACGAACAGATTTAGCAGACACTGTAGCAACTATCATTGCAAAGCAGTCTTTTATACCATGATGCTAAAGAAGATTAAACCCAAAAGAGCATAAGAAAGCTTAATAAAAATATTGAAAATATTGAAAAAGGAGGGATTTTCTTGGAAAATAGAAAAATCCCAACTCTACTAGCAAAAACATTCAAGAAGATTAAAATGAATGGTTTCAGAAAACACTGATCAGAAGAGAAACAAGAAGATAGAGAAGTTATAGTAGTCTTTGTGTAAGAAAGGAGGGGGGGAAGACTGATTTTATGCAAATCACTGCATATATAAGACAATAAGGGATGAGAAGCATCTAGATTTTTTTTTTTTGGATCTGTGACTTTCAATTTCAAGGTAAATTGCTAAGTTTTCTTTGTTAAAATACATACAGCTTAAATACAAGAAGGAAGTCTCTTCCTGGTCTTCCAACTAAAATAATTTATTTCATATACGGCTGTTTAAACTTAGGTTATTAGAAACACTGCCCCTAACTTCAACAGGTACTAAATGCCTTCCTTTTTTAGAATTAGAAGTTTATGGTCTAAGTCATCTTCATCTTGACCACTGAAGGCAAAGATTCAGCTACTGCGATAGTTAACATCAATTGTTAGCGGGTGATGAGATACCTCCTTCATTCTAAAGTGTGACGAAATTCACAAGATATAGGCAATAGGACAAGAGGCAACAAGCACAAGTTGGAAAGTGAGAAATTATGATAAGCTGTAAGGAAAAAATTCTGCCGATGAAGATGGTCAAACACAAGTTGCTCTGAGAGTCTGTGCGATCTCCATCCTTGGAGGACTTCAAGATTCAGCTAGACATGTCCCTGAGCAACTTGGCCTATTTAGACCTGCTTTGAGGAGGGGGCTGGACTAGAGAGCTCTGAAGGTCCCCTCCAGCCTCAGTTATGTTGTGATTCTCTGCTGGAAGAACTGACTTATATGAGGACAGACAAATCAGAATAACCACGTTTGATGAACTTCTAGGAGAATATACGTGATAATAATCCATGGATACTTGAAAGGAATAAGCACTCTGGGTAGACACTGACGTCCCATAGAGTGTTTAAAACAAGAAGAGAACAAACGTAGGAAAAATGGATGTAGAGGAACCAGGCCAGCCTGAACACTTCCAGACATTAACACAGCAGTGTCCTCACTGAATATGGAAGGAATTGATCCTTCCGCTCTTTACTTTGGAAGTATAAGCCAAGCACTATATTTCTCTTGCCTTGGTGCCTTAGTACCTTAGCATTAGGTAATAAACACATCAGGAATTCTTTTGTTTGAATAGTTATGAAACAGCCAACTCCACAGCAGGTAAAAAGAGGAGGAGGAGGTGAGGAAGAACTGATTAAAAAAGAAGTTTCCTGTGCTTAACTGGGAAATCCGCTTAAACGGGATGTCTCCCAGGGAACTAATTTAAACCCGATGATACTTAATAGCTATGATTGGTGCTTAGTAAGTAGGGTAATTATGTTTAATGGGGATGCCTTAAGGCAATTGAGTGGCACTTAAGTCTTTTGTATGTCTCAATCTCATGGTACTTCTCTCCATTTTCTCCTCTAACAGCTTTCTGACCCTCTGTAACAGCTATAAATGTAGAAAATGTATACATCACCACCTGTTTCTATGAGTTTGTCCCTTCTGTGCTAAATGCAGGGTCACCATACAAAGCATGTATTTGTTGCCTCCTCTGCTCCTATCACTGCATGAGCCACAGTACCTAGCCAAAATATTGGCTTCTCTTATCATTATAGGATTATCTAATAACATGAGGCTTGATACTGCCCCACTGAAGCTAATGGAAGTTTTCCAGAAGCAGAATCAGATTCAAGCTGAGTTTTGCTCAACCCCATGCAGTAACGCTGTGCTCTGCAGTAGGACTTCCTTGCAGCAAAATGGAACAGGAATATTCTAGATTTCTTTTAAAAATTCTTCATAAATGTAATGAGGATATGAACTTTGTGGACAGTTTTCTCTGGGATTTAAACTAACTATAGCTCTTGCATTATTATATGAGGTGGTCATCAAGACATAATTTGGAATGTTGCGTTTGTTGTAATACAAAATCTATAACTGTGGTTGTGAAAAAAAAAAAAAAAAAAGAGGAGGAAAAAAGCTACTTAAACTAGGACCTATATTAGGGGTAAAAAGAAGTCATAGGTTGGCCATAAATAAGTTTATGTTGGAGACTAGAAAGCCTCTAACTATTAGAGCTATCAGATCCTGAAACGACTTTCTAACAAGCACAGTGGAGAATAAAACAGATTTTCTGATGGACCTCACTCAATAACTTTGTGAAAGAGATGATATAATGTCATGTCCAGAATAGCTGGAGAATAGATTTATTGATCCGGAATGTGGGTCTCAATCCTATTTTCCTAAAATAATTTTCAATACAAGAGTGAAGCCATCAGAGAAAGCAAAATAAAGCATCTTTAATTCAACTTACTGTTGCCACCGTCTCAAGGAACCTGACTGCATCCTCTTAACAGAGATGGCTGGATTACCAGCAGTCTTACTTTTCTTGTCTGCAAGTCTAGCTAGTCAGTGGACTACAAATATTAATCATGTTTTTTCACGGTAACAAATATAGTTATATATATTTATATAAATAAATTGAAACGTTGCAAGTTAAGCACATGGATGCTGTATTAAACACTTGCAATCACAAGGTTTAAGCATTTGAAATTTAATATAACAAGAAAATTGCAAGGCTGTTAGTGTTAAAAGGTACCAGCAAGGTGGCTTTATGAGGCTTCTCACTGAGCTGTGATAGGCATGTGATTAAAACACAATTTTAATAAAAGATACAGACCTACCATTAAAGAGAAATTTAAAAAAAACCACATACATATTTTACGATTTTCAATGTGTCTTTGCCAGATGGCTAAAATACCCAATTTCCCACTCCAAACCTGAACTGTAGAAAGGTCAGTTCCCAACTGTGGGGTAAAAATGCCTTTTATAAATCCATTTGCAGACCATATCCTGAGCCTACACAGACAAAATTCCTAGTCAAGACATTATTTTTCTTATTATATGTATTTTAGTAATTATAACACGTGCAGATTCCTTACCACACTTGTCTCTCTAAAACATATATTAGCAAGAGCCTACAGACATCATCTGTTACTGTCTTCAGTTCTCACTGATTACAACACTCCTAAGGGTTGGACTTTATAAGGATCTCTCAGCTTCCCAGTGTCTCATGCTTTAGAATCAAATGTCCTTTTGGCAAAGTTATTGTGCTTTTAAAGTATCATTAAAAAACAAGAATTATATTTTGAAATATTTTAAACTCCACAGTTACCAACACTTAGGATGTTTAATATGAACAGGACATTAAATCATTATATTTCATCCTGAAACCACAAAAGACTATCTTAGCAGTAGTCTGTTCACACAGCTCCTGTGGAAATTAGTATAGGTTTGTGCAAAGGAAATCACTCATACAATGAGATCTCTCATATTGAATTGTTAGATTTACCCTTAAGCAATATTCCAAAGTAAACCGATTAAATCAAAACGCAGTCCATTTTTGGATAGGCATTGGTAAAACTGGTTACTATTGCTGTTGGATAATAAAATTAGCAAGTTACATTAGCGTTGATACCATTATCGGTATCCTTTTCACAGTGAAGTCCAACCATTTAAACCATTTCACATCTCTGAGTTTACTCTTATTGCTTTTCTATATAAGAAAAGTAGACTTACTGAAAGATTAAATCACTTATCAATGGTTACACAGCATGCGAGTGGCAGATCCATCCTCAGAGCCTAAGCCAACCTTCTCATTCTACCAACTCTACTGTTTTCCTCTAGTATGTCTTAAATGTACCACGCAGTCAGAATCCTCAGCTTTTAGTCATGTTCAGAAATACTTTCCTTGCAAGCAGTACCATGATTTCAACAGAAATAATGAGTAAAATACAATTTAACATGATCATGGTTCTGTCAAGCCCTAAATTAAAATCAAAGTTCAGAATACTAAAGAAAAGATATACTCAAAACATTCCTTACTGAGGCACCTGTATGATAAATTTATCCTTTTACTGTTATACCCTTTGTTTCTGTGCTTGTAACTCTTCTGAGGCACAGGTTAGATTAGAAAAAAAATTAAAATGTGAATGATGGGAGAAAATTGAGCTGAGCGGAAATGTAACATAAAATTTAAGTATAAGACATTGTTTCTGTGCTTGGGGTTTTGTGTTCGGGGTTTTTTTAAACATTTTAAGTTTGGATGCACACATATAGTTCATCATTAGTAATGAATCTACAGGAAACAAAAGTAGCAGTTGCTTGAAGAGGATAATGCAGAGGAAAATGATATCAGACAGAACTGGATTTGGATGCTGCTTCCTGCATCCTCTGTTGTTAAAAAAGCATCAGTGCTCCAGAAGAAATGAAAAAGCTAGAGCTTCCCAGAGGTGTCTATGCATTTAAAAAACGGTGTGCTCTCAGAAAAGTTCAAAGCATGCTGAAAACATTGATGACAACTGTAAATATACGCGAAATCACCAATATGAAGACATTTTCCTTAAAATCATGAAGTATTAGATACAATTTTGGGGAAGAGTTATGTGTATAAATACTGTCTGTTTCCTCCCTTAATGCACTCCAATTTATGTTGTGTTAATCTATGAGAGGGAAGGGATTAGAAAAGAAAAACATTCACAAAAGTTGGTGCAGCTCTTTTCTTAAGCCGGAGGTAAATCTCGTTATTCTGATTGACCCTCAAGCTCCTTAAGGACACCCAACAACAGGTTAGACACAGGTTCTGCTGAGCGACAGTTTAATTCATTTGGGCGACAAACTAGTTTGTAAATGTCACAATATCTGACTCATTTCCTGGCCAATGTCCTCCAAAATATAAACTACAATATGGGCAAGAATGTGCCGTAAAGAGATAAAAATAGATCTACCATCGACTAAAGCTGTTTCCCCCACATCTCCTTCAAAACAAAGAGGAGTGCTACTGCATAAGAAATCAATACTCTAAATATAAAGGAAGGTCCTCAATTATTGCAAATAGCTAGAGTTTACCAAACAATATAATGTGTGTTCTTATTTGGAATTTTTCTGGCACCTTCAGCTACACTGCAGTCAAACGGCATATGAACAAAAAGTGATACAAACATCATTACTAAGCATCCAAAGCAAAAACATATGTGATGAGCTCCTGACGTACATGCAGCGAACTGGTGTGTGCTAACAGAGAACAACAAATATTTTTAGAGCGTGCACAAAGAGGCCCCCACTAATAGCCTGGTCACTAGTGACAACGGTGAAGAACCTCACGTACTTGTTTTTGTTAAATGGGTGCACTGCTTATTGCAAATCAAACACAACTGAGAGAACCAGCTCCAAAACAGACATGATCTAAACAGCCTTGTCCTTTAAGGTGGAAAATCTATGTTCAGTGCAGTAAATACAGCTTTGTGCACAAAGACTTAATAGAGCCAGACCTGAAAAAAATACCAAAGTGATCCAAGAAAGTAAATGACATCTGACTGGCTTGTTTACACATCCTCATTTCCCCCAACCATTTTGCTTCATTTACTACACTTTGTCACTATGCGAGTGTTTGGGGGATTTCAAATGGACTCATTCTGTTCTAACAGATGTCAAAGAAGAGGTACATTGGTTTTAATGCCTATTTGGGGACATATGGGAATAGGTTTTTTCTCTGTATAAAAAGTCCGCAGCAGTCATCCAGCAGGATCTGTCTCCATTCTTTCCCATATTTATATCCTCCTAAATTTCCTCAAAATTATCAAGTCACTGTTATATACTAATACACTGCTGCTCATGTAATATTTTCTGAAAGCACTTCATTGTTGCAGTATCAGTCAGACACAAGAGTGAACCTGCCACAACTTTACCACCACCACAACTCTGGACAGAAAGAGACATTTGTCAACAGCAACCTCTTCTGTTTCCAAAGTAAAACAAAAAACCCCAAACTAAAACTCATATGCACATACACACGTATATAACGCTTTCCATCTGAAACAACATTAAGAAAAGCTCAGCTACAAATGGAAGTCATTACTATAATTAACCAAAAAGTTAAAACTTTTAAAACGTTGAAACTAATATGGCATTTTAGGGACAAATTCTTAAATGCATTACTAAATAACATATCCTACTGTTACAGAAACACATTATACTTTGTGTACATCACATACTCTCAAGAGGCTGTCACTTGTATTTTTTTCCAAATAAATGTGAAAATTGGTTAAATTTCTAGGCCATAAGCTAAATTTTTCCTTAGATATATGAATAAAAATCACAATAAATGATATAAGCACATGGAGTGCACGTAAGAGATCAATTTGTCTTCACTTTAGGCTACTACTGTGAGCTAGTATATATTACTTCCTCCCTGACAACCCTTTGCTAGAGAAAGCACAAGCCATCAAAACATGCAGTCTGCCAGTTGTGTGCCACCACATAATGTTCTTTTCTTTTTTGGCTTTAACTTCCACTTTTTGTCTGTCTTCCCGAGAGATTCCTCAGCACTAAATGCTACTGAGAAACAGCTAGTGGCCTACTGCCAGACACACACACACACACAAAATCAATGTAATTTTTTCTCACAATTAGCAAATAATTCAGTGATCTCTTCTTGGTCTTCAGAAAGAAAGGCTATGTTATCTTTCAGTTCAAGCAAAGATCCTTTACATCTACTTTAATAAAAGGCTTATCTCACCAACTTGATGAATCAAGACACACCTCCAAAGAAGACAATACCTTGGGGTAACTGAGTTACATACCTGGTTACTCTAAGTTGTACTCAGTAATTCTATAACCTACTGTCCTGGTTTAGGCCAGGACGGAGTTAGTTTTGTTTTCAGCAGCTCCTGTGTTTTGGCTTTAGTGTGAGAACAATGGTGATAGCACACTGATGCTGCTGGTTGCTGCTGAACCACCAAGGACATTTTGCTGTTTTCCGGGTTTTGCTAATGTGCAAGGGCAAAAAGTTGGGAGGGGTGGAGACAGGATAGTTGATCCAAACTGGCCAAAGAGAGTATTCCATACCATAGACGTCATGCCCGAGACAAGTGAGGGTCAGTCGGTGGGCCACTAGGCTTTTGAGGCTTTTAGACCCTTGACTTGCCTTAATCGTTAAGCTTCCCTTCAGGTTGCTTTTTGTTTCCCTATTTTTCCTTTTTGTTTTTCGTTCGTTTGGCTGTTTGTTCCCTCGCCTGCTCTCTCTGGAACTTGCTGTTCTGGGATAGCTGGCGGGGGATACCCCTGCTCCCTGACTGCTGCTCGGGACGGGCTGTATCGGTCGTCGGGTGGTGAGAAATTGTCTATCGTTTGTTTTATATATTCTATTATCCTTATATATATTGTTATTATAATTATTAATATATTTTTATATTTTTCCTTTGCTGTCCTGGTGAGCTGTTTTTATCTCAACCCGCGAGTTTTCCTTTCTCTCCAATTCTCTTCCCCACCCCAGCGGGGAGGAGGGGAGTGAGTGAGCGGCTGCGTGGTGTTGGGTTACAATTTGGGGTTAAACCACGACACCTACGTAGATGTTGTAGTCTTTGGATGACATCCTCTCTTTTTTGTTATTTAAAAAATGTCCTGATCTTGCAGATTTTATCTATTTCTTGGCAGTGCAATATCAATCGAGAATAAAACAGTAGTGGCTGGTTACTTCAGCTCATGAATGAAAGAGAGAAGCCCAGCCTTCTCAAGCAAGCCTTCAGCAAGCCATTAATCGGAGCAGTATCTTCTGCTGTGTTCACTGGAGCATTGGGTCTTATTTGCACTCACTAAATCTTTCCAGTATTTCAGTGGCTGCATGCAGAAACGAAAGTGGGCAATCATTTTAAGCTGCTTGGCATGTAAGATTACCCAAAAAGCAAGCTGTGTGGGGCTCCTCTGAATGTGAGGATGAAAGTAGCAATTGCTTACCAGTGTCCCTTGGCAAGAAGCAGGCACGATTATTCAGAGCATTTAAGGTGATTAGGAATTCAGTATCCTGTAGAAGGGTACAGGACACTGTGTTTCCTTAAAATCTTTTTTAACCCAGCTATAAAGTTCTAAACATCATTACAGAGCTGCGGTGGGGAAGAGGAGGAAGGTCGAATTGCAGGCCATACTTCTTTCTTTGTAACATTGTCTGAGAATTATGGCACTGGCATAAAATGCTACATTTCCTTTAAACGCTGCCATTTCATCTTCAGAATTTGTTATGCAACTCATATTTGTACTCTACTTCTCATTTCTTTTATAACAAATTATTCTGTGCCTTTTTATGATCTTGTAGGAAGTCAAGGTTGAATCAAAGCCATTGTGACTGCCAAAGTGCATGTATAAAATTATACCACTAAGCGTTAACCTTGCTTTGTAGGTTCACTTACACTTTTCAATTAAAAGCTATCTTTAGTATTGAAGCAAAGTACTTTATAGTTTTTCAGTTAAAAGTCACCTTTAGTATTTAGACAAAACTACTTTTATGGTAATTCACACTTTCATTCTCAAAAAACTCTTCTGCCTAAAATGGCTGTACGGTGACCTTGTTTCATCCAAAGTTTTAAAAGAACACAGAGGAATTAGTAAGTGACATTTTACTTCTATTTACTTAGTCCATTTAGTAAATGTGGGAAAAGGTAAAAATCAATAGGTTAAAAAAACCCTCCCATCTCCCCAAGGAAATTATATGAATATTATACATGTGTGCATGCGTGCCTGTGTGTGAATATATACCTGTACATTTTTAAAACCAAATTCAGTAATGACACGGCATTATTTTTCTCTTTCTCAAAATGCTGGTTAAGCCATCAGGAACCGCCGATATTTCATATGAAGGCTAAAATCACATGTTAATTGTTACAACTACGTTTGCAGAATAAATATTCTCTTAACTATTAAAAAAACCTGTTGAAATTGGAAACACAATTCACTGTGCTCCTGCTTCATCCAGAATCCTCAAACAATGAGGATAAATGAGCTTCTCCTGAGCTCCTACAAAATAAACCTTGAAGTGCTCAGTCATAAACAGGGAAAACTCTAAAGACCTGTATGCCCCAAAGATTTATGCACGTTTAACTATACTCATCGTCAGTAATCCCACTGAAGTCAATAGGAATACTCACAGTGCATAAAACTACATACACATATAAGACTTCAGCCTTGGGGGCTGATATTTCAATAGTTACTTTGCTTGAGTAATACCCTGAGGATCTGGCTCTGTAAAGGCTGTCCAATTCTTTCACTGGTTCTCAATGACTTCTCTAGAGAACAGTTACCAGTCACAACTCTGTTCCGTGGGAAAACCACTGGCCTACCTCTTTTTTTTTTGCCCGTAATACTTTCACTGATGTAACATTAGTTTCAGTTAAATTAACATCCTGAATTACTCCTTGAAACAGCTTACCAACAAGCCTTAGTACACAGAAGTAAGCAACACTAGATGTCGGAGAAGAGAAACAGTGAAAATGATTAGGCAGGAAAACAAGATACTGTGTGTCTAATACAATATGGGATTTTCATTTACAGAGTAATAGGGATGGTATTAAGCCTAAATCACCACAGTGTCAGAATGTGCATAGTGATGATAAAAGATTATATGCTTTATACATGACTGATGACGACACATTTAGAAAATATCTGGAAGGGAAAAGACAAAGTGATGTCTCATGTAACTTATGAAACTGCAGCATTTACAACATGTCACCCTCAAATTAGTGTACAACAGGAAAAAAATGACCCCTTCAGTATCAATGCCCCCAGCTCTTCTGTTACAATGGCCTTGACAAGAAACCCATTTATTTTCTTCAGAGAAATTGTTCCGAGATGGTTGTTAGGCGCAGTAGAGGCTTCACTCTTTAGACCTGGGCTGGATTAGACCGCCCCGATAAGATAAGGCAGAGAACAATGTTGTGTGTTTGTCTCACTCACACCTCAGAAAGGTTATGTGTCTTCTTTGGGAGAGGTGTTCCTAATTTAATTTGCATTGTAGGGATTTTGAATCCCAAGACTGTGGCAGAAGTTAGAAATTATGCCAAGATTGATAACATTTTCTTAATACTGTAGCAGGAGTCTCGCGCAGGAAGGGCAACCTAATTAAAAAGTTATACCAAAACAAACATTTTAATACAAGTCACAGCATACAGTAATTCTCCATGCAGAAATAAGCTTAGCTGCCACTTGGTTTTCAGAAAAGAGACCTATTTCAACTTTATCTTGGAAAGTATAATTTGGAAAAGATTTACCTATACCTACTGCTGTTTTCAAAGATTTTTTCTTTAAATAACAAAATAGAGACATATATAACTCTTTAAACAAACTAGTTTTGCATCACATTCATTTTACTCACAACTCAGTAATTAACTTACAATAGTAGCTTTTTTTAAAGATAACTTTCTGCAAAAGGAGGCTTAGGTTTTTGATCCATAAAATTATATAAACCAGGAGTTTAGAGAACAGGAGTCTAGAAGTAATTGAGTAAATCCATACTCACAACACGTCTAAATAAATGTTTGAATCCTTTGTACTGTTGCCTAGCACTTTTTAAACTCACCGCAACTAAAGGAGATGTAGGAGCTTACTTTTAGGTAACAAGCTGTGAAAACCTTTTATCAATAATGCTATTTTCTCTTATGCAAGATATAATACAGTCCAGGTCTGTATGTAAAAATGTCATATGATATTAGTAGCCTGTCTGCTTCAGATGCTTTTTACACTGGTAGGAAATGAAGTATAAAGTTTGGCTGTCCTCCCTGTCTGGGAATACATTGTACCGGACAAATACCTTGTATTGATTGTACTGCTCCCACTGAAGTTGCACAAATTTATTTGTACCAACAGACTTGCATTTCAGAGAGAAGGCAACAATAGTTCTAGAGGATCTCAGTAGCAGGTGAAAAGGCCAATTTGTGTATCAGTCTGCTGTCCTAAGGCACCCGTGACATGTCAAAGCCCTTTATCACATATTGCCATCTAACAGTCAGCTGCTTTGAGAGGCAGATAAAGTTCCTAGGCAGCTACAGTGATAAGAACAGCCCCGTCTGCTGAAACTCTAGAAAGTTAGTTAATTGCTTGTTAATGATTTACAAGATTTGACTAATTTGTCATTATTAAAGTAAATGGTTCTCAGCCAGCTGTAAATAGTGTAAAGTATTCTTCTTCATTTACATGTAATGGAGGTACAGGGCCGTTTCTAAATGTCTTTTTCTATCCAAACCACTTGAGAACATTCTCTGAGGGAGTAACGGCAATAGCCAGTGTAATGCCATGAGAATATTGGTCTTTTTTGGGTAACATGTATCGTATTAGCTGACAAATTTCATCAGGATAATATGAGTGCTTGGGAATTTGCTCACCAGCATCTTCCCCACAGTTTCAGAAGGACATTGTTTGGGATTAGCTGTTCCCACACTAATTTCCATCCTTTAAAAAGAACAATTAATTCTGCAGATTTCTATGCAGAGACTGGGGTCCTTCTCTCCTTCTTTAGAGTAGAGTGTATCTCCTCAATCTGGGCATCTACTCTCAAAAAGTAAACTTAATACTATGAAAATTTTTCTACCTCTTTGTCAAATTTAATTGAAATTATGAGGATCAGACAGCAAAAAGGTCAGTAGGCTGACACACACAGTGACTAACACTGATGACACAAGCCTCATTTCCATGAGAAACCAGGCTCAAAACACTTGCCTAATACTTTTTCTTTGTTTTTTTTAATACAGTGGCCTGCCGTGAAAAGATGCTGAATACACAAAAGACACTGACTTCAGTAAGAACATTATCTCATTTTAGGTACAAAGGGACGCGTTCAGTAATTCTGAAGAGTATCAAGCTGAATATATCTGTAACGTTAATACTATCAATAAGAAAACGCTCCCAGCAAAGACTATGATATTATTTGGAAAGATGTTCTGTTTCCTGAAGCCAGGAAGAGTTGGCTTTAACCCACTCACACTTTACATATATTGGTAACTGCTTAGGGAAATTTGGTATTTTGAATTTGGGTTCTCAAAAACTCTCAGAAACCTTCACTGTGGCACAGAAGTCCAAGACCTACAGAAACATCAGTGCGGCACGAGGCTCAAAGCTGTATCGGAGCACGTACGCCGCTAGATCACGTCCATCCAATACGTATCTGTTAGCACCTCCAGTGCACACTCACAGTGGAGTCAAGCCCCTGTTCTTTCTTTCTTTTACAGTCTTGGAAATTTGCTGTGAATCTTAAAGGCAAAAACTCCACAATAATTGCTTTCACCTCACAGGAAGAGATACAAGTATTATTTTAAATAAATGTCTGTTATTTTATACAGGAGAGATCAGATTTCTTGAGTCCTCCATCAGAAACAATATCAAAAAAATGCACTCCTATTTTTGTGCTATTTAGTCAATGTGCTCTTCATCTCACTGGATTAAAACCTGAAAGTTACCAAGTGTTCCTGTGAAATCAGTAAAACCACCGACTCCTAAGGAAGGCAGTGATTTTTAGGAGGGTCAGCACCTTGCAAAATGGAATTTAGTTAACATTGTCATTCATGACTGCAACAAAATGAAAGAGGAAATTACAAATGAAAACACAGAAGTTTTGACTGTGATGTTTTAAATCAAAATCTTCTTAATGTTGATGAAAACTTCCCAGTAACTTGAAATACTGAACACTTAATATGCCATAGTTTCATTAATCATTTAACTCAGTATGTATAAATCCAAACCCCTGGGGAGACAGATTTTGAAATGATCGTTTCAGACAGTGTGTACCTCTAATGAATGCATTATTTGGGATATTTCCAACATGGTTAATAAGGTAATGTTCATAAAAGAGACAAATGAATGGATATTTCTGGCCTACCTTATATGCTTGGACAAATTGTGATGAACACCGTGCATACGAATGACAAAGGATTAATCATACCAAAAAATTGAAATTCACTGTTTATTCCAAAGGCAAATAGAGTATATCTGTAAAGCAAAGAACAGGCACTATGCCTGACTTTGCATAGGCAGTGAACTTCCAAATTGACCAACAGTCAAAGCAGTGATCTTAGCATCTTTACCTCCTTTTTTGAAAACTTCTGCAGGATTTTGAAAAAATGAGGACTGATTTTCCAATTCTGACTAGGCTGAAAACCACAAAATAAAACTAACCGCTCTTTGAAGAACTCACCTATTGTTTCCATAATTATTTCTTTAAGGCAGAAGTAGGATATATTCTAGGAACAGGAATTTTTGCCATTAATATGTGCATTATATTACGTAATTTTTAATTCAGCTAGATTGTCACTGTTGGTACCTAGCACTGTCCCAGAAAACATTTTCCGTTAGAACTTAAACATTCCCCTTACATTGTCGACAGATCACATCTGACCGTCTTAAAGACCTGAAGTCCCCAAGGTATTCTAATGTGAATAATTCATATTATAACCAATTTTATTCTTAAAAGCAGTTGTACTAAATGCTGGTGTAGCACATCTTCCATAAAAAGTATCTTGTCCCAGACGACAAAAAAGGGGGATTGAGATAAAAGGCGCAGATATTGTTTCCCTTGCTGCAAAACCACTCTGAACCAAACCAGCTTATATGCTTTGAAGAGATACAGTGACTATGCATCTATAACTCTAAACCATGTTAAATCTGATTCCTTAGAGATGAGGCTGAAGTGGTGGTGTGGTGAATTGTTCCTCTGTGATTACGCTGGAAGAACATGTACCCTCAACCTTTCATCACCCAGTGTTAGACACTTAGCTACAAAATATGGTAAAACCTAAGGAAATCATAGCATTGATGTAAAAATGTGGATTAGAAAGCTCTGGAAGCAATTTTTTTGAATGACACCTATTCAACAGCTCTTAAAACAAGGCAGCAGTGCAGATTAAACATTAATTTTGGGGATTAAGCCCTAAATTATCATACTTGTGTGGAGCAGACATCCCCGTCTTCGTAAAAGTTAAATTTCTAAAGCAGAAGAGGAAGGATTTAGAAGGCATGAAAGCTGTAAGGGATTAATCATATTATAGTAGTGTTCCTCCTTAGTTAAAATATAAAGCCCTTCGTCTCAGAGGACATCAAGGACACAAGAAACACGTGAATGAGTAACACACTGTGGTACAAGTACACTTCAGTGCTGTTGTCGAATTAAACCAGCACATACCTACTTACTTTTTCAATGTGAAAAGCTGAAATGTAATAGAACTAGAATCTCTGTTCACTGCAAAACCAGCAATTATAACCATCAGAATAAGGGGCTGAAGCTTTTAAGGGACTAAGAATTTCTGAATATTTGAATTTTAAAATGTTCTATTATGTTGGACAAAGACTAAC
The DNA here is from genome assembly GCA_009819775.1 of Phoenicopterus ruber ruber. Classification (NCBI taxonomy): domain Eukaryota; kingdom Metazoa; phylum Chordata; class Aves; order Phoenicopteriformes; family Phoenicopteridae; genus Phoenicopterus; species Phoenicopterus ruber. Next base: position 108,687,036 of record CM020215.1, read on the forward strand.
ATCTCTCAGAAGTGTAGCTTTCACTTTTTACAAACATGTAGAGCTGTAAGCAGTTTATTATTTCAGTCTTGTAAGACTCCTCACAGTCAGCAAGTTACTGAGTAGACATTGAATCCTCCTTAACTCTTTTGAATGGATAGTAGCTAAAGCTAATCATAAAATAGAATATATTATTCCTATCTTACATGATAAAACCTGTTACTGGTGGATTCCTTTACAAATACCAATCAGGTCTACTTTATGATATGTTCATTTCATTGTCTCCAATAATCTGGGACACCCTGTTCTTTTACTGACCTTTGGTGACTCTGTCTCATTCTTCTGGTCTATACCGCACATCTACATTGATCTGTAGACAAAGCACTGTCAGATGGAATCAATACATCATTCCTTCAGCAACAAGACTGGCTTTTGCTCAGTTTACTTTCATTTTTTTAACAGATCAATAGTGCTAAACTGATGTATTGTAAATTGGGGTGTAATTAGTACCTGTCTGCAGGCCTGTTAACAAGCTGCTAAAATATTATGTAGACTTCTTTAGTTAAACAGAAGATTTCAAACTCTCTTCAATTGTGAGTAGGTGGCTATTCTAAAGAAATTCAGGGGACAACAGACTCCATAAAAATCATGCCCCCAATGGTTACATAGAAAGTTTTCACTTTGTATTGATAATGAAAAGACACAGTGAAACACATAATATGAAACACATAATAAAATTAAATCATCAAACCTGAACATCACCGATGAATATAGCTAAAACCCTCCTCTCCTTCAGTTTAGGTTAAGATGATAATTTTGAGTAACACTGCATTTTATGCTAACATTTCATATACAGTTAAGACTATATAACAACTCTTAAGTTTCTGAAGACATCACCACTTAACAATTATCAATCGGATGTGTTTGATACCATCCACTGCAAAATTTTCATTACAATACTCTAATTCTAACTTGGCCAAAATAAAAATAAGATGATCTACCACTACAGTCATTTATAGCAAAGCAGATCTGCTAAAATATATCAGCATCACTACATCATGGACAGAGAAGCTGCTGAGAAGTAGCATTTGTGTGTTTTTAACAAAGAACAACAGAAAAGCAACAAAACCTACGTTTTCTTTCTGGACTATTCCTTTTTCAGATCAAGTTCCTCATTGAAAGAGCAGAGAATCAGCACAATCACAAACCCTTTGCCATTCATCATGCACAAGAGCTCTCAGTTAAGAGCACTGTGTCCAAAACCTTTAGGCCTGTTGTGGGTTAATGGAGGTTATTGTTACAGAACTTTTATTCAGGCAAAACCTGCTCTGAGTTCAATGAGACAGACTTCTGTTTGGGCACCGGCATTATTCTCTGCTTCTTCCTCTCTCCTACCCTGGCTTGTCTCCTTTTCTGTATTTCCCTCTCTCACTTGGTCAAAGCTATTCTGCTGACTGCTCCCCTGGTGTCCTGCTCCTATGCTTACCCGAGAGCATCCTTTAAACATCACCTGTAACCTCTAATTTCCTTACCCATGACTCTGTTAATCCTCCACGCTGTTCTTTCCCAGATTCCTTTTCATAAGCCCATAGCCTTGCGCTCCAGAAACTATTGGTTTGAGGAGCCCAGCTTGAGATACTTTATGGAGAGAGGCCAGGCTCAGCAACTCCCAGGAACAGACCCACTCAAACACATGTTCAGTCCCCAGAAGAAGAAATGCGCCCCACCACTGCTCACTATTGAAATTCACAAGGAAACTTACATATATTCTAGTCTAGTGTGAGTGCACTGCCGACCCAAGAGGTGTCTTCAGTGGATTGTCTTTGTCCTTTCCTACCACCATCATTATGAACTCGTCATTAAGTATCCCATTAATTCAGGTCTCAAGCCCACAATGTTTACTCAAGTCTAGGAGCGGCTGCATAAGAGGCATAGGGAATATAGTAAAATGCTAATCCGTGAGTCATGTAATTACATCAGACTCTCCACTCACATTGATAAGCATAACTCTTTAATAACTGTTGAGGAAGGAAGGAAAACATAAGCTTCATGTTATTAAAAAGAAGTGCCTGCTTGAGTCTGAAGACAACCTGAATAAAGAGGATAAAAGTGCTGGAGAAAAAAAAAACCAAACCATAGGTAGAACAGCGACTCCACTTTTTTTTCCTTTTAATAAAACATTACAAGTTGAAGGGAAGAGCTACAGAAAAAAAAAAAAAATGTTGCCTCTTTCCATCAGTTAAAGGGTATACATAAGAGAGATACTTGTACACTAATTTTTCATCTAGATTCAATTACACAAACTCAGAGTGAACGACATCTTACTTCATGAGTATTCCTACAAGCTTTGAGAGAAACTAGCCGTGTGGCAAGGCTGTACGCGGTGGAACAAGGATATCCAGTTCCCGGGTAGGCAGTAGCAGATGTCTGAAGGTGAGCAGTCAGCAGCGGCGTGGCTGCAGGTCCCGCTGTGCTGCATGCTGCTCTGAATAGCATATGCTGCTCTCGCGCAGATGGCGAGGGCCAGCAGCCTCGGGAGCGGCAGAGCTGCAAATCACCGTCCCTCCACGGGGCCTCGGGGCCTGCGACGGGGCCCACTCCGGGACATTTGCAGACGTTAGCTCCCATACCAGAAACAGCCCAACTGCATTGGCCCTGAGAGGCAGGTGATCAGCCCAAGCAGTCAGGACATCACTGTTACCACCACAGCTATGCCGATTTTGAAATTTAAAGCAACTTGTTCAAATCCACCTATGCTTCTTTATCAAGAATGGTTCTTGCTCAGACCTCCCGATGCTCTTTCGTTGAGGCCTTTGGAGACCTCACCCCTTGGGGTGGAAGAATGCCCAAGCTCCATTTCTCTGTAAGGAGCTGCACGATTTTGGTTTGGGGCTGTTCTTTTCTGTGAGATTTTGTGGGGGACAAGAGCATGGAGACCCACAGTAATTCCAAATAATCTTGTCTCTGCAAGCTCCAGGGAGAGATCGTAAAAGCAAGATGATACTTAGGGAGAGTAAGAAAAAGATCAGCAGAACCAATGAAAGCACATTTGAGTTGAGAACATTGTTCTAACAATCAATCTAGAAATTGTAAATGTCCTGCCAAGTCTTTTCCACTCTGGAATCTTATAAATTTGAGGTTACCTTTATATGGTTCAACATATTTCTATGTCTTAAAAATGATTAACTAAAAAATCTCATCTACAGTGCAATTAAAACGTATGATTTTTACAAATTCTTATTTTTCACAGCATTAGCAAAAAAATGACACATTTCTCAGAGTTACTCGTCCCTCTACTTTTGGTTACAGAAAGTCTATGCGCTGCAACAATAGATCAAATATAGACAACCTGCTTTTTATCATTCAGTGTTATGCTTTCAAAGTTCCATGCATCAGTGGAAATGACCCCATTGATTTTATCTCTAATCTTTTGGTTTGGGGGAAAGAGGGGGGCAAGAGAAAAGACTCTAAAATTTATACATCTGTGCATGAAAAAAATGTACCTGGACCTTGAGAGACAAACTGAATTTTTTTATTTTGTATCTCTGTCCAGAAGCACTCTTATCTCTTTGCACAATATTCTGAAACACATTTTCTTTTTCTTCTAATGACTTTCTGTCACAAACAGCAAAAGAAAATTTTATGTTTTGATTTTTACTTCAATTTAGATTTGGAAATAATAGACATGAAATAAGATCCTTAAACATGCCACGTGTGAAATACTCTTGGTTTCATTTAATCCTACTTGCATACTACTTTTCACGCTGCCAGAGAACTTGAAAGACACTGAACTAGATGCCTTTGGAAGTGGTTCATTTTTAATTCTCCCCTGTGAAAATGACAATGTATATAGGAGCGCATATCTGCACATATGTGTGAAGTCCCAGATTTAAAGAAAGGCAGGCAGGACAGTACAGTAATTCTTCCATTTCATTCTAAATCCAAAAAGTATGACTCTGTGAATGTAAGAATGTTTATTTCCTGTATAGTCCCATCTTTTCTCCTCCTCTCTCTCTGTCTAATCAACATTCAGCTTCATTGTCAACATTCAGGACTACCACATAAGCTCCAAAGCTTCTAGCTACAGAGGAAGAAAATCCGAACTGCATATACTACTTTATGCATTATATATATGCACTTTCACAGCATAGTTCTCCTGTGAAGCATTATTAACTCTAATCCAGTCAAATGCATCATGTATTTCTAGCAAAATACAAAGCCAAGACCCCATCAGTGCCTGTTGTTCTCTGATACCGATCGCATCCTTCTCTACGTTTATCTGTCACCCTGTTCACTTGGTAGGGACCACGCCATGCCCATGGGGCAGCTCTGCAAGGAGCGAGAAGCTGCCGGAGGAACATGGTCTGAGACAAGGGCAGCTCCACCCAACCCTCTCCCTCACATCAGTATTCAGTGGCTAACGTACACAGTGGTACCTGTCTGAGCAACTAACACGCTCTTTCCATTCTCCCTCCTCACTTTGTATTTCCTCTGTATTTCCTCCCCTGTATTTAAAGCCATTTAGTCCAGGATAGTTGGGTGCAGTTGTGGTACAGAGCTGCCTAAATATTGCCTAAAGACAATAAAATGGCACGGCATAATAATCCAGTTTGCCTTACGGACTATTTGAGGGCAGATTCAGCATCTTCTCTGCCCTCAACAGGGATGAGCATATATTCATTGTCCTTGGTTCAGCAAAGGACATGGGTAACTGAGCACATGCATGCATGCAATTTTGTCTTCACCAGTCCTCCTTTTATTACGTTTATTCCCACTGGAGTGACTTCTAATATTACCAAACTCTGAGAAGATTCAAGGCTCTGCCTGTTAAAAGCAAATGTAAAAAGAAATTAAAAAAAAAAAAATCAAAAGAAAAAGCCTATAAATGTTTCCTCCTTAAACCTTTCAGATTAGATTTTCCCCCTTTATGTTTTAGTCTCTGTTACAAAAGACGACTGTACAGATCTTCCAATGGTATGAGACTAGTCAATGCAACTATGCATAATAATCATTCTTGAGAAATATAAGGCACAAACAGCAAAAAGAATAGTTTAAGCAACTCATTTTTTTACTATTTTAAGAACTACCTAAAGCAGTTAAAGGTGCTAAAAAGTTCTACTGTCTGCCCAAATGTAAACGCTGATCACCAGCAAACAGATAAAATCTGGAATTTATATGTTTAGGTTTGTTAAATAGAGAAAGTAAAATCATTTCTTTTGCCTATTAAAATTACGAATTTGGTGCAGTACAGATGTATTTAAGAAAAGGATTTCATGTTATGCGTTAAAACTGAAAACTTAAACATAGAAGCCAGCTGGTTGATTCAGGTGAAATGAGTCAACAGAACGCCAGATGCAGAGACTGCAAGTGTGACGGTTGGGGAGCAAATGTTTTATGGATCCAAAAACCTGCTGTGCTTTTTTGTCTATTCTTCTTTTTGCCAGTACTCACCATCCAGCTTTTATCTGCAGGAAATGTCCACGGTTTCAGCCTTGGGTAGCTGCTTTCTCTCACGTGCAGCCAACCGTCAACAAGCAACATTTCCTCCTGCTGGGAGGATGCTACATGCAACATATTTCATGACTGCCAGCAATGGGGTTTCATTAATCAGCCTGTAGGAGGTGCTGAAATAGGCACGAACAGACAGAAAATGAGAAGAATAGCAGAAGCCTGAACTGAAGATTTAGAATTATCCAAGGTCCTCTCTCCAGAAGGTAATCCCAGTAGTTTTGGGTTAATGCCTCAGTTAAAGCCCAAATACCTTGGAGTTATTTCCAGGCTTAGACTTCAAATGAAGCTTCTAGCAACTTTGCTCAGACCTATGCCGTGCTTCTAAAAATGCCTTCTCCCCTAAAAGGAATTCCTGATGTTTGGAAGAGGCTATCCGAGACCAGAGGTGAACCCAAAGAGATGCTCCTACATTATTATTAAAAAATGAATCATCATGAATTGCTGCCAAAAAGATTAGCTACTTAGTTACTAAAAGGATGTAACTACAGGTCTTGCAAAAACGTAAGCTTTCTGTAATATGCTTGAGACATATTGGTTGAAATATTAACCTGTTTTAGGGTTTGTCCGTGATGCCTGTTCCTGCCCGGGATAGGCAGGACTTGAATAGGCTGCGTTACCTTCACGTACGCAAGTTAGCAGTACAGCTTAATCATTTCGCCTCTACTGCATTTTAGTTGGGTTTATGTACTGAAGTCAGAGTTGAACTTTGCTCCAGCGTTCAAGAACACTCTGGGCTTGTTTCAGCTGCATAATCCCCAAAGCAATCCTTCTCCAACATAAACCCCAAAGCAATCCTTCTCCAGCACAGTGACACTGACAACTTCTGCCTGTGCTACTATATTAACCAGGCCCAAGGAATATTCTTGACCACTGGAAACCAACAGTCTATACTGCTACATTTTTTGAATGGGTCACAAACTTCTGCTGTCTACTATTTACATTAGCGCAACTTAGACTTGTAACTCTTTAAGACATCTGGTTTTTATATGAATAAAATGGAACAGGCTTGCTCAAATCTAAAGTTTTCTCAGAAACCTAACATTAAAACACCCCTGCATTCATGCATTCATTCACTTTTCCTCTCAAATTTGTGATTCTGGTGTATTCACTCACGTAAATTATTTTTTAAAGCACCACAGATACATCCACTTCACCAAGTTAACATTCCCATCTCCACTGAAGGACTAAAAAGCAGAAATAAATATAATAAAACTACTTTTTTTTTGTCTTCCATTTTTATTTCATACATTAGCAGAAATTATGAGCGATAGCCAAGTCAAAACCTTAAATTAGAGAGAACCTAAACATAGGATTCTGATATCAGCAATAACTCAGCATAGCTTAATTACTCTCTTTTTTTATATTGTTCATCAGTCATAAATAAAAGCTCTGTCATAGTACAGATACATATATGGCCCTAAAAATTAAAGTTGTATCTTCAGATAATCAAGATTGTAAAAGATATTGAAAAAGAAACAAGAAGATAAGCTGCTTCAGATATTACTGTTGTTTCATATAGTTTAGTAATAGACATGAAGGAAATACTATAACTGACTGCATCTGGAAAAACAATTTCCCAGTCCACCCAGATTCACATACCGGCACAGGCACTTTTTCAGGAGCACTGTGAGCCATTTTTTCATGAACAATACCAAAGAACTTTGAGATGCTCCAATACCTAGTAAAGTATAAAATATTATTAATATATTTTATCTTTTCGTACATTCCAAGAGGAAATGGGTAGACTGAATGAGGAGCTGTGGATGTTAGCTTGTTTCTGCCAGCTCACCTGCTGATTGGGCACTGGAAAGATTTATTTACCAGTGTTTCAGGATTCCTATTACTAAAATAGAAAAAAGGCACTAACTTCTTGAAAAGTGTTTGGAGAGTCACTGTTTGGAAATGAATATATTCTCATACAGCACTTTCATAATACGAATGGAAGGAATACCTTGTTAAAGAAATACACAGACTTTGGTCGCAATTTCAACTGCATAGTAACCAGCTGTTACTTTTGTCTTGAAAATTTAACGTTCTTGCTTATTTTTTTTAAAGATAGTTTAAAATACTCTTAAACAGAGTTCCTAATGTACAAGGCAGCTGGCTGGCTTGAAACAGATCACATTTTCTCTGCATAACAATTGCTAATAATGAATAATCCTCTCCTCTGCTTCCCGCAGCTCATCTTTCTAGGGGGTTTGTTTTGCTGAAGGCTGGTGGTGAGAAAGAGGTGGAGCAGTCACGGTGTGGAATAATAAAGGCAACGCGCCGCAAATTTCTGACTAATTAAGTGATATCTCCACAGGAGCATTGGCTATACAAGAGGAATACTTGAACAGAAGAATGAACAAGATACATTTTCCTTTAAATTCAGAATAATAAAAATACCTCTTTACTACCACTTAGTTGCCAGACGTAATTTAATTTACCCATGTTGTATGTGAAACTGCTATTTTTGAGACTAAATAAAGGGCAACCTAAAGTGGCCATAAAAAGCAGAAAGAAAAGCTGGTTTGTCTGCAATAAGGAAGCATGCTATCTGTTCATGAAAAACCATCCACAGTAATAATATTAACACCTACAAGTCACTTAGATAACGTGACCCCTCCAAGAATCACAAGTAGGCTCTGACTTGGATGACTAATTCTAGAAAAGAGAGCCTACGTCCCTGTCTCTTCTTATTTGTACTACGGCACCTCCTGGGATCATCACAAAAGTGGTGACTACATCAGTGTCTTCAGAAAATGTTTGTGTGTACTTGTGTTCCAGTAACAAGACAGATCCTACTTGTTGAAGGCTTCATTTTGTAACGACCTTGATGCTGAATTGGATTTAAGCAGATAACCTGGAATTGAAAGACTACTTGAGTAACCTGCTTTCTCCTTATCTTACTTTTGATATTACAAATAATTTTTATCACAAATAGTACAGCCAAGCTTGGGAGCAACCCTACTTAAGAAAAAACTGTGATTCACCTGATGTATCCTTCTCTAACATCTGTTCTCATGGCTATCAATTTCTGTCTTACTCCACGCATATTCAATGACAATGACAAAAAGGTATGTGAATTGAGATGCTGTCTTTTATTCTGGAAGCACTGCAAGAACTTCCTATTTAAATATGTACATGCATGATGAGGCCAATATAGGATTTCCTACAGAAACAGATGCCTTTTTTTGTTACTAGTTATGTTACAGTAGTATCCATTCACACTTTCACACAGGCTTCTATAAAGCCTTTTCTTACTTGATATCTCAATGTTTAATATTAAGTACTCCACAGTTCTGCACTGGTATCAGAGACCCTAGAGATTATACAAAAAAGGAAACAGTATTACAGCTCTATGCCAGCAAGCTAAGTAGTTGGCACCTTTAAACACACAGAGTAAAGTACATTTGCCCTGGCATTCAGAGCTTTCGGGAATGAATAGCTGCACCAAGCAGACATAGCCTAGGCTGCACCAAAAAAATCACATACACTGTTCTTTGTGTAGCTAGTGACCATATTACTAGCACGACCACTAGCTTACTAGCATCGAACATACAGAATAAATAAATAGTATAATCACCTGCCCAACAACTACTGTGGCATTACCAGCAAATAAAAACAATGGATATCACCAGTAGATTAAAAAATATAGATTAATGCCATCATGTTAATATGTATGCCTCCCTGAAGAATAAATCTCACTGTAAGTGTAAAGACTCAAAGCCAGTATTTTCACACTTAGATATCACACGCACAGAGGACTCAAAGTAAAAACAGAGACACTTTTAGGCTTCATGTTTTCTTAATATTCTTTCAGCTTTAAAACTCAGTAATTTTTTCCATGGATTATTATAAAAAAATCCAACTACTGTAGTCATGTGAATTCCTGCACCAAAGCACTAACCTTAGTTATGGGATGCTTCAGCTGATTAACTGCCAGTAATAACAGGATGCAAAGGATAAAATGTTGTAAGAACAATTTAAAGAATTAGAATATAATCAATCGGCTTTGAAGAGGACCAAGAACACAAGTTGAAAATGCTTAAATATAGAAAAGTTTTACCGAGTCTTTACGACTTGGGCCACTGTTTTATACTTAACCAGGAAAGTACCTCCAGCAACTGCCTGTGTCAGTGAAATACTATGAAATTAATTTCAGGCTACCAGGTGGAACTGCTACATACTGAAGTTGAGTCTGTTCCTTTTTTTGCTTAAGCTTCGCTTGACACAATGAATCTGAATCATGATTTATTCTTCTAACACTTTCCCACACCCCACTAATGAAACGCATCCCAAGCCTCATGTATGTAATATTAACAAAACACTAAAACATTTGGAGCTGTAAAGTGGGAAGCAGTCTGGATCAATGCAAGTGCATGAACATTTTCAGATGCCACTTGAAAGTATTAACGACGCGCAGTCATTTGCTGACGATACGTCGATTCCTTCTCCAACGAAAATTACTGGCCATAAATCAGGCAAACATTTACAGGAATCTGCAAATGAAACAGCTAAATCCATGATGACAGGGAGCCTCATAAAAGCAGCCCATTTATTCCCTCTGAGCACTCATCCTCACCAGAGGGATCAATAGCAAACCTCATACAATATACTTCTAAATGTCATGCTGCAAATCCTCTTTGCATTTATGCAGAAGGAAAAGACCCTCCTCCAGTTTTAGAAGCTGAAATCAAGTAAAAAGCGTATTAAATGTCTAAAAAACAATAAATCTAAGAAAGAACCTTTTATTCTTAGGCCTGTGACTTTAATACCTATTCTTCTAAACTGTAAGGACTATGACACTCAGAAAGATAAAGATTCCAACTAGAAAAACAAAATGGATGACAAAGAATTGAAGAAATTTATCCATCCACTCTCCGGCACTTAAAAACCCCAAGTAGTCAGGGAAGTGATACCAAATCGAAGACTGACAGTCTCAGTTTCCCTGGCTTCTGAAAACTGAGGAAGGCAGTATTAAAGAACCAACCAAACAAGTTGTTAATACGCAGTCAAAGAGGGGCAGCTTTTTGACTCGTTAAAGGCACTATCAGACACTTGAAACCCTATGGCAGAGTTGAGCAAAATACTACTCTTGGAAAAGCAGGGATGAATGACCAAAGTGTCATCATCAACATCTATGTCAGGTTTAGATGACTCAAGACCGTACAGCTAGGCTAAAAATTTAGAAGCCTAATAAAATGTTTTCTGGGATGAATACTTACTTTATTATTGGTTTAAAATAAATCTGTTGTATTTTCTATTGAAGGGGTGAGCCTTTCTGTGTAGTTAGACATATCTAATGCGCAGTTAAACCCATTCTTTCAATAGTAAAATCATCTCTAGCATCTGAAATATTCTTCATGCAAATGGAATATGTATTCTGAAGGGCAGAGATCAGACGTAACTCAGCAGGGCCTCTCTACTGCTTCATGAAGGCCAAACTGTTCCTGAGGAAAAACACTCCTATGTTATTCTGAGGCAGCTCTTCCAGGTACCACCATACATCTTTTAATTTATATCACATTGGCACGTCTGTGCACAAACTCATCTTCTAAGAGTGTGCATCTCTCCCCTGTGTCGACAAATGTAAAGCATTAGAAAAAAAAAAAAGAAGCTTCACACAAGCAGTTGGAAACAAGTTGTAGAGCACAAATTTAATCCCCCTAATCCCTTGTCAATTACAAGGAATGTCCTAGCGTAAAGTTGTATCAACAGTGCAGTTTTCAAACCCATAGAAAAATAAATGAAGCCATCCTTTCCCCCATTCCACTTGGACCATATTCACTGTAGCTCCCTTAAAGGATTAGGAACATTGTCTGTAATAAACACAGGCATCAATTTTTAAAATCTGCTCTGAAAATGGCAACATTTCACAAGCTGTGAAAATGCTTTGGTTCAGGGCATGGCCTGAGAGGCAATAGGCCAGCAGGATAGCACTGGGATTAGCCCTAATTACCTCATGTTTCACCTTAATTAACTACTGATACAGAAGGTAAACTCTGCAGGATCTGTGGCGAGACCTTAGGCCAGTAGGCAAGATATCTAAGCCGTCATTGTTTACACATGATAATCTCTCTTTTGAATTTGCTTTAATTGCTCAAAAAGATTAGCTGAAGGATATGCATTACATATTGATTAGCAATGCTAACTAGATACTATATAATTTTCATGTGTGCTCCACACATGCAGTCTAACAGTTTTAGAGGCGCACTCTTTATTAGCCCATTGTCAAAGGATCAACATTTAACTTTGGTTATGACAACATCAATCATGAAGAAGAAGAAAAAAAACCCCGGCCTTTGGTAACATGAATGGAGGGAGAAAAATACAAAAAAGGATCTTCACTCTGTTCTAGTAGACACCGTTGTGCTCCTCCATTGTGAGAGGTAATCCCCTCCCGCATGCGTCCCTGCTCAGAGCACAAGCAAATTGGGAGCAGAGGGGGAGCAGCAATAAAGCAGACAGAATATAATATATCTTTTAAAAATAGATCACAAGGTTGTCTTGTTTCTTGTCCCATACACTCTTCATTATTCAGACTCTGCTTTCTTTTTCTGTTTTATCAGTTCTCATCTGCTCTTGGCAGGCCTTGAAGATTACCAGATCATCAGATTTTGTACAAATCTAAGCACAAGCTGATTAAAGAATCTGTATAAAATATAACAGTCAAACCAAGGAAAAAAGTTCTCTGCCATGTGCTACTACTCTATCTGCTGGCAGAGAAACCAATTAAAAATATGCTTTTTCAGTTGTTCTGTGCTTTATTAATAAAAGCAAAACAAAATATGATCTTTCAAAGCTCCTCTGACCTGAAACACATTTGAAAAATTAGGAATATATTTCCATAGGAAGGTAACCTTGATTTAATGTAACACATAAACTGATCAAAACAAAACTTGGCAACAAATTATAGTGCAGCATAAAGGATTAGGAAATATTTATGTCAAAACCCTGGAATCTTAAATCAAATGCATCCACCGAGGTCTTAACTCAGCTTTAAAGTTCAAGACCTGAGATTTTGTCTGTACTGCAAGTGTCAGTTAAATTTATGAAATCAAGTTGTTAGTGTAAGAGTTTTACTGTAACCTTAAGGACGGAAGGGCATATCATAAAAATTCAAGTTTCTGTGGAACTACTTGTGTCATGGCCTTTTTTCTACACAGCATTTTACAATATTTGCATCCTTAACTAACAACCAGGGCCACCCTACCTTCTAAAGAGACATCCCAGAGAGTTTTCCTGATTCCTTAATGTACTTTTTTATTTGCTGCTTCATTTAAGGCTTACAGTGGCAAGGAAATGCACACTGCCTGTTTGAAAAGGCAAACAGACCACTTGCTACTCATTGGAGGTGGCTGAACCCTTAGACCTTTCCCTGGGATCTCACTTTCTTTGCACGGATGAAAAACTGCCATTCAGGGCTATTTCACTGGTGACTGGTGCCTATTCCAGATCCCTGCTTCATTTCACTTGTGGTGTCATCTTATGCCCTGAGCAAAAATTTGTAACTGCTTACTTGGCTGATAAGGTTTTGGAAAACATTTAAATAAAAAATTGAATACGTAATGGAAGTTTGTCAAAGGCTATTTGAGAAACCCCTTCATTTTGCAGAAGGCTAATATTGAGATAAAGGCTGCAAATGGTTGCTCTTACTTGTTTGTTTTAAAAATACACTTAAGCTGTAATTGCTCTGAGGGACTTTCAGGACTCTGGACACATTTTGTGTTTGCTGGTCAGAGACAACAGTGAAAGGAAAAATTAAAAAAAAAAAAATTGAATCTATTCACATAGGGTGTCCTACTGTAATTGATTTTATAAGCAAACCATAAAGAAGTCTGAGTCTTAAAAAAATTAATATTGCAAGATATGCAGTGAATGGAAAAAAGTCCTACTTTTTTATTGTAAATGAACACAGTGGAAAATTTTGCTTTCCCCAAACGACAACCTCAAGATGTTTTCAATCTATATGTTAAAAGTTCCATACATATCTATAAAATACTGCATTTTTCCTATGTGATTTGATTAGTTTGTTCATTTGTTAAAAAATGCAAAGCATTCTGTTTATCTGAATGCAGGTATCCTATTTTGTATAAAAGGGCAGAAGGGCTGTAGTTTTATCATATATATATGCATGCATAGCCTAATTAGGCCTTTATGATGGTCTGCTCTTTGAATATTTATTACTAGACCAATTATTGAGCTTAATTATAATCCTGCGTGCTTTTAACACATCAAAAACTTGTTTGAAAATGTTGAAGCAAAGTTTCATCAGCAAGTAGGGAAAAGTAAGCATGTTTTCAAATAAAACAACCTTTTTTTGTAAATAGAGCTTGACAGCAAATTGATTACTGACATACCTATGAGGTAAAACCTTGCCTTCATTGGATTTAGAGACGTCAGGCTTTCTTCCAGCGACCTATATAGCTGGGTTCTTAATCTTCTTAGAGAATATTTGGCCTGCAGTTATCTGATATCAAGCTGTGATCTCATCAGCTCTCACACACTCAGCAGGGAGGGGCTAAGAAAATACTTCAATGTGAAATCTCTCAAAGCACCCTCAGGGCACCACAGCTATGGAAGGCGGTGTTTTAGTTGCAGAATATTTTCCTTTGGCAGCAATACTGACCCAGTGCCCCACAATGATGTCCATATGCCACTGGAGGGTCATTTGTACAAATGAAAGACAAACTAATGATCTCACTATGTGGATTTGGAGAAATTAAGTATTTCCTAAACTGAACGTCCTTTCATTTTTTTGTGTTCTTGCAGAGATTTGAGGTAACTGCTTTGGCAGAAATCTCTTTGCGGTTCTAATCTTTTCTAAGACAAGTAGAGCTGTACGTTTCGTGGGTCAACTCCTATTTGCAAAAGGTGATATCTGTAAGAAAGTAAAGTACTTGATAATTCAGCATATGCATATACCAAGTCAAATAGCACATCTTAGAAACGCAGTTGTATTTTCTGATAGACCACGGGGTTTGCTTATCATTATTTTTCCTTCTTTTCCCCAACGCACTGCTTTGCTATTGAAGTGAAAATACTTTAACAAAGGGGAAGAAAAAAACCCCCACAACTACTTAAAATGCTGTTGTACTAAAAACTGCCCGGCTGACTCTTTTACGAAAAGCTGACTGATAAGCTGCCTGCCTAGGTTTCTCAGTCACCTGGAAACAAGCGGAACATTTGTAAAATATCTACCAGTTCTCAACGGAACATTTTTAATGAATCCAGGATCTTCACACAGCACAATGACATTTGGAAAGGATCAGCTCAGAGTCAAAAACAAAATAAGGAAATTCACAAAGGAAAAAAGTGATTTTCATTAAGTGAAGGATAGAAATTCACCTTTAAGTATGAAGCTAGGAATGCCTTTGGCACAATGAATTAGATTCTCTCCACTGTACCGTTAGTGACACAGATGTGTACATTAACAGACCCCAAGAAAATAACAGCTGACTTTTACCAGGATACACGTGAAGAAATGGTCAGAACCAAACTACCAAATTGTGCTAGCAAATTGAATCAAGCCATTTAAAATCTGAGAGGCTTTTATAAGCCTCTAGTGAATTCAAATTAAGGTTTTATGGTCTCTTTTACTCCTACTGAAGTCAACGGCAGAACTCTACAAGGAACCTTTATTGTGCCTTTCAGCTTTTGGTATTCTGTTCTCACTTTGAATGATGCCACTTTGCTAGTTAGTAACAGAAAATTAGGAGAAAATAAACAAAAGAGAGTTGAAATAGTAGTAAGACACAGGTTTCCCTCCAGATGCTGTATTGGAGCCTTCTCCTAAAATGTGCTATTTTTGTACAAATAATGTCTTCTGAAGGACTTGCATGAAAATAACATTGGCAAGATGGGACACATACTATGCATTTTGTTACTTTGTGTTCAATCTTTACAAATGTTCTTACATTGTCAGTATCTTGGCTTGTAAGGAAAGCAGAATTTGTATCTCAGTTCAAAACACAAATTACTCCACTATGCACAATTAGGCTTGTTCCTCCATCAGATTAAGTTTACAGGATGCACCATTGAAAATACATTTTCTCTGTGCCAGTGAGTGGTCCAAGGCAGCCAAGCACGGACTTTTCATCACCTCATTGGCCATAGGCATGCCCACAGGGCTCTCCTCTCCTGCAGAAATAGCTAGAGCAGAAGTGTAAGTAGGTCCAAGGAAGTATTTAGATGGTGGGAAAATACTAACTATAGAGTAATATAACCAGATTCAGTTATTTTGGCCAGGTCTTCCTTCTTTACATGAAGTTAGGTTTAGGCAAGTCAGATCTTGGATTTGCACTTCTGTGGATAGGAGATGTAATATTTAAGTATGTCTCATCTCCACAAACAGCTTCGTGTTTATTGAACTTATGTTTTCCTGGCTGTTAACTGATGCAAAACCTGCAGTGCTGAGATTATCAACAATTTGAATGTGTATGCAGTAATGGATTTTTGGAAACTGGACAGGATTTGCAGCATGCAATATCCAGCCATTATTCAAATTTCACTGTTATGTATATCGGATAAGCAAAATGGAGACGTATGACTTCAGACTGGTTTCTGGAGTAGAAATCCCCTAGTATTACTGATAGGGTAATATTACGACCACTATACATATTCAAATGGATAAAGCAAGAGAACTTATGGAAATCAAGTTCTGTTGATCAATTTTAAACCATAGAATGCAAAACTTCCACACCGTGACTTTCCAAAGACCAAGAAAGGGTAAATAGGATTTCTTTTACATTGGTAAAAAAACGGGCTTGCTTATTGATCACTTCAATTTGGTGACTGGATTAAGAATTAATACAACCACTTTGCTGTTACTTCAATTGCTAGAAATACTTTGTAAAACATACTCTTTCTAGTGCCTGCATTATTGCACAAGTAATTTTAAATGCCTCTCCATTAAAAACTTTATTTATTCAACAATAAAATTCCTATATTTTTTCCTAATTTCTTTAAAAGTAAATTCAAAGGGAAGCCACAGAAATCACAAACTCTTTGAAAATTTGGCTCGGTCACTTAGGACAGAAGAAATAATACAAACAATGAACAATTCCTAGAAATGCAAGGAAAAAAATGTTCCATTTTAATAATGAACAACATACTGCAGGGGAAATATTCTAAAATAAGCAGGCATAAGGGGATGAAAAACCGTCTAAGCCACATTAATACACAAAAAGTTAGATACAAATTTGAAGAAATGGCTACAGAAAGTCTAACGTAGTTTTTGTTACACTAAGATGTGCCAAGTGGCAAAGCCAGATGGTTATAAATCCTTCCATACTGCTGTGCTGGGGCACCACTAACAAACCTACCTTATTTTCTGAACAATTTTTAGGAAAAAAAACCATACTGATAAACTTGATAAATAAGACAAATATTATTTGGAGCCTGTAAAAGAGTTTTAAAAAGATTTTTAAAATCCTGATTTAGAAGCTGCAAGTACAAATAAAACTCTAAATATATGCTATAAATGAAAAGCTTCTCTGTTCATTACAAAATAATTCAAATAATAATTACATTTATTATAACATAACTAAGGGTAACAGGGAAACAAAAAGGAAGAAAAACAAAAAAGTCTTAAGAAGAAGAAAGAAGACCGATCAAAATTCCTGACAGGAAGATATATTAGACCAGTCTCTCAAGGGACGTAGTAGAAACCCAGGCCCTGCAACTTTTAACAGCAGAACGGACAAATCACTAGAAAATGTACAACAGGGAACAATCCTTCACAGGTAATGAGATGGGGAGCAAACCAACAGAGGTTTTTTTTTTTCTTCTGCCCTTACTTCCTACCATTGATTCCATACCACTTAGTGTTGTCCCCAGAAATTGATCTAAATCACTACTTCGGAATGCTGGAGAGGGGGTGGGGGGAGATATCAAAAAGATTACAGTTCTGTAGAAGTGCTTATCTGCACAGGGATTAGCTGGGTTTTGCGTCTGTGGCAAGATTTTACTCGCACATCTCTCCACAGAGACAACATTTTTATCTTTGTTCAATGATCTCTTTCTAAAGATCAATACAGGTCAGATGCCCATGAGTTTACCAGAGCTATCAGTTTCTGATGCAAATAATCATGAACTCTTGCTGACTCACGTGAGAGAGAAGGGGCAGATTCAGCTGGGAAATAGCCGCTCAGTCTCTCACAGGGCCTGCCGATACAGCATCCCAACAGACCTACCAAGGCTTAAAGGAGACAGCTACGGCTGAGAAGAGTTTAAATTAACAACACATTAAACTTATAGATAACAAGTCTACACTCCTTTTTGGCAGCTCTGATATAGGCAGTCCTATAAAGCCGTAGTAGGTGGCAAGTCAAAGACTTCACGCTACGTAGAAATGTAACTCCAGAGTCCAGAATTGCCTCAAGAGGGTATTGGGAGACTTTGTCAGTAATTAGCTAAGAAACACACGTGTATGGAACAAATTTGAAGCCCAGAAAAAAGAGAACAGATGTTGTTTGATAACGGCAGCAGGAAACTTAGGCTCGCTGTAGTTTAAAATGCTGTCTTCATCTGCTCTTTGCAAAGAAACTTCAGCTCTTCTTCAGTGACAGAGTCTAATCAAAGCAAATTCAAATTTCTGTCAGCTCAAATACTCTCTGCTGCAGTACAGTCTTTTCCAAATTGGTCTTAAAGCTCATTCAGAAGCTTCAGATCATGAAGAAGGCTGTGGACTAAAACTGCTAAAAACTGCTGAGGACCTATTGCCCCTACAGGTGAACTGCATTATCATCTCGTTTGCTTCTGGGATGGATGCCAGGATAATTATAAAATAATTTAAGGCCAGCATCCTTTATAGAATGTTTCCATAGATATTTTCACTTGGGAATTAGATAAGTCTTTTGTCTGAGGAGTTAAACAAGATATTTCTTCTTCCAAAAAGTCTAATAAAATCAATCTGCAGAAAGTATACACAAATACTTCCTTCTTAGCTATCTATGGCTATGTATATCAACCCAGAAATGAATGAGTTCAAATTTATGTATCACTGAACAGAATATGACTCATGTATCATTGAACAGAATACAATCTATGTGATTAACATCGATGGTATGAAAAAAATATAACACATAAAAAACATGGAGCCTTTCTCAAACTCTATGCAAATAACACCGAGTTACGATTTTTCCTGTTTACAATTTCTAGACTGCATTTAGATTATGATTGACACATAAACTTGTTTCTCATTTTCATCACTTTAAAGCCTGATGGCTGAGATCTGCCATTATTATGTTTAACTAATTACCACTCACAGAGAAGAAAATCTTCATCCTTTAGCTCCCACAGCATTATAACATGGCTTTGACCAGAGAAGTGCTTCCATTTGCCTTGGTTGCCTCACAACATAAAATGAAGTTGGCAAGATGAAGACAAATGGCACAATAGCCTACTGCTGATTGGCTAAAGTATTTTGTATATGTTGGAAAATTCAGGACATCCATCCTAATTGGTGGTGGACAGAACACTTTAGCAACTGTGACTGTGCAAGACAGCAATCTATCCATCGTGGGGTCAAAGGGTGAGGTCAACAGGATAGGATGGTGATGTTATTATCTGACATATGGGTTATCTTCTATAAACTCTAAGACATATGACATGTGGTGAACTCTGAGATAGATATTGAAATCAGGAGCTCAACATGCTGAGTGAGTTGAACAAGCGAGCAAAGAGTTACTTATAGCATAATTAAGTGCCTGTGTGGTAAAATAATTGAGGTGAACACAGTAATACTGAGGGAATTAGTAACACCAGAATCAAGGTTTGATACCAATATAAACATAGAGGGCAGACAACAGACAAAGAGTAAAAAAAAAAAAAAAGAATTAACAGAATTTTTCATGTATATGTCAACTTCCCCTTTAATAAAAAGTACATTAAAATCAGACTACAGATACATGGACCTGAATCATTTTGGCATCCTTTAGAATTTCTAAATGATGCTATCATAAAAATCCTTTCAGTTGCACTACAATTAAAGAATTGCTGGTATAAATCTGAAAGCACTAATTCACACTTGTTGGTTCTAAGCTCCCCAGTTTTGTACAGCTGAGAAAAGGTATTGTGGTGTCAAAAAAGTTTAAGGAAGGTTGAATCATTTTAGGAGCCATTCACATAGGAACATAACTACACAGCAGTGAGGAAATACGTGTAGCTATCTACAAACACACCAAGAGGAAAAACAAATATATGTGTAGGAACAGAATATATTTTGTCACTTTGTGTGAAAGAGTCCTTATATTAATCAAATAATTGAGTTAAAACCAAGATGCTTAGGCTTTTGCTAGTACCATTCTTACAGCCAAGAATGATTTACAGTTACTGCAGTGGAAATTCAGATTTCAGAACTATTACTAAAAAAATGTTGAACATTCTGGTTATTTGAATTAGGAGAGAATACTTGCTTCCTGTATATAAACTGAACAGCGCTATACTTAATTAATGAAACAAAACCACTTAGTTTTCCTGCCATGATATACCACCTCTATTATAGAAATTCTGCCACTTCCCTTTCAAAGGTATGAAATATATAATTAACAAATTAAAAATCCTAACATTTTATCGAGCAACACACATTTTCAGTTCAAAATCTATGCAAAGAGCTTTTAGCATCCATACAAGTACCATTGGAGTTATTTCCCACAAGTCACATCTCAAATGCCAGAAAAAGATAATTGATGGCAAGAGGCCTATAGTGAATTTTCCCTTACTGGTGACAAAGGCTAAGGGCAGGACTGTCACAGTCTGATTTCTTATTGTAAGATCTGGAGAAGGATGCCTGTTCCTCCAACCCTCCCGTCTCCGACAACTCATCACACACAGCCGGTTCCCCCGAGGCTATGGCAGCATCTGGCACTTCTGCTCTCTGGTGGCAGCTGCAATCATTTTCAGGATAATCTCCTAAAGGCGGCGTCTTTATTCAGCTACAGATGTCTTCATCTTACATCCTGTTGGATTCCTCAGGCCTAACATTGCCTCTGCATTCTGGCTTTATCCCTTTAGGTTGGTTTTTCAGTCATACCCTTATTTGAAAGGTACTGACAAGCATTCAAAAGATGCTGGGGAAGAATTTTTCTTACGGACATTCATCTGTTGGTTTCCAGTTTCTTTTCAACAATACAAATAAAACCTTGAAAAATGATCTAAAGATCCAACGTTTAAGTGGACTTCCAAGTACAAAGCAATAGCAGAAATCTTCTGTTTTATAGAGTTCTCTCTCTTGTTTGTTTTCTACTTGCCACAACAATTTAATTGGTTTCTCTGGTTTCTCTCTTGATACAGTTATTACTTTGTCCTGTACAGAGTCAAACAGATTATTTATGAGGAACCCCAGTGGCAGGAAAGGAGAATATTTCATATTTCATGTAGTTATACATAGCTTAACATAAATCATTTTTTCAAAAGTTACTTATTTCTGATCTCTTCCACGTGCACTGCTGTAGATCCGGTCTTGCATATTTAGAGGTGATTGGGGAGGAAATCATACATCAAAACTAGCTTTCCCAGGGGCACGAATACAATAATCTCATAATCTAGAAAACATTGGTACCTGCATGAAAGCCTGTTGTAGCATGCAAAAAACTAAAAACGATTTGTAGATTTTCAATATCTTAAAAGAAAACAGATTACCTGTTTCAAACTGGCTGCCTTACAATAGAGTTATCCTACTGAAAAACACCAAAATTACTGTATTTGGCAAAGGAATCCACTCATCAAGATGGAAAAATAACAAGTATTTTGTTTTGGCTAAGAAACGGTATTATGGCTGAAAGTTGGGGTTTTTTTTCTTTTTTTCTTAGCTATCAGATAGAAAGGATCTGTTACAGGTACGTACTCTGAATTATTTTGCTGATGATTTCCCTGCCATAAAACTGCGTTTTATACTGCCTTGTTCTCAGATAGCTTAAACATACAGTCTTCATAAGCACTCCTCCTCCTTTCTTGGTAACAGGCAGTCAAAAACTAATCAATTTTCTTCCAAACAATGTATATTTCAATTTTGTTAAATTGATTTTATTGCGTTAAAGGAAAATTTGGGTTTAATTTAAAAGTCCATATTCAGCAACTAATACTATTTGTTATTAAAAACAAATATTAGTTCTACAAGTATTCTTTTTTCATTTGTTTTAAAAAGGACATCTGATATTATCCTGATGCTGTCTTTGTGGTAAACAGAGACACCTTTTGAAGATTTTTGTTTATTATTATTATTATTTTTGGCTAGGACCTCCATCCGTCACCCTTCTTTAACTGACATTTTTACCCTGTTATTATCCCTAATATATTCCACTGAGGGTTTTCTCTCACTGCAAAGAGGGGGAGGAGATCAGCCAAAGGCATACCCCCAACAACTACTGCCTTCTAAGCCTGCTCACTAGTCAGAAGTGGGTCAAATGGTCCTCACATGAAAGCATCTAACAAGGTCCCAAAGGAGGCTTCCCTTTAGTGGCAGCAGTGAAAAACACTATTTCTCTTCAGAGAAGATGGATTCCGTCTTCCTGTGCACAACTGAGGTACTGATACTTGCCACTTTGAACTTGTTATATTCACGGATGCTTTCTGAAATGCTTATATCATTTTGGGAATTAAGTCCCCAAGATCAGGGACTCTGAGCAGTTGAAAAGGATCTGTTCAGAGGCTAAAAATTCTGAAAACAACAGAGTAAAGCTCAGAAGTTCGGCACCGATTTCCAGAAAAGCATCCAGGACAGCTTCAAATTATATATTTTTAAGTTAATAAATTGTGGGAGTTTTTAACCACATTCTGTGAGGTTGCTGAATTTTATTCCCTCCTTGCCCTCAGCCCCCTGTTCTTTTAAAGCTACTTTAGCTTGGATTCAGATCTCATAGAAGAGACTTCTTACAGTAATACAACACGAGGGAGTCTGAGGTGAAGCAAAACTAAACTGATAAATGATAAAGGACTAAAACATATTATTTGACTCCTGTAGGATGGATGGATGCCAGGTTTTAGTAACTAGGGTCATATGTAAAGAACAAGGAGGATCAGATCAATTAAAGAAATAAACTGTGACAAAATTGCATCAAACCACCGATCTGCAGCTGAGCCAGAGGCTTTAGTGAAAAGAGTCCTTCATACAAAAGAGAAAATCTGACACTAATCATAGGATAAACCTCACATACACATGTGCATTAACACAGCACACAAGTCTTGCATTATCCTATACACTTTTAAGTGCTAGAATACTCGCAGGTTCGCTTACTAGCTATACGACTTCTTAGTTTCAGTACTAAAGCCTTTTGCACCACAGCTCTACTTTCATCAGTTGCTCAGTCATATAAATTGGGTAGACTTAAGTAAGCAATAACCTCGCTTTTGAACAATTTTTTCAAACTACTTCATTTTCACTTATTTTTATCATCACAAAATCGTGGCTTTCAAATATATGTTTGCATATGAGAAAATGGAAAAAGCTGAAAGAAAAGGTCATAGGAGAAAAAAAGAGAGATGCCTCCTCTCCCCCCACTTTAAATCCCATGAAATGAATGTTTAGCTCAAGGATTTGCTGTTCATCTCAGTGTCTCTGAAGCCTGAGGCAGGATTAGGCCAGACTCATGTTTGAACAACTGGAGAAAATCAATGGATTTCACCTTATTAATAATTAAAGGACTAATTCAGCCTTTCAAGTGATTAAAACTGTGTACAAAATGTATGAATTATTGTAATTGGAAATACACACGTGCAAAAGGTGCTCTGAAACAAGCAACATACTAAAGGAAAAGAGTAATTTTTAGAGGATACTGTAGTAGTTAGAAGAGAAATCAACCATTTAGCATAGTGCTAATTAGGTATTTACACGTAGCTAACCAACCACTTTACATGAACTTTAATGGAAACCGTAACTAATTCCTAGGTGACGTTACAACATGCAGGGTAATTGAAAGCTGAATTACATTCTCTCAACAGCCTATCTGTTGATAGCCTATTCTATCGTTAAATAGGCCAAGAGGTCTATTTAAGCATAAGAGAGGAAAATTACAATTTGCTGGACTAACAGAAATCTTTTAATAGTAGTAGCCAGCAGATGAGTGTTGAAGAAACTACTGTATTCCTTCTTCTCCCCCTCTGCACAGGAGTAGCAATAGTTAATGCTTTGCACTGTAAGGATCTTGCCTATTCAGGCACTGTTAGAACATAGCAGGATGCGCCATGACATCTGAAAGCTATGTTGAAACTTTTAAGAAAGCCATTCAATTTTATCACTGAAATAAATAGCTGCCCTACTTGCTGTCTCAATAAGCAAGCTATGGAACTACAGCCTTGAAAGTTCAAATACCCTGGTTTGATTTAATTTTTATTTCATTTACAGCTTTGCCATTATCATCTTTACATGGCTATCTATGAAAGGGACTTCTGCTATGCCATTTAGTTTGGCCTTCTTTGTATCATGGAACAAGAAAAAAACCTCCCATACTGCACAGACTTACAAATGTTACTTAAAATACTTCAGCCATTGAAGCATTCAAAGTGTGCCATACAGACATACAGCAGAAGGCTAGAGTATACGTGGGTACTTGAAAAGCCAGCAAACTTATTAGTTGAAATGTACCTTGATGAGCCCATGAAAGCAAGCCAATGTTCACACTGTCAAGAGAACCAGAAACTTCCCTTTTGTTGTAGGAAAAATTCCTTTCAAACTCCAAGCACGAGAACAAGACACAAACTCAGCAGTGAGAGGTTTCTTTGTACCCTTTCAGAATACATTTTCACTGTGCATCATGCACACAACTGTAACACAACATGCAGAAGGAACAGCAGACTAAAAGTGAGAAGTGTGGGCTTCACATATATATGTATACAATATATGTATACGTGATATATAAATCACACACACACATTTATGTAAGTAAATCAATGAACTACGAAAGCTGGAACCGTTATCACAATTTACCTCACAAATTGTACGCCTGCTCTGCAAGATCAAATTATGCTCTCTCACAAAGTTTCCATACAGTCAAGCTTTGGGCGATAGATCTAGCTAATATAAATCACCATGATATATGAAGTCAAACGATCCCATCAAGCAAGCTGCCAAAAGGAGGACAAATGTTTCACGGAGCAGGAAGCGCTGCTCCAAGTTTTGCGCTCAAGCCCTCTCTCTGTGCTAGCTGAACTGGCAGTTTGTCTGCCTGTATCTCATTAGATCAGGATGTTTGAGCAGCTGCTTGAAAAGTTTTTCGAAACACAACTTTGGCTTGATAAAATCCAAATCTACTTCCCGTGTCAGCGTCCCACATTGCTCCGAACAAAATCTATACTCGCTGCATTGAGGTCAGGCTT
Source organism: Phoenicopterus ruber ruber (assembly GCA_009819775.1). Lineage (NCBI taxonomy): Eukaryota > Metazoa > Chordata > Aves > Phoenicopteriformes > Phoenicopteridae > Phoenicopterus > Phoenicopterus ruber. The sequence goes on from CM020215.1 coordinate 108,711,825, forward strand.
AGCCCTTCTGCTCTTTTTCACCAGAAAGCCACACTTGTCACTCGTCTTTCTGGCAAGAGTTAACGAGCCACTCCTGCCATAATGAATCAGCAGGAATCAGTAAGCATCTCCACAGAGAAGTGTAACACTTGCTAACAAGACAGATCTACAGAAGAAACCTTTGCCCTGCTATACAGTGGATTTTTTATTTATTATTCCGATTTAATTTGGAGTGCACAGATGACAAGAATCTAGGAAAATGGGAAGAGTCTTTATATCCCTCAGGAAAAGCTAGGCCTTTTTTTCTTCCTCTTGTACACATCACCGGTGTATTTTTAGCTGTACTAGGTCACATTAAGAAACAACATATAGGGATTCATGTATTTGAGCTAAAGGTAAATTAAAGGCATAGCAGCTTCTTCTCACAAGATTCTGCCTTCCTCCATTTCCCCACCAATTCCAATAGCGTTTTTCAAATCCCTTCTCACTATGTGTACTACCTACTTCTCCTGCCTCCCCCAAAGTATTACCATCTAGCCCATAATTACCCATCTGGAATTATAAAAACAATTGCAGTGTAGGGAAAATTCTATCAAAGAGACAGTCAAGTGAAATTAAAGTTGGTAATTCACAGAATACGTGAAGAAATTACAGCTGAGATGCTGTAAAACTGCTCACTTGACAAAAAAAAGGAAAATTGGAAAATTAGTACGAAGGAAATGAAACGCATCACTGAGGGATTTGACAGTGAGAAAGCCCAAGTTAATGACAAATGCAGATGAGATCATCGGGCAGTGGACTTTAAACTCTGCAAGGCATAATTCTACTCATAACTAACTCTTGTGCAGCTTTCTAAACATGGCAGTACCAATCGACATGCAATTCCATAGTTTTAATGCTGACCTAAAAATTGCTAAATCTCCTTTCCATTTAAGAGATACTTTTCAGGAATTTTACTCCTTCACAAAGATTTTTGCGTTTTCATTCAGTATACTGAGAGGGTTTTTTTCTGATTTACAGTCAATTTACTGTAAAAGACTGGCTGTAAAAGGACATAAACTGAAGAGCTGTGATAACGGCCTAGCTCAAAACGGAATTTGGCATTTATGCTCAACACAGTAACAAAGATTATCCATAGACACGTATCTTCCACAAAACTGGAAGAAACCCAGCTTGCCTTCTGCAGTTTTGCAAAATAGCCCTATTTCTTCCTCATAAAATATAAAACACAGGGAAAACCTGTGCTGGAGACAGTTACATTGTTGCTTTGAATTGGTTTATCCTATTGCTGTCTTTGCTAGCTGGCTACCAGAAAAGAATATAATTTAGGAAATAAAACTAACATTCAGCACATATGAAGAGCTGCAGAATGGTTGCACTTGATCTTCACAAGCATTACAAATATACGAGTAGTGGGAACTAATTCCTGTACTGAAAGGGTATCCAAACATACAGTAGGTCATTATGAACAGTAGAAACCTGACCCTACTGAATTAAGTAACTGAACTTCCTCTGACTCCAACAGGGTTGGATTTTATCCACAGTAAGTGAACAGTATTACTGACCCTATTTCTTATTCCTTTAACTTTCCATGGTTCATGTTTAAAAGGGCTTGACCTACCTGTGAAGACTATCATAGTGTAAGACAAAGAGAACACAAATATTTAACCATGTTTTAACATTATTTAATTATAGTTATCCTTTTTCTGTTCTGTGTCTGTCTTATTGTTCTTTAAGTTTATGGATTTACCTGAACAGCCCCAGCCCTGATTTTGCTTCAGCTTTGCTCCCATTTGCTTCAGTGCAAACCAGGATTGATTCTAGTGAAGAGTAAGAGAACTTTTTTTCATACTTGGTAGGCATTTGAATTACAGTTACTGCTTGAATAGTATTTAGTGCAAAGGACCTTATCATACTATTATTTGTCTTTTTCTAGAGAGGGTTACCTAGCAGCCTCATCTGACAAAATCTGAGACTGCTACTCAGCAGATTTCCAAAAGCACACCAGCAAACCGTTGCATGCCCTTCAGAGGTTTCCTGTCAAATGCTGGGTCATATTCAACGCCTTTATGACTTGTTTTTAACAGCAAGTACAGCGTTGTCCTGCTGAAACTTCAGCACCAAGGCTCACATGAACAAGAAACTAACCTTTCTTAGAAACGATGGGAATCAATTCAGGGAATATTGGGACAATGTAACTACACTGCCCCAAAAATTCTTTCAGAAAGGGAGCTGACCAGGAAAAAAACCTAAAAAAACCTTCATATAGATACAATCGTATTTCAGATCACTTACATACCATATGGACGCAGCGTGCTACAAAGGCAGCAAGAGAAGCATCCAAAACACATCAAGACGAAGCTGTCAGGGCCGGGCAGCAAGGCCAGGACCCCCCGCTGGCCCCGCAGCCCCAACCCAGCCGGCCCAGGGCTGCGGGTGCCAGTCCCTGCGACGTCGCGGTGGCCCTGAGCCTGCTGCCCACACAGCCCGGCCCCGAACGCGGGCCCTGGCACGGCAGAAGGAAAGGGGCGAGCCGGGTGGGAGCAGAAGATGAAAGAGGTGGGAACCTGTATTTTTCTCTTTGCAAATTTGTGCTTGCTCATACAACCAGACCTCACGCTAAAAGGCAGTGAATAGTAAGCCTGGCAATCTGCCATAGCTGAAGCTTAAAAGGATTTTGAAAATACTCTATAATATGCAATTCTGACCACTTAAGGCCATCCTGACAGTAAAGTACCAAATATCTACACTTCAGTTCAACAGTTACAGAGCTTGTGCAACAACTGCTGCTTCCCTCCCCTTCCTGCTCTCATTTTGCTACCGCAGTTGTGCCAGAGCAGTAGTTTGTGGGATCACACCGTGACACAGCTCAGGCAACCTAATCTACCAAATCTTCTCACATCCTTCCTAAAAAATATGCTGAGTGACTGCTCAGTGGAACTGAACTGTGGTTCACAGCGTGGGGCCACGAACACGTCTGCCAGCACACCTGAGGGAGCCAGTGTGCCATAGCCTGGCAAGAAACAATGGATGCAGCAATATTTTCAGAGGGTACTGCTGCCAAACATGGAAACTTGCTCATAATTACAGGCTGTCTAGCATAGCTTTTCCATATTTCATGACAAACTGCCTTTGTCATAGCTCTTTCTCTAGTACCACCGCCCCGAGCTGTAATTTGCCTGCTCTTCCAGAAGTCAAATCTCCATTCTCTAGTCCTACAGTTAGAGACTCCAACCACCTCTTTCTTGCGCTCTGGTCTCCTGCATTCTTTTATTTGCTATGTTTTATCCTCCTTTTAAATTTTAAATGAACATTTTAAATTAAATAAACAGAACAACTACGTTCGTGCACAGAAGATATGTCATGCTTTAGCACTGCGTAACAATCAAGCAACTTACTGGTAATTGAAATACATGCTGCAGAAAAGGACTCTTAAAAATGAAAACTTTTCAGTAATTACATTCAAAGGTGGCATGTAAAAAAAAAAAGCATCAACATTGCAGTAAAGATTTGAAGTTTGCTATATTCTCCTCGGCCAGGAGGTTTGTCCTATTGAGCTGTGCCACTTTGTTATGCCAAACCAGTCAGCCATGATTTCTGACTCGTCTGCCCTCAGGTTCGAAGCCTGGTTCCACCAAAGAAAATGGCACAAGTCCTGCCTTAAATGTGACCATGTTTTGTCTTCACGCGTGGCACAAGAGCGGAGCTGTCAGGTGCAATAATCAGAGGTCCCATTAGTCTGCATGCTGCACTGCAGTGACTACAGACAAGTTGAGGAAAAGGTTAGGGCAGGTGGGTTTAAAAGAAGCTATCTAAAAACAAAAATGGGGAAACTGGAGTTTCGGAAGGACAGTCCTTATGTAAAGTGGCTCTACAGCTGCCTTCCCTCTGATGCTATTTCAGTGCACTAACTACAGGAACACTTTCTTCTGTTTTTTCTTTAAAAAGCCTTCGCTTTAAGTAGTCACAGGTCCAAGCTTGTGATTATCTAGCTGTGGGTGTTGTATATGCTGTAGTACTTGCCTCAAGGGAATGACAAATGTCAGTAAGATGCAAAAAATAGACCCAGTGTGAAATCAAAGGAATACAGGAAGTTTAGAAGGCATCATTTAAGAGCTCCTCACGCAGAGTTGCTCAACTGAAAACAGCTATGCAATACACCTTAGAAGATCTAAGTGAGACACAAGAGACTGAAAATCTGATAATGGCTTTAAGGGCTGGCAAGGCATCCTGGAACACTTTAAACCTTCTATAGATTCCATGGAAACAGGAAATGTAAGGACACCATCTTAAGTGTTTTAAATGTCTGATTTATGAAGAATTCAGGAGAAAACACCGGTGTCTTGTTAGGGAAAAAAAATTACCCTGTGATCTCAAAGTCTTTGAGTTGAAGGGAAAAAAAGGGCATCAAAAGACCAGGGTTTATCACACTTGCCATTTGGGACTGTGCTAATCAGCAGAGGGAAACAGAAGCACATTCATCTTTGCACAGACTCACCACTGAAATAATCTCTGCAACACCCACTGCTCTGATAAAAAGGACACTTTAGCCTAACACAGCTTTAAGGCCAAGCAGTACATGAAAACAAAACACGGTTATTTCTCTTACTTCTTTGGTTTCCCCAAAATCCCCATCTGCTGGTTTTATCATTTTTTTCTTTCAACTCGTCTCCTTTGTGTTCCTTTATTTTTCAGTTCCTCAATTTTATGCATTACTAAAACCATTTTCCCTTACTTTTCTGTTTACTTCTGCAGCTCTGATCAGCGAAATGATAACTCTCCTCTAAAAGAATCAAAATCCAAACATCTCACTACTATGACATATATAATTAGCTTTTTTCTCCTCGAATGAAATAGTCAAGAAAAATACAATTATGTCTTATAGCCTCAATTTCATGACACATTCAAAGACACAGGTTCAAATCAGGACTTTGGCAGTTCATGCCCACTGAAAATCTAACCTCAAAAATTATTTTAGGAGCCTGAATATTATGATAAAATGGTACAGAACCTGGAAAAGACCCCTAAAAGTTAAAAAAAAAAGAGGAGGCCAAGCTTGGTAAAAAAAACTTCCCACAAGGGGAATGCAAAAAAGAGGACATATGTATTCCATCTTAGACAACAAAGCCTACTGTCATTTTCTTTGGCATTACCAGAATGCAAACTTTCCCTTCCCATTCACTTTGCCCTACCATGACCCACTCAATTTACATCCATGTACATAATAAACCAGAACACTTCTTTGCTTTAGCCATTAGTAATTGCTGTCCACAATCCCAGAAGATAAGCACAGATATAATTTTTATTTCAAACAATCTCAAGAAGTTCAAAATAAAAGTTAATTTTTGCATATTAGTAACAAAAAAAGGTGAACAAAACTTTAAAGTAAATTGGCAAAAAAATCATTGGGAAGCTTCACAAAAAATGAATGCATGCAGTTGTTCTACCTATGGATATGCCTTTTCCAATTTTGAAATACAGAATACTGCCTCTCAATTGCTTCAGAAAGCATTTAACCATTTTGGTTGTTTCACTCTGTAAGAGTAACCTCAATGGATAGTTTATTTTAGCCTAAATCTTTAGGTATGGAAGAACTAGTAAGAACCATTTGTGCGAACTCGTGACATCCTTATTTGGAAATTGTATACAGAAAGCAAAATGCTGCCCATTTTACCCAAACTGGACACCTGACTCCCATGAGCAGCGCAGTTTGGCTGATAAAATCTAACCTCTCCACATCAATTCCCCTCCCGAGTTTGTCACCATGCGACCCCACCTGAAATAGAATATGAAAACTGTGTCAAACTGGTTTTCATTATGTCTATTTTCTACACCAAAAGGTCAGCAACAAACATTTTTGGAACCAAAGCCTCCTGCTAACCAGGGAGCTAAGGTGAACTATGAAATCCTACATTAAATACTGCAAAGTTTTGATGAAATGCAAAATAAGTACTGTTATTTGGTCACAACCGTTATATTCATTTTAAGTCAAGTCACCTTTACAATTATCCAGGAGTTTCAAATTATTCAGAATTCTTTCTTTTAAGAAAAAGAAAAAAGAAGGTGTGCTAGACAAGCACTGGAAATGCTATCACGCAGACCTAAGATGACCACACTTTTCACCTTGTTGAACCACTAATAATCCTTCAAATATCTTGGGGATCTTAATTCAAAGTAGTAAAAAATGAATGTAGTATAGCTACAAATGAACTGAAGAGACTGTACACATTACTTTTTAATATGCTTCTGTGGTCCATGGCAGTGTCACTTATCCACAGGTGACCTGTCCAGGACCTATTCATGCACGACACATTCTGGCACCTACCGAGGCAGTGCAGATAACTGCATCATTCTCTGACCACACAAAGCTACCAGGGTTTCAAGGCAAGGGTCACAGTTATTTCTGCATGCATACCCCATGAGTGGGGAAAGGCCATCGAGCAGATAGGATGGGTCATGCTATTACAGTCTATCCTTTTATCCAGAGATACTTATATTGAATTCATGTCAGTTGCCACCCTGAAAATTAGTCTGGAAATGAAAATGAAACATACTCTAAATTTCTTTTCAGATGAATTTTCTTACAGAAAAAATAATCTCCATCCTGAAGTTAATTATCCATATACCCACTTCATTATATGCTGAACAGCCTTAACAACTATCCTCAGCTAGGATAGCTGAATCAGGAAAATCTGGTTAGCATTTCTGTAGAAAACTTCATCGGGTCCTAAGAAGCTTGTTAACACCATTCGACCAAGAGTCGCGAGCAAGCAGAGCTGGCGGGTGGCAGCAGCCAGGTGAATTGTTGAATATCTCGCAGGGAGCTGCCACAGATGGGAGCGCACGCTGCCCTGTTTACGGCTGCAGTCAGTGGTGGTCAGTGGCACACTGACAAAACTGGGTGAAACAGGGCGCTGATCTGATCTGTTCTGACAGTGACTGCAGTCTTCAGATAGAGCATTAAAGGAACAACATCAAATCCAAATTGCCCCCAAATATATCTTTCAAAAAGGCAATCTTTTCAAAAGCAATAGGAGGAGGAATTATCAAAAAAAACCCAACCCTCAGCATATCAAAACTCAGCATCACCAAAACCAGTGTATGTGCCTAAAATAAAACTTGTGATTTAAAATCGTTATTGCTTTGTAAACATGATTTTTTAAACTCTTATTCAAAATAAACTGTATTTGATAGTGGCAGAATTTTAACACCACAGGGTATCACTCTACAACTTTAAAAAGCATACTATGCTGCTGCAGTTTTTGGTCCTACCTAGTTTGGTTTAGTACCTGACAGCATGCTCTGCTAGCCATCTCACTAAATAAGTGAATAAATACTTAATGCTTGTATTTTTGTTGCCACATCATGGCAATGTGAATGAGAAAAGGCTAGTGAGAGGAGCATGACGTGTTAAAAATGAAATCTCTTTGTTTCTGTTTTGAAGAAGGATATGCAAACATGAATCATACATCTTGCTTCTGCTACAGTAACTCAATATCCTCTGCTTGGTTAAATAACAGACACTTGGCACATACAAAATTGACATTCTTGCCAAGAACTGAAATTTGCAGCAACTCTGAGCTCTGTTGAAACCCCACTGTTGATACTTAAGTTGTACACAGCACTCCACCAGGATCAGCTGCAACATGTTAAATGAGTATTCAGCATCAGAATGACTATTTAAATCTCTCTCCATCTCTGAAACAGTCATACTAAAGCTGAAAAGAAGGCTTTTGAAACGATCTTCAGGAGAACAGAAGGTTCTTTATGCATTGTACTGCATTTAAAAACACAATAAAGGTATACAGAAATGCCAGAACCCATGCAAGTTCAGAAAATTTGTCTAATAATGGCATCGACACAAAATCAATCCTCGTGTCGTGCTGCAGAAAAAGGTGAAAAGTCAGAGGTGCTACACGTATGTCTTAAAATAAAAATAAACAAAACAGTTGTCTTGTACTTTTTAATCAACCTAACTCAATATAAGTAAAATATATGAAGAATGTCTAGACAGGTAACCCTATTTTCTATTAAGGGGTTACAGGAGTCCAAAAAGTTGACAGTAGTTTCTTCCTGAGTGCTACCAGAACCTGATTTCTGAATTTGTATTACCCTTTGAGGAGGGGGAAAACGGGCCTCCAGGTAACCAATTCAGTGCTCATATACTTCCTTGTTCTTGTTTAGCTCCAACGGAGCTGACAGAAATGACTTTAAGATCCCTTTTTACATATCTATTCACTGTGAATAAACACATCTGCAACCTCATTCCATTCAAACACACTGTGAGCTTAAAGCTTCATCCTTCCCGCAGAGCTAACTCCCTGCATATTCACTGCAGAGCAATTCACTGTTTCTATATTTCTCCTGCAAACATTTGCCTGATTTGTTCTTCTCTATAGCTACAAGTTGTTCAGAACTGCATGTATGCACTGACCAGCGCTGCATGTAATAGTGATGTACTGACTATTGCCCATTTTAAGGCAGAATCAGCATTGCCTTTGCTTTGAATTATGGAACTATCAACACGAAGACAAAAGCAGGCTTAACATACCATTTGGGACAGCCACCAGTTGGAAAGGGAAACCTACTATAATTTTTCCTGTTGTCCTGATTATAATACTTTATGATTTAACCTAGGATGCCATTAGTGTTTGTCTAGGGGAAATGACGATTCTAACCTTTTCATTGCTGATTAAGGATGCTGGAGGACAATCTAGGCAGCCAATGCTGCTCCGGTTTCTCAGCTGCTTGTTCCTCAACTAGGTAGATTAAGAATAGTTGTGCCTTGGAGTATCTCTAGTTAAAAGAATTAGTATTTCCTACGATATCTTTTCTATATTAATATGGATGATTTTAGTAACGATGCATTAGCCTTCCTTCAAAATCATGTACCTACAACTTAAGTTATCTGTCTTATATAAAAGACCCAGTATCTTCAGTGAAAGAACAGTGATGGACTTGCATTTGTAACTTATAAAACCAGAAACGACAAGTTAGCTTTTACTTTGCTACTACTTCTCCTTTGCAACTACTAGTAAAAGAATAAGGCTGGCATACAACTCCCTAAAATATGGGTGCCTAGTGCCATTTTAGATGCCTGGGGGTATCTTAGACATCTGCATAAGGCTGGCAGATATGATTTAAGGGAAACCCACTCCTGGGTAGGTGGAAGTTGTGGAAGAGGTGAATAAGCGATAGCTTCTAAAATGGTACTACTACTAAATAATAGCCTGTGCTGAGGCAACTGGATCCTGCTGTTAAATTCAGCTGATGGGATTCAGCGCAAAATATAGCCAACTAAAAGTTGATGTCAGCGTGTCAGATTGGTGTCTAAGCTCTCATGATAGTCAACCGAGATCTAGTCAATATAGTCAAAGGAGTTTAGAAAGATTCAGTAAGCCAGCCAGGAGATGTCTGCTTTAAGATGTTTTCTTGGCTCCATTGGCTTTATTGACTGTAAAGGGAATATAGATACGTAGCTCATCTTAATCTGAGCCTCCCCCAACTGTCTCTCTGCATAGAGACCATGCACGTGCATCAATCAGAAAGCCATAACCAAGCCTTCGACTTGATTAAATATATACTTTCCCTCCTCATTGTGAAATTGATAAGGACATTATCATTACACAGGCAGAAGGTATTACAAATGGCAATACACTTGGCTGTTCCGGAGCTGTGGCTCTCTGCTTCCAGCTCTGACTGCAGAGGCTCTACCTGGTAAGCACTGACCCCTTCTGGAGACGCGGCCTCGCCGATGCCCTGAAGTTCAGCTGGCCAGGGGGCAACCGGGGGGGAACCTTTGCTTCCTCCCTGGCTGCCAGTTTTTTCCTGCAGTGACACTGCTCGAAGCTATAATTTCTGCTGCTTACTCCATCAAAACACACACCTCTCAGATACTCCCTTTCTCCAGGTGTGGTTGAACAGTGAGGATACAATTCGTTTGCAAAATACCCTTTATACTGCCCTGCAATTTTGCTCTTAAAGCTGTCAATAAATAAAGTAACTGTCGCTGCTTAATACCTATTAAACTATAGCGCTAATCAAGAATTCCATAACTGAATTATAAAGTTCCATAATGGTGATGTCCCACGTGATTATTATTTCTGTTGCAAGAGAAGCAGTTTCTATGATATAAAAGTGTAAAATAAAGGGTTAAAGAAATAAGTCAGTAGTTTGTGCATGTTTAGATTAAAAAAAAAAACTGATAAAAGAGCATTGGAAAGGTCTAATTAAGAGATTTTGCTGGGTTCAGTTCTTTCTTCTTATAATTAAGACAAATCTGTGGATTATTTTTTTTTCCCCACTGAAAAAGTTCTAGGTTTATTACACATTGCTCTTTAATTATGCACTTACTCCAACGAAATGCTACATCTGGCTCATGATTTAGACACTGTACAATAAATACGTAGCATTACTGCAGAAAAATCTCCATTGCATTTAAGCATCAAGGAGGTGTAACAAAGTCTTTCTTAATTCAGTGAGTTTCTAAATGTATGTGTTATTTATTCAAGAAACTAACGAAAACTTACAGAGCTTTCACCCCTTTTAAAATAAATTTCTTTGTCAGTTGACTATGGAAAATCTAGTGAGACACCTTGCCTTACTTCTAACCTTTGAAGAAAAATAAGCCCAGATATTCTTTCTCACCTTCCCTTCTCACCTTCCCCTTCCTTCCTCAGAATACTACCACAAATGAGAAACTCTTATAACATTTTTTTTCGCCTTAAAAGAGCTCTTTCCTTCATGGGATAAAAAATACCCACTTAGCTGGCTTAAGGAAAAGAAAAATGTACCTGAAGAGTCCTTAAACCAAATTCTACAACTCCAGGAGAGAAGGAAGTAGTAAAATAATAAGCTGCTCCCTTCCATTTGGAAATTTTAAAATAATTCACGAAAAGTGCGCTTCTGCATTGAGGATTATTGACTAAATGTTGTACCTTGCCTTCGCCACCTCTAAACCCTAAGGCAGGTAGGCTCAGAAACAAAGGCTGGTCACACATACTATCCAGGGTTGAAAAATAAGCAGTTAAGGAGGGCTTAATTCTTTTCTTTACTGCCGTTGTGATGTTAACAAGCATTTTCAACTGTGAAAAGTGACTGCAAAATGGTTACAGGGTGCCATTGTCTTTTTCTAATGCATTTCATGGAGACAAATTAATCTGAAGCAGAAGAGAATCCAAACACAAGCAAAGAATACAACTATTTTAGAGCAGCACCCCAGCAATGGAACCGAGTACCCCAAAGGAAAGCAAATTAGGGCCACTGTCTTTACAATAATGATTAAACCAGACCAGAAACTGGTTAAAGTCTATGTATTTTGCTTTAAAGACTCCATCCCTACTTTCCTTTCTATCTCCATATGTCTCCTTCAGTTTGTATTCTTAACTTTTTCATAACCTATTTAAGTAAAAAGCCTTCACTGAAGCAATGACAGAACCAGAAGCACTTAACTGACGAGACCATGATTTTGCAATTCTCACAGGTGTGTCCTTAGCTAAGATTGCCTTAAGCAACCGGCCTCAGGGAAACTGACCTACAAGCATACATTTTAGTTGAGTTTTATGAGATTTGGATGAGGCTCCAAAATAAGGAGTGTAACTCAGATGTATTTGTAATCCTTGAGAGACATCAATAACACATTACAGTAATTCCACAGCCAATACACCTTCTAAGATGTTTATAGAGAAAGGTGCTCCAATTGTAAAATATTGTCCTAGTGACCTCACCTTAAAAATGCACAATGTGAAAAACTCCTGCAAGTTATTTCTAACCACATTTCAGAAAAGAAAGAAAATTAGAAAGGAAATGTATAGAAGTAAAGGGAAAAGACTGAAGAACACAAAATAGCATGAGCTGAGGATAAATGTATTATATTTGTCTCAAACTTCAACAATTATTTTCACATTTTAGATAGCTCAGTACTGGAGTATGTCCTTTGCAAGACATTTTACACAAAGCAGGCAAAGCCAGGAAGAACATATGCCTAGTAAATAGACTGCAGCCTTAATGTCCTTTCTGTGTTCTTGATGTCACCCCTGCAGGATTCCTGCTTTTCTGTCGACATGGGAGGTTAAAATTTGTGTGTATCTATTAGAAATAGTTTGGGTACACAAAGAAGAATCACAACTGAAGTATTATTGTCTGACATTCATATGACCCTTTAACATGTGTACATGCAAGTAGTATTGTACTACTCATTAATGATTTAATAGTCTCTTTAACAAAATGTTGGGGAGGAAAAATTATGGTTAACACATACAGCAAGGCTTTTCTGTGTTACAAGTTGCTCATTAGATTATCATTCACCTTTACAGATAAGAAACATTTCTCCCTCTCCATCCCTGCTCTCAGAAAAATCCTGCAGAGATACATACATACACAGAAATACACAGATGATATAGCGCAAATAACTGTCAAGCACTGGTGAACCTTGGTACTCCGATGGTTAACTGGTATGTGGCATTCCTTTGAGAGGATAAAAGGAATAAAGTTCTGGAAGCCAGAGGTAATATTTCAGCCTCAGACTTTATTAGACACCGTTTCGTTCCTAAGCATAGTGTGTCCCATAGAGCTAGAGAAATTACTATCTCCGGTTCTCAAAGACTGGAATCCTTCATCTCTCTCATAATCCCTCAGTAAGAAACAGAAAATCACTTTCAACATCTCCATAACACCTTTAATTTTTCATGTTGAATGTTCTTTTTATTGCTCATCTAAGAAAGGTGCCAAAGTCTCAGTTATTACTTATTAGTCCATGCCAGTTTATTACTTCTTTTAAAATATGGTGCTTCCATTCTCCAACTATTTGCTTTACACACTGCTATAAATATATCAGCCCATCACTCTTTTCTTTTAAAAAAGGTTGGGAGAAGGAGCTGAAAGAGGTTTGTGCCACAGGATCCCATCAGTCCAAGAGCCTATATATGCACCTAATTTGGTGTGATCAAATTGAATGCAAATGTCAAGTCCCCCTTCTAAAAATCAGTGAGACGAAAACATGCATTTTAATGACTGATTACATCTCAGTAACTTCTATAAACGGCAAAAGATAAGAAATTTTTAATGGGAAAAAATTGAGGTAAAATGGAAAGCTGATGTTAATATAAGTGTTTAATTCTCACAGAATAGAAAAAATCTAAAAGCTAATGATTTTATCTACAGAAAAAAAATAACAACTATGAAATATATTATTTTATGGAATAATATATTCCATAGAAGTTCCCCATAGTGCTAGGGTTACCAGGCCCTTGGATCCACATCAGGAAGTTCAGAAGGCCAGATTTCCCCACATTTTAAACAGCTCAGGGCAGGGCAAGAAAAATAACTAATTTAGCTGCAAGATGACACATAGCAGACACAAGCAAGGCAGAACTATGTTGTTCTGCCATGCTACAGCCTCTATTGCTGAGCACGATTATGGTTAGAAATGTAACAAAGAACATACCTCAACATATTATCACCTCTCTCCCTACTATTTAAACACAGAAGAACATCCCAAAGCTGAAACAATGGTGATCAGGTTTTTTTAAGGTTTCTGAGTCTAAATCTATTATCTTGGTATGCTTATGCAGGCCTTAAGTAACCAGTGGTTCCTCCATACCAACCTGACTTTCAGCAAAGAAATCAAATGGCTTATTCTTCCGGTGTCTACAAAGTGTCTACAAAAACAGTATGGACAGCTTATTGCTGTTTTTAAGGCAAGTGCATGCACTCATTTGCTAATTACATGCCCATTTTATACACGGAAAACAATATTTCAGGGAAAAGGTCATCTTCTAAAGAAGTTACCACCAGTACAGTATGTACGCAGTGCATGCTGCAATGGTCAGACTGTACATTTCAAGACCACTTCCAATGGTTTGTTTGAAAAATATACATCTTTTATTAGGAGGCAGGCGCAAACTCATTTCCTGCTATTTCTGTTTTCTGGTTTTTGGAAACAGCCTTTGTCCTTTAAGTCTCCCTATACCCTACTTTGACCACAATATAATAGTTCTCAAAAAAGTGACATGCAAATGCATTTCTCTTTCAAGTTCACATTCTGAGTTAGCCAAAACTTTCCAGATTTTTTTTTGTTCCCTGTTTTTCTTTAAACAAAATGGAGGTTTCAAACATAGAACCTAATATCAAGAAAATAATTTCATTTCTTTTTAAAGAAAATATTTCAGAAAAGTCATATGACAATTTTAACCAGACATTTAAGTGCACTATAACAGCTTATGTTTAATATAAGTCTCTGAGCTTTAATTCATTTGCTTTTAAAAACATGCACTGTTCAAAAGAAACAGAATGGAAAGCAATACAGAGAGGGTAAAACAACAGTAACAACATCTGCATCTTCGCGTCTATTTTAGATCGACATAAGTTAGTAGCTTAGTTTTAATGGCACTGAGCTCCTTTACGTTGATGGCCTGCTGTTACTGATCCTGAGAGCATAATGAAGAGCATTAAGTGTTTAAATATAGATGTCAATAAAATACACGACAAATAATGGCAGATAGTGGGAGTTTGCGGAGATCTACTATGCTGATATAAGTTGTGAGAGACCATTAATGAGAAATGGACCAGAGAAAACCCTGATAGGAGAGATTGATCAAAATAATGCATAAAACCTACCCGTTTCTGATAAAGGGCTTTTCTAAATGAAGACATTATAGCCCAGAAGACTTGGCTGTGAATTTACAACACACTAGTGACTCCACACTGACTCCATGACTGCACATGCTACGCTCAGGCTGGTGAAATCAAGCAAGCTTCCTCACGCCACGCGTCGTGTTCAAAACAGTGTGAGGGTCAGTGGTAGATATTACTGTGGGTTAGTTGGAATGCTATAAATGCCACTATGGCTTATTGCAAACCAGTATTTTCTTACTTAGAAATTGAAGTCTTTATAGCACTTTTGGTAGCTCTTCCCTGTGATGAACACAAATGTGCATACAGACGTGATTGGAGGGAAATGGTTGGAAAGTATCTTTATGTAGATGCAAGCATGTATCAAAACCTGGAGATTAATCCTTTATATACTGCTTCTACTATTGCTCTAACTTTCCAGGTAGAATGGATGAATATGAAGCGCTGATTCAGATGAATCCCTCATATTAAACACTGTCTCGGTATCATGACTTCTCACCTGGGGACAGGTAATGTTCTTTATTGTCTTCACAAGGTACAACATTGCCCAGACTTTTGGAAATCTGATGCTTATCATTCAAGGGGATTATTACATGTTCCTCACTAAATTTTCATGGTGTTAATCATGTGTGGCTCTGGAAAGAAACAGCATTTAAGACTGTTGCAGGAAGCCAATGGGTTTCAATGTTCTTACTCATAACTATTTTGGCATCTCATAAATTATTTATTAAGACTCCAGTTACCAAGCAGTAAGCAGCCAGTCTGCTAGGGAGTAACCTGTCTAAAATGCTATTTGGAAGACCAAATAAAATGTGTGTGCAGAAAGGAACAGAGAGAGAGGACTCAGCGGTAAGGTAAAAACAGGTCATCTCTTGGTATTCAATGCTACACGATTCTTAATGTTTCAGTGTCTCTCTGCAACATGTTCCTGACGTAAAGTATAATACACTTTGCAACTAAAGCAAACATATATATGTGCACACACATACATCTGTACATATATACACATATATAAATAAAAGCAGTGAATTACAGAAATTCCAGTGTGTAAGACCACATCCAGTAGAACTTTAAGCCACAGAAAAGAAAAGGAATAACCAGAAACAAATGGTATCTCATCTGATGTTTGATGACACAGGAATCAAAAAGCAGCACACGAATACTATTAGCTCATAAGTTCTGCTCCAGCTACAAAGTTGTTATGGGACTGAACTGCTGGGCTATGACACAAGCTAGAATGCGCTATGAGGAAAAAGATGGAAATTCTCAGACTGCTCTTACTTGAAGTAGTAGTAGTAATAATAATAATAATAAAAAAATACTTCAATTTGTATTGTATACTGAATGGAAGGAAACAGGAGGAATATAGAAGTTAAAAATGTTTGCTTGAAAAGATCTTGTCAATAAACATCAAACATTTTGAACACTTCCCCAGCTTACTTCAGTAAGTTTCAACTGGCTCTATAAATTCTCTCCAAATGTGATCGGTCCGAACATCACTTCCGACTTGTTTTCTCTGACTGTTCAACCAATTGTCCAAGACAAAGAGCAACAGTCCTCTTGTGACATTGGAAGGATAAATAATCTATTCAAACCCTGCCTAATTTATGAATTCTACAATTTTTTCCCCAATTTTCCTGTTTTCTCCTATTTATTATTTTCTCAGAATGATGACTCTGATCTCCACAATGAACCAATAATTGTTCTTTTTGCAAGTATCTGTTCCATTGCAAGTTCCCTTCTGAACAAATTACATATTTCAACACTGTTTTATGCACACTTCTAAAGTAAAAGACTAATTTTTCTTTGCCTAACCATTCTTTGCAATCCTACATTTTTAGCAAAAACACCCCAGCTCTGAAATATGATGCTAAGATGCAGAAAGATAAGACCACTTTCTTATTCTTGCTAAGGGTTTTTCTAGTTACACGGCTAATTTGTTATGTTGATAGGAATTATAGACAATTTTGGAAACTACAGTATTTAATATACACTCACTGAGCATTTTGAACACTGATGGAAGTCATTGATTTCTCCTGAAATATTCACATTACCACGTATCTCTTTTCAAATCTTGGCATAACAACCCGTGTCATCTTCTTGCACAAAAAATGCTAAAAGTTGGTCTAACTCCTTTCTACTCTGTAATGTGTAGCCTTTCAGAATTACTAGACTCAAAAGAAAGACCACATCAATTCTCTCTCTCTCTCTCTTTTTATTAACCCACCTAGTTCAGCAAACCTCATAGTGAGGGTGGAACTGTGTACCTCAAGACTTGTAACGTGCATTGAATTCTAGAAGATGTGAAAATGCAAAAAAACAAACCCAGAGACACCTCTCTATTAGCTCTTTGGATCAAAGCACATATTTTTCTAATTCAAATTTTTGCTAGTATTAATTCACAGTGTGTAGAAGAAAAGATATTCAGAAGTACATAAAAAAGTTGTTTTCTACAGTTGCCTACTTTCCTTTTTCAATACCCTCCAGCAGTACAACAATACCCAAGACAATATTGCTGAACACAGTTTAAATAGAAAGTTACTGGAAACTTAATGCAAAAAAATCTGAGGTGTGGAAAACAGTCTGGTTTTGTTTGCTAAGTGGCCTCACACTAAGGTTTTGATCCAGGTGTTGTGGGAATGGAACTGACACATGCTACACTTCCAAGATTTTAATGATGCCCAGAGCTTTCATTTTCTTTTACACTCTGACAATGGGAAACATGGCCTCCTTATGTATGACATAAAATCTAATAAAGAAGCCAGCTGTTCTTTCCCTGGTGAACGCTGCAACTCCAGTCTGAAGTACAGTAGTGTCAGGTTTTTTGAGGAAAAAAAACATTGAGTAATTGCACTGTACCCAGACAACTACAGTAAACACGACTCTTCTTTCTTCCTGTCTGCATATATCAAATACACAGAAAAAAGTTGTACATCTGACTGGTACAAACCAGCAAAATAATATACCTGTTTAACCGCTAGCAGGTTTTACATAGTTTCTTGGCTTTCCCTGTCACAGTATTCTAAAGTATATCCTTTCCTTCCTAATATCTCTCACAGGGGTCTATTGTAATAATGCAAACTGACATATCTGTTCTGCCAAATGCTGGCTACCTAGTGAAAACAGGCAAAGCAAATATTATGCAATAACTGTGCTAATTGAGAGACCCTAGCAACATCACAGGCCAAATTTTGCTCTTGGCAACAACAACAAACACTGATATTTTTGAGATCACAATCTCAACAAGAGGATTGCTAGGTTTTCCCATCTTTCTCCTTGTCGTAGTCTAAAGAATTCAAGAGATTGTTACAATATTTGTATTGCACAGCATTATATTGCAGCTGGTTGTGTGCAGCTGCAGAAATGTTGCCCAGAGTCGTGTTGCTCTAACTGCCATCATGGGGACATATCTACACTCCATGTTTGGAGAACATACAAATGAGGGAACCTCCAGAGCTATTGCTCCTGCATTTGAATTACAATCCTTCATCTCAGCTATGAAGTGGCAGTAACAGCAAAGAAATGTTAAAGAAAGACAGTTTTAACCATCAGTTAAACTCAGTTGTAACTAAGTATGCACATGCTCTTCTTACAGGTCACCTTTCCAGAGCCTTCCAGGGTCCTCTCCTGATCCTTCTTGCCAGGGCAAAGTCAGGTCCTACATGGCAAGGCTAGGACATAGCCTTGGCTTGAGGGTGAGGATGTCAGTGCAAATTCAGCTTCAAAGGCCAACTTAAATGTACAGATAGCCCCAGCATTCGTTCCCTGACTCCACAAGAGCCAAAATAAAACTATACAAATACACAGAAAGTCCATATTTACAAAAAAAGCTTTGCCAGATTGATAGGCAGTATAACACTAAATACCGTAGTTTAAAATCTTCCATTGGTTGCTTGTGGTATGAAGTACAGCTTTTTTTTTTTTTTTTTTTTTTTTTTTTTTTTAAATATATATTCTCATCATTCTGCTATATATGCAGGAAAGACTACCTCAAGAATTGTCTGGACATGGAGTAATCTTAGTAAGTGTCTACGTCCTCAGGAAGACCATTTTGCTATTATCTATATTGTCAGATTTACTACTATGAAATAATAGTCCACAGACACTGTAACTATGGTATCCAATGGACACTTACCCACTGAATAGAGTGATTTCAGAAAACAGTTTTTCATATTCATGTACCTTGCTTTGCTGCCCTTTCTCAATCACATTCATCATCAAGAGCTTCCTAGCTCAATGTATCTAAACACCACTGATAACACAAACCTCCTGTAATTTAGTGGCTGAAGAGAGGGTTTCTTTTCTTACCCTTTTTCTTCCCGTTCCTTGAGTAGGGAATATACTCTCAAAGATAAACTGTTCCTTTTCCATTGTAACTCTTTCTTCAAGTTTAACCATGAAGATTAAATAAATGCTACAACGCAATTAGTTAAGCAGGTGCTAAATTTATCCTGCCATTGAGGTCAAAACGTGACCATGAGATACATGTTTTCACTGCTGTTTTGGAAATTCATTTTAATTCTTTTACATTGTAAATTTTAAATAAATATGTTGCAGGAAAAGTACTGTAGTAATTTGGTATTATTCACTTACCTATTGCAGTTATATCAAAGCCAAGCCATTTGCACAGCAGTTTAGATATCCATGTTAGGAATCCATCACCATGTTGAAAGGACATGAAGGAAAAGGAAGAAAAAGAAAACAATAAGCTATCTTGCTTGTTTCCTCAAACAAAAAAACATTAAAACAAACCTATAAATAACAATCAATGTTACATTCTGCCATGAACATGGAACATATTCGTTTAAGCAGGTAACTTCTAATGCTCTTTTTTCTCCTGTTACCATTCATTACAGCAAGACGGTTGTTAAAGTAGCTGTTAAAAGAAAATGGTGAATAGTACTTACATTACACATAAATAAAAATCGAACAATCCTGTTATGTTTGATAGCAGGCTACATTCAAACAGTTTCACAGCATTTTTGTAAATGACTTGAATGCACTCTTTATCTGAATATCAGCAGGCAGAAGGCCAAGATGGAAATTATGCAATGAGAAGGAAATTGAACAATTCAGATATGTTTATGGAAAGCTCACAAATCAGGGCATCTCATTTGGCACCAAATAAAGCTGTTAGTCATGATGTGTAGCTGCAAAAAGGAAAGCTGTTCTCTGGTATAAAGTGTAGCCAGACTAGTACGAGCTAAAAGAAGTGGTTTCTCAATTGAAGAAATAAAGGACGACATTGCCATAAAAAGATGCTCACACTAGGTCATGTTTACTCAACTGAAATCAAACCAACAAGAAACCATACTGGTGCACCTTTTCCTTTAACACCATCTCTTAGATATGGTATAATGATCCCAAGCAACAAACTTCATCTCTAAGTCATCCTTTTCTATGCCTACATAAATATTTTAGTTCCACATTGAACCTGGAAAGGACACAGATTTGGAAAGAACATCTCTTCAGAAGATTTTCTGAAATCATTTGCTGTGCTGCTAGGAAGCTACAGTGACTACACCAGTTCTAGTACTTGGATTCTGATCTCCAAGATGTGGCGTGCTCTGTAGATTTGTCAAATTAGATTTCCTCTCATAGCTAAACATGCTAAAAAGCTGTTTTATACCATCGAGCTGTCATTAGAAAACCCAAATCTTGACTGGGCTTTGGCATTTATCAAATAGCTGACTTTGCCAGAGTCATGCCAAGCCTACACGTGAAAGAGAAAGCACTTGCTTTGTTAAGTCATTCTGCCTATAGTAAGTGATTTTAAAAAGATAGCAACATCACCATTAAATAAACCTTTATTATTCATTTGCACAAGTCAAAATTTATTCACAAGACTGGAGGAACACATAAATCCTCAAATACCAGAAAACGAGATGAACAGACTATCTGAGTTTATTCTGCATGTAAACATGGACCTTAAAACAGCACCTGTGATAAGAAGTTACTTCACTTCTTGAAGATTCTTTTTACAAGACAGTGTTTTAGCTCCTTTGCAGCTTATGTATTTCAAACACTCAGCCTACCCAGAGGCCTCTAAGCCTAGATGCGTGGTAATCTCTTTAGATGTGCCACACAGATATAGGCCGCTTCAATTAATTTAATTGGGAAAATCAAGGAAGAGCCCTTGTATTCATATTGTTGCATTGTTTGTGTTCAGTTCAGTCTTTACTAACACGGGCAATACAAACAGAAGGCATTACTAAGTGAAATGCGCTTTGCTCTTCCATGCCTATTACTGTGCCAAATATGAGCATACAACCTTGAAGCTGAGAGGTCAACCTTATCCGAAGGGGTCAGAAAAAGAGAATTTCCTTCACTAATCTCACAATTCAGAGATAGTACTGAAGTAGAGATGGGGAAATGTTATATTCTATTTGTTTTATAGATTGCAGACTTTTCTGTTCTAGTCTAAACTATGCATGCCGCGATTCATCAATGCATATACTCAGGTCCTTTACAAAAAGTGAAGAATTTCTATGATAACATGCTGATGCTCACAAAACAGTTTTAATAAACTTCCTTTTTTTAAAAAAAGAAAATAAACCAGCCAAGAAAATACGCTTTCATAACCTCCCACTTCTTTGAAAAACAGAAAGAGAAAAAGACAACTTTACCTCTACCGCTTCTATTTACAATGACGCAAATAGGAAAACACTGTCGTTACATAAAAAAAAAAAACAACCCCAATCAATTTAATAAGAAAACACTTCTCTCCCACAAAAAGCCGTAACACTTACTGTTCCCTGTCTCCCATGGTTTAAATAATATTTCTGATTATTCTTTCTATGAAGTCCTGTGCCACTCTAAAAAGAATAAAATAAATGAACCTTTTCCCTAGAATCCTTTGGCAGTATTTTTTCCTCTCTGTTCCCACAATGTTCACAAATAGCTAAAAAAGCACCATATTTTGTGGACTTTTGATTTTCTTGGCAGTCACAGGCCAGTTCTTTGATTTGTCTAAAAAGACACAGCTCAGCTGAAGTCAGTGGTGAGGCTTCAGACCCCCTCGAGTCATGTACACGACACTGGAACTGTTTGTTATGGAAATTATTCTGCCTACCAGAGCCCAGATATTCAGAAAACTGTGGGTACTTTCCTGAGGACTGGAAGATATATGAAACTGCCAGCTTGCTGGCTATTGTGTGCACATTTAAAGTACAATCAAGGGCATTCATTTCCAAAGAACACCGTATTTGTACATCCATTTCTCTGATAACCTGTATCATAACTCAGCGAGGATTAAGTAGCAGGGAGAGATGCACAAAGAAACCAATGGTGCTGTCATTTTTTGCAGGTAGAAATTACATTATATTTTTTATTTTTGGACAGAAAATTACTGTCTTAAACATTTTTGCAAGTTTATCTGCTTGAAAGGGGGTCATTCAGAGGTCTCTACTGTTCTATTTCATATGACAGTTGACTGAACCCTTGATCTTTGACCTGGATAGAAATTAACCCTCCACAGTCCACCATCTAAGCTGACATTAATATTCCTAATAATGAGAGGTTATTAAAACCTTAAAAGTTCAGTGGAGCGTTTCAAGGACAGTGGAATTAGACTTCAGCAAATACCTACAGATTTATTGCATAATGCAAACCATTTGATTTGTTGGGATGTACGCTCCAAGGCTAGGACTCATCCAACCTTTGCTGGCATGGAAACAGCCACTTGACTAATTTAACTTGATTTGCACTACAAGAGAGGTAAAAATCCTCGTTTTGGTCATGTGCAGCTATAAATTACTCCTCTTACCCCTTTCCATCCTCCCCCTCAACTTTGCAGTGGAAGGAATATTATTTGTTAAGCAAATTAAAAATCTTTACACAGAATGACAGCTTATCAAACAGCGCATCGCACTTTATCACTGATGTGTTACACACAGGAACCGTGCTGTTGGTGGGGGCAAAACTATCGAGCGTGCCAGTGATACAGCTGCACTGGGAACTGGCAGCTGTGGTGCCCTAAGTGCTATGCCCATACAGGGATACATGGAAGAAAGGAGCAATCCAGGTTCCTAATTCACTAGATTCATCTCAAAGTCACCTTCATCACCTTCTGTGCCTTATGCACTCAAGCCTTTAATTTTTGGAGCAGTCCTTCTGCTAGCCCATTACTGGCCAGCCTTTCTATTCCACTTAACTGAAATTCCCAGGTAGGTCAATGCTAACATGTCTATCTATATATTTTCCATGCAGTACCATTCTGATTCAAGTTATTCCATTGACGGGGCAGAATCAGCACTTGAGATTTCCACTAGAAGACATTCTTGGCCTCTGTCTGACCTAATCAGATTCAATAAGGTTTGGGAATAAAAGGATTATCAGGAACAAGAGGAATTACACTAAAAGAACAAATTGGACCTGGGTGAAAAGAAAATGAAAATAAACTAAACCTAAAATAAAAATTATCATGCAGGGAGAAAAGAGTGAAATGCAAAAGTTGCAGGACCCTCTAGGACATGAAGCTATGAGACCAGAAGGATCAGCACATCTACTTGTGGAGGGAATGGGCAAAACTTGTTGCAATTACTATTTCAAGGTCCTGTCATCCTGCCATCTTAAACAAAAGTGGAGCAATAAACTATAACAAACCACACCAAATTACCACTTCTGATTAACACTTACTGAAAAGGGGTTTGATGCAGTACCCCATCTTTCAGTGAGAAAATTCATTACTCTCTTACAGAACTTGGCGATCTGGAAATGCAGCTGATGTAACACATGGAGTTTATGACTGCAGCTATTTTTATTGGCTGCTTGGTTTGTCTGAAGACGCTGACAAAATTCATTGGCAGGTTCCCTTTAAAATATGTTAGCATCAGATAAATGATATTGCATCCCGGTGCAACATAAAGAGCAATATAAATGTTTCGATTCTTTCCTTCCTTCCTTTCTTATACATTTATGGCTTTCATAGGCAAGTTAAAATATGTGCCTATTTCTTTTAAACCTATTACTCTGCGTTCAGTTATGATATGGAGGCTATGCTAACACTCTTCACAACTAGCTCCTCATTAATGCATTTCTGATATCACACATTTATTATGTGCTTTTACATGCTGTATCTAACTGAAACCCCAGCTCCCTACCTCACTGCCATATGCTGCTGGTCCGCACCAGAGCTGTTTCCAGAATATCAGACTTAATGAAAGAGAGAACCTCTCAGAAAGGAAATGCGGCCAGTATATCCACTGACAGCCTCTATAGCCTCGGCAAGCTGTTCTGGTTTAACAACTGCACTAAAGTTAAAGAAGAAAGTAATGCCTCCTCTGCACTAGCTGCTGCCATTTTCCCTTGAGCGGTACCAGGGCACTGTCTAGCAAAGAGCACCTCCTGAAGAAGAGCATAAACCCAGTGGCTACTGCAACCCTGCCGTGACACAGAACATTACCAGGGGGTTGCAGCCACATGTGCAGAATACACAAGACAAAATATTAACTATTTACTATTAACAATTACTGTAGGGCTAATTAAACAAAACTTACAATGCAATATTCAGTTTGTCCTGTCAGTCCTAATTCATCACCTATTAAGTTGGAAAAACAAAGGCAGAAGAGTACCAGTATTTGTGAAACCATTATGGAGAACAATTAATTCCAGCAGTAAGCTTCCTCTGCTGTGGCTGATTCAGTGAGCCATTGGCTTTGGCTAAGGTAGATTAGAAAATTTCTTACAGAAAACATTATTATTAGTTTGAGTACACTTCTTTTCCCTTAAATCACTTTATTATTTAATGGAGGAATTTTTTTTTTTTTTTTTTTTTTTTTTTTTTAGACCAGACATTTGTGTTTTGGACAGCAGAATATTTACACTTGTCTGATTAATAACAACACATACCTAGTAACTGTGAAGGTTACCAGAGGTAGGTTTTGATATCTATTTGTAACTTTTATTAACACAAATAGATTTTGGCCAAGTACTCAATGACTTTATTAAATGGTTTCTGCATTAATCTCACTTCTGGTGATTAAGCACCACTGCTGTGACTGTGTCAGACAAAGCTGGAAAGTACTCCTCTGGTAGTTGCCTATTGCCACCATCAGTTCCTGATCACACCAAGACCAGAAGGATAATTTAGGTTTCATTCTCCTTCTTTTCTACCCATCACAAAGAAAGCGAAATGTCTTTGGAACAGATACTGGTAAGCCTGCTATAATATAAGCACAAGTGTCAGGCAACTCTGAAGTTGTACGTAAAGTAACACAATCCGAAAGAGTTTTAAAAGATCAGGACTGTCCAAATAATCTTTGAACATACCCTACAATGTAGCAGGTGTGATATGACTTAAATGTGATTACAGAGTTCATTTATGTAATATCTGTCAGAATGTTTGCTGTACTTCTGTTAAAATTGTCTCTACAGATAATTTAATATAAATATATTATCCTGTGAAGATTCATGTATAGAAAATTATGTCTATTTGTGTACACACACACACTTGCACATATATTTCAGTTGTATTTCCATTTCTTCTTTACAGAGATGATAAAAAAGCTTTCCTTTTCAAAGACTGAGACATACAAATGACATGACTGAGAACCGAGTCCTGAGGAAATCCAGACTAGTTGAGAATAGCAGAGCAGCCCTCCAAAGCAGCTGGGATTCGCGTTCCTTAAACAAGCAAACAAGCCAAGTTCAAGATCTTTGTCTGTACTCTCCAGGCATTCCCTAACCTGAGGGTTGAGTGCATCTAGGATTACTTGGAGTTCCAAGTTAGGACAACAGCACACGTGACACAGTGTGATTTTCTAATGCATAAGTAAAAATACATATATATATGTGTATATATACATGATATAGAGGTAATTTGGAAACATTCAGATATCTAAAGATCAGAAAAAAATAAAATAAGGTATATAAAAAGGGATAAAAATAAAATCATAACATTAACAAATGAAAATAAATAATATCAATAATAAAATAACATTTTATTTATTAAAACGGACTTCTTGTGTTAGGTTACTACCAGTCTATTGTCACATAGCTAACATTATTCTCCTTGAGAAAAGAGGTTTTTTTCTTACCTTCAGGGAGAATAATATACAGTAGCCCTTCACTTCTGTTTGCTGGAACAGGCTTATAACTTGGAGGGCATATAAACCACATTCAGGAAAATACCCTACTTTTATTGTTCTTTGTTCTACGAACTGTGTGTGTCCTCAAAATGTCATCAGCAATAAACTGTAAAAGGCATCACATCAAGTCATTAAAAGACACTCCCTAAGGCAAGAGACCACAAAGTGAAATTGCCTACTACCTTATTTACACATTTGGCCCACCTAGGTATGGTAACTTTGCAGCCTCTTTATTAAATATATATTTCCATACATTACAAGTGTATTTAATTACTGGCCAGTTGAGAACAATGGGGGAAAATGATGTTTATTTAATCATTTGCTTAGTTTTTCCAGTGCTGAGTGAGTACCCTTGAAATATGATTGGCGGGCTGCTCCCGCCGTAGCCCCCAGGGCCGTTCACCTGTCACTTCTGCCGGCAAGGATGAGTGTGATGGCCCACGCTGCTCGCTTTTGACAATGAACGACAGTGACCCAGTCTCAGAGCGCACCTGACTTGGTCATTTCTCCTTTCTTTCAAAGAGATTGTGTGCTATCTACTGGTTAAAACCAATAACCTCTATGCTGCGCAAAGTAGTTAAGAAAACAAAATCATTACCTGACTAAGAAACACTAGGCAAACAAAGAGCAACTTCTAAACAATAACCTAAATTCTGTTTGTGTTTTCTCTGGCATAGACTAGAATAAGATCCATCAGAAACAACAGAGCTACAAAAGGCTGCAAAAATGATGTTGAGGAGGAAAAAAATTACAATTCTTGAAAGGAAACAACAGCATTACAAGTCTTTTAAATAAAAATTCTCATTTTAAAAGTGTTTAACAGTTCCATTGTTTTTATTTTTTTAGAATATGTTTATATCTCAAAACCAAACAAAACCAACTGTAAATAGGAACTTCAGGTTACCCAGTGAATTGAGAAGTGATTACGGAGTAGGCGTAGTTTTCAATGTTAAGCCAATTTGCTGCACCAAGACAAGCAGCTAGAGTTCTAGGTATGGGAATATCACATTGCACCATTATTTCCTAACACAACCCCATATATAAAAGCCAGTGCAGTCTCAGGGTTCAAGATAGCCTTTGATCCGAAGCAAGTAATATCACTCATTTTGATACTTCAGACGCACACGCAAATGTTCCATAGAAGGATGTACTTGTTACTGGAAACTCCATCAATTTGAGATCTGATTTTACTTGATGAAGCACTGGTTGTTTTGTAATTGTATTTATATTACATTGTTATGTTTATTTTTCTGAAGCCTTAGGACACTAATCACAAAGTTATCACGTTGTGAACTGCAATGTTGAAAATTATTTCTATGCTTCCGAAGACAGTCTTAGTATACAACACCGTTCTTTCATTGCTGTCGTTTTTTAATGTATAAGCTTAACTAGTCCACTTAATGTATACGTTTAACTAGTCCACTGCAACTTGGCCAGAAATTCAAAAGGGCAGATTAAGCATAGATCACAAGATTAAGCATAGATCACAAGACACAGCGATGACATTTGGAAGGTGATCTTTGCAAAGATTTCAGTAGCAAGATCATCAGCCACTGTAAATTCTCCTTCCTGCAGTCAGTGCAAGTAAACCTGATGATATACAGCAGTTGATGTCCTAATCCAAGAAATCTACTTTTTGAGTCCAATGAGGGGAGGAAAAGGAAGATTGTCTTTAACTGATTCTTTACAAAAGTAGTATTTTCCTTTTTTCTTTGTGTCTGACATCTTTTTCTAAGAAGTTCCCAAGTACTGGTTTGGGATAACGTTACCGACCTACTAAATCCATCAAAAAGGAGACATTATCAGAGAGTTCTAGTTATGTTTAAAAATGTTCTTGAAATGAAACAGATAAATGGAACGGGATAGGCAACAACAGCACAAACCAAATTATTCAGAAAGAAGAGCATTTCCAGTTAATTCGGTCCCATTTCATTTCTGTGAATTATCCATTAATCAAAGTACACGTGTAGGCACTGTGACCCTAGTACTGGACAACTTCATAATCCTTATTTACAAAATATTTCTCTGATCCAAAAAGTATCATTATTGCCATTTTACTAGGATGGCAAGATATAAAACAAACTGCCCATGCTCACAGTTTAACCATGGATCATTCTTCCTCCCTCAACATTCCTTTATTTGAAATGAATGTTTAGATAATGCATATGTGAACATGCGTAAATTACACAGACTTCTCAACTTGACTATTGCTCTGACAGGTTTTTTTGACCGTTGTAATTCACTGCTTGTGGTATGTATTTATTTATACAAGTCACACAGTATCTTTTAGGGTCTCTACTTGAAGGGTTTTCAAATCCAAATGGTTTCCTATAGGAATGTTTCCTTTAGAAACAGCTATACAAATATACATATGCATGAGTGTTTTCAACATTTTTTTCTTTCCATTGATATTTTGTGACTATTCTTCTTTCATCATTACATGCAATTTAAGAGAAGAAGCGCACAGCGTCTGTCAAACTTTCACCTCACAAACCACCCACAGAGCTACCTATCATCCCAGCTACCAGCCAGAAACAGGAAGATATCTGCTGCTTCCAGAGAAAGTTTACGTTTAGATATTCTGGAGAGATCTGTCAGGTCCTGTTTTGTTGGAGGATGATTCTTAAGTTAAACCGTCAGAAATAACCTGCTTTAGGGTATAAAATTCCCAGTTTCCCAGCTTAGCCCTGCAAAAGCAAATGATAAAGCTTTTGCTGACTTAGTGGAGTCAAGGTTTGAGCATATGAAGGGACTTCTGCAAACCCTTCCAAGTGATGTCATCCAAAATGAGAGAAGGGAGATAACAGTACAAGGCATCCTACGTCAGCCCTTCAATAACGCAAAAACCAGAGCATGGCACACCTAGCATGGATAGAGAACAGAGAAGTTTCCTCATGATCAGCAGCACAGAAATCGAAATCTTGCATGCCAATGTGACATTGGAGAAAACACTATTTATGCCTAAAGCAAAAGAAAAATTGTTGAAGAACCTTTTATGCAGGTGAAAATATGGTTTATATAATCCTGCCAAGGTCACTAATGCACAGGCTGTTCCACTGCTGAACTGCTGCCATGAAAGTTAAAGCTGCCCAAGGGCTTCAGCTACTTACGCAGTTATTAAAAGATTTCAAAGAAATCTGAAGAAAAACATCAGTACAACATGACAGTCTGTACTGTTCACTACTTCTCTTCTACAGATTTCTCCTTCCCCCTTTAGGATATGCACAGCATGTGGTATTGTCCCTGACTCGTTTCCATGAATGTGCCCTAATATCCTGGAGGGAAATGAAAGAGCCCTATCATGCTGCTTTTTCATTTAAATTAGAGAAAATTCTGTATACTGAGTGATCAGAATAGTGTCCTTAATATGTAGAGCAACGAACTGGCTGCCAGTGCCGGCAGGATTCCTGATTTCATGGACCAATGGTCTAATCTACTATGGCAAATTCTTCTTCCTACATATGACAACTGTGAGCTTCAGCCATAACATTCAAAACAATGAGATCATGAAAATTCATTTTTGAGAGACAGATGGATGATATCCATTATTAATGGAGCCCCAAACAGAACCTTTCCCTAAACAATGCATGTAGAGCCTTTATCAAGATCTGTCAGACAAGAAACTTGACATAATAAAAATGATAATAAAAAAGTTCAGTCTTACAAGGATAGATATTACAGGTAAATGCATGTAATATCACAGTCCACTTATTGGTAAAAATTCAATGAGCAGTTACCTAATGGTATTCAACAGATTCAACTAATTAAACTCCCACAACTGTAATTCTCTTTTCATACATCACATTAAAAAAATTGTGGCAATGGAAGAGAGAGGTTCCTTCCTTTCTATTTCATAAATACGTCTGTCAAAAAAAAAATGCTAACTAGGAAAACTAAGGAGGTGATATAACCATACCTCAGTACAGACACCTAAATAAAATGCTTGTCTTCCAGAAGCCCCATTATAACCAGTGGAAAAAGAAGGGCACTGGGAGAGCCTGCTTCAGAACAGCAGCCCATCTTCTGTGTTCTACAATATTCTGCAAAAATATGTTGGAGACCTAAAGTTGGCTTATTTCAACATATGGTACTTCATCAGAGGGCAACATAAAACTCTTAAAAACAAAAGAAACCCAACCACTCCCTCCCCATCAAATTGACTTTGCTCACATATCCCATGGGACCAAGAACAGTACTAGATTCCTCCTACAAAGCAAAGGGCGCTCAGCTTGGAGACAGCAGTGTAATTTTCCTAGATGCATTATGTGAAAACTAGTGACTTCTGATCTCCGTCTCGTCTTCCTGCAGTCTTAAAATGATAAAAACAATCTGATAGGAGATTTATGACCTCAATCCTCAAGCTGAGACGAATGAGAATGATTCTGTCTCTCAAGAAAATAACACAATCAGTATTCCTGGTTTTCTGCCTTTCTAGAGTATCTGCACTGCATGAAGAGATAAAATATTGGCAAGGAAAAGAAACTCTTGTAAGGTACCCTTATTTTCCCTTAGACTTCAGAAGTGTTCTTGCTTGTTGAAGATGAATGGTTCATACGTATGGGATTAATTCCTTGCCCATTCAAACAGGCACTGAAATTAGCATGGCTAGGCCAAGAATAAACAATTTTCAGACAGTCTGCTAACCGATTACCAAAAAAAAAGTAGTAAGTATTTTGGTATTAAAACAAATATGACTCTTTTCAAAGCCCAAGGGTAAAAATGAAACTGTCATACATGGAGTTACATGGATAACTGTCTCATGTCCAGACAAGTGCTGTCCTTCTCTTTTGTCTGTCCATTCCCCTCAGTCCCACCAGTAGTTCCTCTCCTGCTCCATGCACCTATTCATCTGACCCGTGATGATCTTGCTGACAAATTCCAATCTGTGTTAACTTAGTATCTCTTTGAAATGGTGATCATTGTCAGTCAAACTTGAAAAGTCCTGGATAATTCCCGCTGACAAGTAATTCCATTCTGTAATGACCCTACAATATACCAAAGATAAAGATAGGGAATTGGTACTGCTTTTTAAGTGAAAAAGAGGAAAATGGTTTAAACTAGCTATCCCCTCATTCCTTCCTCATAACTAGTTCAGTCATGTAATGGGAATTATTATCAAGGTTACATGATAAGTGCTATAGCAAAGGTACTTTTCCCTTTGAAAAGACCCTTTTTCCTCTCTTATTCATTATTCCTGCCTCCCACATTTCTTTCAAAACCGTGAAGTACAGAGATCTGTACTGAGTCAGAGCTGACTTCAAGTTCAGACAAAGTCATCAGGAATAACATTTCCTATGCCTGAATCATGAAAAGCCAGGTTTGCTAAAGTGGCTACAACCGCTCTGCTTCTTCTAGCTTCCCATGTCACTGGCAGAAAAAAGTCTGGCCCCAGTTCTGATTCTTCCCCTTCCTGTTGCAAAGGGAGCTTGGTATCAGGTAAGTCTCAACATCTCCCTCCCTGCTTGGCAAAATTCCATTTTCCATAGGTGACAGATGATTTGAGCCATCTCTGTTCTAGGGTACGATCTCCAGGAAAACAGGTCCAGTAGATCAGCCCCAAACTCAAAATCAAGTCTCACTAATACATTTAGTTACAACTGCAGGTGGTATGAACTGGCAAGTTATACTTTGGACTAACAGTGCACTTAGCACATGACTGGAACCTCTTCAATTAGTATACAAGATTGCTTTTACTCAGGCACATCAAAGTCTGTTCACTTTCAGTTATGCAACTTTTCAAGCTAATCCCTTGTTTTTCCTTTGTTGGTGAGCAACAGCAAAATGTAGCAGAATTTGCCTCATCACCAACGCGTTAGTTTTTCTTCTGTAAAAAGATCGAGGTAGGTGGCACTTGGCCAAGATATTTACAATCTCCCACATGCAAGTTGTCCCAGACTCAGCAACCACCTCTCTGCTGTAAGGCTGGGGACTGAGCTGAGCTCGCACAACGTATGAACACTCGCCAACCGGGCATGTGCCAAGGATCTCTCCAATTGCTTCAAACTTTAGCTTGAAATTTCTCCCCAGTCCAAATTTAGCAGGGCAAAGTATTTCTTTTTAGAGACTATGTAGAGATCAAGTTTCAGATTTCAATCACAAATATTTTTGCCATAGCAGGATCATTTAAAAAAAAAAAAAAATATATATATATACACACATAATTACCACAATGGTTGTGTTTTCATTCAGAACTCAAAAAACTGGATGTGTTGAAAAAAGCTAATACTCTCACTCTGTTTCCCCTTTCACAGTTGCATGCCACCTGAGTCTATGTCATGACCTGCTTAGTAAGAACTGTAGTATAACCGGAGTAGATTTGTAGAATATAAGGCTTGGCACCAAGAACCCAATATCCACACAGGACATGATTTTGGTAGATCCATTTTAAACTAGACCTAGGCTGCTCCCATACTTCGAATGTCTTCAGGCTGCTGGAACACATTAGAGTTTTTTCATGAAACACACGTTTTGATTTAATTCCTTCTGAAAGGAGCATAGCTCCCATGCCCCAACATCCCTCTGTAACAGGAGCCAAAGGACGGTAACAGGGGATAATCACTTTTGAAGAACAGCACATTCTGGATCTACACTAAAATGCTGAAGTAGAGGCACCCTTTCATTGCTCCTAAGTTTTTCCCTCAGATGACAGACTGACTTTCTGCACCTGACTCAGAATAAAACCAAGCAGGTAAGATTTCTGAATACCAGCTTTCTTGTTTCTTACCAGTGTTTACATGGCAAGACTGAATTCAGGTGAAAGAAAAAGCAGAGAAATCAGTATACCTGGGTCTTAAAAAAACTATGGGAAATCAACTCATTAAAAATAAAGAGTAATAATGATTTTATAAGAAATTCTGAGAAGACCAGAAGGAAGCAACTACTTCATTGCTTTTTAGGACTGAACTCCACTGACCACAGCATTCCTCAAAGACTGAATTTGGTTCACATACATGTAGTAAAGTATCTCATATTCCCAAGCATTTTAATCCTGAGCCCGTCCTCCACAGTGAAGAGTAGAGGACAGCAATCAGGTGACTTTCTGCTGTAGCCTCATGGCTAGCACATGACCAGCATAATCAGGTCAGTTGTGGATCCTGGAGAGATGTGGCAAAAAAAGCCCCTTCCAATAATTCAAAGGTGAAATGAAAGATTTCAGATAGTTTAATATCTACAGAAGTTGTAGAGCTTAAGGTTTAGGTCCCCTTAAATAATGGTTATAACACATTTGAGGAAAGGAATTTAAATATAAACAGATAACAACTGCTATAATCTCAACTGAAAATATTTTACGGGAAAAAGCTGTCAACATTACAACATTCTTAACTCCAGCTGCACTTACAAGGCCTCAGATTCACAATCTTGGCTACCATTCTAATGTTACTTGGAAAAAGTGCAAAGTATTAAACATGAGGCCAGGCAGTGGGGCCTGGAGAGCATGATACTGTCTAACCAAAGCATTATATTGCTGAAAGTGAAGTAATCCTATTTCCCGTGCTTTGCATATTATTACCCTTCCTCTGCAGGTCATCACTCAGTGCATCATTGCTTCCATAGAAATATCTTTGCTCTGATTTCTAACATAGAAATATTCATTTTATTGCACTGTTTAAAGAATTCTGAACTGTATGATTCCATGATGTATGACTGCTAAAACTTACTTAAAAATTCAGTTCTTAAACAAAAAAATTCTAATGGGATCTGATAAACAAAACAAGTAAGTGGTGTGCCTAACGCATCACATGGGAGATGCCGCAGGAATTAGCTTGTGTTGAGTTAGTTCATGTCCCCAAAGAGCTGTGTTTGAGCTTTTTGAAGCTGCTCACTCAGAGGGATTATCTCACTCAATCTGCTTTAATCACAACTAAATGCTTTCAATTGGTATATACTGGGACAGAATTAGAGAATCAGAAGCTCCCAAAATCCATGTGATGGGCTTAGGGCGGGGGGATAGAAAAGAAAAAAAAGAGACACTGTCGTGGTAAAAAAAAAAAAAAAAAAAAAAAAAAAAATTTTTTTGATAGCCCACAATTGAAGCTCACAAGTTTGATTCACTGTATGGTAATGGAGTTACACCGGAATAAATCTAAGAAAATGAAGTGGGATGTAGGTAAAGCAACTGATACAGCTTTGGGGGTTGGAATGCAGTATGCTTCAAAAATATGCACAGTGAGCCTAACAGCCCACTATTATCTTCCGACTTCAAGAGCCTCTTCTCAACACAAAATTTTCAAGAAGGCCGTTAGTGAAGATAGATTTAATTGTGATTATATGTACAATATAAGATGAGAATATTACTGTTACCAAATTTGCCAAATAAAAGTTCAGTGGGGACACAAGGGAAACCGCAATGCAATATTTTCCTAGAAAACCTGCTGGGCAATAACAGCAGCAGTTATACTAGGATATTAAAAGACAGAATCATACACATGGATTTCATAGCAAAGGCATAGGATAGGCTACAGTTACATATTCGACCCATGATACGTGTGTACATGCACACCATTCAGTTGTCAATTTTCTCCCTATTGAGGAGTTCAACAATTTGATTTCTAGCTTATTGCTGCCAATAGATTCCTACTTTACTGATGATTTAGAGCTATCAAATAATTTTATGCTGACATCAGTTGCCTCCCTGACAGTTCTAAAATATGAAATAACAAGCAGTTGGTGTCAGCACTCTTAAATCAAGCCCAAGGGCCCCCATGGCACCATACTATGGCAGCTTGTTACCGCTAAGCAAATGTCAGTCCAGTCAATGTGTGTAGGAGGTTGTCAACTCCCTGGTTGCATCTGCCCTAATAACTAGTCCCCTATAAGGTGAAATTCATAAAGCTACCATCGTATTGCCTGAAACCTAAGGTGACAGAGGCTAGAACAGATAACGTCACTTTCCAAGTTCAAGGAATGGTTGCCAGCCTGAAAGACCGGGCTCTATAGCTCTGCCTTAGAGAGGTTATTATTCTTCTGCTGCTTTTGCTAGGAAGTACAGAGAACACACGGTCATTAACATGCAGAGATACGTTATTTTTTAATCCTCACTTTCTATAGTCCAGTGTTAACAGCATGCTACTTTTAACGGTGCAATCTAGCCAGGGGCGTAGCTAGCAATTTGGAAAGTATACACACACATTGGCCTCCCTGTTGGTCCCCTGCCCTCACCATACGCATAATCTCCCCAAGGTAGAAATACCATTATACATATCCCCATCACTAGCACAGCAGGTGCTATTAGACAGGGGATCTAGCAGCATGTTCATAAAAGGCCTGGCAAAGAACAAAAAAACCATTGCCCCCCATTAAATTAAAATTGTATGCTGTGGCGTACACAGTACATGCCTGCTTCCACTTGAATAACTTTTGAAACATCTTGCAACACAAAACAAATCAGAAAATCTACCACAGAAAAAAGGAGGCAGTTTTGAGTTCAGTCATACTACAGTAAAATTTCATTTTCCAATCTTTTTAGTACATGAAGCAAGACCTTAAGACTCTAAGAATTATAATGGATGTTTCTTTTTATTTAGTTTGAAAAAAGGGTTATATCTGCAGCAGAAGGCAGGATTTTCTCTACAGTTAAGTATATGAAAATATACAGTCGGTAACACTTTAAGATTAAGTCCCAAGGTTATACAAAGCAAGAAGACAACAAAAAGAAAGCACTGTTTTTTCCGGTAGATATCTACAATTCAGTAGGTGTAATTCATTTACCTTTGTACACATAGTTTGTTTACATGCAATATTCACTATCATGAATTTACGATTATCCACTGTAGTGCTGTATATTGATTAAAATAGTTTTGGTTTAGGAGATCACCTCCTAAAAATGAAAAAGACCACAAAAGCAGACTTTATTTCCCAACTAAGAAAAGAGAACACCAAGACAGGTGGAGCGCTGACCCTGAAACTACAGAACTATTCCCGTTTTTCCAAGGTCCCCTCCAGGATACACTGCAGCTCACGATTAGAGTTAATCCAATAATACTCCGTGAGCAATGGAGAACGTGCAAGCTGCACCCTTTCACACAATGCGTTTCACAAATACACAGGAAAATCCAGTTTAGGCTTTCCCTTGTACGAGTCCAGCACTGATGGGCAGCTGAGGATGAGAGGGATCAAAGGGAGAATGCTTTGAAGGCAAAACGCACATGGGTTTGAAGAGGCAATTAATCTTTGCAAAGACATAGAGAAGAGGAGGAAGATGCCTGTCACCTCGTCAAGACTGGAGACAATACAATACACTCTGTATTACATTTTTATTTTAAATAACGAAAAGGGAAATCTGGCCTTTAGTACTATGCAGGCGAGAGAAAGAAATGCATTTAGGTGTAAAATTATAAATGGCACAAACATTTGTGACATCGTATTGTAAGTGCTTCTACATTACATTCCTGATACGTCCGAGTGTTTTTTCCAACGTGTGTTTGGATTTACAGAAATATTAGTAGGTGCCATTCCCATGCTAAGTCTTGGGATTTTGTGCTCTTTACAATGTCTTGAGAAGATTTCACACACCATGACTGACTGAAAAAGCTGAAGTTTTACCTTACCAATCAGGAGACAGAAAAAGGACATAAATAATAAAGCTTAACATCTCTTCTGTTTCTTCCTTGCTTCCCACCATCTTGACAATTGTTTTCCCCTCATTTTCTTCCTTTTTCCCCAGCTGAAAATTTCTCCGAGTTTTGCTTTGCTTCTTCAAGGCAAAACACTATTTTTCTGCAGCTTAGATGACAGTGACATGCCTTTCCCATTTGTCCTGGACAAAAATGGAGGATATATCGATCATACAAATTGGGAGAATATTGCTGTAAGTAATCTTGGCTCTTTAGAGGCCAGAATTAAAATACCACTTTTCTCCATCAGAGCGTGTCTAATTACAAATAACTCCAGAAAAGCAGCTGAAGAATGCTCTGGCTCAACTGTAACATGCTTTTCTACAAAGATGTGTCTTTAGGCTCCAATACTCTCAATGCATTACCTTTTACAAGAAGGAAAAAGATAAATTCAACTGTAAAAAAAAAAAAAACATAATTGATTTCTATTTGACAAAGCGAAGCATGAGAGTTTATTCTTACAAGTACTCTGTGAAGTGCTGCATAAGTAACTACTGCAATTTGTGTCTCTCCAGGGGCAAATGCATGGGAATCCAACATCAGCACTGAAATAAGAGGAAAGAAGGCAACAGAGAGACAGAGACAGAGCGAGAAGCAGCGTCCCAGAGCAATTCTGTTCCTCTACCATCTGTCACAATCACTGCCATTCCCAAAAGACCTGGTTTAGAAAGGCCACTACAACTAATGAGCACTGGAGAAAAGTGGAATCCTGAATCAAGCAACATATAAACATCAAAAAGCCAAATAAAATGGGCAAAGCTCTTAATAAACCCTCAATACAGCAGGACAAAGGTCCAACACTATTGGTCCCAGTGGTAGCTTGTTGGAGCTAATACTAAACCCTTAAGAGATACACACATAGTTAAGGAGAAAGGCCATCATCCTGGGGTTTGATTGGGTTTACTATTTTTTTTTTATTTTCCACTTTATTTTGTTTTTTCCTGAGTAAGGTATGCTATACCCCATAATACTGAAAAAAATAAACCACAGCATAGCAACAGAAATCAATCAGACACTTTTATGCCTGCAATAATAATTTATCTAGTCAGTATTTTAAGATGACTTTTTTTAAATGGAAATTTCAATATTTCTGACTTCAGAACATAAACTCATAGATTTCTTGTTTTCCTGCTTGCAAGAGGAAAAACAAACAAATATCAGGTAGCTGGTTTGCCCTGTTTGAGATTCTACTGAGAAAAAAATAAATGCTATTTTAGGATCACTATTAAAAGGTTATGAAAATTAGCATCATAATCAAAACAGAACATGGTGCTTCAATCTAAATATAGAGAGACTTGGTTCAGCTGTGCATTTTGAAGAGGAATCCTGCCTGAGACCTCCCTCTTGTCTTTCATTGTGAACATCTGCAACTAAGAAAACCTGATCTAAAGTCCACTAAATGTGACAGAAAGACCTGAACTGACTTTGTCTCATCCAGGAATGCTGGTATTGCTGTCCTGGATTCCCAGGTTGGAAGGAACTTCAAGTGAATGTCATGTTTTTGATCTCAAGCACTGCAACTCAGGCTAGTTTTCCTAGTGCGCTTGTCCACAACACTGAGATCAAATTATTCCAATAGACTCCTGAGAAAACTCGTTTACCTCATTCAGACCTTCCTACTAAATAGAGGCTTTCAAAAAACTGCCACAACTCCGAGCCAACAAAGTCCCAAGAAGGAAGCTGAAATTGTCTGAAAACAAAACAGGATCATTCAAGAAAAGCTCTGAATTCCAATAAGAGCAAGTCTTTAGATACAAGCAGATGCCTTGAGACTCCTCCACTGGTATCAACTGCACATGAAAAGTCATTAAGACAC
Source organism: Phoenicopterus ruber ruber (assembly GCA_009819775.1). Taxonomy (NCBI): domain Eukaryota; kingdom Metazoa; phylum Chordata; class Aves; order Phoenicopteriformes; family Phoenicopteridae; genus Phoenicopterus; species Phoenicopterus ruber. The sequence goes on from CM020215.1 coordinate 108,749,951, forward strand.
TATCGTGGTGGACCACAGTCAGCAGAAAATTAAAGATTTGAAAGAAATGGAAAGGAGAAAGGAAAGCTTGCATTTTAAATACTGACAGAAATCTCAAGCCAATTTCATTTCAAAGCTGTATCTTTCTCTGCTTACAGTTCCATATGGCTGTATAATGTCTAATGAAAGTATACAGCAGTTGCTCTCCTGTAAAGCATTTGTGCCCTGAATCCTCCTCCTCCTCAAGTGGCTCCTATCTTATTCCAAGTCACTCACACTCAGCAGTGCCATTCTGACTGGCATTAACGTCAGCTCAGGGTCAAAAAAGAAGTGTGCTTCATCGTGCACGGTGAAACCCTGCAGAAAAGCCAGAACTCAGCAAACTTCTGACGGCTGAAAAAGTGAGAAACTCAACAGGAACAGTGTGTGTGAGCCACAGAAATAGAGACAGAAGGAGACAGAAGGCTGGCTGTATGGGAACAGCCACCACCTCTCTCCCCTCCCGTGCTTCCCAGGGTCTGTAAAACCCCGAGAGAATCCATCTATGAAAGGTTGCCTTGGCAAACTGAAGTTGTACCTTTGGTAATGTAGTGCTTCCCACAATTTTACTTGGACACCAGCAGAACAGCAAATACCATGTCTAGCAAACAACGAGATTTATAAATACCATATATATCTGTATGTGTATGCACATGTACATGTTTATGTATATGTGTATATGTACACTTAAAAACATCTTTAACCACAGAAAATATTATTATTATTAGATTTAGGATAATAATAGATATTCAAGCAATTTTAAGGACCTGGAAAATTTTGTCGTCTAGAAAATGATCCCACATACACTATATTGGCATTTAAGACTTTCTTACTGGTTTTTTTTTAAATCACCTTTTACTCTAAGTAATCTGTAATATCTCCTTTGCTTAGACGAAGAGATGTATTTCATAAAACACATCAATTTAAAGCACCACTCCATTTCTATTATTTACATTTTTCAAGTGAATTTTAATGCCTGAAGAAGAAACTGAGATTTTTATAGTAACACACACACAGGGCACAGACAGCCACAGAGCAGCTTCTCCCTTCTCTCTTTCCCAGTTTTCTATCCCAAAAAGCTTACTGCTTAAATGTCATAACCTTAATGACTATTGTGAGATGAAATGCTCTGTATCCTGTGTCAGGTTCACATTTCTGGAGAGGCCTCAGATAAACATGTAGACTTAAAATCAGAATTAAGTTCTGACATAGTTACAAATGCATGCAGGCAGTGGCAGACAAACTCATGCCTTAACTTCTGATAAAAGACATAAATATAAATGTTTATATACCTTCTAATATATTTTCAAACAATGTTGGTTTCTAAAGTACAATATATAAACTAAGCACGCAAGTAGATTCAGACCTGTATGTTGTCCAATAAAAGTTAGTTAACTTACTCAAAAATTCCTTGGCAACTAAGTGAACGCACCCCAGGGAATAAACTCAATAAACAGTCTATCCTGTCATGTGGCCATTTTACTGCAAAAACATGTGCTGTTTCTCTACATGAACACTTGATTTTGCAATTCTGTAATGATTCAGCTCATGATGCCTGGTCTCTGCAATTTACTTAGTAAGAGATCAATTGGTATGTTGGTACATTTTGGTAGCAAAATTGAGACATTGTCCAAACAAAATTGGCCATCTCAGACCTCTATCATGATGCCATGTTCCAAAAGTACCTCAACAGAAGCAACACCTACCCTATATTTGCATGTCTGAAAATGTAAAATTACTTATTTGTTAATCATGCTCCTTCTTATAATTTAGTAATAATAATAGAATGATAGTACTATTTCAGTAATAAAGATCTATTTAATTATATTAATAATAACAATAATCTGAACACTGATATTGCTTAAAAAGTAAAATTCTTTGTCCACAAAGAGACATGATACACGTGGCAATTGTGTTGTCCTTCCCTGACTTAGAAAAGATCACTTTGTTGTTATCCTTAGAAGTGGTTTAACATATATAATGGTTGCTTCCTTAACACTACATTTTTCTGTTTTGAACTTCAGCAGGCATTTTGGCCAGCTAACACATAAAATTCACAGTACCATTTAAGGAAACCTTATATTCTTCCACCGAAGCTCTATACATAGAAATTGCAGATGGTTATTTGAATGGAAAAGTACTTCCCAGTGGTCTGAAACAAAGACCTGCTCCTGTCCAGTAATAAGTAGTTGTGGACTTCAGGTATTATGATCCTACATTAGTCATTTTTTCAACTTAAAAAGTTTTCACCTCACTCTTCTGCTTCAGTGAATAGGATTATCATCCAAATAGGAGAAATGTTCTCTCTTTCCTTTTGGTTTGATGGGCAAAGGATGGGATGTGTTGCTTATGAAGAAATATTACAGCGAGTTTGTAGTGTCAAACCATCAGTCACAAACAAATGCCTTCTTCAGGGGCAGTATTTTACATACCTTCTGTTCAAGGAAAAGAGTTTCCATACTGGCTGACTTACAATAAATCTGTTTCAACATAGACTTATGTTCACGCATAAACTAAGCATGAGTGTTGATCTTTACAATTCTTCCTTACATCAATAGTCCCTTTAGTTCTCAACCCTGTCCACAACAAACTGTGACAAACAGATCAGAGAGTCAATTAATCCTGCTTCTCTGCTCGCCTTTGTCAAAATCTATGAAAACCGCACATAAAAACTGACTTCTTATATATCTGTAATAAGTCTTGCTAACCTAGAATAGTTGATGTTCAAAAAAGGAAAGCAATGCAATGCTTTCTATCAAGGGAAATCATTATTTTATATACAACTGAGATCTGAGTATTATTCTTTGATTCCTAGTACAAAATTAAAATCTGCAGATCTTTCCACTATGGTTGCCTAGGAGTAATTGCTTACTCAAGGAGTAACCATGAGACAATATATGGTATTTAAACAAAACATGGTGATTTATTTACAAAAGAAGCTCCACTTTCTATTCCTGCTGAAGCTGCATTAGATCCACCACCTAGCACCTTAACGACCAATTGTACTTCTTCCTTTACAACTCATCTGTCAACACCACCTCAGAGATGTCACATACATCATAACTTCCGAATTTCTGGCTGAGAATGCTTGGATGAGCTCTCCTATCAAACTGGCCTGTGCTGCTGCTTTTTTTCTGGCAACCTGCTGAGACATGGGCAAGCACTTCATCATTACAAACAGTGAAGTATTTCACTACTGCTTTCCTATCCAGCAGGCAGAAAAGCTAGGAAGAGGACACAGAGAGCAGCCTGCAGTGCTGTGCAGCCCTACAATCTTGCTGTCTGACTGTTCTCTTTATCCTTCAGCTGACACAATTTAGAACTGGTTAATGAAGTTTCACGAGCTAAAGCTTGGTTGACTTTCTCTCTCGCTGCCTATAGTTTAAAGGCATATTTTGAAAGTTCAGCATCCAAAAGAAGCTTGCAAAATCTAAAAAGGTACCTGTTTTATTTTTTGACCAAAGCTGAATTTTCACCTAAAAGAGTTTATGCAGTAAGACTGCCTAATTCTGCCCTTATAATACGCACCACCTGCGCATACAGTGAGAAACCATGCCCGTTTTCCAGATATAGTTTAGGTGGACAAGTATTATAGCTCAGCTTTCTATGAATTTTATCTTCGTTCAGCTAAAGGAAGCCAGAGTTTTTTATAGCTTTCCTTCACCCTGCTGTTTCTCTTTGCCAGTAAGGCCTATTTAAAACCCCCTTGTTGCATATATCAGAAGGAACAAAACCCTCTAACAGAATCCGTCACTTGGCTGTGCCAAAAGCTGGATTTTTTTTACTTCCATTTTCTTTATCAATTCAAGCACATACTGTACTTTATAGAAGTGTTTACTTGGGCCCATTATAGACAAATTTGATATTTTGCTACCTTGCCCTACTCTTGACATGAGAAAAGAGTTCAAAGAAACTATTTCATAACAGTTTGACATTTTTCAAATGCACACATAAATAATTTATAATTAGAGCATATTTTTATATTTACTGGTTTAGTTACTGATGTATTAAAATATATTTAAGATATGTATGAATGCTATTAGGTTGCATCATGGGACCTCATTTCTTTAGCTAGAAAACATGAAGTGGTAACACCAACACATTGACTACAAACAGCAAATGAGGTAATTACGAGAGCTTACTGGAACTTTTCAAAAGTAACTCAGCCAAGATTGCCAAAAGATTTGAAGCCTCCTGCATGTGCTCAGCAAATCTAGGGCAGAAAAAGAGACCGCATGGGGAGCTATGTAAGGCAACTGAAATCTGATGGGCTTAGCAGCTGTGAAACTCGGATTCTACTGTTATTATTCGCTTGGTTCCAGAGATGAGCTTACTACTATGCAGAAAAACTTAACTGTTCTTAGGATCTTGTACTCTGAGTGGTGAAAAAAATTACTAAATGAACCAAACAAACCATGTTCATTCTGATTCTGATGATTTTTCATATTTTGGTGTATTTCACACTCTCTGCCTCCTAATGCAGCACTACCACTCCTGCATTCCTCTGAGTTTATTGTCTTTGTAAAGCCCTGCATGCTAGAGTTAAGCATTTAGGGAGAAATGTTGAGTGCAGGTAACAGCTGAATCACAGCAACTTAACAAATTACTGTTGATCTGCTGACAGTTTTTACCTGCGCCCCCTGTCATTCTGCCATGTATGCAACAGAAAATATGCAACCCTCTCACCATTTCCAACCTTCCAAGCTTTTTCTGTGAGCTCTAATTTGATACAGATACATAAAAAGCAGCAGGGAAAGAGGTACAGAGGCAGGAAAAGGCAACAAATGATGCATTGAAGTTAACAGAAGTAGAAGAAAAGATAAATGAGAAGGGGTATAAAAACTAAAGGTATCATTTTCTAAGTTACTTTGGCACCCGTTTCTCCCTATTAAAAGGGCCTTATGAACCTAAGCCCCAGTGGTCAGATGTTCAAGGTCAGGATCTAGGCTAGAGATGCACGACATGCAGGCACCGAAAGCAAAAATGGGAAGATTGAAGTGTTTCATATTAGGGGTGACAGAAAATCACTGAATGCACTGGAAAAGGCAGCTAACATGGTAAAATGGCAGTCATCTTTTCTGACAGTCTGGAAGTTAAAATATGAGCTTTAAGTAGGGGAGGAGAACATTAAAGCAATTAGGACATGAGAAGTGTATGACTTAACTTGTCCATTTATTCTCTTTATCCTAGTAGGTGTATTTTACTTCCAGTTCCTCCAGGCTAATTACTCTCTCCTTTTTGGCATCATACACTGTTAATAGTTAAAGACAGTTATCAGATCCCTCTTAGTTATCAGTTCATCAAGCTTTTCATATTTAATACAATCATTCTTAATAAATTAAACCTTTTAGCCCTTTAATTTATGCTATTCTTTGCTGAACACTCTCCAATATGTCAGTAACTTTCTGGAATTAAACTAAGTTTTCCATCAATAGTCTCTCTAAAGCCAAAATCTTTTCTCTGGACCACTGAGAAATGTTTCCTGTACATCTATAACCAAACAAACCATCAGGCTTCCACACGAACATTAATATGCATACTCTGTAGACCATTCTCATGTTTACAATTCCAGACAAACTCCAAAACCTAAGCTGAACTAAAAGCTGCATACAAAAATACCAAGAGAAGTTCCATCTTGATATTTACCTCTCTACCTGATAGTCTCAGTTCAGCAGACAAACCATTGACTCCTAATTAATATTTCTTCAAATTCCATTTGAGATCTGAAAGTCATCCTTGTATCTTTCCCTTTCTTGTATCACCATTCATGACAAGAAGTTTCCTAAAACAGTTGAGATTCCCTGGTACACCTCTGTGATTTTCATTCTGCCCAGAGACTGCAATAAACTAGTGAATGGGATTCAGCTTCCCAGTGTGGGCACCTAAATATAGGTGTCCAAATGAAGGTGACAACATGAGGTAGACACCTAAGCTCTAATTACAAGGCAGTGAAGAGGTGGTCAATAAAATCTGTGTCATCAGGAGAACAACAGGACAGACCTAGTAGCTTCCCAAGTCCATTAACTGCGTTGACCAGGTCTTCATTGTTTATAATGAGCACTTAGACACCTAGCTCACCCATTGCCACCTACAGTTAGATACCTAAATGTACAGGTCTAAAATCTGGAGTTTCATCCTAAACCAACAATGGGACTCAGTTCCTTGGTTATCTGAGGCATTTCTAGAGGACAGGGCTGGCATAAAAGAGAGGATCTGCAACAGACTCTTGTGCTGCTAGAGCAGCGACTGGAGAACAACATCCTGGGACATCTCAAATGTCACTAGATGCCTACATTTAGGTAACTGAATCCCACTCTTTTTAGAGATGGAAAAATGCACTAAGGTATAATGTAGCCCTATAGTAGGAAGCTACTCATTACGCACTCATCACCTACCTAGGTGTCTAATCCTATTTAAATCACAGATATGTTAGGCATCTAAAAATCTCAAAAAATATAACCTACCCTCATCTGTCTTGCTGCTTATTAGGGATTCTTGAGACACAACAATTGCTTTTTTTTTTTCTTAAAGGCAACTTTTAAATGAAAGCATTTTAATGACCTAGTTTACTGCACTGACCATTAAACAAAAATCATGGTACTAGAGAAACCAAGGATCTGAGTTGATGGGACAAGAAGTCTCAGTAACCCATCCTCACCACAGAAGCTGGCATGGTGGGCATTCATGACAAGGAGTAAAATCCCAAGCTCAGCTGGAGCTGGTGGGAGTTCTGTGATTTGTTTCAGTGGAATCAGGGCCCGATAACAGGTTTTTTAAGAATGCCCATAAAAGAATGAATGTTACTGATGCAAAAATAAATAAATAAATAAATAAACAACACACCCCTCTCCTGGTGAGTCAGCACAGATCAGTAAATATAAGCAAGCATGAAAGTGGATTTCAAAAAGAAAAGAAACTGATTGCAGTAATTGCCGTCTTACAAGTAACAGTTCAAAGCAGCCCTGCAAGGAAGGACATTCCCCAACTATCACTTATCATCTCCCCAATTTCTTCCACTGACCTCCCCAGTCTCCTTCCCCCTAACATAAGGCAATTCCTGATGGCAAACAAATTTGGAGAAACAAAGTTGTAAATGTCTGGAAAGTAGTACACAGAATATATAGATACCATAATAATGTTGTTCTTTGACTTTATACAAATAAATTGCTACAACCAGGACACACAAACAGTAAAGTTCGGTTTTATTTGCAGAAGTGTGTGTTAAGCAAAAATGCCAAGTAATAAATGTTACCAGTCTTCATAGAAGAATCTATCCCTTGAAGCTATTGACCATAGAGTCCCCTAACTACACCATTTCTGAAGTCTATTCCAGCTAAGAGGGGTTGACAGATCCAATTAAAAACAAAGGGAAACCTGACAAACAAATTCCTCATTATTGTTCCTGCTGCAGCAGTACCCAAGGGTTTCAACTGGGATCAGACTCCAGCATCATGCAACAAACTGCTACAATGCAGTCAGATGAAGCGTTCATATGAAAGGATAAACTACAGAAAACAAACATTTTCAAAAAATGCAATAAATTGACTCTGTTTGTTGCATCTTCACCCATATCCAAGTGCTTGAACCAGACTGCTGTCTCACTACTGCTCTACTTTCTTTTCTCTGGATTATCACCACCTCATAGAAAAATTCAAAAGGTTCCCTCTTCCCCCCCCAAACCAAATACATAGCAGAAAACTATCAGATGGCTGCCAATTCAGTGAAGCTATCTAAAATGCAACAAGGTCCATCACACCATATGTTTGTTCTTATTTTTGTTATTTCTCCTTCCAGTGGAACTGCACACAAAGGTTATCCCGAGAGGGCTCAGGGAGTCTCTGCGCAGAGTCTGCATCACCACCACTGAGACAACCCTGCTGCTCTCTCCCTTAGTCTGGCAGAATGATTTGGTGGTTCTTCCAAGTTTATTTGGGAATATGAAGGAAGCATAAATTATCAAGTCTTTTTTTTTTTTTATACTAAGTTTGCATAAATGACTTCATTTTTTTCTATCAGTAAGCAAGTTCTCATTAAACATCGTTGCCCTGTAAAAAAAATTAAGAATTTTCCTCACTTAAAACCAGTATGAACTAGTTTTATAAGCCAGGTGGGTTTAGTTGTGTTCCTTTCCCAGAGAAAAATTCATAAGAGATCTTTTGGCCTCCTGAGAATATTTAAATTGTTTATTCAGTGCTTTCCCTTGAAACGATGAGATGCTTAACAATGTAGTTTGAGAAATACATTCACTTATAAGTTGGTAAATCTAAACAATACTAAAAGTCCATCTTTCTGAAAATTATTTCCCTTTATGCTTCAGACATAATGCCTACCTTGGAGTCACATGGGGGCCCTATGTTGTTAAAGATAGTTATAACCTGCATAATTTCTAATGGTTTGGAGGATCCTGAGGATCAGGATTCCTGGGTTCCTTCTCAAGCTCTGCCACATAACACAATTGGCACTTTCCTCCTTTGTCTTGCTACCGCAGTTCGTAAAGCTGAGATCTTATTTACAAGCTGACAAAGTTCACGTGACGATGTTTACAATGTGCTTTGAAATACCCACACAAAAAGTGTTATACAAATGCAAAAAATATCATTATTATTCAACTAGTTATGTCCTCCGCACCTAAGCAAAATGAAGCAGGCAATTTATATCTTGGAAGCAATCTTTTAAATAGGTTTCCATGTTTATGCCACTTGAATTCAACATCAATGGAGCCAGATAAAATAGAGCACTTAGCTCATTCCTGCGGTCCTAATTTATTTTCATCTTGCTGGTTTTTGTTTTCATATAAAGTTCTAACAAGAATGAAGTACATGGATTTTTCCAGCTGACTGACACTCCATATAATGTAAAACATTTTGTTCATAAGGAAAACATACTTCTCTCCAGTGGTCTGAAATAATATTTTAAAAATCTGAAACATACTTTTTATAACTTTTGTAGAAAAATGGTGATGGGAAAGATCAATTGTTACTCTTTCTTAAACTAATTTTATTGGCAATTTGGTGATTTCTCTTATTTCTTTCAAGATTGCTTCCTTTCTAACTTAGGCACTTTGCCTACTGCAACATGAAGATTCTCAAACTTCCAGTGACAGATGAAGATAACAGACGTACTGATTTTGGAACAATTCAGCCCTGCTTTTCATGCAGAGATTCAGCAGAAAGCTTTTTCCAAACATTTTAATATAATCTTGATACATATGTACCTGTGTGAATTCAGAGTATTACATTTAATGCTTTACAACTAAGACAAAAGAAAAAATAAATCCGTATTATCTGAATGTCCAAGACTAAAACCTACTACCCCGAACTCCAGCGAATGCCATCATTCTTTACTCTTTACAAGCTCCACAGTACTGCTGTACTTGGAGTCAGCCAAAGATTAGAATTTAGCAATATTAGATTTTACAGATTTATACAAATAAATACAAATTCCCATTCACTGTGGGAATGGGGGTGATTTGTACATGTCAAAAGCAAGTCCGGAGAAATCTACTATTTTAGAGAAGCTTAAATAAGATGCCTCAGAAGAAGAAAGGGGAAAAAGAAAAGAAGGGTTTTCCTTTTAAATATCCAGATCACACAAATGAGCTTTTGCTCCATATTGCAATGGATCCTAGGTGGGTAAAAAATTGAAGTAAGGATGCATTGTATTGTGTAATTTAGCAACTCTGCTGGAAGCCACAAAGTAACTAGGTACAAATCAGCCAGTACTTAATAAGTTTCAATTTTAATTCTGATTGGGAAGCAAAATATGATACCAGGATAGCTAGTACTGAAGCAACTGCTTAAAATTGATGTCTGGCTATAAAATACAATTAAACGCACACCCCAACAGAGGTCCCTGTTAAGCTAGAAATAAAATACCCAGGAGTATAAAATGAAAAAACTTTTTTTTTCTCAGTTTTGTTTTAAAGATCAGTTACAATAAAACCTTCATATGATTTACTAAGCTAGAGACAAACGTATCTAAGTTTCTGAATCTATTTAAAGAGCCCTACTGCTTTACAGTGCATTGGAAAAGCACATATTGCTTTTAAAACATATCACTCCAGTTTCACAGTAATTAAGGATATGTGCCCTTTTCAACATACAGCATACAAATACAGTCAGTCCAAAAGACAAGTCTTCAAATTCTCAATACTTGACTTACATGCAATATTTATCACACTGTTATGTGATGAGAGGAGATAAATTTTCTAATACAAATAAAGTGAAAATGTTTTTTTCCAATTTGAGGGCCATAAAACACTTATTAAAGATAAAAGCAGATTATTGGGCTATATTGGACTCTGCAAGATGCAGTATGTGCAACAGAATGAAATAGAAATTTCAGCGATAGAAAATCATCCTCTTTCTCTCTTGATAGTATAATAACCTTTTAAATCATGTTTGACATTGGTAAGTTGAGTGAGCTGGCAGCCCTGTAAAATCTATGTGGTAATATATGTGGTAAACCCTTTCTGGAGCAGTAATCTCATTGCTTTGTCTAATGGCTCTCACTTCATGTGGCCTACTTGTCCCCAAGAGACTTATTTGACTCTGCCTTTCCTGAGCCACTGGTTGCTAATGTTCCTTATTATGAAGAAAGCAGGAAAGTGCCCGAAGGCAACGGCTACTCTGCTAGTGGTACAACCACCAGCAACCTTCTGCTGAGGCCTTTTTTCCTCTCCTTCTTCCTAAAAAATCCCATAAAATATGCACATGTGTTATAAAAGGATTGCTTTGTCTCTCAAGAAAAAAAAAGGGAAAGGAAAAGAAAAAAACAATATGACAGTGCTCTTTACGCTGCTCCAATTGCTAATCTGACAAGCTCCATCTGGTAGGCAGACCTTTTATCTTCTCATCACCCTAAATCTCCGAAGGAAAGTGGACACTAGTGGCATATGTGCATTGTTGGTTCCTGTGCTTAATGAGGTACACAATTTATAGGTCTAACTGGAGAAACATTATTTAAACTTGGATAAGGAAGGAGTGTGAGGGCATAAAGCAAGCACTGCATATTTTTACCCTCTTTCAGCAATTGTTTGCCTGGACAAATGCTATATCACAAGCAAGACCAAACTGTATTACAAATCCTCATTTAATCCGTACATCTATACCTGAATTATCTAAGGATATTAAAGCAGATTTATCTAAATGTTTTCTTGGCAGTTACCCAACTATCTACCTTACGTAGCTGACCATTTCACACATTTATTAATTGTTCTGTGCTGTGAACTATGGAGGCTTTTTTTAAAAAAAAATCTTTAATCTTGAGGTCTAAAGATACTAACCATTTCCCATATTGAATGGCACCACAAGAAGGTTGTAAGATATACTGCTGTAAAATTTGTGATGTACTCAAGGTTAGATGGTTATATTAGTACCTACCAAGATAGCATTTCAATTCAATTCAAATAAGATTTCCTTCATTTGGGGCAAGAGTCTATCAGGTAGGAGTTAAATACATACACTCCTAGTTGACTCATGTATTCTGCAGATACTGTGTGATATCTTTCACTTTGGTCTTTTGATATCTAAAAGAAATTTCTTTTTTGTATGTACCAGTGTGTATCTAACTGAAATGGTAAAGTCAATTTTCTATATAAAATTGTTATCACAACGGGCTGAACATTTCCTGTGTGCCATAGTCTTACACTTCACAGATGCTTGAGTTAAAAGTATACCTGAATGTTTTTGACCATCCACACTTATTCCCCCCCCCAATGAATATATTTTAAGGGCTAAAATGACATTTCTGAAGCTCCTCCTTTCTGACTGGTATAAAACACAGTATCAAAACACACTTACGCTTTCAAAACACCAGGTGCCTTAATCTCCAGCAAGTATAAATTATTGTTTATCTAATAACACAGAAAGGAGTTTCAGTTTTTAAGAAGTGTTTGCAGCTGCCCAATGCTGAAATCTTTCTCTAGTCTGCTATGTGAGTTGGCTGTGGCAATGAGGTGGTGGCCACGCCAGGTCTCCAACAAACCTAGAGAGGAGACTTCCTTTCAGTTCTAATAAGTTGACAAAGTTTTAACTTCAAGAATATTTCTCACTACAGTAACATTAATTGCATGACTTAGTCTTTCCATGAAACCTCCTCTGTATCCCTCCCATGATGTATGTTACATTCATTGTCACTTTTAGCCAATGAGTATAATAAAATTAATCTTCCCAATTGCAAAGACAGTATTGTTTAAGTACTTTCTCCACTACTAAGCAGCAATTCCCTCTGCACATACACTTGGGGGAACTCCAGCATGAGCCCAAGCCTTGTGCAATCACTGGATGGATTGCACTGGATCAGTCTCTAAAAATGAAAAATTCATACTGTAAATCAGCTCCTACAGTTCTCGTAGCAGCAAACTGCTCAGTAGCCTCCCAAGGCCTCTGGTGAGCCCTCTCCTCCCAGAGCTCTGACTTCCCGCCTCTGCATCCTGCTTCATCAAAGGCTGTGGAAACTGCCCCTCTTTGCAGTCACAGACCAAAAGATAAAAGAGCTTTAACTACTCATTAAAGACAGAAGAAATAGGCTTCTTAGTACTACGTTTGTCATTTCTCTTCTTAATAATCCCCCCCTTCCCTGTTTGTTTAATTTTATCCTTCTCTATATTCCCTCCTACCCTACATTTAGGTCTCTACTGCTCTTTTGTTTTTCTTGTTCTTATTTTCCTCTGCTTATCCTTTCCTTAACCTCTACCTTCTACCTTGCAGTCTCCTTTATCTCTATGCTTACTCTCTCCTTTCTCTCCTGTCTCCTGTGCATAGGCTGTTCTTGAATTCTCTGCACCATTGTAGCTTCTCATCCATTTCATTATTTTAAATCTTCTCTTTTGTCACTTGTGTTGTTTTCCTTCAAACACTCAGTATTTTTCCATTTCTTACATTTCATTTACTCTGCAGATAGTTCTATGTAATTCCCAAATTATCTGCTGTTGATAATTTTTCATACAAAGCACCTAATACCAGTTTCCCAGAAAAAAGGAGTTGGATGATGATGCCAATGCCACTTCTAGGATAGGGAAACAACTAATAGATAACAGCCACTGCTCAGACTCATTTCGCTCAGAAATTATGGAGAATCTGGGAAGATCATCCAAAAGTGTAAAGGATATTTCTCAAAGTGCCTCAAGGCTCACGAGACCACAAAATCTGGTAACACAGCTAGCACAGTACAAACATATAATGCAAGGCAAAGTTCATCATCTTTCTCTGGAAATTTTAGTATTTTAAGCTACTATTGGTATTAAATCAAAAGATTTCATTTTTCCAAAAGAGAGCTGCTGATGTTCCCGCTCCCAGAGACTCTGGGAATGTGCTGTCATTGCCCCCTGCCTCCAAACATCAGCCCACCAAGTCAAGATTCCAGAAACATGGACTGCCCCAAGTTTGAGCCTAGATTTTGAAATGTGTATGACCTCTGCTGCAAACTGTGAGCCTTGATAGTGCCTGTCACAAGGCCTCAAGACTTCCAGGTTCCTACTCTTTTTCAGCCATAGAAACTGCTGGCTTGTTAATACGCAAGCTAGCAGTGCAGCAAAGATACCTCAGGGCCACGGATACAGGGATTTGGGTTCCTCAGCAGCCCCCAGGCAAAACGGCAGGAAACTAGGCCAGAATCTCACTTGTGTTGAAGTGAAAGTTTCTTGAAATCAAAATGCTTATGCATTTTCTGAAGACAAACTGTTCTGGCAGAATATTCCCAACGAACTCTACTTGCAATTTAAGGAGAGAAGTCAGAGAGAAGGTGGCAGAAGAAAGAAAGTGTCATCACTTGCATTTTACATAGTCCCTGCTTTTTCCATTACTTTGCCAGGATAGCAGATGCATTAAAGAATTCCTTCCCCTCCCTAATTACATATGGTATAAACTACTTAGGGTTTCATATGCCAAAGATACTGCACTCTAAATGATCCATGACCCTTCCCACTACAGTTTTTTCAAAGGATAACATCCTCATACTCAGGTTGTTTCTCATACATTATTCATAATACTGTCCTTTGCCAGAGACCTGGCACTTAGCAACTGAACAAAAAGTAAAATAAAGATAGGTAACTTCCACCTTGACATATTTGTCTCTAATGCAAACATGAATAATGAAGAAAGGCAATACATGAGGCAAATAAGATCCTAATATAATGGGCCTTTTGTTCTCTGTCAGAACCATTCAATATCTTTTGCCTTTGCAGGAACTCAAATGAAAATGTGTTTTCAAGACCTAATGTATTCAATTTGATACTTGCCATAAAACTGCCAAACTATCTGTCATGACCAACAGGCAGTGCATTACCATGCTTGGGAAATGCCTCACACATGCGAGAGCTTCTGCCCCTGGACATCAGCACAATGAGGTAATTGTCCACCATCTGACTGTATCATGACTGAGTCGTGCCACCTGTCCGTGCTTGGTCTCTGGCCACAGCAAACACTGCATTCCACCAAACTCTTGGAGGGAAAAAAAACTCCTCTTGTAAAATGTTTACCAAAACCCAGTTCTATTTCATTAAATGTATAAAAACATGCCACTTGAGAATAAATTATTCAAACTTTGTCCATCTACCTGCTCTGTTCGTTCATCTTGTTTTCATCTCCCAAGCCTCGTACACCATCTTCTTCCAGACCTTTACAAGATGCAAAAGTGTTATGTTGCCAGGGATTCGTTAGAGAAGAGCTGGGGCACAGTCTGACCATAGCCACAGTGCTCGTGGGGACAGTTTTATGACTTGCAAGGTCCCCATTCCAAACTGGAAGCAACAAGTCCCAAAACAGGAAAGTCAGTTTCTTTTTGGCTTATTTGAGACAAAGCATCCAGTTCAACAGCACTTTTCTTCTAGTCTGAAGAGGAGACTGGAGAGTCTGTGACTTGGAAAGCTTGCCTAGCACACCAAACTATAAACAACTCGTATATCCAATCATATACTGGTTTACGGTTTGATCACTACAACTTGTCTTTGTAGACAGAAACGCAGCAAATTATCATGGGCATGAACAAGTTCAAGATTATTCTGTTCTAGCCCTCCTATGCATTTACTACTGTTCTTTCACAGGAACTCCTGTGGAAGTTCGGTCTTGCTTACACCGTGTGCAAGCATAAACACGTGCAAGATAGGATCACATCTGTGTTTGAATGCATTTTGTACAAATTCTACCGCAGCTAGCAATTCCTCAGCTGATTATTCACAGAGGCCATCAGGCCTGTGGCTGTCACACGGTCAAACAAGGAAAACAGCACAACAAGAATGTTAATTAGTATAGCATAAGCACAGTCATAATGAACTCTAATTGCTTGTCAGTGGCAGTTGCCATAAGGCGTAAGATCTACACCAGTTCTTGCATCTGTGGCTATGGCTACAGGTATTGCGAAAGCTAAACATGGGCCCTGATTAGACAGTGTTTATTAAGATTACTAGTTCATCGAGCAAGCATCCCATACATTTGTATGTGTTATCTTTATGATTTAGTGCTATTATGTTTCTAAGCGCCACTTAAGAAAAATCTTCACAATTCTCCTGATTTTGCTGCCGTTTGAAGCATCTCCCACAATACTGAGAAACAATTTCATGCTTGACCAGTTTTTTAGTCACATATTTGATGTCAGTATTATAAGCAAAAAAAAAAAAAACACAGCAGGAAAAACAAACTAAAAGGGTTTTCATGGACTAAAATACAACTCAATTCAACAAAAGCTAATGGTTTGTCACAAAATGTAGCCACCAAACCCCAAAATATTAACAGTACTTTTAATCTCCTTCTGATAAACCATTGAAATGACAATACCTTCCCCAAAAACTTAACATGCTTGCAAGCAAGCCTTTGAAATAAATGCAAAATAAAAAGATCATACATTACTTAAGCAGATTCCATTACATTTATGATATCACCCAGACTCTCTTCTAAACAGTGAATATAAATTATGCTGATTTACATCACAGTCTGAGGTGATCTGAGGAGGAAAATGGATTATGATCTGCAAAGGATGAACAGAGACATCAAAGCACTTAGTTACCACATCTGAACTGCAGTCATCTTTTAGAATGACACTCCAAAGTACTGACAGAATAGTGAAATCTGGGCAAGTTGCTATCTGAAAGACTGCAAATCCCTCTTTCTCAAGAGGAAAATAACACACTCCCCCCGCATTATGTGCCTTCCAACCTCTCCAATCATGTCTGCATCACAAAGGGATTTTGTTGTTTAGAATCTCAGATTTCCTCCAACTGCACAGAGGCATGCTTTAATTTGTATTATTACTTCAGATACTAAGAATCAAGGAAAACAGAAGTGCTATCCTATTCAGAGATGGTTATTTCACCAAATTCTGTGTATCTCAGGTATTTAAAAGACATACATCATCTTAACATCTGCTTTAATATACACTGAATAATACTAATGAAACCTAGCCAAATGCAAATGACAAATTTTACCCATTATAAAAACAATCAACTACCCAGTGATTACATCTCAATCACTTTTCATATAAAGGAAGATGGAAAGGCAGTAATAGTTCATGAAAGCTTATTTTATTTTCTTGTCCTTAGGAGAAGGAGGAAAAACAGTAAGGGAGATTGTAGCTTATAGACGACAGCTGTAAATTGTAAAGTGGCAAATATTTCCCATTAAAGTAGAAACACAATCTTTTACTACAGTTAGCACTCCACCTAGTATCCTAGAAAGTATGTGTCATTCATGCAAGAAAAAAGGAATCACTTCTGAGGGTACAGTTATGTCACAGGCTGGCGTGGCCAGAGTATGGCTAAACACCAGGTACACACACTTTGTTGTACATCTACAGTCTGACAGTCCCACCAGTCTCTCAAGGACAAGGATGCCCCTGAACAGTGATGGCTTACAAACGATTCTGTGTTTAATGAAAGGAATGGTTTTCAAGCTTTCTTTTTGATTTGTAGATGCCTTCATTTTCTTTTCCAGTGAAGGTGCAAATCCCTGCCTAGCAAATGTTCACCTAATGAAACTAACTTGCTTTTTTCTATGTTTAAAGATCTCTTTAAGCTATTAAGGTTTTCTCCCTTATTTCATTTTCCCCTGTCCCCAGAGTGATAAAGTGTACAACAATGAAAAAACCCCAAACAAACAAAAAAAAGAACATTTTCTCTGACACTTCCTACACTGTTAAGTGTTTGATATACACTGTCAGTATTTAGCGCACTATTTCTTCTTCTTTGGTATTCCTATTCTTTGGTATTGCAGAAAAAAAAAAAAGCAGCATTGTTCAAATACTCGTCACTGAAGACTTCAGTAAATATTTAGTCTATTATGCTTAGAGTTCCACGTACGAAGGTCAAATGAAACAACTTGGAAGGACAGTGAAATCATACATTTCAAACTTTGGAGAACTCAAATCTGACACAACATGGCTGTATTTCCATTTTCCTCATCTTCTTTGAATCTTTGTTTTTCATTTTTCTCTTTCTTTCTACAGCAAGAAAGCGACTCAGTCTGTAGACTAAATTGCCCTGCTATCCGCAGACACGTCAATCCTTTTACATCTGAATGTTCTTTACCAAAGTGCAGATCTAGACGAGCATACCACTACCTGATTGCAAAAAAAGAGAGACTGATTGATGTTCTTAATGCATCTCACACTAAATATTAATAAAGATTTAAACTTAAGTGCTGTTTTTTCATGCCCTTTCTCTGCTGTTCTGTCTTCCTCTGATTTCCATTTTCAAATGTTCCAAGCATCTGCACGGAAAATGTTTTAAATAAGAATTACTGTAATTAGGGTTTCCCCTAATTTCCGTTTCAATTTTTTGTTCTTTCTAGTAGGTTTAGAGAATTTTCACTATTTTTCACATTCAGACATTTTTCACAATGAAGAAATAAGCTTACTTCTACTTTCTTTTAACTGAAGTTGAGATATCCGTTCACTCTCCCTCTATAAGGAAAGGACTTTATGAAGCAATCAACATCTCAGAATTAGAAATTATTTTTTGAAAGTAAGAATGTGTATCTCAGTTCTTCTCTTACAAGAACTCATCTATCAGGCACTATAACACAGTACTAAAATAGACTAAAAAATTAGCAGAGCAGAGTTTTTCTGTTTATATTCATTTTAGGAAATGAAGATGATTAAAGTGAAATTTACACTGAAAGTCAATCCAAAAGTAATTTAACAGCAAGTTTCTGATATAATCCATGTTTAACCACATTAAGAAGTTTTGACAAGTCAATCTATACTAGAAGAAAAAGAACATGTAGCAATGTCAACACTCAAAAGAGGGGAAACGTTACTATTTTTCCTCTGCTATGTCCCTGATATCTGATATTTAGTTCTGAACAATAACATCTCCTCCACCTCATACAAATAATAATACTTTTGTTATTGGAATGACTGGACTTAGTATGTCAAGCACAACTCTGCAATAAGGTTACTTCAGTTCAAGACTTCTGTTCCTGGGCCTTCTGATGGGCCTTAGACTGTACTAATCATAAAGCTACTTACTGTGGCACAAATTTGCATCCTCTCTGTTGAAAAGTAAATAAAAACTAAGATTTTTGGTAAAATTGTCAGTGTAGATTATTATTATGTTAGCTGTGCTCATATAGCCTCCTGCCACACTACTCTCAGGCTAGTCAAGAGAAGTAATTCTGCACCTCCATGAGCCGCAGGCCCACACAGCCAAATTAAAAAACCACTAACACTCCACTCCTGCCCTCAGTTATTAGACATGCATGAAGCATAAGGGGTTATAAAACTTCTTATGACATGAAGATTGTTTCAAATCTACTGCAGTCACGGCTTATGAAAATGTTGCCTCTGACTCCCACTCCCAAAGACAAGGGTCTGGTTTTAAAAATATGTGGGATATAAGAAAAAAGAGCAGTGACATTTTTGTAAATTGTATGCTTTGATTGTCAATGACTTAGAAAGCGGTTTATTTTTAAAACAAACATTCTCAAAATCTTTGATGGCATATTCATCAATCCATCTGCTTCACTGTAAATTCTTTGAAGTGCAGGTGGCTTGTAACATCATGTTACAGCAATTAATGAAGTTTTTGAATCTCTCTTGCTCTTTCACGCTCTGTTCAATGGTGAAAAAGGGTTATCAACTTTAATTTGCCATCCAAACAGTACACACAATTAGATATTTTCATACATTTTCATATTTCTTTCAATAAATACATTCATTACATCTTTTAATATAGAGCTACTGAATGCAATCCAACTACATCTTAGAATGATCAGAATGACAGTTCAAAAAAAAAAAATTAAATTGTAGATGCTGCTGTGCTCCAGAAATAAAAATTGAATAAACAAATAAGAAAAAAACCATGACCCTAACCGTATAACAGATAAACAACAGAACTCAGTAAGTTCCTGAAATAAGCCTTATGTTTCACACTGTTCTATAATAAGCTAGCTATTGGATATGTGTTTGACTCTTCTCTCCCAGCTGGAATCAGACCCACCTAACTCTTTCTTGAAGGCTTTATGCAACTAAGAAGGATTCTCCAACATCTCAAATGACAAATATTTCTTGAATAACAGGTTCAGAGCTCTGTCTGATACAGTGATGGTCCTAGAAGACAGCATCCCCCAACTGTGAAACATTAGTGGCTGTGCATGTGTGGTGTGAGTAATTCTATACATTCATCCTGACAGTGTTTGATCAGCAGGTTTGTTTTTTTGAAATATATGCTGGAGCATCTCATCACAATCAAAAGTAAATTTTATAACTAAAAGGAGAGGCCAAGAATATTTGAAAGGTTTTAGAAGCTTCTGAATGCCTGCATTTGTACCCTGTGCAGATTTAAGACAATTGAATGAGTAGTCCACAGTGAAACTATTGTCTTTGGTTTGGTGGTGGGGAGGGGAAGGGCGAAGGGGATGAAAAGAACAGCATCCCTGCATTCTTCCCACTGTCAATTCCACAGCAACTCCTCTTTAAAAATAACTGGAAATCCCTGGGTGGTCTGGTGGAAAGCAAGCAAATGGGAACGTGCTCTTTAGTATGACAGTTGTGCAAACCAAATTCTAGACAGATGGACTTTAAACCTGCTGTACATGGTTGCCTCGTAATGCCAGTACATTTTAAGTTTTAAAATTTTCTTTCACTGCTTTTGGTTCTTGTGTTTTCCTTAACCTCTACTGCTTTTTCAACTATGACTGGATACAGAAGAGGAGTTCCATGCACAAAAGAACACTGCCTAAACATATCCTCAGTCCAAATCAGTATAATATAAATGACCAATACAAGGAACTGAAATAAAAAAAGTTGTTCTCAAATGTGGTATTATTTGTTCTGTGCTCGGGCTTTGAATATTCTGTCATCCTCTGTTACACGTTCATGGATGAAAAACTGAAACAGCCACTCATTTTGCTAAGACAGTGCTATGAAACGACTCTACAAGAGAGAATGACTGGCAGTCATGTCTCAACACCCATATCTATCTCCCTTGCATGCAAGAATCCCTCAGCAGTACCTGTTACTCTGCTTACACTTGCCCAGGTATATTAGAAGCTTATTTTGTGGTTCTTTTTTGCACCTGGATTTTTTTTTTCCCCAGTTAACTGTGGGAATAAAACTGCTGTACCTTCAGGCAAATCTGTGGTAAGACATCGAAAGACTATCAGTTTTCCAGGAATGTCTGTTGCTTCAGTGGCTCCATACACTGGATTAAACCAGAACCCAGACAAACTAGTATCTGCAGTGTACTCACAAAATCCAGGCTCCTCGCTACCTTTAAGCCCTGGCCAGGAAACTTTCCTGTCTAGATGGAGACTGGGGCTACGGCATTCCCACTAGCTGCAGCAAGCTTCAGGACTCCTGCCCTCGTGGACACCATGCAATCAATCACACCCCATGCCCTTGACTTTTCCTGGACTCTTAAGGCCCCTCGGTTCATGCAGTCTCTTCTTGTGCTATGTTCAAGTACAATGAAGACACTAGCAAGGGCACTCACTGCCCTCACCAAATTTAGGGTTCTTTTGTGGAAGACAGCAGTCAAAAACTGAACCTTTCCTCTGTTAATACAGCTCCTCTGTGATGTGCTTAGATGCAGTAAGGAGTGCATAGGAAATAAGATAACAGAGTCCTCCAGGATTCCCTAATACTCTTGCATTAAGAATTGTAGGGGCAGAAAATACGTGACTATTTCCTAACTAAGGGAACTCCAGAAAGCCTCATTGGATCCCAGCATATCACATGAAGCTAAAGCCATTTGCCAAAGGTGATCATCGACATCTCTTTGTAAAACCAACCCCTTTGCTCAAGGGTAGAAGGTAAGTAACATCACCAAAGGTTCACGGAAGGACATTAATGCTAAGAGAAAATGGGACTGAGGAAGACAATGAAGAAGACCGTAAACCAGGGTTTACAAGGCAATACTTCCACACAGCGTACTGATACTGAACCATAAATGGAATTTAGTTAAATTTATAGGCATTTAAGGAGGTTTTAGGCAATTCGGTTGAATACATACTTTTTACATTTTACAGTCCTTTCCCATAACACAACATTCACCTTTTGCCAGACTCAGAGCCTACAACCAAACAGTGAGAAAGTGGCAGACAAAGACAGTGGAATTTTGCAGTTTGGAAAACTGTATTTTTATCTACACAGAAAATGTAATTTACGAAACTGAATCCCAGTATTAATCTCTTGCATAGTCATAGCAATCTCTTTCTCATGCTTGTGGAATCTGATTTACAACTTAGGCAAGAAACAAGTACCAGTTTTGTCAGTATCAGAGTGTTTGAGTTATTGGATTAAGAATGAGTCAAGTAATTTAATCATAGTGCATCTTGATTTACAAGAAACGTTGACATATGTGGTATGGTTCAACCAGAGAGCAGAGCCAAGTGCTACCATTTGCTATACATATATGGCTTGTAAGAATATGGTGCATTAAATATTAAATCTGGTTACGTATAGTGATTGTGCATATTAATTATCTGCTTTATAAACTTACACTTGATCGTGCATATCCTGTTTGGTCTCCAATTTTTTTAAGAAGGCTAGATGATAATGAAGAAAAATTTGAAAGTAAAGCAAAGCAAACAAGCCCCAGTAAGCCACCACTTATGATAATCTCTCACAGGGAGAGCAAAGAGGTGGGGGGGTGAGGGTGGGGTGGGGAAAAAATAAAACAGAAAAG
Source organism: Phoenicopterus ruber ruber (assembly GCA_009819775.1). NCBI lineage: Eukaryota > Metazoa > Chordata > Aves > Phoenicopteriformes > Phoenicopteridae > Phoenicopterus > Phoenicopterus ruber. Next base: position 108,772,086 of record CM020215.1, read on the forward strand.
CAGCACTGTACAGGTATAACTGTTTCAGATGACTCATAACACTGCTAACAGTAATAAACAATTTTCTTTTCACAGGCAATGAATCTATTGTATGCTCTTTGACTTATCCAACTATTTTTTCCAAAAATATTTCCTATTTTCATCTTGCAGGGGACTGCATATTAAGTTTTAAAAGCAGATATTTTTTTAACAAAAGAAGATACTGTGTATTTTGTGTCCAGAAAATGAAAAGCTTAAGTATGTTTAGTATGTACCAATTAGTGGATGTGCTGCTTCCTGATTTAGCATGGTATCCTTTCCCAACCCATTATTATTGTATATTAAACTACCTATTTCATTCTTTCGTTTATTTTACAGTTCAGGAATAAAATCCCACTCTACTGAAACAGGTTTTTTCTTTTTCATTTCAAGGCTTTGAGATTTTTACACCCCACTTCACCCAAACCTTCAGTTTCCTTTTTTCTTCAGCTATCCTTGAGGTTACTCTCACAGCAAAATCCTGACCCCTCTGATTTCAGGCAGGCACAGAATTATAGAGCAAGTTTTAAAATCAGGAACAGTATATAATATACAGAGTGACATTGCTGATTGCTACTACTGCAAAAAATTATGCCATAACACATGTGGACACAGAAACTACTTCTGTTAACTCATGACATAACTCAACAGACATCACTTCTGGGTATTTCTCTCAGAGCCCAAACCAAAATCAATGTTTCTCTGAAGCCTCTTGGTAGTTGTCCAAGTAGACCCAAAGGATCTAACTTCATTTTTATCAGACTATATAGCTATATGGATGGGTTTCTTTTCTTTTATCCAGTTTTCATAGAACCATAGAATTGTTTAGGTTGGAAAAGAACTTTAAGATCATCAAGTTCAACTGTTAACCTAGCACTAACAAGTCTACTACTAAACCATGTCCCTAAGAACCACATTTGCATGGTTTAACCCCAGCCGGCAACTAAGCACCACACAGCCACTCACTCCCCTTTGGTAGATGAGGGACAGAACCGGAAGGGTAAAAGTGAGAAAAAGTGTGGGTTGAGATAAAGACAGTTTAATAGGTAAAGTAAAAGCCACACATACAACCAAAGCAAAACAAGGAATTCATTCACTGCTTCCCATGGGCAGGCAGGGGTTCAGCCATCTCCAGGACAGCAGGGCTCCATGACGCATAATAGTTACTTGGGAAGACAAACGCCATCACTCCGAACGTCTTCCCCTTCCCTCCTTCTTCCCCCAGCTTTATATGCTGAGCGTGATGTCATACAGTATGGAATATCCCTTTGGTCAGTTGGGGTCAGCTGTCCCAGCTGTGTCCCCTCCCAACCCCTTGTGCACCTCCAGCCTACTCGCTGGTGGGGTGGGGTGAGGAGCAGAAAAGGCCTTGACTCTGTGTGAGCCCTGCTCAGCAGTAACAAAAACATCTCTGCATTATCAACACTGTTTTCAGCACAAATCCAAACCATAGCCCCATACTAGCTACTGTGAAGAAACTTAACTCTATCTCAGACAAAACCAGCACACACATCTACACTTCTTAAATACCTCCAGGGATGATGACTCAACCACTTCCCTGGGCAGCCTGTTCTAGTGCTTGACAACCCTTTTGGTGAAGAAATTTTTACGAATATCCAGTCTAAACCTGCCTTGGTGCAACGTGAGGTCGTTTCCTCTTGTTCTGTCACTTGTTACTAGGGAGAAGAGACCAACACCCACCTCGCTACAACCTCCTTTCAGGGAGTTGTAGAGAGCGATAAGGTCTCCCCTCAGCCTCCTTTTCTCCAGGCTAAACATCCCCAGTTCCCTCAGCCGCTCCTCATAGGACTTGCGCTCTAGACCCTTCACCAGCTTCATTGCCCTTCTCTGGACACGCTCCAGCACCTCAATGTCTTTCTTCTAGTGAGGGGCCCAACACTGAACACAGCACTCGAGGTGCAGCCTCACCAGGGCCGAGTACAGGGGGACAATCACTTCCCTAGTCCTGCTGGCCACACTATTTCTGATACAAGCCAGGATGCCGTTGGCCTTCTTGGCCACCTGGGCACACTGCTGGCTCATATTCAGCCGGCTGTCGACCAACACCCCCAGGTCCTTTTCCACTGTGCAGCTTTCCAGCCACTCCTCCCCAAGCCTGTAGCGTTGCCTGGGGTTGTTGTGACCCAAGTGCAGGACCTGGCACTTGGCCTTGTTGAACCTCATCCAATTGGCCTCGGCCCATCCATCCAGCCTGTCCAGATCCCTCTGTAGAGCCTTCCTACCCTCAAGCAGATCAACACTCCCTCCCAACTTGGTGTCACCTGCAAACTTACTGAGGGTGCACTCGATCCTCTCATCCAGATCATTGATAAAGATGTTAAACAGAACTGGCCCCAATACTGAGCCCTGGGGAACACCACTTGTGACCGGCCACCAGCTGGATTCAACTCCATTCACCACAACTCTTTGGGCCCGGCCATCCAGCCAGTTCCTTACCCAAAGAAGAGTATGCCCGTCCAAGCCATGAGCAGCCAGTTTCTCCAGGAGTATGCTGTGGGAACAGTGTCAAAGGCTTTACTAAAGTCTAGGTAGACAATATCCACAGCCTTTTATCTCCTTTCTTTCAATTTCAGGGCTTTATTGTGTGTTTTAGCTTATTCAACTATACATGTTTTTCTTTAGTGAGCAATTGCAAAAGATATTCTATGAAACACTATGAGAAGCAAGTATGCGTAAAAATGGCTATACCAAACAAATAAACAAATCATAAAATATCTGGAAAAGTGATGCAATTAATTTTTGCAACATTTTGACCAACATTGCAGGGTTTTATTTATTTGGTTTTTAAACAATTTAAATCAAAACGTTTAATGATTGTGGAATTTCAGAACAATATTTGCTCTGTACGTTAAAACTCAAAACAAGAAGAGGAAGTAAACTTCCATTTCTTCAAAAATAAGATGAAAAAAACATTTCCAAGCTTTTTTGTGTGTGTTGGAGTTCCATACCTCAGAAATTCATCCACATACAAGTAAGATCTGTGGTTTGATCTTTGGGTTTTGTATATACTCTCTAAACAGTACAACATGAGGATAGAACTTATTAGACCTGGGCATAACTGGCCACTTTGGCACCACCTAACTAGAAGTTAGGGTAAAAAAAACAATTGTTACATCTTTTATCTTAGAGAATAAAATATTTGACAAAGGTGCCAAAAGTGGACGAAAGCTAAACTTAACCTTTTTTTATTCAGTGTTATTTATATTGTGGTATATTCTAAGCTCTTTGCAGTACGCAAGGCCTTAACTCTGAAGAAGTATTTTGCAAATGAATTCAATAGAAGGTTGCACCTGATCAATTATATTAGAAATGGAGAAACATCTCAAGTTTTTATGCATCAAACTATAGACTTCCTAAGGCAGTCACAATCCCTTTCAAACTGAACACATCAACTCTATTGCCTTAGTTTCTCTACCTACCCCTAACACTGATCAACTTCTTAAATGAAAGAAAGCAATAACCTCAACCATCAATCACTATGCATGTTTCTAATAGTTATAGAAAGACACGTGATACTTCTCTCTTCTTTGGCTGATCTGTCCACGTTTCTTCACCTTCAGTAATGAAAGTCTGCACTGCAAGTCAGAAGATCTAACTCTGCAGCTAACTGCTGCTACAAGGTTGTATGGTATCTTTACGTCTTTGTTTTTTAAAAAAAATGATGCAACAAAATGCAGTTCTATATTTTAGCCATTTGTCATGCATACTGACTGTTTCCCTTGCACACTGGTATGTTCAGGATTAGGAACTGAATATATGTCTGCAGCAGGAATTGTCATACATTCACAGGCTACAGGTCAACACACCTCTGCAACTATGAAGAGTGCCACAATTATAACGGCTTTGCATCAGGCAGCCTGCATACACCCCCAAAAATAATCCCAATAGACCAAAAACAAATTGTATCTCTTCCTAGAAATCCGAAAAGAGCATGCTCCATCACGAATGCACAGAAACATCTTCCGGAGCAACAGAAAGTAGGTATTGCACTCTATTTGATTTTCTTTCCCCAATACGTCTATTTACTTACAGGACTGGACTTTATTCACTACGTCCTTCACCCTAACAATTCGTCTTCTCAGAGGCCGTGAAACATGCTGCCTGACTCAGCCTCAACATACCCATGATCTCTCTATTGCCCCAACTTCCTATCAGGAACTGTCACACCTACTGCTAGACTTGTCAAGCTCAAAAAGCTTGGTGAAGATCACTTGACAACGATAAAACACGTAACATTTTTTCCAGACTGTTGCATATTCCTGTGTGTCTGAAAAGGGAATAAGTGGACTGTTACTAAACTGCTTTTGATTACTGGTGGTTATTCACAAAAATGAAAGTTTCACTGGTTTGCTCTCCATTGAAATCTTGCAACTTAACCAGGTAAGAAGATCTGCCAGTTATTCCTTACTACATTTTAAGGAATTTTAAAATTTATTCTTATTCTATGGACTTGTCAAGGTCTTTTCAAACACAAAATTCAATCAGTTATATCAATAAGGTGAGCAAAACAATTATGTAGCCTTAGTAAGTTTACATTATTCATAAAATGGCTATATAGCTCAAGTTCAACAGTTTGCATAGTTTGCCTAGCTTAGCATAAAAATGTTTTTATCTCTTCATTATAAACACTTTCTAATATGCATATGCTGAAGTCTGGGAAAATACAGACAGATGCTTTGAAAGTAATTACTGTCTCCAAAATAAAATATTCTACTGGCAAAAAATAAAATATTTTCAGGGAAAAAAAATTAAAACGTAGCTCCTCAAGGAATCCTAAGACATACATTTATTCTATATGAAATTGCACTTTTGCCATCTCTACTGCAAGAGCTATTATCACACTGGTTCTCATGAAACAGAAGAGACAATTTATTTGGAAAGAAAGAGGGAAAAAATTTTACAGTTATATGCACTGTAAAATTGGCTCACATTAAGGCATAATGTGGTTCCCATTAAAAATTTGCCATTTACCAAGTGTTATGACATAATTGATATTCATGATACCATGATATTTCTCTCTTCTTAGGATAGCAGAGGATATATTTGATGTAATTGGGCAGTATCATTACTGAAGAGCAACCACTGTAAACTGCTTTACTTAGAATAAGGAACTACTTGCAATTTTCAGGGAAGAAATGATAAATTGGGTGCATAGCATCAAGAACCTGTTATTAAACAGCACATTCAGCAAGAGAATGTTGTAATTTGGAAAGAGAGTCATAAAGGAATATCCAGAATTACAATGCCACAATAGGTATGTAATTTGATTTTAAATTCACGTGACTGATGAAAAATTCAGAATCAATACTCTTCTTAGACTTCAGATGCCCTCCTACTTTCCCTAATGCTACTTTTCTCTTTCACTGCTTTCCAGGAAGCCTGCTTTAATTTAGCTCCTTTGATCCAGACCTGCAATGGGATCTTCACAAGCCTCTTGAATGGACTGATGCTGTGACGGTTAGTGAATCAATTGCCGTTTTCTGATTCTGCTTTCTCAGCTGAACCACCATCTAAAGCAGCTGCTTTTCACCATCTTTTTCCTCCGTCAAGCTGTTTTAGCTTCCTTCCGAGATGTAAAGTGTATCTCATTTCCACTAGCTCAGTACAATTTCAGACACAGTCCCATTGTTTTCTTTGTTCACCAACGATTAATTAGATGGCTGAGTTACAAGAATAACGGACTTCCAGGAATGAAGCATTTACATAATTTACACTTTCAGTTAATTATGAAGTATAAAGTCTTAAACGTCAAGTGGCAGCCAGGTGCTTACAACATCAATGACACGTACACACTTGAGCACAACATTGAGGGAGCACCTCCTCAGCTACAAATGAGACATGAGACTAAGCTGTTCAATTTTGAGGGACAATTTGGCAGGGGTTGTTTTCTGGACAAGTACTCTTTGTAAAGTACTTTGTTGTTGTTGTTGTTGGGTTTTTTTTTGGTGAGGAAGGCCAATTTTTTGCTTTCACTAGTAATCCTGTCAGTTAGTAAGACCATTTGTACTGCATTAATATCAATACAAAAATAATGTACTGTTCCCTACGGATTATCCTAAAGGCAAATAATCATTTTTTGCACCACAACAAATATAAGACAGAATTCCCTTTCCAGGGCCCATTTAGAAACAAATGTCTTCAGCTAAAATAAAAGCTTTACTCTTAGGGCTACACTAACATGGTAATAATAAAATTCTGTTTTAACTTCTCAACAACTCCCACATAAAATCCAGTTGAGACACAGAGAAAAGAGTGATCCTCCGCAGCACGACAGTCAGCTCATTTTGAATGTAAATGAAATCAGAAATACCAACAGAGAAGTTTATTCTTCTGAGATTTCCAACTCAATCTCAAAACTAAATGGTTTTGGATATGTGCTTAGGTAAGCAAACAGACTTGGAAACTGATGAATGAGTATCTTGGAACTTTTTTGGTTTTGGTAAACTGAAAAGGATTCGCTTAAGTGAAGTAACCAAATTATCGCTAAGGAAACAACTTATCTGAATCACTTTACTATGCACAAACTGCATGTCCATTCTTAACTCATGGATTAAGAAAGATCTAATCTTTCATTAAATGGGGCCTATCTAGTGCTTACATAGAGAAGGCAGAGGATCAAGATTCTGTATTCCTAATTCTTTTCTGAGGCTTTTTTTTTCCACCTTGAAAAACAGGCAGGTGAATTTCTTTGTGCCTCAGTTAACACATCAGTAGAAAAGGAATTTATAAAAACCTCTGGAAACGCACTCCTTTGTTCCTTTCAGTAGAGAGAACACACACAAACTCAACTTCATTTCAGCACCTTAAAGCATAACTTTCACAGCTTCCTCAAGGTCACTTAAAGCATGATATCCAGAATAGCCCCATCTTCTATCAGCCAAGCCATCAGGCAAACAACAACACTGGCAAGGGAATGTTCTGTTTCATTTTATCGTGAGGTTAGGTGTTGCCTCTAGCTATGACTTTCAAATGGTTTTACAGGTCACTCTTTTAAGGTCTTGAAAACACAGCAAAACAAAAATAATTGCAGAACCACAACTGAAACCTTCATGTCTTTTCTCAAAGCATGGATCATCTGGATACCAACCCAACAGAAACATTAAGCAGTTTTCCTACTTTTCCTTCCATCATTTCTACACGTTAGAAAAGACAATGCATTCTGTTCTTTGTTATCATAACACTTTATTCCTCTGAAAAAAATTGGTAATATTCTGGGGAAAAAAAAAATCTTTTATCAACAGTTGTCCTTCCTTTCCTCTCCCCAGGCTAAAAAGTTATTTTAAAGTATTTAGATGATAGTGTGATAATAGTGACAATGCAGAACAGTTTGCAGAAATTGAACATTTTCACTCAGAGTAAAATCATAGTCACCTACTCCTTCTCCTGTATCAGTGCTATTATTAACCAAATAAATGCTTAAAATTAAATGCTCCCTTAAGCTATCTGCAGGGAAATGTATGACTTCACTAAATGGGAAAAAAATAAAGAACTAAAGCCCAGAACTACAGACTGAGAAAGGTCATAGAAAATAATACGGCTGCATTTCATTACATTACCTAATAAAGGCATTCAGAAGGCAAAAAAGGTCCCCCCAAACCTGGGTAGAAGATTGCATGAATATATTCATTCTATGAAGAAACAATGAGAAATTGTACTGGGAAAGTAATGGGAGAAACAACGTTTTTACTATGAGATTATCCTATATTCCTGAGTTTGCACTACTTGATATAGAAACTACCCACATCCATGAAACAGCTTTTGACATATAGATAATGAATTCTCTATTCTGCCTTCCTGTTGTGTTGGGTTCCACTATTTATTAAAGTCATCAGCTTTTCATGGGAACACTAAAATCAGACCAACACAAAAACCAGGAAGATAATGGGTGGATTTCTGTGGTAAACAAACTGTCTAAGAACAGCACATCAAGCAGTGATTTAATCATACAGCGTACCTTTGTTTGCTTTACACAGCTCTGCTGTTCCCTTAATTCTTCAGTTGCTTCTTATAAATACCCTTCTGGGTAATGCCTGACACATTAATTTCTATCTAGGGATAAGGCTCTGTTTTGAAACTGGCACACAAACAAATACACATAGGACTCTTCTATTTCACCCAAGAAAAATATACTGGGAGCTGACTTAATCATGAAGGAAAACAAATTTCTCCTTATTTATACTGTGACAAGCATCACAGTATTGATGAGTATAGCAGTAGCTGGTTTATGTGCTTTCAGTATTTTAACCAAAAAGCTAGCTGTAGCGCAGGTTGAAGTATATGCAGCACCAAATAACAACTTTGCAGAACGTGCTCAGTCCCCCTGAGCTTCCCTTATCCCACTGAGACTGCTCTGACTGTTGTAAATAAAATTGCAGATTAAAATCTCTGCACTAATCAGCAAAAAAGGGAACTCTGAAATCAGAGAAAGAGATGACGATGGGTCTCAGTCATACTCCTCTTGAAATAAATGGCAAGCAGGATCAGGCTGTGCGTACTGAATTAAAATAAAGCCTACGCACAAAAGGATTAACAAAAAAAAACCCATAGTAAATGTCCTAGCAGTGGTCATATTGCTGTCTGCCTGACATCCACCCCATTAAGTGCACTTAATAGCTCATGAGTCAGCAAATATGAAACACAGGTGATGGTACTGATAATTTGTCTATATATGCAAAGATGACTTTCTCACAAAGAAATCGTGTGGTATCATTACTGGAATTAGAATAACCCCAAACAATCCTTATCATCTCTTCAGTAGATGAAGTAAATACTTCGTTTTCTTAGCTTTCATTAGCAATACAGAAGTCTTATTTTCATTCCGTGTATCTCAAGTGTACTAAATTGTGTGCCTAAAATTTCACGGAGGGACAGAAAATACAATACGATAAAGTGCTTCAGGTTATAATGGTAAAAGACTCTGATTTATTTCATATTACTTAGCTATTCTGCCTGTATCATAAACAAAGATTATGGTATAATAAATTAATCTTGAAGGAAGTAGCTGAAATTTACAATTTGTGTCTTTAGAGCCTTTGGCCACAATGAAAATGCATCTGAAATATATAGAGACATAAGCTGTCCTTTTTATTATTTATGTGTGTCAACTTTCTCTTCAACATCAATTCAATTACTGTTTCTTCAGGATAAAAGCTTGCTGTGAATAAACTATAATGGGAGATGACGAACAGCAAAAATAAATCATAGTTCTGTAAGACTGAGATCTTTCTGCTATTCTTGGTGTACCACTCTTACTAAAAAACATTTTCATACAAAAAAATTCTACTCTGACTGAAAAAGTCCCTTAAACAAAAGGGTCTGGAGCAGCTTTTGATTTTATGATCTGTTTTCTGCATCTCCAAAATCTGTTCACAAGGGCCTTTTCCCTTAAAACTCATAAAATTTGATGATAGCTACATCAGGTTTTAGGCAGTACGATTCCAATGGCATCAGTGAAATTACTCTAAATGTAAAATGGCAAAACTGACATTTCTCTTATTTGGCTGGATGATTATTTTTTTGTCAATTGTTCAGCTGACCTGATTGTAAAAGTGGTTCAAGACACAGGACAGAACAGTTTGACCTATTCTCCTTACCTTTTCCAAAGACAAAAAAAAATCCCAGAAAACACAAAACTTTTAAGTGAAGCTTTATTCTACGAGGTAACAATAATTTTTTACTTGTATCAGACTTACCATGTTTCAAGATATTCCTAGCAATGAGCAATGTTGGACTTATGTAGGGATTTTTTTTTTTTGTTAGCTTATACATCTGGTTAGGAGAGGTAGGTAATAGACTTCAACAAACCAAGACAGTCAAACTATTTCAGATTACAAACTCAGGCATGCCCAGGAGCAGCAAATTGCTCAGGATTATATAGTATACCATGGCATAAGTAGGAAGTGAATTCAGAATTTTGGGTGCCCACTTTCATGCAAACTTCAATTTTTTTTTTTTTTTTTTTTAATCTCCCTTAGATCAGTACCAGTTGCACAATTTCAGACTGTGGTCCAAACCATTGATGTGTATCAATTCAAATACTGCATACAACATCTAAGATGGAAAATCTGTGCAGCAGCTATTGAAAACTGCACTGCGATGAACTGGAATTAATTTCCTCTTTTTCGTTCTCTTAATTTCCATTCACCTGGGAAGAGTATGCAATAAAAACACCTATTCTAAATAAAACTTCCAAAATTAAAAAAATAAGTAAAACCACACTAATTTTCAACCAGCCCAACCTGAGGCTCAGAAAACCAAATAGCAGTCGATAGAAACGTGATTGACAGAAAAGATAATCTGTTATTGTCTCTCAAAAACCCCAAACTCATCAAGGACAGTGCATTTCACTACCTGTAGTACAGCAGTAATAATACACAAACTGCCACCTGGAACTCAAAAGGGTAATGACTTTCAGCAGTGTGCCCGCTCACTAACGCAATTTCTTCTGGGCAGCTTTCTACAACTTCTTTTATGATCAGTAGGAATAAATGTCTTCCTCTGGCTTCTAATATTTCACATTGGCCAGTTCCAGACTTTTTGTTGACATGGACACAGATAGATGATCTATCTGCATAATACGGGAACACTTTCCTACAGTTTTGTCCAGTTTGTTTTAGCTGGAAAACACTAAATAAGTTCCTTATATTGTTCTACCCTGCTTGTGTATTTTGAATGGGACTCTGAATGATTTGAGCGGCTACGCTAAGGAAACAAAGCCTACTCACTCTGAACAAAGATGGTCACTACAGAAACATAACCGGGTGCAGTATACAATCGCACCTGGGATACCTTAGTTGAATTGCAGATCAAATTCTGACCGAAGCTATATAAAATGCACATTAAATTATAGGCTAGCCCAACTCATTCAGAACATATACTGAAATCCATATACAGATCTTCCATGGGGACTAATGTGTGTAGGAAATTTGAAAACTTATGTTTTCAACTGCTTCTGGTATTCTAGGCAATGGTAAAGACCTCTGCCCTTGTAAATCCCACTGCCATTGATGTTTTCAATATCATCACTTTAATTGTGAAACAATAACCTCAGGAGGGAATGCTTATCAGTGGCTTCTGGTTACATGGAATACTTCAAGCCTGAAGACTTGTAATAAAATAATGGTGCAGAGCCTACAGTACAGAAAACGGACAGAAAAAGTACAGAAAAAAATCATTTATATGAATAAAACCACCAAACCTACGGGCCTTAATACAGATGACTGAAAACAAAAATGTGCATGATTAACGCACATGACTTGTGCTGAAATAACCTCACTTTCTGACTGCATCACAAACTGCTAAGAAAGCAGTTTTAAGAGAGGAAGTTATGAATTTACATCAGCTCGCCATGAGCTCACTTTTTTTCCATACCATAACAACTAGTTCAGATTCACTGCGTAACTCCAAATTGCTCTGATTTTTTTTCCATTTTCTACCTCCAAAGATTCATGCACAAAAGAAAAGCATCACCTGTACACAGACTTTAAACTACAGAATGATGACTGCCTAAGTGAATTAAAGTTTTCATACCATTTCTAAGCATAAAAATGTATTAAAAATTAACTGAGCACTGCCACAGTGCTTATTCACACAGAATCCCATTATTAATTGGAGTTTTGCGAGAATAAACTTGGGAGAATTAGAAAAAGCTTCTCACATGAAACTACTACACTAGTCTTTACCAGTGTAAAAAAAAAAAAAATAGTGTCCCTTTACCTACAAATGCCTCAGCTCTCTCTAGATAAAGTCATGACCTTGCAGTCAATGCTAAAACTCCCACTGACTTCGACCCAGAGAAACTGTCACCTCGCACTACTTTGCGGTGAAAGGACAATAGTCATTATCTACCTGGAATGGTTTTCTTCCTCTGCTTTTTGAACTTACTGAAAAATTTCAGCCTATCTAGTTTCAAGTCAACATTTTAAAGCTGAATCCCTGTAACTACATTAGCTAGGTGTATGGGGTTACTTCTTAATATTTAAAAGATATATCAGTATATATATATATCAGTATATATATATATCAGTACTAATCTTATACAGACTTTACTACTGTGTCTTGCTTTGTGTAGCTTGTTTGGCTTCTTATATAAAAATAGCTTAATAGCAACAAGCAACTCTCTCACAGGGCTGCTTTGTTATATAGCAGCCTATAGCTCCTACTGCAGACAGCAATGCAGAACCCCACTTGCCAGCCTAGCTGAGGAGCGACTTGCAGCATCGTACAGTTTAAGGGTAGTAGATGAAATAAATTGCAGCTGTAATTTTACTGCACATGAATACATTAACTGTTCTTTAAGAAAGGGGTTTGTATGAGAGAAAAATGTTGATACATTTTAATAGATTATGGAAAGATTGTCTACTGGGATAACTGTCTGTCAAATGTCTATGCAACTGAAGACATATGCCTAGGTCATGAAGAACTTACTATTAACCCTATTAGAATATAAAAAGAGTAGCAGACAAGATAAGTCAGTAAATTAGAAACATTAAGTACTCCACTGTGTTTCACTAGTTGTATTTTAGAAATGCAACTCAACAGTAATGTACAACGGAAGTGTGCATTTAGGGCGCAGCTCTCAATAGCATCACATACACATTAAAGTTCGAGAACGCTCCAAGTGAATTTGGTTTATGCAGACAATGACAAGCCTGCAGGTGGTCATATTTTATGACATCTTGGTCCTTGATAACTAGCTACATCACGTAATACTTATTTCAACGAGTGTGGAAAGTTCAATGCAAAATTCCGTGCCCTTTTGTATGTAAAGGGTTAAGTTATAGCCTTCGTGAGCCATTAGTTGGAGATTTACTGGGGGAGTTAGTAAGTCTATAGTTCAGTATGTGGTGATTGAACAAGGACCATAGGTGCAGAGACAGAGAGAGGAAAAGAACTCAGTCAAATGATGCCTCTGGGGCTTTGCAACATATGGCCCATCAGTCAAGGGTCAAGCCCTCTCACAAATTGCATGCACTTTACATAGCCATCTGCATCAATAAATTACTAGTCTTCTGTAGCGCAAGCAGTAATGCATGAGCTGAAGGGACCACCCCACTTACAAAGAAGATGCTTCTTTATTATTATTATCATTATCATTATTATTATTATTATTATTGTTCAGTTCTTCCACGTACACTGACCCAGTCCTTTCCACAATGGGATTTGGTTGCAGACAGATGTACTAACAAACGCACCTCAGCTTGTTCTGCCCACCTTACTTCCTTCCTAAGCAAATACAATTTCCTACTAGGTACCATGGATGAGATGTATCAAGTCAGTTGAAAATACGTTAATTTCAAAAGTGGGCTTTAATAGTCTTATTTTTCATTTGTGCACTTTTACAGATGCCCACGCCAGAATCCTATATTGTCAGCTAACAATCTTGCAACTACTGCCTGCAGAAGGTATGTTTTGCTGAAGAGCAGACCTTGACAATTCTAACTTTCACAATTCCACTTACATCACAGCTCGACTTTGTATATGTTAGATGACAACACCTACATCAGTAGACTTTTAGGTGTCATCAGCTGTACAGAAGATCTTATTCTGAGTCATCAAAATTATCCCTTTGCTGCTGTTATGCCACTTTCTCAACTACCTACCAGTCGAAGATAATTAAATGTACGTATCTAACAGGCGTAGTGTACCTGTTACTCTTAAGCCAGACTACAGATAACGCTTAAAATAAATGTGGCATCTCTTCAGATTTACTAATTTGTTTCGGCTTTTATGAGTCATATTGGATCAAAATTTAGCATGCATTTGCATTTTTACATTTTCAGATAATTTGATTTCATATCAGTACAAACAGAGATGGATTGCAGCACTGAACACAGAGGTATTAAATTTTACATCTTTTTACCTAACCACATTATATAAACAAAGCTTTTAACAACTCCTGCTTGGTGAACTATATGAAACAAGTCACTATTTTCAGTCAGATTCTCAGTAAGTAGCTTTCTACAGGACAAAACATTTACCATGATACCCAGTATTAATCGCCACACTAGAGGAGTGCTAAAGACTGAATGAACCCAGAAAATAACCAGAAAAAATAAACTAGAAAATAGTTTGAGACTATACTAAACCAACACCAAGAATAAGCAAAATAAGCACTTAACTTTCCTATAGTAAATCCTTAATCAAAATGAAAATGAAATTACTTCAACCATTAACTAAGTAGAAAAACGAATACTTTACAATACGCCTACTCAAAGGCTGTACTGTCAAAAGTCCTCTTGCTGCAAGCATTTTTTTCTGTCCTTTCTTTGCTCCAGTTCCTGCCCTGAATGCAGAAGACAATGGAAAAGTAGGTGCACTATCCTAACACAGTGGTTTCCAGCATTCTTTGCTTTACTGACATCTAACTTTTCCCTCTGAAACGGGTCCGCAGACCCCTCCTTAGCAAATATACACCTACTGACAACAGATTTAACTTTCTTAGTTTCCTTAAAACAGTCACATGAACACTGGTTAAACACTGCTGCTATGCTATATAGTCTTCAAAGAACAAGCAATATAATTTGTATGTTAATTTTAACTGCAGAAGTGTGACAGTGTCCCACATAATAAAAAAATGGGAAGGCATTTATTTAACCCTTCCCTAGTTAAAACAGACAACACGTGTATGTGAATTGACAGATGTGAGTAAAAATTGACAGACATGGAAAAAAAAAAAAAAGAGAACCAAGTGCTATCATAAATTCAAGTATACCTTTTTCCTGTAAAAGTTTTCTGGGATAGGCAGTATTTCTAAAACAGAGATGAACTTCAGCTCCACCAGTGAGGTGACAATGAGGAGTCAAGAAGCAGACCTTTGAGCTAACATTGCCTTCAAGCCCCCTGATGTCAGGCTCATTTTTCTTAGAGGGAGACTCACCACATTGAAAAAGTTACTAACGTCTTGCAAGGCCCAGTCATAAACCCATACAGAACTTGGGCCAATGACTTCAAATTACCACCAGTATGGAGAAGACAATGTAAGAGAGAAATGAGGTGATGAGTGAGAAGAAGGATGCTATTTAATACAGGCCTGGATATGAAGAGCATTTTTTTGAAGAACAGTGCAGGGAACCATTGTGTATTCCAGTGAGTACAAGAAGGAAGCAAATTATGTGGCAGCCAGTCACACTCTGACCAACTGAAGCATTCAGATTTGTAACTCTCTTTTTGTTAGGATTATGGATGCGAATTCTAATTTCTTGATGCCCTTATCTATAGATGGAAACATATACATATACACACACATGCACAGAGAATGCTTTCTGGATAGAATCATAGAATTGTTCTGGTTGGAAGAGACCTCCGAGATCATCGGGTCCAACCATTAACCTATCACTACCAAGTCCCCCACTAAATCATATCCCTTAGGGCCTCATCTAAACGCCTTTTGAATACCTCCAGGGATGGGGACTGCACCACCTCCCTGGGCAGCCTGTTCCAATGCCTGACAACCCTTTCGGTAAAGAAATTTTTACGAATGTCCAATCTAAACCTCCCCTGGCGCAACTTGAGGCCATTTCCTCTTGTTTTGTTGTCTGTTACTAGGGAGAAGAGATCGACCCCCATCTCTCTACAACCTCCTTTCAGGTAGTTGTAGAGAGCAATAAGGTCTCCCCTCAGCCTCCTTTTCTCCAGGCTAAACATCCCCAGTTCCCTCAGCCGCTCCTCATAGGACTTGTGTTCCAGACCCTTCACCAGCCTCGTTGCCTGTCTCTGGACACACTCCAGCACCTCAATATCTTTCTTGTAGTGAGGGGCCCAAAACTGAACACAGTACTCGAGGTGCGGCCTCACCAGGGCCGAGTACAGGGGGACAATCACCTCCCTACTCCTGCTGGCCACACTATTTCTGATACAAGCCAGGATGCCGTTGGCCTTCTTGGCCACCTGGGCACACTGCTGGCTCATATTCAGCCGGCCGTCAACCAACACCCCCAGGTCCTTTTCCGCCGGGCAGCTTTCCAGCCACTCCCCCCCAAGCCTGTAGCGTTGCCTGGGGTTGTTGTGTCCCAAGTGCAGGACCCGGCACTTGGCCTTGTTGAGCCTCATACAATTGGCCTCGGCCCATCGATCCAGCCTGTCCAGGTCCCGCTGTAGCGCCTGCCT
Source organism: Phoenicopterus ruber ruber (assembly GCA_009819775.1). NCBI lineage: Eukaryota > Metazoa > Chordata > Aves > Phoenicopteriformes > Phoenicopteridae > Phoenicopterus > Phoenicopterus ruber. The sequence continues at coordinate 108,788,232 of CM020215.1, forward strand.
GCCCTCCAGCAGATCAACACTCCCTCCCAATTTGGTGTCATCTGCAAACTTACTGAGGGTGCACTCGATCCCCTCGTCCAGATCATTGATAAAGATATTGAACAGAACTGGCCCCAGTACTGAGCCCTGGGGAACACCACTTGTGACCGGCCTCCAACCGGATTTAACTCCATTCACCACAACTCTTTGGGCCCGGCCATCCAGCCAGTTTCCTACCCAGCGCAGAGTACGCCCATCCAAGCCATGGGTAGCCAACTTCTCCAAGAGAATGCTGTGGGAGACGGTGTCAACGGCTTTACTAAAGTCCAGGTACACAACGTCCACAGCCTTTCCCTCATCCACTAAGCGGGTCACCATGTCGTAGAAGGAGATCAGGTTGGTCAGACAGGACCTGCCTTTCATAAACCCGTGCTGACTGGGCCCGATCAGCTGGTTGTCCCGTATGTGCCGCATGATGGCACTCAAGATGATCTGCTCCATAACCTCCCCGGGCACCGAGGTCAGGCTGACAGGCCTGTAGTTCCCCGGATCCTCCTTCCGGCCCTTCTTGTAGATGGGCGTCACATTTGCCAGCTTCCAGTCAACTGGGACCTCCCCAGTTAGCCAGGACTGCTGATAAATGATGGAGAGTGGCTTGATGAGCACTTCTGCCAGCTCTTTCAGCACCCTTGGGTGGATCCCATCCGGCCCCATAGACTTGTGCGTGTCTAGGTGGCGTAGCAGGTCACTGACCATTTCCCCTTGGACTTCGGGGGTTACATTCTGCTCCCCATCCCTGTCTTCCTGCTCAGGGGGCTCGGTGCCCAGAGAGCAACTTCCCTTGCTGTTGAAGACTGAGGCAAAGAAGGTATTTAGCACCTCAGCCTTTTCCTCATCCCTTGACACTAAGTTTCCCTCCGCATCCAATAGAGGAGGGAGATTTTCCTTAGCCCCCTTTTTATTATTAATGTATTTGTAGAAGGACTTTTTGTTGTCTTTTATGGCAGTAGCCAGACTAAGTTCTAATTGGGCTTTGGCCCTTCTAATTTTCTCCCTGCATGACCTCACAACATCCTTGTAGTCCTCCTGAGTTGCCTGCCCCTTCCTCCAGAGGTGGTAGACTCTCTTTTTTTTCCTAAGTTCCAGCCAGAGCTCTCTGCTCAGCCAGGCCGGTCTTCTTCCCCGCCGGCTCATCTTTCAGCTCACGGGGACGGCCTGCTCCTGTGCCTTTAAGATTTCCCTCTTGAAGAACGTCCAGCCTTCCTGGACGCCTTTGCCCTCCAGGACTGCCTCCCAAGGGACTCTGCCAACCAGACTCCTAAACAGGCCAAAGTCTGCCCTCCGGAAGTCCAAGGTGGCAGTTCTGGTGACCCTCCTCTTTACTTCTCTGAGAATCGAGAATTCTATCATTTCGTGGTCACTGTGCCCAAGACGGCCTCCGACCGTCACATCACCCACAAGACCTTCTCTGTTCACAAATAACAGGTCCAGCGGGGCGCCTTCTCTCGTGGGCTCCCTCACCAGCTGCGTGAGGAAGTTATCTTCCACACACTCCAGGAACCTCCTGGACTGTTTCCTCTCTGCTGCATTGTATTTCCAGCAGACATCTGGCAAGTTGAAGTCCCCCACGAGAACAAGGGCCAGCGATCGTGAGGCTTCTCCCAGCTGCCTGTAGAATACTTCATCTGCCTCCTCATCCTGGTTGGGTGGTCTATAACAGACTCCCACCACAATGTCTGCCTTGGTGGCCTTCCCCCTGATTCTAACCCACAGGCACTCAACCCTCTCGTCACCATCCTCGAGCTCAAGGCAGTCCAGACTCTCCTTAACATAGAGGGCTACCCCACCGCCTCTCCTTCCTTGCCTATCCCTTCTAAAGAGTTTATAGCCGTCCATCGTGGCACTCCAGCTATGTGTGTCATCCCACCATGTTTCCGTGATGGCAACTATATCGTAGTTTTCCCCTTTCACAACAGCCTCAAGCTCCTCCTGTTTGTTGCCCATGCTCCGTGCATTCGTGTAGATGCACTTCAGCTGGGCTAGTGATCCTGTTGCCTTTGTGGTGGGAGAAGCCCTACTCCCTACATGTCCCATCTCAGGTATTTCTGTGGTTCCTAGCTGGTCAATGACCCCTGTGTCCCTGCTGCTGCACGGGTCTCTCTGTCCTACCTCATCTGAGGCAGCTGACCGAAGGGCCTCGCTGGCACACCATCCCTCATTCATCGGCGTGCCACCCCCAGGCTTCTCTCTAGCAAGCCTAGTTTTATCCCCTTCCCCCTTCAAATCTAGTTTAAAGCCCTCTCAATGAGCCCTGCTAACTCCTGTGCTAGGATCCTTTTGCCCCTTTGGGACATTTGGGATGATATTACATCCTCCACAGGATCTTCCCTTTGAGTCCTGAACACAGGTACTACAGAAGGCTGAAACAGTCATGAAAAGGTCACCTGTTTGCTGTCGCTCTTACTGATGCAAGATTTGTTTCCACGACAGAGCTACTGTATGCATTACAAAAGTTAGTGAATGTAACTAACAGTTTTTCAAGATATATATTTTTCCAGCTAAAGACAGACTGTACAAAATTGAAGCAGTGAAAATTACCACATAGGCAGCCTCAAGGCATTATATTTCAGTAGGGCTGAGATGAAGCCAGTCAGAGAAATGGTATTTTACTGAATAACAGTAAACTCTTTGCAAATCTTACTCATATACAAGACGAGGTCTGAAATGTGTTCATTGGCATCAGAACAGCCTAAAGGAGCTGCTACAGTTTATAGGGTTTCCTATAGATGAAGTAATATGTACTTTTACTTATTACTTTTTTTCTGTGTGGTTGCCAAGTTCCAAAAAGCAGTATTTTCATGGTTTCTACTTAAGCTACTTAGCTGTAGAGGCTAAAACAAGTCTGATGATCCAGTTCCCTTTACTCATTATTTGAGAAAACAGACAGCTTTGTGATGGTGTACTTTTTTCTTTTGTCAAGGATCCTTTTGAAAAAAGAACACCTTCAGAGTGTTTCAAAAATTTTTAAAAAATCTTTTGAAATCTGAAATGCAAAGATTTCAGGAAAAATCTTTGTCATTAGGACTCAGGTGCCTTTTTATAGATCAGACTTGCCATTTCTTCACACAGGAAATGATAAAGTAATTCCAACGTAGGGAAGGGAGACAGTAAAAGAAGCCTCTCCACAGTAGCCTCCTAAACATGACCCAGACAGACTTTTTCTAAGGACAGGAGGGTAGTTCATCTTACAGCCTTTGCCCTCTCTTCTGAGTGTGAAGTTAGTTTCAGATATTTTAATTGAACTTTCGGTCTGTCAGTAGGATCTAAACGGAATTATTGGCTCAGCTCACACTTCAAAAAATATGTTCAAAAGTTTTTAACTAAAGTATTTCCTCATGCTTTACTGGGGCTCTTACAGGATACCCAGTTTCTTCCTTAATCTAGTCCATTTTCACAACATCTTAGATAATGAGCATGCCCTTGCTAGACACGAAGATCTTGAATACTATGCTGAAGTACATATCACAACCAACATTGCTCCATTGGAAGGAGTATCACATAGATATAATGCCAAAAAGCAGAGAAATGTAAAAAAAAAAAAAAAAAAGTACCAAAAGGTGACAGAGAAAATGAAAATAAATAAAACTAATCACCCCAAAGAAAAAAGTATGTTGCTGTCCTCCTTTTTAATTTTTTGTTTCCACGTGGAAGGAGAGGGTTGTCTGGGTTCAGCTCCTAGCAGCCAGCTGTCCACATCCCAAACCCACCAATACAGCTGCCACTAATTGGCACCCTCAGCAGCCGCAGCACACAAGTTGTGGATTGAATGGCCTGTTGAGTTTGCAAAATGAACTGACCTCTTTTTCACCCCGAGGAAGTGTCCTGCAGGTCAGGGTAGAAGCAGGGTGTGGAGAGCCTTGCTCAGCTGCTCTCTCTGTCATTACAAAGCACAGTTGCCTTTGTCCCCATCTCTGCGAAAGGTGGCTTTTGCCTTCCTGTCACTGGGATTCAGTGCAGGGGCCGAGTATGACCCATGCTGCTACTCACTGCCAGCTTTGGCATTTTTTTATAGCGCAGCATAAAGTTTATAAGAGGGTCTTGATCTGGATAGCTCACTAATACATAACTTTGTATTACCTTACATTATACAGGCAGTTTTCCAGTACTTTAAAAGAGAGCTCTCCTCTGAGAAAAGTTCTCAACCACGCTTAATTGTCAAATTGGTCCAACTCTCCCAATTACGTTTTTTCTTGACAGAGAACACTTGCACTATAACACTGAATTTTTGGACATTTTACAATTCCATGTCATAGAAGCCTATTTAATTTTGAAGCAATGTATTTACATTACAACTACATTCCCCAACATAGTGGGGGAAGACAGAAAGCAATTAAAACCACAGAAAATCCTAATTTACCTTTGCTGGTTTTTAGGGTTTTTTTTGGTAGAACCTTATCGATGAACAAACTGATGAGTATTTCTTTTTATTATACTAGAAGAATGTTTTTAAACACTACTTGTCATTAACAATTCAGTATACCTTTATTCTTTTGATCAAACACTTGGTGCTAAGGAAACACTGCCACCTGCTCTGGGGAAAGCTTCAGAGATACTATCAAATCATAAAGAGATCAAATAATACAATTATGTGAAGTGCTTTGAGACAAGAGGATGGTGGTTTTATTTCTGACCTATAAATGATCTTCAGAGCAAAAAATCTACAGCAGATCATGTTTATGTAATATTTAACACACTCAGTGGCCTTCCCAAATTTCAAGACCAACTGTTCTGTTTCTTTCAAATGACACATAAATGGAGTTAAATCGCTCTCACTTAAGAGTGATTCAATGCAAATGGCATCAAGGCTGACAAGGGACTATCATAAACAGTTTGACCCAGCAAACATCCCATGGGCCGTTCTGCTGTCCAGCAAAGCAAGAAGTGAAGACAGCTAAGACACAATAAAAGAAAACGTCCAAAGACCCAGATGGCACAGCTGTAAAAATACATTCCTGACACCAGCACCTGGATTTCGCAGCCACCAGCTGCCACTCCACGTGTGGCCATAACTGCTGGCTCTGGAACAGTCAGAGGCAGAGGTCAAATAGAAGTCCCTTTGCCACTCAAAAGAGTGATGCCAAAGTTAAGCGTGGAGTAACACGTTTCCATGAAGAGAGTGCTGTCCAATTTATTAACATTAGATATATAAATTCACCTACTCGCTTGCAAACCCCATATTCTATTTTTGCAGAGTAAGACTCTTCATTTCCAAGAGCAAGTACCACTAAAAAACCAACCAACGAACCAAACAAAAACAAATTGCACTTGAAGTTTGGTATGTGCTTTCAAAGCAGGAAGTCACATCCTCTAGCTTCCTAAATAAATGACACTATACTGGTTTTGCCTGCCAATACCCAGGCATCTCTGAGCAAGTAGGCTAGTGATCCCTTCTTGATCTGAAAAAAACACCTTATTCCATATCTTGTGACTCTCATCTAAGTCATAAAGGAAAGTGTATGGAAGAGAGGAAAGATCATGCATGACACGACTGAACAGGTGACAGGCCACACCAGAGTGCTGCTTAACAGCAGAACTGAGGTAGACAAAGCCAGAGAGAAGTATATCAAAGATTTAGTCTTTTCTTTTTGGCATGATCAAACTTCATGATTTTTTATATGTAAAAGCACATGCACAATCCGTTTATCTAGGTGTACATTTCTACCGGCTATGCATAAAAGATAACAGCAAACTTATCGGACAAAATATTTGCAGAACTTAAAAGCTGTAAATCAGGCTCATTCTTTTTAAAGAGGGGAAATATTGAGACACCCTGAACGTTGACCGAGTTCAGAATATGTTCAGTTTTACCTCACCACCTCCAGTTTTCCTCTCAGTTATATTCCAAAATTTACTGGCATCTTTCCTTATGTACGAAAAATGGACCAAATGAGGTAACACAAAACAGAAGGAAAACGCACAGATATTTATAATCTGGTAGATATTACAAATAACTGTTTCAAATTTCTTCACAGAAAAATAGAAAAATGCTGATTCAATCATTAGATCATATTCCATATTTGAGATCACACTAGCACTGCAAGAGTAAATGATTGTAAATTGAATTTAACTTCAGTTTGACACTTTGCATTATTATAGTGTTGCTCCAGAGGAATTTTGCCTCAAAAAAAAAAAAAAAAAAAAAAAATCACACAATAGAAATTAAAAATTCAGCAGGGGCCACAGCTGTTACTGGGAACGTTCAGGGTCCTGGAGATTTCAGTCTACTCTTACTACAATACTACATTTTTTTTGTGATTGAAGGTATGTCTACTGAAACTACATCTCATTTAAAAAAATCAAACTGAAAAAGAAATTTGAAGACCATGTCAACTGGAATCAGCTGATAGACTTCAAAAGGCTGGTGTCCTGTTGTGCAGACTGAAATATCTGCAGCTTCCAGCAGATCCTCTCATTCCAGTACAATCACTTATACAATGTTCAGGAAATTGGATGGATACTTTAGTGGATCCTGTCTTCTCAGCTGACTACATTTACTCCTACTTGCAATATATGCATTATTACTCTCCAGCTCTGGGCAATTATGGGATAAATTTAATCTGTTGAAAATACAGTGTGACCTTTAAGGAGGAGAACAATCAGAAGCTCAAGGCAGGTTTGGGTTCTGAAACTGGACAAATGAGAGAGGCAAGCAAGCCTTCTTATACAGAAGAAAAGCCCTCTTACTTTTTATTTCACGTAATTTATTATCCCTTTTAGTCTCTGAAATTCTCAGTTTTATAAAAACTCAGTAAAGCTTATTTCCTATGGGACTCAAGACTCCCTAGTTGATTGGTATATTTATTAGTTGCTTACGAATTTTAGTAACATCAGGATACTATTACATAAGTGCCATCACATTAAATATATTAAACTTTTTGAGGTTTTTTTATTGACATATGTAAATCATTGTCATGCCAGAAAAACAGCTGAAAATTTGCTTAAGCTAGAAACAGTTCTTCATTAGGAGCTGCAGAAAATGGTACTTTAAGAAGGGCAGAATAGTTTTTGAATTCTACTCAGGAACATAAGAATCAATAATCACCTGGCAGAACTTCTTCACAGGACAGTGATTTCATATGGTGTATAGTATAAAAGAAACAATAAAACTTTTAATAAATGGCATACGTATGTCCCATATCTGTGAGTTGTTCATCCTGATGCATTTATAAGGGTATAACACCAAGCTAGCATAACTAAGGTAGTAGCACTACTCTTCTTCCTGACAGCATTAGGAATTTAATGGGAAAGGCAGCAAAATGAGGTGTTATGAAAACCACTCTGTGATTTTTTTTTTATCCCCTAACTTCAATTCTACTGTAGAAAACACTCCCAAAAGTTGTTAGATCAACACCTGTTCATGGCAAAAAAGGCCATGAACACATTAAGAGGTGCTATCCCTTATATCAATCAGATCTCTTAGTCCACAGAGTCTAACCTGGAATGATTTCCTGTGTAGTGAATGTTGAGGCACCAGCGTAACTTTAGCTTCCTTGCTGCAAATGCCAGGAAGAGGCTACTTTATGTCAACATGTTCTGTGTTCATGCTGTTAAGAGAGGGCTGTAATCTAACAAAGTCTTTCATGCTAAAAACCAATTGGTTTATCTTATCAAATATTTGCCTGTTCAGACCCTTTCCCTTTATTTTCCATCCCTTTACTGAAAGAAAAAGGTTGTGGTTTGATTTGTTTCATGGTATAACCCCAGCCAGCAACTAAGCCCCACGCAGCTGCTCGCTCACTCCCCTCCCCAGTGGGATCAGAGAAAGAATTGGAAGGGCAAAAGTGAAAAAACTCATGGGTTGAGATAAAGACAGTTTAACAGGTAAAGTAAAAGCCACACATACAACCAAAGCAAAACAAGGAATTCATTCACTACTTCCCATGGGCAGGCAGGGGTTCAGCCATCTCCAGGACAGCAGGGCTCCATGACGCATAATAGTTACTTGGGAAGACAAACGCCATCACTCCAAACATCCCTCCCTTCCTTCTTCTTCCCCCAGCTTTATATGCTGAGCATGACGTCATATGGTGTGGAATATCCCTTTGGTCAGTTGGGGTCAGCTGTCCTGGTTGTGTCGCCTCCCAGCTTCTTGTGCACCCCCAGCCTCCTCGCTGGTGGGGTGGGGTGAGAGGCAGAAAAGGCCTTGACTCTGTGTGAGCCCTGCTCAGCAGTAACAAAAACATCTCTGCATTATCAACACTGTTTTCAGCACAAACCCAAACCATAGCCCCATACTAGCTACTGTGAAGAAAATTAACTCTATCCCAGCCAAAATCAGCACAATTTGTAGACCAATAAAGTTACACAACTGGAATTAAGAAACAACAGCAGTAAATGGAACGAGGGGGGGGGGGCGGGGACGGGGGGAGGAGAAGAAGGAGAAAAGGAGAAAAGGCTACATGTCACTAGAATTGTTAGCCCTAAAGAATTAAAACTTTCAGCACTTGGAGAAAAGAAAACAAGCAAATTGTGGGGCAGCGGTGTCTGATAAGTGCATCTGGTTAGTCTGCCTGCTTCACCTAGAGAGAAACCTCATTTCACTGAGAACATTACAATTTTTTACACAGTCTTCTTAGCATCTAAACCAGTCTTTATTCAGTGCGCTCTTTCCAGTACTACTGAAGATTCACTATGTAGCTTAGTAATCTCTGCTAGTAAACATCTATCCTTTTGCATCCTACAGGGGAAAAAGGAGGGAATCAGAAAGTACTTACTCACTGAAGCCAAACACTGCTGCTTATGAGTAACTCAACACACACAAGACAGTTCTTTCTGCAGTGTCCAAACACGAACTAACATTTATCTAGATGCTTCCAACTCCAAATGCTCTGGATGCTTCATCCCACAAATTGTAGGAGCAACCATACCAAGCTTTAAAGCCCACATCATTTCCTTGTCATGCTAATAACATCTTTTTTCTTGTGCCATTCCTCTGTTTCATGCAAGTTGTTTCTACTATGAAGCAGACAGCTGCATAGGGAACTCTTCTGGAACCTGCTGCTCCACAAGCATTTAAGGGCCCTCTTCCCCTTCTCCTGTAATCCCTTTACAATGGCATGCTTACCTTTGGAGTAAAGCAGGACTTTTTTCTGCTTCTCTTCATATCTATTTATATCCTATGATACCATTATAATGGCCTACCAAGTAAGGGATACAAAACTCGAGCAGCAGAGCTAATGGTTTGTTGATTTTGTGTTGCACAAACACTAGGTTTTAAGCTTCTCGCAAGATTTCTAAAGAAGTTCAAGATCATAAGAAAAACATGGTTGGAAGGGGAAGGAAGCATCCTTCACTTCAACAGTTGAAAATGCTGGAAAAAGAGACACACACAAACATATAGGCCTGACCTGATGAAAATCATTAAAGAACCCTTAACTTATTTTATATGCTTATACTATAATGACTGCAACACCACTGCATCAACTATTAATATCATAAAATCCTTAGTTCTTGCATTAACCTGCTGATGTCCATAGAAGGCTTTCTGCTAACTCAGATACGCTCTCTTCTGATCAAAGGAAAATGTATTTCCTCTTCTATTTCTCTGGCCCTTTCTTCTCCTCAGAATCGCTGTTCTTTTGATGATCTGGCCTCAGCCAGCTGCTGGTGCTGTATACTCACAGAGAAAACAAGCAGGGAGAGGAAAAAAGAGGGAGTGGGGGGAAAGGAAGAGGACGGCATTCTCTTTACACTTTTTCCCTTCACGAAAGTAATTTTCCTCTTGCCCCTAATTCCAATTGCAGAACACTAGGTAGGGATGCACCTAATCTACCTTTCTGTTGCTAAAAGTATGAAATGATTACAGAAGTGTGGCTGAAATGAACAGTGATGAACTACCATTTTGTCAAAAAGGCTTAGGATGTCCAGAACCAACTACTGCTTTCACAAGGAAGGAGAAAAAAAGGACCGAAATCATTCCATCAGCAGAGGTGGGTTTTTTTCTTCCCTTTAAATGAAAGACCCAGGCAAACAAGACATATTCTGTGTCATGGTTTGTCACTCGTGGCCAGCAGCTGGTGATTAAAAAAACCTTATGGCTTTAAACCTGCTTCCCTGTAAAGAAGAATGACGACATTCGCCCTGATGTGCTGCAAATTTGAAACAACCAGACAGAGCCTTGAGAGGTGGGTAAGTAAATGAACATGCAATAGCTGAAAATGAACATTTGTCAAAAAAAAAAAAACCCTCAGGTTTGCTTAGGCTTTATACTAATATTTAAATTCAGGTTCCTGTTGTGATGGTCATCTATTATTTTGCTGGTTTTCATGCTACTTCTGACAGACTCACGTTTACGCCCCACAGATCTTTCCTTATGTGGGAAAACAAGAAAGAAACAAAAAGCAAGCAACAAAAACACTTCCATGAGTCTCCAGCCATGGGCTAATTTGCTCTTAGAAGAGAAAGAGACTGTCTCTCAAGGCTGAGCAGCACAACCATCTGCTCAGGTTGTGAGTGACGAGCTAACTGAGCTCAGCAGCAGGCAGCCATACGGTTATTTAACTCTGCCTTGACCACCAGCAGGAGGTCCAGCACACTACAAAGGTTCAAAGGTAACAGGAGGCCTAACACCTGGACGAGGCAGTCAGCTGGAAACATTTCCACTTGAGAAAGGAGGGTTTAGAAACTAGATATCTCTGAAGGAGGAAACTGCATTTGAGCAAGCCGCTTCTGCCTTTCCCCATCTCCCAGCTATGGAGCGTTTCTCCTTTGGCTGGCATTCACTTCAGAGAGCGAGGGAGCCATGCCACAGAGGGAAAAGGGAGATCGCATAGCAGCCAGGGGCAGATCAAGCGGATGCTTACCAGGGGTGCCTGATTAGAAAAGCTGCTTGAAGACCTGACCCAGATGACCTCTGTAGGTCAGCAGGCAGGTACACATTAAGGTGATGAATGCACATGGTACTTGCCTGCTATGAAAATGCTCCCAAAACAGACCTTTCTCAAAAGGTCACAAACTTACTTCTTCCGTGACTCCCATTAAGTGAGTATTGTTTTTTCCATCTCTTACTAGCATATGACACCCAAGCCAGGTGTAGGCCATCATCAGTTCTACAGCAGATGATTTGCTGAGCCAAATACACTTGCAAGTATTCACATTACTAAACTAGACAATGAAGAAATATTCCTGTGTCACAGAAGGAAGGAGAAACACTGCAGAATGTCAGAGAATTAATCCACTTCCCGCTGAAAAGGTCAACAAAGCTCTCTGAAAACTACTTTTAAATTTTCTGTGAAAATGCTGATAAGAATATTTATAGTTTGTTTTTAAATTATAAGCCTCTTTGACCACAACAAAACCCAAGAGATGAGTTAAAAAAATAATCATCATAATACTTTAAAGAAAATGTTTGTCATCCAAAATTATCTGACTAGATGAAATGGCTAATCAAATCATCTCCAGCGACATTAATGGTAACTCACCTGGTTTACATTAAGCTATTCTGAAGTATTTTGATGATCAGCAGCATAATGCTATGCAATCTGCCTGATATGTTTTCTCAACTCACAAAAAAGTGCAGTTGCTCCTTCAGCTGCTCTGCTTAGATAGCATATCCCCAATTATTTGAGGTGATATCGTCATATTCCATGATACAGTAAATCTGGCCTTAGTAGGCTTCATGCTGCATCTGCAATGCTCTGTATATGTCGCTTTAACTATAGTCTGGAGGAAGCATCATCTCTTCTAGTTAGCTGCATAAACTTGGCACAAACCCCTTATCATGTGCTATAATAAATTCAGTAGAATTTATGCTCAGCCTTGATTCAAATCAAATAGGCACTGCAAAATAATCTAGCTTAACAGAGATGAGTATTAATGAACACTGAACCGTAACCCCACTTACTATGTTTTATTAAACCTTTCTTCTTTATACCAAGGTCAGTGGAAGAGCCACCACTTGCCAGGGTACACTTGTAGGGGCTTGAAAAGCTATGGTAAGACTACTTGTTCCTTCCAGGTCACCTGAAAGTCATTCTGAAGTGGAGAAGGATACATACAGATCTGACACATCTAAGAGCAGGAAGAGATGCTAGATTAAATGCCAAACTTAATTAAGGGATTCTGCTTCTTAAGGAATTTGTGTTAATTTCTTAGACAAGATATTTTTTTTTCCTTAATGGTAAGCTAATGAGAAATAAAGTTGAATGAATGTTACAACAAATATTGAAAGAGAAGACTTCTAATGTATATCAATACCAGGCATCCACAGAGTCTCCAGTTCAGGCAATGCCCAGGCCTCAAAATCCTGACTCAGTGAATAGAAACCTTTTTTCTCCCATTAGATTGAAGTGGTTGATGGAATATTTGATTTGATGTCCCTTTGGGAGGTTTGGGGTTTTTTTTTAAAAAAAAAAAAATGTTTGCCTAAGTTGTAGCATTTCCACTATTACTGTGTCTTATTCACTTTTCCGGTGAACATTTAGGGAATGCCACTGTCAGAGTGCACTTCACAAAGGCTTCCAATCCCGCTGCCATCTAACGACTGAGCCACTGAGGTGCATTTGCTTATTACTTTGAAGAGCTAGTAATCATCACATAGACATAGATCTTCAGAGATTTAAGCTAAGTGAGTCAGTGTGTTAATTATATGCTAAGGGAGTACACACAAGAAATGGAAAGTAGTAGTTTATTGCTTTCCCAAGTTTCTCAGGTAATTAGAGCAGCTTCTGGAGATACATGGCACTGTACCAGAATCTATCATCACAATGGGCTTCACTGTAAAATGCACAGAATTAATTTTTTAATGAAAATCCTCTACTGAGTGTCAGAGCCAAATTCACCTGATAAATGTCACTGAGCAACGTCATTACTGGCTCATCAACACAGGGTGTTTAAAGCAGATGGTAGAGCAATGCATCTTCAGCACTACAGCCTGTTAATATCAGCCACCTCCCATAAAAAAATTAAAATTGGCCCCCTGTCAGTCAAACATGACAGTACTTTGGATTTTTCCCTCATGATATTCTTTAGCCTTGAGGCAGATATGACAGGCGCCTTATTAAATTCCAAAAATAAAATGTAGCACAAGAAGGCAGTGCATTCCAATGAGACAGCAGACTTGTTAAAATGCAACATGCATAAAACTTACTTCATTTCGTTTTAGCTATCATCAGTTTCATCATTTAAAAAACCCAAATAGCAACTTTAGAAATGTGGTGTTTGTTGTATATAAATTAAAACAACACGTCATGCCTTATATTTCAAAGTCGTTAAAAGTCTTTATAGGCGTTGCACAGATATTTTGGTTATTTTTATGAAAATAAAAGCTGGGATTTCCATTCACTGTTCTATGTTCGGTGCTTGTGTTGTATTATTATTGATCCCAATCTGCACAGAAGGCATGGAAGCTAACTATCCTGTTATACAGGAACATCACTAAGTCAGGAAGATTTTTGTACAAGCATGGGGACTGGTCTATACATATCATGTTCTCCGACAACATAAACCAGGAAAACAAAGCTAATCTCATTTAAAAATCTTCCAAGTTGAATGGAAAGACTGTTGAGAAAGCACAGTTAAAGCACTCACAAGTAAAGACACCATTTAATATTTTACTATCAAATTTAACTGCACCCCGTAATATATACTAATTAGGATATGGGTTAGGATTATCAAGGCATATTAGGGCAGCTTCTACTGAACCACACTAAAACTCAGACCTGTAAATCAGATAGGCTGCTTTGAAATTCCCTAACATAAGGTAGAATCCTGGGTGCCATAAGATCAATCAGATTTTGCCTCCAAGGTCAACAAAAATCAGCATTTTCCTTATAGTTTTTATATACTTCTTAAATAACACATGAGACTATAAGGATTGCTCCTACTATCTCAGGTACAAGGTATACCGCCTGCATGCTCATAATAAACATATGAGCAGTGGGACAATTCCACCAGAAATTTAGCATGCTTTCAAGTAGCTCAAGTCATGCATTTGTTGAATTGTTGGTAGGATTCAGGCTGAAGCTGTATATAGCTGGGCGATCCTCACTTGGGAGATTTTGTTACCTTCCCAGGTCTTATTAAAGGTTACTACATTCCTCTGCAAATATCTATAGAAAGCTCATACATTCCTAACTAAACCTCCTGCATCATCTTTTTCTGTATCTCAATATTCCACATCCTTCAAACTCAAAAAAAGGCATGATATTCATGCCAAAGTCACATCTTGCTTCCTTCTTCAAAACTGTGGACAAATAGATGCCTGTAGCGAACACAGTCTCTGTTCTAGTTTGTGCCACACTTGATTTTTAAAGTCAAGTGAGGTTTAGATGGTCATGAACTTACTGACAAGAGACTCCTTATTCATTCCCAGGCTTTTGTATGTATTGTACAAACAGCTTCGTCATGTCTGTGACACACTATACCCCCCTTTTTCTGCTGCTTTGCCTCCTAGACATTAACTCCTATGGCTTTGCAAAATACATGCCAAAATCTTCTTTCACTTTTGAAATAAAACAGGACTGATTTAAAACAAATGCTTTCATTTTGACAACACATTTGCGCAAACAAACTGTGTCAATGTTGATGTGGCAGTAACAGAGCAAGACAACTGAGTTCTGCACTTCTCAGGAACTGCCCCCAAAATGTCAGCGATCGCAACTCTTGCCAACAAGCTCTGAAAATGAAACAGCAATGGGTTCATCTTTTTCAGTGCAAGTCTTTTATGTCTGCTCTCCGTGTACAGTAGTTGGTTTCAAATGCTGACTGTACCCTCATCTGAATCCTATTTTAGGAGCTGTAACCAAAGTGTTACATGATGCATAGAATGACATTTTCTATTGCCAAAAGCATGCTCTAGAAGCAAAACAGAGCAGGAGGAGGGGGAAAGGGAATATATTCCCACAAGGTCTAAATGTTGTTATCTCTAACTGCCAAACACATGACATCTTGCTGCCACTTCAAAGCATTTCTTTAGTTCCTTGTATGATGTTACTTTTATTCTTTCCCGAAGCAAATGCCATTTCTTCCAAATTCTACTTAACCTGTGTATGTTTAACACCCCAAGAGGCTGTGCCAATAGCAAACCATAAGGCAATACATACTCCATCACTAATATATATATACACACACACACACATCTCATAGCATCACAGAAAAATTTCTGTTGCCAGGCCTTCTGGAGGTGACCTGGTGTGACCCTCTTCTCAAAGTAGGGACAAATTCAAAGTAGGAGTCATTTTGCTCATGATCTTTTCCAGATGGGTTTTGACTACCCCAGGAATGGACATTCCACCACCCCTCTGGGCATCAGTGTCCATGCCACAAATCACGACGCTCATCATGAAGGATTTTTTCCCTTATCTAGCTGAAACGTTCCTTGCTGCAACCTGTGGCCATTGCCTCCAGCCCTTTTGCTGCACACCTCAAAGAAGAGCAGGACTGCCTTCTCTGCAGTCATCCACCAGGCAGTCAAAGGCAACAATTAGATTCCCCTTCTTCTTCCCTTCTTCTGCTCTCGATGATGAGCAGCAGTGCGTAATAATTGTTTCCCTCAGCCTGCTCACTATACTCTTGCTCTGTAGCCTAGTATGTGCTTAGGCTTCACTGAAACAGGAGCCCAGCATGTGTATATACACACACACTCATAAAGCAAAAGTGTTGAGAGAATCAAAAAAGAATTTAAATGAAAAGGCTTATGTTTACAATATTAAGTAAAACAACTCTACAAATTACTCCACAGTATGTGACAGGGCTTTGTAAAATATCTGTGTTTATCATAAGATCTTCTGGTAATAAAGGAAGGTAGCTAAGTGGTATGTGAAGGCTTTAGATTAGTACATCCATACTTAAAAACATATAGTTAAAACCTGCATTCAGATCAGAACAAATAAGTGATCTAAATGTACAGTCTCTTCCCAACACTACTTTTGCTTGGCTATTAACATTTGTATCATGGCCAAAAGAACCCTTAGATAAAAATTAGATATTACCGTTCATTTTTTCCATATGCAAACATGAATGATACCACAGTTGTCTGATGAGGCTAAACAGTAGTTTGAAGGACTTATCCAACTGATCAGGTTGAAGGATCATCTGCAAAGGAATTTGGAGGATCTGACTGATCTAAAATACTCTGTTTTGTCGGTATCAGGTATTGTAAGATGAAAAGTCACCTATAGTTGCTTTGCAATGATAGCAAGTCTCCCAGCAGCAAGGCAACAATGACTTGTCATTTGGGAGCCATAATAATACAGCTTTCCTCCGGGAAAGCATTTGTACTCCTTTGTACTCCATAAATCTTTTGAGCTGTCCCTTGAACAAGACTTCCACAATTCTGTTTTGCCTTCACAACACTTTGGTTTTCAGTAACTTTAAAGATTTTTGTTTGTTTCTTAGCATTAAAGTACCTGCTTTTAATTAGCTGTCACACCAGCATTGTCTTTGCATGCTTTTATGCACTCACATCACACTACATATGAGCGCTTTTTTTTTTTTAACATAGATAATAAGTGGGATGGATTTGTCTAATGGGAAAAAAGAAAGGCACAAGTCTGACATAAATTGTCACAGAAATCATTTGACATTCACCCTTTTCAGAGGAAAAGGACAAAAGCTAAAATCGTTAGTCTTCTGTATGTGTGAGTACAAGCACAAGAACATTTTAAATGTAAAGATACATTGTTACTGAGGGACTGAAATACTAATGAGATGCTGTAACTTAAGTGTGAAACTAGCAGTACCAAAAGCTGTTAAAGCTCTGACTGAACTCAAAACTACAATTATCATCATCCTGAACAGAGAGATATGTGAGCTGAGAGATCAAGCTGATTTTCTCATTTCCTTTTTCTCCTCAATTGGCTAAAATATTTTAAAATAACACACAAGCTGCATGTAACATTTGCCTGCTTGATCTTTGTAAAATATAAGGAAAATCCTATTGTAGAACCTGATGTCTTATATCTATGTTGATGCGATCATATTGTTCATACCCATGTTCATGCCCACCAGGTAGAGGAGGAGATAGAAATCCCCACTTCATAAAGAGAGGCGCAGAGAAGGAGATTTATCCCAAATTCATGTCAAAGCTAAGAATTGAAATCAGACCTCTTGAAAATACTCCAGTATCTTAACCTCAAGATCCTTATTCTTCTCTAAATGGATTCTCCAGCTATTAAGCATTCCAGCAGCTAACTGGATTACCACATTGGCAATCAATCACATTTATAGGGTATTAAATTTACTTGGAAACTTGATGGCTGACTTCAATCTAGAGGGACAAGATCAAATTAAAATTCCTACTACATTGTGTGGAGCACTGTATTTTGTTTTTTGTAGGAAGAAATTGGCAAATTGCATTTGATTTCTTGTTTTGACATGTTACTTGGCATATTAATAAACTAGAAACATTATGCTGCTTAAAGTCATGATCTCATTTTCCCCAAATTTATCTTGAAGCACTTTTTGAGAAGGAAATAGGGTATTCTTGTTCACTTACTAATTTTGATACTTGTTTTTTTCTTACTTGAGTGGAATTTACTACAACAATTCACCAGATCAAACCCACTATAAGACAACCTTTCCCCAAAAATACAAGAGTTACCATTCCTATTTCTTACTCCAATTTGTAATCTCAAATGCCACCATGGGTTAATATTGCAGTTCAGTTTCATAACTGACAAGGGTTGCATCTAATCAACTACAAGCTTGTTTAAGATGAGGGGGTCAATATTTCAATTGCATATCAAAACCAAATACGAATAAGTAATGAGAAATTAAGCAGAAGGGCATAATGGGGAGCGACCACCATTTGGAAAAACAGGTATTTGAACTGAACAACCTGATGTTTGATAGCTGCTCAGTAAAAGTCCAACAGCTGGTAAGACCGAGTCCTGTGTCCACAAAGTTTCCAGGAGTAAAGATGAAAGCTGCCCTGACCTCCAGAAAAACTGCTGTAGTAGATTCAGCGCACCACTGGGAGTATCCCTTCCAACCCTCCACTGTCATCTGCCCAGATTTCTGGGTACCTGAGAGACGGGTGTGCCCTTATAGAAGACTCTTCAGCCAAGTGATCTTGGACCTTGGACATGTTTCCACTGAATGTATCACTCCGTATCAACTGACTAGCACTAATCACCAGTTACTGAAGACATCATAATTATAAAAGGTTATATGAAAACAGCAGCTATCTTAAACTTATTACAAAGACTATCTTTCAAGAGCAGGATTTAAGTACCTAAGCAGCTTGCTCTAGCAGTGCTAAGTTTTAGCATACCGTAAAATGCTTCCATTTTCACTGGAGAACAAAATGAAGATTTCACCTTCAAGAGCAACTGCTGCAGGTGTTTCTGAATCAATTAACTTTTTCTTGTTGCTCTTAAAGATGCATCATGCAAAACAGATAAAATTTTCAACCATGGAAAAAATATGTAATGCCTAAGAAGTTTACATCTTCAAACAGGCCATTACACCTTGCCTGAGACAGAAAGGGTAGGACAACATGAGTAGATGGACAATGCACAAGTAAACACCCATAGAGCCTTTTTCCTGAAATGGTCAAAATACTGCAGAGACACAAGCTAAAGAACCTGTGAGACTATTAAAAGTTGTAGCCTATGCTTCTACTCTCCAGTTTTTGCTGGTGAGCACGAAGTCAGTAGGCCCTCAGCTGCACTCTGGTCATCCCCAGAGAGCACAAGATGCTCTCAGTCCTTGTGGCACCCCTATCATCAGGCAAAGTCTTCCATTGTACTGAAAATACTAAGGGGAAGAAAATCTCCTTGCATCTTTCAGCTACTGTTTCCAGTCCTGGATAAGGACATGCTATAGCCGTTCCTCTTTTACTTCCAGTAAAGAATAAGGCAAATACTTTGAAAGAAATCTTATCCTTCCTCTATTAAATATTGACATAATTTTACATTAAATGTGTCCCGGTGAACTAGTAAAACAAACACATAAAAAAAAGTTTCTAACAATGTAGATGTGTATAATAAATTAATTTAAAAATAAAAACAAACAACATAACAGCTTTAAAATATTCCCATCCTCTTAAATAACATTAGCACTTATCACACAGTAACTCAGGGGCACCTGAACTAATCTGAAACAACAGAAGTGCACAATGTCCACCTGTAATCACACAATATTATCTCCTTGATTCCCAGGAGTGCTTTATGTCATATAAAATACTTGTTAAAACCTCGTTATGAGCTTTGAGAAAATACTAGCATTATATCAGTATGTATTTCTTTAGTGCTATAGAAAAAAATGTTCTTTCATATTTGTTTTATGAAATACAGAAGCTGATGCTCTCACCAATCTTAGTTTCACCAATTAAGTTTAATCAATCAATAACATAATTATTATAGAACAAAACTGTAAGAAGTGTTTTGCTTTGTTGCTGTTTTTTTCTTTAAGTCTAAAACAAACGTGCACATACTTATTGAATGGATATAATGACATTTTTCAACTACCAAACCAAGAAA
Source organism: Phoenicopterus ruber ruber (assembly GCA_009819775.1). Classification (NCBI taxonomy): domain Eukaryota; kingdom Metazoa; phylum Chordata; class Aves; order Phoenicopteriformes; family Phoenicopteridae; genus Phoenicopterus; species Phoenicopterus ruber. The sequence continues at coordinate 108,807,692 of CM020215.1, forward strand.
AAATTAAAAAATCAGTATTTTATTTAATAATTTACAACAAGGCCTCATAAAAGCATCTGTCTCCAAAGACATGTAATCTGTACTGTTAAAATCTCTGAACAAGACTTTAACAAGATGAAACAGCTGAAAACTGGGATGACTGTGTTGTATATACCAATGCTGATATCACACAACTAAACATTTGGATAGCCTGTTCAAACCATTCTCAATTTAAAGCCCTACAGTTTACAAGGTATGCTCAGTGTTGACATGAATCGAATCTTTAACATGTTGTATGCAAGTTGTCCACTGACTATGCATCTTTTGAAATAAATTCACTACATTTAATCCCAGGAAGGATGTTTCATGGGCAAAGCACTCAGGAAGGTCACCATAAAAACTAGAGAGAGAGCTAAAGATAAAAAGATAGCAAAAAATGTAATTTAAAATATAATATTAAACCCACACACATCCTGTCTGTTTCTATGTCACATCATCTCATATTCTTGGAAGAAACATGTTTTTAACTGGCAAGATAAACTCTATGTATGTGCATTGTTCATTTCAAGCAAAGCTCTTAAGAAAAATGCTTCCCATATATTTAGTCCAACTGACTCACCTACTATATGCCTTTTAGTTATATACACATTATGTTATCCTGCAGTAATTGTTTGAGCAAGAAGGATCTCGCTGCCAGCAAACTAATATAAGGGGTCCTTTTCTACATTACTACTTAGGATATCAGGCTGCTTTCTACCAGGGTCCTAATTTCACTTCATTTTATCATGAGCAACCCCAGGGGTTCCTGAGATGGCAACACTAACAGAGCCCCTAAGGGTAGAAAGGGAATGAGAGGGTCAGGTTTGATTTCAGCTGGCAACATTAGCCGTTGCTTCCCAATGAATTCTGACATGGTACCCAAATGAAGGATGAATGCTTTTCAAAGTAAGCACAGACAAAGCAATATTAAATATTTAATTTCCAGAGGCAAAGGGCGAAGTCCCAGAGCTCTAGGGAAGCTAATGGACCTCAAGCTAGATAAGCTGATTTTAAGTAGTGAATACTCATGCAGAATCTACAGCAAACTCAAAGGGGGAGGGGGGGGGAAATACTTTACTAACAAATTTATCCATGTACAGATATTTGAGATTATATGAAATTAACAAATATGAAAATCAGTCCTAATTCTCCACTGGCACAGTCCTCCTTCAGTCTCTCAAGTCGGGGTGGATTAACAGTTAGCTCTAAGCTTACAGGAGTAATTTCAGCACACTCTGGAGCATTACGCTATTGCCTTTCATTTCAAATAGGAGTAAAGCTTTTACATATACTTCACAATTTTAAGAAAACCAGAGACAGACAGACAGTTTTATTCAAAAACCTCCACAGGAACAGTGAAAGGGAGAACTTCAGTTCTCCATCTTTATCAGTGAATTTCCCTCAGGACTGGTGGCAGTTCCCCTGGTTTTCTCTCATTTAACACACACACGCAGATCTTTATTTTCTCCTTTTTCTTATCAAATAAATAACCATAAAGATTAATATTTTGGGGCATTGCTGGCGTAGTGACAACATCGTCACCCGTCAGGGGTTCAATTCAACAGAAACTTGTGATGTGCTTTGCACAGCGCCTAACACCCACCATCAGCTTTGGAATTTTGACTCAGATTTGAACAGTTTTGTCAGGTCATGTCTCTGAATGAAACCAGAGGTTCAGAGTATCTGTATGCATGAACTGACAGCAAACGAGAGGCAAGCTCTGCGATGCAAAAGAGCTGGTAGAAACTCTCCCGTGAGAATTATGGTAGAAATTCTGAGAAGAATAAAACAAAACTTCGTTTAGATGCACTTTCCACATACAAAATTGTAAGAGTAAACAGAATACTTTCAAGCCAATGCTACATTTTCACCTCACCCCTACCCCTATTTCCCACTTTTCCTTAAAAAACATCTGGATAAAAACTTTTGATTCAGAGACGCCACCATAGAGCTTAAGGGTAAGAGAAGGCTTCAGACTCTTCTTGCCTCCGCTGCCTGGCCAGGCTTGCCCAGTGGAGACAGCACAGCTGAGAAAGTGCCTCGCTGTCTCCAGTTTACTCATGTGTGATATTCAGAAAGTGAAGGCAGATGCTACTTTTATCCAGCTGAGGATTGCTGAGGTAACCATTATTTATCATGTTTTGATATTTATACTTTATCCAATAATTATTTTCTTGTTATGACAGGAGCTAACTTATCATTTTCCATATGGCCAGAAAGGTGTTAGACCTTTGCTAATTATAGATAAAGCTGTATTAATGACTGCTGAGAAACATCATCTGTGATGCTGAACAGCAGCCTACAAGCCATGAAGCCTTCCCTCCCACAGCAGGTGGATAAATAGAAGCTTTCAATAAACATGTTTCTGTGCACTAAAATACTGAAACTTGTTTAGAGAAAATGAGAATGCTCATGTTCCTGGTTCACAGAGGTGATATTATTTGCTTATTTCATGCCTATAAAGCTTGTATGTTTGTCTCAGTCATATTAGGTAGTCTACTAAAATCTACTGCCACTTTACAAAACTTTCTTCTATCCTATACCATCACAGCTAGAACAGCACTTCTATGTATTCTTAAAACAAAGACAATGTTACAGCTGGCCCATAACATCAATGCCTCATCATCATTAGCATCAGAAGAAGAAATACTGAAGCATAAATATTAAGATGACTACAAACCCTTTGGTACATACACAAAAAGGACACGCAGCTGCAGAGAGAGAGGAAGTCTGTTTGCATTTCTGCATAAGGCTTAACAAGAGGACTTTTTCAGGCCTTTTCCACCTCCCTCTTCATCTCTTCCTTGCAGGCTCTGTCCTATGATCACACTCCTTACTGTCAGAGTCCAGACAGGTATTTATCCAAAGCCCGCTAATTCTCCTCCTTAGCAGGCCCAAGAACACAACGTTGTGCGAGGTGAGATCCCCACCTCCTCCAGGAATCCCATGCGTTGACGACCCGTGTGCTCGCCCTGCTCACCCAGCCACTGGAACTGAGGGGAAGGGCTGCACAATGGGAACCACTGGAATTTACAGGCATTTGTTTTAAATCATCCTTGGACAACAGCTGCCTGCTGGAGTGGAAATTGATTGCATTGCTAATAGGATGATCCAGTTTCTGAAAGTAACTGGTTTACCAGATAACTGGCAAAACGCAATGCCACTAGCATGCTCTTATACTGATGCCCACTCGCCAGATACAGTAGCTATCATTAAGAACTTCAGCCAAATAAAAAGGAGTGGGACATAAAGGAAAATAATTGTCACCATTTATTCCTTGTGCTGCAGGCTGCTCCCACCAAACACTGTTCAGAGTTACTCTGTGTACAACACGGGCCGTGACACTAGCTAAAAACTGACTAAAAACTCTGAAATGTGTTATATTCTGGAAATTGCTCTGGAATTTCCTTGATGTTTACCTTGCCAAAAGATTTAAAATGTGCTCCAAAGTGGTATTTGGGAATCGATTATTTCAGGATATTTATCTACTATCTGCAACAGACTTCAAGATTTTCTTGACAGCAACAGTAACTCCGGCAAACCGGACTCACATGTTTGGTGTCACGAGTGGCGAGTGGCCATGCCTTCTTCCGTGTGCCTGGATCAATGTGCCTGAGAAAGGGAGCTCTGAGTAGTTGGGCTCCCTTTCACTTACTGGGTGGATGCATGTATAGGAGTGGGTGAGAAGGAGAAATACAGCTTTTCTCCAAATTGGACCTGTCTTATGGGTCACCAGCTGATCCGTAGAGGAGCCAGGTCAGCTCTTCTGACACAGAGAAACCATCAAGGCAAGAATTATTTCCCCAAAGCCTAATTATTTCCCAAAAGCCTAACCCCAACTGCCATTGCTAGATCTGGCTTTATCATCTGTAAAGCAGTGGTATCATCTGAACGGCCTCTTTGTCTTCACTCACCTCTGACTTTCAATCATTAGGCCTAAAGAAGCTGCACTGGCTCCCACGTAGTCATCAGTGTATGATTTTTTCTTATTTAGAACAACACAAAATGAGTTTTCTCTTCCAAGGATTGAGAATGAACAGGTGTCCTAGAAGTACTAAATATTTTTCATTATTAAATTCTTCTCTAGCTGTTATCTTTGAGCTCAACAATAATACAAAATTTACAGAGAGAATCTATTTTATATGGTATACTCCAGCAATAATTGTTCCTCTCTCCCTCTTTCAAAACATTTTCCACGATAGTTTCAAAGTACACGCTTTTAATGATATTTTCTATTCAGAATTATTTTAATTAAATTTTATTTTTTTAAAGTACTCATGCACAATGTAATGAGGTATAGATTTTGGGGCACCTTTGTGTTACAGGGACCCCACAGTTCTATGGCACTCGGAGCCCCTGCTTCATGAAGCACCAAATACTCACCAGTAATGGATCACATGCAAGATGCAATGCAACTGAGCACAAGTTGCATAATTGCACATGAATGAGATGTTCATAAAACAGATACTGATGCACTCCCTCCTCCCACCAGTACTCTATCCTAACATCTCTCCAGATGTGTACATTTATTCCACTACAGCAGCAAATATACATCCAGATTGCACCCCATTTAGCTGCAATGAAAGCAGAATCTCTGCTGAATAATGATGGTTTGCTAGGCATAAAGTGCATTTCAACATTTACATATATAATTTCGACATATGTACAGTAATACAGAAAAATCCAACTATGCCTGTGGGCATTCCTGTTTGTTCCATGTCAAAAACTGCAGGGCCTGACAGGTCACTTCAGGATTTAAACTAGGAAGTGAGTTTCTCATTGCACCAAAGCTCCTGCTTCTTTTCATTTTGTTCACTGGACATGCATAGTTTGGACAGCCACAGCCCTGGTCACGTATTGACCTAAAACAACGCATAGAAATGTATAAGCCTGCTCTATGACAATCTTTACGCTTTTCTTTTTCCACAATTAGTTTTGCTTCTTCTTCTGCCTACGACTGTATTTTTCCACCCCAGAAATCCATTAGCTCAAATTTATATCTGGTAGGGAAAAGAAAGTAGTATTCAAGTATTTAAAAAGTCTGTTAGGATTTGCCTCAAGGAGTCTCATAGAACCATAAACTAATATAAAATTCATACACCCCAATCTGCACCTTTCAGCTTTGTACAGTCCCATGCATCCAATTCTATCTCTAATATCCTTTTAATATCATTTCCCTCTTTGCTTTCGGCAAGCCCTATAGCATTCACCTTTGTCCTCAGAGAAATCTAGGTTAACATTACATTTGTGCAGCAGGTTCTACATTTTTTATTTTATTGGAAAAGCAGCCTAGCATGAAAGAGTGAAGGCACAACCTTAGAATTAACTGAACCAGTGGAGAGAGATACTTCCAATCACCAGGGGAAAATCACTTAATACAGTTCAGTCCTCTTATGAGACAATCTATTTGCCAGACAAAGCAATTATTTCATTTGGATAGCCCCCGCATCGCACTATGAACCTAGAGGATAAAGTGAGGTTAAACATTCACACATCTTTTTGAGTATCGCGTAGTAACTAACCTACCAAAATGTGTCATAACTTTATTTTTTCTTATAGGGAAAAAGCAACATATAAATGTATAACACGCAAAATTTAAATTATTTTTTAAAATCATCCTGTAAATTTATAAAAAGATTAAACCACATCATGCTTACCATAAAATAACAGAAAATCAACCTGAAACCTTAACATACTTTTCCACAGTATGAAGCCTTTTGTAGACTGTTATATTCCTCTTTACATAAATTTTTCCCAGTTCTAAGAAAATATAGCAAACCCCATTTACCTCTAGATGCACAGCCAGTGTTTATCTATATTTTAAATGGAGGGTCAGCCATAATGGTACTTGTAGAATTGTATTTATCTTGAAAAGCACAACATATAAAGCCATATGTTTCTCTTTGGTTTAGAAATAAACACTAGTGAATTTATGATTCACCTGATCGTTTAAGAGAACCGAAGGGCTAAGTTTCTTCAGGAATGAGAAGTAAATCAGTCTTCATGCTAGCTCAGGCCTATGTACCTCATGGGTGTAACAAAAATGCTTAGGTAATTTTCACAGGTTTCTGCAAACATCCTACATGTCAACCTGAATTACACACACACTTTCAGAACAACAAATTTAGGCAAACTTCAAAGACTAAAAGAATTGTTCATGTACTTCTGGAAACTCTGGTATGAACACTAGGCACCATAAAACCTTATGCAAGATGCTCACTACCTGCTGCCCAAGTCACAAAAGATTATCATCTATTGCTTGTGTATCTGTGCCTAACGTTTTATAAACACAGAAGCTCAGTTCTCGCACTGGGAGATACCGCAGATCAATGTCGACAGAAAAAGCAGCACTGTTTTAAACTGATCTGCTTCAGATACAAACAGCTGCTTGTTATGGATTTATACACTTCAGTGCTTGTGTGTGTGTGTGTGTGTGTGTGTGCAGGCAGGTGTTCATTCAAAGAACTAAGTTAATACACACAGTAATCAAATACAGTTTATAAAGATGACAAAAGGACTAAACACCAGCCCCAGTATTTATACTCTATGAAAGAAAACAGAATATAACTTCTTTAAAACTCTCAAACTCTGCAGATGACATTGCTTGGTCTGTTTCCTGTAGAACTACTAATTTCATTTTGGTATATTGGAAACACAGAAGCAAGTATGAATGTAAGTAAGACTGAAATGAAAGCTGTAGTTTCAGCTCCTTTTGAATTTATCCCATAAAAGTTAATTAGTTGAATCTGAAGTAAGCAAATCCCGCTAAAGACAGTATTAGTCCCAGCAGAGCAATGCTCTAGAGGAACAGAACTCCACTGCATCCCTTCCCGGTCTCAGTGCTAGCATAGCAGTACCAAGATGCAAGTCTGCTGCACGTGAATTCAGTACATAGACACATCCAGGTCACCTAACGCCATGGCAATTCTTTGCAGGCAGTCCCTGGCGAGAACTGAGTCCTCCTGCAATACCTGGGGGGAAGGAAGAAAGCGGCTCTCAGATGACAGGGTCTGTGCTAAGCTGCAAGCATGGGCGCAGCCTTCATTTCCAGATCGTCAAAAACAGAGCTGCTGTTTGATTACACCCTGCTTCTCCTTCTTCAGAAGGAAAAGAGGGGGAAGAAGCTTGGGTGGGGGGCTTAGGATGTACCCTCAGTATGATCTCAGCATACACCTGGGAGGCAGGAAGCTTTTGAACCTGAGGATAAAGGACTGGGGATCTTCTGCCACAAGGGCTAGCAGATGCTGTTTTACAGCACCAGCCAATGCACTCAGACTGAAACGCTCTCTCTAAGCAGATTTTTCAAAAATGTAGCAATGAATATTGTATGTTTTTCTATATGTGGGTGTGTATACACGCACAAATATATGTACATACAGACACCAATTTTCAGTTCAAAATGAACTTCACTTTTGCAGTCCAGTGGTACTGCTTTCCCCTTGTAATTATGGGCTTATAAATACAAGTGTTGACCCAATCTTACCTTTAGTATGGTGAACATCTTGCTATAATAATGAAACGAGCACAACATAAAGACTTATCTGGATATTACAATTCTAGCTGTATACACTTAGCCTGCAATGAGGGATTGAATTTAAATGTTTATAGCTTTCCAAACACTATTATGCGCTTGCAAATGTTAATTCAGTTTCAATGAAAGAGTCAATTTTTTTTTAACAATATAGAATGCATTTTAATACACTATTACGCACAATAGGTCGACAGTGAATGGACTCATAATTGATTTAGAAGCACGTTCTACCATCCTGCTACCTCTGTCTCTTTAGTAAATCATTTTTTAATCGGGCTAGTCTAAACTGACCCATACAGAGCTTTATTTAATTTATTATGGAATTTATATATAAGGTTGACTGGTAATGCATAGCTACAGCAGCATTAAACAAATTACACAGTGAATAACAAAGAGGAAAAAGAGAACAAGAATTCAAATAGCCTAAGCATATTATTGAGGTTAAGACGGGTTCCAAATGAGCAATGTTATTCAAATGCTTCAGAATGGGAAAGAGGAAAAGGGCTCTGACACCATTATGGTTTGTACAAAAAAAAAATGGCCGGGTCTGAATCAATTATTAAAGGAAAGATAAGGGAGAGAAAAATCTCACAAAATGCATTAGTTGGCTCCTATTCCTCCTAAGGTAAAGGAGAATACTAATAATAAAACAAGAAAGATAGGCTGAATAATCACTCCGAAGTTCTCTTTTTCTGTGTGCCTAAGAAACTTACTGAAACTATTAACAAGGACAAGGGACTGAATCAATGCTACAATGAGAGTTTCCCTGTTACCTAGCAAGTATAGGACAAAGCCTAGCAAAGATTCAGAATAGGGACTACCAATCGATAGTGAGTATTTCCTAAAGTATTTGCAGAATACTTTAACGCAAGATGTCTAAATATGTGTACATATTTACATTACACATGCACACACACATACATACAGATGCATATTAACATACATATACTATTTTCCCTAGTTTAAAAAAAAAGGAGAAAGATCTGCAATCTTTTCCTTGAAGTAGATGGGGACCGTCTGCTTGGGCATCACTCAGTTTGTGCATGACCTGCTACTGAATGGGGGGAGCTGTCACTGCCGTTGTTGCCACATCCACAAGGCCAGGGGAAAGCGCGCGCATGGAAGCTCACTGTTCACATGCAGGGTTCAGCAAGGAAAACACAGGCTGGTGCATCTGCCATAGCTAAATACAGTTCTCTTCCTGCGATTTTTGTACACGCATGCTAAATTTGCAAACTCCTGATGTAAAAGTAATCCCTACAATTTTTATTCTTTTTTTTCCAGATGTGTAGAAACATTGCATTGAAGACCTTATGAAAATGAACACAGAATATGGACAAAAGAAAGTACCTTCTGACAATGAAGAGCACCTGCTCTGCAAGCTGGATAGCTCAAAAGATCTGTAACAGGATGGGAGCCTTTCCCCAGTGACCACTGGCTTGGAAACCACCTTCAGGTCATTATCGAGTTGCCATCATTCACAACTGGTTTGGGAGTCAACTTGAAATGAGCTGGTACTCTCAGCCCAAGGTCCACATCATAAATTGGCAACATTGATAGAGTCTCGGCAGGAAGGTCAAGGATTGAATGGGCACGGAGACTCATCTCTAAAGGTGATCTCTCCAGGTCAGGGTTCAGATATATTTGTAAGAGAAGCATGCCTTGCCACTGTCTCCCGCTGTACAACTTCTGCAGAAAAATACAGGAATTCATCTTCAAGGGCTGTCACAATCCAGCACCTTTCACAAGGATTAAGTGCCTATTAAAAAAATACATTTATCAGCGGGAAGACAAGCCTGTACCTTTTAAATCACACCTGTCATTATAGCAATACTTCCCATTGTAAAGTTAAGAACAAACAAAAACCAACAGAACGAGTATAGTCAATCTTATTTCAGCCTTAGAAAACCAAATTGCAAAGCTTATACAAAATTCTAATTTTACAGATTCTGCAAGGGATTTCCCTCCCATAATTACAGCAGAGAAATCCATAAACACATCAAGACTAGGCAAGGTCAATTCTGCTCACTCAAAATACTCACAGGGATGGTAAATGAGTGATTTCAGAAGACCCTTTACAAACCACTTTCCACTTTAGCTAGTCCACAAGAAAAAAAATGGATCAAATCAAAAGACGTTATTCATTTTATTTGACACAGGCTGTAATTTCCACTGAAAGGGGTATGTTAACATGGCAGGTAAACTGCCACATCTTAACTGTAAACCCAGAGCCTTTTTTGCATGAAATATAAATTGCGTGCAATGCTGTCCCAAGAGGCTTCTGTTCCATGGGAGGCCAGCAGCAATTCAATCACTAAGCTACTTCAGCTGGCTAACCGAGGATTATCTCAGAGCACGGCACAGCTGGCAGCGCTAGCCACTTGCCACGCACTTGCAGACCCTCTTGGATGAGGACGAAGTACATGAGTGAAGTGCTGCTCTGACTATTGCTGTCAAAATGATCTCCAGGGGCCTCTGAAGGCACCACGATGCTAAAGGCCTGCTTCCTGCAACACCAGAAGCAGAACTACATCTATAGAGACTTCAGGCTCTTGCAGTCCTCCGGACTGAAGGTCAGGAAGGGGTCCAGGTACTTCCTTCATGGTGTGTTTTGCACAAGTTGCACAGTAAGGGCTGTAGCTTGACAAGTTACCTCATTACATTCTCTTATACCTAGGACCAAGACTGCATTGCAAAAGATTAATGTCATATCCTGTTCAGGGCCAAATAAATAAAATGTATGAATAAATGAAGCTACCTATTATAAATATTATGTTCTCTATAATCTTCACTCTTCCAAAGATTTGAATACATAAAAAGTGCAACTTGGCCAATGTAGTTGCAAGTATAAGTAGACTTCTCCAGCCCTCTCCAATATGCAAAAGAGAAGGTCAGCCATATATTACACTTGATGCTATTTTGACAGGGTAGATTACCTAAACAACAGTTCATGCATATTTAAACAGAAATAACAGTTGTCTGGGATCTGCAGCTCTAAGTGCCCAAAACACCAGATGTCTGCAGTGCAATGGACCCTCCTATTCAGAAAAAGAAAATAAATTGGGACTCAACTGACTTATCAATGAGATCAGTGCCAATTCTACAACAGGCTAAGTTTTGATCGTAGCATGCTTGAGTTCTGCAACACCCAGCTAGATAAAGAATGAAAAGAAAAAAAAATAAACAAGAGGAAAATCAGTGACAATAGCAAAATAATGCTGATGAACTACATTACAGAAATAGATGAACAATCCATATTAGCTTTTTCTTTAATAAAACTTCTCCAAACCATACAAGCAAACCCTGAGCCACATAAAATTGGTACGCAGAAAGAGAAAAGCCTGGGACCAAGGATCTCGGTAAAAGGGACAAAACACAGACACCAACTATGTAATCCAAATCACATGAATCCCTCCACACCAAATCCAATATCCTGTGTAACCCCCTAACCCTCCTTGTCACCGAGGACGTTAGAAGAGAGAAGCAGACCCAGGCACTCCCTGATAGCTTTCCCCAGCTCACAGAGAAATCCAATGAATGTTTCTATAGAATCTGCAGGAACAACTTACTACTACTGTGACAACAGCTTGGAGGCATCCATCAACCATCAAGATCTCTCATGCAAGAGACTACACACATGCATAAAACATAAAGCTCACTCTGGCTCCAATCTCTTTACATTTACTCAGCTATGATATCTTGAAGACACATGAATGTCTCTGAAAAGTGTAACCCCTTAACAGTATCCCTGGTAGCAAAATGACAATAGAAGGCATATTATTTAGAGGCCAGAGAGAGCAAAAAGTCCCAAAGTCCAGAGTGAAGAAACCTTTGACAAACACGCCTTTCATTTTGGGTATAGCAGTTCAGCATTTTATAATGAGGCAACAGTAGATACAAAACCAGATAAAAACCACAGGAACTGAGTGAAACTCCTCAAAATGTAATTTAAAAGTATTTGTCCTTGCTCCTTTTCTGGCAAGCCAGAAGCATAGGTAGGCTGTTGCTCTGAATGTGACTTGAGACATTTATTAATCGAAATATGTTAAGAACTTCCTTATCACTCAAGTTGCAGAGTTATTTATACTTCAACCGGATTATGCCCCTTAGCCATTTAAAATAAAAATGCTGCTGTTTAAACAAGTATTCTCATTATAGATGTAATAAAACTCTAGAGCATTATTGAAAGTTATGCAATAATTTGTCTCTTAGGAAAGATGAATGGCTAAGTTGGGTGCCCAGGACTTAAAATTCATTAATGTCTTAATAGTGAAACAGATATTAATCTTTCTTCATTAGCTCACCAAAATTAGCCAAGGCAAGTTAGAAAATGTTTTGAGACATTATTTGATTTCAAACGAATATGCCTTAAGTATTACTCTTCCAAAAAAGCTATTATAAACAACAGGGAAAGGGGAAAATCATTTGAAAAATTACTTTGACATTGTCCTTTAATCATGCATTGTATTCAGGAAAATTATTCTAATGCGTCTCTTACATGAATAAATGGTTGAAGTATATAAATAGTATACATGCAGAATATCTGATGATACAATGCATTATCCAAGAACTAAATTATATTTAAAAGAACATGATGATGGAGTGAGATGCTTTTAAAACATAATATATTTAAAGAAAAACAAAAACCCCATAGGGTTAGGGTATTCTCTATAGTAAGTTAAAATACTACCCCATTTAAGGAATGATTATGTTAAAAATATCTCTAAACTATCATTTTATTACTGTTTACCAATTCAAATGTTTTTTCTAGTGATTCAGCTTTCACTATGTGATGTATGAAAGGAACAGAAATGAAAATTTTAGTCCCTTATCAGAATGATTAAAATCTCCTGGAAAAAAGTTTGAAGAAGATGTACCCTATTATTAAACACCCTAAGCACAAGAAATTGAACAAATTCTATTTTTGTATGTAATAAAAGAATACAGAATAAAAGAATTCTTCTACATTAACCAAAATTTAGGATTTTATGGCCACTAAATAATCCTCATTCTTTCCTTCTATTAGACTGTATGAGGTTGAACAACAGTTTATGTCCCCTAGTGCCTGGATTGAAAAAGAGACTGCCATGACGGGAATTTCAGGCGGTGGAGAGTCAGCTTCTATTGGCATTGTGGAGCTGAAGAAATCCTAATTTCTGTTCTTCATGTGAAATCTAAAAATAATCATTAGAAGTCAACAGTATGCACACCAAATATTGCTTACACAATTGTTATCAATTAGGAATTGGTTGCACGACATTGACCAGAATGACAAAAAAGCATAATTTATTTCCTTTCTTGACTCGCTACTGCATGGCTTCTCAGTTCTCCAGTTCTCATTCAAAACTAAATATTTGATTATTTATCTACAAACCACTAACCACAAGCCTTCAAGTCCAAAGAGGAAGACTCAGGTGACTGTCCCAAACCAAAAGATGAAGACAACTGCCACAACATGACATCACCAGCTCAAAGTATTACATCTTACTGACTTTGTTGTCAAACTTTAGAAGTGTCAGATTTGGAAAAACTGATTTGCCTCTCTTGACCCTCCTCTACAAGTATAGCTGTTATTTCTTTTCAATGCTGTTACAGCCTTCTATATAGTGCTAAAATCATGTACTGGCAAACATGACAGGTGCTTATTTTTAAATATAACAATAATTCTAGATGACTGAAGATACTGACATAGGGCAGGGCACAAAGCAGTGAGGCCTGCACCATTCACAAGCAAATGTAAGATTGATTGCCCATTTAAACTGAATTATAAGTAGCTTCAGTCCATTAATATTAATTAGGTCAAGACTAATAGGCTCTCATGAGTGGACTGTTTAGCAGGTCAGAGGCAATGAAAAGGTGGTAAACAATTTATCGTATATTGAAGATCGCAGGCACATGGCACGCATCTCTACTACTGTAACTACGCACCTCACTCAAAGTCAGATTGCTAAAATCTGGTCAGACTATTTGACTACTCAGATAATATGTGAAACACCAGATAGTCTTAACAAAAATGCTTCAAATTCCAGCCAGAGAGCAGTTTCAGTGCATCTGAGAACGTCAGGCTGGGGGCATTGGGGCAGGAGGAACGGTGGAGCAGAGGTGTGGCCTTTCACATCCCTGCAGGCCACTCAGGCAGAACACTCCAGCTCGTCCTGCTAAGTGCCCCCTCATAGGAAGAAAGGACACTCATAGCTCACTTCACATGGATTCATTCATTGCTCGGTCTGTCATCTGTTGTCACACTAGATGTTCCCTGGGCAGTACAGCTTGTAACGTGGACATGTATCCAATTAAGAAGAACACTTATAGCACAAAGACCAAGCTCAAATTTTTTCTAATTGGATGGTAACACATTCTGATCAAGAGAAAACAGATTTCTTTTGCTGCAAATTTAAAGAGCAGTCATACAAAGAGTATGTGGACTTCATTTGTAAACAAATATCTTGACACAAGTATGCAATAAAGTTGGTGTGCATTAAAAATTATTTCATTACTGCTTTATTCTCATAAGTGGAGAGAATTTAAACCTCTCAATTACTTTCATCACAGGGCATTTGTGCGTGTCTGAACATAACAATATTTGGAAAAGCACTCTGCATTCATATTCCTTTTCTTATTTGTATTGCTCACAAAAGACAACAAAGGCTCCTTCCACGGACTAAATTTTTATTCTTGTGCTATGTTATGAAACCTTTCCCGTTGCTACTGTTAAACTCAAAACTGTGCAGAAGGACTGCCCAAAGCATCCCTACCACTTAAGTTCCACTTGAAATCTCAAAATAGCGTTCAAGTGGAAGGAAAGTACAGCAGAGGCCAAGGGTGGGCTTTTTACAGAGGGATGAATTTCAATCGTTGGCAAGAATAACAGGATTTCATCCGTAAGAGTATGGCTCATATTGGGAATCTTTTTTATTTTTCATTTACCAGTGATTTTGATTGTTTTTACTTCAGGATCCCCCACCTGCTATTCTCTCCTTTTTCTCAAGGGGCATAATTTTCCAGAAGTACTGGTCATCTCCCTTTTGCTAACCAAATACTTTAGAGATGCCTCAATTCAGACATGCAAAAATTGAGGTTCCTCCAAAAGATCAGACAATTCTGAAAACTTTGCCTGCATGGTTTTACTTCAAGCTGATTTTTTTTCATAATTCATTAATGCAGCCTGGAGACTTAATGTAAGAGTAGCCACAAAACAAGGATAGTTTCTGTTAAAAAAAAAAAAAAAAAAAAAAAAATTGTCTGGTCTGAGACAGAACATTCATAAGCCTAGTAACACGGAAAAGAGAAGAAAAAATAAACTTAAATTATTTAAAATGTGTATATAGGTGGTGAAGGAAACATTTTATTTTATTATTGTCTATACACAACTGACTAAATTCTACCTTTCACCCTGCACCACTACTTGCCTGCCTTCAAGTTACCTGTCAATGCTTGGCACAGCTCAAGACCAGGAAGGATATGAAGGTGCAGGTGTTGGTCGTCGGGCTCATGTGCAAAAACTGAGTTCCTCCCTGGAATATGGTACATTTGAGCCAGCTGAATAATGCAAAGAGACATAAAAGTTTTGAAAATCTAATCTCGGGGGGGGGGGGGGGGGGGGGGGGGGGGGCGGGGAAGCACCACAAAGATTAAACATGTAGATCTTGCAAGACGCTGAGGCTCTCTGTTTCCTTCAAGCTTCCAAGTAAAGCATGGTTGTTAATCAAAACCACGATATAAGAACAATCACTCAAAAAAGGCAGCTTGTATGGCACACAACTTTACACAATCCTGGTGTGTTCCTGCTCAATACGAAAACTGAAGAGGTAGTGTGCAGAAGTCTTCTAACAAGCTGGTGTAAAGCTGTATCACCCTTCCACCTCAGGGGTTTGTGTGCTAAAGATGGCAGGATTCCTCAGTCCTACACCTGCAAAATGCACTGTTCATCACACAGCCTGAACCTACCACTGCCACCCATATTTTCTTTCTCAGTGTGACTATCTTAACAAAATTTCTTCTATAACACCGACATTTTGGTTCCAGCAGCCATGCTATATGCATACCGAAAAGCTGAAAGAGTATATTGTCCTTTCATTCTTTTCTTCACAGCCATGTCAAGACACACATAAACTTTACAAGATGCATGGCCTTGGGCCTACATCCAGATACTGAGTGTTATGGTCACATAAAGACACAGCTTGAAAGATAACAGTTTTAACACAACCAATATCTACCTACATGACATCTAAAAACATAATGAAAACATCTGTTATAATACAATGTTTGCTGACACAATGGAAAATTATTATATCCTATCACTCACTGTGCCAGGAAGCGCTGCATTCCATTACCAGCTTTTGTTGTTCTACTGCAAACACACCAGAATAGATTAAAACACAACAAATTTGCATGACATATTAATGTGTTATGCACAAATGGGACTTCTCAAAATCCAAGCATCAGCATGTGGATGATACAGGGGACAAAAGGTAATTTTTTTTTTTTCCTGTTTCTTTGGTGCCAAATTGCCCAGGTCCCTGAAAAGCAACTTTCTGAGGAAATCTATCTATTCCAAATATCATATTATATGATGTATGTGTACAGCGAGGAGGAAATCTGCCATTTCCTCTAGAGTCACTATCTCTAATACAGCCACAGGGCCTCTCTCTGTCTACACACCACAGACAGGAAAAATGTTTCTTCTAATCATGCAGATTATGAAGCTGGTTTAAGACCACATGAGGCAACAACCGCTGGCATGAGGCCCTGGCACATCCCCACCTTCATGCCCATTGATCTGACTAATTAAGGTACCTACATGTTACACTTTCTCTTCTGAAACATAGTTTCAGCTGGACACTGTAGCTGATGTGTCCTCAATACTTTGCAACACTCGCAATTGGGCTAAAGTCCTGCATAAGCAAAGGAATGAAAGCTGTGGTTCCCTCTGATGTCTGACACTTCCAATGCACTGAACAGCACTTAAGGATGACTTCAGGGGCTGTTCTCGCATCCTTTCCTGCCAATGGCTGTGTGGGCCAAAAGATGCAACTGCAACCAGCTTGCAGCCCACTATACAGCTCCAATTTTCTGATTCTAGTGGTACAGATGGTGTCATGGTTCTCTAAGACATTTCAGTCAAATTAAGTCACCCTAGCAAAGACCTAAACTGTTCAAGCTAAGGCAGCTCATTTTGCCTCAGACAGGTTGGCACATGGTCACAGAATCAGTTCCACCAGGAGATCCAAGTATGTCTGCCTGGAGATAGGACGGAGCAGTTGGGGCAGTCTGCTGTGGGCTCTGCAGCAGCAAAGAACATGTGGGCAAAGCCCCCAGAGCCTGCCACAGCCTCTAAGTGCCACTGAGAAATCACACCTCACTCCTCAACAAAAGAATGGTCCACCAGCATCACAGAACCAGACACAATTGCTTTATACAAGCATGCAAGAGTATCCTCGCTGTGTGTACAACCTTCCTTTATCCATGCAAAACAAGTAACAAGTGCAGAATGCTGCAGAGGGCCTAGGGAGAACTCTCTCTGTGTCACAGAACTGGAAAGAAGGCACAGAAAGCTAAGGCTTGCTTAAAGAGGTTATAATACATCAAATGAAGTAACATTTAACCCAACTTAACTTACAAATTTAATCTAAACATGCTCCAAAACAAACACAGCATTGAAAACTGAAGAGCTGTGGCACCACAGTCATCAGTTCTTTACTGTTTCAAACAGCAACACGTACAAAGTGACTTAATACAGGCTTCAGAATAGAAAAATATTTGAGCACATACTTAACTTCAAGTATGTCAGAGTGTAATTTGACCTTGTATTTTCTCTGCCCACAATGCCAGTTTCCAAAGTTCTCATTACACCTTCTCCCAGCAATGTCCTCTTGTCACCCGTGCTGCAGTTTCCTGGCTCCCCCAGTTTTGCCAGTGGAACTGTTTGGGCACATGATGAAGCTGTGCTCTCAACTGCTGAAATAATCCAGCAAAAAAGTAATCAACCAACCAAGCCCCACGCTACGCTTTTTTAGCCATCAGCAACAGGGGCTTTTTAAAGCAGCTTTACAACTAAGGAAAAAGTACAGTGTCTGTATACAATGAATGCAGCTTCCAGCCTACAAAATGTCAACCTCCTTTTAAGGGAAGTGCTTTGTTTTTTTTCTTGAGGGCCGTGCTAGACTGAGACCACGGCACAGTATCTCACCCATTTTATTATAAACATACCACTCTCACTCTAAAATTAGCCTTGAAGTATTTGTTGTCACAGGGTCACAGATATTTTGATAAACTTCCCTTTCATCATATATGTAGTCAATCACCCTTTGCATATGTAATGCAGGGCGGCAAAAAACTGACACAAGCATGATGACAGATCGGTCTTGAGGCTCCCTTATTTATAACTTCCTAAAGCCTGATGCCTTTAAGAAAGGCTTAGCTCTGCTTATCTGATCGACTATAGCAGGACTGCAGACTTTGTTAGGTGACTGAGCTCATTCCTTCCCAACCAGCAACTGAAGTTGCTGTGTACTCCTGAACACTCAACAAAAGATAATTTCATGTCATTATACACTACTGTAAGTGCGAAAGGATTATTACGCATCAGTTATTTTGTAGTGTCTATTTGTATTAAAACACTATGAAGAAAGGCTATTTCCATTTTTAGAAGGGAAATCTTTCCTCAGAGCATTTTTCTTAAGAACATTAAGGGCAAATACACATTAACAAGGCTTTTCCCCTCTCCTGCCCCATATAACCTCTCCTGAAGGTTCACTAGAAAACATGCTACAAACCATCCAGTACACTACTTCTGCTCTAGTAAGATGGACATGTAATCAACAGAAGCAAATTGGTATAAACTACTATAAAGTAGAAGTGCTATATACTGCAGAAAATGCATTTATTCCAGTTCACTATATGCAGTCAAAACTAGAGGGAAAATCCAGATGATCAGTAATTTCACAGTTGGCTGACTTCTCTCCTCTTTGATATTATTTGTAAAATCTTTCCTTGGCCTCTGCATGTGTGAGCAAAGTAATATTTCATTCATTTACTTGTGGGTAGGAGAAATTAAAAGAGCTCACTTTATTGAAGATGCTGACTAGACAAGAAATACATATAACATTCTCTGAATTAAATTACCAAGATGTCATAAACTATGTTAAAAATACTCAACCATCTACAATGCTAAAATAATATAAACAAGAAGCAAAACCTAAGAGAGTGGTTTAAGAAACCCAACAGTGCAGAACATGAATATTCTTTGTTCCGGACTGACAACAATACATGGATTTGACAGAGGAAAACAAAATGAAATAAAATCCTGGAAAATCTGGGACACTTTATACAGTTTATCAGGATACCTGTTATGCAAACAACAAATATTTCCATAAAAGGTATGTCTGGGATTCTGAAAACAAATGTATTGCTGAAATCGATATCTAACAGCCAAGTATTCTTACCTTTTTTATTCAAATGTGGAGTTCCCTGAATGGCTGTGACACAAAATTAAATGATCCAAAGTAGTACAGAAGAATGTGCTTTTACTTTTAAAAATGTGAATAGTCCCATAAGTAATTGAATTATGTTGTGTTTTCCTGGGTAAAATCTGTAAATGCTCTAAAGCCCTCATGGAGGGCATTTTCATCCTATACTGCTTCAGATCTGTGAAGACAGTTGCCGCAGCAGCAGCACAGTTAAAGGCACCGAAACTTCTGGGTTAGCAGAAAAAGTTTACAGCCCAGATGAGTTCAGTGGGAGCTGGTTATCTAAGTCCATCTTATCCTTTCAAAAATCTGACCCTTAGGCTGCATCTGTATTCATGTTTAGAGCAGTAGTGCATTTGTGAAGCAAATTCTCCTCCCCAGCATGCATTGATTCGAGTCACAAAGCAGGTTTGGTGCTCCTCAATTAGCTTGCTTTCAATGAGATTGTTTGAGGCTAAGAAAGTCTGCAGCAGGGAATTTCCTCTCACCCCTCGGTTCCAATCAACAGCTGTCCCCGTTTTTGAGGAAACTAGCCTTGGGTTTTGTTTCGTGTTGGTGTTTGGGGGGGGGCCTTTTTGTTGTTTGGGTTTTTTCTGATAGACCACTTCATCAATGCATTATGCCTAAATGAATGGGCAAGGGTGGCACTCTCAGCAATTCTTCCCAACATAAAGTGGTTACTCCCGTAGCATAAACAGCTTTCTAAGAAAACACGACCTGGAAGCTGAACTTGCTTACAGGAGGACTAAATCAATGCTCAAAATGAGCAACAGCTTCACATTCTGAAAAGTTGCCACTAGGCATCATTTGCACATCTTGTAATAAAAACGAAGTAGAACACTGCCCAACGTATTTATGAACCTTTTATTACGGGCAAAGCATGTAACAACAAGAGAGCTTTATGAGCTACCAATTAAACATGCTGACTTTATCCAACATGAACTCTCAGTAGGAGAACCCCAGAAAACAATCCCAGGAGGGGTACCCTCCCCCTCCCCCCATCAGCAGTTTGAACTCTTGGAAAGCCTCCTGCCAACAATGGATACATTCTTGAAAAGGGCTGTCTTCCAGCAGTGTTAAATTCCTCCAAGGGGAACCTCTAGTGATGTGAACTTTTAGAAGAGGGATATGCTCAGTAAGGTGAAGAGGAAAAACCATGGGGGAACACCTCACTGCTTTGCCATAGGGACAAATTGCTTACAAACACACTAACTCTGTAATTTCAATAATTTCTGTAAAATCTGTAATTTCATTTAAGGCTATGATTTACACAGATCTTCAGCCTTTACTTCTCAGCTGGACTTATTCCATTCAAACAAATTATCACTATTCAAAGGCAAACACTGAATAAGGCATCAAGTCAGGCATATGTGTTACTTTTAAACAAAAGAAATAAAGCCTTTAGATAAATAGATAAATAAATAACAAAATAGAAAGAAAGACAGGCAGATGATTTCGATAGGCAGACAAAGATCTCTGCAGAGGGAATTCTTTTCTCTTTGTAGCACGATCATTTAGCACAATCTTGACTTGACAGGACGGGTGTTACATTACGGTTCCAAAATCACCCCTCTTTTTGGCTTTTTTTATTGCAAAATATCGAGAAAAAAAAATGCAAAAAGAGACAGAAGAATTTCTCTTAACAGCGTTTGACTCAATAATAGCTATAATAACACGACATGCTGTCAAAGGAAACCATCGCATTCCTATACAAAGCCATTCAGTGCCTGAAGGGATCTACCCACTCTGCCACTTTTCTATTAGTGCCCTAGAGCTATCCAAGCAAGTTGCCAGCAAAGGCTCTAACTATATTTGATTAGTTTCAGGCCTTCATTTTTAGCGAGTCATCACCCTCTTAACAGCAGATGATGCCCTCTAGTTTGAATCAATGTGAGTGACCAGCTCACAATAGGCCGGATTAATGATGAAAAATGTGTAGTCAGCCTGCAGGGCTTTGGACATTTATCACCCACTGGGTCTGCCAAGCGGTGGGCTGCCCCCTGACTCATCAGGACAACACCCACCCTGCCTTAAAGAGCGGGTGCTAGCACTGTGATCCTGGTTTAATGAGCCTCTGGTGGGAGAGGAGGCTGGGGCATAATGCACTTAGGGCATTTGTATCGTGCAGTTAAACACAGTCTGAAACGTCTTTCCTTCTTGTCACCTATTTTGCAGACAGGGTACAGCGACTACAGTGAATCTTTCCAACTACAAAACATTCCTATGTAAAGTCTCAGTTAGGAAGCGGAGAGTTTCTTATTCGGATAGAAAACCCAGACAAGAGAAGCAACTTTTTGACAGGCAAGTGAAATCTCATTACAATTTCATCAACATAATGAAAGGTGGGCAAGTAAATTTTGTGTCTAGTTCATAAATATTCATGTCAATTTTACATACCAGAGGAGTAGTATCTCATTAAAATAACGGAATCTGCATCATACCTTATAAACATCTTTCTCCAAACTTCTGATGTTACGAAGGGCTGTCTATGGTACACAACAACATAACTCACATTAAAATAATGACGCGTGCTGAAGCTCCAGTCATCATATGAATGCTGCCTCAGAAGTTATCCCTTCAGTTGTCATACAAAGTAAAGAGCATACAAAGGGCGGTGAGATTTATGAATACGGCAGGCACAAACTGTAGAGGTGCTGGCAAAACCTGTGCATTTTCAGAAACATAGCATCACAGGGAAATGAAACACTGCCAAAATATATACATCAGAAGCTTCAGCTAGAGACCCAATTAGGAAGAATAACCATATGCTGAACTTTAAAAGATTAAATCATAGACCTGAAATTAAGCGGGGGGTGGATGGAAGACGCTTTACTATGTAAAAACAGACTTAATTGTGTGGTTAAATGCTTTCCTGTTAAGGCCTGGATACCTCTCTATCCATTCTGCATCGATTTATTTTCACAATCTTCAGAGAATGTTCTGTCCAAAAAAAAAGAATTAACAAAATGGACTTGTTAGCACAACTAACAAGCTTGCTCAAGGCTCATCTCATTTTTGCAAGGAAATGATGGTTCTGTCCTCCAGTACGAAAATGTAAGTGCGAACGTATGGGATTTTTTTGAAAATTCATAACTTTAAGGGAAGACACAGCCTTGGGATAACAAAACAAGGTTTCTTTGTAAAGGAATTTACCATCCATTCATACAGTTTTCAGTGCTTGACAGGAAAACAGATTATTATCTCCATCAACTTTTTAATAAAAAGGTATATTTAAAAATTATACAAAAGCCTACACATTAAATATGAAATGTCTGTAATCTTGCTTTCCATGGCAATCAGATCTAATGAAGTGCTTTGGTTTGGCAAATGTCCTAAAGACCCTAGAAACACAGTCATTATGTTTTGAACATTTCAAAAAGATCTCTTCATATTTAATGAAGTTATTTTCTCTGCTACTATGAGAGATACAGTAAATTTCTAAATCATAAATTAAGGTTCAAATGGCTAATCATGCTTATTTTAAAAAGTGACTTGCAAGATTAGTAACATTATTAAATTACAAAAGAGCTCGTTCAACCTAACAACATAAAAATCTTTAATAGCTACCTTAAACCTCCTCTACCATTCACAGCAGTCTTTCTCATGACAGCCATTCTAAATGCAAAAATGAGAGAAGCATGCCCATTGTTTTGGTTTAAATTACAGCCTTACCTCATGCCAAACAAGGAGCAACATCCCCCCACACTGCAATGGGATCAGACTTGGGATCAGATCAGGCTCATTTCAACAATCGCTCTCTGTAGGCCTCCCTTTCCAGGGCAGCCACACATTGACATGCAAATACAAGAAGGGTCTTGTGTGGTACCTCTGCACCACAAAGAACACATGCTCCGTGAAAACACTCTGGTAGATTTTATATATTAGAATGTAATTCCTTACAAGCTGTTACATCATCTCCAATCCAATGGTCCTGGTAAATCATACTTCTTGTTTAGGTCACTGAACATTTTAAAATGAAGAATAATCATCTTTAAAATTAGCGTAGCCATCAATTCTGCATGGAACATACAAGCTAAAATATTTCGAAATTACCGTTTAATAAAAAATGGAAGAAGAATAAATTTTCTGAAAATTGAAATGGATCATCTAAAACTTTCTCTTCTCTCCACTTCTGATTGAATTTAGTGTTCATTTCATACTATAATATTTGTTCGCAAATAATTCTTACACAATACACTTCGCTAACTTTGCTAAACTTATGTCATCTGTGAAAATTCCCAAATTTTTTGTTTAACTCATTGCTAAGGTCATTAGCATCATTTCCATTTCAGCAAAGATCTTAGTCATTTCCAAGACTGTGCCTTGAATCATCAGGTTATCACCTCTCAAAAAGGGAAATGTGATTTCCAACTTTTACTGTCTCTGCTTAGCACATTTTACCAGTCACTCTTATTGATATCACAGTGCAAGAAATTTAAAGATCAACTGTAACCCCTATTGTCAGGAATGAAGATTCTTAAACACCCCTCCCCCACGTTTTCTATTTGTTTCAAAAGCTCAATACTAAAGTCTCACAGACAGAATTTTAGGTTTTGTTCATGTGCTTTTTTTGTTTCTTAACTATAAAAGAAACTGGTTACTGCCTGGATCTCCTGTGATTCATCTAAATGGAATTGTCCAAAACATGCAGAAGTCATGTTTTCCCATAACTGAGCTTTATAAATTTTCTTTATTCCCTATTTCAGCTTTCTTGGTCCACTTTTTCTTATTTTTCTTTGCCATGTAGTTACTCTGTATTCACACATATCTGATTTTTAAAAACACATAGCACTGATAATCCTTGATTTTACTGAGGACAAGATCACGACGGTGAGATGGCAGTAGTGGGACTGTGTATTAGCCTTTTGTCTCTGGAGGCCAATGTTCATGTCTGTCTGAGGTCATGAGTTAAGAGAGTTGTGATCTCGCCTTAATCCCTGGTGGACATTTAGCCACATCATGAACCAACTATACAATTAGCAATTTCTGCCAAAGTTGAGACCCAGGACTGAAACATGGTAGTTTACAAGTCAGGGTTAAGGTGCATGAGCTGAGCCATTTTGCAATAGTTTATATGCTTTTCCATCGTATAAACTTTTTATGCTTCTTACATATGCGTGTAAGGAAACAAGTAAATAATACACTTCCTTGACAAAAACCTCTGCCAAAGGTGTGAAATTATATCGCAACTCTATTTCTCATCCAGAAATCAACATGGTGAAGTCGCATTGCAAAGGCTCTCATTTTCTGGAACTCATTCTTTTTTTTTTTTTTCCAAGTATTGTTGGTTAAAATTCTGGCACTACTGAAATTAATAAAGGTAGTATCTTCATTCAGTGTACACTTCACAGTAAAAGAAAAATAATGGATTTTTTTAAATAGAAAAATATGAAGTGGCATGCACAATGCTGAAGATGGGGCATTTTCAGCTCAAAAGCACAATTTAGTTTTATGGTAAAGTACAACAGTTCTGATTAAAAACTTTTTGATTTTGGCTATTACAGTTTACACTGATAAAGTTTATTCCACTGTAAACTTGTTTATTTCTTCCCAGCAAAAGAATGCTTTTGTCAGCATTCTCATTCCCTGATCAAATGGTAACAAGTTTGAGTGGGTTTTTTGGTTTTTGGGGTTTTTTTCTCCAGTAAAACTCCAAGCATATTAGGTGTTAGTGGCACCATGTAAGGGGTACCCTTAATTAACATTACTACACCAGAAAAAGTGCCAAGTGAAGTCTTGAATCTGAAATGAAAAGCATTGAGGCTTTGGATTTATCACCTGTGGTGAAAGCACTGGAAAAGAGTCCTGGGAAAGCACAAATCCAGGACGTCACAAACTTCAGAAGTTTCTCTTCACAAATGGACCTCTTAACACACCAGCAGAGCCTCAGCCTATGACATGACTGGACTCAGCCAACTGAAAGATGCACGATGGCCAGGAGGGGCAGAATCTGAGTGTACAAGTCAGTTCTGTCAAGGGACCTGAAAATGAGTTGTGGCCACAGAAACAGACAGGAGATGCTGACAGAGCAGAGAAGCAATAAGGGAAAACCTATGCTTTTTCAAGGATGAAAGATATTGTTTTCTCTGATACTAAAAAGAAAAAAAAAATCTTATCAGTTTAGCACATGGCACCATGAATCCAGATATGTCCCACACTATTGCTTTTGTTCTAATTCCTTCTTTTCCTCAGTTTTTGTCTTCATACATATTCTAATTATCAAAGTTACAATGTTATGAACAGTGTCAAATAGACATGCACAAAAAAGAACTCTCTGCTTCCTAGAAAGAAGTGCTGAAGGTTAACTAATGCTTGTACCTCTGCACCTAACCTACACTTGTTCCAAGCATAAAAATGAAATTTATTCCTCATCTCACCCACACCTACCAATGAGGTAAGGGATACGTGCTGTAGTTACGCGTCTCTATAAGGAATACATCCTCAGCTTCCAACTTAAAATGGGATCCTTATTCAGAGTTCCACTTTATGTTTTTCCCTGCCCTTCACAAAGGGACTGAAACATTTCTATAATTAACTTTACCCCGGAGCAGACAAAGAAGAGCTGTCCTCCTTCACAATAAGAACTATCTTTTCCAGGAGATCAATATACCTGAGGAATGAAGCACTACTTTTTTGACAATAAATACCATATACCTCTGGGCAGGACCACCTTACAGCCTTCTGATACTTTGCAGGAGAACGGATATGCCAGAAACAGTGGCAAAATAAAATTATCTGCTTGTTGTCAATTCTCTCTTATTCCTCCTCAACTTACCCCTGCAGCACAGTGTCTACATAACTGCTGGAAACAGACATGACCATTTCTTGGGAAAAGCAGAAATTGTCTTCTCTGTCTCCCTTTTCCATGATTCCTTCCAATAGGTTTCAGGCAGGTCAAAGATCAAAGCGCATCAGGCAATAAGGCTCTTCCTTTCTATTCAGATATGTGTCTCTTGTGGATGGCCTTGCGCGCTATAGCAAACATAGCAGTGTATACCTGCTGCACTCTGAGTAGAAATTATGACAGTCTGTCTGAGAAGTAGACAGAATTCTCCCCCCACCACCACCCCCAGATGAATGGTGAGATAAAAGCTTAAAGAAAAAAAAGAGGGTAGTAGGTCAGGTTTTGTGTACTTTGCTTTCAGAATGATTATCCTTGTCTTAAGAAATTTCTGGTTGAATAAGCTACAAATCACAGCTCTTTAAGGGAAGCATTGTATGGCTGGGTAATCACGCTCCTTAACATGTAACTTCACCTGCTGCAAATGAAACATAAAGTAGCTTTCAGAGCTGTACAATGACATACTTCTGCAGTTTCTAGGATACCTTATTCCATTTTAAGTTTATCATAAAAGTGCATCCGTGTTAAATTAGTAAACTTTTGCATTTTTACTACTTCTCTAGAAATGTGTAAAGGGTTTTCTATGATATAAATGAAAGATAACAGCTTAGAGTTCCTTTATGCAACTTTTGTATTACACGGTCTGATTTTGTTACAAAACTGTTTTGGAAAGATTGTGAGGAACGGCTGGCAAAATGGACAAATCAATTATATCTTCAAACCCATATTCTTATATTCAAAATACTGGGAGCCACCAGCCCTTGAAAACATGTTGTGCTTACATGGAAAACATGTTTGAACTATTAATTTTAGCTATTTTTTTACAAATAAGTAAATCAAGAAATGGAGAAGGAAAATCCTGAAAAATTCATGTTGCACAGAAGAATTTTGCATTTTCTTATGACATTTTGCATTTTCTTACTGGAGAGAGTCCAGTGGAGGGCTATGAAGATGATTAGGGGAATGCAGCATCTCTCCTCTGGGGAAAGGCTGAGGGAGCTGGGGCTGTTCAGCCTGAGGAGGAGAAGACTGAGAGGCTATATCTCATTAATGCTTATAAATATCTCAAGGGTGGATGTCAGGAGGATGGGGCTAGACTCTTCTCAGTGGTGCCCAGAGACAGGACAAGGGGCAACGGGCACAAACTGGAGCACGGGAAGTTCCACCTGAACATGAGGAAAAACTTCTTCACTGTGAGGGTGAGAGAGCCCTGGCACAGGCTGCCCAGGGAGGGTGTGGAGTCTCCTTCTCTGGAGATACTCAAACCCCGCCTGGACGCAGTCCTGTGCAGCCTGCTCTAGGTGACCCTGCTCTGGCAGGGGGGTTGGACTAGATGATCTCCAGAGGTCCCTTCCAACCCCTACCATTCTGTGATTCTGTGACAGTTATTGGCTTTCTGAAACAATTTGCACATCCAGGAAGAAATAATAGTGACAAGCAGCCCTGCAGCCTGGTAGGAAGAGAAGGAAATAGCCTCTGAGCAACCTTTTTCTGTGTATAAGGTCACTTGCTGATCTAATAGCAAAGATCATGGAATTACTTGCAGCAACGGTAACACTGGTACCTCTTTTTGCTGCTGGTCTATGGGATCTAAAAAAAATAATATTTTGTTGCGAGAGGAACAAAATGGAGAAAATGCCCATAGCTAAGATGCATTTCTAAAAACAGGGAAAGTACAAAAGGCAAAGCCCAAGGCTTGGAATACAGCCACACGTCCCTTTTCATGGCTCCTCAAAAAACTAGTAACATGAATTGTGTGGGCAGGATTATTTTATTATTTTTTTAATATACTGTTGATAAGATCAATTATGTGAAAAGTCCTCTTGCAATGGGACCTTATGTCTGCCAGGGCTTTGAAGAAGCACTGCCTGTTTTGTTGGGTTTTTTGTCTTACAGAAAGCTCTGCAAAAATACCAAGAGGGCTTATAAAACCAAAGTCTGAGTTTCATCGGATATGATACCAGAACAGGTAACTTTTTAAAACCAGCAAAAATTCGATGACTAAGCAAGCAGGCTAGACATGAAAGGAGGCTTCAAATAGTGTCCCTTATCAATCGTGTCTTTAAAAGCAGGTCATTTTCTTTAGGTTTGCTCTGCATCCACAGCTCAATGACTACCTCAGTTGCAGTAAACTCTATATCTAGCAGTAAGGCAAACCCTTTTTAGACAGCCTTTTGCTGTCTATGACTCCTGAGATCTGGCCTTACGCCAGCTCCCAGCCTGAGCTCCTGCCCTTTCGCTCACTGCCTTTCTGCTGCCCATCAGGCACTCTGGATCCTCCTCTCCCCTCAGACCTCCTGCAGCATGTTTTTGGGAAGGAGCAATTGCTTCTTATCTAGAAAGCTGCCACACAGGCAAGGGTATAGCAGACAGGACAAAGCAAATGAGGAACCTTCCTCCACACTGCTCAGTCACTAACAATTAAAACTCACCACATCTGTCACAGCTTTGTTCGGAAGGCCTTAGATTTTAATGTGGACATTGGCCAAAGTGCCACTGGACTGATCAGCCCAACCAACCAAGAGCCCCCAGGGAGAGAGCATATGCGGAGTCTGAGCACAAGGCCACACTCTGTGAGGGCAGCAGCACCAGACCACACGCTTGAGTGCTCGAGAAGGTGGCAGTGTTGGCAAGAGAGGTGTCCTGGCAGCTCAATGTTGGAGATGCAGTTGCCGCCAGCTGTATCATTTTCAGTCAGTTGCCTCCATCTGCACAACTTTAGTCTGGGGAAAATAAAGGTAAGGGCACCTGTGACTAGGTTGTCTTTTGAGAAGACTGTGTCCTGGATAGGTGTGATAGATCTTTTTCCCCAAGGGAAGAAGCTTTAATCACATCAGGTACGAGGGACCCAGCACGACTAACTGAAATCCACGCTCTGCTGAAATCATAGGCAACAAAATCCTACAGACCTCAGTGGGGCCAAAATTTTGCCTAGAAACAAAAATTAATAATAGTAAAAGTGATAATAATGAAGTTAAAAACAAATATTCTTGTCTTTTTATGGTCAAAACAGCAATATTCCAAGAGTGCAGAGCAAGAGGTGTTCAGTACCTACTACCTAATCTGATATCCTGAATATCCAGACTGCTAAACTTTATCTATTTTTTTTCTCTGCTTTTTTAACTGAAGTACCCAAAGGTATGACAATTAGGCTTAGTTAAAAGAGTTTAAAAGCTTGTGTGGACACACTTAAGTCACTTTGAACAAAGTTTATTTGGATTTGACAAAAATGATTACACACAAATTAAACTAAATCTACACATGAGAACTGTGCCTCCAGAGGATCCACGTTGAGATGCACCAATTTAAATTAAAACCAATGAAAAATTTTGTGGGTAGGCAAGGTTATGTGTCTTGGAAAAACAAGAATTTATGACAAAAGTATATGTTATACTACTTTAGCAGGTGTTCTTAAGCCATCGTGTATGATTTTAAACTTTTGCACCAGTGAAGTAATTTACATTAGTTTAACTTTAGACAGTCTGCTATCTTTTTATACTGAAAAGTCTTTAAAACATCTACAGTATCTTATTGTAGCTTATGACAGGCAATCTAGTTCATAATTTTACTAGCCAAAACCCACCTATTCTAAATATACTACTATCTTCATTTAGGCCTTATTAAGGTCATTGACAATCTACAATATCATAATCCATTGTTTTTCATTAAAGGCTTCTTTGTTATTACCATAAATTCTGCAAACCTCTTATTTAAATGAAATCTTACAGACTCCTGTAAAAATTCATTCTGCAACTTTGTTGCAGAATGGCACAGAGCGCCTTTTCTCTTTTCAGGCAAACCAAGTTAGTGATGCAATTTCATCTTTAGCACTATATTGTCTCACTTTCTTTTTGAGCATGTTCACAGGAAGGCATGATCCAGAACACATTCCATAATTCCAACATGTTTTGTGTCTAAAGGAAAGTGTTATCACACATTAATGATCAGGGGAAGTAGATGTTTACAACACCAGTGGCTCTACCTGCATATTATTAATCCCATAGTCGAGTTGGGGGGGGGGGGGGGGGTGTGGATAAAAATTGGGTACAGTTTTGATGATTGATCTTCTGTTGGCTTTTGGTCTTGATAGTAAACTATAAAAGAATACAGTTACGATATAATACAGTTTCAATTTTAAACTTTTGTGCACTAATTACAGCCAGAAACAATTGCCATGCCAGAGGCTTTCGTATTTGAACTATGTACTTGACTGTTAATTAAAGAAAACACTTAAAATTGTAAATACAAAGTCACTCCATCTGCAGACTCACTTCATAACAAAAGGTGGCTGCAGTTTAGGGACTTCCAGGTGCACTTTTTTCAGATGTACTATCTAGTTGACACTCAGTATAAAAAGCACATTGCACAAAATGTTAAAATCCTTCATTTGTAGATCATATTCTCAAACTGATTTTAAACAGTTAACATGTTCCTGCCTTCGTACTCATCAGAACAATATGTGATACTACCTTCATGCATCGTAAATGAAAATCGCTATATA
Source organism: Phoenicopterus ruber ruber (assembly GCA_009819775.1). Taxonomy (NCBI): domain Eukaryota; kingdom Metazoa; phylum Chordata; class Aves; order Phoenicopteriformes; family Phoenicopteridae; genus Phoenicopterus; species Phoenicopterus ruber. The sequence continues at coordinate 108,838,051 of CM020215.1, forward strand.
AACCTCTTTATTAAAGCAAGGCCCTGGAGGGATTAAGAAAAAAAAACTCTTTTATTGTACAACTGTACATTTCCAATTTCATGATTTAATACTGTAACCAACATTATAAGCATCTCTGACAGCATTTTTATACTCTTTCATGTTAATCATAGAATCATTTAGATTGGAAGAGACCTTTAAGATCATCAAGTCCAACCACAAACCTAACACTGCCAAGTCCACCACTAAACCATGTCCCTAAGCACCACATCTACACGTCTTTTTAATACCTCCAGGGATGGTGACTCAACCACTTCCCTGGGCAGCCTGTTTCAGTGCTTGACAACCCTTTTGGTGAAGAAATATTTCCTAATATCCAGTCTAAACATCCTCCAATTAAAATTCACACAATACATTCATACTGGAGATGACGATGACACAGGTCACTTTTCCTCTTCTGTATCAAAAGGCTTCACTGATGAACAAAATGCAACAGTTCAGTATTTGTTATTGACAAGATATTTCAAATTAATACACTATAAAATCCGATGCATATTGAAACAAATATGCCAGCTGGTATGAATTATGGAAACTCATCACCAAAAAATACTATAGGGTGGATACAGGACAAGAACAAACTAGTACCTCCAGTGAATATGCTGCTTCTACACTGAACTAGCTTTAGAGTGCATATTGATGTCTGCTTTTGGGCTGTTTGTTTTTTTTTTTTTTATCCTATCCTTTAAGGAAATTAAAATTAAAATTAAAATCCTCCCAGTTTCCAGTCTATGAAGAACTGAAAGAAAATTAAATTGCTTGCTGATTTTAGATTTTGCAAAGTAGGCTGATGTAAGCTGTGCAGGGAGAAAAAATACACACTTTACAATTAATGCCATTGCCTCTTGAGATGCAGATGTGTTGTCCAGTAATATGGATGCCTCTAGAGTAATTATTCTTTACACCAATTTCAACAAACAGGATCCTAATTACCTATAGGCATTGTGGGCACAGGGCTGTTTAGAAAGATTTAATAGAGTTCACTATCACAAGGTTGCAGAAAGTAGCCCTGTAAGAACACCACAGTTATCTTTATATCATGAGTAAAGCCACAGTCATACAGGATTAAAGGAAAATTGACAGTACCTTTCCTAGAGATTGATATTGAGTAGTCATCTTTATAGGAGTTAGATTTAAAAGTGTTTTATATGAATCTGAAGTTTTAGCAAGATTTCTTAGTCTGCAATTACTTCTAGAAGCCAACTAATCCTATTAATCTTTCTTTACGCAATCCACCTCCAAAAAAAACCCCAAAACCAAACACCTTTCTCAGTGCTTCAGAGGTACTGATCTACAGGGGAGAGGGGAAAGGGAGGAAAGTGTGAAGGCTGCACTTTCTGCTAACCCTGTCCATCCAGTCCAGTCTGCAAGCTTCTAGTTTTGCAGCCCAAGGGGCATGAACACAGCTGTGCATCCTGGCTCCTAACCACAGCAAGGCTGCATCCAGCCCAGTATCACTTGAGTTCTTTCCTCGGCTCTAGTTTTCCTCATGGGCATCAGCTCTGGAGGACTGACAAGTTTTCTCACAGCAAACCCCGCTGCACAGCCATTGCATTGTGGCTGGTTCTGTTCAGCTCCTGCCGCTAGAGCCATCCTTCCCTGGGCTTTGATCTTCTCAGGTCTCACAGGTTTGAGCAAGACCGTGCCTCCCCTGTTTGCATGGGAGTCCTCCAAGTAAAACACAGGTGCACCAGGAAGCAGTTTGATGATTCAAAGCTGACACAATTCCCCTCCCAGGGACAGATCCAAAGCCTGTTAAAAACAGGGGATTTTTTTCCCCCATGAACTTCAATAGAGACTGAATCAGAGACAATGTGGTATTAAATCTATACCTCAGGGCTGGAGTGAGGCAGCACTACATTTCTAGGAGCCCTGTTGGTTTTTTTGGTTTGTTTTTGGGGTTTTTTTGTTTTTTTTTTTTTTTTTGTTTTTTTTTTTTTTTTTTTTTTTATGAAGTCCTCTTGTTATTTAATACCTTGTAGCATTTATTCTCAGGATCCAGACCAAATTCCAATTTACCTAATCACATTCTGCCTACCTAAATAATCTCCTATGAGTTCAATTTATTAAGTACACATATTTACTTCCTGTACAGGTGCTATTACAGAGTTATCTTTCACCTTGAAGGCAGCTGTATGTCAATGGCAAGTCAATTTTAGTGACTAGTAAGAGTATTGTATAAAGTAAATGTTGTGAAAAATGTAAAAAAAAAAGCATATGCTCTAATAATAAAACTATCTAGTTACATATTTCTTGCCTAGTATACACCATTATTTACTGACCAGACCTTCAGATGAACTGGCAGGTTTTATTTAGTGTGCATATCCCTTGATCAGTGCATATTTGTTGAAACACAAGCAGGCATACTACTAAAATGTGACAGACAGTTGAAGTTTCTTCCAGAAAAAAACAGGATACTAACCAGAGCACACTATGGCAAAGTGGCGAAGGTACTAGCTTTTAATCCAAAAGCACAGACAATTTCTTTCAGTCTCCCAGGAAAATCATAAAAAATAAACACAAAACAGCAAAAGCAGATGTTAGAAGCAGCATAAGGACACAAAGTTTAAAGTGTTTGTGACAAAAACTGAGCTGCAATTCATTATGACTACAACATGAAGGTTTCCTACAGGATTTCAACTCTTCTCTTTCCTGTAGGCCCTATCAAGATACATTCGATCAACTGTGCATGTAATTAATGATTAGCCATTCAATTAAGTCTTACTACAAGCATCTTTTGCCGCAAAGTACACAAAAATGACCCATTCTGTCAAATGCAAAATCTTATACCAGCGAAGTACAGCAAGCTAGAAGAGATTTCTTCATCTAAACTGATGTTTTAGTCCATGACTTTTGAGCCTCAAGAAAATACAATGGTCCATCACACATCACTCATGTTGGCAGTAGCCTGAAAAGGTTAACAAAGAGCAATCATCCCTGCCCACCCTCAGTGGCACATTATCAGGTGATGTTGCCAATCTTCTGACAGTGTACTACAGCAAACGTTCCCTTACTTTCCCCCAGACCACAGACACAGCCTTCTGAATACAACTTTATACATCATTTACTCAAGAGAAAACTCAGCCCGGGCAGGCTATCCATCCCCTTACGTGGTGTCACATCTCTTCACCTATGCTCTCGTATTATCATTCATTACAGCAGTCTTGGCCTAGAAGCCTGCCTCTAAATTAACTACTATGTTACATGCACCCAGAAGAAATTTCAGTGAAGTCCACCTCAACTGCTTTCAGGACTTTTGTACAGTGCCCAGAATTTTTATGGAGGATGATCACAGCACGACAAAGAAGCTTCCCGCATGCAAGACAAAATCTGGGAAGACATACTGTTTTGATTCTTCCCTTAAATCTATTTTGATAAATTATTCAGTGCTCAAGTACTGTTCTGGCTTAATTAATTTAATTAAATCATTACACTGAGCAGCTATGAGAGCCTGAATATATCTGCATGAGTTTAATATCTCTCACACTAGCTTAGGGATATTCTGTTTTGAGGAAAACATTACCCTCCAGCAAAATGGAGAACAGTATCACTGTTAATCTCACCAGCAGCATGGCTTCTCCAGCCTTTAAATCTCCAAATTAGTCCATTTCTAATTTAGTCCTTTCATAGCTCCAACTGTCAACCTACTCTTGTGCCTCTGTTCCAACCTAATTTTGTCTGCAAAAGGCTCTCCTCTCGACTGGGACACTGTTTACTTCTAATATCTCTCTTTACTCCTCTGTACCTTTTTCATGACCTTTACATACAGTACAATAAATACAAATGATCGGTTCATTAATACTTTCAGTAAAATGATTTTAGGAGTAGTAATAGCCACAAGCTTTCATTACCTTAGCTGAAAGCGTTTTGTACAGGAAGAGGTTTTTTTGTTTGGGGTTGGTTTGTTGTGTGGTGGTTTTTTTTGGTTTTTTTTGTTTTTTTTTTTAAAAAAAACAGTCTGGGAAATATAGTGAGGACTAAACTAAAAGGAAAAAAGAGCAATCAAAAATTGTCAGGACAATTTACTTTTTAAGGAAGATAATCTGCTACGATATTACAAACGTATGCATTTTTAGTAAGTCAGTTCAAAGTCTGAAAATCAATGCTTTTTCTTCTCTCAGCTGACTCCAGTGGGCTTTGGCTCTAACTTTAATTTGAGGGTTTTCAGAGATGATTTCAGGTTTTAGACACCATCATCAGCCTGTTCAAGCTCCTTCTCCCTCTGTTCTCTGTTGGTATCCAGCCAAGCAGGCCCAGCATACTTCAAGATTCCTTCTGTCATAGCGGTGCTATTTTAGTCCATGGCTTCTCTGGTGTATCGCTGTGCATAGGCCCTCTCTTAATTAGAGCTAACCATCAACAGAAACAAGCTCACACAACCCACCCACCAAGCTACCAGAACATTAGTGATGATATTCAAACTTACATGAGCCTCTGCAGTAAATGGCTAAATTAAATGCACTTTCTCCCAGAAATCCCATCTCTGGATGGCCTTCGTAAGGGCCAGGTTGTAGTTTATACTTGCTTATGCAAATGGCCATACAAAGATACAAATAATTTTAAAAACTTATTTTTCTTACCTTCACATAAGGAAATATTCCCAGAAGTACACAAAATAAGACTTGCATATATTTCCTTAAACTAGTTCCCTTTCTTGTTCCCATGAAACATTCCTTTTCCTACATCAGTGTCTCCAGAACAGTTCAGGATTTTTGCTCTCAAGTTTCTGGACTTTAAAAATCTGTCCTTTCCAGTTTTCTACCTCTGATGAGTGTTCCTAGGCTTAAACCTGAACAAGCTTTCTACTTTGAAATCATGTCATTTTGCTTTTTGTATTCTGCCCTACAGACAGCTTCTGAGAGGCTCTCCCAGTTTACACATCTTCCAAAGTAACTCTGAAAAGCCCATGTTCACCCAAAACATGAAAAGAAACATCATGCTTCATGAAACATGACTGTCACTGTGTTTGAATGGTTTCAATGTATACAAAAATAAAAAACCAAAGGCTCACATGTGATGCAAACTTTTTTTTTTTTTTGAGTTTTAGATAAATACAGGAACAGTCATTAGGAAGTTGTGCTGATGAACTGGACAGAGGATGATTGTCTTCCCATGCTGAAAGGATTTGAGCATTTCTAAAGGCAGATGGAGGCTATCAGCAGACCTACAGGAGGGCTGAGAAAACTGATTTTCTCATGAACGACCTCACTGAGTGGATAGGGTAGTTTAGGCCTGAACAGAACCTCTAGAGTGGCTATATAATGTTAGAAATATTTTCAAATTCAGATTACCTTTAGCTAAAGCAGTATCAAACACAAAGGTTTTCCTTAAGCCTGAAGCCCAGCTGCAAAACTGGGCCAACCTTCTGCCACTTTGCTGCCAGGGTGACAGGAAATTCTGTCACAGAAGTGATCTAAACTAGATATTAATGATTCTCATCTCTAAATCCGGTCATGTGTCATTAATATTTGGATTATACAAAATAATTTTTTTTCCTTTTTTTTGGAGAGGGCAGTGATAACACATGAGAAAGGAGTTCCTAAGGCTCCGAGACTCTGTGCCCACAATTTGAATCCTGCATTCAAGTGTACCCAAGACTTCCAATAAATTTTATGAACCGGTATGGATGCAAGTAATAGAAGATGCAAGCAAGAACTACTTTTATTATCATTTGTGTCAGCTCTTTTGACATGCAGCAAGCCTACAGAGAATGCCTGAACTTCAAGGACTCCTGACAAAACTCCAACAAGCTCTTTTCTAATAGTTTAGTCTGTCTTTCAAAATTTTTTATTGCATCCAATCTTCTTCCTACATATGTTGTTTTCCAAATTGATTGCCTCAGGCTGGTTTCACTGTAGTATACCAGTTCTGAAGTGAAACACCTGACAAGCGTGCTAGCTCTGCCACCATTGTCAGCAGTGTTAGATATGCACCCACAAAGAAGCCTGACCAAATCCCGTAGTGCTAATGAACCTGTAGAGTTAATCAGAATTCATAGGTTGTACACAGATTCCTCAACTTTCCCACGGAACAAGAGTAGAAACTTGATTCATTCTGATGCAACAGGAATTCCAATATGGGAGAAAGCACCTCTTCACATGCCTAATCCTAAGGGAGGACTTCTTTAAGGAGACCGGGCAACCATAATGAAACTGGTAAGGTTCCTGAATGGATGCCACTTGACTTCTTCTGAAGTATTTAAACCACAGTTAGGGTTAGTGATGGTTTGGGGAACTCTGTTTGCTTTGTCTGTTGTATCATTCTTTCCTACTGTAATTACTTACCGTTTGGATATTTCATTGCACAGAGGATCCAAATCACCACTGGATAACAAAAAGAAATATTGGTGTGAATGCATGAAAAATCAAGAAGTTCAAAATCTTGTGTTGTCTATCTCCTAAGCTAACTTATTTGTGTATCAAATCTTTTCTATGTATTTAGTTCTAATGGCCATAGAATAGGATGCGATTTCTCTTTTAGGCACCTGAACTAACCAATTTCCTGGAAATAGAATTTCAGTGAAGTCACACAAACACATTCCTGAAAGATTTTTTAAAAAATCACTTCAGAGTTACATTTCTCCCTCTTCTCCTGTATTTTTTTTTTTCCTTTCACATTTGCTGGCTTACACTTGAAGCTTATTTCAGCTAAATGTTTTTAGCTTGTACTCCTGATTTAAGGCAAATCACGTATCACCACATACATGCTCGATAACTTTCTAGACAAAAAAAAGAACGTATTTCTTCAAATTAAATCACCGCATGAATGAATCTAAAAAGCTAACAGCATTGGTAAAACACTATCGATAAGAAATCTGTCAAAGCAAAGAGGAGGACGCTGGCAGAACAGCTCTGGTCCTGCAAACTGCTTGCCATCAGCAGACAACTGTAGCCATGTGGACCTCCAGCAGTGAGACTACAGAAGTGAATAGGTGTCCCTTTCCATCTAGAGCACTTTGAAGAACTATGACTTTGCTGTAATTTAGAAAATGAATACTGTGTTTTAGTCACAAGGTAAACATCATATGTACCTTTAAAAAAAAAATAAAATCACCCATCAAAGGTTTAACAGATTGCCTTGAGCTACAGCTTACAAAATGAACAATCCTTATCAAGTTGTAGCTTTGAACTGGGTTACAGCTAAAACAAAGTCATACTGCTGGAAAGCCATCAGAGAGTTACCCTTTGTGGTGCTGCATCCTCGTTACAAGTGGTTTGCTAGTAAACATAAGATTAAATGTTCGCTCTAGATCTCATCAACACTAAACACAAGGCTGAAATGTCTGTGGCTCACTTCCAGGCGGCAAATTAGAGAGTAATCGGCAGTGTTACTCCAAACAAGGCCTGATGCTTTTATCGACTGCATCACCATCTCATGCAAAACCTAATGTTCAGTCAATAGCTCTCGTTGGAGGGGAGCCACTAACTCACTGTTCCTGTCAGTATTCCTTATCTAATTACAAATGGACTGCAGTTAGAGCAACTCTATCTCCTTAGCCCAGTCCACCTCAGCTGCAACTTTTAGCACAGATTGACCCACACATACTGCTGTTCTGCAGCTGTCAGGGCCTGCTCCTTCTAAAAATTCCATCCTATTACTCTTTTGGCAATCTCTATTTTTGTGCAAAATATACAGTAATTTAAAGCCACCACTTCAGTAGCAGCAAGGGAAAATAACGGTTGCAGAACCTCTGGAAACATCCTACAGTTGGACAGTTCATACAAATTATAAGCAAAGAAGATACCAATCCAGTTTACAGAAGTTGAAACAAGGCAAACTAGCGCGGTATACATTTTAGTCTCCTTTGTAACTGCTCTGTGTTATGGGTAAAGCCAGCAGGCAGAATTGCCTTCTATAAAATGTCATATTTTTAGCTGCCTCCCAGCCAAGGAAGCATGTCTCAAATTATATAGCCTAAACAGGATTTCAAATAAATCTAAGATTAAAAGGTGGAAAAATGTATCACAGTGCTGAGCATTTCTTTGACTAAAGTTTGAAAACCTGATCCCCCCCCTCCAGGTAGAAGCTATCACCCTGCTTTAGGGGAAAGTCTGCCCTCAGACTAAGTGAAGAAAAACAGGAGTCAGAATGAATGGGAGAAAGCCTCTATAAGCACAGAGCTATTTAAAACAACCTTTTGTCCACTCTCCACATCTTTTTTTTTTCTTTTTGTTTTACCACTGCTGGGATCCATTTCCCTCCACTCAGAAGATACCACACAGAACTCCCTCACAAAGACAGACACTTCAGTCTTGTCTTTCAACAAATAAACAGGAGTTGCAAATTCCTTTCAAAACACAACCAGCAAGAGAAACAAACGTGTTTACAAAAGTGAGATGAGTAACTCAACCCAGCTTAAGCTGAGAGAGCTCAATGTTCGGAGTTTTCACATGGGAGACAGGACTCCTCTGTTTGCAGTGCCCCTGAGGAGACATTTCAAACCCGCAGCTGAGCTGCAGTGGGGATGTAAGAACTTGTCTCTCTGCCCACAGCTGAGTCAGACCTTCACCTAGGACAGGGGGAAGATCTTCGTTCTTGTGGTGGGTTGACCCTGGCTGGACACCAGGTGCCCACCAAAGCCACTCGATCACTCCCCTCCTCAGAAGGACAGCGGAGAGAAAATATAATGAAAGGCTCATGGGTCGAGATAAAGACAGAGAGGTAACTCACCAATTACCGTCATGGGCAAAACAGGTTCAACTAGGGGAAATTAATTTAATTTGTTACCAATCAGATCAGAGTACGGTAATGAGAAATAAAAATTAAATCTGAAAACACTTTGCCCGCACCCCTCCCTTCTTCCCAGGCTCAACTTCATTCATGATTTTCTCTACCACCTCCTCGCCCCGAGTGGCGCAGGGGGACGGGGAATGGGGGTTGCGGTCAGCTCATCACACGTTGTTTCTGCCGCTCCTTTCTCCTCAGGGAGAGGACTCCTTGCACTCTTCCCCTGCCCCGGCATGAAGTGCATCCCATGGGAGACAGTCCTCCACAGACTTCTCCAACATGAGTCCTTCCCATGGGCTGCAGTTCTTCATGAACTGCTCCAGTGTGGGCCCTTTCCACGGGGTGCAGTCCTTCAGGAACAGAATGCTCCAGCATGGGTCCCCCATGGGGCCACAGGTCCTGCCAGGAGCCTGCTCCAGTGCGGGCTTCCCACGGGGTCACAGCCTCCTTCGCACGCATTCACCTGCTCCGCTGTGGGGTGCTCTGTGGGCTGCAGGTGGATATCTGCTCCACCGTGGACCTCCATGGGCTGCAGGGGGACAGCCTGCCTCACCATAGGCTGCTGCAGGGGAATCTCTGATCGAGTGCTTGGAGCCCCTCCTCCCCCTCCTTCTTTACTGACCTTGGTGTCTGCAGAGTTGTTGCTCTCACATCTCACTCCTCCCTTCGCTGCTATACTCCCACAGTAGGTTTCCGCCCCCCCCTTCTTAACTCTGTTACCCCAGAGGTGCTACCACTGTCGCTGATGGGCTCGGCCTTGGCCAGCGACGGGTCCATCTTGGAGCCGGCTGGCATTGGCTCTGTCAGACATGGGGGAAGTTTCTAGAAGCTTCTCACAGAAGCCACCCCTGTAGCCCCCCCTCTACCAAAAGCTTGCTACACAAACCCAATACAGTTCTAGCTCCTTATTTTTCCCCTCAACACATGTCACAGTCTTTGGATGATTCAAGAGTCCTTAATGTAAAGGGGAAAGACCAAAAACTAGTGACGAAGCCAAGAGCTTTTCTGCAGGAAAGTCAAAGGTGGTAAAAAGGCTAAAAATTTTGAAAATGTTAAAGGTAGCAGGACAGTTTTAACTGAAGTGGTTAATCAGATGACTTTGAGAATGAAAATGTAATTCAGCCACTAACAAGCTCTACTGACCTTTTTCTACATGTAATGGTGACAGGTACAAAGGAAAGTGCTTGTAGTAGAGCACACGAGTGAAAAAGTAGACACAACAGGGATAAAACAAGAGAAGAAAAGGTATGATGAATCTCTTCCAATCGATACGTGTATTTTCCACTAATCTTACTGGGGCTTATGAAAACTCACTGCTGGGAAAGTGAAATCGTGGTGAATCACCACAGAATCTTTTAAATGCCATTGAGCTTGTCCTACAGAGCCCTTGTTAGCAATATGTGTAATTATACCATGTTACTGGCTAATCAGGAAAAAAAACCAAACCAAAATAAAACTAGATTTTAAAAAGCCATCTCTGAACTAATGTGGAAAGTTCCATACTATCTTTGTCTGTCTTTTTAAACATTACTAAAACTTACAGATTAGTTGATGAAAAGGCAAAGTAGAAATGACTGCCTAAATATTATAAGCCAGTACTTTAACAAACTAAGAAAGCAGTATCAGCTGTGAAGATTTCCTAATAAAAATCAGTGAACCTGGGAAGTGAAGTTCATTTGCGAAATTATGATTTCAACAAATTCAGGCCAAAGATGTGGTGTGGACCTTGATTTACTAATTCAGAAAGCACAGTAGCCGCAACTTCTGCCTTTTTCTAGTGTTTGTGTGCTGTCAGGTTAGCTTTTTAGGTAATGTAATATCCCCCTAAGGTGCATTCTGTGCCACTATACTTGCAACATGAATGAGAAAAAAGGAAGATAACAAACTTCGCAGAATTTCAACTCACCAGGACGTTTATTTACAAACAAAGGATCAGAGCCAAGAAAAGAGCAAAGGTAAATCACAGATGGCGAGAGCAGGTATAGAGCCCAAGCTTCCAGAACTGCAGTACATCCACAGCTAGGTTGAACAGACTTTATGATGTGCTCAGTCAGTCTCACACTGAGATCTCTATGGGAAAGAAGGTACTACCAGTTTATACCGTGGTATTAAAAATTTTGTGATACTGATAGCAAAGTAACTGTGTGATTTACCTGTCTACATTTATACTATTGTTTTCTACTTTAATGGCTAGGACATCACATGAGATTAGCATCAGCCCAGTTCCCCTGCTACTTGGATAATCAAGACTTAATAAAAGGATGTTCTTCATTATCATAATTCTCTCCTATTTACCAGCAAAATTGCTGACAGAAGATGAAAAGAAAGAGATGCTTTCTTCTTTCTCACCTTATTTCAGAGCACCACGCAGACTAATATAGTCCCTTTCCTCTACTTGTTAGACAGGGAAAAATTATAATGTCCATTTTACCATTATGGAATCAGAATACAAGAGTGACAAAGTCAAAGCCTGAGAATTACCAAAAGGTCTGAACTAAATTAAGGAACTGAAATTCAAACTCCCTTGTTACCTGATACATATAAGCTAGTGATCCTGAGACACTAATATCACTGCAAAGTATCCTGAGAGCAAGAAAGACTCACATATCCTTGAGTAGCTAAGCAAAATATTTCCTCCAACAGACTTTTATTGCAAATACACAAACTAAAGCTAAACCTACTTTGCTGCATAATATATATACTATTTTTGTCATGCTATTATAGTATTAAAAATCTTGCTTTTCTATTTAGTGACAAATTTCTGATCTGCAAAGCATTAAGAGATCTTTCTATAAAGGACAAGACGAAGAGCATTCAGTCAGATTTCTCTGACATAAACCTCTCAAACTTTGCTAATCAACCGAACAATAGAAAAGCTAAAGGCCATTTTCAGAAACCTAACCAAGTCAGTCACAAATACATGGCATGTTATCTACATATGAATACACTGCACTTCTGTTGAGTATACAGGTTTGTAGAAAGCCAAGCACAAGGCTGCTGCAGTTAATTTAAGAAGGATTTCAAAATTCAACTAAAAAAGTCTGAAACTTCCCTTCCATTTAGTGTCTAAACCATTACCAAGTAATTGGTTAAATAAACAACAACAACAACAAAAAAAAGCCATAGGAAGACGTTATCTCCAAATACTTTTAAAACTGCACATGCAAGACAAGTTCTTTTTTCAATCTCCTGATGTCTGCTACTACCAAAATATAAAGCATCAAAAATAAGCCGGACCAAAGTAAGAGAATCACATTTACTTTTTCTTTCCTTTTTTTTTTTTAAGCACCAAACCCTCAAGGAAAATAATTACAAGATCTACTATTTATGAAGATCCTTTATTTAAAATATGGCACAATAAACAGTGAACAGTCTTCCACAAAAGCCTAAAATACTTAAGGGCTAAATAAGTTGAAGAGTTCAGAAGAAAAGCAACATCTATTTAAAACAACCAAACTACATTAGAATAATCAGCTAAAAATTAGTTTGTAAGGTAACTGGAGTGTCTGAAAATAATTTAAATAATGGAAAGGTTTTGATATTCTTCCAAACTGGAGATACTAATCAGGACAAGAGTTGCTGGAACTTAACTTCCCTCTATTGCCATCAAAACAATTCCTGGTTTTGAGGCAAAAATCCAAAGCCAAAATTGTTAAAAAGTTTAAGTGACTTATATTCTTAACTTGCTGTTTTCAAAGAGATACAGAATCTTACGAAGCTAGAAGCAATCAAAATCTTAAACCTTTTAAAGGCCATGCCTCTCAAAATCTGCCTTCTAGGTAGCTGAATCACACTGTGCAGTCCAGCATCCTGTTCTCTTTTTATGGCGTACAGACAGGGTAGAGACCACGGCAACTAGCTGCGGAAAATCAAAACCATTCTGCAGATGCCTAAAGCCAGCCAAGGAACAACACAAAGCCTATACCTTAGGTCCTGTCTTTGTCCACTCAGGGATGTTCAACCCTGGGAAGCCTCTGAGACCCCCTTATGCAATCAACATCACCTGTTTTAATATCAATATATAACAATACAGTGTTAAAATAGATAGCGTTTAATCTCCCTGTCTGGATATTGCAGAACTCAAATCCTTCCCAAAGACAAAATGCCAGAGAGCCTGAAACACCCCAGTCATGAGTATTCTGGCTGCTCATCTGAAGATTTATCTTTTCAAGGTCTGTTTTCTGACAGTTATCTGATGAGGAGCTTCTTATGCACGTTCTGGGGCCTCAGCTATTGCTGCCCAAATTACAGATTTATTAGCTACAACACATTGTGAAAAAAAATATACTTTATATCAAAACAGAGTTATGAAAAATATTGGAGGTACCATCTCACTCCAAAGCCACGCTTCCCTTATTATATGTACACATTTGTTTTACTTACTAGTATCCTGTACTTGAAAACAGGTATTAAAGTCTAGCTTCACATTCTGAGACTCGGTTAAGAACCTGGCTAACCCACAGAAAGTTGAAATCTGAAGGGTCACCATTAATTCTGGAATCATGCTGCTGACTAAAAATGAACAGTATGTTATTATGTTATAAATGACTGTTGAGATTTGCTGTGATCACAAGAGATAAGAGAAAACATCTACAATTGAGAATAATTCCTCTCACTTTCTCTCTCTGTGGGTTTTCTTTTCTATATACAGGCAGATTAAAAAAGAGAAAGATTTTCTGTGACCTACAAAAAACGACAAGAGAACTCAAGGCAAGTATATTATTAAACAACAGTTAACTTAAAAAAAAAAAAAAAAAGAAAAAAAAAAAGAAAAAAGCACCTCTCAGTAGCTATCCCAGATGATGTGGATGGAAAAACATTTTTATTGAACTTTTGTTGCCTCGTTTTTCTGATATCCAAACCCCTCAAATTTACTTTTACTATACACGCACAGGTTAGCAACCTTTCTTGCTCAGAGATTTCTTTCTCAAAGTCTCTATTTTCAATTTTCAAGAGAATTGGAACTGTAGGAAGAAAACCTTTCTCCTGCTGAGACATTCACCTGGAGCAGAATTTCCAGCAGTAGTAAAATGATGCTTCCTAATACATAGGACAGGTTACAATATAAGCCTTTCAGAGACAGAGATGACCTTGGGCTGTTAACACAATTGAGGAGGATACTTAAAAAACCAAATAAAAAAGCAACAAAAAACCCCAAACCTGTAGAAAAGTATCTCATTACTTTCCAAACCAAATAAAGAAAATCATGCAGATCTTTCTGAAGTCAGCTACATGACCGCCAAGAAAAAAAAAAATCCTGCCTCAAACAGGAATAATGGCAACAAGGTATACTTCTTAACCAAAGTCTCGTCAGGTAATCTGCATGCACAATGAACAAGCAACAAACAAGTAATCAGTAATCTTTTACTTTAAAATCTATTACTTTTGTGAGAAAGCAACTAGTCACATACAATAGCTTACCTTTTTTCTTGAAGTGTTTGCCTGAAGTCCTGCTAATGAACAGTACAAGTGTTAATTCAAAATTAATGATTTAAAGGATTTCAAGAGCCAAGGCAAACATTGAGATGAGCAATAACACCGCTGATCTTGGAAACCAAAGATGTTCTTTTGAGACCCTGGAAATTCATTTCTAGGAGCTATACTGCGCTGAATGAGTGGAGATGAAAATGAAAGGTCTTGAATGTTCTGATTACTTTAAAAACTTGCAACGGTATTTGTAATCTATTTCAGAAAAAATGCATTCAAGAAAAACGGTGCAGATCTGTGTTTCAAAGGGACTGTGTTTTGTGACACCTGAAGGCTAAGAGCATGTCCAATGCAGAGATTGTACCGTGTGACTAAACAATTGATGTACAATTTGTAAGGATAGCAATTTTGCCTGTCAGTTAAGAAGAAAAATATTACAAGCCTTACATCAGTTTGGGAAATCTTACAGAATCCCTACATATTTTACTTTTCAAATTATTTATAAGCTCCACTTACACCATATGAAGAAAAACAAATTTCGACTAATCCTTTTGAGACACCAATTGCCCAATTTTCAGTAGTTTGACCATCTAAAGTCTCCCTAGACTATTTAGCAATTCTAGAATTATGCTCAAATTAAGCACCCACAAATGGCAATTACCAAACTCTGCCATTATTTTCAGTTCTGTTTACAAGTATGGCCATTAAAGCACGCCCAATCTTTAATAAAATTGCCTGGATAATAACAGAGTAGAATTTCCCCACTGTTTTCCAAATATGTTTTGAGAAAAACACTTATTTACACAGTAAATGCCATAAAAAAGTCTACTTAATGTAATAGAAATTAATTTCTAAGAAACACTGTCAATCAGAAATCTGAACTTTCACCTGAAGATGTATTGAGATCATTAAGTCTGAACAAATGTATGCCTTGAAGAATTTGGTAATAATAGGGCATTCTGTCCTATTTCTGTAAAATCGTCTTTTTTCAGTATCACATATAGCCGTGCACTGGAATAGTGTCGCAGATCTAATTGAGGAGAAAGACTGCATAATGCTATCACTTTGAAAACTAGTAACCACTCGTTGTCTCATATCTTCGGTCTTTTTTTACTTTAACCTTGAAAGTCTCTTGAAAACGCAACACACAATCTTTCAAAACTGCTAACAGCCATTTCCACATGGCTCAGTCTACAATGTCAGTTTACTCTGTCTTGTTACCTGACATCTCCACTCTATTCAGGGTTCATCAAACACAGCCACTCTTCTGATTAATGGCTAATTTATTATTTGCCTTGCAAATGTTTATCTGCAGGGAGATGAGGTAAATATACTTCAGCTCTGACAAGCACCATGACCACTCTCTCCCTGCCTGATGGAATGGTCAGTTGATGGTGTCCCAGAGGAGTCATGCCCTGCCTTAGGTTTCCCAGACAGTCCTCTGAAAGGCGAAGTATCTATTTTTAATGAGCACAGTGCAAAATCAATTAGCCGGTGGCTTAGAAAAAGAAATTAATAATCACATTTATTTGGTGTTTTCAAAAGAGACCCATCAGAAATAATCTTCCATATTAATCAGATGCATTGGTATTTTTTTGCAGGCTGAAGAATCATTTCTTTAAAATAAAAATACAAAAAAAATCCCTATATCGCTATATCATAGTCTTTCACATCAGCAACCTGCAAAATGCTATAGCATAGCCAAAAAAAAGCACTCAAGGAAAATACAATTTCAGAAAGAACAGAAAAAGAGAAGATAAGTGTCTGATGTAATTCTCTAATGCCATTCAGTTGGGAGACAGCCAACTTCATATGTCATATTATTATATCTCTACAGCAGCAGGCAATTCTTCCCAAAGTGCAATTTGTTATGAAATTTTCCTTGTACCTGGAAACTAATAGGTCTCAAATCATGACCTCTACTTGTGAATATTCCTCTAAGCTCACCAATACAACTTTTTCTTGGGGGGAGGAACACTAGATATTCAAGAATCAAGAAAACAAAAGAAACTTGAACTTCCACAAACAGCAGTGTCATTAGATAACGCTAAAGTATTGACAGTAGGCAAGAAAAATTCAGGTAGCATGCAAATTAATTTAAGTTTAATATAGATTCATTGTACCAGAAAGGCAAAAACTACATCTCTTTTGATATGCATGAGAGAAGCTATGCTGAATTGATTATCTGCCCTCACAGACAATGTTGCCACTATACCTGTGTGCTATCAGCGGAGGGCAGCTTTAAAATCCTACTGTAACAGTCCCAGTGGCTCAACAGTCTCCATCATGAGCTGTTGGCAGCAGAAACAAACTCCTCTGTTAGGAACTGCTCCACTGAGATCCAGAATGTACAACAAAATGAGTCGCACTTCATACCAGCGTCTCCTAACTCCTGCTTGGCCTGCTGCTGTCAGGGGCCTGGAATTCAAGGGATGAAACATGCCTGAAAGGATGAGCAAAATAATTTTTCTGAAGTTTAGACTCTGTTGTTTGAGAAATCTAATTGCATAAGGGAATCAGAAGCATATATAAAATCTCTAATTTTCACCATACAGTGAAAACTAGAAAGAATGTGCATGTATATAAAATGTGTAGGAAAAAAAAATGCAAATGGCAGATGTGGAAGAATAGAAAAGAGAAAGGAACTAATATATCAAAGCAAGTTAGTTACCACGTGAAAAGAGATTAAAAAGTGAAAAAAGGAGAAAAAGGACCTAAACTGAGGATAATGAACAAATGTGTGGCCTTCATACCATATACTACCTATGACTGTGTAAATGTATATTGTACAAGGTACAGACAATAACCAGCACTTAGAATTTCAGTAGGTGCGGAAGCTATCCAAACATTACTGCGATGTGTTTCATGCAACGGTACTACTTAGCCTGAAAAGCATTCAGACTATCTATTCCTCATTGCAAAGACTCTCTGTACCATTTTTCCACTGATGATATGTAGGTCTGAGAGGCAACATTCACATTCCATTAGTGTATTCATACATTTGTCTTTGGAGAGGCACAATTTTCTTGAACTACTGACCACTACTACTTTTTTTTTCCCTCGATCCATTATAAGCAGGACCATAGGCCTGTGGTAAAGAACATGATGGTTCCTAAAACCGCTGCCTCCATTATCTCTCCTTGTTTCAGAGTAAGTGGCATGCAGGGAGCTGAGTGCTCTGCCCTCTCCTGTGCTTGCTGAAGGAGATCTTGAGAAACAGACCAGAGAAAAGTCTCAGCAGGATGCATATTTCAGGTAAAAGTTTGAAATAAATGCAAGTGTACTGTCAAAACAGTAATTGAGGTTTGAAGAGAGTACATCTAAAACACCCTTTGAAAAGGTTGGCTCAATCTATATCTTCTGGGAGGAGTGGCAAGAAAAGCAGTAAAGAGGAGAATACAGTTGATTGGAGATAAGCCAGATGTGCTTTGCACCGTAAATCTAACACTTACATCTATGCCTAAGTCATTCCTTGGGTCTCTTTTTTTCCTATAGCCTCATTCTCATCTCAGCTTCCAGAAGCAAGAGGAAGTGACAGCTGGTAATGTAATGCACAACTAGATTCATTAGTCCTCAGTATGCACCACTGAAATCAAAGAAGTTTTACCTGTGATTTCATAGGAGCAGGTTGCATAATGACCTGTAGCTATTACAAGATATTAATTCATGAGAAGTACACCTAGTGTACATACATGTAGTGTAAAATAAGGTTTTCAAGATCTAAAGTTCAGCTTAGTCTGTGTGTTCTGGACTGACAGGTTAAATACCTAACACAAACACAAAGTACACACTCAGTTTGCTGTCTGATTAACTGTCGGGGTAGTATTCAGAAGAAATTCCAACACACGACTCCTGAAGAAGCTAGGCGTACACTTCAACAGACATTTTAGCTTATAAATTTGGTATGTAGTTCCACTGTTTTGAAATTCTGCAGAAAAGCTCTCTTATTTTCAGGAAGAACCACATGAAAATACAATCCCTTGAAGCTTAACTCCCAATTAGATTACCAGTGACTTCTAGCAACAGTCAATAAGTTTCCCGGGGCTAATTTCTATGTGGGCTGAGGAATACACAGTACAGTATATGTCAGTGTCTGCGGCGGGACACTCTGGCCTTGTTATTCAGACATCATATATGTAACTAGTCCTGACAACTGCTGATTATATCTTTTTTAAAGCGCTGCTGCCTTTTTTTGTTTGCCAGTTACCCTCTGGTGTATATGCCAATGCAGACAATGTCCCATCACTGTAATTGTCGCTCAGCTGTCTGTCAGTGATGAGAAGAAAAGGGTGACAGCCTTGACATCCCACCAATCATCCCTCTGGAAAATTGATACCGTCCTCCCCAGTAAACAACAGCTAAAGAATCGACCAGCCTTGCCGGCACGTCCCTGAACAATCAGCTTCCATTAAGGGCAGAAGCCACACATTTATCCCACCGTACTCCAATCAATACTGCGCTGACTTGTTCTACGCTCAAGCGTGCCACTGCTCAAGGTCTGCATTTAGCACAGGCTACCTTTCAAACACTTTCCAGGTCTTTCAAACTTAAATGTAGGAAGCAGCTTTTGGGACCTTTGTAAAGTCCTCTATTTTCATGTAAAATACCTGACTCCCAACAATTTGGCATATTTACTTCAGTTCACAGAAGGTTTAGCAGATTTATTTTCTTGATTAAACGTTCTTTTCTTTAACAGTGAAATTAAGTCATGGTATGTAAAATCACTACATTTTTTTACTACTTATCACTTGTAGACTTGCATTTATATATAGTCATGCTTTAGAGGAAATTTATGCATATTGTGTTAAAAACTGGCCTTATTTAAAATGAACTACAATGTGTTTACAACCGAAAATGTTGTCTGGCAATCAGAACAGTTTGTTAAACATGAAGTGCACAACCATTTATACATCACCTAGTAACCTAAAACTGTAGACAATTAGCTTGGTAAAACAGTAAAATGATTGCAAGCTGGCACATACAATCTTTCAAGACAAGAAAATCAGTTACTCGCAACCCATGGGACACGAATCTTCTGAGACAAAACATTCCTCATCGCAGGAGGAAGAAAATAGTGGTTGGGAGGCTCACTTCACAACTTGCAAAAAAATCGCAAATCTGCAACTGCAGTTGTAGATTAGTACTTCATTCTATTACTTGGTATGAGGCGCTAAGACAGCAGCTTGTTACTGTCTCATTCATAAACATCTCTTCTATACACAAGTCATCTAGAAATCCATTGGGGCTATTACAGTACCAAATCTCCTACATAGACCTCGGGAAGGGTGACTATGCTGCCCACTGCCTTAACATTCATAAAGCCAGAGGCCCTTCATTTCTAATTTTGTAGCTTGACTCTCACTTGTAACCTTGTGACTTTTCACCAGCACACACCCCAAGGATACAGTGGCAGTGCTTTTCCTACCATCCCAAGAGCTCTTCTCCTCACAGTCTTGCGTCATGGTGATTTCTTGCAACTAGCGCGGATGCCTGAATCACTCTCCGTCTCTTGGCTTTTAGCCTGCAAGTCCAGGCGAAGGTGTCTTCACCGTTCCCCTCATGTCTTTTAGCTTAGAGCTTTAGCACACCGCAGATAGCGTAGCAGAGATGAGTCACAAAGCCAGTGGGCAGTTTCCTATCATGTTTGTGCACACAAAGCTTAGCCACCAACCAATGTGCAAGACCTGCACCTGCTCACACATACTCTCACCGCTGCTACCAGTATCATAAGCAGGACCACTCAGTCAGGAGTTTGAGCGAGTACCCATATACTTACTGTGAGAAAAGTGCTTGGGGAAACCACCTGGTGCACTGCAGAGGACACTTGTCCAAGGATGCACTTTACTGCTCTTCCCAGCCAGCCACTAGGAAGAGGTCTGTCCTTCTCCCTCTCTGTCTCTCTTTTTTTTTTTTCCTTGGTTTGTTGTGTTTTTTTGGTTTTGTTTTTATTCCTCCCCCCCCCAAGGTAACTTTGAAGTTGAGGTATGCCATCAGCTACAGACCCCACTAATAAAGCTTTGCGCGCACAAGCGTGCCTGAACTTCCTTTGTGCACCATCAACAACTACTGACAGCAGATGAAATGACAACTGTTGATAACCAGTGCAGAAATAAAATTTTCTGAAAGTACAAGGAGCAGAAGTTGAATTTCCAAACTATTATCCTGATCACAACATTATGTCTCCAGATAAAATGTTACTATAAAACTACAGCAATCATTTATCTGATTGGAGACCTTCATTATTATTTGTAGTGCTAAGACCCTCCACCATTATTTAAACTTGGGAATGTTAAATTCTGCATAGATATTGATAAACACAAAAGGCTGCTTATTCTGTCTGCAACAGCTTTTGGCCTTCTAAAGAAGTATATTAGCATTAATAGCCACATTCTTAAATTCCATTTTTTAAGGAAATTTAAGGCTTATCATGATAGGTTTTCCTTTGTTTGGGGGTCTAGACACCACTGGTGTAATGTGTAAACCATTAGGGAGTTCACTGTTCCCTTCACTTTGCTAAATGGACACAATACCTTAATGGGAATGTTTGGAAGCATCCATAGGCAGATCAAATTGGCACATTACAATACTTTTTCCAGCCTGTGCATTAAGTTCATTAACTTTTCTCATTTGAATTACAAATTTCATTTCTCTGATCAAGATGAAGACGTGGCTCTCATTTACAAGCTCAGATTTTTGCTGTGTTAATGTTTTACAGGGAACGATAAAGTTAATGCAGCGGAGAGACATCATGTCACCCCTATTGGTAGACAATTATAGATAAGGTTCCAAATTCCAATAATCCTGATGGGAGGCACACAGGAACTTCCATAGAAGAGTGACAAAAATATTAAGCAGAGAGGCCAAAAGGCTAATCAACCCTCTTAGAAACATTCACACTTGTCACAACAAGAACACACTCTGCAAAACCAAAATGTGTTATTTAATTTAATTTCATTTAATGAGCAAACATGGCCCTATTCCCCTTCGCATTGATCATTAAATTGCTAATTAAAACCTCTTAGAAAAGTTTAAAGTGTAAACAAAACACTTCTTTAATTTTATTATATTGTACTTAGGAGCGTTAATAAAGCTTTGGAAGAGAATTGTATCCTACCAAAACTTCCTTCTAACTTCATCACTTCACATAAAATATAGGGTTATGCACTAAGGCACAGTACACGTCTTCCAAGAAAGTTTAAAACAATCCTTCAAGAATGTGTTAAGAACCAAAATATCCAAACCTGGGTGGTTCTCACCTTGAATTCACTTATTCAAGAAATAAGCCTGGGCAAACTCCATGCACAGAACTATTTATGATTTCAAGAGTTATTAAAAGAAGAATAGATATTAAAATCTTACTCGGACTTTGACAGTGAAATAGAAATAATGATAGAAGTGATATCCAGGCACTTAACTTGGAGGTAACTCTCACATTTTTGGTTTTCCTTCAGAAGCAGCAAATACAAAATGCTTTTAAATTCCAACATTCATTTCTCATTTCAGTAAGCATACACATTCCTCTTCAAGGCCATGCCATAACAAGATCATGATCAATTATGTTAAACTAGTGGCAGCTGCAACAATATCTCCCCAAATACCTCAGTAATTCTCAAACTCTTTCAATACTGCCACTGAGGCCACAATTTCTATAGTTACTAATAGCAGATCCATGATCCTGCTCATAGTATGCATTTGCTCCAGTCCAGCATGGACACACAGGCAGATTGCTGCTAACTCCACTACAGCACACAATATGAAGCCTACGCTGGCCATGGGCTTTCATGCCAACTGTAGGAAGACTGACAATATGGCATAATGCCTGCTGCTGTCACGTTCACCTGTCAAAAATGTTTGGATAAATCTGCATTAGCAGCATAAGTTTATACCTAATCTGCACTTCTGTCACGTGGCATCAGAGTTTTTGAACCAGTAAGAGGGACCCTCTTACAGACAAACTCGTAGCTCTCTTCTCGGTGCCTCGTACATCTAAAGAGCGTATGTAAAACCCCTTTCCCAAACATCGATGGAAAATCTGCTAGTGTCTTCTCCTGAGGTTAAGCACTGTGACTTTCAGGCAGCCTGTGTTGCTGGGTCCTTTTCACATATGTCCACGTGTATAAAAGACCTGTCACAACCTAGTCCAGTGTGAGTAACTACCAAATACTATATATAGCAGTAACAAGGAAGGTTAATTTGTTCAGAAAAATCACACTTGACTGCTCTCTCACACTCTCTTTCATAATCAAGGGTACTAATTTTGAATTTAATTTTAATTTCAAAGTAGCTAGACTGGCCCCATTTAAATTCAAAGCAAGAGGTATTTAAGATCATCTCCTATTGTGACTAATAAACTTTGGCTCCCTTAACGCAGATGCATGGAGGCGTAAGGGGAGAGACAGAGGGAGAGACAAATGTCAGTGGAAATTAATGTGCATAGGATTGCATACTGTTCAAAATCAGAATTTCAGTAGGAATAAATGACCTTTGTTAATTGATTATAGATTTTTTTTTAAATATATGGCATTATAAAATACTGAGCAGAGGGCGTTATACTGCAATATAAGTCACTCCGCTGTTACACTTTCGTCTATTTTAAGTTGGTGGATTAATAAGTGATGAAAATCCTCTGCTCAAGACTTCAGCTGGTTTTATTATATTTTCTGACTAGTGGGAATGGTCAATTCTCACTCATATAATATTCATGGGTGTTTGATTTTTAATGGGGAGTTACATTTGCAGTCTTTTGTGGAGGTTCTTCATTCCCAGAGAGTCAGTTTGAAGACAGAGAAAACGGCTGGATGCCTTTAAAACAATTAAGATGAAGCTAACATGTATAATATAAATAAAGGGAATGGGGAGGCCAAGGATTAAAAGGATATTCACTGTAAGTTTGAGTAGTTACCTACTTATAACATTACCCATGTTCTCCTACCCATATATAGCTATGCATATGCATTTAAGGAGTATTGCTTAGGTGAGCTGTTTTCTTTTCAAATGGAAGAATACAAAATACCAGACACACGCTTGCATCAAAGTTATAACTAGCAAGATGTAGAAGTAATATTTCCACTCTGCCTTTGCAAACTCTCCTCTTTCTTTCCATTAAAGATACACCAAAAATTATCACCTTCACTAAACAAAGTCTAAATTAATACAATTACTAATGTAAATATTTACAGGTACACCACCATTTGTTTGACCAAAAGAAATCATTTAAAATCCTTCATGATAAAGAACTTAATGTCAAACTTTTTTTTCAATGGGATTTAAAAAACATTTAAGCCTCAAGAGAAAAACTATAGGAACTGACCAAGGGCATTTGTTGTGTTTTCTATCTAGACTCAATTAAAAAAAAAAAATCTACAACAAAATCAACATGAGCAAAATATTGTATGAATATGCATACAAGATTATTTTCAGAAATAAGGGAATATTTCATTATTCTCAAGGCATTGTGTTTTTTTCTTTTAGACAGAGAAAACTACCACACACCAGAAACAATACTCCTTTAGAATTGCTTGTGACTTTTTTTGAGATCTGCATAGACTTTTTACACTGCTGCTCCCAGCTCCCCACGAACAAGCCAAAGCCTTCAGTAATAAATCTCTTTAGTAATTATCAGTTAAGTTAGAAACATTATGAAGGAAAAATTCATGGTAACACATAACCTACTCAACAAGTGGTTCCAACAAAGCAAAGTACATGATCTTCATTTCACTGCCCAGTGTACCGAGGTGTGCAGTAGTGATTTATTTGAGTTACACAGCAAAACACATAGGCATTTTTTCTGGCCCACTTGAGCCTTCAAAACAGAGTTCAGGGCCAGAACTGGAGAAGAACACAGGTATCTTCTTGCACTGAGCTTATTCTGGAGAAAAGAGGAAAATACTGACTCTTAAAACACCCCCAAATCATCAGATACTTGTGATGTGTTAATTGAGATTGGGGGAGGTAAACTATGAATTTTCTATATAAGACTGCATTCATAAGCTTAACATATTTGGTAAATCAACTGTAACAGCATTCCCTGTCAATTGTGTGTCTATATTTAAGTTGTTTTACATTGCTCCGTTAGCAAATGAAGCATTATAACATTATGCTGGGTTTGCACTTTCAAGCAAGGAACAACTCTTGTGATATAGATACAAAAATCCAATTCAAAATACATAATTATTATTATGACCATCATGTGTCGTGTTTTGTTGTTTGTTTTTTTTTTTTCCCCTCAAATCCTAAATAAACAGCTCAAAGCCTCTGGGACCTGCATGCCCTAGACAGTCATGCTTCACTGGCTTTCTGAAGCCAACCTCTTTCAAAGACCACATGCTACAATGCTGTGTGAAGTAGACTTGTAATTACCAGGCTCCCCCAGTCCAGAGTACTCTTTCTTTTACTTGTGTAATCAGTTAACCATTCAATCACAAAAGATGCTTTAATAATATTTTTACATGGCCATAATTTTTTAAGAAACTGAGAAACCCATACATTTCATCATCTGCTGAGAAAAGAAAGTATATACTATAGTGATTTCAGCCCAGAGGGGAGTTATGTCTAACTTGCACTTTTTAGTTAGCCATTGCTAACATGTTACTGCTGTGCAACTACATGATAAATATCTGCAAAGAGTATTCATTTCACATTTCTGAAAATGTATTCTTCTCTATACATTCATTTCTTAGAATTCTGCCCTTGATGCCCCTTGAATGGGAATACTGGAAGGTTTACTCTGGGGGAAGGAGTCTCACATGGAAATTCTCGTGAATTTATGTTGACACACCACATACAACTATCTACAACCCAGAGTTGTAGTTAGGAAGACAAAGGATCCCATGTTTCATTTTCAATATACATCTGCTACTGTCTAACCAGAAAGCTACTTTCTCTGCATCCTGTGATCACCTACCTAGTAGCCCCAAACTTTCTCTGTTTTACCTGTTTCTCTCAGTATTGGACAAATTGTTGACGCGCTTACTTCGACCCTTTTTCTGCTAAAGGCAATGATAAAGATGCCTAACGAGATCAGCAATGTAAGAGTAAACTCTCTTTAAGTATACTGGAGTTTGGTTTCTCATGCTCACAGACACATCCATTAATTCTGTTCATGAACTGATAAATCATTATCTTAAGTGTAGTGACATTTTCTGGCCCACTACTCATATTAGAAGGATGCTCCAGAGCAGAACACTGCTGGGGATTATGATCAAAACATGACAAAATATAACAGAAAAATACCAGCAAGTTTTTCATGAAAGCAGTTACTAACGCCACACTGAAAAGAATATCACAGTTCCCTGTGTTTCTCCAACTGATGTGTAAATGAGCTCTTAGGTGAAAAACAATAGAAAAAATCCTGACCACACTTAAGACACATGAAAATGACTTACCCTGCTGTGACAATACATGAGTAATGTATTCGGTTTTTGTGTGGGTCTACATGTGTTGGTACATACAAACGTGACATATGCACATAAATTATGATTACACACATGTACATGCGTATAATTGTTTTTAAAACTAATTAATAATGATCTTCTGTTGGTTATACTCATATTATGCTAATTTATACAGCTATAGAGAGAGAAGGAGTCCTGCTGGATACTATCATCTTTGTCACAGGAGAGTTCAAGCACTGTGCCCTCCGGACTATCCTGAGATTTTTTTGGTGTTTCTCCTGTGTTTTGGCTGAAGAAAGTAGCAGGACATTGTGGAAAACTGTGTCATGCAACTGATCTTTCAGTCAAATGGGCTGAAAGATTGGAATATGAAGGAACAAAAGAAATAATGATGAGAAAATCTACTGCAAACTATGATCATTATGCCAATTAAATTCCTATTAAACTGTACTTTAGAAGCTTTTTATCCTTTAAGACCACGTAAAGACTGCTCCCTAGAACAACTTGTGTGAGTGCTAGCTACTGTGGACAAAGAAGGATTCAAAAGAAAAGAAATTCTTTTTTTGCCTATCCTTCCAGCAGACCTTGGAGAATACATTTCATGCTGAAGAACTTGCCAGAGCCTCTTGAACTCAGAATACAAAGCAGGATTTTAATGGAAAATTAAATTTCACCCCAAGTAGTGAGCTACAGATTGATATTTGCTCTTACTCAAAACCTCATACACAAAGCTGGGGTGTACACTTTGCATGTAAACTACAGTATTACCCTCCCCTTTCTAAGGTAGACAGATTCTAGGGGAATCTAAGATTGATTATGTAGTCTCTGGATGTTAGCCTATCAATTCAGGCACACAAAGTCAGACTGTATGAAACCCTCACAATGTCTCCCAATAGACAATCTGCCCAACTCCCATAACACTGGTCAACATCTACTTTTCAAAAGAGAAGTCTATGATGTGCCAGGCTTTTTACTCGGCTTTCCTTACACCTGTCTTCCCTCTCTCTCCCCTTTTCTAATCATTTCACATCAAACCCTAAACTGTCAAAGACACACAATACTTAAAACTAATCCTTCTCAGATATTTTAAAACTTAAAGCCACACACCACTCTCCCACGATGGCAGCTAAAACACATCCAAGATCTGGATTTCCATCCAGGTCATTATGACAGCTGGAAACGCACAGAACTTCTTGGGTACTCATGTTTTGTTAGTGCCAATACCCTTCTGAAGCAGAAACACTTATTTTATTAGCACTATGTCGAATCACGCATTTGCATACTATAGGTGGTAGTAGGTGCTATGTGACTAAATTAGATTTGAATTATTTTGAATTTTGTGTTATCAAAGAGTTACTAAATTCATTTTCCCCTTCTTAGAATGACTGAAATTTGTTAAAAACACAGAATTTAAAAGAAAGAGAAGAGGCTGCATCGAAGACACTTCTGGGGAGTGTAAAACTCCTATGGCAGGAAGAATGGGAATGCATAGTGCTGCTTTTCTCATCCATTAACCCATTAATATTCCTATTTCATAAGTCCTGCTCCTGCCAAATAGCCATGCGACTTGCAAAATACTGAACACATACTTGGGTGAACCTCCCCAAAATCTCTGACAATGAGTGGCATCAGAGTAGGTGGGAGATTAATAAAACACTACACTGTTCAATGCATTGCTGCAAGTTATTTATTCCCATTCTGATACTGCATGCATGAACTGCCACTGTTTGATGAATCACTGAGGAAAATGGGATCTGACAAACAGCTCCTCTTTCAGCAGCTGCGTACTATGACAGCATCAATAGAAAAACACATCATTGGTTCTAAAATGCCACATTTTTACCATTTACATTGAATAAGACATAAAACTCTTTAAGGCAAGCGGCACTATGTTATCATTAAGGCCTGTTGACACTATGGAGGGTGTGCTTTGAACTCTATTCTATCATCACTCTTAATCTGCAACTAATCGCATTCCACTCCAAATAGAGGGAAGGGCCGTCTGCATGTTGACAACAGTGCCAGTGATGAAGTATTGCACCCTTTAAAATCTCATTTACAGATTGGTTTCATTACCACCCACAACTGGCATGGATCCATGAGGGAACACACCTGCTCTCATTAGGGCCACGTGATGTCTGCTGTTAACAGTATTACCATGCAAATAGGGCGACTCGAATATGAACACTCTGGAAACTATCTTTATCTTTCTCCTGATTGGCTTTTCTACCTTCATTTTGGGGAGGTAACACATACGCAATCTGTTGATTACTCCTAGAATTTACTGATAGGTTTTACTGACAGTTTCACAGCTATGGACTTTTACTGTACTCTTTGGCTTCCCTCTTCCATTATGCAGCATTTCCAATCTTCTCCGAATGGATAAATGTTTATTATTTTCTACTGCAGATGAGTCCCTTATGCTAGGCAGTCTTCAAAAGGTACTGGCTGAAAAACTGAATTCCAAACAAAATTATTTAGATGTATAGAGAACAATTATTTTTCCTATGAAGGTTGCGAGTGTTTAGCATTATGGATCCATAATATCAAAACAGGGACTGTTGTTTCCATACATCTATAGCAGTCAGAATATGTGTTGAAGGCCCATTAGTAATAATAAATAAATTCAGCACACTTAACAGCTTTATTGACATTACATGCAATCCAAATGCTGAGGTCAAATCATGGCTGGCCTTACAGAGTAGCTACTATACCTGCTACTTGGGTAGAAGATGGATGGAGTATAGAACATCCTGAATTTCCTGTTCCAGGGTAATTAAAATAAATATTTTATCATAACAAAACCCCAGGTCTGGTGTGTTTATTCAAGTATTGGTTAGAGAGAACTTCATTTGATTGCAGCTTGACAAGAGATAATACTTAGCCATAGGAACAAAAATGTTATCAAAAATCGTTATTTTCCTCTGAGAACCACCATTACACAGCACGTAAATATAAAGTAAGCTTGCTCATAATTTGAGGGAATCATTACAAATTCATGTAAAAAGTACCATTATAGGCTAAGAAATTGAGTATCCTTCCACCTCAGAGCAACTCAGACATAGTTTTACTAATCATACACTCCCAGAACCTTGCTTTTATGACATGTATCATGTACCATGTAAAGGTATCTCAAAACTATGACATGTCATATCAAACACCTTTTCAGCAGAAAGATATATCAGGGGTGCAAATCAAAACATCTAGAAATGCAGGTGATTCCAGCCTAGATACTCCATAACTACAGTCTTTCCAGCTGTAAGTCCATAGCATGCTATTCTAATTATAGATTCAGCTTTCCGCTTTGGATTCATATACAAATCCATGTACATAATGGCTCAAATGTACAAAATCCATGTACATAGTGGCTCAAAATCCATGTACATAGTGGCTCAAAAATAAATACTGAATTCTACCTTATGAAGTCAACCTGCACGTCATCACTTGCAAACTGGATTTTTATTTCAGCTTACATAAGCAATCTATGTGTTTGCATGAATGTGTGTGTGAGCAAAAAAACCCTAGTTTAAAGTTGGTTTTCTGTATTATACTTAATCCTCTTTGGCAAAATCAAGAATAGCATAAATGTTAAGATTTATGTATTTGAAGTGATAGTCCTCCTTTTTTTCCTGAAATAATATGGCACCCTTTTTATATTACCTGAATACATGAAAGAATACATGTGTCGTTTCAGTTAAAGGGGCTTATTGTGGTTCTTTTCAGTCCACCAGGCATCAAGACAAACAAAATAAAATGTTCTTAAATCTAAACAGGAGTATCTATTTAGCTTAAATTTATTTTAAAACTGCTTTAAGTTAAATTAATAAAACTTTGCTATATATGTAAGGCCCATATGAGTCCATATAAACCAACATCTACAATAGGAAAAAGAGACAAGGGGAAAGACATAACAGAAAAGAATCAACATTAAGAAAGTCAACTACTTGGGCACTTTGAGTTTAATATTCTACAAGCGTTAGTTAATCCTTAAAAAGGTTTATGCTCATTCTCTAGTTGAATTAACTGAGATTGTTTATAAACAAATCTTTCTTTAAATTTTTTTATTAAACTGAAATAAAAAGCTGAAAATTGTCATCCCTGCTGGAACTCCTGCAGATTTCCTTGGAATTTCACCCAGGTTTCCAGCCAGTCAGCTGCACTAAAAACCCATCAAGAAACCTACTTCGCATATTAAAGCACCGTAACACTCCTTTTGAATAGATTGAGGTAGCACTGAGCCCAGAAACAAAAATCAAAAATCCACCTCCTCTCTCCAACTCCAATCTTTCAGAAGTAAACTTGCAGCCGTGCCATGAAATGATGGAATTTTAGAAATTCTCCATGGATATGCAAGTGTCCCCCCTTTAACCAGCTCAGCCCTTGGATATGATGATGCATTTTACTGGACTCTTAACACAGCCTGGCTTGCAGTGCACAGCAAAAGGATTAAGAGAGAGTCAACACATTATTTATGATACAGTGCTGCAGAGAACCACAGCTCAGAATGAGCTGTTGCTAAACTCACAAATACATGGCATCTGTTTCCAACACCTGTTCTCCTAACAATACTCATTTCTTGTCCATAAACTCTCCTAAAATCTTGCCGTTAAAGTTCACATGACCTTTAAACTATGAACAACTTTTGAAAAAGTTAAATTTTCACACAGGAAACATTCCTGTTCTTTAGTTAGTTCTTAGCCAAGATAGGCAACACTGATACTATGGCCAGAATCTCTCTTTCATTGCAGGCAATGAATTGGAACATTGTAAGTGCAGATAGGTTATAGCAATGTCATCCTACTTTATCAGTCCTTATTAGAAGGGTCACTTTTAAAGCATATTTCTGCTAAGGCATTTAAAAAACAATAATTAATAAATAATAATTAAAAAAATACAGCAGGCAATTTTATACAAATTCACAGAAACTTTTTTATCTAACTATATTCAATTCTAAGACTTTTTTTTTTTTTTTGGTTTGGTTTGTGAAGTTTTTTTAAGAGAATGTTAAAAAACTTAATCTCCCCACTAAAATAAAAATGAATCTATAAAACCATCAGAATATAAGCTGATATTGAGCCAGATAAACTTTAGTATTAATATTATGTGTGGTTTGTGTTTGTTTTTTTTAAAAATGATTCTTCAGATACATAAAAAACTACATTTCATTTAGTTTTGTCAGAAATTCGCACATGTAAGTATGTGACTCAAAAGAAAACATAATAGGTCAGGTAGGCCTCTTTCCTTCAAGGGGTTGATGCTTGTCACTCAACAGAATCAGAATAAACACACAAACTTCCCAAGTAATCAATCCCAGGAACTTCCCCAAGTCTCCTGATTCTCCAGTGTGTGTCCCCCCACCTCCTCCGCCCCAGCTGCCACTCACACCTTCGCTCCCATGCAGCAGAAAAGATGAGTATCCATTCCTTATAGGATGGCACTCAATAAAAATCCGCTCAATGCAAGATTTTTTAAAAAACAATATTGAAACACAAAGGCCTAGAAGGAAGAAAATTCCGCATGGAGTTTTTGCCTTGGTTTTCAGGTAGATTTTTGTTACATGAGGAAGCCCCTTTAAACATATTAAGTAAGAGTACTGCTAAACTACATACAAAACTTTCCATAGTTACAGGGATACTTGTTTATGCAGTGATACCCTCTCAGACTTGCCGGACACATCACACAATTTGTCAGAGAAAATCCTTTGCTTTTTTGACAGAGTACATGTTGTGCTGTATGTAACTACAAGGTACACAGCCTCATAGAACAATATAGACCAAGCATAAATCAGAATAGAGTCAATGTACCTGCCCAGATTTACAAAAGCCACCAGTCTGACCCCGTCATTTACTTGCTGCTTTAAGCAGCTGAGTTTCTATAGCCACTTGCTATAATGACACAGCAAGCATTTGGTGCCTACAAGAGTATTCAAAACGCAACCTAGTGTGGCTAAGAAATGGGCCATATATAGTCCTTTTCTGCTGATGAACAATTATGAAATGGTAGTTTTACAGATATATCCTTGTTCCTTCCCCAGCTCCTTTGGTGGGCCTTATGCAGTTCCTATACAGTGGATTACAGAGCATCTTTTCTTTCTGCATTCCCCTTCCTTCCATATGAGGCACACTGGGAAAACAATATTTCTCAGCCCTCTGCATTTAAAACTAGATACTTTTAAGACCTCAAAGGCCTTAGCACCCAACTTGCATTTTGAAATGAAGATTCTCCCTATTTCTCCTAAACTGGTCTAAAAATCCCACCTCTAGAGTGAGTGTTGTGTGTGTGAGAGTGTGTGTGTGTGTTAATTCTAATTAATTTTTTGGCAGCAGATGAAGCAGTTTTAGGCATAGGGTTATAAAATGCAACTCTCTTTCCAAGAGAAGTAAAACAGACAGTCTCATTCACACTTTTGCCCTTTGCAAGTCACACAATCTTCAATCATTTATACGTCTTGCGCTCACCGCTTCTGTGAAATATAAACAGATGGGTTCTAAATGATTTTTCACAGAAATGGAACTTCCATTTTCAGAGCTGACTACCTGCAATATATTCTTTAGAATGCTGCTCCTGAGAGCTTAAAAGAAAAAGATCTTGATACATCCCCCACTTCATTTCTGCCAACCACATGCTTTTTCTTATTCAAATCCTCCCTTAAAATCAACTGCTTTCATTAGTTCCACATTAGAGCCTCTCTGGTGATGTCTGAACAGTCCCTCCTTTCCGTAATGTGCTTTTTAAAATTTATATAAATATAAATACAGTAAAATAATACCATATATTATATTGTATTATATATTATATAATACAATTTTAATGCAAAATACTGTATGAGCTCTTTTATGTTTTGGTAAGCATTATTTATATTTATGATGCTATCTAAACATTTAACAGGACCTGTAATAAAACCGACGTGTGTGGAGGTTTTGAAGGGAATAATTATTATAAGATTTAAAAGAAATGAGCAATACAGTAATACTAGGGACTAGACAGCACATTTTGTGTAGTGCTCTGTGTTGTAACAGTACATAGGAGGTTATGATTCTTGTAGGTATTGTAGACCTGTAGGTATTACCACAACATAAACAAAGCAGCTTAAGAATAACATTAAAAGGTAGATTTATAACATATCAACACAAACAACTTTATTGCAGAGTACATTCCTGCAACCGCTACCAACAGAAATCTCAAGAAAAACTCTGGCATAATTATTCTGTAGAATTTCACTTGACATCATGACATCTTATTTTGGTATCTAAGCAATTACATCTATAAATTCCTGTTTACTAAGACCTGACTTCATCACCAATGGACAGTCTAAGACTTCAATGTTGGCAGTTGTAACTGCCCGTTTGCCAATAATTTGAGTAGTGACAGGGCTGACCAGCACTTGGACAATACAGTCATTACAGCAATAGTGACTACTAAGTAATGATTGATAGCAAAAGTATTGGGAAGCAGAAAGAAAGTCAAAGAGATGAATGAAAACGTAAAGATGAGTGGGAAGGAGAGAAGAAAGGGCTTTCCTAAACAAAGCCCCACAGTAATACCTACTGCCATTCTCTGGCATTTAAAAGGCTTAACAGGGAAGTTGATGAATTCATGACATTTATAGGACCTGACAAAAGGTAAGCTGTGAATAAGCAGCAGGTGGAAAACCGAGATGGACCAGCACTAAACCTTTAATTAAATATATAAATAATTTGTAACAAATTTCAGAAGGTCATTCCTCCCCACCCCCTAACATACAGTTCATCCGTAACATACTAATTATTACTTTATCTTCTTTTATCAACCTATTGAATACATAAGTCACATTTAGCATTACAGCATCCTTTGTGTATCCATCCCTCAGGCCAAACTGGGCACCTTTTTACGCTAAGAATCTCCTCTCTGAGCCTCTCTTTGCACATTCCTGCCTAAGGGCAGAGTTTTATCATAACCCCCAGTTAAATTTACTGCCAAATTCAGGTCTTGGTCACCTCAGTCCTAGTGAGTTTCTCTGCCCTGTGTCCTCCAGTTTCTCAGCCCCACATCTTCCCCTCTCTTGGACCAATACAAGCACTTCTGTAACCTGTTCAGAACCAGCCTGGGAAGTAAACCAGTTTAAAAGTGATCTGGCCAAACTTCTAAATTTGGCTAAATACACACATGGACTCACCTGCCAAAGAGGATTTTTAATCTAGATTAGTTCCCCAGTCTGGAGGAACTCTCTGGCTATATAGTTTTTCTGACATTAGAGGGGATCAGTGTAGGTCTGGGGAAACATGACAGGGAACAAGGAGACGACAAGATGAGACAACTTTGACTGTTTATGCTGGTTTACAGACTTTGGGAAAAATAAGGCTTAAATCTCTGTACACCAAAATAGTTTGGAAAATATAAAGTGTCACATACCAATAAGAGTTTCAAAATTAGCGCAATTACACCAGTGCGGTCCATCTCAGTGACTACAAGATTTTAATGTCCACCCTCCTCCTAACTTACACAAATTCTCCCTGTGGGAACCAATCTTGCTTGTTATGATAATCTTAATCAATATCTTAAGATTTTTGAGTTAAATTCCGGTAGTGTCTCCATGATAGGAGTACATTTCGTATAAGGGCACAGAATCACGAAGCAAGACATAGTTACACAACATTAGTGCTGAACCAGTAACAACTCATCAAATAGATACCATCTGCCTCCCCCCAAAGAGCACAGAGCTCTCATCTTATACTCTGAATACAGATCCAGTAATAGTAAATGCAAAACCATAGCCTTGAGGCATCTCATCTACAAACACTCGGGAATAATACACTTAGTGTACCATCCTTCTGGAAAATACTTCAAAAGCCTGGGAGAATTTTCCCTGTGAGGTGGAAAACGTCCTCCCTTAATGCATTCTGCAGCATGGAACCTCCTACTATAGTGCGGTGCCAAAATTACAGCAAGGGAAGGGAGAACAGATTGTGGAAGAAAAAAATGCATGGCAGAAAGTTATTCCAAGTGCCTGGATGGGTTCAACAAAAGCAGCTACAAGTTCCACAAATTACAGTGTTACCTTATTAAGGACTCTACTGAGACCCATGGGGTACATGCTCCATGCTCAGCTCCTCCAAGCCTTTTAAAACATGGAACTCGGAATCAAGGCATCAGCATTTATTTCTTGATAAAGCAGTAACTGCTGACAAAATTAATAGAAATAAGAGCAAATTACTATAAATAATGATATTCATAACAGAGTACCTCTTCACCAGTTTGAAAAATCATGTTGTTCTACCAGCTGTATATAGGTAAGTTGCATATAGGCCTGACAGAGGATGGTTACAAAGCAGGAGGGGGATGCGTGTGTAAGCAAGGGCAGAAAATCCTGCCTAGCAGTGAGGAGTAAAGTGTGTGAAACAGCCCTGTAAGCACGAAGATGAGAGGAAGAGGAGGGGGAGGAGGTGCTCCAGGCGCCAGAGCAGAGATTTCCCTGCAGCCCATGGAGGGGATCATGGTAAAGCAGGTAGATGTGCCCTGAAGGAACTACAGCCAGTGGAGAGCCCACACGGGAGCAGGTTTATCCTGAGGACTGCAGCCCGTGGGAAGGACCCACGCTGGAGCAGGGGAAAAGCAAGAGGAGGAAGTAGCAGCAGAGAGGAGCCATTATGGACTGACCACAACTTCCCATCCCCCATATCCCCTGCAGTGCAGAGGGGGGAAGGTAGAGGAGTTGGGAATGGAACGAGGTTGAACCTGAAAAGGGAGGTAGGGGGAAGGTGTTATTTTAAAGTTTTGTCTCTTTTTCTCGCTACCTAAATCTATTTTAACTGTCATAATTTAAATTAATTTTCCCCAAGATGAGTCTGGTTTGCCCATGATGGAAATTGGTAAGTGATCTCCCTGTCTTTGTCTCAACCCATGAGCTTTTCCATCCTATTTGTCTCCCTGTCCGGGAGCAGATTGAGGAGGGGACTCGAGAGAGAGGCAGGGTGGGCATCTGGCCCTTTAGCCAAGGTTAACCCACCTCAGTGTTTTTTAAAGATATCTAAATAACAAATGACAACATACGATGTAATGGCTATACACATTCTGTGACAATAAAACACAGATTATGAACTTCTATAGGACGAATTCATTAAGTTATGTATTACAAAGAATGAATGTATTGAAACAGAGGAAGGATCACAGGCCACTAGGTTTGTGATACTGGATCAATAATTTGCAACCTACAGTAGGAGAGATTTTCTGAACCTAACAGAATGACTGCAAAGGGAGCGCAATCTGTTCGATCAATAATCCACAATTCAAAATCGTTTGGTAACATTTTTACTTAATAATCCATATTTTTAAATGTTCTTAAAGTCACTGTGATATAATCTGCTGTCCAGAAGGATTTTTTTCTTCCCAGTTTGCTTCAAGATTTATAAAATATTCGACTGTACTCTTGTGGAAAAATAGGAGGGATTTGCTGCAAACATCTATAGGAATAAGATTTAGCTTTTATTTAAGAGTGTTTAAATAAGACAGCATATTGCTTTTCTTTCAGATTGGTAATAGGCCATCTTCATAAGGAGAAAATGAAGAGGAGCATGGGAGAGAATTTACCATTTCACGAAGGCACTGTGGGCTCACCTCTCTGCATGCCACTCAATAACTTCATATTAAGTCATAAAAAATTAAAGGCAAAAATACATGTTGCTATCAATTATGTTTTTATTAAAACTAACAGTATTAGGAATAAATCTATTTAGATTGTTAGAATACCGATATTGAGGGCTCAGAATCTGTTCTGGAACAACTGAATAAATACAAGAAACTGATTTAAGACTACAAAAGTATGGCTGTCACATCTCAAACTTCTGCTAATTTGACTTCTCCTAGCAATATGTTAATAAGTATAGCACACTATTGTGTATATCTTCCCTCACAGCCGGACAGATCAGTCAAATATTTGTTTAACACTAGGACTCCTATGTCATCTAATTGATCTTCCATTAACGCTTTTCCAGCATATGCCAATACTACCAACAATTTGGACAGTTACTACAGGTGCTATTTTCCCCCAAATGTCTTTTGATAACAATATTTTATTTCTTTAACTTCCTAACCACCTAAACAGTTGAAGTTTAGTCCCCATAAACCAGAATCACCTCAAAGACTATTCCCTTACAAAGGAAAAATAGCCTCCTGACACATTCATGCCAAGTAAGATTTTAGAAAAGAGTAAAAGCATTGTTTAGTGGGTTTTATGGGTAATGGGAGTTTACTAAAACACACACACGCGTTATATCAATGTCAAACAACCTTTGAAACAAAAACTTCATTCTTTTCCATTTCTTTCATTGTCTTAAAATTAAATTCTCCTTACACTGACAAATAAGCAGTCAGTGTCTTAATGCTGTCTGAAAGTGGTGTCAATAAATGCATTCAGAACTCAAGAACAAAAAGCAGAAATTGTCATAGAGCACAAAAACTCTCAGCACTAAACACAAGCACCACTTTCTCTGAGTCCCACTATTTCAACATTCAGAATATTCTAATACTTAAAAATTCTTATTTGTACCTTTAATAATCCAATAATCGACTGCAAAGATTAACGGCACCTGCTTAAATGGTTTACTGGTGGGTTGCACCTCAGTTAAGAGGATAAGGGTGGAATAATACCAGAGTCTGAAGAACCTGCTTATCTCCCAAATTGTGAAGTTGAGATTCAATTCAAGATGGTCAATGAGGCTTACGGCATGAACAAGTTTACAGTATGAACAAGCCAGCAAGTACTCTAATTTATACAAAGAGCTAAATGTCAGAACCCAAAAAGCATAACAGATACAATTTTTAAAACCATCTGCATTACCTTTTAGGCTGCTCCACACATTAATATTGCCTCTACTCTTATTTTGTAAGCAGCTAGACGATGATTAAGTTCCTGTACTTCAGTTCCCTATTAATAAAATTGAGCACAACTAGAAAGCACAACTGCAAGGTAGCCTCAGATGACTGAAAAATTAACAAAGTTTGTAAAATAAGCTTATGTGAATGTCCCACTCGACATGTAAAAAGGAAATCATGAGAGTGAATATAATGTATTCACTCCAATGATTATAATAATATTATTACTCTGTGAATGAACAATGTTTGTCAAAATTATAGCTTTATATGTTATGTCACAGGTAACTTCAGAACTCGCTTTTTGTCCTTGTATTTTATTTCCATTTTTAATAAAGAGGTATAAGGATAGCAGTTGAAGGCTTGCTACACTTTGCAACTGAAATCTATCATTTTGATCTCCCCCAAAACCAAGAAATATAAAACCGAGGTTTATTTTGTCAAATTTCTTTTCACCATATGTGACTAGTGAAATAATGAAATATGGCAAAAATGTAATCAAAATTTTAAACCTTCTATAATGAAGAATGAATACCTGACAACTCATTCAATGACTATAAAACCATCTGTGCCTCTGTACTACAATTAAAATATTTTATTTCCCCAAAATAAAAGCTTGAATAAACTTCTCAAGTATTCCATTCATGAGATTACTCACTTGATAAATGTTCAGTAATACACAGAATTTTGCTTGCAGACACAAAATACCTTCACAAGTAATGCTTTTGGCAAATGTAACACCAAAGATGATAAATGGAAATGTCACTCTAGATTTTGCCAGAGACATACAGACTTCCACAGTTTCTCACTGTGACATGACAATCATTTCAGTTAGCACAACTAAGATCAGAGGTGCTGTCCCCCACAAACATCAGAGTGAAATTTATGAGTTTCTTTAAACCATAAGGTTTAGTCAGGCTTCAAAAAAAAAAAAAAAAAAAAAAAAAAAAAAAGAGCTTGAAATAGTGATCTTTTGATCTGTTGTTTGTTTGGTAGTTTCATTTGCTTAAATAAACATTCTTCTGATATGCACAAGTCTGGTGCAATACAGACATCACTGAATCAGTTTCTTTCCATGAGGTCTTTCGACACCAGCCTCAATTCACATCTCACACTTTCACATGGAATGAATAAGTATCAGTATCTGGGTTAAAAAAGCTTGTATGTCCACAGTAATATAAAATGTAACTTAGAAATATCCTATGTTGCAAAACAAAGTTGCTAAATAATTAAAGATTAGCCTGCTGCCATTGAGATGAAAAGAAATACTCATTAACTTAATTAAGAGTTTCAGTTATGTCCAAACCAGAGTAAACAGATTAGAAGAATGATCTAGAACACTCATCTCTTCCTGAACTTTGATTTTTTTTTTACAAGATTAATCCAGTAAAAAGGGAGATAATATCAGCATGACACTTGTAACAAAGTAATCTATATCACCTGAAGAAACAAACAAAAATTAGAACTAAAAGCATCAGGAGAAGAAGCAGCTTTAATATTTTGCCTTTTATTATTACCAAGTCAAATAGCAAATTCACCTTCAGGTTAGTTGTTAAAAATTCTAAGAAATTCTGCATACCTGAAATGACTCTTTCTGATAAAGGAACACTGAATTACAGCCACTTCATCATTTCACTTGAATGTCTTCTACTTGTCTTCATAACTTCAACATATTTCTAGCTGAGATGTGTATGTAGCCCAACATTACGGAATATGTTTCCCATGGTCTCAAATAAGTGAAAATTAGAGTTACTATGGAGAGAATAGTATATACCCTTCCTAAGAGGCTATTGTACAGATTGGTACCAGAAAAAAAAAAAAAAATCAAGACTGCTATGAATAAAATATAAATGGAAATCTTTGTGTGAGCCCCAGAATAAAAGCAGAACAAAGATTTAAAAGAATGGTCTATATTGATAGTGAAGGGCATTATTCCCAGGACACTGCTCCCAGGAATAAGGTTGAGAAATGTGTTGTTTATGTTAAGACCAAAGATCTGTCCAAAGACCAGTTTGTTGTTGTCAGTCAAGAGAAACTGGCATCCCTTGTCTTGTGTGTCATGCACAAGTGATCATGATCAGACTAAGCAGACACAAACATCTTGGTTCGTTTGAGTATGCAGCTTTGAAGTACACATACAAGCGCATACAAACAACTTGCTTAAACATTTGGTAAATAAATATCACCTTCCCCTTCCATAAGACCTTGCACTGAGTTTAACTATACTATTTTTCCTACATTATCTTAATATGTACTTTACAAGTGCATTTGAAGCCATATGTGAAAGTAAATGGATCTCCACAACACCCCAAATTTGATCCCTAAAGGTAAGTCACTTTGGTAATTAAGCTACAAGTAGAGAGAAAAATAGATTAAATGCTCATCTTGTTCTAGCTGGTTTAGACTCCAACCAATTACTAACTGACAATAGAATAGTGAAAAATCCTAATTCAGCCTGAAACAGCTTTGACACTGTTTTCATACTCATTTCTTGAGAAGTTGGCTCATCTTTATGCACTTTATCTTCTACAAGCCATGAGTTCTTCTCTTTTTCAGTTAGGAAGTTGTCTCTGAAAATAGTCATCTTCCGGCAGGCCTGTTGACCTATATGAGCTCAAATGTGCTACAGAGATCTTAAAAGCACTGGCAGTTTTCTTTCTTTTCAATACCTTAACTTATTACAAATTTGTTAGACCTATATATAATGAAGTAATAGAAGGTATATAGTAAGGTAGACCTTGCTACAAAACCCTAAATTGAGACTGTGGGAGGGTGAGGTTTCAGTTAGACCAAATGAAAGTTTAAATCATTTACATGAATTTTGTATTTCAGATTCATGTTCCTTGTAATTGAGTACTAACATATAAAAGGGGATCTGCCTACAGGGAATAAAACTATATGAATGGTTAAAAACATCCTCTCTTCCCGCACCCCACCCCCACCCCAAGTCACCCGAGCTTAGAAGTTTTTAAATGATCGCTTTGTTAGAACCAAGGCCAAGAAAATGGTTAACTCTATATACTTCTATATAGAAGTTAACTCTATATATTAGCATACCTTCCAAGCTCCAAACTACTGTGAGACCAGACCTCTCATTCGTCTAAACGTGATGTATTCAAACCCTACGGCACGATATTAGTAATGTTAAGAGAAAAAGACAACCTCGTCCTAATACAGCAATAGGCAGCTGACACTGAGAGAAATCAGAAATAACAGTAGAAACCATGAAAAGATTTTTATACAATAGGCTTCAACCTATTGCTTGTAGTGAAGCTCTTGTTCTCAGTATGATTGCCAATGTTACCTATTTTCACTACTTCTGGATATGCAAGTCCATCGTATCTGACAAGCACATTACAGGCTGGTCGCCCCGAACTAGGAGTCCCACAAGAACAAGTGGAAACGATTCAGCATCCAAAAGAAAGTCACCTGTTGCTAACCAGCAAGTTCACTGTATTGCAGTAAACTCCTCAGCCTTCCTGAAGCCACCAGAGTCATGACAAGCATCCTGTATTTCTTTTTAGAATATTTATGTTGTCTCTTTTTTTGGTCTGCCCTTTTTTTTTTTTTTTTTTTTTTTTTAAATTTATTTATAGAAGATACCCTGGCAGCATCTGTTGCATTTTTTTTGGAGGTAGAA
Source organism: Phoenicopterus ruber ruber (assembly GCA_009819775.1). NCBI lineage: Eukaryota > Metazoa > Chordata > Aves > Phoenicopteriformes > Phoenicopteridae > Phoenicopterus > Phoenicopterus ruber. Next base: position 108,879,121 of record CM020215.1, read on the forward strand.
TCCACCAAGTACAAGTGCATGTAACAGTTGAAGCAGCATTGTAGTCTTCAACAGGTATGTATGCCTTAAAGGTCTTAAAACTGTAATTTTAATCTTGATAAAGACTAACTCACTTCAAAGTGTCATTTGGATTTTAAATATACCAAATAATCATATAAAATAATTTTTGGTGTTTGAAATAACCCTATGCTGGGGTGTTTGAAATAAACTAGATACTCCTCAGCTAGATATAATTTGGAAAGCCAGGCAAAAAGCCTCCTCTGTGAACAACATTCCTTCTCCTAAAATATGAATATATTCCCTAGCAAGACAGGCAGACAGTATCCTGGTAGGTAACATGATAAGCACAGTAAGTAAGAGTGACTTTACTTAATGAAGCAATCAAACTCTTAAGTAGAGATATTTTATACATACGGGGTTTATTCTGGTGTAATTTACTCCATGTATTTTATTTTATACTCTTTCTTCACTATTTAGTTTACCGAATGAGATAGGAACATGAAGCTGTGACGTTCTTGCAGATTTCTTTCCTTTGGGTCCCAAACCTCAGTCATCTCCAGATACACAACAGAAAACTCTGAGTTCTCAGGCACAAGCCTATAGAAATTACCTTGGTCTCTTTCCCCAGAAAGGCTGTATACTGTCCATAAAGGTGTACATTAACTATATTCACATTAGAACTCAAAAAAAGCAGTTAATATTTAGTGTCCATGTGATGCTGGGAAAAGTTAATGTTTTCGTCTTACAGATTGGTTATTGAAGCATAAAAAGGCTACAGCAGCCTTGCTCAAGGTCAGGAGGATAGCTGACAAAGCAGGGAACTGAAATTATGTCCATTTGCAAACCAGTATCTAGCCAAACTGTGACAAGACACTTTCCTGAAGACACTGAGAAAACCTGAAAATTTGTAGCTTTAGAAAAGGAGTTGATTTACATTCTGATTTTTTCAAGGTACATGCCTGCCCTAGATATCAGAATAAAGAAAAACCAATAACCCATAACATGTTTGTTTGCTTGTTTTTAATTAAAATAAATGAAGCAAATGTTCCTCTTTTGATTAAGTCTCTCTAGAAAATAGCTTATGATAGCTCAGATCAACTTTTTAAACATTATAAACATTATTTTCAAAGAAACCACAAAGAAGAGATATAAAAAAATCTGCAGAGCAAACATATACAGATACATTGCTGTAATAAGGTTGTTGTGCTATTAGCTACCCTTGTTAAAATGTTAATGAGTAGCTTGCCATAGGCTTGCTGAATTGCAGTTTATTTCTGAACAGGTCAGCATTTTACAGTCCCTACCCCTCTGACCCTGTTTTAGAGTACTTTATTCAATAGTTGAAACTCTTTTAATGAATACTGCTTCTTTTAAGTGAAATACTACAATGGAGCATGCTGCACACAAGGACATATTTAAAAATGTCACAGCTGGAAACAAAATAAATGTTTTTTTAGACTGGGTATTAAAATTAAGACGCTGAGGATTAACTTATGCACATTCTCACATGGAAAGATACTAAAAGTAGCCATCCCAAATGCCCAATTAGTTTTGAGATTTCAACCATTAACCTTTTGGTAGAATTCTCTCTGTAACATTGGTTGGGGACATCTGTTATTTTGCAACCAAATGTTATTAGAAAGATATTCGGATGCCCCTACTCCTACCCTCCTACAGCATTTAAGAATAGTAAGTTCCAGATGCGGCCTTGAACATTATTGAGGTACGCAGTAAGAGATGCATCTGAAAAACAAAATTATGATAATACAATTCAATTATAGTGGGGAAAAATAAGAATAATACTGAAATTTAATTACCTGGGCAGCTCTAACTGGGAGCTACTGTGACTTGGTAGCATATGCTCCTAAATCATAACTAAAAAAAAAAAAAGAGTCATGTGGTAAACTGACCAAGATTTCTTAAAGTATTTTCTTTGCAGGTAATTTCTTTTCTTAAGGGTCCATTCCTGTTGTTATTTATTTCTGTTGTAGTGTTTCACAGTGGACTGCATCCTTGGATGATCCTTGAATAAATTCCACTTGCATTAGATCTGTACATCTGCTCAGCCTGAGAACACATTGAAGGAGCCAAAACCATCTTCCAAAAGAGAGAGACTTCTAAAATGCAGTGTGTATACATTAATAACACACACCTCCGCTTTTTTTCGCCAATTATGCACAGAAAAAAGGAAAAAACACTAGTTTTCATGGATCCCATTCAAACAAGTCTACAGTTGTTTTTGAATTCTTCTGTAAAAAGAAAACTCAAAAACCTTCATCAGAAATTACTTCCCATCACCCACAAGACCTTTTAAACTACCTCTTTCATACATACGTATGTGTATAAATATACATCTGTACAGGTTTACATATAGAAAGAGGATGTTAACTTATTTTTTTCTTCTTTTCTATATTGTAATCTTCTAAATTTTCTTTTGTTCTCAATGCAAATGGTCATTGGTTCATCTTCTCTCACCCAGGACAGTTATGTCACATCACTTGACTAATATGCATGCATTTGCCACTAAAAGACATTTTAACTGAGAGCTGTCACATCCGTCATCTCCACTCGGGCTGGTTAAAATTTTTATCTGCCTTCTTGAATTAATTTCAGCTTGCCTGAGCCCAGCAGGGGACTTTAGAGTGGTTTAGTTAAATTCTTCATTTTGAAAAAGCATTTAGAGTCCTTCTATTTAGATTTTTTCTCTTGCATCTAATTTTTGTTTCACATTACTGAAACAATGAGGTAATTATACATGCAGTGAGGGGAGAAAGAAAAAAAAAAAAAGCAGACGGATGAGGGAAAAGAAATTAGCCAATTTTGACATTTTCCTGGGAAAGCATTTTCCCCTTGCTTTCCTGCTTTTTATGTGGTTCCCTGTTATTTCACAAATTATCTATAACCATAGTTAGATGTAGTTAAGCTAAAAAGAAAATATGCAGAATGTAAAGAAAAAATGAGAAAAGAGAACACTAATTGACAGTCAAAACAACCAGAGAAGGGAAGCGATAAACTAGAAATGAAAGATTCTGTCACCAAAATATTGTATACAGATCATGTCTGTGACAAAGCTGAATGTAACCAAGCCAATAATCTATCCTTCTTAAAGCACTGCTTCAACAGTTGCTTTTTAGGCAGCAAGCACATATATTGGTAGGTGAGGAAGCTCAAGCTGTGAATTGGATGGGAGGGACGTTAGAGGCTGAGTAATAGTAGTAAAGGACCTAAATCTATTGAAAGATGTATAAAACAACAGCGACCTGTGGGAATTTATACCCCATGACCAGTACTGGACTCTTGATAAATACATTGGTCTTATGTTAGAGATCATCAGTGCATCTCTGTACATTTTGAACATGCTAATAAATACTATAAAAGCTCACAGGGAAAGTAATCCACAAAGACACTATAGCTAATCAATAATAAATACTACTATCTACACAAAAACATTAATAAGATCTGTAAAATTCACAGGGCATTCAAATGCTTCATTTGCATGCTTGGTTGACTTTATGATCTTACGTTCTTGAGATAACAAGCCCACAGATACACTGTAGCTGAACAGGCAAAAACCGTCTATAAAAATGAAGATGTGACTGTTTAAAGAAGCTTTCAAAATCAAATTGACACACAATGTTTCAGTGTCAAAGAAAGAAAATGAGTTTGATATCATTTACAAAACTCTAAGGAAAACCCCAAAACATATAGAAAAATAAAAAATTAGTCAGGCCCTACAGAAGAGTCCAAAGGGAATGTTTTTACTGCTTAACTTCTATAAAAACTGCATTTGAATAATACAACCATTACTAGAACACAAAAACAGATTGTGCTCCTTATGTAATTCTTTATTTCCATTAAATCAAATCTTCTTTTAGATACATATTAAAGCAGCCATAAAAAAAAAAAAAGAAACAAACCAAACCTAAAAATGCCAGGCCATAGAAGCTAAAGTCCTAACAAATTGCCTGCGCCAATGAAGAGTTGCATTTGCTTTCCAGCAAGAGTAACAAGATGTATCAGTCTTTCTACCTCTTGTGTATGTAAGCAATACTTCTTGATGGCTAGACACGTAGCTGAATGTTAACCAGCAGTAAAACTTTAGAAGATAAGGTTATTTACATTTTATTATATGTAAAACAGAGAAAAGGATTTAAACTTATGTAAATTGGTTAAGTGGACTCAAAGTATCCTAGCTAAAAAAAATAATCTTTATCTAAACGAGAGTATTTGGTTTTAAAACAAAAATACAAAACAAAAACAAGTGGAAGAATGTTTGTTTTAAAACAAACCCATACAGACTTACAGTGTGTCTTCATAACCTGAAGTCTGATTTTGTCATTGAATCTATAACTGGCAATATCCTTTGGAATTTTACCCCTAAAGCAAGGGAACAGATAGGACAAGGATATAGTGACTTCTCCAATTCTGAAGCTTATTGAACTTAAACTCTGTTCAGACTAGTGGAGACTGATGGATATCTTCATAGATAAACTATCTGCAACAGCTCCCACCGTCTGTGCAGCTCTGGTAAGGGCAGGTAATGTTAGATCTGGAAATTTTAAACCTATCAGAATTTAAATGCTGCATGAACTCCCAAAGGGAAGTAACTGGTTTTGTATGTAGTAGTTCCACTGGGAAGGGGTCACAATATGGATAAATTCCCATTATTCCCATTGAATTCAAAGGGAGTTCTGTACCCATGCCTTTGAGTTGAGTCATTGTACTGCTACTCTAAGTATACAGTCAATGGGATCAAAATAGCTGTTAAAGAAAAAAAAAAAAAAAATCTATTGAAAGATAATTGTATTACAGTAAATGGGTTAGCATGAGGAACTAAAAAAATTTGTGGCAAATACTGATTAAAGAAAAACCTAAGTGTTTTTCTGCTCAAGGAAGACTGGTAAATAAAATAATCTAAATATTTTTAAGCTTAGAGGCCTTAAAACTTACCAGTCTAACCATCTGGCAACTTTACAGCAATTATTATAAATTCTTATTTAAATGGCAGTAAAATCCGTTGCTGACATGAAATTAGTCATGCAAGGGCCTGCAGATGTACTGCCTTCTGCCCAAGCGCTGAAACTCTGTATGCAAAGTTCAAAAGTGTTCATTTGTTCAGACTGTGTGGGGTACAGAAAGACAACAGCTCTAAGACTTTGTTGGGCAACACAAGTAAGAAGTGGAGTCTTCCCGGAATTCATTATACATATTCAATTGCAAATGTTACTCTACTTACTACCGGACTGACCACATTTTTTCTACCATAGCTCAATGTGCAAAATAGACCACAGGAATGCATCCTGTTCTTTCTTTTTATTTCCCCATTTGTCAGATAATAGCTGTATGAGGCAAAAGACTAGAGATGAAACACACTGGAAGAAGCTTATTAGAAGCACGGGCTCAATTATCACTAGGAAAAAAAAAGCACAGGAACTTCTCTGATGCAATAATGAATTATATAAAATAAATCCACTTTAATATGCTAAAGTACTTACTGAAATTACATTTTATAGCATGAAAATTTTACCTTATGAAAAGGTTTTACAGGAATACTTGAAGTAACAATATGAATTTATTAACAGGAATTCATTTTGGAAATCACATTTAAGACCCTTCTCCATATAAAAGCACCAAACATTCCTATTTCATAGCAACATAAAACTTTCTGTCATTTTAAATTTGTGCTGATTCTCATCAAAATATAAAGACAGCACTAAAAAATGAGGGGGAGGAGAAAGGAGTGATCAGTATAACGCTTGCAATTAGATATCTATTTGGTAGAAAATTCCATTGACAAGGCAAGTAAGATTTATAGTAGCTCTAAGTTCAAGGAATTTGACAACTTCCAATTTCACCTATTCTTCTGTAGTTCTATGTACCCAAGGGTTCTTTGAGTAGGAACAACATTGCAAAAGTATCCTTGGATCCCAAAACTCACTTTGAAAGGCAACAATCACACAGGGCCTATATTCTCAAAGCTATATAGATGTCTATCCCCCTCTGAGGGACTACACATGAAAGACCTAAGCTTTAGGAATTTAAGTCCAGTTGGCATTAACAAAGCCTACATATGCATAGGAAATGCATGATCTGGGAACCAAAATTATTCAGGCATTTTCTGAATTATGGCAAAGATAATTTGATATGTCCACTGTACAAGGCTATACATTAATAACTAGATATTAGCTGTATTAGCTAAAGAGCCTTATTCCACAGCACTTAGTTATTTAACTCTAGAACGGAGATTACGTTCCTATCACTTGCAGAGAATTACGCCCCATCTCAATAAAGCTATATCATGAGTAAGAGCAGCCAAATTAAACCTTATCTATATACAGTGTTTTGAGGCAAAGCATGAATTTTAAAGCACAGCCCAAAGCAAGAAGGAAGGAAATGGGTGGAAGAAGCACCAAAAAGGTTGGACTTGAGAGAAGGTATTTGATCTCTGTGCTTAGGAGAGCACAATCCATTCTTTCTGGGCAGGTACAAATGAGAAAGCAAGAACCCTTGCCACCACGGCCCTGCACCCACTTTTACCGAGTTGAATTAGAATAAGCTTTTCCTGTACTTTTCTCATAACACTGAAAAGACAAGAAATATACAGTAGCATGTGGAATCTGTTTTCTTGTGCTTCTGCTCGCACACACTCACATAAGAGATTCTGTAGGAGAAATACCTAACAAAAAAACCTAAAAAGCATTTGGTGAACAAGGTTAAATGTGACTCCTACTCACAGCGGCGGTGGTGGGGGTGGTGGGAATCAAGAGGACCTTCCTCTGTAACAATTGCAAACATATGCCAGCAAGACCCAGCAGACTGCATAGATTAGATTTGTTAGCAGATAACAGGCTAGATTCTGTCATCCTTACTCATGCCAAATAGCACTTTTATCAGCTCTTATTATAAGTAAGGTTCTGTTCAAGAAAAGTACAGATTCTCCCATCATCCACAAATTACAGTCTTTTCCCATCAGAGATCAAAGCTGAGAATGAAAGTAAGCAGAAAAATCAGATGCCTTTCCTCAGACTGTTTATTAACCGATGTGCCATGATCAACTGTCCACATCTATTAAAATTCCCAATTTTATAGTGCACTTGTGGACTCTGCCAATGCTTCCTTTGCCTCCACAGCATCATTGTGCCTTGGCTCCTCCAAGCAGCCTAATGAAAAGCGCCTGACGGTGACTTCCCTCCCCCTTCGCCTTCCTTCTCAGTCAGCTATTTGGATTCAAACATGCACAGCTCATGCATAAGCAAACAGGTGCAAAGGATGGGGTCTGCCAAACCCCAAGCAAGCATGAGGTACACATGTAGCTTGCTGATTGTGGCATGCTACTGATAGAAGGCGACAAGGCCAGACAATAGGTAGGGTCAGTAGGTGGCTCTTTGATTTTCCTGGCTCTCTACAGAACAGCAGCATGGGAGTTTGCCTATGGGGGACAAACGCTGCCTTTCCACGCAGAACATTAAAGCACTGGGGCTAGAAAACCAACAAGCATCTGAAGCATGGACTCTGTTTCTTATCAGGAAAATTGCTAATGCAAATCAGGACATATTCACCCACAAGCCTTGCTGTCTGCTTGTGAAGAGGTGATTAACTGTGAAAACTTTGTAATAAAACAAATAGCTCTGTGTGTATTATGAGTTTTCCATATAAAATGAGATCCTCCAGTAACAAAACGTATAAATTGACTCTTTTCCATCAGAAAGAGATTTCAACTATAATCTTACCTTATCACCACATGGTGTTACTCCTTTTTAAAAAGCTTTTCTTTTTTATTTTTTTCTCATCCTACTAGACTTGGAGCTAAGTCATTTCAAAACACTTCAGCAAACACTCGAGGTTTCTGCTGTCTCAGAAGTCTTGATTATGTTTAGATGCTGTTGGACAGTGAGCCAGCATTATGTCCATCTGAAAGCACATGCCCACTTTCACTGTTGTTGTGTAGTAAGATGGCAATTTCATTCAGATTAAAAAACAAAAACCGAAAACAAACAAGTAAAACAATTGGTACGGTAACAAGGAAAGTTAACTGAAATGCCTGAACTAAAGTCACTACAGAAACTGCACCAAGCTCACCAGCTTAAGTGCAACAGCATCAATTTACAACAGCAAGATGTACTACCTTTTTCTTTTTTTGCACACCTGCTTGTTTTTCATCTAAGCTTTTTTTAGCCACATACTCAGGAAGTAACAGTCACTTTTAACTCATTGCTCTGAATTACTGTGAAATAGTTACCAAAGTTTACATAGTATCATACCACATATTCCAGTTATATTTGAAAATATCAGTTTAAGAACAGTAGAGATGCAAACTGACCTACCTAGGTAGAGAAGGACATTCCTTGACTACCGCACTCAATTTGTTCAAACTGTCTATTTGCAGAAACTGTAAAAACCAGGACCACTTAATTAAAATATTCAAAACTTCAAAGTACAAAATAAATATGTACCTCACATGACACAAAACCCCCAAATGTTTGGTACATATCTTGATGCAAAAGCACCCAGATTGTCCCATGCTCAGAATCAGACAGTGAATTTAGTAGCAGCAAAGTATTTCTGAAAATCAAGTAGATAAGATGATATTTAAGTGCTGAACCTTATTTAACTTTAAGCAACCATATTTGATAATTCTGCCTTTAGAAAGCATAACACTTCTTCACATGTTGAACAATTCTCACCTCACCTGTAACATGAGCCCTAAATTACCTGCCATATGGCCTGAAATGGCATGGCAACGCTATTAAGATGCATGCCCAGTGGGGTTGCTGCTGATTCTAGGAACATTTTCAGCCCTATGTCTCTCACATGCACAGTTTGCCCCTCTCTCTCAGTTGAATTCTTAAGTGCAAGCAGTCAAATTCTGACTGATTCATGGACATTTGTGCTGACAAGGTACATAAACAGTGGAAACACCTCCCTTCTGAACCTCTCTCTAAAACACTTCTACTAGATTAACCAAAAAGTGGCCTTTCACTTTTAAAGCTTTTCTGCCAAATTTCTGTTGCCAAATAGTTAAAGCAAAGAATCTTTCATTTTCTATCTGCTTTTAAGTATCTTCATTAGGCAGACTATTAAGATTTAAATGACAACTATGCACTGTAACCTCTGACAGTTTCTCACCGTGACCCATTTTCTAAATGTTTCAAGACAGATTAAGGTAAAACAAAAGAAATTATCAGAGGTAACAACAGCTCATTTTTATCAGCATGCTCCAATAAACCAAGGCATTAATAATGATGTCCCTCTCTCACAAATATCACTAGTATTGGGGGATCCAATTTAAATATGTTCCTCATAAGATTAAGCACCAAACTACAAAATCAGTTTTCATTTCCCATATGGATCAATTTATAAACTTAAATAGAACTAAAAATCCCTGTTTAAAATTCCAGTAACCTCTCTGATATACAGTTACCTGGAACTCTATTTACATTCATAACTTCTTTCTCCCTTCACCTCCATTTTATTTCAAAAGCCAAAGCTAATGTCCATTTGAATTCTCCACTATGCAGTTTAGAGGCTGAATAGCGATCATTTACGAAGCTTTAAAAACAGGTTATTCATAGTTAGCTTTACTGCAGTGACAAATATTTTTCCCTTCAGTTTAGTGATCTCAGATTTCATACAGCAGAGTAAGCATTTCTTGTAAGGTAAAAAGTGACTTCAAATTCTTAATGTTTTTGTCACAATGCAAAAACTAAGAATAATAGTAAAAACAGTCCTTAAGCTGTGTATGTATAAAACCTGACAAATCAACGTAGGACTTGATATACAGGTTTCTGTTGCTTTCTTCCACTACCTTATATTGTCAAGTTTTCTCCACAAATATTACATAGAAATAATAATACAGATATAAAAAGACATCTAAAATATATCCCAAATTTGATCCAGAAACAAAAGGCGTCTTTCACAATACAGGAAGCATCTGGTAACTCTTCTGGATAATTGCCAAGTTAACCAAACTTAAATTTTTATTGAACTTTTGACATCAATTTGCAACTTTTATTTTTTAAAAAAAAGTTTTCATTTCTAGTGCATTCCTACATTACCTTAGGCCTCTAAGCATGCATGTAGAACAAGTTCCGTAACTCAACTTCATAGTTGTCTTATTTTCAAAGGAAAAAAAAAAATAAAGGATGCATGAAGAGTCAAACTGACTAATTTTAGTTTCCGTTTGTAAGCTATTTAATCAGACACTGGATGAAGCTGATCACTTTTTAAAAAGTAATTTAATTAGAGCAGAAAGCCATCAGAAGCAGCAAGCAGAAGCAGGCTATTACCAAGTAGTTGAATGAGGACAACAAATATATGACTCCCCTAGCACACGAAGGGACAGTACGATTAGATGTGTAAGGCCCCGCAGGCTCTCCTCAGTGTCTTCTGAAACTTAACGAGCTGTATGATTTTTGTAGCATGCATAATCAGTAAACACTGAATTTAGAGTACAGGGAAAATATGGCGCCATTGGTGCTACTCATGGGATTTTACCCAAGGATGCAGCAGAAACGAGTAATCATTCAGCAAGCCTGCTTGGCCTGCCTCTAATTTATCATGGCTTACATCTCATGCCTGCCAGCAGAGCTGAATTCATATGTTATTGTCCCAAACCTGTCACTTTCTGGACTGCTTTTTAATCTTCCTGCTAGAATTACATTCAGAAAGGTCACTGCTATCCAATTAGAACCTTATCAAAGATGCACATGCAGGCTGGATTCACGCTTATCGAGAATGGGTCATAAATCCAGAAACTGCACATCACAAAGTACCATTACCATAATGAATAACTCACATGGAAAAAGTGTCAAAAGATACCTGTGTATTGCCAGGCAAGTGTTCAACTGTATTTCTCCATATATTGCAGCAGGTGAATGACTGAAAGGGTTATTTATAATTACAGGAATGATGGAAACCAAAGACCATCAAATCCAATAACACTTTGTATTTTATACAAAACCTGATACTGTATACATTTCTACCGACAGGGGCTTCCCTGCTCTTTTCCCTTAAGTCTCCAAACGTGTATTTTCAAGATGATTTTTGAGGATTGCATCCTGGCTTGTATCAGAAATAGTGTGGCCAGCAGGAATAGGGAAGTGATCATCCCCCTGTACTCAGCACTGGTGAGGCCACACCTCGAATACCGTGTTCAGTTTTGGGCCCCTTACTACAAGAAAGACATTGAGGTGCTGGAGCGTGTCCAGAGAAGGGCAACGAAGCTGGTGAAGGGTCTAGAGCACAAGTCCTATGAGGAGCGGCTGAGGGAACTGGGGATGTTTAGCCTGGAGAAAAGGAGGCTGAGGGGAGACCTTATCACTCTCTACAAGTCCCTGAAAGGAGGTTATAGCGAGGTGGGTGTTGGTCTCTTCTCCCTAATAACAAGTGATAGGACAAGAGGAAATGGCCTCAAGTTGTGCCAGGGGAGGTTTAGACTGCATATTAGGAAATATTTCTTCACCGACAGGGTTGTCAAGCACTGGAACAGGCTGCCCAGGGAAATGGTTGAGTCACCATCCCTGGAGGTATTTAAAAGACGTGTAGATGTGGTGCTTAGGGACATGGTTTAGTGATAGACTCAGCAGTGATAGGTTAACAGTTGGACTTGATGATCTTAAGGTCTTTTCCAACCTAAATGATTCTATGATTAATATACCAACGTCTAAAGCCTTTTCTTCTATTTCAGTGCTTTTGAAACTTATTAAAAATGACACGTGTAGTCTTTTATCAATTAATTTCATCAAGCTCAGAACTTGAAAGAGAAATTTGCTTTCAGTCTTCTGATTCAGGTACATCAATCCATAAATACAACCCATTCACGCATCCATACATTTCTAATACTGATCTTTGTAAAAGAAGTTTTTTCCATATGTCACTGATAACTTGAGAAATACTGTAGCGTATGATCCAGTTGAAAGGGTAATGATTTAGTAAATACAGCCTACGAACATTAAGACAGAAAGGCATTAAATAAAGAGCACATTTTTACGTTGCTTGTGCTTCCAATATTTCACTCAGTTCCCAATTTTGACAAAGTGCATTTTCAGTGTTGTCCATTCCAGATTTAGAAAGCAGCACATCTTTGTTACTAAAGCCTCCACTTATTAAATAATCACCTGGAAATACCAGGCATTTTAAGTCCCTCAACAGTTGAGTACAGGGACTATACTGACTTAGATACAGGATCACAAAGCAATGCTCTCACAAGGATAAGCAGATGAAAGAACTGAATATGTTCAAGAATTCCTGTAAGAACCCTTCACTCATACTCCCACCACACTGCCAGTTTCATTGGTCAACGTCTGGGAGTGGTCCAAGTAGAGGAAGAGGGATATGGAACTAAGTCTCAAGTCTCCACAAAGCAGTGCAAAGTCCTACTGTTTTACCCCCTTCCAGAATATCTATATTAGAGCTTCAACATCTAATCATAAGTGAAAACTTAAATTTACAATCACTTTGGCTTTTTCTCTTTTTTCCCCACCATCAGTTTATTCCTTCTCTCCTTCATTTGATTGAGGGTTTTTTTCCCTAAATTACTATGCAACTATTCAGAATTACAGATGCTCATAATCAACATATCAATGAAAGCAAAGTATGTATGTAACCTACTGACTCTGGAGATAAGCCTCCAAAGCAAGGTTGGAGATACACTGACAGACTTAGTCCAAACAAACTGCTTTTCCAATATGACAACATCCATTGTATTCCAAAATTAGCAACAGCCATAACTGACTTTTCACACCTGCCCTAATTAATCCTATTTCTTCACTACAGAACATATAATGCCTACAGTTATTGAGCAAGCCCATTCAGTAGACAACATTGATATTTTTGCACAATGGTGCATCACATAACAGAGACCTGAATATATTCTTGCGTATGGATTTATTGCTAGCTCAAGCTGGATCTCAGCAGCTCACAAAGAAAAGCAGACATGGTATTTAACAGCAAAAAAGCACGCTTTTGCATGAAACCCTAGCCTCTTACCTTTTCTAATAATAAATACTGTATGTTTTGAAGTCTGATATTATATTTATGCATCAACACTACAATGGGGCTTACTCTTCCCTTACAATGAAAACTAAGCAGCAGAAGACTGGTTTTAGTGATTTTTCCTACATCTTCCATATTTTTTCTATGATTTTTCTTTTTTAATCAGACCTAGCTTCTGAAGTAGGTATGCATTTTATCTAACAGCATTCAAGCAAAGACCTCTACAAGGACTTGTTTTAACTGGGGCATTTGCACTTTTCTAGAATGCAAAATGTACTGAAAGCACATGTTTAATAGCCTGGATATGGCAATGTATTTGAACCACTCTTCCCTTCCCAATTGTTTTCTGTTTGGTTTGGCCTTCCATCTGGTCATGAGGAAGTAAAGATGTACTCTGGATGTTTATTTTTATCTTTTTAAATGTTGACAGGCACATCAACTGTAGCTTTATTTACTCACATAAGAGGCTGTCAAAACCTGCTTTGATTGGAAAGTAATTGACCTCTGTTCATAATTATAAAAAAACAGGCAAAGAAAAGTGATTTGAGAAAGGCTGCTGCTGCTATCAAACTTTATGATGAAGTAAGAAAACTGCAAAGATTTTTAAACCCACCAGAGCAAGAGGAATGCCTAAGAAAGCTTTGCCCTCTGGTTGCACATGGAGACTATTGGCTACAGAATTTTGTATTTACATTATGTTAGTCACTTGCTGTGCAGTAATAATTTAAACTGAAATATCAGTAAAATCTGCTTTAAAGAGAAGAAAGAATTTCATGAAAACCACGCTGACCATAGCACCCAAGTGTTACAAACAAACAATTACACCCACTATAACCTGAGTGCCTCACAACGAAGTCTGATTGACAGTCATCTGTAAAAGTGCCAGTGTCCACAGCACAAGAATTCAAATGTAAGTTCTCTGGGGCAGAGATGGCCTTTTTGTTGTGCCGTTACATCATTTTCAACATTAGGAACACATTTCTCGAGGCCGTAGTATAATACACATCATAGGTAATACTAATAAAATCCAACTTTCAGCAGAGAGTAATGGATATCCTTATTGGTAATCGTAACAGAAAGGTCATGAGTTACAGAGCATGGAGCAAGAATTACCCAATCATACCCAGAAATGTCTCCTCTAGGTCAAGGTTAGGGTGCACTGGAAGCACCGCAGCATTTCTTTTTTTCTGTCAGCAATGTCCTGCTCCTGTGATAAATTAAAGATTCAAGGCTCCAGGTCACTTTTGAACCCTTCATCAGTTACAAATTCTCCTTAATAATAAGCAGAACTGTGTTAGCAAACATAATGATTTACAGTAATGAGGATGCTTGTACCATTTCTTCCAGAATATACTGTCAGTTTACTTTACAATAGCTAGTATTTACAGAGCACTTTACCAACATAAACTAATTAATTATATCCTCAACTGTTTCTATTCAAAATTCTAATGATGTAGCAAGTATCACGAGCAATCATCAAATGTCCACCGAGACTCCTACACTTGACTTACAGTATCAGACGAGCTCATAGAAAGCAGCCAGCAAACCCAGCAAAGTCCGAAAGGATCTTTGTTGATTTCCACCACCATTGCTAGTTATGTTCTTCAACCATTCCTTCAATTCCTTTGTTATTCTGTTAAGCACATGACTTATTTTAATAGCAACATTTTTTACATTAGACTGAAGAGTGCATTACCACTCTGAACTCATTGTTCAAGGGCTTGTAACTCAACCATGGTGTTTTGCTTAGGACCATCAAGTAGCAAAGAAATTCTCAACCTTGATTCACATTAGACTCAAGAAAAAAAAGACAAAAACCCCCTAAAAGTCAAGGATATGCTAGAGCTATTGCTTTTTGTAGTCTATACTGATTATAATTTTAAGCATTCATATGTGTTTTCTAACATAAATACAACTTTCTACAAAAGAATTCTTGCACACGGACAAAAATGGAGGCATTCACTACTCTTTAGCATACCATGGACCTCTAGGGGATTAGGGTATTCTCTCTCTAAAAGCAAAATCAGTGCCTCCTAGCTATGCCTCCTATGATGCTTACAGACACTGTTGTCCTCCTAGTGGAAATTCCAAGGGGAGGGGGAGGAATGTTAACTGGATTTCTGAACAAAGGCGGGAAAAATTATCAGTGAACTATTAGACTCTACAAGACCTACAGTATAAAACCAGCACTAAGTATTAAGAGAGCAACTGAAGACCAATTCTGCCAAAACACATTGGAATTTTCACTCTGAGATGAGGCTTACATTTTAGCTAACATTTTCAGCAAAAAGTGTTTATTTCAGTAAGTTACTGGTAATGCAATCATCTCCATACTATCAAGTGCTTTCAACCATTCATTATTACAGAAATTCTAGCAAGTAAACCATATACTTATTCTCTTTATATCAGAAAACTTTAAGGTTCAAGTGATGATGAGAAGAGGAACATACTAAGCTTGAAAACAGTAATATATAAAAAGGAGGTGAAAACTGAGGTCATGCACTGTCACTGGCAGATTTCCTAGATGGAAAACAGTTTGGCCCAGGGACATTCTGTATCCTCTAAGTACTGTTCAGAGAGATAGAGTGAACCCAGGACAGAACAAGAGCCTCCTCTGTATTACTGTAACCTTGGGTTCCCCAGGGCCCTAACTACATTCCAACATCTCCAAATTGCATGAGCCAAAACAACATACAGAGGACCTGAACAAGAACATCTTATAGGTCTTAAAGAAAAAGGAGCTATCCATAAGAAGGTTTTATTTAAGTAGATCATTTTAGGGTCAAAATAGTAATTTAAATATCAAATCTTTATTTCCAGCAACCATTGCTACTAAAATAACAAAATAAATACTATCAGATAAAGCCATAAAAAAGGAAGCTGCTGAAGAATTTCCTTCCTTTTTAAATTAGGAAACATCTAATTCTTATAGCTGATTATCCCACCTTCTAGTCCACAATGATAAGGTTTTATATGCATTTAAGCCAGTCTCATAAGGTAAATGGCACCGGTATACTTCAGCAGACTGTCTTGCTTCTCTCACAGCATTAAACAGCACTGCACGCTCAAAAGCGATACCAACAGGGAACACCCCTCAAGCCAAAGTTGCACTACACAGCCAAGACTGCTTTTAAAAATAAAAGAAACCAAAGGGTCCAATAATCCAGAATAAAAGCTTTGAACCTGCTGTTCAGAAGGAGACTGATGACTGTATCACATTTCACTATATTATGATCAACACATTTTCATAGAAAAAAGGTTATATAGGTGGTGAAGCACCTGATCACATGATACAAATTAAACCTGGCACATACAAAGTGGATTTGAAACTGGTAATTGATAAATCCAGAAAAAGAGATATCACTGGGGAATCACTGTTGAAAAAGCAAGTTCCTAGTGAAGTCATGCTGGCATTGGTTCACACCCTCAAAACAATTCAATATCTGTCAGTAATCAAGAAGAAAATATAAGGTCACTACTAATCCAATTTTCAGGCAACACACATTACTGGATAATGAAGTGGTAAGCAATCTATACAAATAAGCATTGCTTGGTAAACTGGGCACAGTTCAAGATTTATAGCAAGATCACATTTCAAAACAAACAAAAAACCCCACAATGACAGAGTGGAAGATTATATCCTAGAGGAAAAGGGAAATAACCAAAGGAACACAAGCTCCTGATTTAACAATGCAGCTAAAAATTACCACAATGATCTCTGGATGTAAGGGAATAACAGCAAAGATGTCTACCCAGTGTGTAACTGCCAATGATTAGGCTATTGCTGTGATATTTTGCCCAATATTACTGTCCATACTTTTAAAGTACACTAAAAAACCTGACAGTTTTCACAAAAGGGACATAAGAATAATTTGAAGTTTGAAAATCACAATTGAGAATGTGATACTTAAAAAATTCAAGGTGCTAGACCTATTTAAGAGAAGGCGTAGGCAGTAAGTATTTATGCAAGTTGCAATTTTTCAAGGCTTTTTCGTTAGGGCATCATTCCCACTACAGGATTCCAGTATTTCACAGCTGGAAGTTGGGTCTAGGAAAATTCAAATTGCAAATAAAGCTAATGAAGGGAGTAAGTTACTGAAATGGAAGTAATTGGATTTTCTTTTTTAAATTTTTTTTTTTTTTGGTATTAATGAATCAAGTTTCTCAAAACTTTCAGAAACCTGAAAAATTTTAATCTTTCTATCTTGCTTCCCTCAAAACTGTCTCTGGATCCAAAGACTGTAGATTTCAGACACTCCAAAACCATCAGACTGCCACCTAATCAGTGCTTGAAAGCTGTACTTATACAGTATGAGATAGCACCTGGCAATTTGAATCCCATTTTACCACCATTCCACATAGCTATGCAGGGAAAGTAAATGTCAACTGCATGAAACAGCTGCAATATTTAAAAGACATATGACGTCTCAGAAATACCACATGGTGTGTGCATCAAAACTTTTTCCTCTGCAGAATATTCAGTTTGTATAAATTTAAAAAGCCTAACCAGAACAACTAAAATTCACAAAGCAGTAGTTTTATTTTTGAGTCATCTCAATATTAAAACAGTTTACAGGGGATGTGATTTCCCTCACTTGAAATCTTTTTAACTTTATTCAGAATAATGTGGACAAAATTCCAGCCCTAAAACAAGAGCATATATCTTTCCAGCCACAAATTATTGATCCTACTACAGAAGTTGTGGCTTGGGTTATGCAGGATGTCAAACTACATGATCCTGGTGATTTTGAAAACTTTGCCTTAATTTACTCAGATTATATAATTCAACATTGAAGTGGTTGCTTAGTTTCCCTTGCCCAGAAAGAAGGTAATTAAAGAGTTTTGAAAGTAAAGCTTCTTAAGCAGATACCCAGATATGGGTTAGGCAATACTTCCCGGGGTGGGGGGGGGGGGTGGGGGGGCACGGAACCCGCTACGTTTTTACTTAATTTTTACTGCAGTTTTAACATATGAAAATAAACAGAAAGAGCTGAACCATGTGACTGGCTCACTTCTTCCCAAAGTTCACCTGCACCTGCTATGTTGTCTACAGATTGAGGGCATCCAGAAGAAAAGCTGTCCAGGTATAGGCTGCCATTACCATGATGGGGAAAGAAAAGTTCCCAGACAGAGAAAATGTTTTGTTTTGCTGTTTGCCTGTACTCGTGATAGCCTGAAGAATTAAACATGTATAAACAAACATTTATGTGCCTTTATGTGACCATTTCCAAAATTATCTTGAACAGCACTGACATTTACCTAATTCCCCTCTCTACCCTCCCTGCCTCCCCCCAAATTAAATTAATTCAAGTCAATTACATTTTCTACTGCCAATAAGCTTAGGGAAAGCAAACAAACAGGTAACCTTGTCAAGAAATGTTTCCACTGGTAACCTCTGACTGAAGAGAAGGTCAACATTGCTTTACTTTTGAAACATGGCAGCTTGACAGCTCTCCTTTCCCCTTCTCCCACCTGCTTTAATGTTGGCTAACCTCTAAACTATGGCCTGTATGCTGCCACCACACCACCGACTGCAAGTTGCTCTCCTAGTTGCAATTACAAATTACCGTCCCATCATTTCCTGCATTTAAGGCTGTCAGTAGAGTTGTCAGAAGTACGTAATTGCTGTGCGAGACCCTCACAACTGGCTTCTGCTCTGATCTATGGAACCACTCAATCCCACAGCTGTCAGAGTGCTGACACCAACTGCAGTTAATGACACTGCGTCATCTCTCTCGCTCGTTTACCTGCCGACCCTGCAAACAAATGGACACTAGCAGGGAAGATAGGGAAGTGAGCAACAGATACCATATTTGTCATAATCACTATGATCCACAGTAGAAGAAAATCAATTCCTCTTAATCGAATACAGTGACTTATTAAGGGTTAGAAGTCCTGGCTGGAGAGCTGTACTGATTCGATTACGCTGGGAGAGAAATTAGCAATGAGCTCTTGAACTATCTTTCCTTTTGTCTTCTGGCTCAGAGTTGCTATTAAATAATTATCTTATGAGAATCTTAGTAAGCAAGTCATGCTTTGATCAGGGAGAGCAGTAGGAAAAAGGGTACTGAAAAGGTTCCTGAAGTGTTAACAGACGGGATGTGAACAAACACAATATGCCCATCACAGCATTTCTGATTCTTGATTGAAGCAGCACAGCAATGGCACATACCTGAGACAAACACTTGAGACTGTGCAGAACAACCATCTTCAGCTCAGCAGTACCTCAGCCACTTTGTGGCTTGACAAGGAATGACTTAGATTGTGACATACCACAACTACAAATCAAAATTGACCCAAAATCCAGTTTGCAACAAATCTTTCTTCATTTAAGAAATGTTTTCCAGATTTTAGAATCATCAATATCACTGAATCAAACGTAAGCCTTTACAAACACAATTTAAGAGATGAGGAAGCAAGGAAGTAGAGTAAAGGCAGAGTAGAGACGGAAAATACACATTCAAGATGAGAACTGACAAAACAGAGTTTCTCTTTCCAGCGAAAATAGCAC
The DNA here is from genome assembly GCA_009819775.1 of Phoenicopterus ruber ruber. Taxonomy (NCBI): domain Eukaryota; kingdom Metazoa; phylum Chordata; class Aves; order Phoenicopteriformes; family Phoenicopteridae; genus Phoenicopterus; species Phoenicopterus ruber. The sequence goes on from CM020215.1 coordinate 108,898,625, forward strand.
GGGGTTATCCTGTATTTTGAGCATACTGCTGGCTTTTAAGTATTAGATTCAGAATTAGATTTAACCAACCCTAATATGGAACCTGGGACTGGGGTTTTTGTGTCTTTCAACTAGGGAAAAACATGCATAGAAAAGATGCTCGGTTTGACCTTTCAAAGCAAGAATCACTGGAATTAATGGAAGTTGTGTACCAGTGTCCTGGTTTAGGCCGGGACGGAGCTAGTTTTGTCTTCAGCAGCTCCTGTGTTTTGGATTTAGTGTGAGAAGAATGGTGATAGCACACTGATGTTGTGGGTTGCTGCTAAACAACCAAGGACATTTTGCAGTTTCCCAGGTTTTGCTAACGTGCAGATGCAAAAACTTGGGAGGGGTAGAGCCGGAATAGTTGATTCAAACTGGCCAAAGAGAGTATTCCATACCATAGACGTCATGCCCGGGATAAGTGAGGGTCAGCTGGTGGGCCACGAGGCTTTTTAGATCCTTGGTGCCTTAATCCTTAAGCTTCCCTTCGGGTTGCTTTTTGTTTCCCTATTTTTCCTTTTTGTTTTTCATTCATTCATTCAGCTGTTTGTTCCCTCGCCTGCTCTCTCTGGAACTTGCTGTTCTGGGATAGCTGGAGCGGAATATCCCTGCTCCCTGACTGCTGCTCGGGACGGGCTGTATCGGTCGTTGGGCGGTGAGAAATTGGTATCGTTTGTTTTATATATTCTATTATCATTATATATATTATCATTATTATCGTTATTAATATATTTTTACATTTTTCCTTTGCTGTCCTGCTGAACTGTTTTTATCCCAACCCGAGAGTTTTCCTTTCTCTCCGATTCTCCTCCCCATCCCAGTGAGGAGGGGGGGGTGTGTGTGTGAGCAGCTGCGTGGTATTGGGTTACAACTTGGGGTTAAACCACAACAACCAGCACCTTCCAGGATCACCTTGACTGCTACAGATGCAGTGAAGTTGCATCATATCTTTCATTAGTGACAGTAGGCCAGGCCATCAGAGATGCATGCATATGGGCAAAATTTAAGTGAAGTAAATGATACAGAGTCCATGCACATCAGCTAATGATCCCGTTCACTCATCTTAAAACTATTTCAACAGCCTTCTTAACATACTAAGACCAAAGAATTTTATAGATACTAGATATTTATCCCATATTATCACAATTCTGTGCTTCACTAAAATTGCAAAGTGGACAAGCCTTGGAAAAGATGAAATTTCATTACTACAGTTCTTAATACAGTCTATTTAGAGTTCTAAGTTTTGTGCAAGGGTCATATTCAAGCTGAATAAAAGTTAACTGAAAAGAGATGACAAGCTCTGGGTCTTCTTTTGCTCCCATATCATAATAGTTTGTGGCTAACATTAGTATTCCTAGATAGTATAAAATCAGTTATAATATTTTACACAGAGCTATACTGATAGCTTTAATCACAATGATTTTGCTACTTATGATTAAAGAAATATTTTAAAATAAGGACTCGCAGATTAAGAATAGAAGTTCTGCCAGTTTCCAAAATGCGCTTATGCTAGTCCCTTAGAAACCCCCCGAGACACAGCAGTAATACCCATGTAATGAATTACATTTATCATGCACCTTTGACCACCTCAACTGCTCTCTACATGCTAATCCATCACTTTGGGAATTATTCAACCATTCCAGGCCCCTGAGCTTCAAACGAACACCATTAGAAAGTAGTTACAGAAGTTACAATTGCTGGGAATATCTTGTTCACTCGGGCTTGAACATACATAACACTGATGAAATCTTCAGGGCACCTAACTGCTTAGGATCTCAGAATCTGGTAATTCACACCTGTAAACAGTGATTTCTTGAGGGGATTTTGATGGCAAGGTGAAAGGGAAGTTTCTGATACATAGGTCTCTGGTCCTAAGTATCTAGATACCGTAACCTGTTCCTAAATCCTTCCAGAGTTTAGGAAGGACATTGGCAGGAGGTATTCAGAGGATCTTGGTTCATAAAAAGCTGTTTAGAAAGGGGCAAAGTTTCTACCCTGTTTCTTCTCTTTGCTTTCCCTAATCACAGCACTCACAAGACGTCATCCTGAAGGCAGTCAAATATGGCCTCTTCAAATGAAGTGGTCACAACTTGGTAAGGTGACAGACAACAGAAAGCAGTCTTATCTTGGAAAAAAGTGTAGACAAGATGACACTAATAATCTCAAACATAATAATTACATATGTACCACACACAAACATACACATATTTGCAAAAATATATCAATACAGACACGCACTTTACAATTATTCCTATTTGGTATTTCCTATTTTAATTCACTTACTAGTCAATACTAACAAGAAATTAATCAGTATTGCAACTTGCCAAAGAAATCTCCCTACTCTGCATAAACACAGAATTTAATAATCCATTTATTGATCAGAATTACAGTCCACCCTTTGTTTTCAGATGTTCTGGTAAATTAGTATTTCCTCCTATAGCATTAGAGAGTTTATTAAATGAATGCCAGCAAGTAAAGCGTGCTATTCTATAAGGTTAGAGCTACAAGAATCATTTAACTCTCAATACAAAAGCAGTTCTGTCAAAATAGTCCCCTTTGACAGCTGTAACTACTACATCCATTTTGATTAGAACTTTGAATATAATATAAATTGACATATTACAGGAAAAGACCTGTATTAATCAGAAAGGCTAAGACCAGCACTTGCCAATAAGTGTGAACTTGGATCATTTTATTGTGCCAAAGCATTCAAGTGCACTGAAGTTAGGACTAGGAACCGCTTTGCAATACACATTACTGCAACATTATTCAAAAACTTGATACGTTTTATTCCTGATTATACAAAACTGTATCCTTTCACCAATTAATCCTGCTTATGATAAATAGGTCAAACAAATGAAATACAAAACTGAATTCATTCTCACTTGTACAGTGATTTCAAGTGTGTCACTGCAAGAATATATTTTATCTTGAATGTGAAAATAATGTCCATTTTTTAGGTATTAAATCTAGGAATACGTACCAGACAACAGCTAGCTTCCTTCTCTTTGTAGCATCCGTGAAACTATTATTTGGTTCCAATAAAGCTAAGCTCCTCCAATTATACAGATATATGTGAATAAAAGCACTGCTTTTATGTTTTTCAAGGGTATGTCCATATAGGTAGCATATTTTCATAAAGTTTGTTCATCAAATCCAAAAGAATAAACTCCTTAATAGCATTTCTGTTATTAACTGAATTAAGACTATTTTTCCTAACATGAAATATTAAATGAATATAATGAATGGAAAAAATCATTTTATATTGAAAAGAGCGTTTCAATAGAATGTCTTCTAAATCCATCTGCAATATTGAGTTATGAATTAAAACTTAGGTAAAGAAAGGCCTGCCAGTCATTTTAACACTTTCTTCAGGCCAACCTGAGGCAGCTGCAAACCTACATTTAACGGTCATATATTTTCTTTTAAATCAGCTTCCAAATGCATCTCAGAGAATGGGCTATGACAATGGTTTAAAGCTTTATTCCCCTCTGCAGTTACAAGTCATCACAATGCTGACTTTAATCAGGTTACTCTGCATCTGTCTGTCACAAATAACCTAGTAACAACTAAATGGATTGCCATAAATCTTTCAATTAGAATTTATAACTTTATTAGCACAATATTTTTGAACTGATTGCATTACTTTGAAGAGCAGCTTTCATTTATTTTGTCATTTGGGGGTCAAATGTGTACAATGGCTGGAAGCTGCATACACAATAGGAAGCCTTACTTCAACTTCACGGTGGTCTCCAGAATTTCGCTTCTTCAGAGACTACAGCCTAATTTTTAAAGGAATACTTTGCTTGCTGTGCTGAGGTTGAATGATGGTATGCCACTTGGCTAAATTTGACCAAGTCTCTTCATGACACACAAGGTCATACTGCCACTGTCATGGCCCCGATAAGGCTCCATAAAAGAGCAATTTGCCATTGGGTAAGTTTTCAAAGGGGTTTATGTCTTTTTTTTGTTTTGCTTTAGAGATGCTGAAATCCATGCCAAGGATCAAATCTCTACACAGGGAAAAAGGAAATACAGACCAACCATATTTAACATTAAATCCATCAGACATGGTTTGTGACATTATTTCACCCTAGACCGTTGTGCTGTCAGGATGAGAGATCACAAGATTTTTTTTTTTTTTTTAAATATATTTTAATGCTTGTAACATTAGTAAAACACAGTATACTGAACAAAGCCTTGGGTTAGACTATAATATAAAAAATTTTCACACTCCTGGCATAAATTTGAGAAGGCTTTGTTTTTGCAGCTCTGAATCTAACAATCTAAGCACTGCATTCATTTTTAGGAAGCTTTCTTATTTTTCCTCTCAGGATTTAGGTGGGAAAATACATTAATACACCTAAATATTAAAACAACGAGCATCATCTACTCCAATAACTGTTAAAGACAGTTCTCTTTTGTAACAACAGTTTTCATTCTTAGGCCACCTAAAAACTTGGTCAAAACAAACTCTATAAATTTATAAAGATTTAAACACTATTTCTCAATACAAAGATAGCATGATCAGTCTTAAAATCAGACAAAACTTATGTACTTAATTTCCTTCCTGATTAAATTCCCCTTTTATTTAAAAATAAAAGTTTTTACCAGTTATGACTATATGTTTTAAAAAGCTTATTTTTAACTCAAGACTGTACAGCTGTAAAAGCAAGAAGTACTTAGTGTACCTAAAACCTCATTAGATTGATCTGTATTATACTTAACCACTGAAATGGAAAACTAAGAATATTAATATGGCAGCTTTGACATCACAACAATTGATGCAAATTCTAGGGTCTAACTTGATAATTCCTGCATGCTTCCCCCAGTGAAAGAGCAGAACTATTGTCATATTATAAGCGTATGTGTAGTTTAACCTTACTTCGTTTTTGTAAGGGGGAATTGTGACAAAGAACTGGAATTCATTTTCTAAAATAATACATCTTATGTGTCAATAAAAAGAAACAAGAGAAGTCACAAGAATTAATGAGGTTGATTGTAAGTCAGAGATCTCAAAAGGATATTATCAACTCTAAAGCAAGTCAAATGTCAAACTTGGGTTAAAAGTCATTTCAAGTACTGCATATATTCTTCCACACTTTGGGATAATCCCCTCTAGATTAATGCCTTCTTATAATTTTTCCCCTCTCAATATATTCAAAACACTTATCAAAAGAAAAATCAAGTAGGCAGTTGAAACTAAGGTACCTTTGCAGACACATAAGAAAATAAGCAGCCATATGCATGTGAAGTCTCTCTGGGCTAAAAGAGCAACCTGTCTACAAAGCTGCGCATGCGGTTGAACACTGATCATATCCAATGGGTAAAGAGTGCTCTTATATCAACAGCAGCAGAATGTCTCACAGCTACCTACCGTGCTACCATTATTTTAGCATTTCATATCAGCAATATGCTTAGCCTCACAAACTCTTTTAAGATAAAGAAGTATTGGCTAACGATTTGTAAAACAGAGGTGGTGATAAATAGAAGTCTGTAGCAGAAGAAAGAACTGAAACCATAGCACTTTCTCATCCATTCTAATCAAAACCTGGAAGGAATATTAGCTAAAAGGAGGAAATCAAAATCTATATTAGAAAACACTTTATACAATGGACATTATAAACTGAATAAAAAGAAGAAATTTTGTTTCTGCAGTCTGTTTCTACAAAGCTTTAACTCAGCTTTATTTTCATAGTGACAGCATTTTGAACCCATGAAAGAACTTAAGAGCTTGAACATCATCCATTCGCTGGTTAACTGATACAAGCACTGACTGTAAAGTTTGGGTCTGACTTTTATTTTAGTACTAGTAATAAAACTGTCGTTTAATCCTCTGGAAAAAAAAGAAAAAAAAAAAAAACCAATCATTTTACCTTCTCTTAAAGCATCTTTCCCCTTTGGCTGCACATGACATTAAAGGTTTCAAATGTCATACTTGTAAACTATTCGGAATTAAAAGATGTCTCTATGGAACTGCTATATTAAATGGATCCTAAAGTTGTTTATGATTTAAAAGGAGGATAGGAATTAGGTACTTGCAAGACCTAAAAAAGTGGAAAGGAAAAGAAATATGCTCTTAAGCCTCCCAGAAATGAAACCCACTAGGATTAAGAACTGTAAGAATTAAGGGTTATGACTCCTTTAGTCTTAAACATGACTATCAGCCCACTACAGAAGTAAAACAAACAATTTTGCTTCTACAAAGACATTTGTTAATGGCTGGTATAATGCCAACATAGAAGCTTTATTATACTTCAAATGATGAAAGTAACACATCTCTAAAAACTCATCTTTTATGAAGTCCAGTAGGCTATAGATCAAAAGTCATATTTACTCAAAGCCACATACAATGAAACCCCACATCTGGCTGCGTTGTCTGGATCACTTTGCAAGATGAAGAATAATGACAATAAATAAACTTGAAATTTCTTCACTAATGTTAGATTTCACTTCGCTACTACATACATCATTACGCTCAATTGTAGCTTTGAGGTCAGCATCCCAAAAGATTATTAGATAAATTTGCTTCACAAGTCACTCATAACATAGGAGTGCTGGGCTCAGGGATTGTTGGGGGGTGGGTGGTGGTGGTGCGTCTTTAATACTTGTTCTTTGGACATTGATTTTTTTTTTCCCCTGTTCATTTTCATAATTTTCCTGAATATACAGCCATTTGGAACTGACATGTTTGACTTGTTTCTGAAGCAATCATGTCCATTATTCCCTTTACACTTCTTTTATAGTATGTGATGTATATCTGATATTTGGGCTAAGAAGCTGGTGCTATTTCTATTATTTATAAATAATGGTTTTATTTCTTTTAATAAAATTCTTACTGAAATTAGATTGAAATCACTTGCACAATGTGCTCATTTTGGCTGGGATAGAGTTAATTTTCTTCATAGTAGCTAGTAGGGGGCTATGTTTTGGATTTGCACTGAGAACAGTGTTGATAATACAGGGATGTTTTCAATGCTGATAACGCAGAGATGTTTTCGTTACTGCTGAGCAGTGCTGACACAGAGTCAAGGCCTTTTCTGCCTCTCACCCCACCCCACCAGCGAGGAGGCTGGGGGGGCACAAGGGGTTGGGAGGGGACACAGCTTGGACAGCTGACCCCAACTGACCAAAGGGACATCCCATACCGTATGATGTCATGCTCAGCATATAAAGCTGGGAGAAAAAGAAGGAAGGGGAGGATGTTCAGAGTGATGGCATTTGTCTTCCCAAGTAACTGTTACGCGTGATGGAGCCCTGCTCTCCTGGAGATGGCTGAACCCCTGCCTGCCCATGGGAAGTAGTGAATGAACTCCTTGCTTTGCTTTGCTTAAATGTACGGCTTTTACTTTACCTGTTAAACTGTCTTTATCTCAACCCATGAGTTTTCTCACTTTTACTCCTCTGATTCTCCCCCCATCCCACTAGGTGGGAGTGAGTGAGCGAGTGGCTGGGTGGTGCTTATTTCCCAGCTGGGGTGAAACCACGACACACATTTTCACCTGCTTTAAATCAAACATCTGCTGGAAGGACTGGGCTTTGTATGTCACTTTCTGACACCAAGATTAGTCTTTGTAGGTACACACAACTTTGCGAAAATAAAGGCCTCAGGATAGGAGCACCAACAACTAAACGATCTATAAATAAGAGGACTTAAGGTGCGATACAAACTTTACAGCTGTTTTAATGAAGTTTCTCTGCAAGTCACCTATGGCATGTTGAATACACCATTTTCAAGTATTTCCCCAAAGAAAATGCTATATTTGAGATGCCAACAGCAGGATAGCACACATATTACACCCCTTTGTGCAGCTGTTAAATACCTACTCTATCACTGGGTTCCACTTCAGCAGCAGTAACTTTAGCCAAAGCTGATGGCCAGTTACACTATGGAAGATCACTGCACACCACAACACATTCTGAAAAACTGTACCTCTTCTCCTTTCATTATCAAGACTACAAAATATGCCTTAAGGAAGGGATAACTATTCAAACTCTATAAAGTGACATGTAAGTATCACGTAATGTTCAAGATGTATACATTATCAGGGAAAGCTAGTAAACTCAAAGTTACAGGATAGCAGCATCCTTAAATTAAGGTAAATAAATGCCATTACATTGCAAGTGTCTCTCCAACGAACTATCATACATAACGAACAAGAAGAGTATAGCAGATGTTCTATAACTGCTGTCTTCCAATATAACTCCATACATTATTTCAATAACAGGGGAGGGTATCTATCTCCCTTTTATCCAGGGCCTCTAATCTTATTTTATATTTTGCATGTTTACTGAAAATAAGGATATGCCATCAGAAGGAAATTACAACTTTAGTTGTTTTTCTCTCTTGAAATAGTAAAAAAAAAAAAAACCACAAACAAAAAACCCCACAAAAAAAAACAACACCCAAAAAAACCCCCAAAACAAACCATAAGATGTCCAATAAAGCCAGAAAAAGAAAAATCTTACCATAGGGCCTTAACTGCTGAAGAACAAAAAGTGTTTTTCTTAACAAATCTTCGCCCTTTCTTTTTCACTCCAGTCATTTACCATTCTGTCTCTACCTATCTTCCTCCTCTCTTATTACTTCCTATACAACAGGTAGCACACCTCACAGAAAAATCAATTCCCTTTGTGAAGTACATCACTCAAATGAGAAACACAGGAATTATTCAGTAAGATCACAGGCTAAAGTACAGCAGTTCGTTTGACTAGCCATTCCCACATTGTAGCAAAATTTTTCTGTGGAAGAAAAGAATTAACTGATAAAAGAACTGTTGGGTATCTGGTTACTAAATACATATGCAATCTCAAACTAGCTTTACATTTAACACCCTATGCCCCACACTTGAATTTGTAGAAATATGGTGGGAAGACACTATGTGGATAGATAATGCTGCAAGAAAGTATGGAGAAATAAGCAGAAAAAATAGCAATTCATATTTTAAAGATCAGAATACAGAAGGCATGAGTGGTCCTTGAACCTCTGAAGCCAGAGACATTTGAGGGCTCTTCCGTTCAGTGACAAGTCGACAAGCCAGTAGAGTATTTCTCCCACAAGAGGAAGAGTGGAAATCTCTTTAGTTTAATAAGACATACATAAAAATTACAAGAACAACAACAGAAACCACTGAGGAGATGGATCTCAATTATTAGAGGAATAACTTCCCCACTATGACAGCTACTCTTACTTTTCTAACCTTGACAATGCTCAGGTGTCTAAAACAGCCCTTCCTCTTCATTCACTGGATCTCGTGGGCATCATTTTGTTTTGTCACAAATTTCAATATGAGAAGTCTCTGATTTTTGTAACCCAGAAGTACAGTAATGCGTCATCTCCAACTGGGCTTACTCATGGTAATTTCAGGATTGGACTCTAGGAAAAAAGCTAATCTTAGACAGGCTGTCAGTCAGTAATAATAAGATTTACTGTGTAACAGGAATGAAATTCAAAGGTCTCTAAAAAGGTACCTGTTTCAGTATGAATTTGCTAGTTTTAGAGTTCAAAAATCATTACATATTTTCTGCCTCAGAAGTGTCCAGTTACTCTAAAGCCAAAGCTCCTCCAGTCCTGAAAAGCACTTTTATTTCTTGAAACTGGCCAGGAAAAGACAAATACCAGTGAATTACAGCTTTGTAACTTACGAAGCTTGCTACTGACTCCAGTTATAATCTTCAGTAGTTGGTACTAATGGGTGTTGTTACCACCAAATAAAAGATGATGCTCTTCTAATTTCTGTGACATCTGTCCTATCAATCTTGAACACAACATTCCCAGTACCCAGATCCATGATCATACAGGTAGCTGAGCATGTTATTGCTCAGGCAAATGTGTTATGAATTCTCAGATGATGAACTATGCTAAGGCCGAATGTCAGAGGTGATGAAACTGATAATCCATCTGTAATTTTCTACCCAGCACAACATCTCTGACCCATTGAACTAAATGAATGTATTTAATCACTTAGTCAACTGATCAGAAAGTGCCACAGGGTAAAGAGTGTCTTGACAAAGAGAAGACAGACACTACTTAAACCACTGTCACAACCAGGAAAGCGTATCTTATCTCAGCATCTTACCCACAGATACAGATTCAACCTGAAATCGTGTTATAGCAAAAAAGCTTTGTTTATGACAAAGTACAAAACTCCTCTTGTAAGGTTTTCCCTAACAGAATAACCTTGGCAATACATCTCAGGCTGTTGCTTTTTTTTTTTTTGTAAACAAATTAGGTTAAAAACCACAAAAAAACCCTCCAATCACTTCTGATGAATCAAAGCCCAAATAACACACGATACAAGCAAAGGGTGCTGCTTGCATAGCAGGTTTTTCAGTACCTTTCTGGATGATGTATTCTACCTCTGGTCTGACTGCTGCCAGCTTCATGACTAAGAAGAATGGCAGGCCAAATCTTGCATCCCTTCACAAAAGTCTTTACACAACTTTTCCTGGCATGCAAAAAACTGATTGCATAGAAAGTGGTACTTTCCCCAGGTGTTCCTATGGCAAAACAATGTGCCTCCCCAGCATTGGGTTATTAATGTCTCATTTTCCTGATGTTCTGTGTTGGCAGCCATGACAGAAAGCTTTGAACTTGTTTATTCACACTTGTTTAATCCTGTCTCCACACAGCACATCACAGCCTGTGGGGCTAGGAAGATGGATGAGTGAAACCAAGGCCACGAGGGGGTCAGGGTCATGGTGTCACTGGATCTCATTAACTCCATCACTCACTATAGCAGGCACTTCAGAGGTCACCTCAACTAAGGAGCTTGGGATAGGCGATGGAAAAACGGCCGGCACGAGTGTACACGTGTTTCCTGCAGTTGATGCTACTACGTATGGAAACAAGTACAGATCCTTACCTACACTGCCCTTTTGAGTTAGAAAAAGGAAAAAAAAATTTTTACAAATATCTGATAGGTATCACAGCAGAAGCAGAAAGGCTGAAGAGAGGACCACTAAAAATCAGAGAAAATTATCAATTTAGTATTTCTTCTGTAACTATTTGCATATGTACTGGACTAATGGAAAAGGAGCAAAAAGAATACATAACATCATAGACTGGCTCTAGTATACCGTGAGAGTGGATGGAAATACATATATTTTATACTGCAATTGTATCGTGCACACTGTGTGCCTGACAAAGAAGCTTCTTCGAAGCACAGACAGCAAGAGATGACGCTAAAACCCCAACACTGTCTATTACTTAGGAATTTTAATGTGCATCAATGATAGTGCCTACTTTTTAAAAGATATATGTTTATAATGTATATGTTTTTCAAACATATTTATATATATATAAAAATTATGGTATATATAAAATATATATGATAAATATCTGTATACTGTACAGGTCCTAGACAATATTGCCAATATTTCATTATAGTTTGACAGTTCATATTCCCATAATTTTAGCAAATAAATATGTTATTAACAAATATATTGCACACTATATGTTGGTTGTTCACCAGTTCTTTATGTCACTGTTAGGAACCTGATGACATGATATACAAAACTGTTCCTTTCTCATAGCTCTTAACTTCTACATTTTACATCCATTCCTCATAATGAGCCATTCTGCAAAAGTGAAATTATTTACAAGAGAGATGAAAATTAGTATTATTAAACTATCTTTAAGCACATCTGCAGCACTGGAATAAAACAATTGTGAAAGGGGTTTAATACAACAGAAACCAAGTTCTTATTTGTTCAGTATGCAGGTGTATAATGAGAAAAGTGACGTAAACCTAGATCTGCACATATGCACAGTGTATTTATGATAACCAGTCAAAATATTTTGATGAATGGCAAAATTAGCAAGTGAATTATATAAAGAATAGTGAAAAGACAAGCTTTTATTCTAGCAAGTGAAAACAAGCCTTTACAATCTGACCAAATTATTTGATAAGAAAATTCAGGTAAAAAAAAATCTAGGGTTCTGTCCCAAACTCCCCATTTCCAATTTCACAACAAATGTAAAAGCATGGGCTTCAGTGGAGATATTTAGACTAGTGACACTGGTAGGGAAAGAAGTAATTCTACAACAATTCGCAAATCAAACTGTACCACCACCTCCCATTTTTTTTGTTGGGGTTTTTTTGTTTGCTTGGGGCAGGGCGGGGGGGGGGGGGGGGAGGATGTTTGGTGGTTTGGGGTTTTTTTGGTTTGTTGGTTTGCTTTTTGTTTTGTTTTTGTAAGATGTCAATTTCTTAGAACAAATATCTCAATGACTAAAGTGACAGTGTTTCACCCATACCAGATGCTTTCAACAGTACAGGTTTTCCACTACCTGTGCCTTTTTCTGATTCTAACCAAGAAAAACAATAGTACTTCCCCAGAATCCATGAGGGGAATGAGCCACTTAAAGTGTTTAAGCTCATGTGTTCTCCTAAACAGTGTCTTTGTTTGTCACTATCCAAGATAGACCACTGGGCTAGATGGACAAACCGGTGTGACCCAGCAGGGCATTATGCCACTGCCTCCAATGTAAAAGATGAAAGGTCTCCTGAAAACTGAGGTCACAGTCTCAGCTTTCAAAGCTAAGAAACAATAAAAATGTATCATCATTCTCAAAACCGCTGTGTGACCATATTGGAACCAAAATGTCTCTTCATATTAACAGCTGACAATCTGCATATTCCAAAGGCTGTATGTGTATGTAAAACCTGTGAAGAATTTGCATCTATCATAGAAATAAATTGAAAGCTGTCCTGAGGACACTAATTTATTTCATCATCACTAATTTCTTTCTTACATATAAAATAAAAACTAAGGAATTTTATATAACTACCTCAATAGTGCTCTTCTGGACAAAACACAGGAATTCTTACATTCTAACCACACTTAAAGTTCCATTTAATATCTGTCTGCTAAAATAGAAAGTGATCATCCTATTATCTGTCAGCTTTATAATACTGTCAGTCATCAAGTGCACTACGTGTAGCACTGAATAATTAATTCCAAAAATTGAAGTCAGAGGGTTGCAATGAATTCTTTTGTTCTCTTTCCACGCCTACATTCTTCTAAATTATACTTGTGTGTGTGCACATATACAGCAGATGGGGAACTTCTTGCATACGTTATGATCTGAAAAATAATCCAAAAGATTAACTAATGTAAATTCTTTTGCAAGATTGCTACTCACCTTATCCACTTAAATTGGTGATATTTTTCCTCAGATTCTCATGTATGGATTGGTGTTTTGAGATTGTAATAGAAGTAGAATGAGAGTCAGTGAAACTATTTCCTTCCCACAAGCAATGTTCACATGGCTCAACCTTGCTGGGTTGGTAATCTGTTCATAGACTGACAGAAACTTGTTTCTTGCCCATTTATTTCATCAAATGATTTTGCATAAGGGCTGGGCAAGAGGCAGGTTCAAGTCCAATTAGTAGAAGCAAAGTCCTCCAGTAAGATGCAGGTGGATTAAGAAATTGCCTGATTTTGAACACCAAGGCCACCTTCTACTTTGGCATACAAGATTAGGCAACAAGCCCAGCAGGACCCAACAGGGGGATCACATTAAACAGGAAGAACTGGATGACACTGAAGAGACTAGTGTAGGAGACACTAGATGAAGTGGAATAATAGAAAGTGCAAGGTCATATGCTTTCAAACTGATCTCAGGGAAGTTTACAGTAAAGTAGAAGCTCATCTGTTACAAATTATAGAGGAGGAGAAAGATCTGCAGCAGATTACTATAGAATGACTATGAGCTACCAAATGCTTAAAAAAAGTTAAACATGATCACGGGACTGATAGATAAGGGAATAGTGAAGGCAGTTATTAACATTAGGTCATAATGCACTGCATGCAAGTCTTAAAATATTATACGCAACCTACCCATCCAGGTCTCAGAAAATGTAGGCAGACTAGAACAGATGAAGAATGACTACTAGGATCAAGCAAATATTTTCCAAGAGAACACACGAGCTTTTCTTGTTTAACTTAGCAACAGCAGAGATGAGAAGTGATACCACTGTGGTCTATAAATACAAAGGAGAGAAAACAACTAAACTAAAAGAATATCAGATCACAAGAACAAGCATAAATAAAGCATGTTTATTGGAAACATTAGAGCTATTTTTCTCACCATTGGAAGAGTTAAGTTCCAAGACAGGCTTCCAACAGAAACAGGGAATGGAGAGAGCTTGGGGATGAAGGGGAAAGCAATCAAACTGCTTTTCAAAGTGCAGCTTGAAAAGTTTCTGAATGGAATTACAAAATACAGCTGTGTAGAATACAGAGGACTCAGTGATTCAGGGCTCCCAGTTCTTTGCAGCTCTACATCCCTCTGTACAATGGCAGACAGATCTATGAGACAGCAGAAAGTGACTGTGCACACCTCCCTTCTCTAACATGATGAAGCAATTTCCAAAGTATCAGTATTCACTTATTATACTTATTCAAAGTATAACATCTGTGGGAGCATTTGAAGTGGAAGTATCACCAAAGCCATGATTAAATTTTAGTCCTCTAAGAACAGGAACAAGGGGAAGAACATAATCTGAACAAAGACAGAAAAAAAAATAAGGAAGAAGGGTAAGGTTCTGGTGTCCTCAAACAAATATAATGATTATCAGAATAAAAAACCCTATATACATACATATATATATATGTATATATATAAAAACCATCCACCAACCTCACGCTAATAATTACTGTTAATTATCATAGTAATGAACTTCATTAGAATTGAGATCATGCAACATTTGCAAAGGAATGGTCTGAAGTACTGCTTCAAATAAGTACTTTTTTGTAAGCCTATCTGACATTGCAGAATAGCACAACATGTCTGAAGCAGATGCCAACAATAGCTAATATTTCAATTAACGTTCAAATAGTGCTTATAGGCTCCTGAGCAAAGGGAAGAGAGTTGTAAAAATGCAATGTTATCTTGTTCTCCTTCATTTCCCAGATGAACTAAACATCAGAGAAATGTCAACCAAAAAAAAAAAAAAAATCAGTACATGATGACACATATACTAACAGATCAGCCAATAACTGATCTCCTTCAAGGTTTCTGTAATGTCATCAGTAGTTCCTTAGCTATCAACATTTTATCAGGTAGGGCCTTCAAAGATATCTAAACAGCAGGATTCAATTTAAAAAAATAAAATAAAATCAAAGGCAAGGGGAAGAAGGAAGCAGATAAAAATCAAATGAGGAAGTGTGCAAGAAATTATTAGAAGCAGAATCAGATTGAACACACTGCAAATAGCTTCTAAAAATGTAACTTTGAAAGTTCTCTTTTAGGTGGAGAAAAAGGGTAGATCCTGGGTAGAAGAATTCAAGGAATAAATTAGAGATCCTACAGAAAGCTTCTCTAACCATTTCTGGATGTGAGAAACTATTTCTACTACAGGAACACTGGGGATGATACTAGACTCTACGACTACACAGTGCAAGAGAGTACATTACAGAGACATGCTAACCTATTCTGAAAGAATGAATTCACATAGCGGAACTAACTTCTAGCTGTTAAGGAAACTTTTTGCTGGACTGGTGTACCCTTCTCAGCACACATAACCAGCTGAGCTTAAGTGCTCACAACACACACTCTTCTGGTATCCAAGCCTGCTTGTTTTGCACAAACCTGCATATTCTCTCTTTACAGCTCATTGTGCTGTGAACACCTACCAAAAAAAAAAATCTATTATAAAATGAGCACAGTATGAAAAGAGCAAGAAAAAGAAAATGGAGAATAATGTCTGGAGAAACCTACAGGCACTGTACAGCTTGATATTATAACTGAAATCATGTTAAATAACTTTGGATCTACCATCAGTGTGATAGCTCTTAAATGTGAGGAGTCATTAGCATTTTTAGCCTTGAACTAAATATTTAAATCAGCATGTCCAGGTGGAGCTCAAAGGATAAGAAATGAAGATATAATGATGCAGTCACCTGTCTAAATCCTAGGGGATAATGATGGGAAGTACTGTTTTTGTTCACATTGAAGGCATCAACACTGAAGCACAATCTTAAAACTGTTTGTGAGAAATGTGTTAATGACAGGAGATATGGTTTAGTTTATCCTGATGAACAGCACCTCTATCATAAAAACTCTAGTTCACTCGGGCTACTGGTACAAAAATCATACCCCCTCAAATATCTCGGTTTCTTATACCAAGTGAATTCAGAAGCGGCACAAACACATACTCAGCAAAAAGCTAAACTAATAAAGTAAATAATCACAACTACTTTTTTGGCTCAAAAGGAAACTTTGAGATGAGATATCAGTCAGGTCTTCATTTATCTGATGTGGCTTCACTCATTGGTATTTATTAACCTCTTTAATTTCTAATAGTGACTGTAAGAATTAGATTATGTCCTATATAGAAATGCTGTATCATGTAATGGTTTCTAACAGTGGATTAGGATGAAGCCATTTGGAATACCACAGAAGTTGCTTACTGCAAGCTTCAGAAGTACAGAGGTGGTTTGAAGCGTTCCCCCCCCCATCTTATGAAATCTGCCTTTTCCCTAATTATCTTATCAAGTACAATTTTATTTATTTTCTTCTACGAGAAGAATTTTATTCTCATTAAGTGTGCTGTGATAATAGCCATGATTTGTTATATTTCTTCTTAGAGAAATGTAAAGTAAGAAAAAGTATGATGCTTTTCAATGTCCTGATATGGTTCATCCACAGGACCACAGTCTCCAGCATTGCATTATCTACAATAATTACTTCTGTTTTGATGAGAGCAAAAGACTGCTAGCTCAGACGGGAAGCTTTTCACACTCTGTTGACAAGGATGAGGGTGAGAGGGGTGCAAGTAAATGAACAGAATGTACTCTTCACATGTGAAAGTAACTCCAAAGCAAATCAGACTTTGAAATTACCAGTAACAGAATTAATAACAATTTTTCTATTTAAGTCACATGTTTAACAGAAACTAGATGAAAAAAATCATCCACCTATTTTAGTCACGTACATTGTGCTCTTTTTTTATCCTATTTTACAGGTGGTCTTTACCCTGAACGTCTCAAATGAAATTAACTCCATTATTATGAACATATTGCAGCCTTTTGCACATGCTGCAGCAAATAGTCATTAGCATTATGATACAGAGATGATTGCATTGCATATATTTTATACTTCTCAGCCTTTATTCACTGAATATTAAAACATATCTGTTTTATTGGTAAAATTACTGTCTCCCATGTTTAAGATCTGGTTTATGCTTGCTTTGGAATACACCTGTGACTCTTCACACTAAACTCTGTGTACTACTATAACCTCTCTTGTTACAGATAAAAACATAATTCAGTTTTGGATCTAACATAAACAGGATCATTATGTTTGGAGAGTGTTCCAAAGCCTGCTATTCAAGCAATCCGTGACATATAAATAATGCAAGACCTCTTCTTTCTCCAAATGACTTCAGTTCAAGAATAGACTCAGAAAGATGGAAGCCCAAATTTATACTGCCATTACAAAATTCAATCTATTGCTGGTTCTCCAATTGAATTATGACTCAGAGTCTTCCACTGTTTTCTATTAGCACCAGCCCACACACGCCTACCCTTTGCCAACCCATGCAGAAAAGAATCTTATTTGTGAATATTCCTGAGCTTTATTCTTATATTAAAATGGCAACTAATCCCGACTAATCTGAAAAGCCTCATGTTTTCTTTTAAAGGAAAGTAAGGTAGAAAATTGGTCTTTTTTCCCCTCCCTTGACCCCTGACCTTTGAACCACAACCTCCTTGCCACTAAAGCGTTCAACACCTCATTTAATCTCTCCTCGCTGCATTGGCAGAGCACTGGAAAAGGAAAAGGGAAAAAAAAAAATAATCTGGAGACTTCATCAATTTTTCATGAATTTTCATTTAGGCCAAAGCCCCCTCTTACAGTGGTCGATAGATCAAGCTACTGTCACATATTTAACACCTGGGGCTACAGCTGCTATCTCTCGGGGCTGCCGCTGACTCAGGCTAGATCAGAGGCAGCCTGAGTCAGTGCGAGGACCCTGATGCTCTCTCGCTTACATGTGGCGCCCCGGTGCTTGCAACTGAAATCCTAGCTACAGTTGCTGTTGCAAATGTAGCTCTTGATATTCCCACTGGAAAACTCCACCACGTAGGTTCAATCGTGTCAATTCGTACATTGTGAAAAACCGTGCTTTTATTTTAAAACTTCTGGCTCTCAAATATGAAAGCAGTTTCATGAAAGATCAAACTATTTCAAGCCTATTTCCCTTTCTAAAATCGTCCCAAGAAAATCTGAGCATCTACGTATTTCTAATAATGCCAACCCTTGCTCAATTTCAATAAAAAAATTCTAATACACAAAATCAAAAGAAAGGTATTTTACTCTTTTGAATACAATTCTTGGTAGTTGTTTTAGGACTAGAACATTTATTTTAATGATTTAACCATAAAACATGCAAATACTACATCAGAATTTGCCACATACACAGTGGAAGAAAGGTTTTGCTGCTAGCATCAGCATTATTTTTTCCTTCTGAGGAAGCTCCTACTGAAAACAGTAACCGCACAAAGCACACCATGGATTAATGCATTAAAAGAAGAAAGAAATAGAATAGGTCACATCAATCCTAAACTGTGCCTTCAAATATAAACTCCTATTTCTTCCTAAATGTCTTCTGGAATAAAGACTTTCTAAATTAAAGGCAAAAAAATTCTAAAAGCACATTCTGTATGTTAGTGATGTTTTTTAAGTAACTTCCCAAATCACAGTTCTTCACAGTTTCACTGGCACAGAGAAATTTTTCTGAGGACATACATCAGCACAAAAATATCTGCCCTTGATTGTATGCCCATGCTCTGAATAGGCGTAGATTTAAAAGCATGCTTAAATGCTTTGGATGGGCTCATACCTAATATCATCATGTTTGGGAAAGGTGTTAACTGCTACTTGATCAAAAAGAGCTTAGGGACTTCAGCAACTTGCAAAAAATCACTCCAAAAAAAAAAAAGGGGGCAAAATGACTGCATTCAAGATGGGCCACACTATGCTCTGAATCACTGTACACTCCAACTGGATTTCACTTAAGAGTTTTTCTTCTGTCTTTATGCATAAATATGGATACATCAGAAGATTTTCAGTCCCACTGCTTTTGTGGTAGGTGCCTGGGGGGGTATGGAATAGAAGAGAATGAACCACAATTAACACTGTTTATCATCTGAATGCATAAGCATGAACACACTTAACAGATATATAAAACCAATAAATATTTCTTCATAAATCATTCAAAAGTTGCAAGTGCACATTATTGGCGACTGATAATTTAATAAGCAAAGTAAAACAATTACTGATTCTTTCACTAAAACAGCAGACTCAAGCATTTTAAACCCGTAAAAAGCAGCAGTTTGTCTCTAATGGCACAATTTGAGGCCACCTACAGCCAGATAATAGTCCAAAACCGTGTTGTCAGCAAAGGACAACCATCCTTTTTCTGGTGATGAAAACAGCTTGGCTTAGTGTGGAAAGAGCAGTTTTCAACACCATTAGAGATAGCACAAGTAAGACCCAATCGCATGCGGCTGTCCCAGCTCCCATGGACAGGGCTGCAGTATCCAGGCAACTCAAGAGTTTTCAGCAGCAGTTGAGAACAGGTGAATGAGGACTCACTGCTGACAACAGGCTGTCAGCAACAACTCATTTCCCTAGCGTGCAAATGGGCTGCTACAGACCTGCCCATCTTCTTCAGTCCAGAAATGCTGACGTTAGAAAAACAGTTAGAAGCCTTAAAATAACTGTTCTCTGAAAGCCACTTGAAAACTTTATTTAGAACCAAAAATCATATCAAAAAGTGTCTCAAACCCAAGGGAAACTGAGTAGTTTTGCTATCATCCTCCAAAGAATGCCTTTGATACACACAGAGCACTGCCATGTGCTTTTAAAACCAGTGAACATTAAACCAGCAGAATCTCTAAAATTAAGTAAACAAGCAATGTACATATTATTTATATTTGTTTCTTTGATGAGTATCTTCCTGTAATCACAGCCACAGTATGGCTTAAGGAAAGACAAAGCACTGTTGAAGTGGAACAGGAGTATCTGCTTTAGACTGTTAAACCATTTAATTGGGGAATTCAGTCAGTTAAATTTCAAAGCTATGAAAACTGTAAAATAATCTGGTGTCAGGTGCATGTTGCTATTGCAAAAACTTGGGCTTTGGTTTCAGATCTCAGGTTTCACGTTCTATGATCCTGCTCTAAAATAACTCTGACAATGAAACACAGTTTTATTATTTTTCACGTCTTCTACTATCTCGCATACAGTTCACGCATGACCTGCCACCAGCTGCAGTGGTTAAAACAGTAACTCCAGAGACTAAGGATATTGTAACAAGAGTATCTCAGCAGTCACTGAAGTAGGGATCAGTGAAAACTGACGAAATACAGAGCACCTTTAAATTTCAAAATAATCAGTCACTTTAATTTGATGACTCAAGGTATGCCTTGAAGAATCTTCTGAACTTCAACAGGAGATGCCTGAATCTCAACAGGGCTGCAATAAAGATTTCTAAGTGTTTATGCCTCTCTCATAGGATTTGTCAGACAGTTTAAAATCCACATGTACAAAGACAGAAATAATCCAGTAAATTTATCTAGAGTCATACTCACCCAGATTTCAGCCTTCCTTAAATTGGTCATCTTCTCAATTCCTAAATACCTACCAAAATTGACTAACACTCTGCGATGCCTTTATTGGCAGATATATATTTACTCATGCCTTGAATGCGTGCCAAAACTGTCTTCATTTTTTGTTTGAAACAGTTCTGAATCTAGGTTATGACAAGTGAAAGGCAGTGAAGTCTGTTCTACTTGGTCTATACCACCATCTAAATATTTCAAAAATGGCATTTTCTGCAATTTCTGAGAAGACTGAAGCCTCAAGATCACTAACATTAGCTATAAAAGTCCGCAGAATATATCAGGAATACAGATTTCTCTTCTGTGCTTTTTCTTCCCCCCTTTAAACAAACATATCTTCTAATGTGTACTTAAATCCATTCTTTATGAACTAAGAGATACAACTTTGTGCTAAAGCCCTACTTCAGACACATTTTAGTGAAACTACTGCCAAATGAAGAACTGTGGGGGAAAAAAGTCAAGTCCAGTAAAAGAACAGCATTCATAAGTCTACTAAAATACACCTTCATGTGAAGACACACAGCTACCTTTAGTTGATATTCTGAATAAAAAGATCAGTATTTTTTCAACCCACATAACCTAGCAGCAAAAAATAATATACAACATGTATTTTATGCATGATGAGCTTGTTTGCTATGTGAATATAATGAATGTCTCTGCTAACTCTACCAGAAGAAAATCATGCATGCCGAGTGGTCTCTGAAAGAGCCGTGACGACTTCTCTGTTAAGAGAATGAAGCTGCGTCAGGGGAAGTTCAGATGGGACATTAGGAAATGGTTCTTCACTGAGACGGTGATTGGTCACTGGAACAGGCTCCCCAGGAAAGCGGTTGTGGCACCAAGCCTGTCTGGACAATGCTCTTAGCCATATGATTTAGTTTTAGGAAGTCCTGCAAGGAGCAGGGAATTGGACTCAATGATCCTTATGGGTCCCTTCCAAGTTGAGACATTCTATAATGTCGATTCTCTTTGTCTTAGAATAGAAAAGACTAAGACTGCTCTGGATGATATGAGAAATGGCCAACAATTTCACTTGCCATTCACATAATGAGGCCTGTATCAAGTTTATGATAGATCAGCATATATTGAGGTTTCCAGTAGTACAGAATAGGAGTAACCAAGAAGCTGTCTACTTCTGTTGAGGTAACAGATGACTAGATAAAGAGAAACAGACAGTGCACCTTATATTAGATGATAGGTATTTTTCCACATTAGTTTCAGTATAACCAATTTTAGTCATAATTTAAAAATTACATTATTCTTGAGGAAGATTAGCCTTTGTCCATGTTTGTGCCAATCATGATTGTACACTGTCTAGAACCTTGCTTCAGTATAAATCATGTATTCTGTACAGTCACTGCTACATGTATAAACACATATAGAAACGCCTTGACTAAGAGCTATAGCTAATGACAAAATGCCATACTTATCTACATTTGTTATCTCCCAAACTGCTGACTGTGTGCAAGTGCTGGATGACAGCATAAAAGGAACTATAAAGTTTTACACCGTGGTAATCATATAAAACTACTCACATGCCACTTCCAGAGATGCATTCCGACTCACAGCTTCTCCAAGATAGTTCCTTGCCACGCAAACATAACTTCCTTCATCAGGTTTACTCCTGCGTCCATGCACGATACGTAAGAAAAATAAAGATCCGCTGGGCAGCAGCATGCGGTGGGAGCGTGGATCATCCTTGTCTGTTTCCACTCGCTCTCCATCCTTGTACCACTCAATAGTAGGAGTTGGCCGTCCTTCAGCTTTACAGTTCAGAGTTGTTGGCTCTCCTTTAGAGACTATCACGTCTGAAGGATGCTCAACAATCCGTGGTGGAAAGTCCTCCTGGCGAAGACGGGATCCTAGAGAAAAAGAAAAGGAGAGAGGGAGGAAAGAACAATTAATTTTAACTTCAGGCTTCACAAAGAGTTTTCACAAGTTACTCTTTTAATGCCACATAAATTTTCAAAGAAAAGAAAATATGAAAACCTGTACACATCCGATATTGTTTTGTCCGATATCAGAGACTGTATTGGAGACTTTCAAAGCTAAAAACCTGAGTTGGACTACAGATATATACCTCTGATTATCAAAGACATACCACATGCAGACTGGGCTTAAAGGAGGATCTTTTACACATACACACATGACAAGATATTTTCCTTCTTCCAGTAATCTTTCTATTTACATTTGCTTCTAGATCCCTGTGCTACCCCTGAGATTCCACTCATAGCTACTGCTCTCCCATCCTTTCATCTGCCAGACTCAACAGACTTACCACCCAATAGTTCACAGTTCTTTGTAGTTTTACATGTATGTTTTACATCCCTTTTCCACAAACAGCCCAGGTATGGAAACAGGAAAAAAAAAATAATCCCAAAACAAACAAAACCCCACAACTAAAACCTGAAAAGTATTCCTTCCTTCATAAATTTCTAGTTCAACAGTTGGCAACTTCAACTGTTCAAAAGTGTCTGAAGTCATTCATGAGTTCTATTTTTATTTGTAAATCTCAAATGTCAACTGCACTTTAGAAATTTTCACTGGATTGCATGCATACACACACACACACAAATACAATATAGGCACACGTGCACCTGAAAGCGCATTGCAAACACCAGTGCCTCTGAGAAATCATTATAGGCCCATTTTCTTTTTTCTTCTCCCTGCATTCATCCTTTTCTTCACTTTGGCTTTGGTGTCCATCATCTTTTATCTGCAAATGTACTTTCTAACCCATTTGCAGTATCCCTAAATTCCTACCAACACTGCATCACAACCCTGGTTACATGGCTATTAAGAGTTGAACAGCTCCAGCATTTCTACATAGTGTATCTAACCAGGGGTCTGGAACCTTGGATTATCCCTGAGTGCACTCCAGGGGCTCAGTCTGAGTGCAGCATACCCTGGAAAGAATGTAGTTATACTTTTTCCACTTTTTTTTTTTTTCAGTACTAAGGATTAAGTAAAGAAATTAATCCTTCTATCACTGGAAAGTAATACAACCCAAAACACCACCGTCTTTCAATTGCCCACAGGAATACCATTTTTCACTTTACAATACTGATGATGAATATGCCACTGTTAAGCCTTCACAACTATGAAGACTAGTAGGTATTGACAGCACTGAAGTTTCTACAATACTAATTTTGTGTCCTCTACAATAGCAGCTTTGTGCCTTGCCCTGTACTTTTCTGCGCAGCCACTTCAACACACTGTTCTTCTGCCCTTCTCTATTTCCTTTACACTCAGTTGCCTCCCAACTGCCTGGAGTAGGGAAGCAGCAGAGCCTGAACATTGTCCTCCACCTTCTCCAATGAAGCCTTACCCTGTCATTCAAGTCCTGGAATAAGGAAGAGAGGTGCTGGCAGAAGGGAGACCCTATAGAAGTAAGGTACGTGGAAGAGATTTGTGCTGGGTCCACCACCCTGGAGAAGTCCCAGTGCCAACCTTCCATTACAGCCTTCACTATGTAATGCAATTTCACTAAGACAAGTCACAGCATCCCAAATCTCCACTGAACTCTTGTCAAAAAAATTCAATGGTATCATAACACTAGCCAAATTCTGCGATACCCTTTTTCTGAAAAAGATAATAATTCTTTCACAATTGTTATGCTCCTCATTACAGCCATTAACAGACAAATTGTAGAGATGAGTAAATGCAAGAACAGTGTCACCCAACAGAAAACCAAAGTCCAGCACTCCTAACTTCAGTGTCAACAATTCAGATATAGTTAATTACTGCATATTTAATTAGACTATATTAGCCTGACAAACAGTATTTCTGCAACAAGCACGTCACAGTAGTTCGTGCCTCTATATTGCTTCTCAAAAATGAAGTCAGCTCTCCTAATTGTTAGCACAAATCACCCTTTCTAGCATGGATCTTGAAAATCCTTCGAGTGGAGCTGCCATGCTAGTACAATCGGACTGCACTTCTTAAATACACGGTATATCAGCTTCTGCAGGTTAGTGAAACATTTCTCTCCATTTTCTGATCAGCAGTTTTGCTGAGTTGTAGAAAGCGATTTAATATCAGTATCTTAATGACATTCCAGGCACTACATATTTAAAAATGTTGTCAGTGCCTCACTTACTCCAAAAGTTATGAGGAAAGGAATAAGGATACATTCTACAGAGTGAATCCACCTTTGGACTTCTGTTTTACTAACACTCAGGTCATTAAACTAAGGCTTGCCATAGCAATAATGTGTTATACCACCGCTGCATAAAATGGACTCTTTCAGTGGCTACCAGATTCTATTATGAGTATAGCAAAGTTATCCATAATCTGTACTGCCAGTACATGAAAAAACACAATTTATACCTAAGCACAGATATACTTAGAGCACATTTAGAAAAGAAAGATGTATTCTATTCTTTGTTCTATTAACAAAGACATTTAAAATCCAACAGTAGAATTTGCAGTTAAAAAGTATCTTTAAACCACGACCCCATACACAACATTGAAAAAGACTAAAATCACCATTAAAGATTAAAAATTTCACAGTACATGGGACTAAAAAGCAAACTTCATACATTGACCAGACACATATATAATACTCTCCACACAAGTCTACAAACTTACTCATTGCTTATTCTCAAAAGAAACAAACAAAAACCCATTAATTGTGTTAAGAAATTCCTACTAACAGTATCAGTAAGAACACCAAAGCTGAGGTGTTTCTGAAACTTTAGAGGGTCCTAAGTCAGAAAAGAGAACAGATAGGACTAAATTTTGATAAATGATTAGCAGAGTGTGAAAAAATTAGTAGCAAAAAATGCAAAATGCAAATCCAAAATGTTAGTTTTCTTATACACAAAGGTTTGTTGATAATGTTCAAAAGTCAAAGTAGTACATTCTACAGAGAATTACAGACCATGTTCAATCCTTTGAAAAGGGCTTTTTCCCATGAAGAGTTAAACCGTCCACCTTGTACAGCCCAATTCAAAACCCCTCCTCAGGTCATAATAGGACTACTTCTTCCTCTTCAGTACTGATGTTTATCACAAAACTAATGTTTACCTCACTCTATCCTAATTAAGCTATTTGTGCTCACGAAAGCGTTGAGATGTGGGCAGCAGAGACCATGCCAATCAGCAAGGAGAAAGGCTCAGGCTGTGTTCTGAGGGGGCTCATACCAGGCATTCCTGTGATGGTTGGGTGTACCTTCAGCTATCTAGTGCTGCAAGTTATATCCTTCAATGTGCACTTAAGAGGAGGAGAGAAAAGCACACACAAGAAATGAATCACAGAGCACAGCAGACTCCTTCCTTCAAAACTGAACTGAGCACCAACAGCTGCTCCAGAAGGATACTCCGATTTAGAAAGAACAAGGAAAAACAAAAAACTGACTCCATTGCCTCTCTTCTGGCAGACACAGACACTGTCTATGTGCCAGAAAGTGACAGCCCCAAATGGTATTTTCCTAGTTGAGTTTTGATTCTTCCACTATGGCTCCCCCCTACCCCACCTCCCAATACTCTTAGAAATACAACCTAATTTAGAAGGAACAGAAAAATTATTAACTCCTTGAGTTAACTGGTCAGAAGATGATACTTTTCCTTTTACTGAAGGGTGAGATGGAACCATGATCTACACAAGATAAGTGGTTGCACTGAAGCAGGCAGCTGGTGGTGCATCCTGGACTACCCATGCAGCTTCCTTCTCCATTCTTCCCTCAAGGATTTCCAATACAGGAGTATCTCATGCACGCATAAAGCATGTGAATAACCCCTGAGCTTAAGAGTCCTTAAGTAGTCATTACTATGACGGACTGCAATGACTTCAAATTAACTGTTACATGCTGTTGAGCAAAAACATGCCTTTGGAAAAAATCCTACCATATCATGACTAACTGAAATCTGCCATGAAGCTGCACCTATGAAAAGGAGAGCATTAACACTTGCTTGAATACATATTTAGAGTACTCTAATACTTACTGTACATTAAGGTTCACATAGCTATTGCAGATGACTGATTTTTACATATCTCGAGAAGATTAGTTTCATATACAGCTCATCAACTAATTCACAGAGAAAGTTTTAGGCTCACCTTTTTGCTTATTACTCCACAGAATAATTAAAACCACTGTCCAACAACAAAAAAACCCAAAACATACATGAAAAAAAGATAGTGTGCAAGTCTATTATAGTATCCGACCTTTAACACTAGTGTTTCCTTGTTCATACTGCAGCATTAAACAAAAAGTTACTGAGATTACTTCAACAAAAGTCAAGACATAAGCCATCTCTGTTCAACTTACCTCTCTATACTGGTACAAGCCAGTACTGTCTTAAAAGAAAAAGATTATAAAAGTAAATATTAAAAAAAAAAAAAAAAATCACATTCAAAGCTACTTAGCCAACAGTAACATTTATTTCAGTGAAAAGCTCCATGAAATTTTCCAATCACTGCTCAGAGTAAAATAAGGAGTAAAATATTGAATCAGCTAAGTCTAGCTTTTATGTTATTATTTAATATACTGCGTTCAGCTCTGGAGCCCCCAACACAAGAAGGACATGGACCTGTTAGAGCGAGTCTAGAGGAGGGCCACAAAGATGATCAGAGGGCTGGAGCACCTCTTCTGTGAAGACAGGCTGAGAGAGTTGGGCTTGTTCAGCCTGGAGAAGAGAAGGCTCTGGGGAGACCTTCTAGCAGCCTTCCAGTACCTAAAGGGGGCCTCCAAGAAAGCTGGAGAGCGACTTTTGACAAGGGCATGTAGTGATAGGACAAGGGGTAATGGCATTAAACTGAAAGAGGGCAGATTTAGATTAGATAGAAGGAAGAAATTCTTCCCTGTGAGGGTGGTGAGGCACTGGACCAGGTTGCCCAGAGAAGCTGTGGATGCCCCATCCCTGGAAGTGTTCAAGGCCAGGTTGGATGGGGCTTTGAGCAACCTGGTCTAGTGGAAGGTGTCCTTGCCCATGCCAGAGGGGTTGGAACTAGATGATCTTTAAGGTCCCTTCCAATCCAAACCATTCTATGATTCTATGATTTCATTTTTGCTTCTACTGGTAGATACTAGTACTTCTACTTAAATGCAGAATTTTTCCATATTTCATAAAGAATATATTTAGTTAATGAAAACTAAATATGGATCATGAAATCCTGTATTAAATTGTTCACTAAGCATTAATGCTATTCTGTTGCATGTTTACTTGTTCACTGTAAAACAAAGATGACTATTCACAGCAAGTTATCAACTTGCATTGTCTAACTCCTGCAAGACACTAACAAACACAGATACCAAAGCCTTGGTAACTACTGATAATTGCTGACCTGATAAATGTTGACTAATGGGAAATGCTGTAGTTCTTGTAACATAATTGGTGACTTTATAGATTTGTGATAAACTGTCACTTCACAAGTAATGAACACTCTTGCATTCATATCTACCTTTATGTGAATCATTTCTGCATCAGTCATTGCTAACGTCTATAGAGGTCAGGACACTGAACACGTGAAGCCCAGCCTCGTACCAGAGCCGAGCAAGGAGGAAGATGCTGGAGGAAGTGCTTTGCCACAAAAAGGCAAGAGGAAGCTCCAGTTATTTAGATGTCCAGATGCAGCACATGTATTGAAATATATTCACCACCTGCTCTTACACTCCCCTTCTTGCCTTATGAATTTGTGTGCTTACATACTTCCTAATCAAAGTAATGAAAGAAAGCAAAAAGTGAGCAAAGTTGGCAAAAGTAAGAAAAAAAAAAAAACCTGGACTGCATATTGTACTTTAGGTGTCTGAAGACAGTCTGCTCTCCACTTCCCCTGTTGTTGTTCCCCCAATTCAGAAGTGTTGGATGAGACATTTCCCGAGAATTGCCTTCAAGACTACTCTTTTGGAAAGTGTCAAAGACAACAGTCACTCATTCATTTTGACCAGAAGTTCAGCACCATCAGTGTTCTGACTAAGTCAGACTGTTTCTCGCGATTGATTACCAACAAGCCTCATGGATTTGCTGTTATATGCTCAGACTTCCTCATAAGTTTCCTCAGAGACCCAATGTACCATATAGTTACAGCTACACTGATAGCATATAAACAGAATATCTATTATTCTCAGTGTAGCCTGGTTGATCCTATAGCCAAATAACCCTAAAAAAAAAAATTGGATGCAAGAATTTTTCTTAATCAAAGAAACAGATTTGCTATAGAGACACAGCAGCAAGAAGAAAAGAAAACTAAAGCAAAGAGTCAATATTCTATTCTTTTTCACTACTTTTCCACAAAGCCACTATGCAATCCCTACCCTAAGGGTAATGTGCTCTGTGCACATGTATGCATGTGTGTAATATACACACGTATCTCCACAGAAAAAAAATATTTGGCAATTCACCTTCTAGTCCTCCTAGGCCTCAAATTTCAAGGAAAAGATTTTTGATTTATTACACTTCACGCTCCTCTGGTTTTAATTTATTAGGTTCACATCAAGACCAAAAGTTTATTTCACCTATTAAGCCTACTCTTTATATAAGAAGTCACAAAGCCAATGCTCTGTCACACAAGAAAAGCAACAGTAAAGACTAAATTTATAGCCATTTCATTCATTTCTCAAGTCACCAAAATGTTCATGGCTACTGGACTAGTGGCGGTTAATAGAAAGGCCAGTGATTTTATTGTAACCACTGAGCTATTTTAAAGAAAAAACAATATTGTATCAGTTTAGATGTTAATACAGTGATATGGTATTTTATAATACATATCTCAGAACTGCCTTGAAGCACCTCCTCAGTACTGTCTCTTCCTTTCTGACTTTATCTCCACCTGTCACCACTTTCCACCAGTGATTCAGCTGTCTGACATACCATTTATTTGCATCTCTTCACCTCTTTTCCAGCTTTTTCTTACGTGACTTTCTACATACAGAAAAGCTGTTCCTAAGCTGATCTCTAAAGCTAAAAGCGCTAAAAGCGCTCCTTTTATATCCTTTCTGAAGGCTCACATTTTGATTTCTTTAACATTCCAAAGACATAGCTTTAACATACTTGGATAAAAAAAGACAGCTGGGACTAGATTTTCAATAACAGGACTACCAGCCATTTAACACTATGCATACGAGATCATCCTTACTACAGAGCTGCCACCTACTATTCTATCCCCACTACTGTTCTCATTTTATTGCTATGCAAAGGGAAGTTTAAAATATGATGTGATGCATTCCATTGTGTCATACATTTAAAACATTTTCAGTTTAATAGTTCTGAAAGGTCATGCTTAACAGGTGTATTATACATTTAGTTCAGAAAAAGAGTAATGCCTGAAAGACAACCAAACTTGAAAGACAAGTTCATAATATATGCTTTACTATAAAACAGTAGTAGAATAAAGAAACAGCAACCAAAAAAGTCATACTGACATATCAAAGCTTATGTCTGCTACAAGTGAAAGCAATCAATATCATGTCTGAGAGATTATTAGCTTGTTCTCTGCTTTTGATAGCATTTTAAATTCACTCCTTATAAGAGTGTTGCCAACAACACATGTTCTCCCTCAGACAATGCAAAAGCCCTGATTGGCAGGAAAAGAAACAGCAAAACCAATAGGAAAAAAAATAATCTCCTGCAATAGAAAGTAATAGATGCAGGAAGGAAAAGGCCTGAACATATTTGATTTTACTTAGAGGATAGCTCCAAAGATACATTTTAATGCCAAAGAACCTTCTTTTATGCTAGAATTTTAGGTTATTTTCACTGCACAAAATAAGAAAAAAAAATCTGAAATTAAGGTATTAAAATCACAAGTAAAAGAAGAATGTGCTTTAAAGACAGGATGGATACCTACAACAGTCTCTGAAGAATCTTTTCTGGCTATGTAGGATCTGTCACATGACGAAGCTTGGGTTCTTTTTTCCCTTGTGCAGACTCTAACACTTCTGAATGAGATAACATTAAGCTTGAAAAAAGACACTCCTGCAGCTACTTAGTTAAATCTACTGAAAGACAGTCACAGTTACTGTTCATTTTCCTGCTTCTTCATATGCCTTGTTCCACTTAGGAAGTACTTACCAGAAACACTTATTCATTATATCTAACAGATATGTGTAATAAGTATGTTGCTTTCACTACCCTTTTAACCACAGAATTGACTGAAAGCAAGCTGAGATATCAAATAGAGATCTAGTCAGTCACATCCTAGTTCGAACAAAAGATAATGTACAAAAAATTCAAGATAATGAGAAAACTCAACTGGAGTACAGGCTGATGCACTGGCATCAGGCTGATTATCCTAGACGCATTCCTCTAGGCAAAGTGACATTGTAAAGATTACACTTCGAAGATTTATACTTTACAATCTCTCCCCCTCCCCTGAGATTTGGCAAATGGGAACAGACTCCAGTGATATGACTGTTTCCAAGGTAAGGTTTTTGTTCAAAGCTGCGTCAGCTATGACAAGGTCCTCTGAAAGCTTTTCCTTGAGCAAAATTAATCCATTAAGCAACACATCCTAACTTCCCCAGGACATGTATCTACAGATAAGCCACCTTTCCTATAGTGCATGTCTGTCAAGAAGGGATAGCAGGCAACGTTGACAAGAGATCAATAACAGTCCTTAAAAATATTTGACCAAATCTTATTGGAAGGCTGATTCTATTAAGTTTCTCTTGTATAAAACTGTGACTTTGCTAAGCGACGTGTAATCAACTTTAATCACAAAGAAACACTGCAAATATTAAATTCCTTTTTTTTTTTTTTTTTAATGTGGACTATAATCCAGTGCCACAGTATAAGCATTTCCTTGTATGAAATTATTTCAGGGGGAAGCATTCCAAAATTACCATAAAGACTTGATGGAAATGGATTCTAATTCACTTTTCTTCAATTTTTTTCTCCTCACACACTAACATACAAGTGTCACACTTCAATTTTGGGGAGGGGGGAGAATGGGGGGTGAGGGTGGGAAGGAGGGGGACAGAGGGGGGGAAATAATAAAAAAAACCCTATCTGCAATACGGGCCAAAAATCAAAATAGCCAGCAGAGAGCAGAGCAGTTCTGTGCTGTTTTTAATAGTGTAGATAGCATCTTGATTAAGAAGTTTGCTAATAGATTTCTCACATAATATGAAATCTACCTCCTTTCCTTTTCATACAGCACTTCTCAGAAGTACATTAGTACCACCCATATTGCAAATAGGTTCACTACATTCTTTCACCTTACATCTCAATGCTTGTGCTCTCTTTGCTTTGTAACTTTTTTTGCAGAGTCTTACCACGCCTCAAAAATTGTTGCATTCCAGCGCACCGCTTGTGGTGGAATATAGCATGTTAGGAGTGCAAGATTCTAGAGGAGCAGTAAGTAGCAGCGTGATATTCCTGAAAACTGGTATATAGATTCACAGGCAAATGAATCATCTTTTTCCCAGGTGAAAGTGATATTATAAATACAAGTCACTGCTTCAATGAGAAAGTTACATTGATTTGTTTGTTGCAAAGCAGCGTGGTTTAGAGTTCAGTCAAGAAGTAAAATATCTACCATAGCTATGCTCCCTGGAAGCAGTTAACAGACTACTATTTATTTAATAACACACCAAAACTACACACACACACACAACCCACCAAAACCCAACAAACCCAAACCACCCTTACTTATAGGGTTTTTTTCTCAAAAAAGCTCTGGCTTTTGAAATTAAAATATCTGTTCCAATTCAAGCGTGGGTTTCATTAATGTTCACTGACTCTAAGCAATGAGATGATAAAAACCACTTAAAAAACGAAAATAATAGGGAGAGAAGAGGAACATTTCTAGCTATGAAAAGCAGAACAAATGAAAAGGTTTATGTGTACATGTCTTTGTATTTATATGCTGTGTGTAGATACATATCATAACTATAGTTATATATATAAAATGTACACACACACATATATGTGCCAGATGACCTCCAGAAATCCCTTCTAATCCAAATTATTCTATGATATATATACAGCATGTATCAAAAGCATCATACAGAGAGTAAGAGGGGTTTTTTCTCTCTTTTCACGTAGTAGAGCTCAGATACAACAGCTCTTCCCTTGGGAGCGTTTCAAAACCACTCTGGAATTTAGCAAAGTGAAGCATAAGTACATGCCTGACTCTACCAAACATCTTTTAGCTCTTTTTCAGGTCAAGGATGGAAGGAAAAACAACAGACATTGTTTATAGACAGTACAATAACTTATTATACAACTAGCATATTATCATCATAGCACTGGGGAACTAACAATGGCTTCTTATCAGTCAGTCAACAGGAAGCTTTTCATCTTCCCACGTACCACTGTAAAAACCAATGGCTAATTAGGCGCAAGTGAATTTTATACTTTTACATAGAAGGGTTGATAACCACAGGCTCTCCAAAGTCTAAAACTTTCTATTGGTAGATGATAATGACCATCTAAGACATTATTAAAAATTAAATTATTTAAAAGCTTTAAAAAATGAGTAAACATGAAAATACATTGATTTTAACAGTATTAAACTGAAACAGCATGTATTAAAAAAAAAGCTTTCAAATGACAATCTGGCCAAGATGTCTTCAAGAATCATGAGTCAAATAGCTATGAGATTAGGATACCATTTCCACAATCTGTGACATCAGACTAACTTTGTAAATGAACTGTTATATAAACTCCACGAAATCAATGAAGGTGGTTCTCCAAGTGAGAACTTTCAACCTGTCTTCAAAAAGTCTCATCAAATAATCTTAAAATTATTTGATCTTTAACTTTCATATAAATATTTTGATATACGAGTCAAAATTTTCACAATGTTGCACCATTAGAAACAATTATGAATCTTGTATGTATTTTAGTTCTGATTAATAACTCATCTTCTCTCCACAACACAACTGTAATATAAATTTTTACAATATTTTTAGGTAACCTTGACAGTTCTGACACCTTAACTTTTACAGAAGACTATACATAGAGCTACCTCAGCCAAGGAAACTTACTTTCTTATCTCTTCCTTCATCTTAACACTCATGAAAACCTCTCTGGTGTCACTAACAATCCAATATCCTAAAACCTGAAAATAAAAAGTCTGATAGCTCACACCTAGACAAAAACTCTGAAGTGGCAAAGAGACAGACATACCTCAAGGTAGTTAAGGTAATACAAGTTTTGCAAATCAGAAGCAATCCAGTTTGGTCCACTCAGATTTCAAAGCCGCTGTCCTCACATAGTGCAACCAAGAAAAGTCCTACTCAAGTTAACAGACGTAAACAATTACACATTTCGCATGCCATGTCTATGATTTTAAGTATTACAAAAAGAACATTAGACAGCGGTGAAAGAAATCAATGTAATTTCACCCGTCTGAAACAGTCTTGAAATCATATTTTGAGGAAGGTGGGGGATTCCTACTGTGAGCACATCAGACATTTAACTTTGGTGTTCTAAATTATACCCTGCAGCCACTGTGTTCATTGCTGACACCGCCCCAGTTGTGGATGTCTAGGGAATTCCAAGTAGACACAATCAATACCCTATTTAAAACTTGACCCAAACATCCTAAAATAAGCTTTCGCAAGAGTTCTAAGTAACTATCAGCCAATCAATATTAATTCAGCAGCAAAGCTCAAAATAAAATCCAAAGTAATATAACAGATATCTAAAGCTTATTGTAATCTCTTGGTTTAGAAATCTACACCTTGGCTACTTGTCAAATAGTTTCTCTTTGAAAGCTTCAACTAGTTATAGAAAATTTTTTCCAAAAATCCAAGGATGGAAACATGGGTCAAGCTCTATCAAGATTGCTTCTAATCCTATTTTTTATAGCCTCATATTGAGTGAACACTGCTTCATATGCTCTAAAGTGGAAGACTTTTGGAATTGGCATAAACTTCCTCACAACTGTATCTCTGCTACATATGCCAATGGACAAGAATCAGGTGAATAAGCACATGCAGTAGAAGACTTAGGGGGACATTTGCAAATGCCCCTTCATTTCACCTTTTACTACCTTGCATTTTAAAGACTCTTTCAGACACTCAATGTTGGAAAACAAACAACTTCTAAAGAAAATTCAGTTACATGCTATTTCTACCTATATAAGTCATGTTTATAAAACACTTTATATCCCAAACACAAAAGATCACCACAATTTTTATACTGGTGCTTTACGGCATGCATTTGTCCCTTTACATATTCAGAAGTCTGGTGGGGGTTTGGTTGGTTCTGGGGGGGTGGGGGGGTGGGGTTGGTTTTTTTAAGTTTTTTAAAATAAATATTTTACTGCAAATAGTGCATCTTTTTTGTGTACTGCATGGTTTGATCACTGTCCTAGTTTAGTCTGGGATGGAGCTATTTTTGTCTCCAGCAGCTACCATGTTTTGGATTCAGTATGTGAAGAATGGTGATAGTACACTGATGTTGTTGGTTGCTGCTAAACTATCAAGGACATTTTGCAGTTTCCCAGGTTTTGCTAATGTGAAGGTGCAAGAACTTGGGAGGGGTAGAGCCAGAATAGTTGATCCAAACTGGCTAAAGAGAGTATTCCATACCATAGACGTCATGTCTGGTATAAGTGAGGGTTGGCCGGTGGGCCACTGCCCTTCTTGTTTCCCTTGTTGTTCCCTCCTTTTCCCTTTTTTTGTTCATTCGGGCCTTTTCGTTTGTTCCCTCGCCTGTTCTTTCTGGAACTTGCTGTTCTGGGATAGCTGTGGGGGAATATCCCTGCTCCCTGACTGCTGCTCGGGATGGACTGTACGGGTCCTCGGCTGGTGAGAAATTGTGCATCATTTGTTTTATATATTCTATTATCCTTATATATTATTATTACTATTATCGTTAATATATTTTTATATTTTTCCTTTCTGTCCTGGTGAACTGCTTTTATCTCAACCTGTGAGTTTTCCTTTCTCTCTGATTCTCCTCCCCTACCCCACCAGGGAGTGAGCGAGTGGCTGTGTGGTATTTCAGTTACCATTTGGGGTTAAACCATGACAATCACCAAAATTTCAAAAGTTTTTCAATGGTTATCACACTGATATCTGAGGTCATATTATTGACTCCCTATGTAACTATAAGTTCTCACCACTAATAATTAGAAACTTAACACATCATTTAAATTTGTGTGCAAATATCTTACTGTTTTAACTCTAGTTTCTCTTGACACATTTATAGCACATTTCAGCTCACCTGAGAGAATGTCTTTTGTTAAGAGGATATTTGGAGTTCCCCAACCTCCAACATCGTCTTTCATATGTCCTCCCCCCCCCCAAAAACACGCTTCTTTCCTTGTGCCCTTTCCTTTCTTTTTGCTCTCCATGCATGTTTCACAAACGCCTTACATACCTCATTATGTGTATTTTGATTTGTCACCTTTCTACCTTGCTACCATTATACCTGTAGCTAATAAAATGGCATGGTTTTTTATCCAAAACAGCTCATCAACTCTATTTACAAGGTGAATCTTTTTTTTCTTTTCCTTCTCTCATGCAGAAGCCATCCAGTTATCAGTCCCATTAGATTACAGAATATAATTCTGCAACTTCTGCAGCGAATATTGGACTTAATGTTCTCAGGCCTGGTGACAGAGCACAAACACGCCCAGTAACTGTGCCAACTCTTGGATTTTTTTTAAGCAGCCCTCACTGATTTTTCCCTCACCTTTTCCGTTTCACATATTTACACTCAAAGCTGACACACAACAAAAAAGTCTCTCTCAGTACTTTATTAAAGGCATCAGTCCAGTGAGTGGCTTGCTTAGACCAATTTCTGACCCAGCCATACATATGTAACCCTGCTGTTGCTAGTGACAGTCCCAGCTAGAAAGAATCTTACCTTTCAAGGGATACACTTTTCACAGGATCTTTCTGCAGCTTTACTTTACCCTTGAATACATGAAAAAGAGGGAGATTTTCTGAAACAGTAAGGTTGAAGACAACTCAGAAATCTATGTTGTCTTTATATGGACCTCTGTTGATTCTACTAATGGAGCACGTATTACTGATAAATAACCACTTCTCAGAGCCATGCAATGGCAAGGGTACTGTTGTGAGAAAACCTTCAAAAAGCTTCTTCCCAGTGCATAACTTATTTAACCCATGTTGTTCTAGAGCAAACTGCACTATGCAAAGGCACAGGAATAAGAGGGGATGGCACCACAGTAGGTGAAGCAAGCAAAACAAACTCCTAGGCAGTTCTCAAATTGTTTACTGTAAGCAAGTAAATTTGTGAAAATAGCAGTAGAGGAAGTAAACAGAAAATATAGAGGAATTAGATTCCACCATCTCAGCTTGTAACCTTTGATTTTTAAATCATTGTCTTCAGTAAATATAATGAATACTGGCTAGACAAACTAATGAAAGAAAATTCCATCTTTAAACAGTGGTGGGTTGACCCCAGTCAACAGCCAAACACCCACCCAGCCGCTCGCTCACCACCCTCTCCCATGGAATGGGGAGAAAATAGAAGGAAGGCAAGAGATTAATGTCCAGCCACTTCCCAGCAAGCAGGGCCTCAGCATGCATAACTGTTGCTTGAGAACACAAATGCCATAACCACGAATGTCCCTCCTTTATCTTCCTTTCCATGAGCTTTTATTGCTGAGCATGATGTTATATGACACAGAATACCCCTTTGATCAATTCGAGTCAGCTGTCCCAGCTATGTTCCCCCTCCCAACCTCCTGCCCACTCATGCCTACTCCTTTCTTTGTTTACAGTTAAAGATCATGAATTTTTCAGGAGACAGTTTTTTCATGGCTTTTTTTCAACAGATAAAAAAAGCCTCTAACATGATGAAAGAATCTTTTCTTCTGCAAACTATTTTGTGGTGAACCTACTTCCTCCAGAACAGATGGGTGTAATGCAAGACATTCTTGTAGATATCTTTGACATTTTAGGTTCCATCAGTAGCGCAGCAACATGCTTTTATACCTAATACTTTTCTGATTAATAACTAAAGGACCGCAGCTGTAGTTAGCTTTCTACGTGAAGTGGAATCAAAGCTTCCTTGCCACCTAGGAAAAGAAATCAAATATTTATGGAAAAATATAAAGAAAAGTTTAAAGGTTGACACTACAAAGATGCTCGCATGAAGACCGACATTTGCCAATGTTTGCACTCTATGTGATTATCTTAATTCAACATTACTGCATCATACCTATGTGTACTTGGGGGAGGAAAGAGAGAAAAGTAAGTCCTCTCCTTTGTATTTTTAATAAGCATACCTCTAATTTATTATCTCGCTTTCATCTTCAGAAGACTGTGGCTAGAAAAAGAATTAAACTCAGTGCCTTCACAAACCTGGTATATTTGTTAACTATTTTATATGGGTTTTTTTTCCTTTTGTAATTTTCCCCATCTAATGAAAAAGCTCAAGTTATGAGTTCATGTCACTTTTCAGAGTTTAAAAACCCAAATATTTATCTTCTAGAATACAGCTTAGGTAAGAGAAACACACTTAAAAGCCAACAGTTCTATCATCAGCCAGATTTGCAGACCTGAGGTCAAGCCTCACCTCAGATGTTTCAGGTACAGCACTTTTCTTCCACACAACTTTTTCTAACAGAGATCTTACACATGTACACACACTTGCAACCTTTCTTGTTTTTCTCCCAAAGAAGATCTGCCTCTCACAATTAATGTCATGGCTAATCTTGGTCATAAAACAAAATGCTATTCAACCACATAAAATAGAATATATAGTACCTTATTAAAACTGTGAGAAGGAGGCTTATTACTAGTAGCTAGGGATTGGTGTGCCGTAGGGATCAAGACAGGACTTCAAAAACTATGCTTGTGGATTTATGAAGAGACGTTTATTGCAAAACAAAGCCCAATAAATTTCATTTACGCCAAAAGCAGCAGCGGAAAATGACACAGGTCTAGCATAACAGTCAACTGTAACTAGCTCAGCTAAAGAGATTTTCATTTCTTGGCACAGTAACAAATCCTCAAGCAGAAAGGGGCTAGGGGTGAGATTTTTTCCTCTGTAAGTAACTTAATGAATGAAGTACTAATTAACATTATGGCATTGATAAATGGAGAGAGAGATTAGGAATGTACTCGATATTCAGGCCTTCCCAGATGGACCGTCAAAGCCACATTAATTCCTATCTCATTGGAGCATCTGCTTCTCCCATAATCCATTGCCCCTTGGTACAAACAACACAAACTGTTGTGACTCAATTCGATTTATATCAATCTAATTTCTTTTAATCCAATTTGTATTCCAATCTACTACCTTCTAATCACTTAAATCTTCAGCCTCCATCTGGTAAATTTTCTCTCAAAATTAACCGAGCAGATGCCTCTGCAATTGTCTTCCACAGTCAGGCTAATCATGCCCTCGCAGTGGCCTACAGAGCATGCTGAATAGGTACGTGACTTACAGCATTGCCCTTCTTATTACAAACATGGCGACGCAGGAAGGCCATTTTGTTTGTCATTAATTGGTTAATTTGCATAACACTGCCAGGGAAAGATGCCTAGGAAACAAAAGCCAAGAGTAAAAAGCTTCAGGAAGGCAGCATAACATGCTCATCATTTGTCACATGGCCATTACACTTTGAACTACCTATTGTTTGAGGTAACAAATACGGAACTGGATTACAGCTAAATACATAACAAACATCTACATACAATATTGGATTGCATTATTTTCAGCATTGCTGCCATTGAACTTGCAGAGAGCAAGAGGGCTGTCCAAACAAAATTCGGAGAAAAATTCACAATACTCAGAAAATTATAGAGCACATTGTTTTCCCAGACCCCAAAACTTCAAACCCTCTCTCTCTCAAGAAAATTAAGTTTTACACAGCTACAACTACGTACGCAAATAGAGCCAGGCTTTGAGACTACTAAAAGCAAAGGCCTTCAGGTTTCCCCAAAACTGTCCCTGAGACAGTAAGGGCCACAAGCTATCCAATACACCATTAGTAGGATGAGAAAAAAAATTAAGAATGAAGCTAACCTTCTCAGCCAAGGACAGTTACA
The DNA here is from genome assembly GCA_009819775.1 of Phoenicopterus ruber ruber. Lineage (NCBI taxonomy): Eukaryota > Metazoa > Chordata > Aves > Phoenicopteriformes > Phoenicopteridae > Phoenicopterus > Phoenicopterus ruber. The sequence goes on from CM020215.1 coordinate 108,938,199, forward strand.
AAATTCGCAACCTAAAGTAAAAGGCTGAAAGAGTAGTGCCGCTCCTTTAAAACTGGTTGCCTCACAAAGAATACAATGTTGATCTTTCCCCTTGATCAATGCTACATCATCTACAGAAAGCTGAAGGTAGGTTCAGCACAAAGTGTATTCAAGTGTTCACATGATCATGGACTGCCAACGTTACACACAAAACTTTTTTCAAACTTGTTATTCAGAATCCTGGGAAGACAGAAATGAAAGTATTAAATGTGCCGCTTATGTTTCCCAAGCAATGTTAAGTGAAAAGAAGTGATAAAAACACAACAGGTACTTAAGTAAATAATGAGGAAAGCACAAGAAAGAACAGGCTGGGCCAGTGGAGGAGGCACAAGAGTAGCCTCTCTATTGCATATAAGCAGGAAAGAGGAGGAAAGAAAATTTCCACTTGGCACTTCAGTGCCTTGCATCAAGACCTACATTCTTGCTGGCCCACAACCACTTTCATAAGATCAGCTATTAAACAACAGTCTGCAGATTCAGAGGGAGGCGTAGTGCCCTTTTGCCAATATAGCTTCTATATAAAATATGTAGCTCCACATTTGTCAGAACAATATAAATCAGACTAACATGGAAAGGGCAGCCTCCAATCTTCATCTTGGTAAAAAAAAAAAAAAACAAAAAACCCCCCCCCACAAAACTTGTGTCATCCAAATTTTCAGTAGCTGGAAGACGAGCTTACCAGAATGATTTGCCTGGAGTTTGCTATCGCTTCCTCCCTTCCTCTCAGTCTTTCACATCAACCCCTGATTAAGAGGTTTTGCTTTTCAGCTAATAGGTACCTAGTAAATTTTTCATGACCTGAGGATAGCAAACGGTATAAATACAATGGATCCAAGCCAGAGGATGCTGGAGAAGGAAAGGGAGGGTGTGCTTGGTTAAGGAGGGGGTGGAGTGGGCAGTCTTTCTTCCCCTCCCACAAGCTGTCAAGTCCTTCTGTGCACACCCCCTCCCTCATCCCTGCTAAAAACCTTCCTCTCTGTGCCTGCCATGACAGGTGGTCCAGATTTTCACTTAGAAAATCTGGCCACCCTATGTTTGCAACACCTCCCCGCTTAGTATCATCTGTGAATTTAATTAGCATGCAGTTTACCCACTCGTTCAGATTATTAACGAAGATGTTAAACAAGACACAACCCAAATAAAAAGATCCCTGTGGCAAACCAATTGATGCCTTTCTTTAAATCAGTTTATTGCTATCTATTGTAACCCTTTATTTACAGATGTCAACCAATGGTTCATCTACATGATAGCACGGATATCCAAGCAAATTTGCTATTATTTTTTTTTCCAGCTTAAAGGTTGTGATATATTGTATACAGTAGAATTACACTGAACTGTCCCTATCTCCAAAGTCCTCGTTCTCATCTACTGCACATGTTGTTTCATGACACTAGAATATCTAGCTTTTTGCTTCTTCTGTTTCATCTGCCTCTCCTCAGCAATATACACAGAATCATTGTTAAATGCTGGCCAGGAAAAATCCACACCATTTGTGATTATTTCTAGTGTCATAACCTAAAAGCAGTCCGTAGAAATCTGGCAGAGGGAGACAGAATCATTAGAAAAAGGAAGACTGGGATAGATTTAATGTATTTAACAGTTTTATAAATTGGGTTTGAAATGAGGGATTAGCAGCAGTGGGAACTATACAAGGAATACATAGGGTAAAAAAATATTTAATTTTTATTCATGAAAAGTAATGCAAGAGCACTACTCTGAGTCAGTAGCTTCAATAAGGGCATTACAGTTTTATTCATCAGATAAGCAAAACTACAACGCAGTGCCTGTGAACTGATATTTAGGTTTTGAAATTAAAATAAGTTTAATGATGTTTCATCAATAAAGCATATCCATTTGGGGAAAAGACAAACAAGAATGCCTCCATACAAAGATGACTTATAATTTGAGAAAATTTTATGGAACTTATCACTATATTTACACACAGATATAAATATAAATATATATATATAAAAAAAAATAAATACAGACACACATAGATACGCACACCCCCCCGTTATGCATAAACCAAATCCAGCTTGTAGCTCAAAATGTTAAGCAGTCTTCTTCCCTTTGCAAAAGTACCATAATATAAGAAATAAGTGAACATTTGAACGTCCAAAGCCAAATGCAAATCCTCTCTAAAACAGGTGGCCACACATACCACATAATTAATAAAACCTTTCTCTGAGCTTATCTATGGAGTATTTATTTTTCTTCCAGTCCTTTCTTTAGAAAACTGCTGAGTAGTTGCAAAAGTTTACCTCAAAGCAGTTACAGTGAACATAATTAACACCTTAGAGCCTCCCTATGCCCTTTTCAAACAAACAGGACAGCTCTGGACCTTCCATTCTGACTGCACTGTAGTACACAGCATAAAGCAAGACATTATGATCTTCCCAGGTAATACCACAATACAAGCGAAGGAAATAATAAAAGTAGTACAACAGATTTCTCCCCATAATCAAAGTTATATTCTGACAGAGTGTAAATAGCCTAAGCAGAGACTAAAATAAACTTCAGTTTATAAATTCAGTTCACACTGAAGTAAAATTGAAACTTGGCTCTTAAGCAGAAGTATGCAACCTCCTCTTACTGACCAGTGGCACTCTCTTCCACTTCTTAGCAGCTCTTAAATATAACACTCCATACCACACTATCAAACTATGTGCTTTTACAAACAGATGAATAGGAACATAATTTACTTAAAGACATATTACAAGCAATATAATAGTAAATAGAAACCTAGGAGAGAGGAGAATACATATCACTATGAGAATGCTTAGAAAAATAATGGAAACTAATTTTTGCGTGCAAATATAATTCTCAAGTCAGTTTGTTCACAGATAGATCTATACTAAATACCATTGCTTCTGTGTATAATTGTAAAACTTCCATCCAGATTTTATAAAGCAAAGTTCAGTTTCATAATAAAAGGCATCTCTTGGCTAAACAAAACCATAGGTTTTTTTCCTTTACCCACTTAGAAAGCACAAGACTGCATATTTACACTCAAGACTTGCATTATCAGTGAATAAGTGAGCACAAGAAAGAGTTTAATTGCAACATGACTCAAGATTTGGTAGAAGTATATTCTTAAATTTATTTTTTTTCTTCTCCTGAATATCTCTTTCTCAACAACCCTTTCTTGTGAAATGAGGTTTTAAACAGAGATCTCAGTTCAGCTGTCTAACCTACACATATAGGCCTGTTTGACAGTAAGTGGAGGAAGAATTCAGCTCCAGAGATTCATACCATCCTAAGAGTTTTTAAGGTCAGTAGGAATAGGATGAACTATCAGCACAAACCTCTCCAATGACTACAGAAGGAACCTAACTGACAACCTTAGATTAGACAACAAATTTTATATGGCCTGTCTTAGGAGGATTGAATCCACTCTACAATCGGTGAGGTACAAGCAGAAATTTGTATTCTCTTTCAGATTACTCAAACAATGCAAACTGCCACTTATTTTCAGAACTCAGGTGTGTATGATCTATTTGAAAACTTAAACAAGCTTACCTAACTTCCATTGAGTGAAAGTCATATTTTTAAACAGTTTGTGTTTTACAATAAACATGAAAAAAACCAAAACAAAACAGAGACTGGTGACCTATGCCATACCATAAGAGACTTCCACTCTCCAGAACAGACGTCGCTAGACACTAGCTAATCTGGCCCAATCTAGAGATATTGCAGATATTCACAAAAAGAAGAGGGGTAGTGTATCTAACCATTAACAGGAGTCAAAGAACCTACTAAGCATCAATGACACATCTGCTAGTTCCTCTACACGAAGGAAACGGTGTTAATGTACGATTATGAGCTAAGAGGAATGCAGCAAAAGTGTATGCAGGTGGCAGAGGTCACTGAGGGATAGTATAAAGGAAAAAGAGGGTCAAGTTATTATCTGGAATGCATCCACAGGGCACAGCCATCTTTTACATCAGTTTTCATAATAGCCATGCCTGTATTGATTTAATAATATCTTTATGCTACAGATTTACTCAGCACACCATGAAGAGTTCGATCAAAGATTGAGTTGTGAAACCAGGTCTTGTTTCTTTTCCTTACACAAGGTAAGGAGAGCTTGAAGGCTTTCAAGATAGGACATATTCTAAGTGCTTTATTAGCCTTGTTTCATATGAAAAGGGAAACATCTGTCACCCAAACATCAAGTCTTTCAATTACAAATCTCTGGGCAAAATAACATGAACACTATAAAAAATGAAATTTGACTTTTAAATCGAAGTGACTAATATGCCTCTGTGTACATGACAACTAACATACTGGGCCTTTTACCTTTAAGCCTATATTAGCATATACATAAAGCTAAAATGGAATGGAGAAAGAACATCCATGTGAAAGTATGGTTGCATCACACAAAGTAGTACAATACTTTAGACTATTAGGCCTCTAAAGACAAGTTTTCAAGAATAAGTATTTACTGTAAATCACACAAACATGACAAATGAAATACTCATAACCACTCTAGTAAACATCCAGAGAAAAACAGCCAATGCTGACTTAACACCATTAACTTCACTGAAGCTAATGCCTTACTTAAAGGAAGGCGAGATCAGATCACAATGCCTGTAGGCAACCATTCCCAAGTCCAGCCTCTTTGCCACTTGCCAAGCAGTTGACAAAAACCTATTCCCGGTATATCAGTAATTACCACTGACTGCTTGTTCCACCATTTGCCTCTCTCCTCCAGAATGATAAGAATAAGAATCAGAGTTCAAAGGGGCAGAAACAAACAATAAGGGTCATCTTAAGTGCTAAGGTCAGGCTGTATGTTTTGGAGTAGGGGAGCCTGAAGTAAAACAATTACAAGTTACCAGTGACCCTGGAAAGGAAGGGAAAGGAAGTTACTTAATATTCATGTTGACAGAAAAGAAGAAAGGATTAATCATGCGGAATTAGCATTTTCATTGAGGAGCTTGGTTGAGTCTTGTGTTCTACTTTGAGAGGAAGACGGCTCCTTCACACTAGCATTTTACATCTCTCATTTATCGAAACATTGCAGCTTGCTCTTAACTGTCATTAACTGATAAATAATGAAAGACTTCTTTACTTTTACTTCAGATTAATCATGCAGCTCCCTTGGTCTTTCCATGCCTCAATGTGTGTTCTGACCCTGCCCCTCTCCTTTTTTTTTTAATTCACGTGGGATAAAGAAATCTGTTTAATTAGATTTCAATTCTATTGGGGAAAATGGTCTCTATTGAAAGGGCATCACCTAGTATTTTCACCTCACAGTTAGTGTTGCAGTGCCACTGTGTACTATTATCTCCCTTAAATTGTGTCAAATTTATGTTAATTTCAAGCAATCTCTTATATTACACAAATTAATGGTTTAAAAAAAAATAATCATCACTCCAGTTACCTATCATAGAGAAAAATGGTGTAAAAATTAATTGAAACAATTACAATATGCAGATTTTATAATTACTATTATAAAGTAAAAATACAAATAATTGTGTACCAGTAACATCTTAGAGACTTAATGCAGTTGTTGTAGGATCACTTGCAAGTTTTCTATAAAAATTCTTATTTTCCCCCGAATCTTCCATTTCTGTGTCCCCCTCCAAACTTCTTCCTCCATATGTTCTGAAGTACTAGATTTGACTTTTCAATTACAGATATAAAACAAATTATATAAAAATGCTGGTTTTCCCCATAGTGAGTGGAACATATTAATTAGTACAGCATATAGAGCTACTTAATGGAGCCAGATAATTTCAAAATTTTAGCCCTGGAAAACTTGCCCTGCCACATCAGACCCTAAATACATCATCTACTTTATGATCATGCTTAAAGAGAGTAGAAAACAGCAAACCTGCTGCAGCTGTACAAAGCTGTACCTGGGCAAAAAAGTTCCCTCACAAACAGCTGCAGGTGATCAGGTTACACCTTGAAGTACACGCTTTGATTAAGCATTCTATATTTTATTTGTGTAGCTACAGATGGCCTTCATGGTTAGAAAATCATCCAGTCTTATTGGGGGGCAGAGAGGGGAGGAAAAAAAAACAAACAAAATAAACCAAACCCCTTCCTTCTTCTCTCTCAAAATAATCAGAGCAAACCTAACCAATGCTTTGAAAACCTTTTCCTGTTTCTCATGCCTTGAGCAGCCCTTTTCATGATCCGCATCTTCCTCAGATTCTAGCAATCATTACAGTATGACACAACATTGTTCTCAGTATTAAATGCCTAAGACATTGTGCCTAAAATAATGTTTAAGATACAGTGGATTTGTCTGCAAGTAACCAATAGAGGATGATTACAGAAATCAGTATGTTTTCTTTTACTGTCTATTAAGCATTTTCATCCATCAGTTACAGAGTGATCTCTAGCTTTGTCCAGACCACTTTAAAATGACTTAAATGGCAAGTACGTTCCATTTTCTTACCAGAAAGAGGGTTCCACACTGAACACAAGAATAAAAATGTCATGTGCATAATGTCAGTGCATTATATTCAGTTGAGCCACATTCGGTTACACTTCTGAAACACTTGTAATCATTACAGCTCCTCATTTTAACATTTAACTATGCATTTCCATGCCTTACTATGTTACCTCCGATTTTAAATTTCAAGGTTGAGTTAAATTAGTTGCAACACTACATCATGTTTTTTGTAAGACAGAGACATACTTTAAATTTTAACTCTCATCTTAAGTATTTTGTCTGAGAAGATGAAGAAACATGTAAAAGATGAGGAAGAAACCATATACAATTCACAACAGTAACAGTCCACCTGTTTCTTTTTTTTATCTCCTCTGGCATACTCCCTTTCAGTTGCTCATAAAACTGCTTCCAAGTTCTCACTAATCTCTTGTCATCACCTTTGAGTTTTCTCTAGTTTGCTAACATGGTTTTAAATCAAGAGACCTAGAGCTACACGTTAGAAAGCTAAATGCCCCCATCTGCAGAAAACTGGCACAAAGTTTATGTTCAATTGACATTTCAGCTTCACTCTATTCTCTTGCAAAGCCTATGTAACAGCTTGTCATTCCTAAAAATGCAATGCTCTACTAAGCCACACCACTGTTCTCTCATGGTAAGTATCCTCTGTCTTGCAGTGGCTAACTTAATGCACATGTCCTAAACTTATGTAGAGTACACTGTACTAAAGGCAAGTGTAAAAATGCCTTTCAGCAGTCTCTGACAATCATCTTATTCCTTGATGCATATGATTTGATTATTGAATTTTTCTAGATTACAGCCCATTTTCCTTCTTAACCATATTACAAACTTCCTCAGGTCCCTTTGTAACTGTGTAACTTCACTCACTTCAGATGTGAAAGCCTAAATCATCATTTTCTTGCCTATTTTACTGTAAAAGTCTCCATTTAAGATTATGTTTAAAAGGAACATTTTCATCAGGACTGAATTCACACATATGTAACATTAGTCTTTGCTTCTTCCTGCTGCTGCTACCTAAAGTAAGTGATATTATCACAGCCTGCAGAATGTGCTTTTTCGAAGCAAAACTGATAACTCTGACGATTTTCAAAGGCTACATTAAAATGTAACAGAACAGGTAAAATTGTGCCCCAAAATTGCAAATATGATTCTTTCCCTAACAAAAAAACCCACAAACACAAAACCAAACCAAACCAAACAAACAACAAAAAAAAAGTAGTTCCTGAGGAACATAAACTGGATCTTAATTTTTCTGCTGTGGTAGGACAAAGGGTAATGGTTTTAAACTAAAAGAAGGTAGAGATTTAGACTAGATACAAGGAAGGAATTTTTTTACAATGAGGGTGGTGAAGCACTGGCACAGGTTGCCCAGAGAGGTGGTAGATGCCCCATCCCTGGAAACATTCAAGGTCAGGCCGGATGGGACTCTGGGCAACCTGATCTAGTTGAGGATGTCCCTGCTTATTGCAGGGGGGGTTGGACTAGATGACCTTTAAAGGTGCCTTCCAACCCAAACTATTCTATGATTCTATAGAAACTATAACTTCCTTGAACATCATATATATTATTTTGCTTTCCAGTTCTCCCCGGAAGTATTTTCAAACTTAGAGTTGCATTAGATATTGTTTTCATTAATCTTATTTTTGTTCAAGTAAGCTGGACATTTAGTCACAGAGTGTTGAAATAGAATAGCACCAAATTTTGATGTTTGTTACGTAGCACCATATGCATCATACACGCAGATTTGCTATCCTATGGATCAAAGTAACAAGAAATTCTGTCACTTTGAGACACGATATCATATATAAGGACAACTAAACATAGAGGGAGCTACAAAATAATGTTCTTTATTTCTGTTCTTCCTGTGGATGGCAATATATTTATTTGCTTGGATTGTACGCTGATCAAATTCTTTCCAAGCCAAATTCATTTTGTCAGGGTACATATGCCACTCCAGCACCCATGTAGGGTCATGTGTGCTCCTGAACACACGACATATGAGTTCAACTCTGGACTCTATCATCATTGTGCTACATGGCAGATATTTCACTCACCCTTTACCTTAATTTTTTCATTTTCAAAATGCAGGTGTTGGCACAACTCCTTTATGAAACATTTTGAGAGCCACTGATGAAAACCCCATGTAACAAATAGTATTGTCAGCTTACAAAGGTGTCTTCCTGACCTATACCCTGCATGCACAGATGGCTTACGATAAAGCGTGGCCGATATCAGTCTCCTCCTGCTATGCCACTGCACAGTCATAGGCAAGATTTACCTGCAAGTTCTTGATCTGCTGTGTTTGAGCTTTACCCTCTGTCCTCTTGGAATGCCTAGAAGCTCCAGGTTTCTAAAGCCATTGAGAGGCAATTTCACTTTGCCAAGCTTTATGTTTCTAATGTTACTTTAGTCACAAAATGAAACTGTTTCATAATTTCCAACTAATTTTGTATACATTACATGGAAATTCCCAGAGTACTAGTTTTTATTACTATAATACCGTAACCAATTTATACATTTGGAGATGTAAAAAGCTCATACAAAAACTATATCTATTCATTATATTTATTTTTGATATTATATATGCATATATACATATATAAATACACAAATTTCCTCACTGGATTAGCAAGATTTTCTATTTCCTAAAATGCCAAAAGAAAAACAGTTTATTTGCTTTAAGAAATTAATTATTGCATGATAAGTCTGGAAGAATATTGATAATATTGATGCAGCACACAAAGACATGTAGGCTGATACCAGAAATTAAGATCCTTGATGTTTCAGAGCAGGGTTTATATCCCAAATCAACTTAGCATTCCATCAGGATTTGTGTTATATATCCGTATCCCCCATGATCTACACGGATAACGCAACATTTTTTTGTCACATAGAATAACTAAGATACTGAGAGCATCACCGGTTATTTTATTTACTGATATGGTTACTCTGGAAACACTTGCCTTTTTCTTGTCTTGAATCAATTTATAGGTTTTACAACTCATTTCAATAGGACAGGATTACCAAACACCACTTCACTTTGCATTGTAGTTTAGTAAAAAACTAGCAATCTAAGATGCTTTCCACACTTCGTCAGAGAAGGTTTAACTTCAGACAAGGCTTTTGCTGTGTGTTGTAAACACAATTGCAATGTCTCATACCACAACATCTCAAAAGGTAGGAAGTACTACAAAGAGCAACAGCACTAACGATAATCAAGTATTTATGGAAGCATTGTAATTTATATTTACTTACAGAACTACACATTGTGTTCCTATAATCTTTTTCTGAAAAGTCAAGTTGCTTTACTGCCTGTATGCTATTTCTCAAACAAAAAAATAGACAACTAATTAAATTTCAAGCATCCTTGACATTAAACAAGTTGATTAAAAAAACACAAATAGAATCTGCTGTCATCAGATGACCCCTTAAAGACAAATAAAGCCCAGCAAATGCTATGCACTGAAAGACTGCTTTCTTAATCAGTGCTTCTTCCAGCAGTCCTCCTCATAACAGAGTGCAAGTCCTAGCACAAAGTCTCCCAGGCACTCAGTAACTGTAACCCTCAAGAGTATAAATAACCATTTTTTTTCCCCATCTGTGTACTTTTTGTCTGTTTTTAGCCCTTCTCTTATAACTTCCATATTGTTCTACCATACTCCATAGAAGTTTAAGAAAAGCACTGCTGACTTGATGAATCCATTCTTAACAGTACAGTGAAGATAATCATTTGACAGAATGTTATAGCCAACAGAAAGCTGGGATACTAATTCAAATGCGTTTTAAGTAAGACGTTGTCTTTCACCAAAACTCAAGATTGGATTTTTGTCAAAATGAACCATCACCAACTCTTAGACTAGATAACAAAGTTAATGAAGGAAGGCTCACACCCACAGTCATATCAAGATCTGCACTTAACACATTACAAGATAGTCTCCACACAGCACTCTCTCCCTCTCTCTCTCCCCTACCACAGCCCTACAGCCCTTCTATGCTCCTCAGCAGCTCTACAGCTCCCAGTCTATTGCCCCACGTCAGTATCAAGCTTTTCTTTGAAGCCTGCTCAATAGGCAAGATGTCCTCAGTACAGAAGCATAGGGTGATTTTCTAACTTCCATGCAAATGACCCACTTCCTTAACAGCTTTTGTGCATCTCAGATAAGACCTTATTAGTAGGCAGAAGAGGTATGTAAAGCCTCTCCTGGAGCCCACTCCTTTAGTATTAATCAGTATTAATTTATACTTGGATAATTTCTAGTTGAAAAGCCACCTTTATTTCAATCCCTTCTCCCACCCCCAACAAAAAACTCCACAGCTTTCACTATATTTGAGATATCAGGACACTGTGTCTCTGTACAAAAGTAATTTAACTTAACAAAAGGTTATCTTCACATCCAGAATGACTTACCAAGTAGAACTGATCCTACAGAGAACGACTTGGTGGCTTTCACTTCTTGCCTTGGAAGAGTGAGTGAGAAATATCTAAGCATGAGGAATAAACTGCTTTCAAGAATCAACAAACAAGAACTAGAAAAAAGTGATTGCTGTAATGGTCAAATGGGAACAATTGGCTTGCAGTTCAGTGTGCGCTTTAATCAGTTTCATTCACTGATTGTCTCAAGGAACTTCAGCTGCTGCTGCACCTATGAGATCAATGCTGTTAATTGTGAGGAAAATTATTCAGGACAGCACAGAGCCTCCTATTAATGATGCCTGCCAGAAGAAAGTCAGTTTATCAGCTGTCCTAAAGGTTAACATCAATATCAAATGCAACAACCTCAAACGATTATGTCACTAACCTTGCAGGCAAAATCACTAGAGTCATGCAAAAAACTTTAGAATTGCCTTCATTTTGAAACTTATTTTGGTGTCCTGCTCAACAAGGTGCCAAGCCTAGGTTTGTTATGTAATATCTTTTCATTTGACTGTAGCAAAAAAACCCCATCTCTATAGCAATTCCTTCAGTTCTGTCAGCACTCTCTAATAACACTGGGCAAGAGAATGGATCTATGGATAGATATAAGCTAATACTACAGGAAATGGTTTGCTAGCATGACTTTGTTACTTCTACTCAGAAGGACCTCAAAAAGCAAAGAGCAAATAAGTGTTGGGTAAAACAAAACAAAACACACCACACAACCAAAAAAACCAAGAAACAGCTGGCTAAATTCACAAAAGAAGTTAACCACAAAGACAGCACCTCAGGAATTCAATAAGCCACAAACACTTAGAAGCTGGGAATGACTCAAAGTGCTTGCTCCATTTTTTTCCTTTCCAAAATGCATTGTTTATCTACAATGAGACAAAAGACAAGGCGATAGCTTGGTGTGACCCAGACAAACCTTAATGATTTTTTACAAAAATTGATCATATACAGTAATGGCTGAGAACTTTCAATAATTTGAAGTAATAGCAATAAGCTATAAGAGAAATAATCTATAAAAGAAATGCCTATCACATGTACTTTTCTATATACATTGTATAAGAACAGCAGTAATAATTTGTGAGGCCAAAGTCACAGTATATAACCAGTATATACCGGAAAGCTAGAATAAGCTTCTTTTTGAATGACATACACTGTGACTAGTTCTTAGTAGCTTACATGGTTTTAAAAATCATACTCTGGTTGTCAGAGCAACAGCTTTACCATTCCTTATTTGAAAACTACTTCTTAAATGACTGTTCACTTTTATATTAGATCCAATTAAAACAGTATTCTTTGTTACAAATAAGATCTTTATATTTCCCTACAAATAAAATAGAACACCTATATTACAACACCTCATTTAATAATTACAATTATATATGTGGGTGTGCATATGTATAAACATATATTAAAACAAATATCAACAGCAGCTTATTTTAAAGAGCACAAAAAGTTACCTCATGGTCTATTAGCCAAAACCCAGACAGCTCCACTTGGGATGGTAAGTCTAAAATACCTTAAAATCTGCTTCAACCCTTTGCAGCAAAGATGCATTTGAAATACTGATCAGGGTGGTCTGTCTCACTACAGAACCTGCAGTTGATATAAGAAAGCAAGGGAAGGAATCGGAGGCAACAGACAGGTTTCTTAACTTTTTCATACCTGCTTGATCTCTGCCTACAAAGTTAATGTGTTCTGACAAGATCACAAAATTTTCAGGAAAACAACCCATTTTAATAAAGGAGGTTACCCAGCCTCGTGCACCTCCTCCTGCCCTTCCCAACTAATAATTACACAAGTCAGCATTCAGAGACAGACTGACCATGAAGCCAGTTGTCACTAAGTCTTCCTACATTTCAGTGGAGAAACTTCTTTTTCTTACTCGGGCTTTGATTTTTTTGTTGGCTTTTTAAACCTTGTGTATGCTCACCTGGCCTCCAGCTATGAAGCTAACAGGTTGTTTACAGAATAGAAGCAAAGCAGGAATATTCAATAAAAAAACCTTTCATAATCTTTTTTTTTTTTGCTTGTTTGTGGGTTTTTTTAAAAACAAATTCCAGAGAAGATTAAGAATTACCTTCATCATTCCTTCGAAAACCAATTATTTACTGGCTCAAGTAGTAGGGTCTACCCCTAAGCATATGAAAATAAAGTATCACAAGAACAAATACTACACAGATTGCCATCACAGCCTACAGTTTGACTGTCATGTCTATCTGTCCATAGATTGTATCTTACTCTGACGACCAGTTACTGTGAAACTACTATAAAAGTGTGAAGAAAAAAATATGAGAATAGTATCCAATTACATTTATACAAGATGGTGCATTTGTAAGTAGCATTAAAAAAAAAAGCAAGCGTTTAGGACAACTGGATAGAATGATTTCTTGATCAACAATTCACTTTCTTTTCCTTCTGTGTGTCTAAATGCGATGTCTTCATTAGTAAATCCTCTGTGTAAAGTTAATCCCTTTTAGCTACTTAAGGCTTAGAACAGCTCACATCTCCCATTCCTGCCAGTAAGTTCTCCACATGATACAGCAAAAGACTACATGAGATGCGTGTTTTATTAAAACTCCTCATCTAAGAAAATTTACCACAAAAATCTATCCATCTACTATCACTATAAATCATGGTAACTAGCTAGCATGAACCATACGCTAAGACAGCTCATTCCATGTTTTTTTGGAGAGTATGACAATTGGAGAAAAGAGGTTTTTTCTTCCCCCTCCTCTCTGCTCCCCTCCCGTTCACCCAGACACCTGTTATTGAAACAAAAGGTGCACACTTGCAAACATATAATTAAATTTGATTTAATATATAGCCCAAACTGTACTCAGATTTAAGACATCTGTGTTAACTTATTACATAAAATTCTGCTATGGACATACATGACACAGTTTCTCTGGTTCCTTTATAAATGTATGTCTGTATACTTCATAAAAATGTACCAAACACTACTATGTAAAGTATTTTTCAAGTTCTTAATATAAAAATACATCTGATAAACTAGGTTTTGAAAAATTGTTTATTAAAAAAAATCTGTTTTTTTATACACAAAACAAATAAGATTTATGTTCTGTTTTCAAACAGGAACATAAGCAAATCAGAATGAAGAAAATGCTGTAATCGTTCTTGAATTTGAGAAAATTGTTCCCTAATTAGTTAAGAGATATATATAAATATATGCTATTTGATAGCGTTCCATTTTGAGGTTACTTCTCTTCTTGGTACCAGAAGAGAACAAACAGAACTCAATGAATACGACCCATTGTTTTCCTGGACATTTTTCCCCAATTCCTGTCCTACATAAACACTTTTTGCAATCCTGTTCTTGTCTAAATCTAAATATTTTGGGAAAGCATGTTCTCCACCTGTGCTAAGACAGCACTTGGCACACTAAGCCCTCACCTGGAACACTGCCTTGGTAACACCAAACAGAATATGTTGGTCAAAATGCAGACGCAGCTTCCTTCATTACCTCCCAACATTTCAGTTCACACTAGGGGTTAAAACTGAAGCACTGGTTAAAAGTTGTGCATTCGATCCTTCACTCCTCCAGATCTGCCAGCTAAAAAAGTGAGGTACAGGACTCTGTCTCCAAAGCTTTGGTCCAGCAGACATAAGAGGAAGAGCAGGAAAACAAACAAAAAACTCTCCAGCCAACAGCAGTACGATACATACTGCTTTCCCCTTGGAGGAAGGATAGAATCGTAGAATCATTTAGGTTGGAAGAGACCTTTAAGATCATCAAGTCCAACTGTTAAACCATCACTGCCAAGTCCACCACTAAACTGTGTCCCTAAGCACCACATCTACACATCTTTTTAATACCTCCAGGGATGGTGACTCAACCACTTCCCTGGGCAGCCTGTTCCAATGCTTGATAACCCTTTTGGTGAAGGAATTTTTCCTAATATCCAGTCTAAACCTCCTCCAACTAAAATTCACACAATACATTCATACTGGAGATGACGACGACACAAGTCATTTTTCCTTTTCTGTATCAAAAGGCTTCACTGGTGAACAAAATGCAACAGCTCGGTATTTGTTATTAACAAGATATTTCAAATTAATACACTATAAAATCTGATGCATGCCTAAACAAATATGCCAGCTGGTATGAATTATGCAAACCCATCACCAATAAATACTATAGGGTGGATATAGGACAAGAACAAACTAGTACCTCCAGTGAATATGCTGCTTCTACACTTAGTTTTAGAGTGCACATTGATGGCTGCTTTTGGTTGGGGTTTTTTTTTGTTGTTTGTTTGTTTGGGGTTTTTTTATGTTGTTGTTTGGGGGTTTTTAGGTGGGGGGTGTTGGGGTTTTTTTTGTTGTGTGTGTGTGTCCCCCCCCCCCTTTAAGGAAATTAAAATCCTCCCAGTTTCCAGTCTATGAAGAACTGAATAGCAGCAACCTCTTAAATTGGAATTACCCCCAGAAGCAGATGGTGCACCAGTACCCTCACATATCCACAATGTGCCCAATAACCTGCTGGCCCTGTAGTTCAGCAAGTGTAACTTAGCATCATAGAATCATAAAATGGCTTGGGTTGGACAGGACCTTCAAAGATGATCTAGTCCAACCCCCCTGCCATGGGCAGGGACACCTTCCACTAGACCAGGTTGCTCAAAGCCCCAGCCAACCTGGCCTTGAACACTTCCAGGGATGGGGCAGCCACAACTTCTCTGGGCAACCTGTTCCAGTGTCTCATCACCCTCACAATAAAAGAAAAGAGAAGGAATTGCGATTCCTAGAGATCCTCCAGGGAAAGTGGGGAAGGAAAGCCATATGCTTTCCTTCACTCAAGTTCAATCTAGTTCTTAGTAAATAATAATGTATTCTACATTAATTTATATTTCTTTCCACATGTCCATCTTTCATAAAGTTCAAAAGACCATCATTGAAGTGTTAGGCGACCTGTCATGGGCAAATGATAAGTTAGGCAATTTTAATGTCTGTGAGCATTTGAATTCTTACCAGATGTAAGAAAAAAAAAAAGGGCCCTGTCTCATACTAATTTATTTCTTTACTCTGAAGTTGTTTTTTTGATTTAGAAAGAATAGCTAGAGCACTTAAAACATTTTTGACAAATCTTTCAGCTATGGATTATTAACAGAGGCAGGAGCAGATTTCCTTCACAGACCCAACAATGACATTTACCCTGACCTAGAGGGAACACCTTCCTAAGCAATAAGAAATAGTTCACTTTCAATGCCAATTCAGTCCTAAGAGAATGCCAATTACGCCAAGTTTGCAAAAACAGATGTATGGTGATTTTGTAATATGGACTAGTTTACACCAGGGACAAAGCTAAAACCATTTATCTCAATTAACTTAGGATCTAGGGATTAATTTAAACTGTTGCCTTGGAGGTGAAAGGCCACGACTTCATCCAACAATCCACCCATACCTCATATTTACAATAAATATAAACCTCCTTCTTTCATGTTTAAAATTATATCTTTCAGACTACATTTTTACCCCCAAAACTGTATGCCTTCCATGTCATGTATAAAAAAAAAGGGTTAGTGCCATTTTATCAGTGGCTAAGTTTCAACAGTCCTATTTACGGTTTGAAAAGATGGCCAGTTGCCCTAAAATAACAAAATCTAATCAATACAAGGCATGATGATGATCGATTGAAATTCCTCAAATTAGGAGATCACTTCTAGCTTACAAATAACACTAATAAGCGACATCAGATTTCCACTCACTCAAGTGCTGCTTGAATTAAAAGGCATTTTGAAACATACACATTAGAATAAAACAATAAATGAAGGAACATAGATTAGTGAGTGAAAGAATTAAAATAATTCCTCAAAAGAATATACCAACAGATGAGAGTTCTCCATAATTTAAAAGTTCAAAAATCCCCCCCAAACTTATGAAGCCAGCATTTGTGCTCTCAACCCCACCAATGTGTCATTCAGCCTTCAGGTAAACACTGTGCAAGAACATCACACAGTTCTGTCAGTTTAGAGACCACAATATTCCTCATGGTTTTGACCAAGAGCTTCTAATTAAGAATGCAAAAGAGGCCAAAGTCTGACACATCTTGTGTCACGCAGTCATTGTAAACTTACTTCAATGCAGAAGTGGCCAATTGCCTTCTTCATGTATGGCATCCTTTCACGATACAAGAGCTAGTATAATTCATTGTCTATCAATCTTTGCACAAGCAAATTAATGTGACAAGATACGTCTAGAGCAGTATTAACCTATTAAATCCTAAGGTTTGTCATCAATATATGGGCCATAATAAACCAACTTAAGGTAGACTTATCAGTATTTCATCATAACTGGGGACCCAACAGTTCATGGAGAATATAGATTAATGTCATCTAATAGTCACCTATATCTTTATCCTCAGGGGCCTTTCAATGAATGGAATGCAAGCAGAGTCAAGATTTATCTTCTTTTATTTGGCATTTTCAGTGCTGGTTTTTAGATACAACACCAATCCTTATTTAGCACTTTGTGTTTTAACATTACTATATGTTAGTGTCCAGCATGTGAACAGGCTACATTTGTGTGCCTAGGCACGTGACTCTAGTTTTGCTACAAATTGTAAAGACTTGCACCCTCTAATTCTCAATATCAAAAAATATACATATATTCAGGGAATTTTCATTTTTGTATTGTTCAAGTGCCTAGTTTATCTGTGGCCCAAAAGAGTCTTCGTCATGGCTACGTAACAGCTCTCAGAATTGCAATTAAGATTCATTATACATAAACCCTTAAATCACAGAACCATAGAATCGTTTAGGTTGGGACAGACCTTTAAGATCATCAAGTCCAACTGTTAACCTAGCACTACCAACTCCACCACTAAACCATGTCCCTAAGCACCACATCTACACGTCTTTTAAATACCTCCAGGGATGGCAACTCAACCACTTCCCTGGGCAGCCTGTTCCAATGCTTGATAACCCTTTCAGTGAAGAAAATTTTCCTAATATCTAATTTAAACCTCCCCTGGCACAACTTGAGGCCGTTTCCTCTTGTCTTATCATTCGTTACTAGGGAGAAGAGACCAACACCCACCTCACTACAACCTCCTTTCAGGGAGTTGTAGAGAGCGAGAAGGTCTCCCCTCAGCCTCCTTTTCTCCAGGCTAAACAACCCCAGTTCCCTCAGCCGCTCCACATAAGACTTGTGCTCTAGACCCTTCACCAGCTTCGTTGCCCTTCTCTGGACACGCTCCAGCACCTCAATGTCTTTCTTCTAGTGAGGGGCTCAAAACACAGTATTTGAGGTGCAGCCTCACCAGTACTGAGTACAAAGGGACAATCACCTCCCTATTCCTGCTGGCCACACTATTTCTGATACAGGCCAGGAAGCTGTTGGCCTTCTTGGCCACCTGGGCACACTGCTGGCTCATATTCAGCCGGCGGTCGACCAACACCCCCAGGTCCTTTTCCGCCGGGCAGCTTTCCAGCCACTCTTCCCTAGGCCTGTAGCGTTGCCTGGGGTTGTTGTGACCCAAGTGCAGGACCTGGCACTTGGCCTTGTTGAACCTCATCCAATTGGCCTCAGTCCATCAATCCAGCCTGTCCAGATCCCTCTGTAGAGCCTTTCTACCCTCAAGCAGATCAACACTTCTGCCCAACTTGGTGTCATCTGCAAACTTACTGAGGATGCACTCTATCCCCTCATCCAGGTCGTTGATAAAGATATTGAACAGAACTGTCCCCAGTACTGAGCCCTGGGGAACACCACTTGTGACCGGCCACCAGCTGGATTTAACTCCATTCACCACAACTCTTTGGGTCCAGCCATCCAGCCAGTTTTCAATCCAACAAAGAGTACACCTGTCCAAGCCATGAGCAGCCAGTTTCTCCAGGAGGATGCTGTGGGAAAGAGTGTCAAAGGCTTTACTAAAATCTAGGTAGACAACATCCACAGCCTTTCCCTCATTCACTAAGTGGGTCACCTTGTCATAGAAGGAGATCAGGTTAGTCAAGCTAACTTGTGTGCGTCTCAGTGGCGTAGCAGGTCACTAACCATTTCCCCTTAGTTTATGGGGACTTCATTCTGCTCCATGTCTTCCAGCTCAGGGGGCTGAGTACCCCAAGAACAGCTGGTCTTACTATTAAAGACTGAGGCAGAGAAAGCATTAAGTACCTCAGCCTTTTCCTCAGCCTTTGTCACTATGTTTCCCCTCGCATCCAATAAAGGATGGAGATTCTCCTTAGCCCTCCTTTTGTTGCTAGTGTATTTATAGAAGCATTTTTTATTGCCTTTTACAGCAGTAGCCAGATTAAGTTTAAGTTGGGCTTTGGCCCTTCTAATTTGCTCTCTGCATTCCATTCACTGTAAGTTTTTGGAACTCCATTCTATTCACTGTAAGTTAACAAAAATCAAAGATCCATTATTTGCAAACATGGAATACTTATAATATTTTTTAAAGGGATTTGAAATCTATTCTCTGTCTGAGGAGGTTTACTTGTTTTGCCTGTGTTCTTATTTGGATCTCTAAGCACGAAATTGTATCTTAAACTGTAAAATCTGGGTTGGAAATCAATAAATAACTTCTTTGCTTGAAAGGAGAAGCTTTATATAACTCGTTATACCTAGGCTGAGATAAAAGTTAACTTAGCAGAATAATTTTTTCATTAATCCTTCCTACTACCTAGTTTGCTGGTATTCTGCAGCTTCTATTGCAAGGCTAGTCCAACTGCTCAGACCACTTGACAGATTAAAAATAAACATAAATTGCAAGGTACACTATGAATCTCTTCACTTATGCAACCAAAAGTTAAAACTCCATAGCACAAGTAATCAGCAACTGTTCCACCCTCCCTTACTGTTTTTATTAACTGTTTATATAATAAAGGAATCTCACCAAATCTCAATATTCTGAATTCTGTCATATTGAACTTCTTAAGAAGCACTTCTCACTTACCTCTAAAGCATCTCACTGAAGCGAGCAAGAAGTGCCAGATGGCAGGAATATTATGTTTTAACAATATGTCTCTAAAAGTTCCAAATATTTGGTTTATCAAAGAGACAGGCATGCTGCCAGATAGTTAGCCAGATCTATCATCATTGCCTATCTCATTTTGTCAAGGGAAGTATTCTGAAGCATATGTATTGATTTTCCCCCATGAGGGAGAAGGGGAAAAAGAGCCAGTGACATTTACATTATACTAGGTATATATTCCGTGAACACTCACTTTAGTGGACTGATCTCCTATCTTATTTTTGCCATATTTACTGGCAGTGAGCAAAGCCTCCAAAAATCCTTACAAAGCATAAGCTCTTCCATTACTGGAAAAGAAAAACAAAGCCAGCAAGATCTACTTTTAAAGAAGATATTACTGAAACTACATCAATATTTTTGCTGATTTTGATATATTTGGAAAGGAGCAAAAGAAGGTAATGATACATCTGTGACATGGGTATTTATTTTTCTACTGTGTTTCTTTTACTTCTTTAAGTTGTTTTAGGCCAATCGATACTTACCGAAACTGCTACTCTGATATTTATTTTTTTTTCCCTCTTGGATCCGGCTTTTTCCACACAAAGATAACTCACAGTATAAGCACTTGGAAAAGTGCTTATAAACACTCTACATAATTTCTTTCTTGAAGACATATTCTACGTAATTTCTTTCTTGAAAGGAAAATCTGTAGTCATTTCTACTGACAATTTACCTACTTGTCCCAACACTCAGACATTATTAACAAATATTTTAACAAGGACATCCATTCTTTTCCTCAAAATGATCTAAGTACATATCCTCCAAGTGATTTTAAGGTGTTTTAACAATAGTTTTATTTGCCATTTAAAGCAAAAATAAATGTAAGCAAAAGTAATAAGCAATATCTATTTATAGCTCTCCAAGACAGTTGTAGCAAGAACACATGCAATAGAATCATTGGCTGATTTATTTCTTTGGCTTAAAACATCCAGTTAGGTTTTATTTATATCACATGCATATGCAACCAATTCATACCAAGTTATAAAAAAGCTTTAATATATGCAAGCAAACTACAATCTGAAAAGCCTTCTGAACATTCAGCATAGGATATTAAAGAATCTATTTCCTCTCCAAGTACTCAGTGTACAGGCTGAACATTTTTGCTCCTGCATAGCACTATTCTTTTTTATGTTTCAATTTCTTCACTGAAGGCTCACTTCCAAAGAAACTTGTTCAAAATGCTCCGTCTTGGCTAGTCCAACTTATAACCTATCTTCTTTCTAAAGTAGATGTAAGTATTATGACCCTGTGAGGCTCGTAAGTGAAGGAAGCTGGACAAGAATTGTATTTGGTCAGGAGACCACTAGCACCCATAACACTGCAGGATGTGGTTTTAGTGATTCATTAGGCAGCATGCCTCCAGCCGAGTTCATATTAAAACTACCCTTCTCTACATTTTCTCTCCCCAGCTTAATAGACCACACTTGTGAAATGTGAGAATGCTGCCTGTCTATTCAAAGTGTTAAACAATAGTATGGAGCACTAGGAAACTAATTTCTAAAGGCACTGGGGGGGGGGGTAGATATATTGCAGCTATGACTGCATGGATATCTGTGTTCAGAAGTTTCAAACTCTCAAGAATCCATCTTCCTCTAAAAATGACCTTAGAATTCTTTCCCCCAACACCCAAAATCCTGAATTGGTATAAGGGTATTCTGGGCATCCAGGAAAAACACCGTGCTTTCTTCTAGTGGTTGCTAAAATATTCCCCATCTGCAGTTTCTGCAGCAGCAAAAGTTTCAAGGTGCATATAATACACAAGCAGCATGCTAAGCCATGGCTCCAACTCTGCTCCTTCATGCTCCACTCTTTTCCCTCTATATGCTTACCTGGGCATGATAGCAAAACATATCAGGTGGTCAGAAATTATTCCTTCACTCCAATTAGAAGACAAGCCCAGGAGACACTGCCCCATTCTCATGAAGCTTTCTTGGTGACTTCCCATAGGACAAAAATACCTGCACACTACATTAACATACCATGGGATTAACGTGATATAGCCTTTAGCAAAGTCTGGCCTAGACTTTCATGATAGTATAGATGGTAAAATACAGATTTGGGCCCTTAAAGTACATGCTGAGACCATCTCAAAAGCTGCCGAAAGTACCACTGCAGATAGCAGAAGAGACCAAGCCTTGCATACAGTTATTCTCCATCCCCTTCAAATGACCAATAACTCCTGTATCATTCTTCATGCAAAGAGTGCCAGAATTTATTTCCTCCTCATCACTGCTCTGGAAATACCAAGCCTAGTAAGACAGCTGGTCACAAATCCTAAGAGGTATGGAAGAAATTTGTTGCCAAATAATGTATCTGCCTTTCTACTTTGCAAATGTATTACAAATTGGTTTTAAAATAGATTTGTGGCTTCCTTAAGAGTGACAGTTGTAGACCTCAGGGCAGATACAGCTGAAGGTGCTCTCCATAAGTCAACAGCTAACCTTCATTTGAAGATGAAATAACGTAGATTTCATGGTGTTACAGACCTCTCTCTCAAGCTGCTGGCTACGCTGCTTACTATTGGATGTGTTGTGCGTCATTATCTTGGCTTCCCACTAGTGGTCTAACAGAGCACAGGTGGAGCTTATTGCATCTGTTAACCTCCTGATTACAGCTCTACATTTAGTTTTAAGTCAATCTCTTAAGCTTTGTGTAATTATAAAAAAACCCACAACAAAAAAAACCCCAAAAAACCCCAAAAAACCCACCCACACACAAAACCAAACTTCCTTCTCTGCATTAGCCTCCCACATTGCCAAACACTCCAAAACCAAAACTGTGGCCCCACTGATGCCGATGACAAAATTCCCAGCATCTTCTGATGAGTCAGGATTTCATATACATTACAAGTCATACCCACTACAAAAAATAACATTTGTTCTTCAATACAACTAAGATCATCTGTGAATTAGAAAAACAAAAAAAAAAACTTAAACTTTCACCCAGAAAGTATTTCACCTAGCAAGTCAAGAGAATTCTCTTACAAAATGCATTGTATAATATATATTGTATTATGTATAATATTGTATGCATATATCATGTATAATTGTATACACAACAGAAATTAAGTCTTCAAATAATATCAATGATTTCAACAGTAGTATCAGCACAATAATTTCCTTGAATGCTGTTACTATTCAGTTTATGCCTACCTAGTATCTTTTGCCTTTTAATGTTAATTGTCTGTTTATAACTTCGTAGAACATTAAAAACATCAGCTTAGATAAAGTTGATTGCACATCTATGTATGGATATTTTATAAATGGAAAAAGTTCAACTATTTGTAAGAACAGGAAATGTAACAAATCACTTATAAACATAGTTATCCATAATTCTCTCTAGACTGAAGGAGAGGATTCTTCATGACAGAGTGGAGACTTACATGCCTAAAACTAAAAGATAGACTTGAGACATGGTTAAATGTTCAGGAAGGTACCTCTTTCCAACTTCACACAAAATTTGGCTTACACCTGTAAACTACTTTTTTTTATTTTTTTTTTTTTTAAATTTACTCAAGGCACTTGTTAGGGCTGGCAGAAGATTCTGCCTCCACAGAACATTATCTATGCACAAAGAATTCACCAAGTAATCCTGCCAAAGAACAAAGTTTCTTATAATTGTTTCTCCATCACCAATACCGCTTTCCCCCCAACTTTTCCTATTATTTCAGCCCTTTCATTCTTCATATTCAAACAACATGGTTAGAAGACAGCAACCCAAACCAACCAGAGAAGAATAAGATGAACAGAAAAAAGCTGGAAAAGAAACTAAAACAATTGACAAGAAAACAAGACAGAAGAAAGTCTTCAACTATGAAATATAAGGAGGCAAGCATGAATGAAACATGGAACGTGGACAGAAGTTGCAGACAAGTAGCACAGGGAATAAAAGTCTGTAAACACAAGAGCATATTTTTCTCTATGGCCTAGAATAAACCTAGAAGTTTCAACTCCAGTGATTTCTCTGTAGTAAGCTAAGGCGTCTCTCATTTTCTGGCCTATGCAGAGGAAAATGTTCTAGAATTACAAATGCAAGGCATCGACATTGAGGAGATTTCATATCTGAGACTTGCCAAACAAGCTACACACGTCTCATTATAGCAAAAATCTAGGAAATAGATTTAACAGGAAGGGAGAAAGACAGAAAGAGTAAGAAATGGCCATAGATTTGTTCCATATCATATGACAGGAAAAGTGTATGTAAACCTGCCTTCATTCCTTACTCCTCCACTTCAATATTGTAGCTATACCTGCTCCTTACTTAGATAGATGTATACTACTTAATCTGAAAGAAGTTTATTCTACAAATGAATTGGGCTTTAAGGGACAGATGAGTTCTCTGAAGAAATGATGCTTCATTTGGCATGTTAAGTTGAACGAAGAGGAAAATGCAAGAACAGGAAGGACAGACAGCTGAATGTCACCATGCAACAACAGGTTTCCTCCAATTTCAGATAGGTCCGGGTCCAGAGGTACCACTTCCTTCCTGACTCCTTCCTTAGCATATTTAGACTCCCAGAAACACATAGCTGAGGACAGAGTGAAAAGATGAGGAAGGACAGGCATAGCTCAACGTTTCACCGCACCAGTGTCTACTCCTCCCTGGCCCCTGTCCCAAATCCAGCAGTGCTGAATCACCCCCTACCTCTTTTCTCTTTCGTAGTGCAGTGCAGAGGGACTATCAAGTAACAGGAAAAAAAAATGTTACTAGAGGACAGACTCATGGTCCACAATTCTACCATTCTCATCCTCCTGGACCTCAAAAGTTCACTTTCTTTAAATGCCAGGTAAAGAGATGCAGCAGCAACATCAGTTCAAGTTACCCCTTCTTCCTTCACCATTAATGCTAGCACACCTCTCCCACCATCAACTGCGTTCTTAGAGACAAGATCTCATTCTCCCTTCTGCCATGGAGTTCCTGAGTGGTACTGGGCACGTCCTTTGTATTAACCAATTAACAGTTAATCTGATTTTGCTAACCACTATTCACATGCAGTGCCAAAAACGTGTCTGTTTTCCCATGCAGTTCTCAGCAGGAAGAAGGACAACAGCACTTTTGGGCTAACACTGAAGAATGACTGAGGAAACATCTGCAGTAATTTATGAGGGAAAATCCTTGGTCTCAGCACTTGCAGCTTTCATGGAAGTAACTGAAAACTTGGTTGTACTGTAGATGGTATTTAAATTACTCCTAAAGTCTGTGTGGATCAGGAAGAAAAAGAAAAAAACCACCACACACAAGAACTGCACGCACACTCCCACCCCCATCAGCAGCCTGTAAGATAGAGCCAGCTCCCTGTAATTTAACTTACAACTCTTCCATCTTCATCTTTCCCTGGGGGCAAATTCAGCCCTGACCTAAACAGACACAAATTCCATTAAATTACACTGGGACCGAATCCAGTACTGCCAGGTCACCCAATACCCTCAGAAATATGGGTGAAACCTATTTTGTTCAAATGGGAATAACAAATCTGTACAAGTTGCTGCACTATTTTTCCAATTACATCATCATTGAATTTCTCTGTTATCTGCATGTCACTAAATTGAGTCAACAAGATATGCTAAATTGGTAATGAGACCCTTAGTCATTCACCACTTATTCCTGTTAAGGAATGATACAGAGGTCTACTCTGTTCACAGGCAGTCATCTGTTTCCACAGCACAAATCGCAGTTCTCTGCAGTCACATGTTCTATTTCCTCATCCATAGGATGCACACACATGACCTCTTCAGCAATCTTTCTTGAGAGATATAATCATTGTTTTAAGACTGCTCTTAAGGCTAGGTTTCATTAAGCACTTAAGGAAAGAATATATTGTCTATACATTCATCCTGCAATCAATTTCAAGTGAAATCTGCCATAACTCTTGTGATCTCGATAGTCTATTAATATAGACAGTATTGTCTAATCACTTATACCTGTTATACTATCTAGCTACATGAAACCATTTTTAACTGCAAAGGTTTAAAAGTAGCCAATGACATTTGATTAAGCACACTTTTAGGTCATTATAGGAGGTGATAGCCAAGTGATTCTTGCCACAGCGCACAGTTAATTCACAAAGCATGATTTAGAGAGTGAATAAAGAGTTTCACAAACTAGAGCAAGGCTAGCATGATTATTAAAAATTCTTTCTAATTTTAACAAATGTATGCAGCATTACTATTTGAATTCTGCAGACATGCTTCAAGAATACTGCATATATCAGCATTTGAAGATCATTTGTAAACAACTTCAATATCTTGCATTAAAACTGGCAGAACCACTATGAAGACTTTCTGTGTACTTTCTAGTCCTAGCAAAAAACAGAAGGTATCAATCATCCAGTTTTAACAGCAGCTGACTGAAGCTATTCATTGAGTTGCGCATTGCTACCTCTGTGGCCCCATGAATAAGTCTCAAAGTCTCCCCCTCCTTTTTTTGTTCCCCTGAGTGGACTCTTAGCAGCACAATTTTTTTTCACTCTCTGAATGGCTTTGAGAGATCAGCTGAAAAGAAACACCATTAGTAAAAACAAAAGTTTTCAAAGAAAAAGTGGGAACAAAGTGGACATATTAAAGACAACTTGTGATTCATGGCCTACACTGTGCTTTGCCCCTCTCTTTACCTCAATACACTCTTCGGTTTTACTGCTGGATAAGAGCAGGGCAGACTACTGCACTTCTCCTAGCAACCAAAAATCACTTAGGGAAAAAAGGCATGTTGTCTGCTGAAAGGAAGAACAGAGAAATTTGGGGTCATACAAAGCCAGACATATGTTCTTTTGCATTTCATCCTAAATTGAGCAGTTGTCAAAAAGGATTCAGTAAATAATAATAAACAGTTCTGTTTTACACTGATTCATATTTAATTAAATATCTGTTTGACTACTTGTCACACATTTCATTTTCTTTTAATTCAGTGTTCTAACAGTTCCTACTACTGTTTACAGTTTTGCCTTCAGGGACATAAATTCTATTCCTTACAGTTTCTAAAGTTATTTTCTTTCATCATAAGTGTGTATAGATATAATTATATCTCTACATAGATAAAAACTTTTTTAAAAAAAATCTAGATGTACACACACAGATAACTATTCTTAGGGGTTTAAAGACAACAGTACTAAAAGACAATTTTATCATAGGATCCTCCTATTCCAAATGCTGAGATTTTACCCCATAGGACTTGATCTTACAGAAGAAACTGTCTAGCCTCATTAGGTAAACACCACATTGCACAGTTTCAGACAACGAATCAAATCCATGCAGAAGAAAAAAAAAAAAACACAGAAGTTTATAATTCAGGCATACATCTGAATAGACACATCACATTGACTAGCTTAAAATCAAAGCATTGTATTTTAAAATCCAGTTTGGTAACAGAGCAGATGTAATAGATCAAGGGTAAAATGCAGCTTGCACTATTTCTGATAGTTAATTTTTTCCAGTGAAAGTCCTTTGTTTAATAGCCGTTGCCTTGATGTAAACCAACTATTTTAGTTAGCCCACTGAATTTCTCTTACATATCATAAAAACATATACACAAAAACCCCAGCCAATCTATCACAGCACTTCTGCAGTGCATCAAGTTAAAGCCAGCAAAGACCTTAAGTTCACTGCATTAAATTACAATTTAGCATTTTCTTGCAGCCACTCCAAACAAATCTGGACTCAATTTAACAGAAAGGTTTATTCACTTCATGGATAAGTGATGTACAAATGACATAGCAACGATAAAAGCCTAAACAGACTGTGTATAAAACCACCCTGAAGTTATTAGGCATCAGCACTATCATGTTAAGCATGACAGTAGTGTTTTGCTCCTCTTTTCACTCCCCATGCTGCCTAACCCAGCCACATGTTCTGTAGCCCAGCTCCTCTGCTAGTCTCTCTCTCCTGTCATTCTCTGCTTCAAAATGGGGTAGTCCTTTAATCCATCAAGCCATGGACCTGGAACCAGGCTACTATCCCACTCCTTCTTCCAGCTTACAGTGTCATTTCTGTCTCCAGAAAACTGTCAGAGCAGGGCAGTGCTACTGTACATGCAGGACCAATAAGCATCTCCAGGTCTTAAAGGTGACATAATGCATTGAGCACAAGATTTCATCTCTGAAAAGCGAGGAGGAGGATGTGCCCACAGATCCTTTTTCTGCAGCCTCCGCTACGGAGTGACAATTCCAAAGAGAAGATCAAGTCGACGAGGGAAAGGAAATCCAGGTGAAGAAAACACACCTTTTCCAACTAGCTCCTAGTCCCACAGCATTGCTGTGTCATTTGAATTTTTCATAATACTGATACGACAGAAACTGTCATCCATCCTTTAGTTGCAGAGTTCTCTTTAGGATACAACATAAACTGTTAAAATTGACCACTCCTTTTGCTGTGATGAAGTCATCTGGGCTACAGGACACGTGGACTTCGAAAACTGCATAGAATGACAGCTTGAGAACCCATGATTATAGGGCTCATGCAGCATTAAAATACTTCTCATAACTGCTTCTCAACTCTTGACATTTTCACAGCAGTAAAAAAGTACCTCTGGTACCCTGCCATGAACAGTCCCTCCATTCACTATGAATGAGAAACAAGCTGACTGATAGTTACCTGACATTTTGGTTTTAAAAGGTTAAATTTTTTCCACTCAGTTTCTCTTGCAATCAATGGCAAGTGATTAATAGAAGTGAACTACAGAGTTTACTGTGTTTTACAACTTGCTGCTGGCCATTTATTCTTTACGTATTTGTCCAATCTGCATTTACGACAAGCATATTACTGAGATACTCTTCTCGCCTTGGCACACTACACTGAAGCTATATAGGCAATGCATAAATACAAACTAAAAGACCATATGCCGCAACAGACATTGTGGCATAATCATCTAGGTAAACTCTAATGAGTAAGACCATACTTCAACTCCTGGCATCCCCACTCATCCTACCAGGTCATTTCCATATATCAGTCCAAATAAACTATTCTCCCAATTAATCTGAGAAAAAGCGATGAGAGAAAATAAAAGTAAATTATAACAAAGCATAAAATAGTACAATGCCAGGCCACTGTCTTTTACTGTAGTCAGACTGAAGAATTCTGATGGAACTGAAGAAATACAATGAAGACTCACTGACAAGAAGGGTAATTCTGCAAGCAAACATCACATATCATTAAGGTTGCTCCAAATCAAGCTTGGAATGGTGTCTTATGCAATGAGCACCTGAAAATGATAAGGAATGAATTTGAAAATGCTTTGTGTTCTTCCAGTCATCATTCACATAAGTAGGTAGAGCTGAATGAGTATCTTCACAAACAGGACAAACAATAGCATAAAAAGTTTGCAATAGAATTCGGATGCACACAATCTAAATGAGTTCCAAAATATATACTGGAATCACTAGAAGATTGGTGGCCTTCAGTTATCAGCAAGCCAAAGATACGTTGTTTCCTGGTAGAAATATCAAGACAAATAAGTAATTTCCTCATTAAGGAAAACGAAGCTGTGTGTTTTGTACTGGCACAGTTCTGCAATGTAAGTAAGCTCAAAGAGAAATGAAGCACAGGGAAGGATGTTTGCAAATCTATCTAGAACATAATCAGAAAGTTAGCTCAAAACTCAGTTAAACGGATGTGTTAACTCAGAGATCTGCAGATAATAACTGTTATTTAGTGAGTTTACAAACAATTTGCTTAGCCCCCCCCAGAAAATAATAGCTGGGGGAGAGTGGTAAAGACTGCAAGTTCAACGCATATGCACAAGCTGCTTCTGCCAGAACATTGTTTAAATTAATATCTTCACATCACATTTGTCCATAATACGAAGATGAATCTCAATTAGGCTTGGCCACTAGAGCACAGCGGCTCAATATAGGTATCAGCAGGTTATTACATGGGTACTACTGGTTAGTTTGTCTATTGTTGTTCATGTATTTATTGATGAAGGTTATTATTTTAATAAAATTAAGAGCACATCTTGGATCTCTTCCATGGCAGCAAAGCCAAGATAAGCTGCAGAGATGGAATTAAAAAGCCATTTCTTACTTCATGAACTTTTGGCTTGAAAAAATATTAAGAATGCATATCATTACATCCACAACACTGCACAAGAAGCAGCTTTCTGATTACAAAGGGATACTCTGCACTAGTAAAGAGAGTACTATACAAACAAGTAAGGAGTAAGCAGGACTGAAGCAGCAACATGCACTTGTACCCTCTAGTGTTTGGAAGCTATCTCCATGGAAGGATGTAGCAACAAGCCAACTTCATCTTGTAACAAGATTACATTACATGAATTACGATGCAAGCCTTTACTTACAGTAAGTCAAGGTATCGTTACCTGCTTTCAAGGTCTTTCACACAAAGGCCTCAGTAGCAAAATTGTTGTAGATTTCAGTGGTGCAGAATTATGTCCTAAATTAATGGAACCTTGTTTAATTATCTACTATACCAATAAAAAGTATTAACCACAAGTGATTAACAGTTATTTTGTTAAGGAAAGGGTTTGAGGTGAAGACAACACTAATAACTCAATCTTCTTTCTGGACACATAACTTCAAGGGCAGAAAGTCCACAGTTTGCATTGTATAGTAGAAGCCAGGTGTGAGAGTAAAGATGGTAAGACTAAACCTACATCCACAAATCTTTATTTCCGTGCAATTATTTTGCATTCAAAGATCTCATAACTAACAGTCCACATGATATGATTTAGTGGTGGACTTGGTAGTGATAGGTTAATGGTTGGACCCGATGATCTTGTAGGTCTCTTCCAACCAGAACAATTCTATGATTCTATGACTAGTCCTGCATAAAAGATATCCTCAACACTCTCTCTGAAGTAGTGATTTAAGATCAGATTCTGTACCCTTCTATGTACCAAAATTTAAAGGAACTTTTTGGAATATACAAGGCATGTGTACTATAAAAATGTAAGTGCAAGAAAGCTGGATAACAATAAATGTTCTGTAAAAATTCAGCAGTTACACGTAAGAAATGTCTGTTCATTCAGAACCGAAAAAACACCACATTTATTTATTTATTTGGCAAGAGCAAATACTTGCTTTCTTCTGCACGCAAAATAAAGAGATTTCTGTAGAAATGTAGAAAAGAGCACCAGTAACCTAGCCTCTTGGCAAGAAACAGCAACAATATGATTACTGACTATCCTCCACAAGGTTGGTATCAGAGGTGGTGAGCCAGATGGCAGCCACAGGAAGAGCAACCTCTGCCATGCCAGCTGAGATAACAGATAAAACCTGACAGCAGTGTTCCTCTTAGGTGGCTGAAACAGAATGTACAGAAACTGTTAGCAATCTATTTAGCTGAGATCAATATTTGAATAGCAATTCAAGGGTAGCAAATGGCTAAAAAGCCATTGCATACTCTTTAGTAATTTCCACTAAATGGTTCAGCAGCGGACAGAGCATGTCTTGAATTTAGTGCTACGAACCTACATAGCATTGCTATAGAAAAGCAACTCCTGGAAACAGAATTGACTGGACAGACTAGCCAAAGCCTCCATTTCCTCTCACTGAGTTTTTTGGCGCATCTCCTTGATGCTTTTTATGCATCCTTAAAAATCTACTTAAATCCTTTTGTCTACTTTTAAGGTTACATATCTTTAGCCTGCATTGCTAAAACTTACTTTCCTTAAGCAACATCAATCTCATCATTCCAGAAAGTTCCTAATGGAAGGATTATTGTAGTAAGTGCAACTCATGGAAAAGTTTAAAAACCCCTATTCTAACTTTTCTGTGGGGTACCAGACCTTTTGCAGCATACCAAATTAGCAAAGGAACAAAACAAATTATTTGGATTTTCACATTACTTTTCAAACGTATCCATCTCTGGAAGTGCAATGACAGGATTTCTTCATTGCCTATCTTTTGCACATAAATATATGCTGTTGCAATAACAACTTACCAGACAGGAAGTAAAGAAAGCAAAATATTAAGACTAATTCAGCAAAACATTTCATCATGGGCATAAATTCATTCCTACTCAGCACAGTTTTAAAGAATACGATTAACTTGGAACACATGTTTAAATTCTTATTAACTTCAGCAAGACTTTGGATAAGAGATGGAAGCACACACTTAAATGCTTTGCAGAATTGGGCCCTATGGAAGAACAAGCTAAAGGAAACAAAACCACAAACTCTCCACTTCAGAATTTCACTCTTAATGCATTAAAATGCACACATTCCACAGAAGCAAAGGTTATCCATCAACAGCAAAACTCACATGAGAGATCAAGACCCTGTCAGCTCAAATACTCACTGGAAGAATATACTCTAGCTTTATATGTAAGCCATGTTCTCTGATAGGCAAGAGACCTGCACAAGGCCACAGACGTGTAGCTCACTGGTGTAAGGAAATAAAATGAATTTTAAAAAAAAAAAGGAAAAGAAAGATAGAATGCTTGAGCTACCCCACCATTTCAGATGCATACTTTTCATTAAGAAAATAAGTGTTTTTGAAATATACTGATATGGAGATAAAATACTGCTTTTACAGAATTATACTCATATCTTTAACACCATCACACATTCAAGAGCATCACACTTGCAGTTTTCAAGGGACAATGGCTAAAAGCCAGGCCTGACATAAAGGGTTGTCATTTTCATTGAAAGCACTATGAGTCCAAAGAGGGCAGAGTTTGGCTCACTAGAACTAGCGTCTGTGGTAACATCCACACACCTGTGTTCACAGCAGTTGTGAACTTTTCTGTTAATATTCATTCCTTCAAGCTTTACTAATGACTGAAAGAAAGATAACAAAAACAACATTACAATGAAAGAAAAATCAGTTGAACACTATAAAACCCCCTATGTAATCAGCTGTTTTAACTCCAATAGCTAGTATTTTATTTTATGGTACAAACTCTGTCTAGTGGGGTGTTTTGTTGTTTGGGGTTTTTTGTGTGTGTTTGATTTTTTTGTTTGCTTGTTTTTTCAAGAACAGTAACCAAGATTAATAGCTGAAGAAAAAGAGAATTACAGTTATTCCCTGAACAGACTGCATGAATATGGGCAGGGCTACAGTAAAATCATAAGCACAATAATTATATATATATATATGTAAGTATCACATGCTTTCTGCCATTTTCATTGAGCTTTGCAATTTTCAGGTGTCATAAAGCACGGACAAAGAAAATAACTTCAGAAGAAAAAAATTATCATTTTGATCTACACCATTATGCACTGTGTAATACCACTTTTGAATCACTAAACAAAACTAATGTCACAGGTAAAGGATGGCTAACACGCCTCAAATGCTACAGTGTCTTTCTCTAGACCTGATGCCAAGAGGGGAAAAAAAACCAAACAAACGAAAACAAAAAAAACCACACAAAAAACACACCAAGCCCAACAACAAAAAACCCTCAAAACCAGAAACACACTAAGAGGTAACTTTCAAACACAGAAAACAAACCAAGGACCTGTTAAAAGAGTGGTCTATCAGGTTTTGCCTTTTTTATTAAAGCATTACAAATAGTGCTAATGTTGATAGATATCTTTTCAAAGCAACTGGTGGTACATGTCACCCTAAGGTGTAATCGTAATTACTATGCTTGTAAAGAGACAAAAGTACTGCGTGCCAAGCTTGCATGCCAGTATTTCTTCAAAGCTACTTGTTAGTCATTTCGACAATAACAGCTTCTCTCTACTTGGTCATGATGTGCTATCCACAAGAATTTTTTTTTTTTTTTAATTTCTTTAAGAGAGTCGTTAATGTAGGCAAACTTGACAGTCTCTGCAATATCTTCCCACAAAACTGGAGGATCACATATATTCTAAGCAGTTTCTTGGTATTTTTTTTTCCTAATGGTCCAGCTCTAAATTAGCCATGTGCTTCACCTGCACCCCTGCCACCTTCGTCCTGTAAGGCTAAACCAGAACAAAGGTTCTACTTGGGTTCCCCATGACAAAACTAGAATAAATTATGTCTTGCTCCTGTCGTTCCAGCAAGCTGGTTAATTGCATTTGTTTCATATATCTCCAAACAGCCTGGTACATTAATTACATTCTGTAACACCAAGCTCCTCTGATTCACTCTGTCACTTCCACTGAGCACTTTAATTGTGTTCCTTCTAGCTACATACAATTTTAAACACTTACTAATAATTACATTTCTACAGCCTGATGTTTTCAGTTTGTATACAAAGATATGTCCAATACTGGTGGTCTTAAAGTTAAGGATCAAAATATGTTACTGTAGGAAAAATAAAGCAAACAGAAAACAAAATCCCCACAAAACCACGACCATGCTGATAGATGCAAATGTTCCATTAAATCCTTTCACAGTTAAAACTTCCTACTATTTAGCATGTACATACATTATGCAGAAATTTTCTTATCGGTAGACTAAACTGAACATTAAACTGCATAGCATATTATGCAATCGATGTAAAACTGTACTTGAATGTCTCCCTCTTCTCGTCTATTTTGCCTCCTTTCTTGCTAGGGGGTGGGGGAAGAAGAGAGGAGGGGGAGAAATACCCAAAGCAGCCTGTGACTGCAAACAATAAACCTAGAGCCCTTGCTTCAGGACTGATACAGTAAATGCTGTAAGCAGCTTCCTGAAACAAAGTTTGCTCTAACAGACAGGCAGAATCAGCCGGGCTCCCAGACATGAAATTCACCTAAAGTCTAAAAGACTGCTTAGAGATGCAAATACTCAATACTAGGAGGACTGCCGAGCATTTGGTCCCAGCACACACTCATGTAGAGCTGTATGCTGTTACAGATGCTCGCTTCCTAGTTGTGTGCTTGAGCTACTGTAATGCATCTAACGTTTGTACTGCAGTACAGCGCCAACCCCTACTTTGAAAGGCAATTTACCCTTGCACTGAAGTTTCCGCCCTGCTAAAGCGTACTTCCCCAAGATGCTAATTTATAGTTCCCTATCCATTACTTAAACTTGAAAACCGCCAGAAGTGTTGTAAAACAGACCCAAAGCGGGGGGGGGGGGGTGCAGGGCGGGGGGAAATCCACCCTTTCCCCCAGACGTTGCTAAGCTTCACAAGAACACTCCCTCCGGAAAGCCCGTAATGAGAGGGTGAGGGAGAAGATGATGGGGAGACCCTCCCGCCCCACCCTCGAGCGGAGCCCCACGGTGGCGGGCCGGCCGCACCGCACCTGCCCGGCCCCGCGGGGGTGGGTGGAGGTGAAGCGGGGTGGTTAGCGCTGCGCTACCCGCCTTGCCTGCCGCTCGCCAGCGCCTGCTCCAGCCGCTCGCCAGCGCCAAAGGAGGCGTTTAGGGACTCTGGAAACTCGCCAATTCGCCTCACCTGGAGCAGAGGCAGAGCTAACCTATTTATTTCATCAGCTGGCTCTCCCGGTGGAAAGTTTAACAATAGAAGGATGCAAAGTAATATCAGCTACAACAGCTGTCTGCCTTGCCTTGTCTTTCTCCTTCCCGCTCCACCCCCCCCCCCGAAATAAAAGATTTAGTGCGATAGTTTTTACTCTTTCCTCGCTACCTCAAGCTGACATTCTTCCATTCATAAGCCGCTTTTCCATTAAGTTAGCAGACGGGAAGGACTGCTTATTGGAAACATATATTCTCCCTCTTCCCTCCACCCCCGAAATACCATTTTTATACCAGAAACAAACTTAAGGCTCTGTAATGTTAAAGCTTATAATGCCGTCCATGTGCTGTCCCAAATCAGATTCAGATGAAGGGGAATTCTGCACAGAAATGGCATATCTAAAATAAGCGAACTTACCATAGACTTGAAAAAATGCAAATCCAAAGAGCAGGAGTGGCGTCAGCAGACCCATTTTGACATATTAAAAGCAATCCCGATCGCTTGCGAGACCAATTCCACAGAGATCCAAAAAAAAAAAAAAAAAAAAAAGTATCCAAAGCCAGTAAGAGGTAGGTCCAAAAGTTTTCAGTTTCCTAGCAGCTACTTAAAGTGGAAAGGGAAATCTTGAAATCAAAAGCTGCAGATGGAAAGGTCTTGAATGTGACACTTTTAGATCCATACAGATTAGAGCAGCGAGCGAGCTCCGAAGGCTTCTGCTTTGCACACACGCTCCTTCCTAAATTCCCACCAATCCAGCCCAAGCAGAGGAATTATTCAAGTGTGTCTAAGACTCTTTCGGATCCATGGCAATCCAAAAGCAAGCTCTTTCTTCGGAAGACAAGGAGAGACTCTGAGAAAGGACCTGATTCCTAGAAAGTGCTCCACAAACTTCCCGGCACTTTGCAGGAAAATCATTGGTTTGGTTTGGCTATTTTGCTTTCCTCTCGCCCTCCCCCTACCCCTTTCTCTCTCTTTCTCTACCAAATCAGTTCAAGCTGCAGAGTTTCTCACTTAACTTCCATAATAGGAACGCCTAGGCAACAATGTGCTACAGGAGGGGAACGGCTTCCTCAGCGTCCCCTCAAAATAAAGCCCTGTCCCCTACACCTCCCTCCTCACTGAAAACCAGAGCGGAAACTGCTTGAGGGCAGTAACTCCAGCGCGGTGCCGCTGCGGGCGGGAGCGGCGGCGGGCTGCTGCCGTGCAGTTGTGGCGGTGGCGGCGGGGGTGCGGGGGCCTCCCGCCGCCGCAGCTCTCCCGGGCGGCCCCGGCAGCCCGGCGTCCGCTGCTCCGCTCTGCTCTCCTCCTCTCCTCTCCCCTCTCCCCTCCCGCCGCCGCCGCCTCCGCCTCCTGCCGCCGCGGACACACCGGCTGGCAAGGAGAGGGAGGAGAATGAGCGCGGCTCCCGAGGCTGCCTGGGGAAGGGAGGCTGCGGGGTGTGGACTAAACCACTGTGCTCCACACCCACGCGTCCCTCTCCTCCCGGGGTAGGGAGATGGGGACGGCGATATAAGAAGACAGCCACAGGACTGGAAATCAGGCTTGCTGCAGGCAGTGCCCCCCCGCCTCTCCTCTACAGTTGGGTATAGGTAGAATTTACATGATTGCTCCTCACCGCTTCCCGTTTAATGGGCAGCTAATTTTTCGGTAAGTGATTTCATGGAACTGTTCTCTAATTATGCATTCCCTCTCTCGCACATACACGGACACTTGGGAGTGAGACCCTTAAAAGGATCTTCCCCAGAGATTTCTCTGCTGACCCGCTCTGTGGAAAGGTGGCAAATAAAATAAAATAAAATGGATCACGCGTGACCTACACAGTCTGTAGGACTGGCGGGTTTGCTCAGCCGAAAACCAGGAACGAGCAACCTCCCACCTCGCGCCTCCCGCGCCCTTCCCTGCCCTCCCGCAGGCCCCTCGGCTGCAGGGCAACTCCCGTCCGCGGGAAAGTTTCGCGGAACCGACCGCGATCCCGGGAGGCTGGCGGAGGGGGCGGTGGGGAAGGGAGACGAGAGAAGGGGCCGCGTAACCCCCAAGGAACAAGGGAAAACAGCCTCTCGCCCCTGCACGCACGACACTGGCTGTCAAACGGCGGAATAACCCCCAAACCACCACAGAAAAAGAGGCAGGAATCCGAAGGAAGGAGCAACGTGAACGAAACCTAAATTTAAAAGTGACCGGTATCGGAACAGGGCAGGGGGTGACCAGGCAGAGACACACCGAGGGCAGGGCGGGCGCAGCGGCCAGTGAGAGGCCAGCGCCGGCCCCGAGGTGACGGTTAGGCCGGCCGTTGCAGCCGCGCGCCGTCCCCGAGCCAGCGGGAGCGCCGCACGGTGAAGCTCGGGCGCCCCCTACTGGCAGGCGGCGGGCAGCGGCCGCCACCTCGTGCCCGGCGTTGCCTTTTGTTGCGGCGGAGCCCGCCGCGCGCGGCTGGGGGGGGCGGCCCTTCGGCGGCCCCCGCCCTCCCCCGGCGCGCGGGAGCGACTAACGGCTGCGGGCAGCGGGCGCCTGGGCAGCCTCCTGTAGGGCTGGCCCTGTGCGAAGAGCGGGTGTTGTGACAGGAATGACTGAAATTCAGGAGCTACCGAAGACCGCGGAGCTGTTTCTGTAGATGATAAGTCTTTTCTCCAGCAGAGAACCCGAAACAAGTAGTATTACACGTAACTTTTTCAATGAAACCTGTTCACGTACCTTGGTAGCCCATTTAGCTAGCTTATATTTTTAGTTTTTAGAGAGACATTGAAGCTGAGGACACAGTGACGCTAGATAAAAATTAACTGGTGAATAAAAACGTGGGAGTCACGTTTTGATGCACTAAGATGAGCAGAGCTACTTACACAGAAAGGTCTTAACCTTCTTCCGTGTTAACCGACTAGTCCCAAGTATTTTTCTCTCATCAAGTCTCGTTCTTGCTTTTTTATTTTGCATACACTGGAGATTTATTCTTTTAATGAGTTCTTCATGTAAAGGATCTGAACCATATTTCTACAAAATGTACACTGCCCACACATATTCAAATAAATGGTCTGCAAGTTATTTCTTACTTGATTCTTGTGTGTAATTAGTGACAAATATTTTACCGTCGCCAAACACGACAGTCTGAGGTGTCTGTAGTTTTTTTAAGTGTCTAAGAAGATCGTTGCTATCCCATACAAAGCCAGATGACAACTCCAAAGCCTCTTTATGCAAACCAGGGAACTATGTCCCCCCATATTCACAATATGCTCTGGAGATAAATATATATTAATATATCTAAAGACTACCTTGTGAAGAAGGCTATAATTAGGGCTAATTAGGGTAAGGTGATCAAAATGGTATTCTTTGTCAGTGTACTTGTGAATTGGCAAAACGAGAAAACCATAAATCACCTACCTGATGGCAGTGTATGTAACAAGACATGAAATATTAAAGAATATTTCCCTTTGTAGTGGACATTTCAAGGACACAGTGTTAGTAAAAATGCTGACTTGTTTATTACAAAGTTTTAAATTGAAAATAGCTATACACTGTACCGTTCTTTTTCTGCTTCTCAAATAAATTTAAGATAAATTTAACAATAGCTGATGTAGACCAGAACACTTTGTAGATATATACAGTCTTCAAAACCCTTAGGTACAGACGTACCTGTAACAGGGTATAATGACTCATATAAACATTCTCAGTGAAATCAATGGGTTACTCATTATAGCTGCTAGTGTTTTATTCATTCACTTCCACAGAATACCACTTTTAAACTATTAAACGCTTTGCAAAACTTTGAAAAGTTTCGACCAAACTTAATCAAGCATTTTCAAGCATAAATTTTGCCCATATGTATTTCAGTGATTATTTTTTTTCTTTGAGAAGAGTCAACAGTCCTCCAAAACGGATAGCAGAGTCTGAGAGCGTTGGGAAGCTGGCTTTTGCATTGGTGCTGTTTGCCCAGATTCAGAAAACTCGGCTAAGTTTGGCTAGTATACAAACAAACAAACAAACAGGTCACCCCCCCCCCCCCCCCCAAAAAAAAAAAAGGTCATCTAGAGATGTGCTGGAGCGTTACAGTAGAGGTTCACATGTGTTACAGCTTACAAACCCAGGACATGTCACAGGTCAGAGTCACTGGCCTATGAGCAGAGTTTGCTTGGAACAGTGTTTGCTTCCATTACAGGATGCAGTCCAGATACTAGAATAAAACCCGGTATGCGTGTCTCTCCTGTCTTTCAGTAACCTCCTACGAACGTGGCCAACAAGACAGATGTTCTTTGCTTGAATAGCAAAGTCTATACAGAGGAACTGAATGTGCCAACTATTTGTTTGGCTGAGCGCAACATGCCACCCGATGAAACACTTGAGTGAGCAAGACGAGGAAAAGACATGTCAGTATCGGTGCACATAAATCTTCAGTTCAAAGAGTATTGTTGAGGTGGGATTTTAAAACAGGGAAATGGCACAGTAAGATTGCCCTGACTCATACTAAGGTCAGTCATCAAATGAGGCAGGACTAATTTGGTAAAACAGCAGTAAGATCAGACATATGTCAGTGGTACAAGTGAAGGTTTCGTTGCTTCCCTAGTCTGATTTCGTATCTTTGATTCCTAGACTTATATATCTGCATTAAAAAAAAATATTTAGTATATGAAAGATCAGTTCCAATGTTTAAAGTACGAGTGTTCTAAGACTAGCCCTCTTTTCAGGTGAGCTCTACCATTCACAGCATTTTGCTTCTAAACCAACATTACCATTTCTGGTGTTGCAAAAGTACATAATATATTCTACTTCCCGGTTGCCATAAAAACCTCTTGTTATCTTTGCAAAGAGGAGAGATTGGGTTGAGGTATAGGATACAGAATTTATTCTGGATACTAGAGCTACTCATCCAGGGAATTGCTGAAACTAACTAGAGATCTCTAATATCCAAAAATATACTTATGATGTGATAGCCATATAATTTAAATGTAGGCAACTAAGTTAAGTATTTAAGTTAGGAGGCTGGTCTTTCTAGACTTTGGAGTGGAGCAAAAGGCAGATTCCGAGGATAGTTCAGAGCATCTAATGTTAGGCAGCCTCAGACAAAAACAAAAAGGAAAAAAATGCCACAGTGAGCATGGACTTTCCCAGAGAACATACTTTTATCTTCCTCTGTGCTATTCTGTTCCAGGTCATCAGGTTCTGATGTCATCTGACTATTGAATACATAATGACAACAGAATTCATAGGTTTTAATCCTTATAAATGCTGAAGCATGATTATTATTCCTGCTGCAATCAATAGGGTATTCCACAGAAAGATTGGACACTGAGAGGTAAATCAGGAATTCAGTCCAGGAAAAGAAGACATGTTGCTAAAGACAGTGTAAGCACTGTGGCTAGATCTCTCTCATGAAGGTGCCTGAAAATCAGTTTTTCTGCTGTCGCTGGCTACCACAATTTTGACTAAACTACTTTCCTAGAACCACTCTTGTACAAAACACACAAAAAAACCCCAAAGATGGGTGCATGAAGCATGTGTTTCTTTCTCTGTCTCACAGGTGTCTCTCTTACTTGCAGCACAGAGGGTCACCTTCTGCTTCCACATTAAAAATTCCCGAGTTGTGGCATATGACTTCAGAGTGTTCCTATGGAAATACCAATCAACCAACCACCCTGTTTTGAAATATCCTTACATTGCTAAACTGTGTTAGTATGTCTGCACTATTTTTAATTACTAGTACAGCTACAGTGCTTACCACAGTTATAATAATGATCTATGCTGTTGGTAAGATAAATATTTGGTAAATTAAATTTATGGCAAGTTTTTTGATATACATCATATGCTCAATTCAGGTTTTTTATCCACAGCTCATTAAATGTGTAAAAGCTGGTAATAGAAAGACGGTACAGATTCTTGACAATTTTTAAAACAGCCTCACCTAAAATAAATTCTACTTGATTCTTTTCTTTTCAACTGAGATTCAGAGTAGGCAATAAGCACAAATATTTATATGATAGTTATAATGTTACCATGTAAAGATTTTGTAGATCCTACTTTACATTTGTTCTATGGATGTACTTTTACTGCCCATAAAAAAAGATATAGTGTCTTTCATACTTTGCAACATGGTCAGAAATTCAAGAAATCAGAGAAATAGTTCTTAGTTAACAGATAATTTGAAAATGGATTATATATAAAACCGGGGTCAGATTTCTCCCTTTGGGTACAGAGAGGGAGGTGAAAGGAAGCTTCTAGTTGTGACATTCACAAAAGAGTTGGTAAGTTTACTGCTGTGTGAAACACAGGTCTGTGTTTTCCTACTGAGCAAAAGATGGCAGCACACCAACCATCCTTTGAGATATCCGGAGCTGGGATTGTAAAGAACCACGGCATCTTTATACTATTGGGATAAGAATAGCACATATTAGAAACACATCTGTGACTTACTGTAGTAGTGGCTGACACTCAAAACCTGTAGTGTGAAGAGTACAGTGCCTGTCACAATCATAAGCACTAAAGTTGATTCAAAACCACTGGGCTTGGTATAGACTTGTTCAGACTTGCACAGAGCCGGTGGAACTGGGCTCTTCTCAGAGGTGCACAGGGATGGGACAAGAGGCAGCTGACACCAGTTGCAATGTGGAAAGGTTCTAGTTAGATGTCAGGAAACAGTTTTTTACCCTGAGGGCAGTCAAACAGGTGCCTAAAGGGGCTGTGGAATCGCTGTCACTGGAGATATTCAAAACTTAATTAGACAATGTCCTAGATATTGAAGGGGAACCTACTTTGAATTGGATTAGATGATCACCAGAGGTCTCTTCTGACCAATTTTTTTCTAAGGTTTCATGATTCTTTGGCTAGCAATACTGGCAAAGTTCTGAGCATGTACGTGTCGTTTGTTTGACACTGAACACAAAGGTCTCTCAGTAGAGAATTATGTACTGAAGTGTTCAGTAGTCCTCAGTTCTGTTGTAAAATTACATAAAACTGCACACACAAGCTATAAATAAAACAATTCCTTGATTTCCCTCAAATTTTAGCCATTTCTGTTGCATTACTAGAAGCCTTTGTTAAGTGACTCTTTTGTAGCCTGAACAGTGAATATTACAGGAATAGAAGAGCATTCCTTGCTCTCCTGTGATGGGAAATGCTTCCCTTTGCAACTGCAGTGTGTAAAAATAATAGCCTTTCTACCAAGTGCAGTAAGTTGCACATCAAGCTTATGACTGTCTCCACATTGTAGACTGTAGCAGGAGTTCATTATTTGCAACAGGACACACTGCATCCCTTCCAGTCTTTCCACAGACTATGTCTAGCTTGCCTTCTCCATGTCAGGAATTTCCTTATACACTAATATTTTTGCCGTATCGGTATGTCCGTACATCTCCCATTTGTAAGGGTTGTGAGTGTTCCTGTCTGCTACATCAGGATCTTTTATTCCCTCTCTTATACCCAGGACTCTGTGTAAGTTATGCATTTCTTTGTCTAATGAAGGAAAAGTCAATTACTTAATAAGATGAAGGCACCAATTATGGAATAAAGTGCTAATCTACGTAAATAAGGACATCAAAGATATATTCTATCAACTACAAATAAAATAAGACTCCAAGAGTAATTTTGTTTATTCCTTTGATAACGTAGTCTTCTATCCAGACATTCACTTTTATTAAAAATTAACAAAAATGCACTCTGCCCTAATGTACATACAAAAAATAAAACCATTCCTGAAGTGACCAGTTAAGCTTAATTTCAAAAGACAGTTTAGGTTTGCAGAGGGCATAAGGTAGTCATTGTATCATTCAAAAAAAGCATGAGCATTTAAAATGAAGAACTGGGAGAGGATAAAATCTTACCCTGCCTACATAAGAGATGCAAAGGTGAAATTCTCACTAGAAAAATTTATTTCATCGTAGTGGAATCAGACTGATTCACATGAAAATAAGTGTAGCTACTGCACTTTGTCTTCCAAGGATCAGAAAATCAAGCTATACAGCAACACAACATTTATAACTGTACACAATGATACACAAGTAAGTCTTAAGCTGAACACCATATTCCTACATAATTATATTATAAATAACATGTTATGGTCTCTTATTAAATGACATGTCACATTTTCCCTAACAAGTGCATATTGACAGCCAACTACATTAGCCAACAATATTTGCACATTAATTACAGATTGTAAAATGGAAATATGTAAGTATATATGTACATAAGTTGCTAATGGGGCAGAAATTCATACAAGGAGATCCATATGTAAATGTCCGTTATGGAGATACCCATTTGCAGGTGGGCAAATGTTCTTATCAATAGAAAGTGTTCAATTTAATAATACAGGAAACAAGATTTATTATGTCATTGACAATTGAATTCACTTTCATTTTTCAGGAACAGTGGTATTTAAAATTCTAATAGACACATACAGTATTGTTTTTCGCTCTTAAAAGGCTTTTGGATTTAGCTGGATTTTATAGTTACTGTTTTGTAGAAGAAGCAGCCAGACTTACTGTGTTCCCTTTGTTATCTCCAGCCTCCAAAGTGTCAACGGCACAGATAGGATATTGCTTAGCATGATTTCTGCT
Source organism: Phoenicopterus ruber ruber (assembly GCA_009819775.1). NCBI lineage: Eukaryota > Metazoa > Chordata > Aves > Phoenicopteriformes > Phoenicopteridae > Phoenicopterus > Phoenicopterus ruber. The sequence goes on from CM020215.1 coordinate 108,981,898, forward strand.
GTACTACAGTCCTCATTGTAATCATATATTAGTCAAACCAAGGACCTGTTGTGGTACCACAGAGCTTCTGATTTATGAAGATGTCAGCTCCTGAGAATCTGGTCCATCACTATGGTGGCAACCCTAACAGCATTAGAGGCTCTTGCATGTTTCTACCAGTGGGTTGTAATGTTCCCATCAGGCTATGATTCTTTTTTGCAATATGGTGCTGTCAACACTATTCTCATCAGTTATACATATCAGTGGATTATTAACAATATTTGTCAGACTTCTATATTAGTTTTGTCCCAGAACAGCCTTGCCTCACTTCAGCAATAGAATTACATTTTGCATTGTCTCAAGAAATGCTTTTAAATTAGAATTGATGTTTCAGTCATATGATTTTTCACTGCTGATGTAACTTAGTTTTCTATCTAAATTTTTATATGAGTATATGACTTATTTTTTAAAAGTGTGATGCTATTAAAGGCAGCTGAAGCACAGAGAGTTCCCACAGCAGAACTTGGGCTAATACCTCTCCCATGCATGACAGACTAAGAGAGTGGTCAAGACTGACATAAATTTCAAAAGTAAATTGAAAAAAAACATAAAAGAGGAAAAAAATGGAACCTCAGAGCAAGACTTCTCCTTAAAAAGTATGCATTTAATCAAAATGACAAATAAATGAGTACAAATGTAAACACCAAGTATCTTGTATAATCACTAGAGGAACTATTGTATTTTGTATATTTTGCACTTAAAGCTACTATAGGATTTAATTGCTTAAATTGTATACAAAATCACCAAACTTTTACCAGGAAAATATGTGGGAATGTTTTTCCTCTGTGCTGCATATCCTATTGTACTGGGAGCAGCTGTGCCAGTGCACGGTCCCTTTAAAACCAATAAAACTGTACATGCAAAGGGCCCAGCTCAGCACACAGAAACAGAAGCCAATGACTCATTTTAACGTCTGTCTCTGAACTGAAACACAAAATAGCAATTACCTCAAAGCTGCTTACTGCCACAGCTAGGAAGACTGTTTCACATTTAAAGCGCACTACCCACACAACAGAAAATCACCTTTTTTTTTTTCATGGTACAGCTTGCAATATTGTGGCTGAAGGTGGAATGTAGCATGTTTCACTCTAAGTCATCAGTTCAAATCTTGCCCATGCTGATGGTGACCAAAAGTTATTACTTGATGCCCAGCTTAAATTATTTTAGAATCAGCTTTTCGTAGACAAGAGAAACACATTGTAAGCTTATCTTACCCAGACAATCAGCAATAGTTCAGCCTTCTAGGACAACCTTGAGAAGAATAGGGTATTTTGCACTGCCATGGCCCAGAAGGTTCTTATCTTGAGAAAGAAGAAAGAATTGGGTTTCAACAGTATCTACCACAATGAGATCCTATAACCAGGACTGTGTATCTATGGACTTCTGTAATATAAATAGTAATTAAATCCCACTGCCACATTACCTGCTGAAAGATTTTCTAAAGGAAACATGTCTTCCATGATTCTGGCAAAAAGTTACGTAAAAAACTAACTTTTTATCATTTCCCAAGAAAAAAAAGAATATATACTAGCTCTTTAATCTGTAAGGGGCATGTCTGTTAAAATGTCCAATTTAAAGTAAATGAGCCAATACATGGAGTAAAGCCACAAGATAATTTTTAAGTAAAAATGGTAAATACCCCTATGTATGAAATTCAAAATACTGTAGTAATGCCTATAGACGTGTAGGTGGCATCAAATAATGAAGATGTGTGCTGGATTTATTATTTTGTTGATATTTAAAAAGAGACAACAGTCCATTTTGAAGAATAGAAGGAAAGAGGTATTCTCATCTAAATTTGCATGGAATTTACTTGAGAAATTTACACGAGTGCTTACAGGACTTGAATTCTCACATAACAAAAAGACACGAGAAGTCTTTTCCAGTATCCTTTGGAAGAAATAGTACAGCTGATTCAAATCATTGAAATTATGCAACAGGCCACCTGGGAAATTTTTCCTTTGGGAGTCATAGGAATCCTTTCAAGTGATCTATATTTCGAAGAAAATTGGCTTGAATTGTGATGTACTTTATTGTCATCCACCACTGTTCTTTAGTGGGTTTGCAGGGACATAGGATAATGGTGATCATTTAATGATAGTAGTCCTGGCACAGAATTCTGATTACAGACTTTTTGTCCCTTCTTTTTTCTCCCATAAATCCATTTCATTTTCCTGTCACATGACCTGGAAGTTGGTTAGTGATTCAACATATGCTCAGTTAGAACAAGTCGGAATCTGTTAATTTTCAAATGGCCATAAATCTACGTCGCTCAAATGAAATACACAACATCTTCTGAGTCAAGAAGGAGCTTGCTTTTTAGCCATCAACAATTCACAGTGTCTACCCTTAAACTACTTAACATAAAAATACCAAGGATTATATTTCTAAAATCTTGTGGATGCCTGAACGTATCAGTGATCAGCATATTTGCAGAAAATTGCTTTTTTGGTCCCTGCATACAAGCTTACAGTTGCTTAAGTCATGTCTTTGGTAAGAAATATGTAGAAAAACCGATATAGCCTTCTCTAACATCAACAGGACAAAAATAAGGGAGCAATGACTCTAGAGCTGGATGTCTGATACACGCAGAGACATCCCTTCTGCTGGAGATAAGATTATAGATGCAAGAGTGGCACAGGGAGGTTAGGGCATCTGAACTGCTAAATCTGGGATTTGTAAGCAATGACTTAATCAGAAGACTGCTAAGTCAAATCACAATGGTGGATCAAACAATTGAGGAAAGTACTCCTTAAAAGAGTGCCAAGATGAAAAAAAAATTAAATAAGGGCTGAGTGACAGCAAGTAAATGTGAAGAACCTCTGGATTCTTATAAGGACATCTTGAAACATCTTAAAGTACAGTAGAAATTTTTAGATTTGAATTCTTTTAGTCCCTAGAAATCAAAGCTATAATAATTTATAACCACGTTTCATAATCTAGGCAAATAGCAGATGATAGATAGAAGATTTTTTATATAGGAAAAGTGCCCCTTATTACATTTTCCAAACTCTTGGTTCCCATTAACATTTTAGATCTACATCATATTTAAGATGCTTAAATCAAACTGCTTAATATTCTGGACTGACAGGCTCATTAAGCTGAACAGTAGGACTGCTGTCATATGCACTTCAGGCACTTACAGTAGGAAACTTTCTATTTTTAATTCCAAATGTTTAAAGAGAAATCTTTATCGATAAAACTGTAATTATATTTCTTTTCTTTGAGAGGCTTTACTATATGTTTGACATCTCAACTCTGATGATATTTTGGTTGTCTCTTACATTCTAAACTATTTAAGCAAAAGAGTAGAGTGCTGTGTGCAGCAGCTTTGGTATAGTAGTTACCCATTTTTTAATCAATTCATAGTCTGTATTAACTTATGCCTGTCAATATTAAAGAATCATCTACTGTAGCTATAGGTGTTCAGACTGGTGGCATTGCATACTAACTGTCATTCGGTCTATATTATTTTTATACCTGAAAAAATACCTACCAAATTTTGTTCAATGTTAAACCAAAACAATTTTGCAGAAAAGTGTTTCTCCAAGGCCAGGTTTATCAAAATTATTTAGAGGTGCTTCACAGTGCTGATAGCATCTGTGTGGAAGCCTCACTAGTGTTGCAAGCCAGTGCGAGTTAAGTTTCTAGCAATTAGTTTCTTTTGAAGGTTCTTAACAGGTACCTATCTAAATATTTTTATCCTGGCAGTGTATGAAAACTTCCATCATGCAGTCTTTGATCTGGAGATCTAGAAAATAAATTAAACACTGTTTAAAGAGAGTATGAAGTGCTAAGTACTCTTCTTTCAGACCAAATAAAAAGTGCAATTACAATTCTTTCAGTAGTAAGATACCTGGTATTGATAGGAATTACCACAGAATTCATCAAGCAGCATGGCTAGGCTTGGTCAGAAGCTATGTCATGTGTGCTGAAATAATTACTGATGGAAAAAGCCAAGACAAAGGCCATAAGACAGTGAACAAAATTATAATGAATAAGAACTGCCATAAACAGGAGCAGAAAGGGATTTCCAGGGGAAAAGTTAACACAAAGTTAAATCAGCAGACATTTGAGAAAAGAAACTACTCCTTATGCTATTTTTGTTATTTTCACAGAAAAAGAATTGCATATAATCTTTGAAGAAGTCAGGAAGGATTGAACCAAAGCATATACCTGCTTCAGTGTCACACCCTAAAGAAAAAAGTCACAAAATGCAACTATTGGTCACGCGTTGTTCTTTTGTATTTGCAATAATGCAAGAAAAGAATATGGTTTTTAGCAAATATTTTATCAGAATATCAGATCTCTACTCTAAAATCTAGTCCTAGGTTACAGCAGCAGCTGACAAAACCATTCTGTTTTTTTTCCATTGTTTCCTCAGTACCTCAGGAAGTATGATTCTAAAGTCTGTTCAAAGAGTCTATCTGTAGATCACTACCTTCACCTTTTTTCCCTAATTATATAGAAGTCGAAATTGTAAATACAAATAGTTATTAAATCTCACTGCCGCATTAAATCCCACTGCCACAACAACATGTTGTTGTTCCTACAACAATTGAGCTGTTTTTTCTTTCTCTTTCTCCCTCTCTTTCTCTGTTGAGGTCCAGCTGAAAAGTAGAATTCAGCTGAATCACTGTAGGAGGTTGACCATATGGTTAGTTGAGACTACTAAGGGACTTCAAGATCAAACATCCTACTGTTATTCTATTCTTGTCAAAACTTGTTTCCTTGAATATTGCATATAAAAAGGGTTGTGATGCCATTTTTATTTATACAAGCATGCACAATTGTATGTTTGCATTCTTGTGTATGATATAGGAGTTTGGACATGATGCTGCCATTTCTCTTATGAGCAGGTTTCTGAACTGAGACTCATAGCCATACATGATTTATGTAGGTCCATGCAACCTTTTTCTTGCAATAAAAGTAGTCTAGAATTCCTCTAACTGGTGATTTGCATTTGTTTTTATAAGAGGCAGAGACTGTAAAAAAAAGTTCTGTTAAAAAATCCATTGGCAATCTCAATAATATTGTTCTGTCTACTTATGTTGGCTCTTTTTCCTCAGTGTAAGGTTGCATACTGAAGGCATTTCCTCTGAAAGTTAAAAAGTGAGGTCACCGAAACAATTGTGATAAGATATTCCTTCTGTAGCTTCTGAAATTAGATATGTCTATCTTATCAGCATGTTTGATTAATTCCACTACAATAGAGTCATCTCTTGTTTTCATATGAGCTCCTTTCAGCTTCCATTTAACTCTTTCCTTTTTAGTTTCCAGAAAGGATACATCTTTTGAAAGAACAATCAAAAGAAAGCAAGAATCCACGAGGGGCATCTACATAGTAGGAGATAAATTTCCAATTTTGCCCTTGAAGAGGGGCAGCTACCTAATAGATCAGTTTCTAATTTTCCTCCCTGATCTGCTCAAGGTGAACATCACTGACTTAAGAAAAGGTCTATGTAATTTGATAAGGTGACTAAAAGAAGTAAACCATTTAATTTTAACAGATATAAAATCTAGCACCACCAGGTATGACTCATCTTGCTCTCAACAAGAAGTAACTCCCTCGAGAGAATTAAGCAAAATAACTCTTGGCTGAGATAGTCTGTATAAAGCAAAGCACTCACTGGATGTTAAAAAATACATTAAAATGTCAACAGTCCGCAGATAGCATTATAGCCATGTGACATTACTTGAAAACTCGCCCTGAAGTATATCTCAAGACTGCGGTAACTCCAGTTTCATATAAAAAGAAGATATATCATTGTTAAGCCTTGTGTTATATCTCACTGAAAGCAGTGGTTAAGTCCAAACATTGACTGTAATATGAATTAAAACATAGTCATCATGGCAGTGAGTAAGTTTTTAACACAAATCATTTTACTTTTTCCACCAAAAGTGTAATTGAATTTGATAGCGAGTCATACTTTTGAAGAGGAATTTGAATCTAGTTGGAATTTTCTAGCCTAGTCTAGCATGTGAGACAAGTCTGTGAATTAGTCTACTTAGCAAGAAGGAAAAGTTATGGGAAAATTCTGACTTGGGATTCAAAGGTATGAATACTGCCCTCTAACTTAAGTGTGCTTTGTTCTCTGTAATACCTAAGCATGAAATATCCAGCTTAAAATAGGTCTTACATTTCATAAATATATTATCTTCTGACTGTGGGATGGACCTGAAAAACAAAATTTGCATAGTCTGGCTTTGATTCATGGATAGAAGGAAAACTTTAATATTGCATGATCCTACAGTAACCTTTGAGATGTTCCAAGGAGACTGCGAATGAAAATGGAGTGCACTGTTAATATATCACTCACAGACAATGGAGAGATGTAATCTCTAGTACATTGTTAGCTTTCTGTGTGTGCATCTCATAAATCTGAGACAAACATACAGAAGTCCCTACATTAGAAATTAGTTACACTCTGTTACTGGTGGTGTTATCCCTCACTCTCTGTATGTATATATGCATGTATGTATGTATGTGTGTATTTAAAAACCTCACCTAAATAGAATTAACCATGGCTAAACTAGAAAAGCACATGGCTATGGTAAAATAATAGCCACACCTTGTAAATTGATTTTGGATTTCCTGATTCATTTATTTTAAAAGTTATTTCCTCAGAATCTTCATGGTCAGCTGAACTGGAAGAAAAAAAATTCATGTGCCTTGACTAATCTTTTCTGTGGTGTACTTGAGAAACTCATTCATTTTGCTTGTATACTGTTATGACTAATTTTAAAAAAAATCTAGCCTGCTAAAAATGCAGTAGAATTAAAATACCTAATTCCCATTGAAAGCAAAAGTAATGTTTTACTTGCATATTTTGAACTACCCCAAATCTCCGCTCTCTGTCTTTGGCTACCCCAGAATGTGACATCTATCTCATACAAAGTAAAGAAACTAGCAGTGAAAATGGTATCTTTAAGAAAGCTATGCTGATATTGGTAGATTTCATTAGAGGTACACCTAATACTTTTTTCCTACTGCTTGTTCTTTACTCTGTGTTTTCTGAGAACCCTGCAAAAAAGCCTTCCACATGATCTAAAAAATAAGCTGTAATGTATAACAAATATATAAGAACTCACATATATTGTTCCAAAGGATTGCTGCTGTAACATAACGTAGTAGAATCCTGTCTTTATCCCAGATACTGTTTTTAAATTATTTCATTTTATTTTAGATCTGTGGGATAATTAGTTCCTGTTTCAGGATAGGTCTCGGAGCCTATGGACACTCACCCTTCCCCATTCTCTAACTGGAGTTAGGAGACTGTAAAGGAACGTTCTTCACAGCAAGTAGCTACTCTGTCACCCCAGAAGTGTATGAAGATTGCTGCTCTAAAGATCAACATCAAAACTTTTTTTTTTTTTTTTTTAAATAGCCACACATGATTTCTTCAGGGCAAACGCTTCCTTAGTATGTAGAAATTGCTCTGTGTCTACTAGGAATCAGTGTGGTGCAGTCTCTGCTTGGAGTGATAAATTAAATGAATGTAGACAACAACTAAGTCACTTCTTTGCTGAAAGTGAATTCTAATGACATTTATCCTGTGCTTCATGATAAACTCATTTAAAAGACTAAAATGCTGGGGGAAAAAAATCCTGCATTTTAGGAAATATGCATAAACTGTCCTTTACTTGCTCAGTTACAAACTGCTGAGAGTAGCATCAATACATATTTAAATTATTTTTTAAGTAATAGAATCATAGAATCCTTGTGTATCTCTCTTATATGTCTAAAAAGGTTTTTCATAAAAGTGCATTTTGAAAACTGAAGAACAGTTAACTGTTCATGCTATATGAATAACTGGTTTCACAAAGAATATGTAAGAGAATATATATATTAAAGCACAATGCAGTGGTCACACGCTCAGAGCTATTCAACTAACAGTCTGTTTTTTTGAGGGTGATGTTACATGTTACGATTGACCTGACCTGCTACCTTACCACTACTACAAGTGAAGGATCCCCCTCCTCTTTCCCAGTCCTTTGTCTTCCCTGAACACGGTCCTGACCACGCAGTCCCCAGCTTTCCTTACTTAGCTCCAAGGCACGTATTTTTAGTCTGGATTAATTTTTTGCCAGTTTAGCAATATGAACCAATTCTGTACAAGTCCAGTGAGTGCCAACAGCAAAACAGGAGAAGGGAGAGGAGGGGATCGTGCGAGCAGAGAAAGCTTATCTCCTCTCAGTGATGGGAAGCTCTTACATCAGCTTAAGTCGTATCACCTTATCCACCTTGAGCCTACCATCCACAGGACGCAGAGCTGATATAATATCTTGTTGCTACAGAGAGAAGTCTAGCAACCTTCCTTTCCCCATCCCAGCACTTAACTCCTCATCATTTCTCCATTTCCTTCTTGTAGCTACGCAGCCTTGCTTCCTCCCCTTCACTGAACAAATCTAACTCATTAAAATCAGAGGGGAAAAAAAAAAGCGCAACTTTTGTTTCTTTGTGGTTGAGTAATTTTCTGTGATTTTAGTGAATTAAGCAGGCTCGCAGAGGGCCAAGGAAAGTAGCAGTAAAGGGAAAAGGAAGGAAGATGGGTGAGGATTGCTGGCCAAAGCTGCCCTGTGAAGCCGTCACTCACATACATACACCTCAAACCAGCCTAAGTTGGTAAAGCCTTTGAAGCAGCGATCTCAGCTTCACTCTATCTTTATCCAGCTCTCCCCCTTCACAGGCATAAGTGTTTGTGTCTATGCACCACGAACAACTGATTAAGCAGTTTTTTTCCCTGTTGGTTTTTTTTTTTCCTTGGTTTAACTTGGATAAGCCTTTTCTTTAACTGTACATTTGGGGAAGAACCTGTTTTTTTCAGAAAATTTGTTTTCCCTGTGAAAACATGTTTTCCATATTTTTCAGCAAGTGCAACGAAGGTGAATAATGTTCACATTTTCTCTCACATAGAAACATTAAGAGTTTTGTGAATTTCTCTTTTTGCTGTCCTATGCCTTTTCAAAACTCTCTCAGGTTTGGAAGTATATAACAAGTTTTTTATATTGTGGTTTAATTTTATAACTGGCACTTTTTCAAACTTTTCAAGTTTGAGAAAGTCACAGTAACAGCAAAAAGTAAAAAGCATTAAAATTAAATAAACTGTAGAGGAATTCTAGGATCATCCATTCTCCTGGGTTCAGTATAAAAGTCAATGATAGGATAGGGAAAAATTAGTTTTAAAAATAAAATGGCAAGTGTGTATGTTCACGTGAAAATCTTAGATTTTATATTAAGAATATAAATTCACAAAAAAACATATGTGCATGGTAGAGAATCAAACAGCTTTTATCGCCTGTAGATGATTTCAATAGATGAGTTTTGGCAAAGCACTTTTTGAAGAAGGAATTAATTTTGCCTAGCTCTATGATCTGTTTAGCGTACAGTTGATGTATATATGAGAGAGATGGACAGCTTGAACTATCACTGATTGTGTTGTACCTGTTTGGTACTCAACCTGTCGTGTGTACTGTTGTTACCTCCCACTGCACTAGTCTCAGCTCTACTTGCTAGTGCAGTCAGTCTTTCTATTAAGTCGGTTTTTCTGTCAATATCAAGTGAATGGGTAAGAACTGTCCTTAGAAATATGTGCTATGCTTGAGGGAACTTTTAGCACCTTGTAGGTTCCCTCAAGCCCAACTGACCAACCAATTTCAGTTAACAGTGGTTTCTTGGAGGAGGAAAAAAACATTGAACAGATATTTCACAAATAGTTAAACACAATTTTGCAGGAATGTGTTTTTTAGATACGTAATAATATTGAGCTCCAAAGTAGGGTGCTTGAGGTATGAGGAGACAGGTAGCAGCTTTGCCAGTGTTCTTGTAGTGTATCAGAATGACCTGAAACTCTTCTGCTGAGTTTCTAAGAGAAATACTCAACAGCTAATGAACACCTCTTCCCTTGCCTTGTCTTGCCTTGCCTTGTCTTCCCAGTCCTTTTTAGATTCCATTGTGCCGCATTTTTTTCTAGACTCTAGTTGAGTTTGTTACTTTATCTGTCTGAAAGTACTTTTACATTAAACTTCCCTAGAGAACTAATTTCTGAAAGGTAGTATTTACTTAAGAAACTACTTTAAATATACCAATGGATTAATTAGCATAATTTTCAAATGCTAGTCTTTATTTATTTTAAGGGCGGGAACTGTAAGATACAAAACACCAATCAAAAGGTGTACTTCCTTATAAAGTATGTCAAGGTAAGTTTTCTCCCCTTTCTCACCTCTCTTTCTTTTGAACAAACTGACCTTCTCCCACAGGGCATTCTTCTAGCTCTTGACTGATAGAACATATTTCCTTACAAGTCTTGCAAGCTGAATGAACAGGCAATCCTTTCCACTGCACAAATCACAAAACAAGAAACTAAGGAAATCTGAGATCATATTCTTGTGTAAAGGCTGGATTTATACTGCTTGAACAAGTGTATCAGTCCTTTATTGCCTATGAACGAAAAATAAGCCTGTTGTGGTATAGGTAATTCTTTGTTGGCTATGCATGTACCCTGTTATGTGAGACAAGAGACCTGTTGACCATTTGAAAAATGATGTGGGATACAAACAGCAAATAGTAGTGGTCTGTGTTCTTGCATTTGTTTGGATTACTTTACAGGCATATTTTCAGAAGTGCCATAGAACCTCCTGTTCCAGGTTTACCCACTGTAATGGGAGCAGAGAGAGAGTGTGCCCCTGGACACTGGCAATTCCTGGCTGCAGAACAGTCGCTTGCCCTCATGGAGAATATCTGTGGGTCAATCATGCTTCTTTAATGAATTCCCAGAACTGGCCTGGCGTATGACTAAATATTGATCTGAAAGTGAAAAAGAGAACTTTAAAGAAGTTAGTCCTAGATGTCTGCTGAGAGAATAGAAACTGCAATTACACTCTAATTTTAAATATATGATCTTATCAACTTTTTCTATTGTTATTTTTTTCAGCTATGTGTTCATAGATGTATTTCAATAAAGGCTGACTCTTTAGTATTGCTGCTATGAATGACACTAGTGTATAATATAAAACTGATAAATGTAGTATGACAAGTTAAAACAAACTGTTTACATCTGATGCATAATAATAAGATAGTTACTTACTAGTTTATTTAGAAACCAGTACTAGGTATAGACTGTTCAGATACTCTTGGTTGTACCATGGATGGTATTAAGATGGTATTAAAATCATCTGAAACGCAAAAAGGATATCTTTCCATTTTTTCCATAGTATTAAAAAAGACAAGTCAAAGCAAAGACATAGGATTGCTTTAATTAAGCTGATTTCTAGTTTCTAAAAGAGTTTTTGTTTTATCTCAAAACTCAGCACAGCTTTTTGAAATAAAAGAGCTGTAGTTTTTGAGTAATAACACTACATATGGTTAACACCAGACAGTGCCTAGCTAAGGCTGGAAGCTGCAAGCTGAGATGTGAAAGTAAAGTGGGAGGAAAACGGATGAGATGTCAGCTACATGCTCAGTAGCTTTTCAGGCAGTATGTTTGAATGAACATAACAGTATTACCATGTACTGAGTTATTATTTGTTATATGATACCAAGGCAAAGATTCATGCAATTATTATTATTACAATCTGTCCTGTGTAAAACACTTTTAGAAGAGGAGCTATCACTAATATGTGGCAATACCTTTGAAGGATCTGGTAAATACCCTTGATTTAATTTGTTAGGCACTATTACATACCTAGTGTATAAGACTGCCTATTGTTGACCAGTACCAACAGCATTGCCAAGACTTACTCTGCACCTGTGTTTCTGAACACCCTCCCTTTTATTGAACTTGCTGGGATCAATGCCAATTATTAGATTTCAATAAGATTTATTTCACCATCAAGATGCTGTCAGATATGCTAATAGCTTTGATCATTTCAGGTCTTAGTCAAAGCCATGTTCTCAGTACTACTACACTGTAATCAACCAGATCTAAACACTGTAAACTAAATAATTAAAAATGTTTTTTATGTGTCCGATTATATGTTAGACCATTCTCACTCTAATTATCTAGTTATATAATACTTAATTATATACCACCTAATAACATAATACCTCACATATATAATGCCTTAGTGGTCTATGTGATCAATTCTTACACTTAAACAATATCAGTTAAACTGGCAAATCAAAGCACTGCAGAGGCAGGAAATTACAGAGAGGGGGGGTTTTTATATGTGGTCTAAGAATCACACATTAGTTCCATGATCACTCATAAAGATCATGGATGCCTGTAAAGATACAGAATCAAGGATGAGAGCACTGTTTCTTCTGGTGTCAGACAGTAGAGCACTGCTTCAAGTTTTAGTTTCTGCACTCCTTACTAGGAAGGATTCAGAGGACACTTGCCAGATATTTTGAAGTTAAGAGAACAGGTCTTCAGGGAATAAATTAGAAAACTTCAATATAAAGATTTTAACAAAAATTTAAAGATCAGTATTCATTTACAAATTTTTGCACACATGAGCTGAAGAAAAGTTGTTGCGGTATGCTTCTACTACATTTGTTAAAAGTCAGTATCAAACACTCAGCTATTATCCAACAGTGTAGGTTATTCCCCATTATTTAGAACTGAGATTGAATGTTCTTCTATGGGACATCTTATCAGATCAGAAAAAAATCATAGAAATTGGCTGCAGGGATTATTGGAAGGCACAGAGTATCTGGTCATTACAGAAGGTCAGAATAGGCAATATTATCTGGGCTTCAGTTCTTTGAGTTTATGGAAGTTTCCCATTAGTTGAAAGGGAATTTGGACTGCGTTATTCCATTTCACACAGGAAGTGTTAATTAGATGCATCAGCTGCTTAGAATATATTTATCTTGATTGCAAATATGTGCAATCTCATATTTAGTGCGCTGTATCCCATGAAAATTGAACGAAAGCGGCAAGCGTGCTATGGAACAAATCTCAGTCACGGTGATCTTGCCTCTTCCATTGCTTGCATATGCTTTCAGTTACTCAAAGCCTACAGAATAGCCAGCTGAATGGAGGTGCATAAGGACAAGATGGAAGATGTGTGTTCACACAGCCAACTCCCACTTTATTCCAGGCTGAAAAAATTTCATTCTTTTTTGTAGCCTTTTTGGTGATAGTTTTGTTACTTGTGTGTCTTCGATGGACTTTTAAAAGTAGAAATAAATAGGTTCTTTTGTTTAAAGTTACTTACTGAACAGCAGCAGAAATTGTAGTAGCTCATACCATGTGCAGTCAATGAGGTAGAATCTCTTTCTCGTTATGACATGCATTGTGTTCTACAAGTGCAGGTATTTGTAGTTAATTGTCCACTGAACAATCCAATTTTACACATAAAAATAATAATCCATTTTATGTCTTGCAGGGGAAAAAACTGCTTAGTTTCTATGAAACTGTATGTTCATTACTACTGCAGGACAATTGGTTTGGTAATTTAGTATAATGTCTGCATATAAAAGGTATGACTATTTTGACCTTTTTAACCTCATGAAGTGAAATCAAATTTAAACTGGACAGCCAAAATAAATACTTCCAACTGAGGAAATAACACATATTTTTGTATGTAGGAGTCTACTGTTAGCTACGTTTGATGCTATTCTAAAAATTGTTGAAGACCCTGCCAGCCAAAGAGTGTTGCAAAAGGGAGTCATACAGTTGAATAAGACAAGTTCACAAGAAGGGGGGAAAAGAGATTCTCTTTTTCTGTGGTCAACAATTCCCATACCACATTTATGCTGAAAGGAGAAAGTAAAAGCTCATGTTGTGGAATATATCTGCTTCTTGCGTTAATTGTTGAGCCATTTTCATACATTTAACTAGAATTATATATATACACACACACATATATAAAAAGAACAGAAATATCACAGTAATGAGTTCAGTCCGTTAATTAACTCCTTTGTCAATATGTACTTATGACAGACTTCTAAAACTTGTGTGTCTAATTCCCGTACTCAAAGTAAATACCACTTTTCAACATGAGTAACATTATAAGAATGTGGCAGGAACAGATATACCAAACCCTATTTAATACTAGATAAAGTGGTGTTTATGTCTTAACTCAATTTTGTACTGAAAAGGTCTATAATCATCACATTGGTTTATCAGTATCCTGGGAATGCCGTTTCACTGTTCCATTTGTGATACACCATAGTGAGCAACAGTATGTTTAGTCCACACCTCTAGAATTACGTTTATGATCAGAAATTGCTTTTACATTCTGGAAAAAACAATGTTCTTGAAGGCTTTCAGTGAGTTGCATGCTGAACTGTTTCAGTGAGTTCAATAGGTCATGAATCATGTGAACTTGTCTGACACAATTTCCAGTTCTTTTATTTAGGATCAGAATTCCACTGTGGTTTGAAACACATTCATTGTAATGATTACAAAACCATTTTTAATATTTATGGAATGGTACTGCACATCCCACTGTAAATTCAGAGCATATGTTTACCAGTGACAAGAAACAGAGGAATGCGCTAAATTTTATGAACTGTTAATGAGTCAATAAATTGACTGTTTTGCAGCCAGAACTCTGTTATTACTGGCATTGTCCAACATTCCAATCTGGATTTCTTATGGAGAAAGAAGTTCTATTCCAAATTTTAAATCTATTTCTTTCCTTATTTTTCTTCACACTAGAGTCTTGTGTCTTAAGAAGAAATATGCAATTGAATGAGAATCACAAGGTACGTTTCTCACTATTGTCAAGGTAGGAAGTTGTCAGAATATAGGTCTCTTCAGCATCACTGATTTAATATCACAATCACATCACATAATCCCTTTCATAAACTTTTCAAGCTCCATTTTAGATGTAGTTGCACTGCAAGACAGTCCGCAGAATTTCAGTGCTCTAATGTTTAGAGATGTTCCACATTTATTCCCAGCCATATTTTTATCCATGTATTCTGCCAACGTTTAAAGAGCTTAAACAGCTCTTTACTCTTTCTGACTTTTACCCCTTAAGGTGTTTATAGATAGGGATCATATTTCCTCTCAGCCTTCGCTTTGGTAGACTGAACAAGCCCTACGTGGCTGTACATGTGCCAGTTCACCCTTCCTGGACACGGGCAGCCAGCACTGTACATCCTATTCTGCTGAGGTCTGATGATAGTACTAATGATTTTGTATTTCTGCTAAAAATATTTTTCCAGATGTATTCTTAGATCACTTTCATTTTATTCATGACTGAGGCCATTGACATGTAGTGGTCTGCTATATCCCAAGATCAGTTACTGGACTCCTTTTCTTTTGATCCTCAGGCATTTCTGGATGACAAGTGTCATGTTGCAGACAGAAACTGTTGCCCTTTGCATTACTGAATTTTGTATCATTTCTGTTACATCCAGGTCTTCCTATATGATATCTCAATTCTCTTCTGTATTAATAATACCGTCTAACCATTTCTCATTTGCAAATGTTGTTGAAATGGACCCCTTTTTAACAGTCCTGAGACTAACCATGTCAGAAATGAATGGTTAAGCTCCCATTTGTCTGTTACTTAGTTTCCTGGTACTTCTCACTGCTGTTTATCAAGTTCCTCATACATCCACACTTTTTTTTTCTGCTAACTCTGACCTTCTCCATTTTGAGTAATACTTGTCCATATAGTGGTATTAGAATGTTTTACCGTGGTCTACCTAAGGTCTGAAACATTTGTCTGGAAATAAAACTATCAGTATAGTCTGGCATGGTGTACCTTTGCATTTTATCTAAACTACCTGTACTACCATGTCTAATTGTTCAGAATTTTGCGTACTGCTGCAGTCAGATTGCTAGGCCTATAGTTATAGACTACTTTATATTCCTTATAAATGAATATATAAAAAGTACCCAAGCTATTCTCATGTGACACGGTGAAATCTTAGTTGATATATTTGTTGGAAACACTTGCCATGTGACCTACAGCTCAGGTTTGTTATAATTCTGATGAAGACTCTCCTGGTCGCCTGGTAAAGAGCAATCAGTACTTCTAAACTGGTTTCCATTTCAACTACGGAAATTTCTCATGCCCTCATAGTCCACTCTACCATTACTCCCATGGTCAAAGTCGTCGTCTTGTTTAAAAATTGAGGCAAAGTAGTTCTTAAGTTCTGAAGTGTACTGAATCATCAGTGCACAGTGACTTTTTTCACTTTCTCTTTTTACTTATATACTGAAGTAATTTTTCTGTTTTTTTTACATTCTTTGCAAGACCTTATTCAGCTTCACTTGGCAATTGTCTCTATCCCTGAACCATGAATTCTTTGCTGACCTGTCCTTTTCCGCATTCCTTTGTACTGTATTGGCATTTTGATGCTACTATATATCCTGAAAGCTATGTTGCCCTCCTCCTCCTTGTTTGATACACAGATTCATGATCGTTTTAAGCATTTTTAATCTGAAGTTCATGAATCCCATCACAACCAAATTCCTATCTCCTCAGTTAAAGCTATGATTCTTTTAGGGTGTCAGTGGGATGAGCACAGCTAGTGGCCCATGAAAGCCTGGAAATAAAGATACCTACAATAGACCAAATGGGATGACAGAACTGTGAGAGGAAATATGAAATGGCAAAACTAAAGGGCTGATGTAGTGGTTTGTTTTGTAATGCTTTCCTAAATTACTGTAAACAGAATAATGTGGACTTTAATTCCATTTCTAAAATTCAACCAGTTAAAGGCTATCTGAACTATGCTATCAGAACTACACTATCAGTAGTGCTGCCTACTCCTCTTGCAGCACAAGTCAAATGGAAAAGCTAATACATCACTTCATTTTTATACTTCCTTCTGCTCTGTTTCTCTCAGGCCTCACCTTCCTGCAGCTCAACCACTGTATTTTTTAAATGCATCTAAAGCATTATTCTAGCACTACCAGCCTGAATAAGCATGCTTGTCAAAGTATTTAATACTGTCCCATTGCAACATTTGTCGTTAAGTTAAGATGCTTGACCAAGGAGCTAATCTTTTCACTGACATTTAAATCCACCAGTCACAAAGATATTTCCAATATGTTCCTAATTAATTGCATCATATACTTTTATGTTTGCTGCACACTAAAGGCGTGTTAGCCAGAATATTCCTTAGGATCCAGTTGTGTGACTTACAGTTAAGCAAATGCATTATTTTGTGTCACTGAATACAAAGACATAGATTATAGTGTAGCTGGATTATGATTATATCTATAATATGTAGAATATGCATGGTACAAACACAGAGGAAAATATGGCCTTCTTCCCAATCTAAAAAGAATATTCTACTCTAAGAGAGAAAGTGCAACCAGAAGAATGGGAGATAAGCATAAAACCATGTGTTTTCTGGAAAAGCTAAGTTTTTTAGTTCATAGTACAAAACATGAAGACTTACCTGTCTGCACAAACAAACCTATTTACCTCACCTTTGCTACGGTAATAAGATATTAGTAATATTTTTTTCTCCTACTTTATAGTATGACTCCCAGCTTGTAGACAAATAGAAATTTTCAAACCTGCCTAAATGTATTGGATAGAGAGTATTAGGAAATTATTTTGACCTGCCATTCTAGGAAAGCACAGAGGCCCAGATTAAGTAAAATAAACATTATTTCAGTATGAAGCAGGAAGTTTAAACATTTTTTTTGGCTTTGGGTCAGAGAGATAAAAGAGAATAATACAAACTGTGAAGACACCAAAACTGACAGAAACATGTCAAATGAGGTGGTGAAACAGTATGTGACATTCTGGGACAGAAGTTAACTGTTGAAACAATCTGCAGCTGATAAACAAGCAGCACCTCACAGAATAATTATGCCAGTAGTTCAAATTTTTCTACTGGCATTTACTTTTGTATAAACTGAACAATTAAATGGCAACAGCTTGGGATGCTACAATTCGATGAGAAATGATTTACATCACTTTCACAATCTTATGCCAGGGCCATCTGCATATCCAGGCTGCCCACAAAACTGCCTGAGTTAAAGTTATGACTCATAGCACTAAATCTACTGGACAACTGATTGTCTTTTCATTGGTAGAAGAGAAGAAAGTTCTGTCTTCACCCCTAAGGGCTTTGGTAAAATTTAGAGACTACTTATGTCCAAAGTACAGACTAAAACAAGAGGAGTACCAATACTGCTAATAATATTTTATTTATCTACTATTTTATACTGCTTTTTTCATTCTTATTCTAGTCAGAGAAGGGCATCTGTACACATACTTTACGTGTTACATTCATGAACATCTCCATAGCAAGTACAAGCCAACATGAGCAACCTGATCTCGTGAAAGATATTCCTGCCCATGGCAGAGGGGTTGGACTAGATGATCTTTGAAGGTGCCTTCCAACCCAAACCATTCTATGATTCTATCATATTTTACAAGTTTAGTCCTTAATACATTTGCTGGGCAGACCACTGGTCCTCCAGGGCAAAGAGACGTACTTTCCAAGACAAGAAAAATTGTAGATGGACAGAACGTATTACACACATCTATGTTAAATTTAAGAGTCTTTTATCTTTTGCTTACACAGTGAGTTGCAACTTAAAGCAGTTAAATAGATAGCTTTTCAAATAACTATTGACTAAATGTTGTAGTTGTACTCCTTTGTGAAAACTCCACTAGGGGCCTGATGGCAGCAGTTGTTGATGTACCATTGCTAGAGTTTCATTATCTCTCACTCTAGAGAGAAAAGCCTTATTTTAGACTGCAGTAAATGACCATGCACCTGCCACTATTTAAGTCTACCAAGAGTTAAACTTCTAAATTCTTGCCTCTTAAGATGTGATATTAAAGCTACATTTGCACTTCAAACCAGCAAATTGTTGGTTGTAAGTCTAACAGTTCTCAAACAAAAATAACATCTATTTGGTGGTCAAGCCTATTTGGCTTTTTCTTGAATAGGCGATAAATTGACTTCCTTAGAATTCCAGTAATTGTGGTATCTTATTGTGAATCTTATTTTATAAAAATGCTCAGTGTCTAACAAAAACTGGCCACCTAACAAAATTAGTCTTCTACTAACGGTACAGGAGAAGACAGAAAGATGACAGACTTCACGATTCCTCACCTAGATTCTATTTATTTGCAGTCAGAATTGGCAGAAAAAAGTAGCGCCGTCTTGGAGAGCAGACAGTGTATAATAAATACTGCAAAGCTCTGCTTTGAGGACACTGGCGAATACATTTCTCCTGAGGGTTAAAATTAGCATCTGTGGTGGCAAACACAAGCATGCAATTCTGTCCCCACTGACATCAAAGGAAGCTTTTCTCTTAATTTCAATGGGACCAGAATTTCTTCTGAGGAGTCCTGCAGCCATGGCAAGAGAGTATTTCCTACTGAGCTAGTAAGATAATAATTTCAGCAGTAAAATGGATTTGCACCCATTGTATTTATCTCCTCCTTAATGCTTTTAATTCATTGAAAAGGCTTAAGCCAACACTTTACCCTGCTAAACTTGAAAAAAAATTGTGAATGATGGTAACGGAAAAGTAATTTATTTTCAGATTTCTGTTGCAATGATAGCTTTGGTAAAAATTCCACAAATACCATTCTATATGCATCCTGTCCATCTCTTCTTAACATACAAATGAAAAGATTATGTAAGAGCTTCTGTTTAATCTCCTCCACTGTCTGTTAAACATTCCAGAAAAAGAAGCCATTTTTCTTGAAACAAGGAGGTCATTGACCCAGATGGCATAAACCTCACATCTACAATGTCAACAGAAAAAATTACTGCTGAAGGCTTGAAAGTACTATTTGCCCATGTAAATTCAAAGGCATGGCCCCTTTTTATCTGTATGTTTTTCATGTTCACTGTTATGTGAAAGTCCGATTAAAAGCTTTTCAAAATAACCTGAGTGTGTAATTAGGGGGCACACAACTCCCATCCTGAGGTTAATATCCTCACGAACATGCAAAGTACAAATCTAGCAGAGAACCAATCCACTTCATAATTCAGTGCCAGTGTCTCTCCCCTGCACTTAAAGGCTTACAGTGTTTTGCAGAATGATACATTCATTGTTGGTTTATCAACTTAGAGAACGAGTAGTTGTGGAGATATTCATGTTATACATACTAATAGGTTAGTATTAATATTAATAGGTTGCCATGTTCATTTTTATCTGGATTTGAAGACTAATATTTCACCCAAAAGTCGAATGGTTTTTTTCTCCCTTACTTTCAATTACTGCATTGAAAAACACGTTGAAAAAAAAATAGTGTAAAGACAGTCTTGTGCCATGATGTAGAAATATGTTTTTCTACAGTGTGTTTTAGGAAGTCATAAAGCAAATGACAGTTCTAAAGAAATTAACAGACATTGGTTTGAAATGATGGGTTTGAATTCTGCGGAAGCAGCTTGTGGGAAAAGACTGCTACTGAAAAGACTCGCTACTGAAAGTGAGACACAATACCAAATATTGATAGGAATTGAATAACCTATGCATTTCTCCCTTAAATTCAGAATAAAGCCAGTATTCTAGGAAGCAATTCTTTATTACTTTTTTACTGAAAAATAAAGATGAAAAGCTTCATCAGAATAAGTGCAGTCATGAAATGGCAACATTAAATAGACGTAAGTCCTGGTTGAAAGGAATAGATACATAGCTTTGATAGCTGTTTTTATGTCCATAAAATGTAGGAACTTAGACCTCTCCTCAAGATGTAGTCATGAATACTCATTTTACAAATGCAGACAAAGGGTAGTGTGAAAAATAAAATTCACCCAATGACCTGTACTGAACCATGAAAGATGGGACTGTGGCTTCAGATCATTTAACTGTCGTTTAGCTGCCTCTGCATTTTCTTTTCCATCATCAGCCTGATTGCCACAATATTTGTGTATGTATAGAAGGTTTCTTCAGTCTAATTTACCCTCATTATCTCTCACAATTCGTTCTCTGCTTAGGACAGCAAAGGTTTTGAAAGACAGTGAACTTCTGTACACACAAAACCCAGATTAGAACATATTTTACTAAGGAAGATGTAACAATAGGCAAAGATCAACCTGTAAAATAATCTTTTTGAAGTCTCTTAGGTAAGTTTAGATCTAAATTTAAATTTACAAAATCGAAATGTAAAAGGGAAGGAGAAATGCTGAGCTTGCTCCATAGAAGCAAGAAGGAAGATTGTCTTGATACATGTCTTTCCCCCAATACCATTCTACCATTCCATGTTAAGTAGTTTTGTTTGTTAGGGTTTCTTCCTCCCTTTTTTTTTTTTTTTTTCTGGGAGAGGGGGAGTGTTTCTTTATGTCTCTGTCATTTATTTTAACTTTTATAAGTGATTGACATGCATTTATGAGAAAGGGAAAGAAATTACAGTAGGTGATATACATCTTGAACTAAAAGGTGGCGAGTTCAGTTAGCAAGAATAAATAACATACCATTTGGGTAGGAAGATACAGCAGAGCAGACAAAGAATTCTGCCAGAGAGATCAAAACCCCTCCATCATGCTTATTTTGCTTTGTCTTTCCTGAACAGAGGTATCAGGTTTTACATTACGCTGATATAGTAGGAGAGATTCTATTAGAAGCGGGTTTTCTGGGAGTGCATCCAGTACTTGAAAGTGAGCTAGTGGACCAGAGAGTGCTCCCTGGGCCGCGTGGTAGGTGAGCTGCTGGGGTTGACAGTACGGTTCCTGCCTTATCAGCCACAGGTTGGAGTGGAGCAAGAGCTTAGTGGTAGAGCCAGTGCTCTATTAAAAGCTCTGTCTCAAAAAAAAAAAAGGAAGCAATCAGGAAAATGTACGTTTGATGGTGAGATTCAGGACCAGGTTTGAGGTCCCTCCTGCAAGAGAAGGGTGTAAATGCTGCTCCTCTCTGCCTTCTCAAAAAACTATTCTTCCCAACTGCTTAAAGCAGTGATAAGATATTGATAGGGAAGTGTCAATGCAGTCACATGAATGAAGACTTTGTTGTGCCACAGAATGATAGGGAGGCAAATGACAAGGAGAAAGCGAAGATCTGCCTGAAGGCAAGAAAGCCATATCACAAATAATGAAAGATTTCAATCAAGAGGAAAGGCAGACAAAACCTGGCTCCTTTCCTATCCTTTGTCCTGTTGCTCTGGGTACAGGAGCGATGTTTATCAAAGTGAATAGTATAAATAATTCTATGAACACATGTTCTTCATAAGTGGCAAAGATCTCTAGAGGACAGTGCATTAAATTGTGGATATTATCTATCCAAACCAAAAATCAGAAAAGCATGAAATTAGTAATTGACTCAATTTACCTCATTTATTAGCAGCCTAGACCTCTGTTTGAATTAATATTGCCCAATGGAATTTCAAGTGGTAGTGACATGGCGTAGCATGACACAAATTAACGCCTGTTCCCCCTACTGTACTGCAAACCACCCATATCTCCAATTAGGTTAGTGCTAATCTAATATGCATGCTTTCACGACTTCTATTGACAATAAAATATGACTGTTTCCCCCTTCCTTCTCTGATGCCAGACTCGTTTTACCAAGTAGCTGATTTTCTTAATAGCATGCTGGCATTTGCATATAGGGTACTGCTTGCATTCTCTTTCTGACTATCTTATACTTTATTGCTGTGTGCTGTACTGGAGATCACATCCAGTCACAGTTAAATGTATCATTTTGCACACAAGGTACGGTCATGGCCTGAACAGACATATGACTATAACATATTGCCCATCATAATACAATATAATGATACGCTTTAACAATTCTTACCATTTTTCTAAGCAATATTGGGGTTTGCCATTTTTCCTCCTAACTAAATTAAAATGCAAGTTTTTTGTTTCTTTAGTATGAATTAACCTTGACAGTGTACTAGATACTCAAAAAGCATTTTGATTGCTGCCTGTAAACAGGCAGGTAGGGCCTGATCCACAGGCTATCAGAAAAAAAATAGGAGACTTTCTGTTGATATTGAAGGGTTTTGTGTTAGATCCCTAGAAATGTCCAACCAGCAATGTCATTAAATTCATTTTACATACAGTGTTTTAAAATGAATTATTGAAAAGGATGAAATAAAATGAAGCAAGTTTTTTTTTTTTTTCACTTTGAAAAAAGGGATTGTAATAGCAATCGTGACCTTGGCATTGGGAATTTCCTGGGGATTTAATAACCAGCCAGGGGGTAATGGCCCTTGGCTTTGCCTCAGGCCATCAGCTCTCCCAGCTGGTTATTAATCCCTAGAAAATGCCTGTACGTCAATTATTAATGTCTAAGTTCCGTGTAGGCAAATTCTTGCCTTATTCAACAATTTTTGACCAAATATGAGTATAGCTTCAAAATCTTATAAAATGCCACATTAAAAAAATTAATGACAATTTATATTTTTTATCTTGCTAAATAAACTCACAATATTTTATGTTTGAACTGAACTAACTCATGGTAGCCCTATTTAGTCCAGTCAGGTTTTGATCAGGCCCAATAAATACTTCTGTAAGGACTATAGATTTTATTATGTCATAATTGAAACTTCTTGCATACAGATTTCCTACAAAGGCAGAAGAGATTATCAGTTCATGTGTTTCCTTCAGGATTCAGTTCTTTTTCTTTTTTCCTCAGCACTGAATTTTGACAATATTCTTATCCTCAGAATGAAAAAAAACAGCAATAAGACTATCCTATCTATGGCTACATAAACCTTTTTTTTTTTTTCTTTAAGAGAATTAGTTTGAGTCTCAGTTCTGTGCATGTCAGAAAAAGCCTAGAAGGAAATAGAGATGAATTTAATGTACCTTTTCTGAATCAGATTTAAGTTTTGCTATAAGGAGAAAAAAAATCTTTGAGGAACACCACGGGTTATTGATTGAATTGTTTTACATTAATATGAAAAGCTTCCAGTAACACAGGAAGAAAGCAGTAAAAAGAGAGAAAAGGTGTATTTTTTTGCAATATAACGATCTTTCCATCTTGTGTGGCTCCAAAATAAGTAGATCTATGATTGCAATTGCTTATTTGCTTATTTTGTTATTAAATTCAAGATTATATTGAGGCAAAATAAGGAGTCATACTTTACACTTTATTTTATAATGTCATACTTGAGGGTTTTTTAGTATCGGTTCCATGAGTTTCCATTTCCTATCTACAGAATATTTACTGTGTACATTTTGTAATTAAGCAATGAGATGAGACAAGCAATACACTTCCGTAAGATTATAACATGCCTCTGGCGGTGTTATATGGGACAAGGTCATATCTAGAATTACTTTAATCACCCAAGTATAATAATTGCTGGGAAATATACTCCCTGCAGTGTCTTATTGCTAATAGAATTATAGCTGAGTCACACAATACAAGCTAGAGTTAAGGCTGGCTAAGTAATTCTAGTATAAAGGCCCTTTTTTTTCAGCTGCTTGTAACTTTCAAACATTGGTCTTTTAGGCTTACCTATG
The DNA here is from genome assembly GCA_009819775.1 of Phoenicopterus ruber ruber. Taxonomy (NCBI): domain Eukaryota; kingdom Metazoa; phylum Chordata; class Aves; order Phoenicopteriformes; family Phoenicopteridae; genus Phoenicopterus; species Phoenicopterus ruber. Next base: position 109,006,235 of record CM020215.1, read on the forward strand.
ACTGGTAGAAGCTCTGCGTTGTTGAAGTGTTAACAACTACCTTATAGAACTCATTTTTATTGATAACCATGCCCATTAATTTGAAAACAAAGATCAAAATGAGTTAAAATGCTGTTCAGCACAGGAACGCTTGTGAAGGCTTAATAAGGAAACAAAAAGCAAATCAGTAAATCTAACCCACCAGATCCCAAAGATAAGGAGAACTCATTGGCATCACAAAGACATATCCAAACTTCAGTTTCCCCTATCTACAGACTAAGTCACCCCACTACTGAGATCTAGTCAAAAGTGCATTTTCTTGCTGCAGGCTGGCCAACTTTGCCCAAGTGTAACTTAGCTACTATAAAAGAAAGAACCAAGGAGAAGGCACTGGAGAGAGAAAGGCACTGGCATCGTGAAAACTTTGCTGATGTTTCTGAAAAAAAACTAGCGTCAGGTACATCTGCTTAACATTAATGGACACAGCTTCTTACAAGCCAAGAGAAACAGCTTTTCAGATTTGGATAAAGCAAGTCTCTGAAGACTGTTGCTGAGATTTTGAACTACATCTCAAGATGGAATGAAAACCTGAGCACAGGTATGAGATAATGAATCTGGTTTACAGCTTAAGACAATAACTACTCAGAAGAGTTGTAGTGACATTTCTAGTCAGAAAGAACCAAAGCAGGTTAAGCAAAGTGACCTAGACAAAGGATGACTGTTAGAATCCCATATTAAAGAAAGGAAAAAAAATCTAAGTTGTCCATCCATTAAAAAAAAAACCAACACCACAAACAAGCCACAAAAGCCACTCTTTTTCTATATGGTAAATAGGTGCTATAATTAAACCAATATTGTCTGATTAATATAAAACCAATTATGTGAGACATATCAGTTATGATTGCAGCAGAGGAACCACCTTCTGTCTTTCCAGGTGTGCTGTACATCTGCAAGAAAAACCATGATATTTTTATTTTGTCTAAGGCACAGACTGCTCATCTTCATGCATTTTTCCTTAAACCTGTGTTTCACAAAGGATAACAAGATCTCGGACTATGAGCTGGTCAAAAATGGCCAATTAACCAATAGTCAGTGGCAATTCCAGCACCAGCAGTGCTGTGTGGCCCAGATATACATTTAAGAAAAAGTGTGGAGCACCCTTGAAGTCCTTGGGCAGAATAAACAACATCCTCTAGGGATTAGGTGAACAATGAATAAAGGGGGTTTTGGCTTTTTAAACCAAAACCTCTTCACAACAAAAGCTCCTGTTTATAACTTCATTATCTATGACTTCCTTTTGAAGAAGCTCCTATGAGGTGAGAAAGAGGCCAGCATTGTATTTTATTGTCTAGCTAATCTTCCTGTCATAATCTTAATGCTTAAGCTATTCTTGTCAGGTGGAATTATTATTTCTCCTATTTTAACTTCAAAGGGGTTTTTTGTATGTGCCTGTAATGAAGGGAACATAATCACATACTTTGAAATTTTACATGTCAAAATCTGTTATATTTTGTATTTTCTCAGGAAACAATTAGATTCAAGCCACTGGGCTGCCTGAATACATATAACCTGCACTTCCATAGCATTATATATTTGAGAACATTTCCTGAGGTATTTAGATCATGTGAGTTCTTCTGACTATATTCAGTATTCTGTGAGCAAGGAACGACTATTATCCCCATTTTGCAAGTAGGGATATGGGAGAGTTTATGATTTGATCAACAGGAAGTAATCAAATTTAGGCCTCCTAATTCCCAACAGCTATTCTTTTTCACACTCATTCAGCTTAACTTAACATTGCTTAGAGGTGGGCCAGGGATAGACAGAAGATGTGAATATGGAGGACAGAAAAGCAATTTTATATTTACCAGTAGTAGTTAAAATTCATCTGGAAACTTTTTGAAATCAGGTATTTAGAGATAGATCATGAACTTAGAGAAAAATGATAAGAATGATCACGAATCTGGAAGACATGACAAGATTGAAAAGGTGTGAAATTGTTTACTGCTGAGAAAAGAGGAATAACAGCTGTCACAGTAATCATGTATGAAATAATGATGACATATAAAATTTCTCACATGGTAGTATGAGAAGAAAACAAAAAAAAATTAAGAAAATAGCATTTTTTCATAAAGACGTATTATCTGACTGAAGAACTGACTGCTGCTGACATCAGGAATACAAGATTCAGAGACATCTATACAGAAAAGAATATTTGGTTATGATAAATAATAGTAATAAAAACATGGAAAGGAATTACACTTCTGGGTTTAAAACAACCTTTAAGTATAAGCGATCAGTGTCAGATTATCCTACACAAGCCATCTGTTAGGTTATTATAATCTTTCTTAAAAGTATTTTACATAGGATATTGCCAGAAGAGAAGGAACTTGAGTCTGAGCCAGCATTACTATTCCTATACTCTTGTGCAGAACTATCTGAAGAAGTGAAGTCAACGCTTCTTACCACACACCCTGAAAGAACACAACCACACATTTTTGGGAGAGATGCAATTCCTGGAAAGATATTGTGTTCCTAAAATAATAACAGAATGTAGAAGCCCCATTTGCAAAAGTAAATAAAACCATCTAAAAGGGTGGATCTATAAGGATCACATTAGGAAAGGCCATTATTTGAACAATGCAAACTTCTTCTAAAGAGAATTGATAGAAGAAATATGGTCTGTCACACCTGAAAATAAAAATTAATGCATTCCGGGTTCTCTTTTCTTATACCTTAGCACAGCACAGAAATACTCTTACTTATGCTAGCCAAAGATCTAGAATTACCGTATCAAACTTTTCACAGAAACTTCCCAAGAATCAAACAAATTGAATTTTGCTGAAGTCTATGTAAGTACACCAGTCTTGGGCAGCAAGGATTGTTGCTTCTCATAGGTTTAAAATTATTTCAATAAGCAAATAAAAGTGAGAAAGAGGCAATGGGGTGAAGCCTAAGACGGAGATATTAGCAAACAGGTTGTTAATATTTCTGATACAGGGAAAAAATAATGTTTAAATATCACCGTCACTGTACTTCAGCATACATCACCATACGTTTTTCTAGCATAGCCTCACATAGGTGTGACCACGTTCAGGTATGATCACATACCTTTATGGGGTAACAAAAAGGGATGATCATAAACCAAAATAATCCCTGGGAGTGGCATAACGTAAACAGCAATCCTGAGTGAGCTGTAGGATATGCCGCTACTTTAAGATCATCCATTACAGGCTTGATTCTCTGTTTTTCTAGGTAGTAGTTTCTTTTATGCCACGTTTTCAAGCAGAAAAAAAAAGGTTAGAATCTAATTCTGTAAAGCCCCTATTCCCACGATAAGTGACTCCTCAGAACTACACTCCTCTGAAACACAGACAAGAAAATGCAGTGTGCTAAGGGGCTTTGCAAGTGGTAATTTAAGATGACTGCTTCAGAAGAAAGTGTTCTTGTCTAATAGCCATCACCTCCTCCTTGTTGTGGTTATCTGTCTCATTCATTTCATTCCATATACTTTATTCCATTCCATTCATGCTCCATGAGAAAATAACAAGCAGAAAGATGCCAAAGTATGCAGATGATACAAAATTATTCATCAAGGTCAAAGTTGAAACTGTATACGAAAAACTGAAGAAGAGTCCAAAAAAATCAAATGGATTTAGCCAGTGATAGGTAACATAGCAATTACAATTCACTATCAGAAATATGAATTAAGGCTAATAAAACATATACAATGCTGGTCTTGATTTAGCTGTTACCACCAGCAGTCAGGATAGCAAACAGTTTGTTGGGAGCTATTGGGAAAGGAGTCTGGGTATAAACAAAGAGATATTAAACTGCTTGTAGATCTTTGGTGTGCCCACACTGAAAGTACTGCACGCGGTTCTGGCTATACTGTCTGAAAAACTTGTCTAGTACAAGTAATAAAAACACAGAAGGCCGACAAGCGTGAGCAGGGGGTACAGAGTAAGTTCTGCAAAGAAAAGAGACTAGACAGTCTCCAATTAATAGAGCGGCAACTGGAAGGGTACTTGAAATTAAGAAAAAGGAAATCGTAAATGATGTGAAGCAGATCAATTGACAACCATTATTCACAATACAATAATTAAGAGGCCAAGTTAAAAAACGAGATAACAGTTTTAAAAGCAAATAAAAGGAAACAATTTTTTTCACACGGCAAGGTGAAACTGATGGCCATACGATGTCCAAAATGCAAAAAAACCATAACCCACTGAGATAAATTCATGAAGAACAGATATACTGATGGCAGTTAAACATGACCATCCAGATTATGATGCAAGTGAAGAAGTTCTGATGCTGCTGCCTGTTGGAAGGATATGCTGGCAAAAGATGTAAGCGTGACTTGCTTTTAAACCATTTCTGGAAGTACCTTGATCAGTTACCGCCAGAGGCAGGATACTGGGCTAAATCAGTCTGCTGGCAGTTGGATCTAATGCCCCACTCTTGTTTTCTTAATATTCAATATCTGAACAAAGACAGTTTTACTTTAATATTGTCATAATATTTAAATTATGATTTACTTTATTGCCCTCATGTATTGTTATAAAAAAGATTAATTTCACCTATTTGTAAGTGGGCTGGAAATAATTCAAAATAGCACCCAAAAACTTCTTCTATGTACCCAAAATTGGGGCGAGGTGTTCACAGGCTAAAATTATTCTGTCATCTGAAATTCATACGGTTTTTTACACTGCATTATTTGAGGGATGAAGCATTCTTCTAAGTTTGGGTATCTTTTCTGGCTTCTGACTTGGCTTTTATTCAGCCTTGCTTCTATCTAGGGCTGTTCCCAGCTTGTCTTCCTAAAAGCTTTCACAGAATTGTTTTCAGTGAAAATCCTTCCCCTGCCGCAGGACTTGCTATCCCACACTGTAGTTATATATAGCATGCACAAGGTTGTCAGGGTAATGGAGGTTGAACTGACATGCCTACAGTTGGCAGATATATTTTAGGCATCCCTACACTGTTCTGCCACTTAATTTAAACTGTGTTCAAAGCAGGCATAACCCCTGTAGCACAATCAAAGTGTGTTATATTCCATGGTAATTTAGCTCCCTGTCTAAGCAGAACATTACCAAATCCAGCTAGTGAGTTGTATGCACAGCAAGTGTTGACCAAACTTCAGAAAATTGTGATGATGTCCTCAGACAGATGTCTTTTCCTTTTTATAGTCAGTGTTTAATTATAATTAACTTTGATTGGGGAGGAACAGGCGTGAGGACAGACACACACCTATCAGGGCTTATTCCCACGGGATTTTTGAAAAGGAAGCAGGCAACAACTTCAGAGGCAGCATATTGAAAACTAGCCTGAAAAATTAAGACGATTAAAATATTTTGAGCTGGAGAATAGAAGTGGTCAATTATTTCTTAACATTTGTTTGCAACATATTTCTCGTAAAAATTTAGGGCAATTCAAGTGACACTAAAAACACAAAGCCACTTGATATTAGAGAAATCAAGCTTATAGAACATGAACTGCCAGCAAGTTGCAAATTAATGTTATACTTTTATAAATGCTCCATAGGAAGTGGACAGTTTGGAAGTTAGAGGGAAATTACAGTGAACTGAGAATACATACAATTGAATAATTATGAACACCACAGAAAATGAATCCATTGAAAACCAATTAACAACCTTGTCTATACATCTCTTCCAAAAGCCTGGTAGTAGAAATGTCTCTTTTTGTATTGATTTCAATTGACTCTCATATACTTGCCTGCCATGTAAGCTATTCAAGTAAACGATTTTTTTTCCAGGATCTACTTTTGAATGTATTGAAGTGTTAAAACATAGCAGCATTGTCTATTAAACCAAAATGTCCCATTAATAATATTGAGTACTACACCTCTACATAAACCAGAAAGAAATGTGTGTGTTTTCATGTGATTCTACACCCATTATTTTTCCTGAGTGTAGACGAACAGCTCTCTACCATCCACCTGGGAAATAGCATTATACACTAATTACAACTAGAGAAGAAAATTCTCAGCTATGAACATGCCTATATATTCAAATACAACAAGGGGAAGAAATAACCCCATCTGTGTAATTAAGGCATTTGTAAAAATGAAAAGCAAGAGTGAAGAAACTGACTTTTAAATGAGAAAATTATACAGCAAAACCCCTACTTTCTTTCCAATGATTAAGTTTCTGAAGAAAATTTGCTGAACTTTCACCCTGTAAAGCTTATCTATAAGGCGTCCAGATATCAGCTCTTTTTCCCTCCTGTCTTTAAACAGGCAACATCTCTTTGTAATCCTTCAAATTACCCACTGGCCACATTTGAAGCTGATTTTCAATCCCATCGTCTCTTTAATTAAAACCTCAGCACGGTAGTTGCAACTGTTAGCAAACGTGAGAATGGAGACGTGAGAATGGAGACGTAAGAACGGAAGGGATGGTTTCGGGGGCGATGGTTGCTGACGCGGCACTGTAGGCGCTGCTGTTCCCGAAACAAAGGGGGACACTGCCAGGCGAAGGGCACACCGCCTCCCTGCGATGGCCAACTGCTTCGAGACCTACCGCGGGAACCGGACAGTGCAATACAAAACCGTAATGATTAGTGACCCGTGTAAATAGAATTAGATATCGAACACATGGTCTTTAAAGGCGAGCAGGGAAACATTTATATTTTGCTAAGAGAGAAGGCTTTTCCAAAGAGCTCTTTTATCTATCTTTGTTTTGTTACCAAGAGCAGCTGCTAAAGCGAAGGCGAGCTTTGAAGAATATTGCATATATTTTAGAGGTTATGATATCATAAAGGGAAAGAGTTTTAAAGTTGGTGAAAAGAGATGACAGAATTTTTATCCATATTGCCCCAAATCTTTTTGTTTGAATTTTTAACTGAAACTCTTGGCATACACTTAGAAGAGCGATCTGTGGGCTTGTCGCCAGAGCTTTTATGTGCAGAATCAAGGTCTCTTGGATTTTCAAAAGAGGACAAAAAAGCTAGACTGTTCCTGTTAGTTGCGAAATGCATACAATGCGCCAAGCTGACAAGTGCTTTTACTTCAGCTGGGTGTGCAGTGACACCATTTAGCGAAAACAGCAAAACAGTCTCATTCCACATCCATTGAGCTAATCAGGGGCAGCCTTTGGAGAGAGAAAAGCCTAAGATGCCTTACAAGAGAAGAAAAAAAGCTCTCTGAATATCAGTTTGCTGACATAATAAAGAACATACAGTAGTAAGCTAACCCAAATAAAAGGGGCCCAGGCAAAAGAACCTGAGTACGTTAGAGCTGCCAGTACTTGGCTAAACTATACGTCTCCAATAAAGATACCAGGTCAGCCTGGCAAGAGAACATTACTATGGGAAGCAACTTGCGAGCAACAGTGCTGCTGACTGGCGTCTGAAATCAGTGCAGTCATGTCACATCTGCTACAAAATGAAGCTTTCGATATGAAAGGAGAGAAAGGAAGAGAAAGTCAAATCCTTTAGCCATAAGTATCCCGGCTGTTTGGTAATTACTGTCGTTATGGTTGCCCCTCACTGGTGCGTCTCCACGTGCTTTCAGAACCTACAGAGCAACTTTTCCCTGATACTTCAGATTTTCCCTAATGACCTCAACCAATTAATCATTTTCTAGTACTGACAAACTTGTCTTCATTCACAAGGAATGTCTGCTGAGAAAGGTGTTACTCTACCAAGTGGTAAATAACAGAAAGATGTGAGAGGGTTAGATATCCTCTAGCCTAAGCTCATATTTATCTGAGTGAATATTCAGCCTGTACCTAACAAAGCGGGCACTGTTCATTAAGTGACTGTAGAAACTTTGCTTATATACATTGGTTCATTCATTCTCAGTATTTTTCAGACTGATTGATTTCAGAAGTGAAAATGCAGATGTTTGTCTAGCCAAATATTTGTGTGCACTTAATATTATATCGCATCACATTACATAGAAACCCTCACCCTAATTAAACTGAGGTATGACCAATGTCTGGATAAACTTGAAGGAGGGGGCATAAGGTTAGTTTACACAAGTGCTGAGTAATCCAGTTTATGTGGAACAAGATATTCCATTCTGCTACAAAAGATCTGACTGGAACCGCTAAGGTATTTTTGAGCTCTCATCTTGCATTCTGTTTTTCCTCAATCTCTGTTGTCTTTTCTTTGTTGCTTGTAAGCAGTGGGGGAGGAGGATATAAAGCCCTGGAGAAATTAACTAAGTAGACACCCTCTAAAACACCATAGGAAAAACAAAATAAAAGATTGACTTTACAAAGTGAGAGGAATCCTAGTGGACTCGATTTGAATGAAATCACAAAAGCTTGCTGATTAATACGGTATTTATAAAACATTATAAGTCTGCTGAATACCTTCAATGTATAGATTATAAATATATTAGTTCAAGAAGCTACCACAAGAGGATTTCTGAAGTTAGAAAGCTGTGCTTTTCTGAATTGCAGCATTTTTATATTTATTCACAAAGCTTTAATCCTTTATCCTGATACATAAGTGTCCAAAAATATTCAGAATCACTTACAGCAATTGTCTGCCTTTCAAATGTGGAATACAGGATAAATCCTTCTTTGCAAAATGCAAAAAAAAAAGCTAAAAAAATACGGGCAGTTTTCATTTTTATATATGGAAAATTTAAGAACCATATTTATTGCATTAGCTACACATCTGCTGCACGTGGACCAAATATCGACTTGCTTCCTAGAAGGAAGAGTGACTGCCAGTTTGCATTTATTTCTCCTAGTTTGATCAAGTGGATTTAAGTGAGCTGAAATGACAACTGGACATTCAGCTACCCCACACAGCCTAACCGCTGTCATATTTTGAAAAAGAATAGGAAAGAGCTGGTTGTGGCTGCAGTTTTCCTGATCATATTTGCATCCAGTAAATGTTATCATCTAGCTTTCAGTTCTTTGTAGTGCATCAATAGCTCCATATCTTTTAATGTGAATTTCCTCCAGTTCTTAAGATTGATGTCAGATCAGGAAACTCAGGCAGGGCAGCGAGTACTGTGATTTCTCCCAGCATTGTATACCACCAATGCAAAGCAAGTGGGGTTCTTTGTTTACCTTAGCACACCTACTGATAACAGAGAACGTGGCAAATTTCCAAGACTGCCAAAACCAAACTTGTACTTCTATAACCTCCTGAAAATTATATTATGTAAATGCTACCTACCAATCCAAAGGGTAGATATGGTCAAATCTAGGATGTTTTTCTAATAATCTGTATTTTCACAGAGCAACATAGTGATAAAAAACAAAGATAGAAAACCTAAATCTCCTTAGCTGCCATGAGCTGGCATAAAGGAAGCAAATTTAGCATTTAGAAGGGGAAATTTTAAAAGCATCTTGAATCACTTTAAACAGGCATGTAGGCTAGGAAAAGCCTTGTGTACTCTTCTTCAACATAAGGAGGGAGCAAACAAAGTTTTAACATAGAATATTTATTCTAAACAATTCTGAAGCATCGGATTTTCTGGGTACATATGATGACCTCCTGGGTGTGGAAACGAGGGTCCACAGATGGGACCTCAGTAGGTGCTTGCTACTTGAACCTGCTAGCAATAAACACTGGTAACGGAGAAGTGGAGTTACATAAAGACTGAACTGACTGAGAACACCAGGGAAGAATGAAGAAATGCTCTCATAGAAGACCTATAGATAAACAGCTAAAAAGATCAGAAAATCCACTCTGAAACACAAACAATGCTAAAACCCAAGCAATCATCAAATTACTTACACATTTTACTTGTACTAATTTTAAAATGTGGAGGAAACATGACGGAGAAAATGCTGATTGTGCTCTGCATCTGTCTGGGGAATTTTTATGCTTGGATTTTTAAGGTGTATGGGCAATAATGGGTTGTGGTTCAAATGGGTATTCAACATTTAAATGCGGTTGCATTGCAGACTTAAATTGGTGAACTCGTGTTCTGTTGTCTTTCACAGAAGTGCAATTAGTTATGCTATTTGACCTTTTCCTGTGCCTGAAATTCTAGCTGATCTCATATCCCATGACAGTGATGTTCTAAGAGAGAAGTGGCGTGGAAGTTTTGCATAAATGCAGTAAGAGATTACTTCAAAAAAAAACTAAACAAGTATGTGTTTGTACTATGAATTGTTAGAAAAGTGTGGGATGGATTCAATTTTTATTTAAGTGCATACCAGAGGGAAACAGGATTGAGTCTAGACCTAGATTCTCATTTTTTCCTTAAGATTGATGGCTAAGTATATGTTCACAGTTTTCATCAGCTATGTTTGTGAGCTTACTCAAGTGTAATCTTTGGGAAGAGCTCCAATTATAGGCAAATATATCCAGAACTCACTGGCTTGCTTTTCTGCCCCTTCTGAGGGGGAGAAGCTGTTGGGTCTGTGGTGACGAAGACACCCGATGACATCCCAGAGAAGCACATTGTGCCCAGGTGCCCAAGGCATGTTTGAACAAGGGGGCCTGAAATCTGGTGGGACTCGGAAGGTAGTGGGAAGCTTCTGTGCTACCAGGTCTGAACGTGCACTCTGTGTCCCAGCTCTATATCATTCAAGTAGCAAGCACCTACCAAGGTCCCATCTGTGGACCCTCATTTCTGCACCAAGGAGGTCAGGATACATAGAAAGTAGTAGTGTGATCAGGGCACCAGGACCTGGGAGAGCCCAATCCTGACTTGTGATTATACACTGCCCATATTAACTGCAATTACAACGCTAACTCTAAGGTAAGGATGCAGCTCTTAAAATACTGCACAGAATATGCAAAATACTAACCAAAAGTATTCATTTCATTTGCCCAGATTTCGTTGAATATACAATTCCATAGAAATTTTCAGTTCTTTCTTACTTCCAGTTCATAGAATCATAGAATCATTTAGGTTGGAAAGGACCTTTAAGATCATCAAGTCCAACTGTTAACCTAGCACTGCCAAGTCCACCACTAAACCATGTCTCTAAGCTCCACATCTATATGTCTTTTAAATACCTCCAGGGATGGTGTCTCAACCACTTCCCTGGACAGCCTGTTCCAATGCTTGACAACCCTTTCGGTGAAGAAATTTTTACAAATATCTAATTTAAACCTCCCGTGGCGCAACTTGAGGCCATTTCTTCTTGTTCTATCACCTGTTACTTGGGAGAAGAGACCGACCCCCACCTCGCTACAACCTCCTTTCAGGGAGTTGTAGGGAGCGATAAGGTCTCCCCTCAGCCTCCTTTTCTCCAGGCTAAACAACCCCAGTTCTCTCAGATGCTCCTCATAGGACTTGTGCTCTAGACCCCTCACCAGCTTCGTTGCCCTTCTCTGGACACGCTCCAGCACCTCAATGTCTTTCTTGGAGTGAGGGGCCCAAAACTGAACACAGCACTCAAGGTGCGGCCTCACCAGGGCCGAGTACAGGGGGACGATCACCTCCCTACTCCTGCTGGCCGCACTATTTCTGATACTTAAGCATTGCTAGAATATTTCTAGATATGCGTAGAATGCTTTTACGTATCCATCAAGCAATGTTTGTCAGACCAAACTAGAGTATTTACTTTCAAACAGCAAACATCCGGCATCAGTAAAATTCCTTAAGGGAAAGTACTGATTAAGTAAATCTTGTTGCTTTTCAGTTCTTCTAAGAAAAAGAAGCAATAAAGCATTCAAACTCTGGCAACAATATTTGACTTAGGCTTCAGTAGTTTTGGGGAGAGCAATTGATTTTATTATTGTATTTAATGAAATATTTGTCATCTATTTAAGTTTTAGTGATACTCGTAGTGGTAGCATGAATAGCTTCTCTGCAGAAATCCTAGCTAATACTTTTGTGCTCAGTGATCTGCCGTATGTTCTATGTCAGTTCTATATAGTGTAAGACACATCAAACTATTAGTAGAGGCAAAAATATGAAGGTATGAGATAGTAGGATTGAACTATCACATCAAGATTAAAAGGGAGAAGAACAGAAATTGTGAGAAAGAACAAGATGAGACCAGAAATTAAGTTCTTTCCAGATGGTAAGAAAAAGAGTTATTTTCTGTTTAGCTTACAAGGTAGCAGTTGCCCACCCATATATATATATATATATATACAGACACATATGTATACACACGTATGAATGTACACACATATATACACCTATACACATGTATATATGTATGTATATATATGTATGTATACATAGGGTTTTTTTAACCCAAGGGAAAGCTAGGACTCAAACACTGCAGGCCAGAGGAGGTACTGACAGTTTGCCTTCCCTAAAACTAATCCAATTGGAGTGTTGGCAGAGCTCACTGGAACCTGAGAGCCCCCTCTGAGATAGCCCTATCTTTCTAATACTCTCCGTAGGCCTTTTTTCTCTTTTTCTAACATACTGTGACAACCACTGCTATTTGTACAAATAATACAAACCAATACAGATTAGTATTTCCATTTTTTAACAAGCCCTAGACAAAAGACTTCTTTGGTAGGAGTCTGGCCTCCCTCAAAGCACAGGTGTAGAAATTGTTCGGCATAGTATTGGGGTTGCAAAGAAAAGGTAGAGATCAGCTCTACAAACTCTACAAAACTTTTGAACTCTTAAAGACAAACCTGAAATAAATTATTCCTTAGCTGAATAAAATATTTAGATGAGAACTATTTTTTATTTAACAGGCATTTAAAAGCAGTCACAAGCTAAAATGTTAAAATCTAAGCAAGACAATTTTGCTTAACTTTTTTTTTTTTTTTTCCCCCTGTGGAAACCTGAAAGGTCCATTATAGTGGGAATTTTAAATGGAAAGTATGTTACTGTTTTTGATATTGTCATGTTTGAACCATCCATCAGTTTGAAATAGCAAGCTGTTAGTTATTTCCTAGAAAAGGAACAGTATCCTCAAGTCTTAGGCTGAACAACGCAACTGAAGAAGTCTGAACAACTCATAGCAGTGAGCCCCTTCCAGATTTTCGTAATGTATTTTTCTCAAGCAGAAATCATCTGTTCCTTGAAGTTTGGCTATGACGACAGGATACATTGCGAGGCATATAAACATTTCAGTCAGCTATGTCTTGAGGCTGCCTTGGTTTTAATTCTGAATTCCTTGTGCATGCCAATGCTCCAAAATGCTAAAAACAAGAAGGAAAATGTCCAGGAAATGGAAGACTGAGCTGTGAGACTCTGGTCACGCAAGAGGAAGCAAGCGGGCAGATGCCTCCACCTACCCTTTGCCGCCTTATGTCGCATGAGTCTAGGGACCCTTTGATTCCGGGAAATGGCCCTTTATTGTTGCTGGCCTGTTAGTGATATCAAATCAGGTACGATATTTATTTTCATATTGGCAAGGTCACTTTTTTCATTTTGAAGAGTCATCAAACTCACCAGTTGATTCAGCTGTCCTTTCAAAACACGCTGGAGATGAGACAGCAAGATTCAAATTGCCCTGATTGTCACCATTTACCACGAGAGGCTTCTGATACGAGACATATTCTCCTAGCTTTATTGGGTATTTCTTTAGTTAAAAAAGAAGACATGGTTTATGACCAGGCCTAGCTAGCTGAGAAACAGCCTCATAAGAATCTCATATCTGTATCAGATAATCAAGCTGTATTACCTTTCCTACCTTTCCTTAAAGCACATGTTACATTTTCAGTTGCTATACTATAAAATTTTTGAACTTACATGTAGTCGAACAGCCAAGATGTGATGTGGCCAGTTTAAGAATTTACAGGAAAATGTGTTACACGGCTTACATGAAGACTGTACATTTACATTTAAGGTTCTGAAATATCACTTAGTAGCTTCAGCACTACAAATAAACTTTTATATCCATGCTGATGGCAAAACAAGAGGAGAGAGAGTCTACACGACAAAGTCAGAAACAGCAGGACATAGGAAACAACCAAGCAGTGCATTTGGAGGGCGGTGAACTGCCAAGCACGACACCAGGAGTCATGATATGCTCAACAGGGTGCAAAATAATTCATGATAATCTCTCTAGGAAGGATATTATCCACATTATGTATTATTATTTATTGTCTTCTGGTCTGCAGTGGCTGACTCAAGGCCACTGGAAGAACATTTGGCTGAGAACTATGAAGAAAAAATTTAAAATAAAACTGGCACAAAAAAGCTAGCAGTCAGATTAAAATAAAGTACGTTCTCCACAAAAGTGATTCTTTCAGCTAGCCTGAAATAAAACCTTAGCTTCAGAGATTTCATCAGATTTATTCTTCACTTTATTTCTTCTGCCTCTGTCACACTAAATCAAGTTGTAAAAGCTGACATTTTCAGACCTCAGCACCTCAGGTATAGCCATAAATCCACATTTAGTTGTTTAGTGAAAAGTAACTTGATTGTGAATGGTGTTATACTCATTCAAAACTCCTGTTTGCTTCCACTTCTCCCATTAAAGAAGTTGCCTTCCTTATTTTTATGATCAAATCTTGATATTCAATTTTTCCTCATTTCTTTGGGCCAAACTCACCAATGATAGATGCAAGAGCAACTCCCTTTGTTTACAGAGTAAAGCTGGATCTGCCAGTGGCCATAGTGAATTTATCTAACTTAGGAAAAATGAAGACTGATCTTCTTTTTCTCTTGTATTGTTCAGGCCAAATCTAGTCTTTTTGTGGGTTTTTAATTCAAACTTATAATATCTTCTGGTTTTTGCTTTTTGTGTGTTTTGGTTTGGTTTGGTTTGAATTCCTTCATTCTTCACAGCCCCTAGAGGTTTGGATTCATAAAAGATGAGACCACAAAAGTTTATCAGGGACCCACGGTCTCTAAAACTAAAGGAAAGAGAACATTCTGGTAAATGATAGAAACATATTTCTTGTATGCTTCAGGATACAGCCAGCATTACATATTTCTTGTATGCTTCAGGATACAGCCAGCATTTATGTACAGTTTATAGTCCATATGCTTACTTATGCCAACATCAAAAGGGCCGTTTCAGATTCAAAGAACGCTGAGGTAAAGCCTAAAGAACAAAGTTTCCAAGCAGTTAGCTCCTGCTGCATAGGCATCAGCAAAGAAGAAAAAAAAAAAAAAGAAAGAAATACAGATGAAGTATTCTTAATGCATCCAGGGTCAAAAGGAAGTACTTATTCACATAACACATAATTAAATTGTGGAACTCATGGCCACAGGATGTTGCGAAGGCCAAAAGGATAAATGAGTTAAAAAAATAATTAGGCAAATGATTAGAATAAAAAGATCCATTAAGGGCCATTAAGCACAAAGATGTACATGCAGCCTCTGGCTCAGGAAATCTCGATGCCACAGATTGTCTGAAAATGAGAGAATACACTAAGAAAATGCTCTATAGTTAGCCTTTTATGAAACTCTTTTCCTAAGCACTTTCACTGACTACTCTCCAAGGAGGATAGTGACTGTATAACTTAACTAGTACAGCTGTTCTTATATCATTATGCACTAGCTTGATATGTATAGTCTAAATAACTCAAGTGGCAAAAAAGTTGTCTCTTACATGCTAAAATTTTAGTGTCATAATTATATTAATTTTCTTATTATTTTACAGGGAGAGACTTGTGACATTTTCAAGGAGGTTACCTTGCAATTTGCTTATCAAAATATTAAAAAAAAAAAAAAGATCATTCTTATAGACAAGTAAGAAGTTATTTGGACTGTGATACAGCTGTTGCTATAAAATTAGATATTCTATACTCAACAGTGTAATAGATTTCTGCTATAGTTGTATATTCTTTATATATATGTTTGTGTATGTATGAGTGCCTGTGCAGAGAGAGAAAGAGGGATTTATATGTATATAAATACGTAAGTCTTGAAAGTAACCTAATAAAACAGCTCCTCCTCCTCCTACTGTTTGGAATGATAATTTTTTTAGCATCCTATCATCACAGGAGTCATACTGCATATTAACTGAAGTATGGAAATGTCAGTGGCCAGATTGTTGAGATATATGTATTTAGATTGCAATTAATTCCATATCATCCATTTCTACTCTAAAAAACCAAATCCATAGCTTTTTGTGTGCTCTTTTTGTTTTGAGCCAAGACGGTAAGCAGGAGGAAAGGATTCTGGGTACTTGGCCTATTAAGCTTTCTTCTCAGCATCTTTTATTGGGTACTTTCAGAAGTAGAATACTGACTGTATCATCTAACCTGATGTTACTGTCCTTATGTTATCAATTCAGTGAAGATTTACATATTTTATTGCCCACCACATATCTACATTAATGTAACCATTCCTCCTTGCTCACAGTCCTCATGATTACAGACGTTCCCATTTGCTCGTCTATTATTAAAACTTTATTCTGCGGTTCAGTGGGTATTCAGGTTGGAGCCCCATTTTGCTATGCGCTGTAAAATCATGGCTGCTCCCCGAGAGCGCTTACATTTGACAAAACGTGACAGATGGATCAGGCAGGCATATGGGATGCGAAGTTGGTAGTGAGAAAGGCTAATGGAGTGTCTGCAGTTGTTAAATGAACCAAATACTGTGCTTCGAACTTCAATGGCAGTGTATAAGCAAACCTGAATATTTTAAATAGGAGGAATCTAGTCAAGTGCTGCATGATGTCAACCTGCTTAACGCTGTGTGGATTTCTTTGTTTCAGTAGTGCTCGGGATTGTCTTAAGCTTAAGTTGCACATTTTAAGACCTTCACTTTCTACTGGAAGAAAATCTACTTAAAAGAAAATAGTGCTACACCAAAGATGTCACAGTGTTTCTACCCTGATCAACCATAAAAGCTTTGGTGCAATCATGCTTGGATCAAGTCTAAGAAAGGATGAATTCCTTCTGGACTGAAAAGCCACAAATTTTAAATACAAAACTGCTATTTGTAGTGAATGCCGTTACCACTCCTGCATGGGGATAGCTTGTGCATTGCTAAGCATCTTCAAATGGACTCCAAATGCAGTCGTCTTGCATTTCACAGATGATAAATTCATTTATATTAGATGCTAAATCTGTAGTAATTTGGTTAGCTTTATTAGCAGCTACTGATTTAGAATGAAAAAACCCACCAACAATTCAAACCACTCAAAATCACAGGAACTTGTTCTTCTCCTAACTTAGATTTTATGTCTGTAACTTATCGTGCTGCTGAATGATGAACGTACTCTGGGTGTGGGAATGGAGATGTCATGTTTTCAGTTACTTTCATATAAATTATTATATTCAATTAATCCTGATTTGTGGCACCAAAGATAAATGGAAATTACATTTTGTTGCTTTTCTCCCCCCCCCGCCTTCAGTAACACTAGAGATGTAGCTGTAGCCACAGCTGGTGGTCTATTTAGTAATCAAACTCAAAGGGAGGATGCAGATGCACTAACTTTGCTCGCTTCTTTTAAAATCATGTTAATCTGGGAATGCTCAGTGCCTCTCAGCAGATTGCTTTTAGTTGTGTTACTCCTGGTTAGGAGGTAGGTATGAATTTATTAAGACAAACATTACCGGAATGCTGTTATTATGTACACATATAATACAAATACTTTCCAGAAATGTGTTTTCATCAGCTGTCAGCAGTATGACAACTCCTGTTACACACACTATGGAGGACTTCGTTTTTCTTGATCCAGCTGTGGAGTGGATTTTCTTAGACTATTTTGCATAGCTGATTAATCTGGGAAATATTTTTCTGTGTGGGTAAACTAACAAGAGACTAGATACTTCATTTAGAAAAGGATTCATGTTTGGCTACACTTAGCTATGATGTTCTTGGTGCACATTAGTGTAAGGTGACCTAAGTGTTAGTGGTGTCCAAAAGGGGCAATCCCTCCCAACTCCCCTCCGCTGCTCCCCAGCTGCACGCTCACATGTCCCTGGCACAGAAGAAAAGTCCCCAGATGAACTGCCTGCCCTTCTCGGTTACCGCTGCCTAGAAAAGTGGCCCAGCTGTCATGTGAAAGCTGACCCTCAGGGCCACAAAGATGACCAGAGGGCTGGAGCACCTCTCCTATGAGGACAGGCTGAGAGAGTTGGGCTTGTTCAGCCTGGAGAAGAGAAGGCTCTGGGCAGACCTTATTGTGGCCTTTCAATACTTAAAGGGGGCTTATAGGAAAGATGGGGAAAAACTTTTTAGCAGGGCCTGCTGTGATAGGACAAGGGGTAATGGTTTTAAACTAAAGGAGGGGAGATTTAGACTAGACATAAGGAAGAAGTTTTTCACAGTGAGGGTGGTGAAGCACTGGCACAGGTTGCCCAGAGAGGTGGTAGAAGCCCCATCCCTGGAAACATTCAAGGTCAGGCTGGACGGGGCTCTGGGCAACCTGATCTAGTTGAGGATGTCCCTGCTCATTGCAGGGGGGTTGGACTAGATGACCTTTAAAGGTCTCTTCCAACCCAAACTATTGTATGATTCTATGGTGGCTTCCAGAGTTTTTGGCATGTTTGGGCATAATCTGTAATTGCTACATGTAGAAGGCTGACCAACCATCTCCTCTGATGTGGGAGCACAGGCAGGCACTTGAAATACTGAAATTACTGGCTCACACTTGGCCTCATTTATCGCAGCCCAAAGTGCCAAAGTACAAAGACCTGGCCACCCCCTTGCTCTGACTCCGCATTGGACACACCATGTAGGAAAACAGCTGGGCTGCATCCAGGGAGACTTTGGTACGTGGTGCTCTATTTTTGCTTTGAACATGTCCCCATACGCAACAGACTCAAGAAGGTAAGTTCCTCATACTTCAAAACTACGATTCAGATCCTCATCTTGTGTACAAAGAGAAGGTCCATTTATTTTATACACTCGTATATCTAGGAAGCGGAAGTACAGATCTATTTCAAAGTATCTAGTTAGCTGAAATTGTTCAAGAAAACAGTTTTGAAAAACAGCAATAGGATTCCGGTTGAGCCACGCCATCATAAAATTCCTTTGATGAGTTGTCTATGGAGAAAAATCTGCCATATTCCTTTTTCATTATCTTACTGAATATGAAGAAATAATTCCAAAAGAACTAATTTCCAGCCTTGAAAGCATTCAACTGAAATAAAACATTTTGCAAAGATAGTATATATACCTGGTATAAAAAATAAGCTGTTACAAATTTTCAAAGCAGTACTCAAGGTTCAAAAATGTTAAATACCTGAACTAGGAATCTCTTATTCCATTAACAGATATTAATTGTTTATCAAGAGGGCTGGCATATGAGATAACCAAAATAGCAAACAAACTTTCTACCATGAAAACATAAAACCCTATAAAATTACCATAATTTTCATAAGAAGAAAAATAGTTAAAATATATGAAAACATTTTCAGTTGGTGTACAACCACACAAAGTTGCTAAAAAAATCTTGGAAGAAAAGCAATTCCAAAACGAATCAGAACTAAATACAAATCTAAAGCTTATCCATTTTAGTGTACTGTTGTCTAGTGTAACAGCATCTCAGTGACACAAGTAATTCTCTTTTAATCTCCATTTCAAAAATGTCATTAATTATACCTCAGTACTGCCATCCAGTATGCCAGTAGTACACCTTCACTTCTGGGTTTTTCAGAACTTGAATTTTCCCATCTTTTTCTTAATTAAAGCCCGTTAAAATAGAGCTTAAATTCCATATGAGAGATTGTTTCTTTGAAAAATGTATCTTACGTACAAACCTTTACATTTTCATTTTAGTTTTTTTTTTAGCTGCTCAGTCCTATCTTTGAGTACACAAAAAAAATTTAAAGCATTTCGCTCTTCAGGGGAGTTTTAGCCTAATAAAAATCTAGGACAAAAGATGGTTGTGTTACCTCTGCCAATGTAGATACTAGTGGAAGCATTCACTCTTGATCTGAAAGCGGAGAAATTGGAGGCAGACAGAGGATGCCCAAATAAAAAAGCAATATAGTTTTTAATTTCATTAATTCCCTTGAGGATAGAACATTTCAATGACCTAGATAGGCTAAGAAATGGAGGTTTAAAATATTTTATTGATTTACTTATATTTATAGATCAACTGTATACAAAGTTCTTTGTCCGCTGACTGCTTCACTGAAACAAGTAAATTTTTTTTTAGACTTTGGTGCCCATCTTCAAATTAAATTGATTACATATTTAATTCATTCATATCTCTTAAAATACTTTTTTTGCTTTGTAGATGCAATTGGATTTAAAAAATGGAGCAGACCTAAAGAAAGCTTTATAGAAGTCGGTTATGGCATCAGTAGTCACTAAGGCGATCTATTCAAATCATATAATTCAAATGAAAGAAAAAGTTCTGTACTGCTTTTCTTTTTACAGAATTTCTTAAAAAATGAAAGAACGGGTCCAACTCAGAGCACAATTCTATCAAAATTAATAGATATGCTACCTTACTCCAGATACCATTTTCTGGGAGAAAACAATTCTACACCTCTAATAATCTGAGGAAAGAAGAGGACTATATTTATAGAAATAAGAAGTGACATTCCGGCATACACAGTTTCTACTCTCTGTAGCAGCATACCAGGTGAAAATAAATAGAGGATATATTACCTACTGCTAAAGAACAAAGCAAAATCCAGATTTAAATCTGAAACATTTCAGACGCATTAATGCAGGAACGTAGGTGACAGAAGAGTGTTTGGTTCAAAGTATGTGTTAACCATGGAAGGTTTTAACTCAGATTTTGTAGTGAAATGTATGGATTCATATGCTACATCTTACTAAGTTGAAGAGGTAAACGTGAGAAGGCTGTTCTAACACACTGGCTTCATTCAAGACCTGTGGAAAACAAGTAGCATGTTTCAAATGCATCACAGTGTAACAGAATCTAATTGTGAAATGCACAGCAAAGCAGGTAACTCTACTGTCTCATTATTTCTTTTCTAAGATTCAATTCCCATGATACTTAGGACTTGAACTGTTTGCATACGCCAGCTCTTACTGAGTTTTATGGAAATTTTAAGCACACAGAAATGTAGGGTCAAATTCTCAACTTAAAATGAACCTTGTAATAAAACTCTTAGTAATTTCTAATTTACATCAATACAAATAAAAAACTTTTGTTCTAGAAATTTGTGTGTGTGTGTGTATGTATCATTGAAATAATGAACATAATCACAGGCCACCAACTATTCATCAAGGCTCCAGCTTTTCTGTACATCAAAAATAAACCACACCATGAAAAATCTCAAAACTCAAGCAAAGCCAAGGACCTGGTTTGCGGTTTTCTCATAAATCAGAAATAGAGTCCAGGTTCATAAACCTTTTGGGAAATTTGGGCCAAGTTTTGAGTGAATTTTGGTAAATTATAGCTTTTAATGAAAACTCTATGCAAATAATGGTTTTGACATTCTCATTTTTGGACACTTTCTAAATACTAACCTTGAAATAAAATTCAAGGAGCTCATAATAAAATAGAAGACTTACTGAACATCTTAAATTAATTTTCAAATATATATTTATACACACACACACACTTGGCAGATACTCTATAGGCTGTTTCAACAGTGAAATGTTCAGAAGATTGTTTTTTTTCTTCCAGTACAAAGACTGAGAATAATGTTTAACAAAGAGAAAAAAACATTTCTAGCATTGATTCTTTTCATAAATACTTAAATTATTGCAGTGGGATGGAAGTAGACTGTTATTAAAAATATTTTTGACATTTTCAATATTTTAAATATGCTTCTATGGACTAAGACTTTTCCTAAAGGGCCTAGGAAATGCATTCTTGCAGCTGAACCTATATGGGAATCTCTTTGCTCAGAAAAAGGATTAGGTTTCAAAATTTTTATAGGTCTACATGGGGACAAAATTTAGCAACATGCAACCCTGTGTTCATGTACTTCCATTCAGGTAGAGAAACAACTTGGGCATGGGCCTTTCACCTCCAGGTAAATGCTGGGTTATTGACTATATCTTTCTCTCTCAACATTTTACAGGGAAACTTTCCCAATTAAAATTTCTTGCATCTGATAAGTTTCCATTACAACCAAAGAAGTGACGATATAATCACTGAAAAGATTTACTGTAGCTTGGTAGAGCTAGGCAATGGGTAATGGCAGCACATTGTTAGTCACAAACATAAATCCCAACTTCAAGTACTTATTATTTGAAAATCTTTCTGACTTCATCTAATACATTTGCAACTTAAAACCTCATGAATGGTCTATCTTAAAAAAAATAAGCTCATTTCCTACCTTAAAAAAAACCCAAAAAACAACAACAGAAACAAACCAACCCAAACCCCCAAACCCTTTCAAATTAAGTAACAGTAATGTTTTCCAGTAATAGTGCTGATACACGTGTTGTCTCTCAGATAAACACTCCACAGTAGATAGTAAGAATTATGTGTGCGCCTTAACAGAGGAATAGTCTTGGATTTCCTGAGGTCATCTTTCTCATAAAAAGGCTATTTCATTTGCCAATGCATTTGTACTTGTCTTGTATCTCCTTATATTAGATGATTATATATGTACGTGGGCCTGAATATCTTGTTTGTTTTCACTTCTATGCAGCTCACACAAAGAGTGGCACTGTTGATACTCAATGAACCAGCCACTAAATTTGTCCTCCACAATGAGCCTGGGATCAATAACTAATTTTGAAAACTGATTAGTTTGCAGCAGGGAAGTAGACACAGTCCGAATCTTGCCAGAGGATATAATCAGCCAGTAAATAGCAATATTAGTGCTGTAGGTAATAGGCTGGGAACAGCAGAGGAATGGAGTATGGCCCAACTCTCTAAAATAAAGGCCTTGGCACAAAGGCCGATTCAAATTCTCTCTTTTTCCTTTTAAGCCACGTGACTTGTAAACTGAACTTTATATTTTAATTTTTTGTGTTGGAATAAAGCTTATTTTTATCACCTTCCGTGCTGGGTGACTAAGGAGTGTTTGTAAATGCATCCTAATAAAGCTTGCAAGTGCAGCCTTGGGTGATTATTAAAGAGCTACAGACATTTTTACAGATCTTTGCTGGTTGTGAACTCCAGATGTTTCAAACATGAAAAATGTTATGTTCTAACAGTTAATGTTGTATCACCAGCCATTCAGAAGATGTATCTTCTTATTATAGCTGGAATGTTGCTATGGTGATAATTGTAAAACCGTGACCTAGAAGGAAGAAAACAAATGTATTTGGCACAAAAGAGGGTAGGTAGTGCATCAATTAAGTCAATGAATGGGAAGATAGCAAAAAGGTAGTAGGAAATTAAAAAATTATGCGAGAATCTTGGATAGTGTATGATATACTGTCATTAGCACTTCCTTTTATTTTCATGTGGAAAGCTTCCTCAGTTAGCTTTGTGGACAGATAGCACCCTGTCTACACCCAGGCAGATGTCAGTACTGTCCAAAATTACAATGCTTTTCCTTTTCCACAAAGCCCATACATAAAAAGCATCCCTCCCCAAGCCTTGCTCACATATTTACACTCCCCTTTCAAAGAACCCATGGGCTTGTATGATTAATGTTTTGTATTTTGTGTTTTGGTACTGAAGACTGAATTTGACCCTGAGAGCAGATACAAATAACTATACGTTTTGAACTATCAAGCCCTAACAGGCTTAAAGGATCGGAATGGACATAGACTTCATGCAAGTCTGGCCATGGAATGTTTTGGGAAAAGTCTATTCTTGGGATCACCATCATTCTGAATTTCTGACGAGTCTAGCAGCGGTAAATCGGCTCGGGCTTTTCATGCGGGGAGTCGCAGGGCCCTGGGGGCTTGGACCACAGACGGACCCGAGTCCTCTGCTGCCTCTGCTGGCAGTCTGCTCATCACCTTGAGCTAGTTTTTCTCTATGTCTGCTCATCCATTTCATCATTTGTTCGATGGGAATAACAGCGCTGACCCTTTTTACAAAGAGCTTTTTCAGATCGATGGATGAAGCATGCTGTTATTTTCTAAGCTCGTAAGCAGCCATATATGTGAAAAAACAGCGACTCCCATTATGAGGGTAATGATCAAATATCCCATCTTAAGTCAACCACTATTGCTGCTGCAAACTGCAAATGGTTTCCAGCTCACAAGTAAAGAAAATTTCTGGTATGTGCTAAAGCCATCACCATTATCATTCATCCCAATCAGCTTGATTAGACTAGAAACAAACAACAGGAAATCATCTATCTGTATGCACATCAGCCCTATGTCAGGAGTCCTTGTCACTGGAAAAGAGAGCGAAGCCCTGTCACTTGTCCTTAAATGTATATTCTCCATAGTTCTTTCCTACATATCAGGGAAGGAAGGAAACGGAGTAGATTACATTTCTTATTAAATTTATGTGTTACAACAGCATGCATCGCGCTTGGAAATAAATCACACAACAAAGGACAAAATTACGGAAAGAAGTGGCACACTGTAAATCTCTTGATGTTTTCGGGTAGAAACTGAACGTCTTTCTGCAAGTTATGCATTAGTCAAAACACTATCGAGATAAAGGCTTTCAAGTGATATTTTCAAGCCGTATTAGTATCCTGTAGCTCTGCGCTTCACTCAGGCTGGAGAGTAGCCAAGAAGCATGGCTTGAAATCTGTTAGCTTACGCCTTGAGGGATTTTTCCAGCTGTATTAAAGAATTAAGACTGAGCTCCCCAACTCTCACTGCACTGCCTGCATGCTGATCCTGGGCAGGAAAGGAAACAGAGGCATGGTGAGGTAAAGGGATTAATCCAAGGTCAGATCGAAAGTTAAATGTAGGATTTAGGCCTAGGCGCTTGCTGCTTGATTATGTTGAAGTCAGAGAAAACAGTGAAGCCTTTTTATTTTAACTTCAAAGAAATACAACTGTTTTGCACATGGAAGGGCAACAGCATGCTATTGTGGAAGGTTTTACATCAAGGCAAACCACAACTATGAGTCAGACCAAAAAAATCTCGCATTAAACTTGTCCTAAACTTCGCTTCTCCACACATATATACCTGGTTAAATAGACTTAGACTGAAGATTAAAAAAATCTAGTGAAGAAATAGAAAACACCAGCTGAAAAGGTAAAAATAAACAGAAAGAAAGCAAGCATAGCTGGAACAAACATCTCCAGAGGCTTACATTGCCTAACAATTTGAATCAGATTGTGGTTTTTCCTTTTTATCATTTTTTTTCGCCTTCTTACTAGCTGAGCCAGTGCTAGTGACAGGCACGAAGAGAAACTGTATGACGGAGACAAAGGTCAAGATAATGGTATTACTGTGCCAGCGCAAAGAATGCTTGAGTAGATGGCAAAAACTAAAGGTCATTTAATAAATGTGTTTTTCATTTTCTCAATGGAAAAGCTAGAGAAATGTAAAGAATCTGCTGGAAGTATAAGCCAAGAAGATTAGTTGGATCTTTTCATGATAATGAGGAAGAACTACCCAAGAATATTCTGGTTTGGCTATATTAGGCCAAAACATTCTAGTGTTTTAAAAATGAAACAAAACAAACTACACAGCGGAACATTTATATTTGAGCAGTCTCTGCTAGAATAAAGACAAACCCGCTCAACAGATATTCAAAACCAGTTGCCTTGCTCCTCTAGATCTCTCATTCTGGTCCCTCTCCTCTTCGCCCCCCATAGCTGTTAATGAAGGTACCTTGTACAGTCTTTACACCTGCACCCAATGATCAGCCCTTTCTTTCTGCACCTGGGTTTTCTGAGAGGGTAGGGGCGAGATAACCTCTATGTGCGTACCTAGCAAGAGACTAAAACTCACAGAATACACAATTCAACAGTTAAATCACAAGAAATTAAAGTGAATAACAACCTGCAAGTAAAGTTCCAGTGGACACATGATTCATGAGGGCTAGAATATGCCAGCATGCAATGGATGCTTCCTTTAGGTATTGTTCTTTGGGTGAAAATGCAACAGAAAAGAAACGTACCGCCATTTTCAAATTTCTTTCTATGACAAACCCTCCTTAATATTCCTTTTGACGTCCTTGAATTCCCATTCAAGCCATCAGGTATACCTTTTAAAGACACTTCAGTTAGAGCTTTTATAGACTCACGGAGAAAAAAGAATATATACCAATGCATAACCAGGGCAGTACAGTAAAACTCTGGGGCTTGTGGAGGGCAGTGGTGGTGAAGATCTGCTGTAAGCCAACCTTATCTGGTTTTGTGATGTCCAAGGACATCAGTCAGTTCTGGCTCTCTCTGAGCAGAAACGAGTGTTTTGACAGCTAAAAGAGCAAAGAATAAAATGAAAGAGACTAGACAGCTAAAAAAAGGCAACAACAAACTGTTTCAAAAAGACTGCCTTCATTTCCCTGTAGAAATTGTTCTTATTTGCCATATCATGGAAGATGTAAATGTACCACTGTGGTGCTGTAGCCAGATGTGCTGGGATGCCTATGAATTACTTTGAGTTGTCTGCACTGAGGAAGTATCTCCACTGTCATACAATGAAGCTTTTCTACCTTAAAATCATTTCTATAGTAATGATATAAGCATTCAGATTGAATGACACTTACTATAAAGTCTTGTCCCTTTGGCACAGGGCCCTTCTAAGGTAACTCAGCCTCCCAACCTACTTCCCTCTTTTCTGGTCTGGCAACTCCCTTTCTTCCTCTTTTCGTCCCTGTGCTTCTGCGTATTTATTATATACGACAAAATGACAGTCCAATCAGTACTTGGGCCACAGATTTGCATCTCAGGCCCCTTCAAGTCAGCGGCTATGACTCAGCAACAGCTTTTTTTTTTTTTTTTTTTTTGGTAAAGGAAAGTTCCTTGGGAGCCTCCAGACCAGAATCATAGGCAAAACTGAGCTGTCTCTTTTGTAAGCCTGGGCTTCTAGGGCGGGTTTGACTCCAGCAGACCCTGAAGCACTTGCACGCAGGAGGCAGAAGTACTGGCGAATATGAAGCGTGTACCCACGTATCCCCCAGGGACTGAGAGTCCACAGAGTGTGTACGCAGCAAGCGGCAAAAATGTGCCTCAGTGTATCGAATACTCAGCGAGACTCTAGGACAAAAATGATTTATGTTACGAATATGGTGAAACAAAGCGGGAAGAAAGATAGAGAAGCAGAATAAAATAGGTAAGAAAGGGAGAACAAAGGCACAGAGAGAGAAAAACAGGATAAGAGGAATGGGAGAAAAAAGAACTGTCAGGCACACAAACTAGCTAAGCATAAGAGGAAGAATGAGAAAATCTTGTCGTGCTAGTTAAAAAAGAATATAAAAGGGAAATGGGATGCTTAAACATGTAGTAATCTCCTTTTATCCAGTATATAGGAAACAGTCAACCAATTAAAGTACACAAGTAGCCTCTGAAATATTTTACCTATTTTACACTTGAGAAAGCAGAAACAATGGGCTTATATAACTTGTTCAGGTCACATATTAAGTCAGCAGTGAGCCAGACGTGGCTCTCTGACCTACCTCCATGCAATGCTTCTTCTCCAGGGGAAGTAAAAGACATGTTTTCACTCCAACTTTTTCGCTGTGTGCAGCACTTAGGGCCCCCTAAGGAACCATAAATTTTGGCAGTTCCTCATTTAAAGTTTGCATGTAAGTAGATTTAAACAGTTTGCAAATAAAGCAACTGCCCTCGGTTCCGTGGTCAGGAAAGCCCTACCACATCTCACTTTTTCTATGGCTTGACATTCAGTGCACCCTGCTTCAGGCCTTTGGCATTATATAAGTAGTGCGAAGGGTAAAGCTAACAAGTTTCTGAGTGTTACCTTCGAAACAAGCGCAAACCTGATAATTACAAGTAAAGAGGCCAACGTAGTATCGAATTCTCGATAAACGCACAAATTACCTTCCTCTCAAGGTTCATCCACTCAGTTCCTTGATTTGTATCAGTCAATTAAATGGCTTGTCAGAAGCATGTAACGTAGTCAATCCACATATGTGCTATGTGTTACATACTGTCAGAACTTACTGATGCACGGTCTTGGCAGGAATGACAGTTATTATTAAACATCAGCTGGCAGAGGCAAATTGCACCAATTTTAGTCAACTAGTAATGACCTGTAAAATTGCTAAAAACTGTAGGAGGAAAACAATCTGCCACCACACAAATTAAAATAGCGAGTGACAACCCAATGGAATACTGCGTTGCATTTGCTGGAAAGCCCAGCAGAGAAACAAAACCTCTGCTCATTGACAGAGGAGGCATTAGTATATAGGAGGTATGTGATATACGGTATATTTATCCTCACTACCTAGGAAGTGAGGGCAAACTTTGCAACTATGACTTGGAAATGGGCTAAATGTCAGTACAAGTGAGTTCTTTAAGATGTCACATCACATACTTTACACAGAACAAAATGACCACAACAAAGCAGCAATCCCAGTTTTGACCTTCTAGCCCCCGAATGTCAATGCCTTCCAGAAGACTTACATCTCATCTGACAGAACTGGGTGACCTTGACCCAGAGGAATAAGAGATACTGGATTAGCTAGGCATATGAGCCCAGGCTTTCTGCTTTCTTTGAGAGCTTACAAATGACTGAAGGAGAAAATAAGTAGTTTTTTGAAGCTGCACAGCCAGATTCTCTAGCTTGTTAAGGCTGCTTTGCGCTAATGTCAGTGAGCAGCACAACTTCTGCAAAAGGATTCCGTGGTTTCCTTAAGTTTTCTGTAATGGCTTTGCCTGCCAGTGAAACCAGATCCTGCACTGTTTGACCTTGAGTGAATTATTTGACCATGATTTGTGTGCAACTTAAACATAAACTAAGAACTACACATAACATTGAACATGTGGATGACCTAGGGATTTAGCCAGTGGACTAGGCTTACATGATATTTTGGCATGCAGAAGGAATGCGCATGTGCTGTTGATGGGCATTGCAAAGGTACAAATAAATTTGACTTTTGTAAAGGTGTACATTATAACTGTATAAGTGTGTCCCAATCCCCGGTCAAAAGTTGAGCCCAAATATTTCAAAACTACCAGCATAGTTTATTACCATATCCTACCTAAGATTTTCTGAAGTGATAAGGGACTTAAATAACAAAAAAGTATCAACAGCTTGGCAGATTCCTTTTATGAACTCGTATTTTGAAATAAAAAACCTACATCCTGCGCTGTTATAGACTATTCTTTGCTCCCTTTTTTCAGAGTGTATCAGTTTTTTGGTAAAGCCAGGAAGCTTGCTATTCACTGACAGGCAAGTCCGGAAGCAACAGTGAGAATACAGGAGAAAATGATTGACGTTTCTAACTTTAAACACAGATTTTTTCCAACTAGAGAGTGGTGCTTCTTGCTGGAGATGCTGATAAAGTTTCTGCTACAGATAGTGATGAGTGGTGTGCCATGTCAGCTTGGGATAAGGAGGTTACAATGTTGTGCAAAGGAATACCCTAAACATGGATCCCATGGCGCCAAAGCAGCACTTAACAGTACAGACCCTCCTGACTTCCTGGGGAATTTCTGACTAAATAGCTGGGAATAACATTAATAAGGTATTGACAGAATGTGTAAAAGAAAAAAAAAAAAAGAAAGAAAAGAAGCCTAAAGCCAGGCTTACTGTTTACATTTTAATTTCTACCTCTGTTGGAGATAGTTTGGATAAAGGAATTGCTCTTTAGTGTAGAGTAGCAGTGGAAAAAAGTTACTTATTACTCTGGCCGTCTGGTCTTTGTACAGTTAGAATAAAAAAAAAAAAGAAAAGTTTCTGCCAAATCTGTAGTCCCGTCAGCACACTAGAACCAACTTCATCTATGGGAGAAACTGCTATTTCCCATCCTTTTTGTGCACCAGTCAGTACATAATTGGGACGCATCTACTCAGTCACTTTTGTGCGTTAGTATAGCCATAGCTATTTTAAAGCTATTATTAGCAATGAAACTGCAGTAGCATGGAACTGGGCACGGGCTGCAGAACTCCCCCACGGAGCAAGACTACGCAGCGCTGTAGTGACTCAGCTGCCAGGTGTACCAGTGTGTTGGACTTTGTTTAACAAACACTGTAAAGACTCAGTTCACACGTTAGTTTTCAAACTAATTTATGCTCTCCTTTCATCTTGTTTGTGGCCCTTATTTTGGTGGTGCACTGCTGCATTTTCTTCCAACTCCATAACCTGATATGTCAAAACCAAATCATGACCTCTTCTTGTAAGTGTAAGGCACAGTAACGGGGGGGGAAGACACAACGAACCTCTGCTAGGGCCCTACACTAAAAGGACCCCTTAGACGAGACCCCTGCTAGCATCTACTCACAGCTGTGGCCTCCCTCCCTTGTATGCTCCAATGGATCGATTGTAAGAGCCTGCATGGATGAACAGCACCTACAAAAAATGTCTTGGGTATCAAGGACTAAAGAAGTTACGACGACTGGTCACGGCCACCACTGTGGAATCTTCTTTGCACCTGGAAGAGACACTTCTCTTGAGGGTTTAACCTGTGCACAGCGCAGCCCATACCTTCAGATACTTCCCCTTAAACTACCTAATTGTAGTGGTATAACAAAGTTGGGAACAAGTTGTTCCCTGGATTGAAAATATTATATGACTGGAGGCAAATAATAACTTCCTGCAGAAAAAAACAGATACATTTTCAGTATAGCATGGCTGACAACCTTAATAAGTGGCATAGACTGTGGAAATTTCCTAAAAATTAAATACTGCATATTGTTAAAGTTGAAATCTTATCATGGTTCTTTCTCATGTAAACTGCTATTTGCTCTTTTAGCCAAAATTTTCATAATTTTGAGGATTATTTCAGCAATTTACATGTAAAGAAAAGATACAGACTATACGATAGACCTACAATTACACAAGTGGACTGTGAAGTTACAAAGAAAAGTTTAAAATCAGTCTTCATTAAGGATCACTCGTGGTTTCACTGTAAATGTCTTCTTCACAGTGGGAATTCTTTTTTTTTTAACAAAACAAAACCAAACCAAAACCCAAACACCTACCTTTCTCTGAATTTACGTTAGTTTTAGGCATCAGCTTATCTAAATTACAGAGCTTCTGGTCTTGGATCCACTAATTCATGAATAGTATGGCCTTGTTTGTGAGGGTTTGAGTAATAATGTACCCTGCTATAAGCAGAATTTGTATAAGATTTGCCTGAAAGTTTGTGAGACCAGAAAAGATACGATTTCTGTTCCCCTGTTCTTTTGTTTGCCTCACCATCTGAATTTGAATTGCATTAGTTTGAGCATGAGCACATTTTTGTTGTCATCCCTCTGTTTGGAATACTTAATGTGATTCCTTTCTGTGTAGTGTTTACCAGCTAATATGAAAAAACAATCTTAGCAGCCAGATCTTCAGAGGAATTTCAAGGCCTAATGTCCGTTGCAGTCAAACAGCAATTAGCTGCCTAAATACCTAGGTCAGCTGGTTTTGGAAAACTTAAAATTTAGATGCATATATCCAGAAGATACCTGCTCCTTGTCAATTTAACCTCAAAATTCTGTCCTCCTAGCTTCTAGTTTCACTTTTTTGCATTCCATATGTGGTCTAATCTAGAGCAGATGCAGCAGCTGACCAAAAAAATTCACATATAAACCTCATTATAACCAAGAAACTTCTACAGTGAAAATTCATAGCATTTTGGTGACATGCATAAACATATCTAGGGTTGGCTTTACGGAAAAAAACTCACTTAAGTTACCTCTTTCTCTTGAAAAGAATTGTAATCCTCAAGTCTTAATAAAAGAGCATGTGGGAGTGACCGGGGCGGAGGGGAGGAGGGTGATTTCCCCCATTCTGTGAGAGTCTGATGATGATTTACATATGATTTTACCAGAGTAGGATGAGGGCTAGGAATTGTTTAACTGTCTGAACCTCCTTTCTATTCCTTACTTGCATGCATGAGTATTTCTGTGCCTGTCACTATTTAATGTCAAGAATAAAGGGATGCAGTAGCAGGGAGAAAGCTTGAGACTAGGCATCACCTGTGCAGCCTTCCAGCTCTGGCGAAGGCACCTGATGGACTGGCGCTAGCATTCTCCCTTTTACTTTCAGGCTCTCTCACCGTGTAGCCCCAAGCCAGCTCGCTCCGAGGGTGCTGATCTGGGCATAACAGGGC
Source organism: Phoenicopterus ruber ruber (assembly GCA_009819775.1). Lineage (NCBI taxonomy): Eukaryota > Metazoa > Chordata > Aves > Phoenicopteriformes > Phoenicopteridae > Phoenicopterus > Phoenicopterus ruber. The sequence goes on from CM020215.1 coordinate 109,038,011, forward strand.
TCCCTCTGGCTGTTTATTCCGAGTTACATTTTTCAAGTGCTAAGGTACCTAAATATTGGGTAAGCAGAAGGCACGCCTCTGTAGACCTGAAGATGAGTCAGACTACATTTCTGTAAGCATCCTTGGTGCATTTTGATGGCAGGTACCTAAATTTGAGTAGCACAGGGCTTAAATAATAGGTGGCTAAGTTATTGTTGCATCTGACCCTAAACATCTTTGATGTGTTTATCGTCACAACAGCTCCACGAGGTAGGTCAGTGCCCTAACAGCTGGAGGGCCTTACCACTTCCTCGTCCAGCTAATGGCATTTCTAAAATTTTCCATGGGCCTCATAATATAAATACCAGAACTTAACAATAACACAGGAATTTAACCACCAGTACCAGAAACCATGGTTTCTTCTGTGCATGAATCTGCGCATAGGATTTGCTCAGCATGTCAGTAAGTATGATTTGGGCAAAGGATATATATATTTTTTAAATGGGGTTGTGTAGGAAATTGCATTTCAACAGAACTCCTTTTATAAAGAAGAAATATTCATTTTCAAACACCAACCTGTTGGAATTTATGACATTATCAAAAAAATACTAAACAAAAGTGATGCTAGTGACTCTTAATTTCATTGGTTTTTTTTGGGTAAACAATTATTTCCTGGCCATTGCCACAACAGTCTGGGGTACCGTCATGTGAACCTGCCTTTTTTACCTTATGGAGCTAAAAAGCAAAGTCCTTGTGAGTGAAGAACTTATCACCAATGAAACTGTAGGTGGAAGGATTAAGAGTAGTGAAGAATCCGGTAAGTAGGCATGTCATTCTTTGATAGTGTTTACAACAGGAAAAATGTCACATCTAATCAATTTCGCTTTCCAGTTATTTTTTTCAGTGTAAATTTTGGGAGTAGTCCAAGTCACGAAAGTTAGCCATGTTCAACTCAAAGTACACCTGCAAACTTGCGGATATTAGGATTTGTTGGTCTGGTTCAAGCTCATATTTAAACCTAAGTGCAGCCTGAAGTGAATTTAGATATTACAATATTTTACAGATTCTTATAATAGATATGACCAAATTGCTTATTTTCAAAGCTGGCCTCAAGCAAAAGAGCTCCTTTCAGTCCCACACCTGTCTGAGGGCCAGGCTTGGCTCAGATCAACAGTTTCACCCTGACTTCCACTGACTTAAAACAACACTTTCTTCTTGCGTACTGAAAACAAAATGCTCCAAGACAAAATTTACCACCCTGTATTCCTCTCCTTTTCACTTGGGGATATTTTTTATCATGCTGCTTCTTTAGTGTGTTTCTAAGGTTAAGTTAGAAACCTATCAAAATAAATATTTTCAGTAGAAATACTGTTCTAATCTCAAATACAGCGGCACAATTGAAACTGCTGTAATACAATAATATTTTTGTGATAAAACTGGCTTGTAGGTCTACGTAACTCTGACACATAATGATTTCTGATGTCTGGAAGGTATTAGACTGTGGTTGTAATAATCTCTATAATTGTAACAGTTCATGCTAGCTAGACTGCACATCTATTCTTCATCTGTCCTTAAACTAATTTGTTCTACGTATGAATGTATCACTCTCATCAATTTCAAGTGCCATCCTTTGGCTATGCAGGTCATTAAGGAGTATACATTATGCATGAGTCAAACACACCAAACTTACACAAATGCTTTTTCGCAATGTGCAAAATAGCTGCTTTCTGCTAGAGTTTTTAAGTTATTACTCTAATCGAAACCCAAGTCACAGCTACAACTAACCAGCAATCAATTACTTCTCTCTATACATAATGCTTTGGATGATAAGAGTTACACTGTGGCTCTGTGCTGAATTCTAAAAATATCAATGCACACTTTAAAAAACCAAAAACCTTGAAAATCGGGGGATAGTAAGTTTTCCCACTCGTTGCTGCCCATAAAGTTTTCATTGCAGTTAGTGCAGTGCTGGGATCTTAAAACTCTTCTTTTCCTGGAAGGGAAATTCCACTCAATAATGCAGCTATATATGCAGAGAGCATCTATTACATCGAGATCCCGCTGTGCAATATGTGTCTCTGGTCATAGGTCTGATAAAGAAATAGAGAAACTCTAAGGTAATGATTTCTTGCAGGACACGAGTCCTGTCTGAAGTCTCAAGGCTGTACTTGGCAAAAACTTTCCATAAAGAGACCGAGGACTGTGGAGAAGACCAAGGAGCACTGTGCAGAGGGCTCATAGTGTTAATCTGTACCAAGAGGGTGGCTCAGATAGCAACAACATTTGATCACTATCTGATTGATATCTTGTAGCTGACAGGAAATCAAATGCCTGCCTCAGTTATATTGACAGCAGATGGACGGTCAACACCAAAGTAACACAAATAACACAGAAATGTCAGTCCTCTGGGGAGCCTCAGAGTCTAACGGGAATGTAAAATGAACCCCTTTATTTTCAGAATCTTTGCTCAGGGGCCCTTGAAAAACTGACGTGCAGTTTTGCCCAAGCTTCCTTTGCTCTGGAGCAGATTGGTGTTCACTTGTAAGATACCCTCCACCTTCCAGACTGAATACGTAGATGAGCAACCAGAACTATCCATATAACACTTATCCCATGAAACAGAGAAATGAAACTTTGCTTTCCTCACCATCTTTCTGAGCTGTACATGCTCAAAGTTACTGAAGAGGAGGATGCACATAAAAGAAGATAAAGTAAACTATCTCCTGCCAGTACAAGAGGAGCGTCTCTTTGGGGACAACATCTCCAGGAGTGGTTAAGTGCCAATCACTTCATTCCCACAGTTAGGTACAAAGAGCGAAACCTAGCCCTCAGTAAATTAAAAAGGTTGACGGCACAGAATTCATTTTGCACGTAGAGGCTGTTAAAAGAAAGAGAGAGAAAAGGAAGATGTGTGCCTATGTGTGTGCATTTACATGGAAGAGGGAGTTGTGCGTGGGATGAGACAAGCACACCCCTTACTCTTTCAGGCAGGTGGTATATATTTTATTTTTTCAGTCTTGCAATCACACTAGGCAAACACTTGAGGAGAGCCATTAATAATGCTCTGTCACTGTGACTGAGATTAAAAAAAAATCCCAGACATTACTACAAAATCCCTTTAAAAATTGTGTCAAAAGTCAGTTGCCAAAATATATATGCTTTGTATTTTTCTCAGCAAAGATATGTTTTTCCATTGTATATACCTCTGGGTAGGATACTAAGGCAATGAGTCATACAGATATCATATATACTTGCCTTCATATATAGGCATGTATATAGTCTTCCTTTCTTCGAGCGCTACCTTAATACTGCCATTGTATTAGTTTCAGGGTTTTTTTAACCTCAGAAAGAAAGAAACAAAAATAGTTGTATCTAATGAATTATTGACTACTGATCAGACTATTTTCACCTAATTTATCACGTCATAATCATCACTGAAAAGTTAGTCTGTGAGTCTCTAATTCAATGGGACGATCACTACACTTCCCCGTCCAACACATGAGAAGAGATATGGAGAACCAGGGGTCTGGGAAAACAGGTCGGAAACACAATCATTTCACTTACTTTCTTTTGCACAGGTGCCAGGTTATCCCTAGAGAATAAGAAACAGCTAAGAAATTAGTATTCATCCTCCTAATAATGAAGTTATTCGAAGAGTGAAGGAGACCTTTTTCTCCCTAGAAAAACAATAAGTTAAAAGTGGAAGATCCTCAGGCTTTTCTTAATGACATTGGTTCATATAAACTTCGAGACTTAATAACAACTACAGAACTTGCCCAAGTATTTCTGTTAGATAAAAGGAAGGGGTAAGTTTTTGATGACAAGCTCTGTTGGAAGATAAATTTGGGTATTTGCAGGCACTATGTTCTTTCTGAGCAGACGCCTGATGTTTTTCTTAGAAAAAAAATTTGGATTAGGTTCCCTGGCTCAGATTTCTTAAGATTCATTTTGCTTTTACAAAGGTGGTATCAGCTCTGATTTAATACAGCATAAAAGAACATATTAAAACTACATTCAGATTACTTCCTTCAGCCTTCCTCATCCCAGCCAATTTCACATTCATTTGCTAATTTGGAAACAGAGACTGCATATCAAAGGAAGGCTGGAGGCAATAATGAAGGCTGCAAATGTTTGCTGTTTCAGTAGTTAGTTACTGTTTCGATTTCTGAAATAGAGGGAAATTGTCACTATTAACAAACAGTGGAAGAAATTATAGGCATAAAGGAAAAAGAAAGATAAACAGAGCAATGCTCATTCTTTGAAAGGTAGATGCATGTGCACATGCTAAGCAGAAAACCTTTCCCAATATGAAGTGAAGCATGCTGCAAATCTGACAGCAGAATCAGATGCTCAGCTTTCCTGCTTGAGAAGTGAAGTTTGCTACCGAGTATTTGTGATATAGTCAAAACGTAGTTAGTGCAATACTTTTTTTCCCATACCGATGGTCTGATTGAGAGAATGATACACGCGTTTTGAAATACAGGAAGGCCAAACCATCCGTTGCTTTCTTAATCTTCCTATTCTTCACAATGGTATCAAATAGCAACAAGTGGTAGCAAATTTACTTCAGAATGGATGTTTTTTTTCTTCAAGATCTAATTAAATAACCCAATGTACTCTACCAAAAGAGAAAAAACCCAAACACAGCTATTTTTAAACTAAGGGAGTAACACAAAGCTTAAATAAAACCTCAGCTATTTCCAAACTTTTAAATGTCATCCCAGGTCTGAGCAAAGACTGATTTGAGTAAACACTTTAAGATTGAAAATGGCCTATATTAGTCCACTATAGAATAGACCGCTATGATTTGTTTTCAGTGTTCATGTGGGATGTATTTGGTTTGGAAAAAGGTCCCTCGAGCTGAAAGATATGTTTCCTTATGTCATGATACTGTTAATGTGCCATAAAAATGATTTAGCAGTTGGGATCAATGTACTGCATTCTAACAAGAAAATAAAATAGCCCCTATGGTATCCCATCCTTGTTATAGGGTCCTATCAAGAAAATGGGAAAAAAAATTGTTCACATATAAACTATTTAGATTCTATATATAAGAAAGATATATTTCAACAGAGTAGTACATTTTAACAGGCTAGAAAAGATCAATATGGTGCCACAACCCTTGTGGGTTTGAGTTGGTTAGACACTAGCACTACTTCTTACAGTGTACGTGAATACTGTACGTGAATATATGAGGTATGATTATCTGGGTGCCACAATAGATTTTTAGATTTTTATCTGCAGAAAGGTTAAAAAACTAAAGCAAACAGAAAAAGTGTACACATGCAACAATAAGTGTTACCTACTGAGCAAAAGGAACAATTTCAGACTATTTGAGAGCAAAATTAGTAGTTCTAACAGTATAGATTCATAAGAAATAATTCAAAACATCCAGTGAAGTGTTAATATATTATAACAGCATTAATGCCTTTTCTGCAGAATCTTATTTGTAGGATATTTTCAAAGATTTGTTTTAATAAAGGAAATGCTTAACGTCTTTCTGCTCAGTAACAGTCCTTCTCTGCCCACTCATGTACGTTGTTTTCAAGACTTGAGTATCATGCTTTTCAGAAGCTCACTTCTCCTCTCTGAAGAAATAGCGAGCTTATTTCAGGTGCTAGAGTACATTAAGATATCAGATATGGTCTCAGGTTTCCAGAAACTCGTATGCTACACACTCAGATGAAGCTGGGATGTAATGCTTCTGCTTTGCCTTTGCCATTATTCCAGCCCCTTATCGACCGGCTAAGATGCAAAATTAAACTCAGGTGTGAATTCGATCACACACACGTGGGTGCTAATCACCGGCATCCCTGGACAGTCTACTGTAATTTCTTTGTTACATACAGGCTTGAGATTCAGCTTAGAAGCAAAATTAGTGAAGAAAATGAAATGAAGCAATTCTGGATGTGTCTAACTTAGTGTCCAATGTATACACTTAGCCAATGTAGAACAATTTACACTCTCTCATGCCAAATATTTGGGAAATGTTTTCCAGGAACCTCATTTTCACAAGAGAAGTACCTGTTAACCTAAGCAATTGGCATTTCCTTGGAAACTGGAAATTACAAGTGCATCCAATGTCTCCAAAAAGTAACATGAAAGGATGAAAAATAATGATGAAAATAGTTATGCACAGAAAATTAAAGGACAGAAACTGGATGATGTAAAAATACGGTAAAAAAAAAGAAATTTTTAATGTAATCTTTGGTCTCATTTTTAATGTAGGGTAGTTTCATTTTCTAAGAAAATATTGTTTCTAATATGGTTTCTAATGGTGCCTGCAGGATATTTATCTTTAAATTAACTGTATCTTTAAATGTGTATATGCATAGACTCAGTTTAGGAAACAAGAAATACAAGGCTTTCATTTGATCATTCATCTGTTCCATGTGTGTGAAAAATTACAGGTTGACAACTGGGAAAAGATCACATTGACAATAAAAACCAACCACCTGCCCAGTCAAAACTCAGAGACTCCTCATTTCATATTTGCTGTAGAAAAATACACTTATTCCTAAGAAGAGCATGGCTGAAACAAATAAAATACCATTTTCCTTAGAGTTCCTAATCAAACATCTGTGACAAACACATGGACAACTTTCAAAGGAATTAAATTATTGCTATTCACGTTTACATATACTTTCTTCATACTTTTCCATTGGAAATGCATATGTTAATACGTTTTTACCTGTAGGGTAATTTTACCCCTGAAGTAGTTTTTCGTCCCTTTTTTTCTCTATCTGATAATTTTCAGTCTCTTTGGGGATGCCGGTCAGTCACCACCACCATCCAGACCCAACCAGACCAACTGAAACCGAGTTTTACATTTCCGGGAGTTAATGTTGGCTGATAGGGATACAACTCATACTCCGGAAATTAGATGCCAGACTTGTGGGGAGCCCCCACCTGTTCATTTTGCCCTGGGCACCTCTCCGACCAGGCTGGTGCAGGGTGGAAATGGGTAGGATTGGTAGCAGCAGCGGTGCCCAGGGCGCTGGAGGGTCCTTGCCCAGTACAGAACGGTGGTGGCCCTCCGGCAAACTCCCCATCGGGAGGGGGATGGTAGGCTGCCTGTGCCTCCGAAGTAACGCCACCCGTAGGAGATAGCACAGGACCGAAGCCGCGACTGGGGTGTTGGGAGGTAATTAGCAATACACGGGGAACACGATCTGTTTGCTGAACAAACCAGGGACAGTAAAAGTAGCCTCTTTGTGCTGCCTGTCCATGAGTACTTGAAGAGGGCCCTGGCCAGTGCATTCATGCCTTTTTAGGGTTCACACGAAAATGGAGGAGAGTGAAAAAAAAGCAGCTCTGTTGGCGCCTGCCCAAAATATATCCGTTATCAATGATTATAGTTGGTCCAAGTTGTGCAAGGAAATGTGTATGTTACACACCTCTGTTCTTCCCTGACAACTTACTTCACTAAAGACTTTTTTCAGCCTCTTTCAACTCAACACGCAGTGAGTATTTACTGCCTATGAGGAGTCACCAGCCTCCCCCAGATCCGTTTTTAAAATGAAAATTAAAAACTATTGAAAATCGAATCACATTTTAAGAAACCTAGATGCCTAGGAAGCTTCCATTAGTTTCTTCAAATTGCTCCCCCGTTACCACAGTGCAGAACGGAAACATGGAAAAGTCATTGGTGTTACACTCTGAAGGGCTCCTATTTCTTTGGCTCCCACAAGATTACTTATAGCAAGAAATACCAGAACTGTAATACAATAAGCTATAATGTGAAACAACTGTAAGCACTTGAAGACTTTTAATACAGATGACACACTGGTCTTTTAAAGAATTAAACCATAATTTATAGAAGAAACTGTCAGATACACAGGACCTAAATGGCATTTGAGCACACAGCTTGCTTGCTTACTTGTAAGGATATCAATCAATTTATTAAGAATTAATCTGCACCCCAGTGTTCTCCTAAAACTGCCTAATGTTTTGGCAAGCTACTTGAAAGGGTTCAGTAAGAATTTATAAGGGCAGCTTGGAAACAGGATTTTTTTTTCTGGCTCAACAAAGGGGATACTGTTTCCCCTCTGAACGTATCTCTGTTATAGTTTAACACAGTAATGGATAGGTTTGCCAAAAATCACAGTTTTTAATGGCCTTCAGCGAAACAGTAGATTTGTCTTTGCCTTCATACTGTGTCCTGCATTTATGCTGTTAGAATTGCTCTTAATCTGCCTGGAAGTATCAAATGCTCTTGGCCTTGAGAACACAAACTGGTGCACATACTAAAAAGTACAGTTTGTAGAGTAACCACATTTTTCCATGCATGCAGAAGAGTAAGCAGGACTGAAACTAAAGGATCTAATTTCGAGTATTTTCCAGCTCTTGACATAAAAATGGCAAGAAGGCCTGGGCAAATTTAAAATGTGGTATTCATATTGCCTCCATAAAATGTGCTAAAATTGCTTAAATGATGTCACTTGAGCAACACATCCAAGCTACAGATATTTTTGAACTCTGAGAACACTTAACGCTTGGCACTGACCACAGATACGTAGGGTGTGCAAGGCTGCACACATAAAATCAGCTTATAGTTATCTCAAGCCAGTAGTAAACAATGCATGTCTTTGACTACGAACAGCAGAAAGCGATATCACGCATGTGATGCAAAGTTACTGCAACTTTCTGGTTTTCAGACATTTCACTTTGACAAAAGCAATCAATAAAACATCAAAGTGCTATTTGGAAAACCTGAACCCTTACTCGTTTGGCATTAAGTTCAAGGCAAAATTAAACAGATAATGGTTATCGATGGTCTATCAGTTCCCAGGACTTTTTTTTTTTTCTCCAGAGTTAACGTGTGTTTGCGCGCGCACACACACACACACACACATCCATCTTAGAGTACTACAGAAATAGACTTATTAGAAACAGCTTATTTTGGACTCCACTGATGAGAAAGCTGTTTGGTATGGAACATGAATTTTGTCTCCATTTTGTGAAAAATCTCAGGGGGAAAGGATCTTGGCCATTTGCTCAGCCAGCTTCATTGTTTTTCACTCCAGTGACAATGTCCTCTAACACATCAAATGGAAATGGAGAACTTCCATTTCTAAAAAAAAACAGAAAAATTTGCAACAGTTGGAAGTCTTTATTCCTTTCATCTTCTGTTAAATCAGTGGCAGTCTGCCACTGATTCCACTTCGGGAATTTTAGTTTACTAAAACAGTTTTTGTATGGTTTTTTTATTATTATTTTTATTTATTTTTTTAAAAAATCTTTTCCTATTTCCCTCTCTTCCTTCTTAGAATCCCTCACCCAAGTGGCTAGTCCACTGCCTTCAGATGGACTGTTTACAAGGTTAGGGCCTTATACTTTGCAGCAGGATTTTCAGGGTCATGCCAAAACTTCTGAAGAGGAAGATTGTTTTATATCCACGATTATCTTAAACAATGGAACGTCTTTTACCTTATCCATTTAAATCCTACAGCTGTCATTTTACTTAAATAACTATTACATTCACCATGTCTTAATGCTAAATGAATAAAACGCACTTCCAAAGTACTGATATTTACAGGAGAAAACAAATTGACTGCTTAGTTGCATAATGCTAGACAGTTGAGATTGACCTACTGTAAAACAAATCTGCCAGTGTTTCTGACTAAAGAAATATAAGGCCACAACAACTGTGAAATCCTACCTAGCAACAGTTTTATTTTAATGTCAATAAAATCAGAATTGCTTTTTTTTTGACAGTGTGTTTCAACCAACACATTTTTGTGAAACAGTTCTTACAGATTCTTCTAAATTCAAGAGCAAGCAAAGGATTTTAAAGGTGAAGAAGTGCCCTTGAAGAGAAGTGCACATTCGCTATTTCCTATTTCTTCTACCTTATTAATTCAGAACTTTGCATGAAAAAAAGTGGCAGTAATTAGCCTTGACATGGACCAGTGCCAGGCTTTTCTATCAAGTTTCTTTCCTGTTTATGTTTGAATTACTCAGCGGCTGCCTCTGTGCGCCCTTTGGTCTCAACAAATGTGGTTTTTTCCTTTACTCTCATGGTACAAAGAATGTAATCTTAGTTGACTGGAGTCTGCTGAAGATCATATTATTTCCTTGACTCAGCTGAAGATTCACAAGCTGGAGTGGGGAAAACGGCTTCCGCTGAATATAAGCTGCAACAGTAAGAGGATTTGCTCTCCAGAGAAGTGTCGCTTTTCCCGAAAGACGTTTGCTCTGCACTGCTCTAAAATTTTGTTTAAAAGAATCAGTAGAGATAGAAGTTGGATGATGAGGCTTCCAGTTAGCGGTTCTTTCCCTCTGCAAATTTGGCACGTAAGGGATGGCTAATCCTGGGTGAGAACCACAGTCCACCTAGTCTACTGTCTTATTTACACCTCATACCAGATACTTATGCCCAGACATATAAGAGTTTTACCTTTTTTACTATAATCAAAAACTTTGCTATAAGTACACATCTCATTAAAAACCAACAGGCTGTACACAGAACATTTGATTCAGAAAGAATATGGTATTATTTTAGTAAAGCAAGTTATTAACTTTTGTATGTGTGACTACTCAATGCCCATTTGAGTTGTTATTGTGTTTCACCTGATGACCAAAAATTATGATCATGATATAGAGGAAAGCACAAGGAAATGAAACCCTCTATAAGCATTATTTTAAACCCTAGAAACTGCAGGTGAATTACTTTTCCTAAGCAGCTGTCACACTGTACTTCAAGGTAAGTGGTCATACCCAAAGGTTACAAGGCACGCTTCTCTAGAAAAGGAACTCATAATATCCTTAGGGATTATGATGGCAATAACTGGAAACACTTTAGGAAACAAGATGTCTCATTTTTTAGCTTATTTCTAAACATAAGCCCAAAAGAGCATTCTGAAATCCAAACTCTTCCTTCTTCATTTTTGCACTGGACATTTTGTACCTGAAAAGTGATTTGCTTTTCCAAGAACTTGGCCCTACCAGGTTATCTGGTTATGCATGTAATGGATAAAAAATTAATTGTTCAAATATTGGATTTTTCACAAGACGGAACTCAATTAAGATTTAAAAAGTGTTTCTGAACTGTATAAAGATGGCTAGTTATCTTGAAATGTTTTCAATGTCACAAAACCCCCTGAATCTCCTTGAAATGTCATTGAGAACTATTAATTCTTGTTTTTCGGGATTTGGCTTGCCCAGGTCATGACGTCTAACTTTGGAAGCTCTTCCCTAAAATATTTTTAAAATTGGGGTCTGGCCTAAAAATCAACAGAAAGTTAAGCCATGGAGAAAGGAATTATGTGTATAATTCTGCTTCAATACCTCTTTATACTCCTTGAGGTGTACATACATCTAAATCTCAACAAAGGCTCCTGAAACGTGACATCAATATGAATGTATATTTATACCTAAGAGAAGCTTTTAGTGCAACTGCAACCTGTTGGTGTAGCGCTGGTCTCATCTTTATTTTGTCCCTGATGTAGTTGACTGAGGTTTAGTCATGGGATACAGAAAGGGCAGGAGTTGAGACATCCTGCAACTCATCTGGTTAGATATATTGCTAAATACGTTTTGATTGGATGACCTAATTGAGGATTGAACTAAAGTCCCCTGGCTTCTGTCTCAGTACTGTCGTAGGTGACTTAATGGGTCAACAACATGGTCTGAATTGTCTGTTCCCTGAGCAGACGCAATTTTTCTCTGTCTAATTCCTTTAGCCTCCAGCTATTTACATAGGATCCTATAGATTTTCTGTGTGTGAACTTTAAAACTATCCCTCAGCTATCATTCTATTTGTAAGGTTCACTGATCTCAAAGCTATTCACTATGAAGGCTATTCTGGAGAGCATTATGTGTGGAATTTTCTACACATACAAATGCATGCAACGCACAGACACATTCAGCATCAGGAAAAGCATATTTGCGTATTTTTCCAGCCATACAGGAAACCATTTTGCATTTCAGAGAACTGGTTATGGCTAACTGAACTCTAAGCATGAATTTCAAACTACAGATTGTGAAGGTTAAAATAATAATAATAATAATAATAATAATAATAATAATACCTAATAAGAAATTATCTTTCCAAGCTGAAGTATCCAGAGGTTAGGTGTTTCTATTACTAGGATACAATTGTCAGACTTCGTAATAACAGATTCAAGACAGAATGAGCTTGATGATCACACATTAGTTATTATTCTCTATTATTATTTTATACATTGTATCGTATTGTGGTAATAATGGCAGATAACGTGCCTTGGGAATGGAGCATCTCTGAATCTCATTAGAAATTAAATATATAGAATGAGAATGTGAGAGATAAAATTGCTTTTCTGCCTGCCAGTTTAAATGGAATGGTATATGACAGGGATGGAATAATGGGATGCTCTCAGCCCAGTAGTCTGGGTATGAACAACTCTACTACGCGTCGAGGAAAATAAAGTTTAACCTCATACACACGCACACACTCACATCAAGAAAGGAAATGCAATACGGAGGAAGGAGAGTTGACTAGAATTAAAATTTTCACTTGGAGAAGATGGTAAATCTCTGTACTAGTTTTTTACCTTTGGGATCTTGGCATAAATCCAATCAGAGGTTCTAATTAAAATGAGTTTGATGGTCTCAGCTTAGTTCCTAATTGATGGCAGTTCACACTACAAAACACATAAGAATTCATTACAGCCCTGCTCAGCTGGCAATTTCTGCTCAGGGGGAGCAAGAGGACATAACTAATGTGGATTCCAGCAACTAACTGGCATTTTAGGCAGCGTGGTCCTTTCTGGGCCGTTGAAAAGGGGTCATCAATAGAGTATCAGGGATCAAAAATCAAAGCACTGCTCTAGAATTAACTCAAATGTAGAATAGTAAATGTACTTACTAGCCATTTCTTTTAAGACTCAAAGCATGGATATGGAAATTATGACGTGTTCTGAGGAGAAATCTGCACGGTATTTCTTGGTCTTAAATTGTATATCCTGTTCTCAAAATACGATTCACTTCAAATAGAATTTTCTCCTTATACTCTTCTAAAAAAATTTTACTCAAACTCACAAGAAATATAATTCTTTTTCTTCCGAAAATGCCATTTGGTGCTTTGTGTCAAGATGGTCACAATTTTTGAATAGGTAATAAAAAGCAAAATATTCATGTCATACTAAATATGCTGATGAGACAAAGTAATTGCAAGTTCTAGTGGCAGCCAGTAGAAAGATCTTGCAACTAGCAGTGTGTAGTGAAATGCACAGTTTGCCACTTGGCAAAAAACAAACCAACCTTTATATTTGGGTTTGTTTTCCTGACCTAATCAGCTCCTTTTTTAAGCTTCTTGATGAAAATGCTAAGCTTCCCAGAATGAAAGAGGCTCAAATAATCTGCTGTGCATTGAAACTTTGGGGCGTTTATGTAAAGTGACGTGCTCGTTCTTCAAAGAATTTTTATCACTGCTAGTAACGTACATACTCTCTTACTACTAATGGTTTTGGATGGAACAAAAGGGAACTGCTACCTATACATGGCGCATTTTTCCTTGCTTTATCTTCACCAGACCCATAGAGTGCCTTTGCTTTTCTTTTGAAGGAGTCTTATCTAATCTTCCTGGAGAAGCAACGAGAATGGCCTCATTGGCCTCAATGGCCTCAAAATAACACACTAGAAATCCAAGGTTGAAGTTTAATTTCCAGTTTAGATGCAGATTACATACAGGTCTCAGCTGCTGTGCCTCAGCTTCTTTTTTTTTCCCTCTTTTTTTCTTACAGAAATAATGAGATTTGTCTAGAAGGCCCTGGGACGGCTCCTCTTGATTACCAACCAACTGCTAGAACTCATGTCCTGAAAAACCTACAACAATCCAGGATATCCATTCAGGCACTTTGTTTGCTCAAAAGAAAAGACGCCTGAAGCGTTACTTTGTGCCAGGTGCACTTTTTCTGCTTGGCGAGTGGTGTTACCTGTAGGATATATCATTTTTCCAGGAACAGCACTCGCTTCTTAGTTGCTTCTGGACACAGTTCAAGCTGTTGACAAGGTCTCTGTATAGCTCCAATCATAAGGTCTTGGCAGAAGGAAAATTAAAGGGGAACGTTCCTGATGCTAAAATTATTTTCACTTTGTAGTCAAATTAGTTCTATGACATCAGAGCTTTAAAAAGCACTTTCCCAAGACTCTTTCTTCCATTAAAAAGAATGGATATGCAATGATCAGCAAATTAGGATTCTGTGGGAAAATGCTGCTTTTTGGGTTTTCAACATTTTTTTTCCTTAGTTTCATTTGATGAACATTTCGATTCCTTGAGGTGACATTCACCTCTGAGTGGTGAAGGTGCATGTTATTCTTTACTTAGACAACAAATTCCTTACATTGTTTTAAAGACATTATTCTAAAATATTAAATGTAAAGTGAACATAAATCCCTTTTTGTACAGATACTGCACTGTATAAAAAGATAAATAAGCTTCACTTGGTGTTTAAAGAAAACCTTATTGGCCTCTTGATACATATATATGAATCAGATCCATATTTGCAAATTGCATGCGTTTTGAGAGATAAATTGTGTCCGTACAGGATGTGCCATTTTAAACTGGCTTGGCATTTTCAAAACATTATTTTGTCCAACATTTGTGTTAACAAAAATAATATCTCAGTGCAAATCACAAACCGTCTATCCAGAATGTCATCTAGAAGGAAATAATAATGAAACAAACAATGAAGCCACATTTCTTGTTGCATTATCCCACTGCCCTGGAGCAATGCAGGGTCTACCTCCCACTATCTCCCAACCTCCAACTGCTCCATTTTATTACAGCATTAGCTTTCCCACTTACATTTCTTTTTAGTTGTTCGTATTTTTTCAAAACACTCATACTTTTAGTTGCTAATCACCATTGAGTACTTTTGCCTCAGCTTTTACCAACATGTCACTCCTCAATCCAATTTGTTCCACAGACCGCAAGTATTTCTATGCCTTGGATGTAATTTTTGTTTGCCACACAAGTTTAGCTTCATCCCTGAGGCTGTTCAGAGACCTTTACTAAACAAATTAATATTATCCACTGTTTTTTCAGATGATTGTTGAGTACTGTCTACAGTCTGTTAACAGGGAGAAAACCTAGCAGGGCTCATGCTATTCCCCATACATGAAGCTGTCCGTTTTCTGTTTCCCATCGTCTATTTTGTACCTGTTGTGAAAGTCTTGTAATAAAATTGGACTACTTCACTAACTTCACAGCACAACAAGAATTTTGCTTCTGCAGATGAAGAAGAAAGGCATATGGTAAGATTAAATGACTTTAGTAGAGTTGCACAATAAAATCAAAGTGTAGCTGGACTGGTAGACAGAGATTCTGGGTTCCAGCTCAGTGACTTACTTAAAGACACGTGTTCCTAAATGTAATTTTTTTTTAAAGGAATTGAAGCATTTCACTCATTTTTAATAATTTAAAACTTAAATGTAATTTGAAAGTTTCCTGAAATGCAGTTTAAAAAAAAAAATGAGCCTTTTCTTTTTCATGAGTCCAGCGAACTTCTTTACTCATCAAATTCTGAATTAAACATGATTTCTTCTCTTTTCAACTGTTTCCATTTTGAGCAAACTCGAAATTAAGCTTTGTTTTCTGCAAGTTGAGCAAAAGCATCCAGTCAAACAACACCTCCCAATGCAAAAAATATCTAATACTGAAATGTGAGCTGTAATCCAATCTTCACTAGCCACATACAAAGCATGAGCTGTATAAACTTTTATGTACACATCTAGACACCACACATAGTCTCTGAATTTCTCATGCAAAGCTATGACTTTTTATTCCGTGTTCAAAATGAAAACAATCCCTCATCGGCAACCATCAGTTGAATAAAAGCGTTAATCTAAGAGGTCTGGGTATCAAAGCTAAAAAAACCTTCCTGGCTTTAGTCCCAGTGCTATACTAATATGTCTGCAAGGAGGTGGGGAAAGCTAAGGGCTTTGGTTCGGGTAGGGGTTTTTTTCTTTTCCTTTTGGGGATAGGAAGACCATTTGTAGCATATGTCCTACATCTGGCAGTAGCACGCTGATAAACATGTGTAGCAGCAGGAACCCAATTATCCCTGTTGCCCTTTTTAGAATTACTGTGAGTCGTGTTCTTCTAGGCACCGGAAATAACACATGAAGGCAAAAGGCGCTGTTCTAAAGTTTCCACAGCTCCTGGCACAAATCCACGTATTACATGCAATAACACTCTCCCGAAGAATCTTTTGCTACTTAAAGTGTGGTAGGGCCTGCATCACGCTTCAGCTGTATGCCGTACAAACCCTGCATCTAACGGTCAGTGCAGAGAAAAACCACTAACGTGTAAAGAAAGTAATGACCACTATTTCAAATCAAACTTTTAATCAACCGCAAGATCACTATTTATTCTGAAAAGGGATCTTTCTCATTTTTTTCTCATTTTAGCTGCTTTTCATTTTTAGATCCAAGATCCCTCCTTCCCTCCAATCCCCGATCTTGGGCTGTTTCTAGACCACCGAGACCACATTGCCGTGTGTTGCAGACGAGCCACATCAGCATGCTCAGAAATTCAGAGCAGGGGATAGGAAGCACTGGGGCCTTTGTCTTTCCTACTCTTGTCTCCATATTTGTAGGACAGTACAGACAATAGCCTGTGACTATTACAGGGACTCTGCTTCTGTGTTAGATAATTTGAAAAAATGACATCTCAAATACAGAGAAATACAAAATTGTAATATTTTGATTAAATTGTATTCCTGAATGAATTGTACTTCTGCACATTTTCATCTAAATGATTTTTGAAGTCTCCTCCCATTCCAAATTATTAATTTCCAGATTTATTGAGATTAATTTCCAGATATATTGGCAGACTCATATATATTTATATAACTAAACATAATTCAAAATAATAAAACTCCATATTCCAGACAGTTACTGTATAATTAGCAACTGGCTTTTCAGTTTAACAAGCATTATTTTTATCTGTGACATTGCCCTCTGTTTTGGATTGAGCCATGATAACCCAGCACTGTGTTGCTATATAGAAAGGAAACATTCCCCTCAATGAGTTTCTCATTATGAAAACAGCTAGATGTTTTATGAAGTGTATGTCTATATTCACTATTTACCTTCCCGCTCAGATGACTGAATCGTGTGAGCAGCATAAAAACTTTCCTCATAGATAAACTAGTGTAAATCTAAGGTTATGACATTGACTTCATTGTCAGCATTTTAGCAGATTTTCTTCAGCGTAAAAAGAAAACAAGCAGGTGACTAGTTACAACAGCTTTTACTGACCGCTTCTATGCGAGAGTAGAAAAAACTGGGGAAGCTGAGAATAGTTTTGGGCTTTGGAGTAAAAATATATTAGTTGCCTTCATCCTTCTTTGCTCTGATCATCTTCCTACCTCTCTCAACCCCACTTTGGAAGTCCATTTATGTTCACCAGCTGGGACATTTGGAGCAAGGGAGGCGGTTTTCCACATAAGGCCAGGAGGGAACGATCCAGGCTGTTTAGGTATGTGCTTTGAAAAGATAACGTATCTCAGTACTTGCCCTGGCTAGCCTAAAGGAATGATTCTTAAATGATATATACATATATATTTTGCTATCACTGCTCAGAAAGTCCCAACTGCAACCACAATTGAAAATCATTATTCCCGGACATAGGAAGACTTGCATGTACTGGTTTTCGTGGAAGACTTGCACGTACTGGTTTTCGTACCAGAGTTCCATACCTGAGTCATTTCCAAGTTTGAAATGAGATGAAAACAAGTTTTAGTTGAGTAAATCAGCATCACTGAATTAACAGAGGAATAACTGCAATGCCACGGGCAGCTAGTACGAGGCTTTATAACGTTCTTCATGAAGGAAGGTACGTATTATTACATTAATTTTAAAGGCAGTGAACCCAAGGGTAGATACCTAAATAACCCATCCAAAGATGTTGCCAAGAGCTGCCACTGGAGCTGGGAAGGAGGATGTGAAACCGCTCTCTCCCAGCCCCGTGCTCGTTGCCTGCCGTACAGCTGCAGGCTTCCAGTGTTTGAGCCAGCAGTCTAAAAACATACGGATGGTGGAAACGTTCATCCGCCGGAGCTTAAACTGACCACTGGTCTCTGGGGGAATATGACGAAACCTACAAGTCAGTGGAAATGTAACACGCTACTTTTTCTCCCGTACCTCCCAATCTGTACAGTCCCCGTGCCTGGCAAAATCTGCCGCTGGGCACCCTCCCCACTTGTCTGGCAGGATGTGGCAAAAATCCCACATTTCATAATGATGTTCATTCCTGTCAGCTAGCTGGGACGTAGCCCAGATCTTAGGATTTTTTCCCAAAAAGTCTTAATGAATGGTTCTGTCCTGCTGCCACTGTCCACAACGGTGGTAGTACTTCCAGGGGGGCCATATATATAGATAGCCACTCCTCCTTGAAATGTCATCACAGTTCTTATCTCCTTTTTGAGTCCTCTTTGTTCCTTTATGTAACAGTTTAACTGGATGCAAAGAACTTGCCAAAGGAGACAGAAATGTCTTAATTCCTTTAAATGCACTGTACTTACATATTCTGTATGTTCACAAAAGTTTAGACTACCATCACGAAGCATGAAAGCACCAGTGAAATACAGCAACTATACTGGATGGGTGCCATTAGGGAAAGAAATAATGTTTAAATGAAATTAGACAGAGATCTCAGGTACACAGAACATAAATATTTAATCTGGAATTTCACCAAGACGCTAGGGCTAACACCTTTAACTTGGCACATGCAAGGTTTTTAAAAGACCACAAATTTTATGAGGACCTCAGATTTCACCTCCCCTTTAAAGGATTGGTTCCCTAGTGGAAAAATACAGCGAGAGGCTGATTCTTTATTAGTTCAGGTGGGAATTTGGCCTTTGGATTTTATTTCATTAACTTAACAGAATCACAACACTCATGCATAGAAGTTGGTGGTAAACAAAATTTGTTCCTGAAGGTTTTACTGGGAATTCATTGCAAGAACCAGTTAAGCCGAACATGTCTTACCTATGAAGTGAATTCAAAAAGAAATGACACAAATCTCACAGAGGTTTATTAATTTTTGTAGGAAAATTAAAAATAATCTTCTGCTTTTTTAAACTCACCTCCATAACTTTAAAAAAAAAAAACAAACACAAAAAACTTCAAAGGGAAGAGAGTGAATAGTTTGAATACAGTAAGTATCCTCTATAAAAATTTTGTTTACTAATTAGTATTTATTTATAGTAAATGTTTTTGGAGAGAAAGATGCTGTCTCTTCTATTTTTTAGTGGGGATACTGCAATTAGCAGAAGTCAGAATAAATTCAGTAGGTGACAAAAATGATCTCAGATACAGAGATCCTTAACACTGTGGTACCTTATCAATTTAAGGACAGTGGGGTTTAGACAGATAATTTGCAAATCTTGGCTAACCGACTTCAGTGCTGCTGCAAAGACGACTAAGAGAGAGACATTGTTTTGAAACCAGTAGTGCAGCCTCTGTCAAAGAAATCTTTGCAGGCACTAATACAAGAATTTTGTATACGCTCAGTATCTCATTTGTATAGTGAAATGAAGCAAGAAGTAAAATGCACACAATTAATTTTATAGTCTATGGTCTGCAAGTGGTTTTAGGAGGAAGTTCACACTTTTCTCATTAAAGCTGGTTGGGAATATATCTTCCAATTAATGTGATTTTTTTTTTAAGTATTGTGAGAAGTTGAACATTGGAAAAAATGAGCTTGAAGGGTTTCAACAAACAGCAATGGCAAGATTTTCAACATGCCACATGTGCATGTGTGAACATCTATGCTTGACAATTAACTAATAAATCAGCATCCTCCTGTGTTTATGGCACTGATTAAAACTTGGAGCCAAGTTTTTCCCAGCAACATAAGATGAAGCCATTTTTCTAGGGGGGGCATCCAGATGGTGATTAACAAACTATAAAGAATATGATGTCATTTGGAAAATTCAACCGCATCCCAGCTAATGCAACTGTTCTGGTATGGAACGATAACTGCAAGCACAAGTTCTAGTTCAACTTAACACGTAATTTTACTATATGATTATGCAACTGAGATGACACAGGAAGTAATGACCTGAATCTCATTTACATATATTCCTGTTTTCCCCAGCAGCAGTTGTTGTGTACCATGACGTCAGACCAGCGTAACAGATTGAGATCCTGACCAAGCCCAATGCCGGGTTCAGGAGGAGGAGGAGAAGTTGCCCATGGCTGCACCAGACTTGCACAGTACCAAAAAGAGGCCAGAGATTTGCTTTGCTTACTTCTATTTCCTCTCTTCTTATCTTACATATCGCCAAACATCTTCTGATCTACTTCATTTTTCTTTACACCTGAACTCAGGACATGGTTTTTGGAAGTTGTAAAACGTGATCACCGGAGTTACTGGGCTAAAGTAACAATGAAGAACTCGGCAATATACAGCACGGGCATTTCAACACAATGTTTCTTTGTTCAATAATAATATGAATAATTAAATATTTCATTGCCTCTCAATATATTGAATAAACACATTATTGAGAAGAGGCGTACAAGACTAGCCAGAAAAGGGAGAACAGATAGATGATATATTTCTAATAGCTCAGCAAAATTGTAAGAACATTCTGTTGACTTCTTTTTTTCTCTCAGAGTGGTGACTAGAGTCTGGTGAACATGAAAATATACTAGATATTATTTGAGAATGCTAAGGTTAAAACAAGCCACAGCAGCAAACAAATTCAAATAGCCCAATTTGAAAAGTGTTGCCTATTTAATGGTTACATCTACATTGTCATTAGAGTATAATGACTAGCTTCCCTGGCATAGAAATCTGACTAAATTAGCCACAGCGAGTGAAATTCAGTGACAAAAGTCACTAACTTAAAAGGGACAAGAATTGTATTCTGTATGTGCAAAACAGGTGGCAAACCTCGTTCAGCGTCTCTCTCTAATCCTCCTTAAAACACGATACTCAGTAAGCAGATATTTTTCTTATTTCAGTGTAGCATACCTGATTCTTAAAATGAGACTTTAGCTCTTGGGAAAGTTGATGGTATATAATTTCCTCTCATTTAGACAGATTGCTTGGAGAAGCATGCTAGCAATAAAGATAAGCTTTATTTATCATAATTGCAGTGACTTGTTCTTTTAATTAATTTTCCAATTCACACTAATGTTTATATATTAAACAATTTACATTACTGCTTAGTGGAAGTAATATTGATATCACCCTTATTTAAAAAAAAAAATCTCCATTTATGGTATAAACATACACAATTGTGTAATACAATTTAGGAAATCTGCTTTGTGCACCATAGTAGAAATTAGCTCATCAAATGTGTTGTATTTGGTAGAGACTAAAGGCTATTAGAAGCATCATGTCCCTTTCTCATCAACTTATCAAATTGCTGCCTGACTGGCATTTCCTGATTACACACTATCTTCTTTATACGTTTTCTTACACTTCAGTACCCGTCTCTGTCAGAAAATGACGGCCTCTTTAAATTAACATCCATCCATCTTTAAATTACTTCCATTCATAACTCCTTTGAGCCAGAGCCAAATTAAATTCCAAGCAGCCTAGAAAGGGAAGAGCTTATAAAGAAAGTGAGGATTAATGTTGTTTAAATGCACGTTTTCTTAATATCTCAAAGTTCCCTTGCCAATCTTGCTTAGATGTTTACTGTTGTTCTGCCAAGTTGCTGACAATTGTGACTTTTAAATTGATTTCATTGTTATAACAGTCAGATGAATGAAAATTAAATTTAGTTACTATATAATCAGCACCGCTAACAGAAATAATGGTGTCTCCTTTCCCTCAGTATATACTTTGTACCACGCCTCGATTTATGATATTTTCAGGCAGGATGGGAATCTAATTCAGTCCGTTCAGAAAGCAACGCAGTGTTTAGGCACTGGATGACAGGATGGGGTCTGAAATGTCTGTAAAAACTCAGTCTTTACGGAGCACTGGGTTCAATGCCTTGCTCAGGGAGGGGAAGCATCAGGGAAACCACCTTGGAAGTGCTGGGGCGCAGCCGCGGGGCTTGCGGGGAGAGCTGGTTGCACGGCAGCTGCCCTGGCACCGCTGCCTAAGGCGAGGCCGTGGACAGGGCAGGAGCTTTCCCTTCGCTGGACACCCCAGCCTCTTTTTTTTGTCTGTTTTTTTGGTGGGTTTTCGGGTGAGTTGGCTGTCTCTTCTCCCTGCGAAACGCAAGCTGACAATGCACTGCTGATTACCCTAATAACACCCAGAAATAAATGGAGTACAAACTTGTGAGTGACTCGTGGTTCATATGTGTCTCTTGCTCTCTCCGTGGAGTGAATGCAAACGTGTAAAGTTTATTTTTATAAATATTTTTCTACTGTTTACAGGTATGTTCCAAGTAACATCCTTCTGACTCTCCTAAATTTACTAACCATGCCAAAATTCACTTTGATATTTATCATCTCCTCTGGTTTTAATACTTTATCTTCTCTCAATTTCTGAGTGACAGGAGTCTCCACAATATGTCCTGCCCTGAAAAACTATTTAAATAGCTTTAAGTAGACTTCACAGCTATTGTGTTGCTGCCCAGCCTCTCCTACTCCTTGCTCTTGGAAGGTGCATTGATATTTCCTGTTCCACCTTCCTACTAACTTATATTGCTCCTTCTGAATTTTTTTTTTTGAAAAGGGTGAAATCCAGTTCCTACAAAAATTGACGTCAAGTTCAGTGAGGATAAAATTTCATTAAAAGATGGTTTTTAGCATTAGAATCTGAGTTGTGTTAAGGACACCTGTCTGTAATAAACCCAACTGAACAGGGGTGGATCTTGATACCTTTCCAGTCCTGTCCCTAAGTATTTTACTTGACTCACAGAATATATATAGAGTTATATATTTGTATTTAAGGTGTGCCATACTTTTAACCCCTTCCGAAACAGAATAGGACAACCTTATAAACCGTGTTCAATAGTGTTTTGCCTAGAAATGAAAAACAATGTGGAAGGAACGTGACTGAATATAGACAGGCAAGACATTTATGTAACCAGAAATAATATCCACTGTATTTTTTACACCATTGTGTTTGACTAACTATGTTTCTATATTAGTGTAGGAGAGGAGCACGCTCTTTGGAGAAAGACAGGCATTGACAGAACAGGTTTCTCAGGGAATTTGCACTGCACCGTCCCCTTTGTAAGGATCCAGTCATTTCAGATTCAGACATTCCTCAGGAAATGGTGCCTCAGACCTAGAAGTAAGACAGCTCTTCCCTCCAGGTCTGCCCTCTCCAACCAACTGCACTGCACAGTTTGGTCTCTGTTTCCTCTGAGAAACTGCATTGTGCTCTTAATTGCACACCCAAAATCAAATGACTTTCACTGTCTCCTTAATTTCTTCTCCTGTGCATAACAGAGTATTCCAGGAATGGATATTATTTGCTTTCTGCTGGCAAATTAGCAAACAAGAAACATTGCTCCAAAGAGGCTTTTCATGTTCTTTAAAGAGAATAACATTCTTCAGCTTCAAATTTTCTCTATTTCAGCAGAATATCAGGGGTCACAAAAACAATCACTCAAAAATGCAGAATGCTAATTTTATCACAAGACATGTCAAATAGCTAGCAACAACAAGCCGCTGTTTTCCTGTATCATACCTCAAAGGTGGAAAGAATAAGTAGTCCTTCTCTTAGAAGTAAGGGCAAATTTCATATTGTGAAAAATGTATTTTCATTTCCACCACAAATGAAAACTTTGATATTTTTCATTTTTGTCTGTCACTTAGAGCACTTTAAAAAACGTGATAACAATCACATGCTGCTTGTAGAGTACAGAAAACATTGGGCGTATTTCCAATAGGTGAAAATAACATGTTTTATTCAATCACTTTGAGGCCCTTGGGGTGGCATGCACAAAAAATAGTGTTCTGTGTTAGCACTTGAGTGAGAGGAAGAACAAAGTGTAATGGAGTATTAGATCAAACATTGTTTAACTAATTTTGCATCAGTATGCCTCTTGTTTAAAAAGCAATAATACCAGCATCTCACGCTATTCAGAATTTAAAGAAAGAGTATATATTTGATTGCAGCGTGCCAGCTTCATAATCATTGATACCTTTTATTTAAACAGCGCTCGCTCACTTCTGAAACACCTTAGGCTGTCAAAATCTTATGCTTTAAAATGCAATCAAAGCTCATGCATTTCAGGAGGCAGGACAGAAGAATAACCAGACCCAGTTCCTTTGTTCCTAACCAGCCTTGGTTGATAATCAATTTTTGTCATCCTCCGAATCTGTAATTATGGTGTCGCTTTCAGACTGCAATAGAATACCAGGTTTACACAGCAGAGGGAGAGATAAACAAGTACTCAGTGCAATTTGAAAGGTTTTGACCTTTAAAAGCTGTTAATCTACACGTGAATTATAATTAATCAATTAAAAGAGATTCAGTCTAGTACCAACATAATTAGATACAATTTGACTGCTGAGTAAGCCATGATAACCCCATACAAATGAAGACAGAGTCCACTGCTTTCTTACATTTTCAAATACCCCAGCTCTGCAGTTTTAGTAAAAATATATGCGTTTCCCAAGTGGGATTTTTATGGCTTTGGATAGCAGAAGGGTTGGATGGCTAAACTGTGTTCCAAGTTCAATTCTATGGAATAGTGTTTGGAAAACTCTTCTTGCTTTATCCTACATACTGCCTTTAAATATTCTTCCTGAGAAAGAAGGGAAGGAGGAAAATGTGATCCAAGGCACTGCGGTTAATGAAAAAAAGCGATTGCTGATGACTGTTTTCTGGAGTCTTTGGGGCCAAATTCAGGGATAAAACAGTAAACAAAACCCACATAATGTGTGTTGTATTTAACCACCATAGCTAATAGCCCTCAACCTAAACCCAACGGGAATATACAGTGATTAGAGACACCTGCAGGTTAATAATTGGAGGCATCTAAGCACAGAGGCAATTAATATAGGAAAACTCTCCTGAGGTTGGAAAGGCAGCACTGTTTAAATAAATAAATAAATGCATATGTATGCATACATAAAAGGGAATACTTCCATTCCTCTGAATAGCCCAGCTTTCTAGAGGGACCAACGAAGTCACCACTGAGGCATCCTTCAATGTCAATAGGAGTCTTGTCCCAGAAAAATGGCTGGAATAAAGATTTTGATCTGTTTTCAAAACTTTAGTCGCCTGAAAAACTAAAGCGTGTGATTTCAATACATATTTGGGGATGGTTTGAAATTTGGTTTAGGAATGTACTATTATGGACCCCTGATTTTGAAGCTTCACTGTAGAAACTTCACATTAATTTCAGAGGAATTTTCATGCCTTGTTACATAGCATCACAAATATAGCCAAAATTCAGACATGAGAGATACTACTGAGGAACAGTTTTACAAGCCTGAATCCACAGAAATATGAACGATCTGAGATGTCTGACTTACTGGAAGGCTTAAACACTGCTTGAGCTTAACCATATAGAAGAACAGGAAGGAGCTTCAGGGGTTCTATTTGGTGGCCACTGTAACATTATGCTGTCCTGCCATATTCTCAAATCTCTAATTCCTTTTCTAGCAGCTTGAACACACAACACTCACTAAAAAAAACAAAAAAAAAAAAAAAAAGAGATGATATTTGAATCTTTAAAAGAAGCCTGAACTCTGGTTTTAATATATAAAGTTAACATAGTTACAGTTGGCATTTTAAGAAATTACATGTAAGCCAGAAGAGACAATTTTTTTGCTAGATATTTTCAATCGTTCAGGTAAAATTCCTCCCCCAACTATGTATGATGCAACTAATGTTTCACTATTCATTTTCTCTTCAAAGCCTGCTGTTAAAGTAGATGTTTCAAGGGTAAGTAGCAAAGGCTAATGTATTCCTCAGCAAAATGGAAAAATGATAAAGTGAAAAAATACATTAAAGGACATTAAAGGATAACTCTGACCATGTGACCTGGTCATAAAAAACATTTCCAGAGAAAGAAATCAAAAACATTATAGAAATAGAAGGGCATGAATTATTTATAGGCATAGAGGTCCCCGGGAAACGTACAAAATTTGCCCTTAAATGATTCAGTTTAAGAACTATTCCTGTTGCTTTTCCTTGACTTCTAACAAATAAATAACTTGCTTCAATCTTCCTACATATTCACATCCCTCAGCTGATTTTGACCTGAAGACAGGCATCCAAGTTGTCTAATACTTCTCCAATTTGCTGGTCAGAAGAAGACTTTGTACAGTGCATACATATTTGGGGGCTTAAGAGAGTCTGAATTCATGAGTGAATCATATTAGGTTTAAAAAAAAAAAGGAGAAAAAGAAGCCTCACAACTAATCTCAAACAAAACAAAACACAACGTAACCACTGATTCCTCCTACCAACCTGGGGCACTTTTTCCCCCCTCGTGTTAGTGGAAGGGGTTGAGGAGACCTCCTTCCCGTCTTCCCCTTTCCACATGCACCCTTAGGGCACCGAGGCTACAACCTCAGGCGCGCCAGCCACCCTGCCCACATGCTGGCCAATACTTGAGCTCCAAAATAAGTCAGAATAAAGGCACAGAGCAGATGCCTGTGCAAAGAATACACTTTTCCAGGGCAGTAAGAAGCCCTGCCAGGTATGTTTCCCTGAACTGCCAGGCCATATACAGCCTTAGACATCTTGCTTGCTTCTTACAAAATACGCCATAGCAATCTACATTGTCCCCACTCAACGTATATTTTCTTAACTAAGATTAAAACAAATCTAATTAGAAACATATTCTAAAATACTGGAAAGAAGGGAGGAGACTTGCTTCCAGCTTTCAATTTAATCCTGTTAGCTGACAGTAAACGTATCCCAGCCTTCTTGCACTGAATTTCCAGAACACTTTAGCTAACACTTTGTAGCATGATGACATGTTCAAATGCAATCAGGACGTGGCAGAAAGGTCTCTCTGAGAAGGACAAGTCATTTTTTTCACATAACTTCCTCATTTTTGTTCTTTACATTGTCAGGTTAAGTGGGCCACACTGAATTTCACGGAGAAGATAAGCTATTATTACATTGTGTTCCAAAATCTTCAGAGAAATACCAGAGATAATTGCCTTTAATGTTAATTTAATAAGCCACATTCTTGCGTGCAATGTATCTGCATTGTGTATTCCAGAGTGGAATTACTAATTCTAGGAGTAATTTTGTGTTTACAGAAAGCCAAAATATAAGCAGCATAATTTATATATAAATGTTCCCAAGTGTAAGCATTTTCCACTTAAAACTCAGCTATAAACAAAGAGAAAAAGGACGTATGAATTCACCCAGAGACATGGGAGATGTGTAAAAGAAATGGCGGTTAAGGTCTGTCTGTATTCTTCCCTAAACTTCCTCTTGACAAAATAATTTTTCTCCACCAATTTCTTCACAGTGCTTATTAGTAAACTGTAATCCTTATTTACAGCGATGTACAATCTCAATCAAGGTAGAATCAAAAGAGCTTCAAGACCTCCTAATAGGTGTTTAGCAGAGAGAGAAGCAATGGTTTTGTAAAAAAAAAAGATGCAATTTGTTACCTAGTCTACAAGCTTTTAGGGTTTATACAGGTAAATGTAATCCTCGCCGAAACGTAGACGTTACTGAGAAAGTAAAACACTACAGATACATACCTACCTAATAAAACTGTATGAATAATATGACACAGAAGGTAGGAATAATGATCTCTTGAACCCAAAAATCTGACTTGTATTAGGGTCATGAGGTTGGGGCAAGTTAACCAAGGCCAGTGGCCTGCATAAGTGCTTTCAGATGCCCTCCCGCCTTGCTGAAGGAATTGAAGGATAGGAAACGATGTGGTGACATTCGTGGGGGTGGGATTTTTTTCTCCTACCTTTCTCAGGGATGATGGATGATTACAGTCCGTAGCAGAGATTTTTCCAGTCTCAGCTGAGCTCCGCCATTTGACTTTGTTTAAAAACACAAAGGGGCTACGTGGTACAAATCGCTCCGTACAGTGGTGGAACTGTGAAGTTTTCCAGTAAATGCTTTTATACGTCTATTTTCCCGAAAAACTTTAGTACCCAAGTTCTTTATTTCCAAGCCTCTTATAATCCTAACCTGATGAGAAGTTGAGTTATGGGTGACAAGTGGAGACTAACTGGTTTGTCCAGGACCACATGCACGGAGCAAGATTTGAATGGGGTATTAGTCCTCAGCCCAAGGTAGCACTGTAATGCTAGGACTTCCCTTTAATTTTGGGATAAATGTAACACAGAAGCATTAAAAATGTAAGAGGCATCTGGATGCTTTCTCAAAGAAAATCTCTACGTTGTTGCTCCTCTAAGTGATTTGATTGCAAATTGCTGACACTCCTCAAGATAGCTCTCATTTATTTGTTTTCATGTTACCAATGGGATATTGTTTCATATACTCTATAGTTTAAGAATTACATGAATGCTGGTGGGGTATTTTATGGGACCCGAGAGATTTAAAGAAGACTCTGCTTTTTCAAGAATTCTCTCTGTCATCGCCACCAGTATTAATTGCATTATACGTACATCTCCGAGATCGCTTTCCTCAGGACCTCTCAGTCTGAAGCGTAAAGACCTCAATGAAAAGAATGGGAAAAGTGCAGAGCCTCTGCCCTGTGAGTGTCAATAAAAACCTAGGAGGAAGCTACCTCTCCCTTACAAGCCTCCCGCCAGCGCAATCAGTAAAATAGGACATAAGCGCACTAGGTCAGCTTTTAGACAAAAGGCAACATAGCAGTCCACAAACAGGGAGAAACTATATTTTGAAAGCTACGCACGACTAGCCAAAACTTAATTAAACAGCAGGTATTAAGCAAAGACTGTCTCTGCCTAACAGTAGTTCACGTGCCATTTTACTGTGGCTCTACCTTAAGTATTTTTCACTGACGTACTATACACATTAACAGAGGAAACATTAAACCAAATCTCTCTTGCTCTGTACAAAGGATATACAGACACCTGCCTTAGTGTTTTAACGCGGCTCTGCTTTGCTGTCCTACATCAAGTCCACCTTCAACAAACAAATAAAAATAATAAATTTGGAAAGTGATCTTAACGTTATTGGACATTTAACAATATAATATTAATCATTGCAACCTATTTTTGCCAAGAATCAGCAATCTGTAAAGAGATTATAAACCAGACATCTTAAACTTGAAAGAATAGAGTACTTATTGCTAATAACAGTATCTGGGGTTAGAGCTTTAAAAATTAAAATTTATAGAGCCCTAGAAACTGATGTTGGCAAGAAAAATGACTTCAGAGTATGCATATCTGTTTGGATAACTTATATATTTTTCAATAAGGCAGTATCATAGGTCTCTAGAGAATGCATCCAAATTATAAAGTAGACTTTATCACACATTTTGCCTTCCAACTTTGAAAACTACAGGAAGGTTTAGTAAAGTAAAAATATTTAACTATTTCTTGACACCCAACTGCATCCTTTTGGTTCAAACCTGAACATTTTGTGTCTTGGAGCAAGTCTTTAAGAAAAATGAAATGTTTATAAAGTGTTTTTCATTGTCCTGGGAGACACAAACTTAGTGTCAGCAGAGGCTTAACATTTATTAAGTGATCCATCACCAGTGGACATTAATTAGCCTTTGTAATGCTTAATGTGGACCGTAAGATATCTTTGTCTAATACTACACTCCTTTGAGCATTTTCTGGATGTTTGGGATGCTTCCACGGCTTATCAGGCCTATACTACTGAAGGATGGCAATGGCATGATAATATTAATATACTATGGCATGATCATGTACAGTGCACATTGGCACTTCTCACTTTAAGATTAAAGGGAACACGCTACTGAAGCTGCAAAGATCCCAAACTCACTTATCTATTGTAATTACTGTAAGGTATGGAGATGATACCCTTTGGTAAATGGTCAAATAAGGAAAGAAAATAGAGAAAATTAGGAAAGACAAAGTTAATTTTTTTTTAATAAATCTAATATTTTCCGTAAATTTTTGTGATTCAGAATTTTGAATGTCATTACATTCTTGTAGCCAACAAGGGTATGTATGCTGAATGCTGGAAGTAAAACCAGATTGCGGCCATAAAAGAATGGGTAGATTTATGACATGAGGTTACTCTAGCGAATTATTTACATGGGGTTCTTGAAGCAGAAAGGTTGGTCATCTATACACTCATGAAACAGCCTGGGCACTAATTTTGTAAGTAACCTGTTAATCTGCATCTGTAATCGGCTGAAAAAATTAGAAAGCTTTTTTTGCTTTGTGGGATGCTGATAGGGTTGCACTGCTTATGATAAAAATATAAAAATATTGCTGCTCAGATTGATTCTCAAGATTGAAACTCAGTTATTAAGCAATTAACTTTAAAACATGTAACATATGGCTGGGTTGTGGACTTATCTTTTCATCATGCTTATCCTCATTTATATACAGTTCCAGGTTGTGATAATATTCAGTTAGCTCTTCTTAGATTTAAAATTCAGAACATTTTTAAAAAGATTTTTTTAACTCATTGTCATCATTTTGAAAGCCAATGCATATATCTTAAATGCAACAAAACTGCATATTGCAACATTGGAATTTACCTTTCATGTACCCATCATGCCTCACCAAGAAGCTGAATTTCATGTCCAGCTTTGTAATAAGAACAAATATCTTGTGTGTATCCATTCTTCATTAATAAATATGCCCATGCTGAGGTTTCTACAATCATTATACCTGGTTTCACTTTTGTTGCACTAATCTCTTAACATGAAATGTTTCAAAACTCTCTTCTCTCTGTTTCCAAACTCCAAGCTATTGTCAAATTATGTTCTCTATATATGGAACATCTGTAAAATCAACTTGTATTTTCTTTTTGTGCAGATTATTTGTCAAATGAAAAGAAAA
Source organism: Phoenicopterus ruber ruber (assembly GCA_009819775.1). Taxonomy (NCBI): domain Eukaryota; kingdom Metazoa; phylum Chordata; class Aves; order Phoenicopteriformes; family Phoenicopteridae; genus Phoenicopterus; species Phoenicopterus ruber. Next base: position 109,068,806 of record CM020215.1, read on the forward strand.
TATTGTTGAGGGATTTTTTTTTTTAATGTTATATGTATCAGTCCTAGGAGTCGCTCCATGTTTCAGAGGGCTGTTTAGCACTCCTGTCAAAATATACATATACCTCTTAGACTTTATCGCTAATCGGTTGTGTGGAAAACATGCAGTTGAGCTCTACTTTCACATGTTATGAGGGAAAATGAGTGTCATATCTTATGTCACTACTTACAGATATTTTCACTGGAAGAGATTATCACCACTGGGATAACAAAAGCAATTCCAAGTAATATACCTGACTAAACCCAATTAAGTAAACCAAGTTAAGAACCAAATGTCTATTGAAAACTGTGTATGATCAATCCATATATATAATTACAACAACAATATAATCCTCATATACTGAATGGAATTCAATAAAATCAAAACTAAATGCATTTTGTGAGATAATACTAAGATCAAATTGATCTTAGTAAATACGTGAATCTTTTATCATGATTTGTTCTATAAATTATGCATTGCAATGCCTTAAAAAAAGTCTCTGTCACTGGCTCATACTGCATAGTGTCTCCTCCTCTTTCAGATTTTCAGTGCTGGAAATATTTGCTGTTAGCTGCAACTTTGACTACACCATTTCTCTTTTCTAATCCTGTCTGCCGCTACCACTATTTCCCAGGTCCATGTGGCATGTCCAGACCTCCGGACCCCCACATCTCTATTGCTGTTTTCTAGATTTGTTTGCTATTCTCATCTGCATTGACCTAACAATCCAAAATTTTAGTCTCTTAAACGTACCTAATGGAAACTTCTATGAGACTAACGGGGTGATAGCCTTGAAAAGAGGAGAGGATAAGTAGCAAGCGTAAAGTTGAATACATAAAGAAGCCCATATAGACACACACACTGTATCTCCAGAACACAAGAACCCTTTGCCCAGAAGATCAAAATAAAGTAGTCAAAGAAAGCACTATAAAGACCTAAAAGCTGCTGACTTGTCACTGACTTGGCTGATTTGTTATGGAAAACAGCTGAAGCTGAAAAGAGAATTTTTTCAGGTAATCAAATGCATAATGATGCAAAAGTGTGTAAAGTTTGATAAAATAATGTATCACATTAGTTTGTGGAACATCCCAGCTGTTAGAGTTAGACCCTAACTCTAACTACAATACAAGATTTCTGGATATGAGGTAATTATTATTAGTGAAGGTCAGAAAGTTTGAATGAGATGTTGGGATCTAAGACTGGGAGTAGTCGCAGCAGACCTGCACAGCCTTAGTGGTTGCTGGCTGAGTCCCATAGTGACGGTGACAGTACTTGCTTAAATTGCTGCACAACTGCAGGGCTGGACAGTTAAATAATTTCACAATTTGTTTGTAACTTGTGGTATAAAATATATTTGCTAATTCTCTGGTCCAAATTTTTTGCAAGTCCCTAGACTTAGCCCATTAGAGACAGTCTAATTGAGAGACTATGAACAAAAGCTCCCAGAAACTACCAAAGACCCTTGTCTTGGTTTCGGCTGGGATAGAGTTATTCTTCTTTGTAGCTGGCATAGTGCTGTGTTTTGGATTTAGGATGAGAATAATGTTGACAACACACTGATGTTTTCAGCTGTTGCTAAGTCATGCTTATACCAAGTCAAGGACTTTCCAGCTTCCCGTGCTCTGCCAGCAGGGAGGTGCACAAGGAGCTGGGAGGGGGCACAGCCAGGGCAGCTGACCCAGACTGGCCAAGGGGATATTCCATACCATATGACGTCATGCTCAGTATATAAAATTGGTGGACGCTAGTCAGGGGGGGTCGCTGCTCAGGGCATCAACCTGGGCTGGGCTGACGGGCTGGGCATCGACCAGCAGATGGTGAGCAACTGCATTGTGCTTCACTTGTTTTGTATATTCTTTTATCATTATCATTATTCTCTCTTCCTTTTCTATCCTATTAAACTGTCTTTATCTCAACCCACGAGGTTTTTTTTTTTATTATCTCCCCCATCCCACTGGGGGGGGCGGGGAGGGGGCGCAGAGTGTGAGTGAGCGGCTGTGTGGTGCTTGGTTGCTGGCTGGGGTTAAACCACAACAACCCTACTGACCTTACCGATCTTTAATTGGACTATGAGAGTACATCTGCTTTCATTTAACATGAGACTGAAGAGTGATAAAGAGAGAGATATTACCTTTCACACTTGTTTTCTTGAAATACAATATTATATTTTTTCCTTTTTTTCCCTTTTTTTTTTTTTTTTGGTGTGTGTGTGTGGTTCTTTTAACCTTTAAAGCTTTTTGTATGTGGTTACTTTAGTAAAGGCAGGCTGCCATAACACATATGCAGCTGATGAAACTATTGGAAAACAGAGGGCAAGAAAGTTGTCCTGGATATCATCAGAAAAAAATCAACATTATTTTTATTTCAGTGTTCATATTTTAGGTCGGGTAGGGGGGAGAAGCAAATTAGTTAGTCTATGCCAAGAAAAAACGTCAGTAGTATTTTAGGTTAAGCCAGGCAGTCTGCAAAGAACGAATACTGAAGCTCAACTCATTACCTCCCAGACTTTTAACACCTCAAAGGAAGTCGCTACGAGCATCTAGGAAAAAAAAAGCCAGTCTGAAGCTCAAATGAGAGCATCCATGAACTATTTAACCTGAACATTGGGCTTAGAGCTTTAACATCTGCTTACATACCTTATGGAGGCATTTTATTATATATAAATATCCAGCAAGTACATAATACAGTGTTCAAATATGTAAATGGATATGTACTGGCTCAAGAGGAATAGAGCTGAGCATACATGAAGCTAGAAAAACACAGGGGCAGATTTTATCCAAATTCCATGCCAGGATTAGAGACTACCTTGTGTACACATTACATGGTACCATAGCTGCCCTTCAGGGAGAGTCAGCTAAGATGAAGTGTAAGATAGTGAAGCACAGAAATTTTCTTAAAATAAATAATTTTATTCAAATGTAATTTTTTATGATTGTTCAGCAGGAGTTTTTAATTCCTAGAGAATTCAGAGTGTTGGAGCGATGGATTAAAAGGAAGCAAAGGGAACAGAGTTCACAAAGAAGCAAGTTGTTAATGAGATGTTGCTCTAGCTACATAGTTGAGGTCATTTAAGTCATCCTCTCTTGTAAAACCAGTAGGAATGGCTGAGTGATTAACTCATTTGCTAAATGACTGAACTGGATCAGACTCTTGAGAAATTCATGGGATGAAGAGTAGTTGTTCAGATGTGCAGGTGCTACTACTCAGTTTCTGGAAATTATCCTCTTCTGGCAGCTATTTAATTCAATCTAATTACATATGCAAAATTCTGTTACTTTTCTTATACATGACTCATTTTCCAAAGTATACTGTGGTAAGGGTTATACTGCATGTGTGCCCCAAATACCTGTTGAATAGAAATAGGTTAAAATTATAATGGAAATGTAGCATACAGCTCAAAACAACTGTCTCAAAGATGCGCTTTTGCAAACACTCAAAGCAAAAACCCCAAAATGTCAGCAGTTATTTCAAATTGATTTGAATGAAAGCCTATTGATGCTTACAACATTGTATTAATATTTCCTTGACCTCTCTGACAAAAATCTATTGGATATTTATTTTCCTAAAACCTATTGGTCAGTTTTGGATATTACACAGCTTAAGCAGCTAAAAAGTAATGCATGATACGGTAATGTAAAAGGTCAGCTGAATGTACTCAAAGATGAAGAGCAGTAGACATAATTGTGCTGGAATTAGATATGTATTAGATTATCCAGGTCATCTTTCTGACAAAGCAGAGTTGTTTCCTGGAATTTAATTTCTCACGATTTGTTCAATTTTTTAAAAGACTCACGAAGGAAGGTATCTGAACATTCATTTTATCCTAGAATCTAAACCCAATATTGTTGGCTGAACTTTTCAGTAGATAGTCACAGTTTGAAATATTGTTATAGTTTGAAAATCACCATAGCTGCTTATCACTGAAAATTCACCTATTAATTTTAAAAATTTCTTAGGAGGTTGGAGCAAAATAGAGGACAGCCCATTTTCTCCATTATATTTTCTTACGTTCTTTTTTCAGGCATCTTAAGGCTTTTCATTCAGAAAAGTGATATTGGGTTAAAAAGGCCTCTTTTCTTTCAGATTCAGATTCAAATATGACCGTTCCTAGGGTTGCCACAGTTGTTAAAGCTCTCCCAAGTATGATTTCTAAAGATATGCATAGACACTAGAGGAAAGAGGATAATTACTACTACTTTCACTGCTATTGCAAAACAGGGTTCCCTGATAATATTCAGGTTGGGCGACTATTACTGGATTGAAAAATTGCAAATGGGTGTCTCAAATTAACAGCATCAGGAAGAGAGCACATCATGAATACATCTTCCACTCACTGAAGTCCATTTGTTCACTAGGAAAAATTTGTGCATAAAACCAGGATGTAATTAAAATCAAATCTGTTTGAACCTATATTTATATGAACCTTGTTAAACATCTACAGAGTGTAATAGTGAACTGTCTGTGACAAATTTATAACCGTGCTACTTTGGAAAAAATCATTCGCTATTAAATGGAAGAGAGCGCGGTGACTAATGGGGTTCGTACTAAATCTGCGCTGCTTGTTCTGGATGGTTGAAATCAAAAGAACACTTTTCACCACTTGGAGCCTGGATGTGCTTTGAAAACCCTAGACTTCCCTCTCTTTGATCCAATGAAATGAAGTGAAACATGTAGCCTCTAGGCAGTTTTTAGGTACTGAAAGATCAAATAGATGCTATTACAGTGCAATTTGCTTGGTGAAGCCTAACAGAATGGATCTGCTCAAAAGTTACCGTGCATTTTGCAGACCACATAGAAGAGAAAAAAGTAGCAAAACTGAGATTATAGTACATTTGTAGTGTAGATTCAAATGTTGTTACTGAAAAAATACATACTTTACTAGCGTTGGTAAGGTTCAAGATCTGAACGTTTGGCTAAGAAACTACTCTGGGGTTAGATCTAGCCTTGCGTTGTGCGTAACACTACCTTGGGTTTGACTCAAAATGTTCTGTTTGGTTGGTTTTGTTTGTTTTGTTTTAAAGGATCAGATCTGTTTAAATTGTTCATCAGAATAGAATTATATGTTCAATCTATACCTTATTTTGGTTAATAAACAAGTTCTGCCTTCTGTGTATGTATTCCTTATGAATTAAGTATTTTCATGACTTTGCTCTCTCTCCTCTAATTTCATTTTTGTCTCATCTCTAATTTCCTAGATTTTTGCTGCTCTAGATAGATAATCATTCAATAAGCTTTTAGGATTCACAAACATTTTCTTGAATGAAATGGCAGAGTTCCAAATAGCTACACAAGAGAAAAACCCTAGAAACTTAGTTATACAAATATTCCCTCATCATACTTTGTGTTTGCCATGCTCTGATTATTTTGTTACAGAAAAATGGAGTTAATATAAAACTAGTAATTATCCAATCAAGAGTGGCATCCCAACTTTTCATATAAGAATTTGATACAGGACAAAAGAGCTGCATTTGGAATTCACTGGAATTTGGCACTCTGTTCAAGCTTGAATTGGAAATTACAGTATTTTTCCCTGCTCTCCCGTAGACCTTTTTTTTTGTTCTACGCATGATAATTTGAATCGTTCTAAGAAATGACGCTTAACTAACCGTAGTTAGCACTGTCTTTCTTGGCCTATACCTCTTTAATGGCGCAGCCCACCCCTACTCTACCGTAGGACAACTTGTGTGGGCGTTAGGAGCCAGTACACTTCTCCAAGATTTGCAGCGATGCACTTAACTCTTGTTCTCTGACTAATCCCTGCCTTTCCTTTAGAACTGAGTACAAATAAACAATCAATGAGTACGGTGCAGGGAAATTTAATAACATCAAAAGTATTATTTTCATGCTAAGAACTGTATTTTATAAAGGGCAAAATGGCCTCAAATCAACTTTTACATTGTGATATAGAAAGCATGAGTTTGGTCCATTGCTCCTGAAAAATTAATGACGCATCAAATAATCAGTACAGTTCTGCTTTCACAAGATTACTGTGAGAGTCAAAGAAATATGCGTTAATTCTATAGAAAATATGAGGAGGTATGCCATGAGTCTCAGGAGACAGCTTCTAACTGGGTCTACTAGAGAGAACAAAGACATGAAGAACCAGGTCTGAGATGCTCATAGGCTACTTGGAAAAACAGAATTAATTACCAACACACCCTGACCTAAACCATTTTCTAAGCAAAACAGTCATGAACAAAAGGATGGTAAAAACCTGATTTTTTTTTTTTTTTTTTTTTTAAAAAAAAGCAGTCTTATTTCACTAAGATAACACACACCTCCAATTGCCTTCCAAGGCTGCATGGAAATAAGCAAAGAACATATCTCTCCTAAAATATCACTTTCCACCACAATCTATTCACACAGCTCAGAAAAATCCTTCTGCAGAGAATAACTTTGTCACCAGCATACGGTGCTCAGTTGGGATCAAATGACATTTATTAGTAAATCTACCTTAGAACCTTGAAATCTATGTCATTCAGATAAACCATTCCTAAACACCTTGACTTTTCCTACGATTCTGGGCATTACATATATATATGTAAGTAGTATCACTGGATACCTAACTGATCAAAAAAGATTCACCAAACCAGATGCTCGTGTCAGTTAGTTCCCAGTAACCCTGTATTTCCAGTTCTGAGTAAGCCAAAATTTCCCCACGTTATGCATAAACAGAATTGCATATTTTGCATTAATTCATAAACCTGTTTCTAGAAAACGCATTGTTTTTCTTCATGATCAAAACCTAAAATAAAATGCATACACATACGCATGTGTGCGTTCACAGTCAAGTTATGCAAAGCTGCTATTAAGCATTAATGCAACATCAGCTGGATTGATTTGCTTCTTTTTGGAGCTGGAAGCTTTGAATCCTATTTTCTGCCTGCTTGAATGTAGTTTTGATTTTACAGAACTAATTTTAGATCTAATTTTCAGCTATGCCTAAGTGACCCAGTAGCCGTAATCCTGTTTTTAAAACTGACTTAGCCTCCCAAACAGCTAATGAATAACATTAGTTTCATTCACTAGCTGCCAGGTTCTTCAAGTCGATGAGGAACTGCCAGTGATCCAGAAAGAAAACTTTTCTTTTTTTAAATTTCAAGCTTATTTAAAGCTAAGATAAGTGTGGTTTTATGTTACTCATATTGTATTAAAGCCAATAAATGATTCATAATCCCTAAATTGCCTGTGACTGGTAAATTCTGAGATTTGGCTGGTGATACTTGAATACTCGAGGTGTAAGTCATGTCATACCCCTTTAACTAGGGCTAGCACATCCTGTGAAACAGTTGGAAGAATTCCTTGAAAAATTCAGTTGTTACTTGGATTGTATCAACTTCAGAGTCAAAAGTATTTCCTGGTTTTGCAATCACAACTAACAACTGAAGACCTCATTAGACCGCCAACAATTTCTACTGTGGAAGGTACTGTTACTGTTAGAATGCTAATTTATACCCTTCATTTTCATCAATGGTGTAAATCCTATGGCCTAGGCTACACAGTGCTTTCTCTATGAGGAACTCAAACCATACTCAAACACACTTAATTGCTTACAAACTTTGTCTTTCACTCACGTGTGTTGAAGCATTCATTCTGATCTTATGTCTCCACAGATTAATGGCAGTACACATTTTTATGGCTATTTTACATGCAGCACTAGAATATGTTTATTGCCTACCTTTACAGTAACTTTGGTTTTCTTCCTAATTAAGAGAAAGTATGGAAGCTTAGATTTCCACAGACATCTGCTAGAACATAGGTGTTCAAATATCATTGGTTTCTATGGGATTTATGTATGCAACTTCCCTAAGATTCTCCCTTGACTCCTAGCCTAAAGTTTGATCAGGGAAAAAAGTGGAAATGGCATTAGTGTGTAAACTAATCAGAGAGAAAAGGCTGAAAAATTAAGATTCTTGCTTCCTTCTAAGTAAGCATAGATTAAAAGTTGTTGCAAAAAAAAGGGGGGGGAGGAGGGGGAATATTGCACATTCTTTTCTTGTCATACGTGACTGAGCTCATAGAAAGAAGAACATTAGCTGTAGAAAGCTAAACCAACACACTAGGTCAGCGGCACAATAAATTTTAAGGACCAAAGTGCTACTTCCTAAACACAGCAGCCAAACTAGCGGTTTATAAGGAGCTACTACAATCCCCTCACTTTTCTTCTGATGACTAAACAGCAAAGCCAGTAGAGAATAAACAAAATATCGGAAAGACAATTGAGACAAACTGAATAGAAATATTTAGCTGCCTCTCTTCTTCCTCCTCCTGTGTTACAGATAAACAGTCAAATAATTGGGTAAGTATTGCGACTGAGCAGGAGGAGCTTTTGGCTTTAAAAGGCCCTAGATATTTGCCAAATTTAGAAACAATATTAGAGCAAAGGTTTGTAGCTTCCCTTTATCCTATAGTCAGGCATTTGATTTTATTTTTAAACCGTCTGTTTCATGTATGCTTATATTCCAAATTAGCAGTTTGATGTCACCAATTACATTAACTTACTCAGCAGTACAATGCTGAGGTATCAATTAGAATACATTAGGAAATAAGAAGCGTGTCTGAGTTTGCTCTCCTGCTAGAATCAAATAAAAATGTCAAAGTACTGCAATCAGACGGTTCAGATATGAATATTCATTGGCAACTGTTCGTGACAGATTTATGAATGCTTTCACCTGCTGGTGGAAAAACATTAAGTTGCAAAATAAAGCTATTAAAGTAAGCGAAAAGAAAAAAAAAAGGATATACACAGATGGATGATGATCTTGGAATTATGCAATCTTGCGAGAAAAGAATGGTTTTATTTTTAATATTATGAAAACATTTCTTTTGTATATGCAGATTGTCAAGGTCTTAGCATTTAACTCACTATCATCGCACAACATTCTCCAAACAGTATTCCTAGTTTATGTGAAACGATGCGCGCAGCTATCTAATCACCACCTCGTGGCAGAAACCCACGCAAGGGTAATTCTTGGAGGATTTGGACTGCTACGCTGACTGCTATTTTCCTAAACTGTTTTAACAAAAGAGGAAATCTCCATTAAGTGAAGAGCATTTTGTCACCCAGGATAAAGGGTTTGATTATAAATATTCTAATAATAAAAATGCATAGCACTGCTAGAGTGCTTTCAGCCTGAGGATCTGAAATTGCTTTTAATATATTAAGTCTCAGGATTTTTAATAGGAAAGCATTAGCCCCACTTTATAGATGGGGAAAACGATGAATACAGAGGATAACTGATTAGTTCAATTTAAAAACAAAACAAAACACACAGGTTAGAGGCAAATAAACTAATTCAGTATTTTATTGATGGATTAAACAATTTCCGTGAGTTAAAGCACTATTTTAATGATTTATGCTGGAGAAGCATCATGATCTGAAGCTTGTTAAAAAGTATGTAAAAAAAGTATGTGCTTGCTTTGCCATTTGCATCATAAGAGACTTTGTTGCACATTCTTTGCGTTGCTCTCTTAAATTTTGCAAATTTGACTCCACAGCCCTCATTTCAATTTTTTATTGCAAACATAAGCGAAATATGCCAAAATTCAGATTATTTTAATAAGCTGATGCAGGCAGTTAAACAAGTATTTGTATGAATATCTATAAATACCATGCTCACCTCAGTGGATTTGTGTGATACTATCTGACATAGCTTCATAAAGATAAAATCAGAAGGAAACAAAGTAGAAGAAGAGATAAGGGATGATAACAACAGTTCTTAATGAAACCACAAAGGTAAAGCTACTAAATGGGGAGTAACGCAGCCTTGCTGAAGTGGCAACGTTTATCCGTCCCTGAAATAGAAATAAATGTAATATAGTAAAAAATGAATTAGTTTAAGCAAGAAGGAAGTTCGAGTGGGTATCTTAACAGGAATTGTATTTGAGACTGGCAAAAAAAAAAAAAAAAAAAGCGCCATACAAACAGGGATCAAATAATGGAGCAGGGATGAAAAGAATGCAAGATTCGCAAAGGAAGGTTCAGTCTTTCTTGAGAATGAATTTTCAGAAAAGTTTTTTTCTGGCTTCAAATATTTATTCATATTTGTGGGTGAGGGGAAGGACTGCACTGTCGTGAAGAAGCTCATTTTATTAAGTTGTTTTATTAGCTTGCTGGTCTTTTGTTCTCTGGGAGAAAAAAAAAAAATGGCTGTCAAAGCGAGCGAGGGCAGAGAAGTTGACCTGCGTGGCTAACAGAGAAAGGCTGGTGAAGTACACTTCCTCTTCCCCTGACTGATCTGTTTACTCACTGGAAGACAAATAAGACATTTGCTGGAAAGATGTACTCAGAGGGACTCAAAAGGGACCAAAATGTGCTGCCCAGCTTTTAGGCTGTGGAAACTCCGTGTGATCTTGTGTAGCATTCATACAAGCCAAATGTGGCGTGATCTTAAATTACTCTTTGCATTTTTTGGCAAGAAGTTCGAGCTGCATCCTAAAGCTCTACCTTCCATGAGGGCGTTTTTTCCTAGTCTCTTTTTGAGCCCATTTATGCATTCAGTGTCAACAACATCCTCCAGAAATCATTTACGTAATTTAAGTAATAGAAGTAAGAAAAGAACTTCCTTCTGTTTTAAACATGTTACTTGGTAATTTACCCAGGTGTCTGCAAGATTTTATGAACAAGGTCAACTTATTATTCTGTACCTTTTCCCTACTGGCCTGTCAAGCTGCTTTCTAGGAGGGACCCTTACTCCCAGGTGGCTTCCCACTGAAGCCAGAGAGGCTTAGTATAGTCTCATCAGTCCAGAAACATACCGTAGTCTACAAGATTTGTAAACCACAGAAAATACAGCCATTCCTGTAGAACTACATTTTTCATTCTGAGGAAGCCAGAAATAATGTCTGTAATGATATTTTTCAGCTACAGAATTAGAAAATACTGAAGAACTTGGATAACACATATCTGAACTTTGTCAAATATTGGCAAAAAAGTCTGGATGACAATTCGTATTTAATTTGCCATTCCTTAAATTTTATGTAAATATTTAAATAAATCTTACTGCAATCTTATGAGAAATTCACTGAATTTGCATTTGAAAGAAAAAACAAGATGAAACCACACAAGTTATAAAATCTATCCCCTTAAGCAGATATGAATTGGGAGAGGAAAATTTGTTGGTGTTTTCGTTTTTTGTTTTTTTAAATTTTATTTCTGTAGGCATATTAACAAATCACGGTAGTGGAATTCTAGTTTATCCATATTCTCCATACATGTTTCCTGCAGGCAATATATACACAGGCTTTTAAAAAGGAATTACAGAAATAAAAACAATTGCTTCCTCTCTAATTAGGAATTAATGTAGATATTACTTCATACAAAAATGTAAGGGAACACCATGGTAACTTAAAAAGAAAACGTATTCAGGGTGTGTAAAATGCACCTAAACATTCTTGATAGTATACCATTATTAAAACTTCTTCACAGACTGCATGAATATTACTTTTTTTTAAAAAAAAATAACCAGTTTCTGAATGATTGCCTTGCCATATTCTATGCTTTTCAGATTGAGATTGCTCCCTTTCACTCATTTATCCTGTCGTTAAACCTGTTTTCCATTTTATTAAATTCAGTTTGGCTGTATACTCCAATCCACTCTAATTTAAAACATTTAGTCCCAGACGCCTTCAACAAAAGGCAGTTGTGGTAAAAGCATTCATGTTCATATTTTGTTTCTCCAAATTAGCAATGTTAATGTTTTCTTTCTCTTTTCACATTAATTTGAAGAAGGACTATTTAATCTGGGTCATGATCTCAGTTTTTGTCTTTGGAGTTTTAATCAAGAAACCATTGTAGAGGGCTAATATTTTCTTGGTTTCTTACATACAGGAAATTTAAGTAGTGTGTATGGAAAAGAGAGACAAATCTTATATTACTTGAGAATGCTAAAGGAATATCAGCTCTGAAGAAGGAAGGAAAGAAAAAAAAAATAGTTTTCCTTGCCTTTCATGACCAAAATTTAAATGCAAGGGCCTGTACTGCATTCACATTGTGATTCTGCAATAGTCAGCCAGTTTCTTTTGTTACAATGTTTTGACGCTGAATGAGCTCTTATTTTCTACAATTTTAAAATTGTATTTTGAGGACAAATCCAGAGATTTCCACCATTTCGGTCATGGAAAAAAGATTTTGGTAACCTGATCTGATCGTTGAATGTCTCAGTCATAACTAGGTACCTGTTTCATATTTCCTTAGTAATAACTTGACCCAAATAATTTTTACTGTTATGTTTTCATTCTTAGGATTCCCGTGTGAGACTGGTAAGCACTATTATATCTTCATTTTGTGAAAAGGAAACCGACCAATAGAAAGTTTAAAGATGGAATTCTGATCCCGTTATAATCACTGGCAATATTTTCATTGACTTTAGGTTCTTGTTCTAATTATCTTTCCCATTATTATTCAAGACTGTCAAAAAGCTAGAAATTAAACTCAGTTCTCACACATCCCAGCCTATCCCCGACGCTCTCTAATACAAATAATTAAATAAAAACCTCATATAATGATCTGCAGAATATTTTCTCTCTCACTGTATTACCTTTATTAAGAGAGCAGAGTTTATTAAAAAAGCCAATAGCTTTTAGCATGAAATGTGTTCTGTTTAAGTCACAACAGTGTAGAAGTTTGTACATGTTTACGCCTTTTTGTTCAATACAGCTAAATGAACTTGAAAAAAATCTCACTATTAAGACTTTTTTCTTTAAGCTCTCCTGTCTTCTCCCAAAATACACCAAACATCCACTTGATAGATTTAAAAAAGAAACAGGATACCATTCCTGGAACTTTTTTTCACAGCCAAAACACTATCATGCAGAGACACGTGGATGAAGTATTACTACAGAACAATATGGTGTGTAATTGTATGTATGCTGAATGTGCTCATTTTCCAAACAAGCTATGTGATAACAGCTCTGACACATCTCATTAAAGGTCTATTTTCCGTACCATTCACAGTCTTGATGATTTTCAGATGTATTATGTTATAGATGGATATGTAAATTAAAAAAATATGCTTGAAATGCTGCTGATTCAAGATATGATAAATCACTCACCTCTCCCAAATAAGTTAGTTGTCTGGTGATGAATGGTGTTACAAACAAACAAACAAACAATCAAATTTATTTCTGTTGCTTAGAACTGTTCTGGCATGACAGCTGTAACAACTCGGGAATCTCAAACATTATATTCTCACCATTTTCTACAGCGGTTCCAAAAGGAATTGTTTTGATACATCAGCGAGCCATGATCTAGATCATTGTTTTTCACCAGCTTCCCTCTTCCTTTTCGTCACGATTTTACCATATGTGATAAAAATAATCCCCAGTAACAGTCAGTCTGACTACTTTGACCTTACACACATGCACGTAAGGGCAGAGATTGGAGCACAGAGCCCCTAAACTGTGCACGGTGTGCACTGAAGTCCGGCATACTTAAACATTGAACTCTATCCCCCCACTGAGGCAGCTGAGGGGGAACGGGTGGGCATGCTGCTCTTTTTTCATAAGCGTACAGCCACTTCCCGCAAAAAAGGATGGAAACTGGCTGAAAGGAAATCACCCAGCTTTCAAGACTTTGCATCAGAGAAGTGATTGCTAAAAAGGAAGAAGGCAATGGGTTCGGATGAAAGCTTGCTAAATATTTCAGCAAACAAATCAAATTGTGAATTGGCCTTTATAAAGGAAAATGGATATTGACACAAGCTGTTTAAAGTGCTGTTGAAAACGAGTAAGATGATTTTCATTGAACTAAGTCTGAGGAAAAAAAGTAAACAAACCAGAACACAGAATCTGTGGCAACTTCAGCACAGATAACAGAAACAGTGCTGGATTTGAGTTTAACACTCTGCTGAACCAAGGCCCACAGAACCCAACGGAGCTGCTGCTGAATCAGGTTCTGTGGCCACCATAAACCCCTGTTACTCAGTAGCCATGTAACCTGCTTATTTGTATATACTGTGGAATAACTGTCACTCCTATGAAATTTTTAAACCTGCAATTTATTCTCCACGTTTCTATTCATTTCTTTGGAAAAACATTTTATCATTCTTTTACTTCATGCCATTTCCCAAACCCACAAATGCCCACCAGGGACTCAAAAGAAAAATTAATTCTCAAGCAAATATCCTACCGATTCCATCATAAAAAATCTAGACAAACTTGCCCTCATCCTTTTATTGACAGTAATAGTTTTACCTCATGAGTTATCAGTTCCTCTATCATGCATATCCATATGGTTAGAGAGATCAAAGGAGAGATTGAAAATCTTGTCCTTGACCTGACCAAGGGGGATCAGTTCTAAAATCGGAGGTCAAGCCTGAGGCTATTCAGAGAAAGTGGCAGAGGTCCTATTTTGAGGACTGTAGAAGAAATCAAGTAATGTAATTGTATTTTCACAGCCCCTTTAGAGGAGCGAGTAGCAATAGCTTTTTCTCGCCACATTTCAGTTAATGCTCACATGTATAGAACAGAAATGAAAACAGAGCTACTGTGTCAGCTCCTGCTTTATATCTTGAAACTCAGTCGACTCATTTATGTAAGGACAGTCCCAGGCTCACAGGATATCAGGGAAGCTTTGCATTTAAAGTGAGGCTTAATGAGGAATCCCAAGTGAATCTAGAGTTGCCAAAAGGTACTTGATGGTTAACTGTGAGAACTGATGTCTTCTAGCCAGAAAACAGATGCTATATAGATAGCAGCTTCCTCATGCTACTCTGCTAATATGTCAACTCCGATCTGGAGAAACAATTACAGAGAAAGTAAAGATCAATTATTCTAGTCATTTACAGTCCTGACCTTCTAGTTTGAACTCTTCTTTGTACAATGGCTATTTGGAAACTGAAATTTCTGCTCAGGTGAACATGAAAGCTTCTTGCACTGAGGGCACTTTCTCTCATTGTCCCTCCTCCAGGTTACGATCCAACTCCAGGACCTGAGAATGGCCCAGATTGCAGGCCTTTCTTATTCCAGTGGTAAAACTACAGCCGTAATTTCTGCCTGAACTGCCCGACTTAACGAAAAGAATATATCATTTAATGGGCAACTATCTTCTACTTCAAAAGACTTGACCTTAAAAGTAGCCCTTGACTCCAAGAATATTTTACTTCGGATCAGCAGATTTTTTGTTAGTATTAGCCATAAGTAACCTAGGTATACCCACCCTTCTCCAGCATTTTGTTAACCTTCCCAAACACTGTTACAGAGGTTTATCCCCAAATCTCCATTCATAACCCTTTAAAAACATAACATTGGTAAAAGCATGATAGTCAGAAAACTATTTGATCTCTCTGAGATTCAGAAGTTGTCTCCTACCCTAAGACCGTCTCAGTGACAGTCATTACAGATAAAATAAGTATGCTATTTAAATCTGAAACAGCAAGTTATTCTGATCACGGTATAAAAATAAGATAACAAAGCTCTTATTTTAGTGGGCTGAAACTTCTCCCTTCTTTCCTCTCCATTCTGGACACTTCTGTGCTTTCTTTCATCCAGACCACACCAATCCATTGCACACTATGCTTGGGAGACAGGAGGAAATAACAGCCGGACTTCACCTCCTTAAGGAAAATATTGCTGCTGCTGCTGGGCATTTTTTTTTTTCCTATCACATCAAATATTTATATTGGTTCAGCATAGCTGGACATCTAGGAAGAATGATGTTGCCTGACTGTTTCATATTTGCCACTCATATTGCTTTGACATATCTTGACTTTTTAGCCTAATTTCATCCATCTTACTATTCTTCATTTATTGTCTATGTGCATCTAAAAGTAAGTCTGGAGCATCTTGAGGTCATTAAAGAGTGTAAATCACAATGACAAATTTACATAATGTGTCAGTATGTATCTGGCATGCCCTCATGGAAAAAGGCCTGCTAGAAAGCTCTAACACCACCCACACTTCCTACAAGTTTACTTTAAAAAGTCAAAGTACATCACATTCTTACAAGTTCCTATGGTCGTATAGCTTTCAGAAAGTTTGCAATGTATTTTATTAGTAATAAAATGGATCTGTACATACACAATTAAATTTATATCAAGTCTATTTTAGGATTTTAACATTATGAAATGATGTCACACCAATAGATGGAAAATGAATAAGCTCGTATCTTAGCTCAATAAAATAAGTGCATTAAAGAACCACTTGCTCACAGACTACATTATGGTTAAAAGAAAATAGAAAAGCGGATCAGTCATTGAATAATGAGAACAGACTGACTACATTCTTTCTATCCAGCTATAGCAGTTGATTCTAATTTGCTTTGTTTCCATGAGAAACATAGATGGAAATTTGTCTTCATATTTTGTGAAAGCAAAAGCAAACTTATCTCCGCAGCCCCCCCCAATTTTCATTTATTCACAAAGAGAGTGCCTTAGCATCCTGTCTTTGCATCCTGTCTTTAAAGGCTTTTCCTTACTGTATAAAAAAAACCTAGTGATTTTTTTTCCCCACAAGAAATCTACATTTTAAACAGAATTTATTTAGAAAAGCAGAAATTTCCTTGCAAGTTCAGATCAACTTGAAAAGAATCAAGACAGGGAAAAGGAACAGTTATTTGTGCTGAATGATGACCTACTTCATTACAGAAAAGAAGAAAGATTACAGTGAAGGCAAGAATGCATGCAGAGCGATGTTGGTCATCAAGGAAAGTATTTGCAGATGGAGGTAAAGTTGGGGAATATAAAGCATAGAGCAAAAGGCTCCAGGGAAATTGTTCTAAATGAACATGTTCAGTGTCACTGTTATTTCTATAGCAGCTCATCAGTGAACAATAAATATATAAGCAGTGGAGAGCATTATTCTCTTCCCAAGGGTAGTGGAAACGTCCGAGTATAATGCTATATATGCCTAGAAATTCCCAAGGTAGCTACAGACGAGAGGAAAATGTCCTCTTGTGTCTCCTCCACAATTCAGCTGAATAAGTCTGATATTAATGTTTTCTATTTTTCATTATAAACATATAGTTAGTTCTAGTCTATGTTGCGTGAATATTCAATTACATAATGGGGAGAAATAAAATAAATACTTGTTATTAGTTTTAAAAATTAATTCTTTTTCCATTTTCTTGTAAGATACTTCACTGCATATAACTTCCATGTTAGACTTAAGAAAAATTGTAATCACATAGCCAAATGCAGTCCTTAAACAATATCAATATAACTTCTAGACTGTAGTCAGTACAAATATTTATTTGTTAAGCAAATGACCACATGACTTTAAGTCAGAAATACCACACAGCAATGTTTCACTACTTGTTAGTGAGCACATGAGAGAGAATGTTAAAATGTGTATTCAGTCAAGAACAATGTATGACGAGCAACCAAGTAGGTGTGAATACTTGCAGAGATGACAATAATGAACACACTGCTATTGAAGCAGGACAGTCTTGTAAATAAAGTACCTTGTTGGCATTCAAAAGGCCCAGGGTCTGCTCTGGCCTTTGGTACAATCTTCTTGTGTCTTATGGCGTCTATTCTGTGAAATGGAGAATGCTGCAGAAATCCCGTATCTAGGAGAGGTCTAGCAAAGCACTGTTTACATCTATTGGGAGTATTAGTCCCATTACTTTTGAAATCCTAATACATTTCACCGAGACACACTTTAAAAGCCTCTCTTACTGTTAAACGTACAGGTCAAAAATGACCAAAAAAAAAAAAAAAAGAGAGAGAGATAATCATGGAGTCATAATGATTTAACACAACAATAGAGTTTAAACATATCTCTGTTCCACTCCCCTCCAGCTTCTAAGTAATTAACTAAAATATGTTCTTCTACAGAGGATACTAGCCCACTTTTGAGTCAGTAAAGATATTCTAGTGTACTACTGTTTATAAAACATGTAAAGTTGTTGTAATAGCATATATTCAAAATAACATCCTTTCTTTAATGTCAAATCATTATATGTCTTAAAATGTATGCATATCTTGCCTCCAGTTGTGAAGTAATAAAAGAAATTCTTATAGCAATTACAAAAGATTAGAGAATGGTCATCACCCTATAGAAAGATATACTGGAGAGCTGCTGTAAAGAGCTATGGGGCTGATTTGACTAGCTAGTCTTAAGAGGTACAGATTCTGCACCGACTCTGTAATGTTTGAGAGGGATGCAGCTAGCCATAGCGATGACATATTTGGAAAAGTCAAGGTCACACAAACAAGCTGTTTGGAGTGATAGCAATCTTGATGCACTATGGTTCTCTCAGCTGTTGCCATAGGATTAATTTGGAGGATTCAAGAGATTATCCACCTACAGGAGCAGAATTGATGTCTGTAGTCCAAGAATAACATTAAAATATCCATAAATACTTGCAGTGTAACTGAGCTTTCTGCCAAAGGGAGCATGTTGCTATGGGGTGATGGATTTGAACTGCTGCTTTGTTACCTTAACACGCCAAATACACAGCTTCCCATTTCTCGATAAAAAGTCATTTTGGTTTATCAAATAGTGTTCTGCCTGTATCCGTTATTTAAATTCATGGCATGCATCAGCTATGCTCAAAGTAGTACAAGTGCCACCACAGCATACAGGTGATTTTGCCTGACCAACTGGCCGCAGGTATCGACCAGGAAAAGGCCTTCAGATTCCTACATACACACCCCATGTTTGCTCGCGTCTGATCCTTGAGCTAGTGGCACAATTTACATGAGCAAAAATTGCAAGACTGTTTCCGTCCTACAAGCTGGATCCTAACTGCTGCTACTAGTAAGTGCAGAAACACAACAAAGACAGCAGGGATAAAAATCTAAGCTGCAGGGGAGAGGGGCAAGGGCTGTTCTCATTTCTTCAAAGAACTGGCTGGAGGTGCCCGAAGCTGCGGCAGGTAGGAGCTAGTAACACTGTTGGTTTTTTTAATTATCACTATTTTTTATTGACTAGAGGAGCATGTGCCCACAGTCCACTTGAAAACCTAAGGCTGCCTTTTTCAAAAGAGTGGTTTCTTTCAGAGGCATATCCTGTCCCTATATTTTTAAGGGTTCCATAAAAAAAATATTTTTATACCCATAGCGCCTCTTGAGGGGACAAGTAGATGGTACTCAGGACTCCACATAGCTGTACCCAGGGCTATTGGGATCCAGCGCGACCTTCCCTGCACTGCAAATGGCTCCTTGAATTTACACGTAGCGCTTGGCTAATCCTCACTCCCTGAGGTTGAGCTGAGTTGGGCAGGGCAGGCACTTCTCCTGCATCGTCACTTCCAGATTAAGCACTGCTGTCGGTACTTTTCTTGCGAGTCATTCAAACCTCTGAATGGCGCAGGGCAGCAGGAGGCGTTGGGCAGGGCGATGATGCCCTGGCCACGCTCAGAAGTGGAAATGAACCTTTGCAGCGTCTTGCCACCATCCCTGCAGGGAGGCCCTGGGTGGGGGAGCTGCTGGGGTCTGCTGCGGGGAGTTCAGGAGGGGGCTGCCCCACAACTGCCCGCCAGCACCAGCCCTGGTCCACCCCGATGCAGCCCCCCAGCCTGCTAGAGGATCGGTGAAACGCTGCTGCTGGGAAGGATGGTTGAGGAGACCTGCTGGGATGCTCTCTTTGGGTACATTGCAAACGGCCTGCAAGTGATACTTCTGGACACAGGTTTTCAAAAGTTGTGGTAGCAAATGTTGCTGTCATTACCTACTCCTGGTAGCGGGTAAAGTGAATAAATCGGTCTTGGAAACACTGGCCATTTCCAGAAGGCTCCCACTAGGGTCAATCTAAATTACATGAATAAATATCCACACTAATCTCTAAAACCATACTTTTCCCTGGGTGGTAAAGAGCAATATTTAGCATTGCAAAGGTAAAGGCTGTGGCAAGAAATGCCTGAATAAATGCCATTTTCAACTGCAACTCTCATATGGAAATGTCACTCTGAAGCTTGCAAAACGAAAGCAGCAGCTGTAGACACAGATTTGCATTTAGCATTTACACCCTACTGTGGATGTGCCAAAATAACAAACTGGAATTGTTTAGGAAGCACAAATAATCCCCTAAGAACCACAGTTTCCTGCAAGAGCCTTGTCCTGTGCCTTCCTCCTCCCAGCTCTGCCTTGGCTGTGTGACGGGTTGCGTCACCTACGTGCGATGAGGCTGGAGGCTGGTAGGGAGAGCCGCTGCTGCTGACACTGCTGCTGCTGCTGCAGCTAATTGCGAGGTGTGGGGAACGTGCAGCAATTAGCGGCTCTTGCTTTGGCTGCGCTTTGATGTCGTGCCTGTTCTGATCTTCTTACCCATCCTCAGTCTTTTATATCAGATGTTGGAGTCATCTACCTTTGAGCCGTGCAGGATACCGTTGGGCCAAAAACGCACAATATCTTTCTTTTTCTCCCCTCCTCCCCCGTGATGTCTCCACGAACAAGCCTTGCCAACATCCTTTTTATTTGTGCAAAGATACAGGCACAACAAATATGTTGATTAGCTTGGAATATGAATATGAATTTTGCACTGTTACATTGTCAAAGCCTTTTCATACCTAGTAAAAAGCACTACATTTGTACAAAGAAGGGGGTTATTAGAAACGGACATATGCTACAGCTCATTGTTATCTGCTGTTTCTAAATGCGTGCATTTTTGAATGAAAATGCCACCTAGCAGCACTTCAAAATTTTGTCTCAACTTTCATGTATCATCATCTGATCAGAGCGTCTAAGCATTACATTTTGCCTTTCAATGGCAACAACAGCAACACTAACGTTAAAGGGCAAGGAGTGAGATGCAGTGAAAATTCATGGTATAGTGCTATCACAGACTTTGTGTGGGTTTTCAATAGGGGAGACAAAAATATTGCTAGTAACATTTAAGGTAAGGGGGAAAGAACTGAATTTAAAACTATGCAGGGCACAGACTTGTCAGTCATACTTTATACAGTAGTTATATTTATAAATTGTATTTCTGTTGGTACAATGGCAACATCTTTTTCCGAGCTCAAGGCATTATAAAAATAGGTAACATTTGGATGAAAGGAAAAGCTTTGCCTGGAAGCAGAAAAGGTACTTTTAGGCACTGGAAGTTAAGTCTGAGTGTGGATGAAACAAAACAGTTATTTCCTATTTTACATAGAAAATGCAGTCGTTCATCCTTTCTTAAATTTATTTTGTTGTGACTCAAATGTATAAACAGGCTACCATGTGCATAAATTCTGTCTCTATGCCATGGATAAAACTCTCAAGTAATAATTTAAACTTTTATTTACATTTTGTATTATGCTTTTAGTTTTATGCTAAGACATGAGAACCATCTATCTCATTCTCAAATGCAGCCATTTTCATTTCAGGTGAGTAATCAGTTTGATGAGTTGACTGAAGAATTTAGTGACAGTTACTATGAAATCCAATCCAAATGCAGTACGGTGTCCTGGAGATCCAGATCCCACAAAACTAAAGGAGAAGATGCGATTTTCTGAATAGGAACAGTACAGACCAAAGGATATGTGTCCTACGTGTGTAAAATACCTGCTTCTCATACGTACTTTTAAGTCTTATAACAAAGAAAGGTAGAGATTCTAAAGTGGAATCATAAAAATAAATAAGAATAATTTTATAAATTAAAAAAAAGCAACATTAGAGCATCTCAAGTCATGGTGCCTGTACCGTGTATGGGAAAAGCATAATTGTCTTAATAGCAGATTCAATTATTGGCTGTCGGACAAAAGTCTTTCAGAGACCCTGTTAAACCTTCTGATGGAGGAAAAGTTGAGGAAAAAATGGATTTTTGAGGGAATTTTGGAGCACTGAAATACTTCACTAATAGATGAGAATTCAAGAAATATTCTTGGGACTTTATAACCTTACACCCTTGAAAGATGCCACTTACATTTAAACTAGGCTAGCATTTTCAATCTGATCATTATAATCCACCACTTCCTTTTTCTCCTTTGTAGCCTTGAAACAAGTCTCTCAGTCTAGAGGAGAAATATGCTATCATCTTATTAAGTGGCCAAAGTTTGG
This sequence comes from Phoenicopterus ruber ruber, assembly GCA_009819775.1. Taxonomy (NCBI): domain Eukaryota; kingdom Metazoa; phylum Chordata; class Aves; order Phoenicopteriformes; family Phoenicopteridae; genus Phoenicopterus; species Phoenicopterus ruber. Next base: position 109,090,747 of record CM020215.1, read on the forward strand.
TGACGTATAAGCACAAGACCCTTAAAATTATTCCATAAAAAAAAAAAAAAAATGTCACAAATTATTGCAATTTAAATGGCATTTCCATTTTTCTTTCTAGGACAAAATCCAGATGTCTTACATTTTGTATACCACAAAGGAAACTGAAAAGCGTATTTTAGGCTCAAAATAGTATTGATTGTTCTGATAACGCTATCTGTTTTTTTCCTGTTAGACAGTGTTTCGGAGCATGACTAGTAGCTTTAGACACTTCTTTAATCAGCCAACACTATTTTAAATGCAATACTTCTGAAGAGAGTAGACCAAACTGGTGTTGCCAGGTGTTAATCATATACTTCAGTTGTTTTTCTGGTTTAAGTACTATTTTCCTTCAATGAAGGAGCAATCAAAAATCTTTTGTTAATGTTTTTTCCCAAGTGTGTTTGTGAGTGAAAATGCTCTTAAAAGAGTGCTTTTTACCATGTATATAGATTTCATATTAGAGGGTCGGAGAAGAAAAATGGCTACGTAAGTATATGATAATCTCTCTAAAAGATAAAGGCAAGCTAATTTCTAAGGCTTATAATGCAGCAAGTCTTTAATGTATAGGAACAGAAAATTTGTAAGAGGCAGATTAAATGAACACCAGATTACCAATATGTGCATTGTGCAACAAATGAGAAACCATTACTTCTGAGGTGATAGGACTCCCTTTCTCCTACTAACCCTAACCCCATTTCACAACCATTTTATACAGATACAGATAATCATTTGCGATTATCTGTGAAAAGAAGGGATAGATATGAAAATCCCTTTCTCTGCATTTTCACAATTTAAGTCTGTAAACATGCAGAATATATTTTGCAATGCGCGTTATCCAAGGCTACGCTATCATGAATATGCACTTTGTACATCACTACCATGATATCCCTTGTAGCATGACATACACTTTAATGGTTATGTATTTTGATTGCCTCAAGCATGCATCTGACTATAACAGAATGTAGAAATACTTTTAAAGGCCTGATATATAGATTTTAAAAGTCTTTAAAGCTTTTCAAAATAGCATATTTTCTCCACAGCATATGTGGCCTGGCCTCCCAGACTAAAGCCAAGTAACACAGAAAAAATACATAAAAGATTTGTGTATTCTGGGGAACATGATTTCCTCATCCTACATCCCTACGCACGAAACATAAATCCATCTCAAAAGAAGAATAAAGCTTTTTGTCCAATTTATGCAGAATTAATCCAATTGCTACCTACAGGTTCTGCTTAGCTCCAGCAAACTGGTTAAACACAGATGAATTCAGCATTTTTGATTAGACATATTTATTAACGTTTTCACATACTAGAATGAATAGGATTTATTACATTCATATCCTTTTCTGAAGTTCTAAATTCAATCATTGCAAGCCTACATAAAGGTTTTGATACAAATCAACTGAAATACTTAAAGCCAGTTTTACTTCAGACTCTACATCTACATGAATAGGGGCTTGTTTTAATTGTATTTTAACTGAACAGTAACTATATCCTTAACTATTTTGCTGTTTGCATTAGCTTTTGAGGCTCAAGGCACTGATGTTTCTGGGTTCCTTAGTGGTGGATCAAATTTGACGAGTTACATTTTTCTCCTGAGTTCTTGAAAAGGCTGAAGCAATCCTCATAGTATTACAGAATTTGCCAAGTTCACCAGAAGTCATTTTCACCTGGTTTTGCAGCTTGAATAAGACCACATTGAGCAAAGCAATCTAGCTCAGGGAAAAAAAAATGTTCTTTTTGTTCACAGGTCGTGTGTCTATTTGACTCTGCTAGGAAATGATTTACTATATTTACCCAACTGAGAAGCTGAGGCATAGTCTTTGTCGCTGCTTCATCTGACATAGGTTTATCCCAGTTTCATAAGGTGACTTCATCTATTTCAGTAAGAATGCATTTCCTTGTGTTGTACCAAGTGTATTATTCTGGCAAAGAGGTCTTAGGCAGCATTAAAGCTTTGCAAAATCCCCTCATTTGCTCCCTAGGAAATGGCTTTATGTGTTTCTTTATACATTGCAACCTGCACTTTTAGTTTCCCTCCCCTTTTGCATCCCATCCCCTATTTACCACTTGTGGGTATGTTCTCAATAAACACAAGAGTATAAATGGAGCGAGTCTGCCTGACTACCCACAATCATGACAAATTAAAGTTAGATAACAGGAAATTAAATTCTTTAGCTCTGGAATTAGCTAGGTGTATTGCTAACAGCGATAAGAACAACTGCAACGGGTATGTAACAAAAGTGCACTTCTGGGTAACGCTCGCTCGCTCGCACTCTCTCTCTGTCAGCTGAGCTTGCGCTGGCACTCTGCACGCTGCTGTTGGGAAACTACCCACGGGTGGAAAGTGGTCACCCCAATAAAATTAGTTAATGCGACAACACTGCTGTAGAGTATACGGGACTACAGTCACTACAGTTGGATTTTTTTTTTTTTTTAATTATTTTAAGATCCAACCAGGAATGAAAGCCAAAAGACGCTGATCTTAAAATAATCCCCTCTTCAGGGGTGACAGTTAATTCCCTGAAGGTGAACATGAAAATATTTTCAGTTAATATATATACACACACAACCACGTACACATGCTACACCTGAAGAAAATGCATTACGTAGTAATTTTGAAGATAATTGCAGTAATCTCAGGGATGCAAGAAGGACACTGAGTTAAAGACATTTCTGAAATCTCTAGAATGCAAAAACACACGCAAAATAAATAATCTGAGACATGAGGGGGAAAGACATAGCATACTTGCAATAAGTAATGATAAAGATAATTAACTATTAAACAGGAAAGATGTATAATGAGGCATAAAAATCATCAAACAAGACAGACAGCAAGACAATGAAGAGTAGGTGCAATTTTAGGTGTTATTTTCCTTACACTCACAAATATCCAAATAGAAAAAAAAAGAAACCCATCAACACATATGAAGCTCACACTTGAGGGATGGCAGACAGGATGTAGCAGTAGTTTATACACTGTCCAAAATAAAAAAAAATAATTTAAGAAGCGTACTTTCTCTTTGGCCATTTTGTTGACTTGCCTATGTTCCTTGCTACCTTACACAAAACACTTAATACAACCTCAATTTCCCATTTACCAAATGGAGATAGTAATTCCCACCCCTCAACAAGAGATGAGATGCATAAATAATTATGAGCTGAGCTGTCACCATGAGCTGGGAAGAGATAACTGAACCTATGAAGGCCTTGAAAGGACCAAAAACCAGCTACAAATGGGTCCAAGGCTTCTGGCAGCTTCAGCTGCTGTCAGACTGAACCAGCAACAGAAAGAAATGAACAGAATGAAATGGGCTGAGACATGTGGTGAGACCAAGGTGCTCTTTATTTTGACAAACTATATAGAAATATTTAAGAAATCCTGTTTGCAAACAAGTCACCGGCAATGGTGGCTTCAAGCCTTTGACAGTTTTTCTAGACCCTTAACATATGTACCTCACTCGTTAAAAGAAACTTAAATTCCATAAATCACGGTGGAAGGGAAAAAAAAAAAAAAAATCACCAATTGTAATTTATCTTGGCAAACAAGCTTGCAATTGCTATTGTTCCCATTATCTGGGAACGCTTTGATGTTAGGGCACTTGCCAGAAAGTGAGTGTTGTTCCAGAGAGGTTGCATTTGAAGTCTGTCAAAAATCAAACGCCACACACGGTAGGTCTGAAGCAGCCCTCTCGTAAAGGATGCCTTTGACCTCTGCATGAGCCAGTATCTCTTGAGGAAGGGAAGTTCTGCAACTAAGTCAAACTAAGCTTAAGAGAAGCACTAGGTAGCGCAGGGATGGGAGAGAGATGGAATTGTTAGAATCGATCCACAAACACCTTTAGAGAGGGTATTCAAGCCCTTTCATTAGGTGTATTTGCTTCCCAGGCTTCAAAGAGGCACCTGTCACAGCTGCCACTGCTCCTGCGTGCAGTTGCAATAAGGCTGGAACCTCAACACAGACAAAAATAATAATTATAAGGGGAGAAAGGGAAGGAAAAGGTTCCTTTGTGATCAAGTGAACAAAGCCTGAAAATTTAAGTTGTATAGCTGAAGAAAGGAAGGGGATTGATGTTATGATAATATTCAGCAACAGAAAACCTGGTTCTTTGACATTCTTAGACAAAGAAACTCAGTTATTGTATAACAAAACAATTTAGTTTTCAAAGTAAGATTTATATGACACACACCAGATAAATACAAATAAAATGGCGTGAAGACATAAGGGACAAGTGAACATGACCACAGACTGGCAAGAAACCTAAGGAGGGACAAAAACCTCCCCCACATTACTTCCATAAATAATTCTTGCCATGGAAAACTAAAAAGTAAACTGTAAGTAAAAGCTGTATTTTTAACAGCAAGTTTAACATTCTTCTGGGCAAAAATTCTTTTAGAAATAAGAAAAAAATGCCTCTTCTTTTTGGCCTGTTTGATTACAAAAAATTTTTACATACTGATAAAATGCCAATATTATATGCCAGTACAAAATGACATTTCCTAAACAGCGGACTACAAAACATCTGTTAAATATTGGAAGGCTGATAAAAACTTGAAAAAATTTTGAAAGCGTAATTTTAAGACTGGGTACTGGTCTTCGTGTATATTCTTGAGCATAAATGACTACACGAATAAATGGGGGAAGAATGTGAACTCTTGTGTATTTTTTTCCTCCTGTAACAACAACAAAAGTAAGTATATCAAAGCTACTCATATCTCACCCAGCAATTTCTCCTTTAAAGAAAGGCCGAAATGATCTAGTCAGTAATCGCAGCTGAGCTTGTGGTAAGAAAGCTCTTCACGGGAATAACAGGTAAAAACTTCTCAGCGTACAGCCGTTTAGCCTAAAGTGAGTGAAAGAAAAACCCCAATCGTATCAGTTTCAGATTATATTCAGTGTGCTTTAGGTAAAATATCCGTATAGTAAACCAAATATGGACTACAGCACCATTTATAATAAAGCACGTGCTACAATGACGTTTATAAAATTGTCCCTGTAACTTCCTCCTGAGCGTCACATCTCTTAGCACTTGCTGCGACGGCAAGGACATGAGAAGCGCGTGTGCAGAGAAGCTCTGAGAAGCGGGATGCAGAGGAAGAGGAGCTGCAATAGTTTGCTTCGTGCTGGCTGGCTGCCTGCCTGCTGTGTCCTTCTGGCTGGTTTCAGCTGTTTCCCCAAACCTCAACTCCAGATTTGACAGACATTTCAGGGTCTGAGAAAGAGATCGGATGAAGGACGACTACTTAGGGTTAAAGTTGGAAGGGTTAGGGACCAAATTCAGACAAAATGGTATTGTCTTAGAACAATTCAGCTGAGAAATAGCCCTCAAATTACTATACATACATCTGTTATTCATAGATGAGTGGTAGTGAGAGAGGAGTCCAAGTGAAAATAGCAGCATCTGAATGGCATAAAAGCTATTCTGATTTGACAAAGAATAATCAGATCAACATTTATGATGATTTTGGACGAGGATATTCCACTCTGTTTCCCACTGTAGCACATTCAAGGCACTGGGATTGGGAATGACAAGAGAAAAGTAAGAAGAATGAAAAAAAAAATGTTCATTTTTCTGTGCTAACCACATTCATTCCTTCCCTTGTGCAAGTGGCTTAAGATAATTTACACAGTTCAGCGGTAAAACTCTTGAACTTGTTTGTATCTTGTCTGAAAACATGCAGTTTCACACACATTTACTTTCAGCTTGAATGCATAAGATGACTTTTTTCTTGATTCCAGCAATGATGCTTTCCTCGTCTGTAACTAGTGCCTAGAAAAAGTTCACGTCCACTTTCATGCTCTGCTTAAGCCTTGAGTCCTTGTTGACTCTCGTGACTGCTATTTTTTGCACGCTAGATTTTTGACCTTATATAACAGGATGACTGACATTTGCAGGCAAAGTTGGGGAGGCAGTAGTTGAGGTTTGGCAATACTAGACTGAATAGGTAGACAGCTGTAATGCCATTTGCTTGTAAGAGAAAGAAGATTGCTGCTGGATTTCCCTGTCGCTCGTTTTTACCAATAACACAAATCAATTATTTCTTTGGCCAGAGCAGAAACGATCACTCAAAGGTGAAAAGGTTTTTTGTATAATATCAAATAGAACGTCAGTAGAAAAACACTGAAGGAGAGATCACCTCTCGGAGGTGTGTGAAAGAATGAAATGACTGCACCAGTTGCACATATTAATGAAAGAGCTGGGTTGTCATTCCTATTGCTCATGCTGAATTTCCCAAGCGTACTGGGCCAGTATTGCTCCAACGCATTTATAACAGAATAGATTCAGACCTAAGTTGGCTTTGTTCCGTTTCTTGATTTAGCTACAGATCCACATTTTATGGCTAAGGCCTACCTGTTTATGATTTTTATCTAAAACTTTACCAAGAAATTCTTCACAAAAGGTGCTATTGCAATAAATCATGTTATCCAAATAAAAGGTTCCAAACACTCCTGTTTAAAAAAAAAAATTTTGTGGAAGTTACATTTTCTACAGCATGATGCTGTCATTCCCTTAGCTGGTATCATAGCAATTTTCAAATCTATGAGAAGGAAGGAGAGAGAAAAGAGCTGTTGTCCAAGCAAAGATGGAGGCCTGAAGTACTCACTGCCCTTCCAGTTAGGACTGGCTAAGAAATATTTGTGGAAATAAGTTGTATTCTTAGCAAACAGGTCTTTGGATCAAAGAATCTTACTCAAAAATTATTTAAGTACAAAGGAAAAACAAAAAAAAAACCACAAAAGAGGAAGACTGTCTCCCACAGAAGCCATGAGTTTGTGTTTTTCGTTTATCCCTTTTTATGGTTTGCAACCTAGCAAATTTAGGTGATATTTCCAGAAACCATCAGCAAAGAAAAATGAATCAGCTGCTATGAAAAGAGGCCAGAGAATCTGCCCAACTCAGCCCAGAATCAAGGATTCTAGAAAGCCTTGCACAGAGGAGAAAATAAATAACTAAAGAGGGACAGATTCCTGGTAGACTTAAATTAAACAAAGCCTGTGTTTAAAACGATTCCAGGAGATGGCCAATATAAACACCCCCGGCCTGAACCCAGCATACCTAGGATGGGACTTGTAAGTCCAAATGCACAACATCTGGCTTATCAAGTGAAAAGGGCTCAACTTCAGCGTTAACTATCCTTTTCAAAACGCATACTGAGTTTGCCTAAAACTCCGGGAATGAGATTATTTTGTATAAGTCATTCCCGCGGCTGGATGTGAAACCATCTTTGAGGCAATAACATAAAATGTTATTTACGTCTATTCACATAACTTGAGAAAGAAATTGCCTGCACTAGTAAAAAGATGATCTGCAAATTAAGGAAAGAAATTAAGTGAGCAACAGCCAACAGGTGTTTGTCAAGAATAAGTTTTGTCAAAGACAATCCCTTTTCCTTTTATGACACAATAATATGCTTTCCTTGGGGAAGAAGCAGTAAATGCCATATGCCTTGAGTTTAGCAAAGCAGTATCTTACATGCCCATCTCGTAAACTGCAGAACTTGGTCTAGATGAAACCACTATGAAATAGTTGCACGACATAACAAGTCTACAAAAAACGGGAACGAGACCAGCCTTCTGGTAAAGATCTATTCAAGCGAGTAATTCTCAAGGTTTCACTTGAAATTAGAAAGAAACAGTATCAAGCTGGGCTTCATCGGAGTCCACCCCAACCTCGCACTGTTTGATATTTCACAGAAGACCAGAATGATAGAAGGGAAAACTGGCTTTAAATTCGCATCAGGCTGCAAGGGGTTAATAAGGTCTTTGAAAAACAGACTTAGCATTCAAGAGGATGTTTATGCTGCTTTTAAGATTTATAGCAGACAATATAAGAAGCAATGGAGTTCAATTGAAGTGTGGTAAATGTAAGGTAGGAAAAACATTTAAGGTAGGAAAATCTTTCTACTTGAAAGAACAGTTAAGCACTGGAATAAATTTCCCATCGAAATTTAAGAATGTATTTGACAAACAGTCATGATGGTTTTGGGACAGGGGAAGGACTAGCAACCTCCTTTCTCTTGAGATCCTATTTTCTGTGTATCCTAAAAAATAAAACCCCTAAATATTATCAAAATAGCCCTTGCATTATAGTGATAGAAATGGTCTAAGAATAAGAAACGGAAATGCTTCCTACATCATGATAAATTTGAGTTTGATTCAGATAAGAGGGAAAGAAGTATGCCACTATCTATTATTCCATTGTTTCTGATCGGAAAACTGAATTGTTTTGAAGATAATCTGCGAGGGTACACGGTTACTAACACAAACATATGTCATCTGCTTATAATAGTGATTTTTGCTGAAGTTTCTTCCCCTATTATGCCAAGAATCATTTGATTTGCAGATTGCATAAACAACAATAAACTTGGACTGAAGTCTCCTGAACATCCTGCATTTGATTGTCAAACAATTTACTTCTCTGACAAGATGTTTATGGAGTTCAGTGCAGAGAGAAATTATATTCTACTTGCAGATATTACATGGCATTGACTAGTACCTGGAAACAAGAGCTTTAAAATTCTGTCAAAAAGGTTTCTGGGCTGAAAGTTCAGTATTTGATTCACATATAATAATCAAAGCATTCCTTTGTTTTTTAATGTATCCATCATTCAACCCACTTATCAGCACACATTACAGTTGTTTGCATTATATTACTCCTTTTAGGAAATGTGTATTTACTTTGTCTAGTGTTGATATGAATCAACATAGACTTAAAGCAATTAATGGAATTCTTTAAAAAAAATCCCTTTCACCAGAACTTCACAGGCAGAGGAACCAGTGAACATTCAACTCCATTTAAAGTGACAAAACTGATAAAAAATTTTTGTGTTTCTCCCCAGCCTGCAAACAGACCACGGAACTCCATAATGCAGAGTATCTGAGGCAAGACATAAATATTTAAAAAACTTAGTGCTTGGATACCAAGTGTCCGATCTACAGCACTGATAGTACAAATGCAGAGTTTAAATTAAATTACATGCTCTAGGTCTTAAGCCAGTTTCTAACAGACACAGAAAAAGACCAAACACATCTCACACCTGCGTGCTGGGAAGATCTCAGATATTTCTCTGACCTGTCTGTTACTGGCCTCCGTCAAACCCAGGATGCTGGAGGGAGGGGGCGGCAGAGCTGACCTACAGCAGCGCTCCCAGTGCCGGCACACGGCTGGCAGCGACGCGGCTACCGCTGGCTCTGCCCTTGGCTGGAGCTCCTGGGCAGAAGCACCGGTCCGAGAGCAGGCAGTGACTGTGTATGATGAATAAACCCACAACAGCAAAAGGAAAGTTACTTAAGCCAAAATCCTAGGTCTTGGAAGTCTAAATCAAATCACCAGTATTTAATAATGCAAGTTTAAACCACTAGCCTCTTTATTTTTTTTAATTTTGGGTTTGTTTTCTTAACCTCTCTCTGCTTCAATTAAAGGTATGCTATTTGTAAAAGAAAGGTAAACACATCCAATTAGCTCACAGCAGGTTTATAAAACATGATTATGCTTCAAAAGGTTGACTGAAACCCCATAGTAAAACCAGGAAAATTATCTTCTTAGTAAACATTTAGTTTCTTATTCCTCCCCCAGTGACGAGAAGAACTGACTTCTGATAGAAACATTTACTCCTGAACTCTGTTGCTATCTTCATCAGTTTATCTGCTATTTCCAAAGAACCATCCCATTTGGACACAGGTTGATGTCCTATCCTTGTGGTCATTTGAACACCCCTTTCATATAGCCTTACAGGATAAAGAGAGTGGAACACATTTCAGAAAAATAAAATCATGAATCTTGGTCCTTTTTCAGCATCCTGAGTACTGTAACTCAAGAGAATTGTGACAGGAGAAATCAATAATTCATCAACAGCTGAAAGTGGCACATAGTGAAAAGGGCATGTGTACATAAAAGTGGAAATTTGTGTGCTTGTAAAGAAAGTCTGAAAGGTAGATGGTTGGACTGCAGATAAAATTACTTTAGAAACAGCAACTGAAACAGTTGCTCTTTGATATCTGCTCTATTGCAAACACCTTGCATTCCAATTAATTTATTACTTTTTTCCACCCATGAATAAGACATTCAGCACATAGATTACTATGGATATTCAGGTCCTTACAGAAAGATCTATACGTGATAATTAAGGCTGATCTTGAGAGAATTAAAAATCTACAAAACAGAGTTTGCAAAGCTGTATGTTGTTAGAAACTAAGACTTCACAGTGAACAGAAGAGGAATTATTTTTGTATTCAGGGAGACATGACTCTAGACAAATTCACACTCCTAAAAATTCAACAAGACATTTCACAATCATCCATATGGTCTTTGTGCTAATGTCACTTCACAAGCTGGCTTATAGATCTCTTATGATTATTAAAATGTGTTACTAAGCTCCTGAAATTGTGAAGACAAAAAGATCAGTTACTGAACTCGGTGCACTATGAAGGCACATCATTTTAATTCCTTTATCCTAACTTTCTGATTCTTGACTTTGTCATGTAACTTAAGCAAGCAAAAGATGCCACCTTACAGTTTGAAAAAATAAGCTTGTGCCACATGGGAAGAGCTTTGTGTGGCCTCCTTCAATAAGGAAAGCAGCCTTTTAAATGTTCACTGAACTGGGAAGTGACAGGGGCTGAATAAGAGGGGCTGAGTTAAAACCAACAGAAAAAGTGATAAAAAGAGGGAAGTAACAGAACGCTTTCAACTGGAGAGTGAAACGGAGGTTATGGCATGGCCATTCCAGTGACTGAAAACATCAGGAGGTAAACCACAAACTGGCCACAGTCCTAATGGTGCCTGTGAATTCATACGCTCTGAAGCAACGGCGCCGCTCCTCCCATCGCAGGAATCCCATCTCATGGACCAGAGGCGAAGTGCGCGGGCAAGCACAGCCCTAGGGATAACTGCAGCAACCTGCAAGGTTCAAGGTGATGGGATACTTCTCTACCACTTACCTTGCAGTAGCTGCTGCAAGTCGCAACAGACACCAATACATAGACTTTCTGTGGTGTTAAGTCCTTACAAAGATCACAAGGATCTATTAAATTTGCTGCATATTTCTTAGCTAATTAGTGCTCTGAGATATTTTAGATGGTAACAGAGCAGAGAAAACCAGAAGAAGGGCATAGCTTAAGTTATGTTACTTCTGAATTGAACTTAGAAATGCTGCTTTTATATGGAATAAGATTTGGAGTTCCTTAAGGATGTTTATTGATAACTTACTCCAAAGCAAGACTCAGACGGTCAGACTGCCACGTATCACAGTAAAAGTACCATTCACTCACACACTCTGGATTTCTCCAACTTGGAGCTGTGTTTTAAGCACCAGCTTCTTGAACCATGCCTAATATAAACTAATTAATATAGGACGCAATTATTCTGTATGTTCCGTAAAATAATAATTTTTATACTGTATAATGGATCCCCACAATTATGACGTCCATCAATGCGAGCAGACCAAGGCAAGCACAGGTCCGCACAACGGAATCCAGTCTCCTAAGAGGATGTGTGCAAATGGGCAGCCCTAAGGAGGACAGAAGTGAAAGGAAGGAAGAGGCAACAAAACAGCATCAACATCAGACATAAGCATCCTGAAGAATATTTTCATCCTTCACCCAGCCAGCTTTATCTTTTCGCTGGAGCAGTAGCTCGGTGGCCACAATCCAGAGGGGCCTAAGAAAACCAGGAGAAAGTATTCTTAGCTAGAGGAAAGTGATACTGCAGCTACACAACATATGCTCGTTAGAGTAATTCCTTGTTTTCTGGGATATACGTTCATTCTCCCTGTTAGGGGGAATACCATCAATATCATACGATATTGATGGTCCGATTGCACCATGCTTACCTCCCGAGTGACAGAGGTGGAGGATGAGGGATGTGGTTAAACATATGGTCACACTCCTATATCCACCATTTTATGGCTTCTCATTAAAAACCAGCAACGATGATTTCAAAACCCTTATTTCTATTTGCTCCAAACAGAAATCAACAACACAACAAAATCAAGGCAATGCAAGTAAGACAGAATTTGAGAGGGAGGAGAGAAGGTTTCAAAGGATTTTAGACACAAGTGTTGTACAGATGTTTAGTAAATGAAACCACAAAGTCTAATCAAACAAACATTTTCAGGCAGTTTATAGTCATGGGAAGAAAGTGGAAGGAGATGGGAATTCTAGCTTTGATCATGCAGCTAGTATCAAGGAAACAGATATTTTCAATTTCATTGGATATTTGGAAAGTGCTGTTTAATAGACGTACCACCACCCTTGACTGCCTCCACCCTTTGGGCAAAAGCAGGCTGTGGTGCGCTCAGACGGAGGAGATCAGACTTCACAAGACTTTGGGTCTCAGGAATAAGTGCTCAGTTGGCTTTTCTTTGAAGAATACCTTAAAAGTAGGTCTGAAGGTCTGACGAACTTTCCAAAACCCCTACAGGATATCATACCCCCCCCACACCACCACCCCCACCTTACAAACAAACAAAAGATTCAAACAAAAAGCAACAAAAAAAACTGTTTCACTTTATCCTCTTTTATCTTAGTTAAAATGTATACACAAATTATCAGCTGCAGCATTGACAGTATCATCCAATCATCCCTCTTTAAAAGTTTTGCTTTTAGCATCACAGAGTATTTATGCTTAATTTCTTTATAGAATTTTCATCACTTACATCTGATTTTCTTTTTCCTGACAAACTAGAATTTTTATTGGAGATAAGTGACAAAGCTCCTTTACATAACTTTAATCAGAAGGATTCTACTTTTGTGAAGATTTGTTCACGTGCATTTCATGTTAAGGACAAACATATTGGCACCAGGTTCTACCATGCATTTGTGTCTTTTTTTTTTTTTTTTTTTTTTTTTTCTTACTGATCAACATGTGCTACAGGTCATTAGAAGGGCAGATTCACACACTATCTGTCCTCTACCTTTACCTTTTTGAGCAGCCTAGCCATTCCAGTGTAATTGGAGACTCCATCCTTCATATGACTCCCAGGATGCGGGCATCATATTTATAAGGCAGACAGAAAACAAGCCATGGAAGAAACCAGATGGATATTGTGAATGGATACATGACACCCGAATACTGTCTTTCTGTCAGGATTCAACATCCAAGCTAGAGGTGAACACCTTAAACAAGCAACTCCAGAACCCTTTCAGAACTTCACCTGCATCACACAGCACAGCACAACCCTTTCTAGTATTTCCATCACAGGTAAAAATTCTTGAAGATTGTATTTTTTTTTAAATCGATCTATACCTCTGTACACATTGTCCCAGACCTGCTTCTTTATGGTACCAGTACCTATGGTAGGCTGAGGAAAGCTTCACAGAGGCCCAAAGGAAAGACCACTGAGATACTCCAGCCTTGGCTGCAGCAGTAACTTGCACTTGTCATGCACTGTCCCAGCAGAGTGATGTCTGTCTCTACTCTTTGAGTGGTCACTCTCTCTGCAGAGCAGCAGATCAACCTCCCAGCTCAACTGCCGAGAGCCGCGTTCAAACCGTGCAGGATGCTAGGGTAGTTTTCCATGTCTTCCCTGTCCACCTATATATCATAGGAAATTGGCAAAGGTGGTAGCAGAGCAAGCTTGTAAATGACAGTCTCCATCATTTGTCAGAATTAAATTTTTCACAAGTAGAATTTCAGAAACTTTTAAACCAATATTTAAAATGCCTCTTGAGCATAAGTTCAGGCTAAAGACAGAATTCCAGATATGATATTAAACTTGATTTTACAGAGTGGCTTCTGAACCTTATGCTGTAAAGACAACATAGCTATAGAACACACATTGTTTTGGATCAAAGCTAAAAACATACTGCCTATCAGACTTCTGAGACTAAGTAAATCTCCAAATAATAATACTTCTCTGATACAATAAAACTAATGTTTGCTCATAAAATTCTGGAGGTTTTGGCTTATTCCCTGCACCCCCACCCCCGCCCCCAAATGACCTTCTTTTAAATATCTTCCACAGGAATTGATGCATATTCATGCCATTTACTGACAAGAACTGTGAAATATAATTCACCATTCAAAATGGATGAAAATCTTATTTAGCATCTCCTAATTTTCAGTCTACAGGGAATAAAGTGACATGCAAGCTTAAAAAGGTATAAGACACTCTCATGGCCTAATGCCATGTCAGTAGGGCTATTATCCCACTCAATTATTTGCAAGATCGGAGGTCTAAAAAAAGCAGCACGTGTACGTCCTCAGGTGATGAATGTCAAGGTACCATAGGTAAAGACATTAAACAAAGTGTTCCTTTGCCAGCAGAAGCACTCTAGCGTGACCAGAAGTCCAACAGTCCCAGCACCACTATGGGAAACCAAAGCTTATGACCAGGAGAGTCTTTAAATGGTTACCAAGACGAGTGTCATCATATATTTCAGAAATTTTTCCTTTCAAAAGCCTTACACAGAGAAACAAATTTATACAGACACACACACACACAAAGCATCTCACTTCCATCAAATCAACATTTGTCAGTTTGTAAGCATTTATTCAGAAGACTGCTAACCAGCCTTAACTGCTCAAACCCAGTATGTTATAAGGAAAGTGAAATGGTAAGTGGACTATTACATTCTTTTGCATTACATGTACGAGTTTTAAGTGTATTTTACATAGCACTCTTATTAAAAACATAGTTTTCATTTGACTTTCTAAATCTGAGTTGACTTGCAAGACGTTCTTTGTTATTTCGGTTTGCTTAGGTATGGTAATTATGTAGTTGAAGTTCTTGAGCTAAACGTCTAAACCATCTCCAAAATACTGAGTATTGAACTTCCTTTTCCACAAAATTCTTATATCTAAGTGATGCTTTGAGTTTGTAAACGCATTTTTTTGAAATCAAAAGGCTGCTCACATACTTCATCTAAGAATGCACATAAATTGATGCTGAGCTGGAGCCCCACAACAGAATTGAAGACGCTTGTGCTCTACAATAACAAGAATCTCCTGTCCCTTCCTCACAGAGATCCTAAGCAGGTCTGCAATGCCAGGTGTATCATTCACCATCCTAAAAGTAGGAAAAAATACTCATTTTGTTAACACAATTAGTTGTGGATTATAGGTAGCTAAGCAGTCTATAAATCGTTTGTGCATTCAGAAGTAGTCATGTAACAATGCCTTTTGCTATTTTCCAATAAATAACAGGCATTTTCAAGCTGTGTGCTAAAAAGGTTGTGGGACTTCTTTATTCTGCTGATGCTATCAAGTGTAAAAACTGAGTTTTCTTTCGCTTGAGATATAACGATATTCGTTTTTATTTCCTTATTTGTGATGCTCAGAAAGGTAATCTTATATATGAACAAATAATATTCAAATTACTTTTTTTGCTAAAGAATATAGACTGGAAAGTTCTACAGGAAAATTACACTAGCTCATAAAGGAGAGCACAAGTAATGGGGATTGATTTAAATATTTATAAGTTTTTGAGATTTTTTTTCAGTTTAGAGCAAAGCCAAATTTAGTGCTGGCTTAGGAAATCTATGTATATGAGTCATAACGATGCAGCTGATCAGTAAGAGAATCCCGAATGGAAAGGTGAGCAAGAGTTCACACATCAGGTTTTTGCACGCTCTGCAGAAATAATTTCAGAAGAATAGTATCTCTGGCTGAGGTTGTTTGCATCCCTTCTCTAACACTTTTCTTCCTAATGCCCCACATGTGCAGACTTGAGATTAGAATCAGCTCTGGGACTCCAAATTGCTACTTCAAATGCTGGAAAATACTGAAAAAAGTCAGTGATTGCTTAAGTTTAAAGGGGTATTTCAGCTTTCCTTGTCTAATCAACTTTTCTGGCTTCTTAGCACACGTAAGTTGCTTTTTTACTGTGATAGTTTGCAAGAATATTAACAAGAGGACAGGAATGTATGGCAGAAGCTCTTTGTAAGACTAGAAGAAATAAATTATCTTAACTTACATAGTTTGAGGAACACACGGTTGAAATGCAGCCCATATGCATGGTGATTATTTATAGGCATACAAATTATATTCAAAAAAGAGCCAGATGGCTTTAGCAACACATCTGCTGTCTTCAAGGCAGAACTTCTGAAGCAGACTTGGGACATTAACTCCTATTATAGAGCAGTCAAGAACCAGTAGGACTACATTTGCTTTGTAGTCTGTAAGAGTTGTATCTTCCTACACAGAAGTTGAATTTAATCTGAAGTCAGCATCAAAGACAGGCTGCAACATTTTGCGTTTTAACAGGGTTATCATGCTGTTACTAACTAAATGCAAGGCTAGGAAGGCAGGTCACCACTAAGGCAAAAGCCAAATGAAGCCAGACCTCACACATGCTAAGGTAAGTGGTGGTTACATAAATCTTTGCGCCAGCTAGCAGTTCTGCATATTTTGCACTACTTTGCGCTAATTTTCAGCAAAGTCATAACCCCTGAAAATCACTAAAAATCACAAAGATTCACACAAATATGCGGCAAGTCTACATATTTTGCACTACTTTGCACGAATTTTCGGCAAAGTCACAATCCCTGAAAATCATTAAAAATCGCAAAGATTCACACTACACATTATTTTTTTTTTTTCCTTAGGAGAAGGTTCTCATTCAGCAGACAATACCGAGAGGCAATTGAAAGATGTCTTAGACGTGGACATCAGAACTATGTGAGATGTTTTCCAAAAACATCGATTTATATTACTGGGGGCAGGGTGGGGAAGAAGTCAGACATCTATTAACTACACGCAAAATAGGCATTTGAAAACGAGGAGACAACCTGGGAGAATTTGCATTGGGAGAATTGCCTGCCCCGTCATGGTTTCTAATCTCCACCTGGACAGGCCTAAGTTGCCACAAGTGCTTGAGTTTGCTGTCCGGCCACCGCACCTACTGCCTCCTGTATTACTGTGTGCTACTCTGAGTAGTACTGTCGCTTGTTTTTATTTATATTCAGCTTTTCAGAAACTTGTGCAGGAATAGTACCCCTCTCCTCCCCTCCTTATCCTCCTTGTTATAAAAAGCAGCTTGAAAACAAATAAACAGAACATCTTAATCAAAAAAAGCTGAATTTGCCTTTTCTGCTAGAATGGATTCACTCCTTAGAGTGCGGCTTTGCCCACTTCAAGATGGCACTTTTGGATCCCTTCTGTTTTTCTGACAGAGTGGATAGAACTGGAAGCTTGTTCCCCTGCACCGTGTAGAAGCCCCAATGCTGGCAGTTTCAAGCCTCTGTCTTGCTAGAGGGAGGAGGGCCGACCTCTCTACGCTCTGGGGCTACCTGTATTCCCAGCTGGGAGTTAGAGGGCAGACGAGTGCAGTGGAAATCGTGCATCGCCTGTCAGCAAGTGCTAGGTGAGATTCAACTGCATCTGCACCTCTCTCCCGGGACAGATAACTGCAGCAGCACCCTGTTTTACTGGCCTCTCGACCAGCCTGCACTCTCAATACTCCCGCATCGGCAGGGTGACCAAAGGCCACAAAGGTCTTTGGGCTGGAACATACAGCAGGACCATGCCGCTCCCTTGTGCGGGGCACGCCAAGCCTCTGGAAAGCATGGCAGTTCTTGAGGTAAACTCTTGCAACGCCATTTCCCCCATGTCTTTTTACTACTTTAAAAATACGGTCAGGAATAATCACAGTTAAACAAGACTCAAAAGATTGTCTCCCAGATATCTCTAAACATGCCATCTTTGAAACAGAGTAAGTTCCATTTTTGCCAACTTAACTCTCCTGCAAGAAATAAATGCACTGCAAATGATATTCTAATTTTAATTAGAAGCATAAAAGTTAAAGCATATAGAGATACGTTTCCAGGTTTAAAAGTTGTCCTAAAATCTGAAAATTGTAGATATCAATGCGTTTGCTTACCTCCATTAGGTAAGGTACTACTGCTGATATTTATGAATGCTCTGTTCCCTAAATTTTCAAAAGCTTCTGGAATGATTTTTAGGAAAGCTTTTTGTATTATATCAAAATAAAACATTACCTTCCCTTTCCTTATGTATGTCCCTTAATTTTGTTAGGCTGTCTAATTTCATCAAGGCTCCCAATCATCCCAAATAAGCTAATAAGAACTTGCTGTGAGAGGGAGTGAATTTGACCCCTTTGAAATGCTAATTGAATTCCTTATCTGCAAAACCAATATTTGTATTGTACAGCCCAATGATGGAGAAAAAGAAATCCATAAGCCTGATGAAATGATAAAATGCATTTGTTTAACTAAGTCATTAAAATTAAACAGTGCTTATTCTAGGTTCTTATTTCAATTCACATGAGATAAGAAAAAAACACAAAACAAATGCTAGGGATCATAGGTCCCTACAAAAATTCCACAGCAACGCCCTTTCAGACTAACAAAATCAGCCCAAAAGTAAGGTGTTCAACTCTTATATGCATATTATTCTCGACAGCGATATTACCAGTATGACTCAGACTATTCCAAGTGAGTTACCCTGGCAGAACTTTGTCCTTTAAATAGCATTTTCTGTTAGCCTTTACCGTTAACATGCTTTATCACACGCACACAAAGTTAGTTGTGATTCTTCCTGCTGCTGTTGGAAAGGAAAATGACATTTTCGTATCACGGCTAATAGCACTTTGACAGTAAATAGAAGTTTCAGAACTGCTGCGGTTTCCCTGTACTGTCTGTCAAGCCTCTCGACTAGAGTTAGGGAACTGCTCTGCTGTTACTGGCTGTCTGCTACAGCTTCAGCTGTGCAATGGTAATTGGGGAAGGGATTAACTTTGGTTAAACATTTGACTACGTTTCCTTTGCGAGACTATGGAAACGTGCCAGAAAGAGTGATTCTTCAGAGCAACACTTGTTCTAATCTCTAGACCTGCCTCCATCAACTGCATGTGCCAAGCCTCTTCGGTCCTGTGGGAGAGGAGTTTCCATGGGGCTGATGCGTCTCTTTTAACATGTAAGACCAGGTCTTAATGGCGTTGGCTTCTTCCACCACTCGTAAAAGCGAAGATGAGAATACTGGGAGTAGTTCGTCTTAAATCAATGAAAGCACATGCCAGAATTGCAGCTTTATAAAGCCATTAGCAGGAGTTAGCAGCGCATATGCTATGCTTCTTAATATAACCAGTATTATAAATCATACGTGTTCAGTCATTCCTTCCCTTCCTCACAACTATACGTGGAAGAAGAAAAGCTGGCATTAGAGTGGGTTCATCCTCAATGAACACTGCCCCTTCGAGATTCCCTGCTGTAGGCAAACTCTTTCTGGTTAGACTAAACCACCGTTCTGTGCAATTGAGGTGACAATATACAACCCGATTTCCGTTTTACATGCCAATGGTAAACTCCCAATGAAGTAGTTAAAAAGTAAAAGCAATATGGTTATTAAGGTGACAACTATAAAAAAGGTTATTTCCTCAGAAAATTACTAAAAGTGTTGTATTTGGATGACATAGTACATATTTGGGGAAGAAATGAAGATAACTTGGATACTTACTAGGTTTCCTGTTCAAGAAATACCTAATAAATCATGTGAGGGATTATTTTCCTGTGAAAATATTATATTAAATAGAAGTCAGTGGAAAATCTTGCTGTTAAAGCCATCTGTTTCCCTCCCTCATGCTCACAGAAACGGTACATGCATGTGCACACATGAAAAGAAGAGAACGGATTAGATACAGATCAGTATTCTGAACTAGAGGATTGATTGAGTTTAAATTAATTTTAGATGCAGCGAGATGGTGTCAGCCAGGACCAGATCTTTGCAAGTCTCACAGTGAACAGCACCATGTGTGGAAGAATATGACTGCATTTTCCTCTTGACCTTAGGCTGAGGTTAGGAAACTCCTGAACAATGATTTAAATCCCTTCAGAGATTTTTAACTGATGTAAATTCTAAATACGCAGACAAATCTTCTTGTGAAGTGATTAATTATCACTGCCAAAAATTAAGTATATGGACCAGCAAAATACATACTTCAGGGTCTCTGTATTAATTGTAAAAGTGAATTATAAAAGTTATTGCAGAAGGCCGTATTTAAGGCTATTTTAAAACTAATAAGTTCTTAAACAGATAGGGGAGAATGATACATAGAGTCACCTGTATCTACGCAAAGCATTCAAATACAGATTAGCAAAGACACACCTGTGGCCATGATTATGAAAAGACTAAATGATGGGATTTTTAACACATAAATGTAAATTTACTATGTGGCAGTAAGTCTAAAACCACATCATATTATGGAGGGTTTTTTAGACACAAATTAACTATTCCCTGGCAAAATTAATTATATAATAATTTAATTAATAGGGCAGAAGATTAGAAATGGGGGAAAAAATATGCGCTTTCTCTTGTTGCTCCTGTCCAATTGTTACGAAATCTGAAAAATTTTAGCACAAAGCTGTCCTGAAGTAAGAAGTAACACTGATGTTTTACTACTTAAATTATCTTGAAACCTTCTGCTGTGGACAGTCAGTCTGGGCATAGAAAAATGAATAGATGTACCTAAACAGTCACATTAAAATTAAAATCCATGACAAACTCAGGATATTTCCATTTCAAATAGAGAGTCTAACCAACAGTCCTTGCTGAGAAGGCCCGTGGAGAAAGGGAGCCTCCTCTCATTTTAGAACAAGTGTTTGCTGAGAGCTTCTGAGCTTCAGAAGTGACTCCAGCTCAGAGGAAGGTTCTCAAATCAATATGCACAGTTGACTCAAGTCTCCAGGTGAAATTTAGGTGTTACAAATGTGCTTATTCCCAAAGTACCCAAAGAATTAGCATGAACTCCTGCTAGGCAAAACCACAGATATGTAACTCCACTTGACTTCAGGTCAAGCCAAAGAGGGTCAAGTGCAATATTTTGGATGTTGGTGTAATTTGAATAAGATGGGCTACAGATGTGAGAGAGTTGGTGGGGAAGCACAGAGAGGGAGGCTGAAGAAGCAGCTCTTTGGTTGCCCCCAGACATGACACTGAATGCCCAAGGGAGTTTTCCTACCTCCTGCTGAGCATCTACCCGTCTGCTCTTACCCTGTACAAATTGGAAAAATTACCTTTGTACACATGGACAAATAGAATTCTCATCTATTAGCTTCATAGTGTTTAGTTTCCAGAATAGGCTTAATATTTCACACTCTCTTGTTATTATATATGTTTCTATTACATATTGTCATGAAATTTGTTGTGCATTTTAAAGCGTCAAAGTTTAGGAAATGCCGCATGTTTTGCCCAGAAAGATTTCATTAATAAAAAACCCCACCAGGTTAAAACAGATACCACATAACTGTTACTGTCCTGAAATCTAACTTCTAGTTTTGTTTAACCTCCACAATACTACTCAAGCTTCACAATCATATAAAATCCAATTAAATAATTCCAGAAGGGATAATATTACATGCAAAGAACTCAAGCTGGAGAGCAAGAATAATAATGCTGAGCATGGTTTGCTATCCCCAAAGACAGAATAAAGACCAGCAGTAACTGTTCAGTGCTAATAAACTGTAGTTGAACTCATTTACAATACAGATCTCCACTGAATACAAGCTATCATGCATAATAAGTTTACTGTCCCTTCATAAATATGTAAAGCTGATACAATGTTGTGACAGTTTTATACCTTTTTCAGTTCTCTTTAAAATGAATTCATTTAATAGCAGGTATATATATATATAAAAAAAATCTATTGATTTTAATAAGTTTTGGAGAAGGTCCAAGCTGAGAGGAAGAAAAAGTAATGGTAAGGTTCTTGGGGAAAAAATAAGGGAATTAAATAAGCCAGGTAAAAAATTGGCCTCGAATCACAGAATCACAGAACGGTAGGGGTTGGAAGGGACCTCTGGAGATCATCTAGTCCAACCCCCCTGTCAGAGCAGGGTCACCTAGAGCAGGCTGCACAGGACTGCGTCCAGGCGGGTTTGGAATATCTCCAGAGAAGGAGACTCCACACCCTCCCTGGGCAGCCTGTGCCAGGGCTCTGTCACCCTCGCAGTGAAGAAGTTTTTCCACATGTTCAGGCAGATTTTCCTGTGTTCCAGTTTGTGCCCGTTGCCCCTTGTCCTGTCACTGGGCACCTCTGAAAAGAGTCTGGCCCCATCCTCTTGACGCCCGCCCTTGAGATATTTATGAGCATTGATGAGGTCCCCTCTCAGTCTTCTCCTCCTCAGGCTAAACAGCCCCAGCTCCCTCAGCCTTTCCCCACAGGAGAGATGCTCCACTCCCCTAATCATCTTTGTGGCCCTCACCTGGACTCTCTCCAGTAGTTCCTTGTCTTTCTTGAACTGGGGAGCCCAGAACTGGACACAGTACTCCAGGTGGGGCCTCACTAGGGCAGAGTAGAGGGGGAGGAGAACCTCCCTCGACCTGCTGGCCACACTCTTCTGAATGCACCCCAGGATGCCATTGGCCTTCCTGGCTGCAAGGGCACGTGGCTGGCTCATGGTAAACTTGTAATCTATCAGGACTCCCAGGTCCCTCTCCTCAGAGCTGCTTTCCAGGAGGTCAACCCCTAACCTGTACCGGTGTATGGGGTTATTCCTCCCCAGGTGCAGGTCCCTGCACTTGCCCTTGTTGAACCTCATGAGGTTCCTCTCTGCCCAATGCTCCAGCCTGTCCAGGTCTTGCTGAATGGCAGCACAGCCTTCTGGTGTATCAGCCACTCCTCCCAGTTTCGTATCATTGGCAAACTTGCTGAGGGTGCACTCTGTCCCTTCATCCCAAATAAAGTCAAAAGGCCAATAAAGTCAAAAAGCAAAATTAATCTGACACTTGAAACTAATACTGAAGCTAAACAAAATCCCTGAGTGAGCATTGCAATGTGTTTGCACGCTGGCAGGCTGGTGGAATAGGAAAGTCGAATGCCTCTACAAAC
Organism: Phoenicopterus ruber ruber; assembly: GCA_009819775.1. Taxonomy (NCBI): domain Eukaryota; kingdom Metazoa; phylum Chordata; class Aves; order Phoenicopteriformes; family Phoenicopteridae; genus Phoenicopterus; species Phoenicopterus ruber. Next base: position 109,113,553 of record CM020215.1, read on the forward strand.
TTATAAACACACCCCATTGTTTCTGCTATGAGTCCATAACCTGTGGTTTTCCACAGAAAGTATTTTATCCATCCTTTAACATCCAAAATTGTAAGATAGATGGACTTAGTTTGCTGTGTCAGTTGTGGAGCCAAGTATAAAGCCTCAGATCTCACTGCCTTCCAGTTCTGAAAGCTAACCATTAATACCACAGCGTTGTTATTACTTCCTTCTTTTCTTTGTAATGAATCCAGGATTAACCTCTATAAATGGTTTGATAATCTCCAACAACAAATCTGAAGCTAATAATTTACAGTATTTTGGTAAAACATTTCTATTAACAAGCAGACCACAGGAGACGTTTCTCATGCACAGTTCTCCTCAAGAAGCTTTTAATTCAACAAAAGTCCTGTGAGAGAAAAGTTATGGAAAAACCAACTGTTTAAGACCTGTTCAGGGCATAGTCACAGTTTGACATATGCCAGTCTCCAGGCACTTCAGGTTGCCTTCTCCTGAATATATTTTCAAGGCAGAGTACTCTGATGTAGCTGAACAAACCTGGTAAAATATAATACAGTCTAGACGAATTACTGCTTTTTTCTGTGAAAATGCACTAATGTTATATATCGTCCTTCATCCTTTAAGGTTTTATGGTGTTCTGGCCTCATCCATCTCACTTTGTGAGAAGGAGGTTACTGGGTAAAAAAATAATAATAATAAAAAAAAAATCTTTGAAGGTTCTGTACCTGCCCAGAAGGCTTTTGAACTTCCATAATTACACATACACACAAAAGTCACCCACAGCAGCGCTCTCAGTACGTACTTGCAAAACATACCGCGTGCCATTGGGGCCCATCTTCCACATTTCCTAAAAGGGGAGAGAGAGGGAGCGTGTAGACAGAACTCAGGATTTGTCAATTAAAACTGCAAAGGCTGAACCCTGAGTTCCTGCAGGCTGATGATGTTCCATACAACAGGCACAGCAAAGCTCCTACAAAGCAGAAGGGTTTCCTCCCTGCTTGTGTGATAACAGAGGCAACAGTAGATCAATGAGATCTTACTAAAGGCTTCCCCCCTCACCCCCAACAAGCTCCTTAGATTTGTTCATTTAACTAAATGGCTAGTGAGTACCAGGATCTTGCTATTCTTTCTGTTTGAGGAAGATTTTGATTCAAAGATATCAAAGCTGGGATACTACTTCCATATATCTTTAATAATAAACATCAGGCCTTTGTCCGTATTTCACCATCAAGAAAAGGCAATTGTCTGTCTGTAGCCCAACTTCATTTTGTAAAGGATAGGGTGTCTCTAGACTTGTAAAGCCGGCAGCAGAGCAAGCCCTAGAGCTTGGGCTCAGATAATCTTGCCTCCGAGGGAGCTCTGTGGGGGCAAAGGGAAGGGCTTGGGGCAGGCGGAGAGGAAGAAGAAAGGGACCAGTTTACACCAGAGCAGAAAAAAGCACCAGGGTTTATTTAAAACTGTCTCAGCTGGTTTTTAATATCTCCTAGCTCCTTAATGCCTCTCTATTGATCTCAAATTATGAGAAACCTACTGAACTGAAAATAGTTTAATCTATTTTAAGTAAATATTCCATATTTTTTCCCCTCTAAGATGGGCTGGATATCATCTAGCTGTTCTGGAGGATCTCAAGAAGGAGGAATTATTAACAACACAAAGCATCACTAGAAGGGAACAGAGATCTGTACCTTGATTCCAAAGGAGGGAAAAAATATATCTGTACTTCTATTGAGGAAAAGAGACTTAACATCTGAATTCCTTTTAAATCAAAGCTGACATTTTCAGGGCAGTGATTGTACAAAGAACCATCAAAAGAGAAGGGGGAATAAAAAGTAATCATATTCCTTGCTCAAGAAAACAGAAGAAAAAAGGAACTATTTTTGTAGTCTCAGTCACTAAGAAAACTCATTAACTTATATAATTTAATTGTACCCAGCTGAAGTGGTAAATATCATGATAGATTTTTTTCTTATGGGTCATTACCTGTGTCGTTAAGTGATTACAAAAAGAGATATGAAGCCTGCGGTGGTATTTAGCTTTTAAATATTGACTTTTTTTGCACCTCTAATGCAAAGTGGAAACAGCTGATGCAGACTGGTTTTTTGGCTTGCAATACAACACAGTTAAAGTACCACTTGCAGATCATTCCCAGACACAGTTCTGCAACATCAGTATCTAATAAATATGTTTTCCTGGAGGATTTATTACCCATTGAGCGTCATTTTTTCTCTTTTGGTTTTGCTCAACAGATTGTAAAATTCTTCTGCAAGAGGAGTGGTAGGTTATTTTGACAGCAAAGGACAAAATATAATGCTGGATATGAAGTAGGACAAGATAAAAAAAAAAAAGGAGATATTGCTGATATTGGTAGATCTCTTGCTTTCCAGTCACTGATTTAATTGAAGGCTTATCAAGAATAAAAGTACAATAATACTCAAACACTCTTTATTAATCTTTTAATGATACACAGTCCTAAAATAGACATGCTTTTATAAGAGAAAAAGCTTAGAAGTTCCAACTAGTAAAAAAAAAAAAAAATTAAAAAAAAAAAAAATCATATCTACCTATTTTCTCCTTCCATCCCTTATTTAACAGGCAAACTGATAGCAAAGGTGAATGAGCCTTCCTGAAAAATCACATACATCTTTCGGTGAGGAATTTGCCTTATTTTCATGCTGTCTTCAGTAGCAAAACATCCTCAATAGTTGCTTCTACAGCAGCTGCTCGAGGTGACTTATCATTCACAACACCAGTTTTAGTGGAGACACTGAGAACGTGCCCTCTGAGACACAACGCTGCTAGTAGCATTATGAGGGTGCTCCATGTACATTCCAGCAGCAGCTACAACTGAGGGAACGCAGCCCTAGTAATGCTGCAATAAAAGCTCATGATAAAATGTATTACTCAGCATCCAAAAGGTCCTGGTGATTTTGCAGGCAAATACATTTTCATGTAGAGAAAAAAGTGTCATTCTGCAGAAAAATGTGGTTTTCCAGTGTTAAACCAGGACCTTGAAGCGGTAACACTGAAAAATTAACAAACCTTGCTTATACGTGATTTACCTTGGTGGTTTTTTTTTTTTTGAGCTGTTGTGGTGCATTCCTAAGAGTTTCTAATTGCTGTGAATCAGTGGTAACCAAACTTCTATGGAAGAAAGAAGGCAGAAATAAGCTGAGCTCCCATTATTTGCCAAAGAGCTAACTTCAATTTAGGTTTTTTTTTTCAAATATTTTAATTTTATTTTCAGTTCTACATGTTCGATTCCTCAAAACACTATGTCTAGGACATGAATCCTAGAAGAATATCAATATAATTAAAAAAAACCCAAACAAAACCCCCCAAAAATCCCAACTTGTCTCTTAAAAGACAGTCCCTAACAAAAAATTTTTGACCTACTTCTAGCAATCTAGCAAGAACCGTAAAAGCGTACTAACAGTGAACAATACCATGCAATTTGCATGAACTCCTCAGCACAGCAAGAATTACTGCTTACAAAGAACCATAATCCATGATTATTTCCCTTTTTTTTTGAAGCAGCTAGGAGGGATCAATTTGTGGAACAAAGATGAAACCTTATGTCCTATAAGAAATGATACACCACCACCACCAAAGTTTGTGACGGGTATCATCCACAGTGATTTGTTTGAGCAGGTGCTTCCAACTGCTGGACAAAGTCAATGCTAATTCAGTGTTTCTCTCTGACACAGGAGTGCCTGCCAGATGTGCAGCACTAAAGTGAGAAACAAGTCCTATATGACTATTTCCAGCCTCTTTTCCCAATATGATTTGGAAGAGTCTTATGGACAGTTGACAGTGCCAATAGAGACTTCCTCTCGCACTTGGTATGCTCGGTCCAGTGAAAGGCTGTGCCTGTCAACCTGGTTTCTTCTTAAATCATATGATCTAAGTAGTCTCTCTTTCTTCCTTAATCCGGTATTTTCTTTTCTTAGATTTTCTTGTGTTTCTCTGGCATCCCCTCCTTCATGGAAGTACTTTAGCAACTGATCACCAGTTTATTTTGGTGGTGGTGTTTTTGCTTGTTGTTTTTTTGTTTTGGGTTTTGTTTTGGTTTTTTTTGTTTGTTTGTTTTTGGGGTTTTTTTTTAAACTACTTGGTAGATAATTTTCCATTCTTTCAATAGCAGCTATTCCCATGCGTGAATACACGTCTTTCCTTGCTTCAAAAATCTTAGAATAGTTTTAACTTATTATGGGTTTTTTTTAAACCCCTCTATGCGTTGCTAATTGTATTGTACCCAGTTGAAACAAAAGAACTGAATTAAAGCAAAAGCTATTCTCTTGCTGCTGTATCACATTCCACCATCAAGAGGATACAAAGTGTTTTATGTTCCTCGATCTTGTCAACGCTCTCGGGTTGAGATGGAAGGTTAAAGGGAGGTGACAAGGTTAAATGATTTGACTAACATCCAAAACAAGGCTGAGGATCATTATGAGCCTGCCTCAGCTTTCTAATAACATATGTAATGAGGGAGAATTGGAAGCTTCCCACACCAACAGCTCATGCAGAAGTGATTTGTTTCTCTCTATACCCTTGCCACAACAGGCATCCATATATTTCTTTTAAGAATATTGTCATGGCCCACTAAATTACCCCTGGGCAGCGCTATCAGTGGTGTTCCACTTTGCCCCTTTATTTCTTTCTGTGACATTACTCTGCACAAGGGTTACTAGAAAGACAGATGAAGTAGGAGTAGATGGGTCTCTAAGGAGTGATATATAGTAGGTACATAATAGAAAAAAGTGAGGATGGTGTTGTAACAGGAATTTTCATTTCTTTCTCCTCATTTCCAGAAGAAATTTTAGACATTGGAAATTTATTGTGGCATGGTTATCAGGTCTATTTTTCCTTAGACTCCAACTTCTTTTCAGGGAACTTGACTCCTAACAGCCCTATACTTCTTCCTCCTCCATTTTATTTTCTCTTTCACAATGCCAAATCAAAGTTTTCAGTTTATTAGAGAACTCCTGATGAATTCTTTTGTCATCATATCGGACAAGATGTTTATTCAAATCAAAGTCAAACAATGAAGAATATGTCAAAAATTGAGCAAGAGCATAGTCTCTGAATGTTGCGGTTCGGCTAGCAACAAAAGCAATGGTTCTAGCAAGGACGTTGGAGGAACATATGACAGTTTTTAATGTAGGTGTAAAATTTGTCACGTGAAGTTGCTTTTGACCTGATGGCTTTAATAGTTCCTCAGAGCCATTATGGTCTATCACCTCTACGAGTATTAAGGGACTCCTAAATCCATGGATAGATAATTTGGCTGCCACACTTGCACAGTAAATCCACACCCTTAAAGCCTTCATTAAATTTGCACAGTCCATTTCTTAAGTGCAATTAACTGTGCATTTCTTAAGAAAAGTTTCCAGCTCCCATAGACCCCATTATTTCCCATCGTCCTTGTAGAGATGAGGATAGATCTCCAGAAACCTGTTTAAAAGCATATCCAATGGTTGGGAATTGGAAATTGTTTGTTTATAACTTTTGCACTCCATCTGTATCACTACTGAGCATCACAAAGAAAATTTCTATAGCTGGATACAGATCCTAGTTTGGCCTAGCTCATGCAGAGCAAGCTTTATGAAATACTGACTTAGTTGTTGGATACATCAGTTTGTGGACAGACTTGTCCCACTGGATTTACTAAATCTTGCCCTAGATTAATTTGTTTCAACTGTGACAGCATAATCAATCCACTTTATTCACTATTACTGCTCAGGCAGTCAAATTGAAATTTATAAAAAACCATTAAAAACTATGGAAATCTGTGCATTTCAATTCATCACACTGTATCATCACCAAAGGTAAGCAGACTGTTCAAAAATCATTATTTGTAAAAGTTACTGAATAATCACTTGAGAAATATTACTAAATTTCTGCTCCAGCAATAAAAATTCCGAAGTAAAGCTACCCTGTCAGTTAATGCCCAATGATATATCTTTTCGACTTGGTTAAAACTGTACACAGCATAAATTCATGATTAAAACAGCAATAACAAGACATTCATTGCTTTATAACATAAACCAGTGTTTTCAAGAAAACATTATTTGCACAAATACTTTTCATTAAAGAGGTATAAGCTTGCATAACTTGCAATACCTAATGAAATGAACTTAGATACTCTAAATTCTCCCTGCTTGGGAAACACTGCGCACCTTCCAGAATCAAGTACTTACACAGCATGTGCAGCTATTTCACATTGGTTTTGTGGGAGGAAGTTAATTTGACTGCATGAATAAAATAACTTACTTTCTTAATTAGACATTTTAATCAGAGATCCATTAGCTAATCAGAGCTAATCAGTGTTTCATCAAGATTGTAAATAGGCAACTTGGGATAAGATGGTCAGGACTCACAGGCTTGCATGCATAATAGGAAGCTGTGGATATTCTCATTGAAGGTTTGTCATTGAAAAAGGCCCTAAAAGATTCTAATCATTTTAATACACAGAAAAATTGAGAACAAGAGAAGTTATTCCTTCTCACCAGCAGCTCATTACAATAATTTTTAAAATGGGTATGTGAGAGAGAAAATTGGGATTCTTTTCATAGTAACACCTGGCCACCTAAAAGTGAGCTTTAGAATTCAAAATCTAGTGTTGGGAGGTCAGTCACCAATATTACATTGGCATTTACGTTTAATCTGGGACTTGTAAAGTTTCAGCCCTAACTGAATCTCTGCAAATGCAAACAGAGCATTCACAGTATGCTTTTCAAAGCTGGGTGCCTTTCACTCAACTGGCTCCTCAGATTTCTCCTGTAGGCGATTGCTAATATTTTTGAGAAATTAGTAAAAATCAAAAGAAAAGCTAGGCTAACAATAAGAAAATTCACTACTTTGCTTTACGGGTTGCCAGATGAAATATCTACAACTACTTAAGATCCAAACAGTATCATGATGTCCAACAAACTACAACTGCACAGTTTTGAGCATGAGATAACACATCTTTAAGTACTATTGAAAAGAAAAATTAGTACAATTACTTGTAGTCACATCGTGCTGAAATAATTCTGTCTGCAATTACTCCATATAATAATTTTTCTATTTTTCACAAGGAATACCTTTATAACTGTGGCCTTAACCGTGTAGTTGGCTGGCAAACACAGTTCTGTCCTCCTCTGATACCTTAGGCTATCCAGGAACAGGAAAAAAAAGATAGCATAGAAATTAGGTGATCAATCATATGTATGAAAAGATCCACTGTGCCTGTTTCATATTCAACTATCACTTACAAACTGGCCAAAAATCAGGATTTCTCATTTCACTTTTTTTTTTTTCTTATTTAAATTTAAAATATCCATTAAAATTGATGCCAGTCCAAATCAAATAGAAAAGTCTCTCTATATATATAAATTTCCAGGAAACTGGAAGTTCTTTTGAAGGGAAAGAGGGAAGGGAAACCAGATGAATCTGCTCCCCAGCATGAGATAAACTGAACAAAGGTAAGATTTTACGCATTTTCCAGCCTATTGGGGATCAAAAGGAAGCCTATAATGCAGAAGAGGGAATTTTATTTTTTTCCTCATCACTAACATACGGTTGCATTAGAAAAATGCTGGCATTTAATAATCAAGTTAGTATTTGCAAACTCAAACAAATCTAGTTACTTCAACAAGATGCCATATGGTCTATGCATTTGTACTGTATCAAGTTGGAAGAGTATTTTTTTTTTTTTTAATTTAAATGGATGCCAACAAGCTAGACTGAGTAGCTCGGCGACTGTGTTGCTAAAATCCTTCACAGAAGTTCTGATTCACCAGACGAAATTAATGGAAAACAAAGGAACTGATACGGAAGTTACAAGGAAAGGGAAATGGTTGTAGCAGAAAATCCTCATCAGTTAGACCTCTGACACTGACAGAAAATGGTCCTGTCAGACTCTGGCTCAAAGTCGTCACTGAACACCACAGAAAGTGGCACAAAGCAACCGGGCTTAGCTTCCTCGGTACTCATCTCAGGCAAGTTCAGTCTTCTGCTGCAGCATTTTGCTCACCCTTGAACTGATGGATACAGGCAACCAGCGTGACACTGATTCCCCAAGCAGATACTGGGCGTTTTCTTCACTGGTTCTGATGGTGGGAGTAACACCTATTTCCTACATTACATAGCACAGGTATACTACAAAACAATAAAAACTCCAAACCTACACCCAAACAAAACCCAGAAACTGCCTATTCTATACTCCCCAATTCTCAATAATTTCACCTTCAAAATGAGTATGATAACTTCTGATAATCTTAAGGCCTTTCAGTTGTTTTTTCTTTTTTATCGGGTTTTATCTAATGGTCTTGCCTAGGCTTTCCTGAAAGGTAAAGCAGTACATTATCACAAAACATTTCAACACCACAGCTTTATTGGGTACAATTCTGGAAGACAGAGAATATCAGCAAAATGACTCAAACAGCAATGAGGAAGCTGACAGAGGGAGGGGACGAGAGGGAAAATTGAGGTCTGAGTTTGAAGGCTCATTGAATTTTCCTCAGCAAACAACATTAAATGTTGGGGTTTGGGGGTTTTTTTTGGTGATATGGGCAGTTTTTCCAGTAGGAACTACATTTAATCTGACACAGCCAAAAAGAGCTTTAAGAGGACAGCATGAATCAGATTTGAACTAATGACCTAGATAAATCTTATTAATCACTGGAGCCACCTAGTTTCAGCAGTCTTATTAAGAAGAAGCTCCTCATCCTCTTGTCTGAGAATCTTCCTGGACAGGTGGAAAGCATCCAGCTTTATCTGCAAGTTTCAAAAAGTGCACTGCATATTTGTATTTAAAGGCCATCAGTGTTGCTGTTAATCAGACTTTGGAGCCTTGATCTGTGAAGAAATCCCTGAAACCGCTCCTAGTCTCCTTTTCTGCCATAGGACAAATGTTTATTTTGTTGAAGATAAGGCGGGAAAAGATATAATGCAGTGAATGGGGAAAAAAAGAAAAAAAATCTATTTCTATCTATTCAGATAGACTTTGCTAATTAACCTGGAGAGTGACACAGAAGTAATATAGATTTGGTAGGTTTTCATACTCAACACACATGAAATAAAAGCGTACAGAGAAGAAAAGTCAACCACAAAATCTCACACAAAGAAATAAAATTCCTCCTCCATCACTCCTTTCCAATGGAGATAGATCAGTGTTTTCATATATGAAATTCTCTATTCTCTCCCAGCTCAGATATCAGCAGTGCATCTTACTTTAAATCTTTCAGCTTTCTTAGCAAATGGGGAAATGCAGTACCCATATGAGGAGAACCCTTTTAGGATCAAAAGGTGATCAAATATGGATCAGGCTAAGAGGATATAGAAGATGGACAGCACTAAATACCACATACCTATTATCTATTCTTCCACCTGCTAATGGGCCAAGGGAATACATACTTCTCTAATGACTGTGGACTCAGTCAATCTAATCCGTGTACTTATCCTCTCTGTACTTGGGTACTGCATTATAACACATGAGAAGATGAAAGGAGACTTGGGAAGAGCTCTAGTTTGTTACAGCTCATTACTTAGAAGCATGCAGCCCTTCTATCTCACCACCTGATGACACCGGACGCTATATTGCCTCCCCAATAAGCACTAAATCAATAAAGACTCGCTGGAGCTGGCCTATTCTACCTTAAAGATCATTTCTGACTGAGATCCGTGCTTCCTAAGATGCAATCCCCAGAAATAAAATATCAATAAATAACCCGAGACGTACGAACAAGATGCAGAAATTCCTTGGCAGCAGGGACTGCTGCGAGCTCCGCTGGTATTTATGGTTCCAAACCCACAAAAGCCTGGGCATATTCCAGCATCCCTGCTTCAGCAGGACTCCCTCAGGCTCAGGGGGAGTGCCATTATGCAATCAATTTCATGGCTGGAATCTCAATACATATAATTTAAACAAAATAAAATTAAATTGATGGGTCACCGGGTCATTTGGAAGGAACGCTTTTCTGACAATCAGTCCAGTCTGCTCTTTCTTTGCTACTATAATCTCCACCCTATAAAGCAAAGGAGTTAAACTCATTATCTGTGTTTGTATTTTATTATGTATGGTCCCAAGTTAACAGTGAATTCTCTTCATGGGTTATCATAATAAAATATTACAGTGGTGTCTGGTTGTGCTGCTACAGTAAAGTGTCTTATCATTTTCATTCCCAGTCCCTGATTTCATGGGTTTATAAGCTAAAAATAAAAATGAGCTCTAGATTAGAAGTTAGCAAACCAAATCTGAGCCTAAGAGCAATATTTTATTTTAAGTGGAGTTGGTAAAATATGATTTCCCTCTTTACATCTCCAGCCACTTTGTGTATGCATATTTAGATACGTAGATGACATGGACTTTTTTTATTTTCCCCCCAGACCCTTTTTATCATATTATCTTTGGAAGACTGATTTGCTTTTTGCAAACAAACTGGAAGAGAGATTAGTTTAAATTATGATAGCTAGTTTCAAAAGAAAAAATAAACTAAGGCGGACAGAGGAGATATCAAGGATGTTTTAACAAAAATTATTCTCAACATATTCTATCCAACATATCCATTTATCTGAATTCATGGCCCTTAGACTCCATATAAAAGCTTAGTGATTAAAGATTTTTACATCCAAGCCTTTCAAAACCCTGCTCAAAGACGAAAAAGATTATTTCAAAGAAAAGTTTGAGAATACACAACAGTGCCAAGTTCTCTGTACGTTATTATGCAGCACTTAATATTCATGTCATTGTTTTCTAAATAACACAAGGCACCTCTTTGTGTTCCACACTAGCTTAATCTCACATATTCCATGATATTTTAGCAGTAATTTATTTGAAGCTTGCCTCCCTCACCTTTCAACGAAATACTACGTCAGAGGATGTGTTTCAAGCAATCCATTTTAAGAAAAATACGTTGTGATTAGGCCAAACATCTCTCACGCGTAATGCAGTTGAGATTAGAATTTTACATAAGAGAACCCAAATAATAGGTATGTATTTGTAATAGGTACATACTTTGATATATCTAGTAAGTAAAGAGCAGTAATAAATAAGCACCGTTCACTCTTTTTGGTGGGATACTAATACACGTTTCTCCTGTTGGAGAGCAGTTTTTCCAAACCATAATGACGAAGTTCAGTATTACTTCCAACAACATTTTAAATTCCTAGCCACCTGTAATCTGAGGAGATAAGAGTAAATTTTCCTATTTCTCTAACCAATAGCAAAAGGTCTGCACAGACTGAAGCCCAGATTCAATATATTTCCAAGTAAGGAGAACAGCCTTTCATTCCTAGCTCCTTTGGACCCAAAAGCTGCCTGAGAGCGAGTTCAGTACTCGTCTTTTACAGAAGCAGAGATCAATGTAATGGTATATATTCTTGCAAAAGTAGTTTGAAAAATCTATAAACTGAGGAACATTCCAGATAGGTCAATACCATTAATTAGAGTCTAAACCCAGATGTCTTACCCAGCTCAGTTTCATTTTTATGAATGGCCGAGACTGCAGTACTATTGTCTTTGTGCCAGCGCAATGGGGAGAAAATATTTGGTCTGACCTGAGAAAAAATTAATACAAGATAATGCATATTAAGTACTGAACACTTTCTAGGTTTTCCTGAACTACTGAATCCTGAATGAATTATAACCCCAAAAGACTACAGACAAAGCTAACAGCTAGCGTGAGACTAGTTGCAGCAGGCCAAGCGTTCAGGACCCAAGCAGTGGTCTGTCCAAGTAGACTTGGACAAAGTACTGCACATACAATAACCACTAAAAGCAGCAGTGAAATCAGCATCAGCAGGAACTAAGAGAACAGTTTAAAATACACATTTTTATAACCTTTTGTAATTTAACTATTTTAATTATTTAATAAGAATTCAAAGTGGGAGGTTAATAAAATTTATCAGTAGGTGTTCTTACCAATGAGCAGAGCTGTGAAGCCTGCGTGATGGCCTATCAATAAACCAAGAGGGCTGAAATTTTTCATTAAATTGAAAGAAGAAATGTATGTATTTCAATCCAAAATACTTGTATACAGTAGGCTGATTTCAAGGGTGAACACAGTTGGCGCTGAAAACATTACAAGTGAGAACTAATTTTCAGCAGAAGCCTGTGGTGCAGAGAACCAAAAGTAGAAATCAATCAGTTTTCATAGCAGATAAAAGGTCTCTTCCCAGTCTTCAGTGGAGAAATGAGCTAGATGACTTGAAAACAAATGGTTTTATTGGCCCAACTGCATACCTCCCACACAAAGGAAATTCATTTTGCAATGCATTTTACTTTCACTTACTTGTATATGCTTTTCCATTTGTCACTCTGATAAAAGTTCTTTCAATATGATATGAATGATATGAATGTACATATCAAGTTTGTAGATAAGTGAGTTTTAATTCACAGTGTATTCAGTGATCAAATGCATTTCAGAGTAAATGCAAGATGCTCCTTAAGTTACACGTATTGCTCCATGCAAGAGCGAATGTATCTTATTTTTTCATTTGTACCTGGCCATCTCACCATTTTGTCACGGCAAATAATTGTATGTACCATTTCACAAGCGTGATTGCCACCTTACATAGAAAGCTCATTCAAGATTATGATTTTTTAATTTTTTTTTAATTTTTTTTGTAATTTTGCATTAGAAATAAGATCAAAGGCACAATTCAAGTATTTGGAGTCAGGGTAGATGAAAACAGTAAAATAAAGATACATATGCTTTTAGCCTTCAGACCTTTCACATTACATTAATAATTCTCCATTACTAAAATATGATTTGAAGAGATGCTAAATGCTTGTGGGAAACTAAGAAAGACCCTTTACTTTGTTCTCAGAACTCAAAGTCACTACTAAATAGTGAACTAAGAGTTCTCATCATTTATTCCTAGAAAACAGAACAAGAGAGAAATTAACTGAAAACACCCAAGAAACAAAGCTGAAATTAGTACTATGAGAAAGAACGTAAACATTCTTTATTGTTCTTTCACTCTTCTTACTGTTTTCTTTTCATGGGTTTTTGTTTGTTTGTTTGCTTTTTTAGGGCTGTTCTTGCTTGTGCCTGCAACTAAGAGTTAACATATATGCCATGAGAGAGCTATATCAAAATATTGCATTAGGATTCAGATTGCTGTACAGCTCTTGTAAAATGATTAAAGCTAATTCTAAGAAATCAGAGTAATAGCTGCTATTAAAAACCGAACTCAACTCCTGGGCTTCCTGGAAAGTTTGACATGACAGATATCTGCAAGACATTAATAATACAGAATAGAAATTAAGAGATCTTGGACCTGTTCCTGGCTGTGACATAAATTATTTGTATTCTCTTGGGAGTGAGTCTAAACTTCTGTGTGTTTGGGGCAGACCTACACGGAAGGATACAGACTTCTATGAAAGCCTGTAGCACGGGCAAGGCAAATGTCTGACCATCTCACCTTCTAAGGTAGATGTACGCTGGTCCCTCACCTGTAAAAATGACAAAACCCACTTGCTTCCATGTAACCTGTGAAAGCTTCCAAAAACACATGCTCGTGCATACATTCAGGCTCTTGAGTATGTGTACTCCTGTGAATACTGCAGCAAGGTTTTCCTTTAAAGAGCTTACTGCCCCAGTCTGGGAAGACAGCCAGATCTGGTGGAAATCTGCACAGTTCGGTGCTGAAACGCAGCTCGAGAGAGAAGCGGAAGAGCGGCTGCCTGCAACCATCCTTGCAGATCCACTTTGTCCGCAGCTGAAAAATTGTTGGTTGGCCTTCACAGATATCGCCAAGAATACGGGAATAAAGCAGGGCAGTTTCCAAAATAACACGTGGATGCGTGCATTTTTGTCCTCTGCTGAAATGATTATTGCTTGTAAGTTACATTCATTCTACTTTTTCTTATTCAGGAATATTTATATAGGAGGTAAAGTCCCAGAGTACTAATTTTAAGGAAGCCCTTCCCTAATAAAATATAACAAAGTTTTGACAGAAGCACTCAAAAAAAAAATCTTATATCACCTGCTGAAATTATTTTCTTCACTTTCCCATGTGTCCTAAAATTAACAGAGTTTTAACAGATGCATTGGATTAGCTCCTCTAAGTGTTTCCTTCCAAGCAGCATCTCCTCCCATCTTCTGATAACCTTATTACTTACTTTGAGTGTGCGATTCTTGCAAACTTCTGAGCCAAAACATAGTTACAATAACAGAGAAGCAACTTTACAGATGGGTGTTATTAAAATAATGGCTGCAGCAAAAGTTCTCTGTTTTCATTCCGAATGTGACCTAATTTGGGGGAAAATACTTGTTTTACCTTCAGAGAAGATAGAAACACCAGTAATTCTTGCACCATTACTGTTCTTTGGTGGCTGTGGCATTACGTGGTTACAATAGAGCATCAGCCAAATTTTGTTCCAATTTTCAGGCAGGATATTTCTCCATTGCCTATGTATTAGAAAACAGTAATGAATTTTGAGTCATTAACACACACTAACAAACCTTCTTACACCATCTACCTATCCTTTCCTTATGCTACTGTTTACAAAGAGCACCCGTTCAGCAAATCTTTGGAAATCTTTTATAAGCATACTAGTAAAAAGAAGATGTGTATCACCCATTCCCTGACAAAGAATCAAATGTATACCGAAGGTATGCAAGTTTAGCAAACCACTCATCCTTATTAAGCAGTCTTTCCCCATCTCTCATGCCGCACACTAGTGGAACAGATTCAGTCCCTAAATCCTGACTCACTCTTTCCCTGTTATCACTGGTGGGTAGCGGGAATACGGTATTTCTGATAGCGCAAAGGTTTTCAATCTGAAATACAAAGTTAGCAGAGATCCAACAGCTGCAAGCTGAAAAATTAGATAAGCTCAGTTTCTAAAACAGTTAAAATCACAGTAAACAATTTCCTAGGGGCACGACGGCAACTGAAATCCCCAGAGTCGTTATCTTCTTGTGGATATACTTGGACTACACAGGAAGTTATTGGCCTGATGAAAAAATTCCTCTGTGAAATTATATAGCCTCTGCATTGCAGGAAGTTGTCAACATTATCAAATTGCTCACTCTGACATGAATAATAAATCTATGATTCCACAGAAACAGTTCAGCTAAGTCACTTATATTTTTCCGAGTTTTACGAGGAACAGATTTTCTCTTACTTTGTGCTGTGGTGCAAAATACTCCATTTAAAAGTTCTGCTATAACGAAAACAAGAACTTTCATTACCATGTTGAAAGTTGTATTGTAAGCAAGGAAATCAGCCAACAGACAGATTGCACAATCTACGTCCTCTGAACGCAGGGAACGTTATCCCTGTTACTGCCATCGTTTTGGGATAAGGACTCTACTCAAGCAGCACAGTGTGGCAGGGGTGGGGCCACCCACAACTCTTCCCTTCATGGGGTTTCAATCTCTCCCATGACAAAGGAATCTGTGGGATTCCAGCATTCCACCCATTTAAAGCAGAATTCATACCGAGTCTTGGGAGCTGTACTGAACAGGATAATTTTATTTTAGTCAATTATTCACATAAGAATCACTTCTATAAAGCTTGTCAAGAAGGACACAGATTGCAAACATGAAAATTAAATCTACCAAATTTCTGGAAGAGCAGAGAGAGAGAACTGATTTTATGGTCCTGACTACTTTCTTTTTTTGAGAATGTGAAGTTAACCATGTGAATTTGTAAAATATTTGTGGGAAAGTTCCACCAATTGGGAGAAACAGTGAGAAGAAATTAGGCAGTGGGAATGATTTACTTTGCACATGTACATGCAATCTGATTTTAAAAAAAAACACAAACCCCCCACACAACTCTTCAGGGCCTGATTTTGTGCACATATGCCCTCTGAAAATACAGGATTTACATACCATTATACCAGTAAGAAGGTTTTCTGAGGTTAAAGGAAGATGAGCAGCTTTCAAGTTTCTCCTGAAAACAGAAATCAGGTCTAAAAACCATATTGACAAGGAATCAGACATTTCCCATGAACCAAGAATCTTCACTTATAGGTATTACAATAAATAACACAGGTAAGGCAGCAGGGAGGTGGTGGTCATACACCAGTATCACTTTTACGGTTGGGGGGGTGGGAGGACTTAAGAAAGCATCTTTACCTATACTGTTTTCTGTGCACTTCAATTCAAGCACTACCCAAACTGAAACCGTTGGTGGTTTTTTATAATATTATTATTTCTACATCCTTTATTTACTTCCTGTAAATCTATTGCCAGCTTCTGACTCTCTTCCAAACTCCAAATTATTTCAGAATGTGGCAATCTCATTCAGAAAGTGATGTTTCATTTCAACAGCTCCACATGTGTGCAAGCTCACATAAGCTTAGTGGATCCAGCTTCAAATTCATTTTTCAAAGCGAACACAAAAGGAGCACGTATTGTTCATATGGAAAGTGGCTGAAAGGTTTTCAGGCATTAACTTCGCAAAAATTTGCCAAGAGAAGTAACATTTTCTAAAGACTGTTGCAAGATTCTCAGAGTTGCATGACATGATATCGCCTTATCCCTCTTATTAATCATGACTAGCATCCAGTACTATTTTTACAGAGTTATTTTGAAATACAGGTTGCTCTGGGACCATGTTCTCCTCTTCTTTCAATCAGAAATTCTCATGAATTTGGGATTTTGCTCAGGAAAACAGCAAAGGAGCTTTCATATCAGCCTAGTTTTATCAGAATCTTAGCGTACTAATTACAGTATCTGTATTACACATGTAAAAGAAACAGAACGAAGTGTGACATTACAAGGAAAAAAGTGGACGGCGTGCTTTTGTCTGAGCTACATCCTGTATATAAAGCGGTCTCCCTGTATTGGGCTGTTCAGTTCTATAGAGAGCATATTACCATTAACTAACATTCAAGAAGAGCTCCGCGGGCTGGAATTGCCTGCATTGTTTGTGCTAGATATAACGGGATTTTTTTGCACATTAACATCACTTGGTTTTAACTCCTAACAGGCACCGACTTCTTGATCTTGGTGAATAGCTTTTATTTATGTTAAATATATAGACTCAGTTTTAGTTAAGATGGACCTCCTTTCTAACCTCTGTAGGGTAATTTGGAGTGTCATTAAGATACTAAATGATAGTACTAAATATTTGGCCCTTCTAAAAAAGATACACATTCATAACCAAAAGGGGAGATACATTTTTTAAAATTGCTTAACATCAGAAATCTTCTCCGGAAATTATTGGATGAAGTATTTTGCTACTCTTTAAAGCAAATTGCCCTCCTGTGCCTTAAAACCTCCTTCAAAAAGAAAAACAAATATTTTGAGCAGAAACATAGTTGGCCAAAAGCCTCAGGAAAACCTTTTTTGGGGAGGGGAGTGAGGTGTGAGTACCATAGTAATTTTTTGGCTTTTATGTTCTTTCCTTGACCTATGGTATAGTAATTTACTTGCCCATTTGTAAACAAATATCAAAGGACAAGTGAGACAAAGAAACTGAGCAACTTGATTTTATCTAGAGAACCTAGTTAATCTTTGAATTAGTAGCCTATTTTGTCTGCTAATTCCACTCCTTAATCAAAAAGCTGTCTCAAAGGTAGGCATTATCATATATCATCGGTTTGTGGGGAACAAAATAATAAACCTTGTCTGAAAGTTTCTCTCATATCACCAATGTTAACTAAGCGTATACATCAGAAAAGATCTTGTAACGTTCAGGAATATGAGAGGAAAAAAAAAAGGCATATAGAGCAGTGCAAATAACTGATTTTTAGTAGTCACATGAGAAGAAAATATATTCTGTTCAAGCAATGTTTTTGTTGTTCATTTTAAAAAAATAATAGAAAATTTTGAAAGAAGGGGTTATTTTGAGGTTAGAAATATATCATTCAGTCTGAAAAACATCTTAATTAGCTCTGCTTTTTTTAGTACTCATGGTGAGGAACTTGGTGGAACTAATCTTTATTCCCCAAAC
The DNA here is from genome assembly GCA_009819775.1 of Phoenicopterus ruber ruber. Classification (NCBI taxonomy): domain Eukaryota; kingdom Metazoa; phylum Chordata; class Aves; order Phoenicopteriformes; family Phoenicopteridae; genus Phoenicopterus; species Phoenicopterus ruber. The sequence goes on from CM020215.1 coordinate 109,131,448, forward strand.
TGCTCCACTTTCAACAAAAAGAGGCACCAAATTCTACTACTGCCTTATTTTTTTGTTCCTTAAAAAAGAACAACAACAACTAGCAATATCTGTGTTCATCACAGTTTCAAGTTAGATTCAGGAACTGTGAGATGGCCTCTTTGGATCCTCTGCATTATTTATTTTGAAGCCAAGAACAAATCACTCATCTAGCCAAGAGCAGATAATAGAGAGCAATAGCGTGTTACTAGATATCCATCATGCTTTAGCACTGCTTTTAGTACCTTAGACACTGACACTTGTTGGCCCGTCTTCAATATTTTAATCTCAACATGAACACACTGGAAAATGAAAGAAACCAAAATGGGCTCTTTTATTATTATATTGTCACTGAGACCGTTTGATTAACAGCTGGTCATCTTTAGGTGAGGGGCTGCTCTGACAGAGCCCTGTGAAGCCAGCTGTAGGTTCTCCTTCAGGAGTACAACCAGCTGGTGTCACAGCACCTTCTATGTAATTTTTGTGTTCTGAAAAACTAAGACAACAAAAAACCCAATTTTAACACGGAAGTCGCTATTGATAAAAAAATAGTTTCTTTTTTGCAAACATATCATGGAACTCCAGCTAATCCTCAAAACCTTAAGCACGTTTGCATTTCTCAAGTAAGCCACTTCTCTAACTCAACATCTACTTCAAGAGAGGGAAATTGGCTCAAGCATTTCTGCCTCTGTGCTGTTCTTTAAAGGCTGAAGCAAGTACAAAGAGGTATTTGCAAGACGTAACTGTCATCAACAGGGAAAACGAGAGGCTCTTCCCAGGACTAATTCAGACTAGCTTTCTTGAATGGATGTTAACTATTGCGGACACCTATCGGAATAGTCTTGATGTCAAGGAAGCTAATGGTCACAGAGTTCAACTCTGATTTTCTTTACAGCACCTCCTCTCATCAGTAAGATGTTACACACAATACACTCCCCCACACTCAAATGTATTTGCAATTTAGACAATAGCTTTGTCCAAGCTGTACTAAAAAAATTTGTGAAGCCATGCTCGGGTTCATTTTCAGCTTCAAAACCCAAAATGCTGTTTCTGATAACTTCATCAAAAAGTACCTATATGCAGACCAGTATTTTAAAATTGATCCAGTTCATACAGGGATTAAGGGTTAGAGTTCTTACTTATCTCAAAAAATATTTCTAATAGCCCTGGTTAGCAATTATCGCACTCTGTGAGATCCCCTACGTCAGTGGTCTTTTGATAGCAGATGGTAAGTTGCATAATGAATTTGAAGAGAGTTTCCGGTTGCTGTATATAATAATTACTACGTCCTTTATAAAGTAAGTGTTATTTCATATTCATTGAAACTAACATCCAGCAGTTAAACACACGTTAGCGTTCCGTTCACATTGTTCAGTCAATGTAGTTTTGTTATTTTATGCTAAAACTGCCATAAATTTCCATTAGAAGTCCCAATGCCACACTACCTTATCTTGCCTTCACTTCAAAAAAGAATAGAATTACAATACATCTTTCCAGTTAAAGAATTTTTTTGTAAGGCTAGAAGATGCCTAATTACAACAGAATAGCTGAGGGGCTGATGCACCTTGAATAAGGCAAGAAACTCTTTGAATTAAACAGTTCTGTAAACTTTAGCAGCCGATGACTGAATATTAGTTGTGAACACACAATCTATATAAAATCATTCACAGTTTTAAGAAGGGATTTTTTTTTTTTTTTTGTTAGATAATGGGGAGAAAATTCTAATTGTACCAGATTACAAGCCTAACATCCTGACATTGAAGTACATAGACACATACTTAATATATTTTCCCCTTCTCTTTACTACATGTACTTATTTATGTTAATACAGGCACCCTTATAAAAGTTTTGACTTAAAACTTAAAAAAAAAAAAAAAAGGAAACAATAGCACTCCTCAATGCCTACACAAACAAGTATTTAGAAGCTGTATTTATACTGTACAGCCACTCTTCTCAAATACTTTCTAGCTTTCGCACAAACTAAACAGAAGTCTTAACCTGTAATTGCTCCTTTATTTGCAATGCTCCCTAAAACTGCCACATCTGAAACAGGAAAGCCTTGCGTAATATGAAAAGCATTTTTAAGTTTAACAAATTACATTTTAAAGTTAGACTTTCGTCCTTCTAGTACATCACAAATTACCTTTCATGTATTGAAAATAAAAGAACTTGAAGAAATCAGACTTGCCTCCTAAAAATGAAAGTTTACTTAATTTCTTTCTGGCCTACACCCCTATAAGACAGTAAAAAATTAATACCAGCATTGACCCATAGGTATTATAACACCTATTGTCATGATATCATGACAATACGCACTCTATTTGACTTAAGGATCATCAATAACTGAGTTTCTGGAGTACCGAGACCTTCAGCAAGGCTCATTGATTTTTAAATATCCCTGTTGCAAAATAGCATGAGGAATCCTAATATTTTTTGCTCTACTGTTTTGTGATAGGAATCTTCAAGCTACGTGGCTCTTAATCTGTAACCTTAAAAAATTTCACTACATTCTCGTAATAGAAGTATTAAAGATATGCAGTTATAAATATTCTTACGATATTTGCCTGAAGTCAGAAAATACAAAGCAAAATTTTAGTGGGCTGTGTAGGACCCTTAACGCATGAATAACATGCTAATTTGCCACAGTACGGACTTGGCAATTTCTGTGTTAGCCACCTAACAATATTATTGTATCCCTTTGGGGCATCGTGCAGTGTTGTACACCTGTAAAAGTGGGATTATACTTTTCTTGTGCTTGTGTGTTTACACAAAAGTAGGTATTCAGGAAACATAAAAAATATGTACACATGCAAATGCAACTGTCCCAGCGCCAACGCATGGGAAGCAGAAGAGAACTGTTTTGTCAGGTAGGAATAGGAAGGACCAGTCTTTGCAATCTAAAGGGAACTACTGAAGGTTGGGAAAGAGGTCAGCTCTGGAATGTCCTTCCTTCGGGTCTGGCACCCAGAGCCCAGGCAGCACGTGGGGAGGCAGCCCGGAGAAGGGTGCTCCTCTTCTCCAGACCCCTCGGGCTGGGCGGCGCCAGAGAGGGGAGGCAGGGGCATCTTGTTTGCCTGCCTCTCTCTCCCTCCCTCCCTCCCTCCCTCCCTTCCTCCCTTCCTCCCACTGAAATACTCTGCCATTGCTGCTCCTCTTGCCCAGCACTGCAGTGTAGGAAGTTAATTTAGGCCGGAAAGGACAGGCAGAGAAGGGGGAGGAGAACCACGCTTCCTGTGCCGCCATTTCCAAAACCCCAGGAAGAGAGAAGGGTTTGTACAAAGGTAAAAACCTTAGCTGCCAAAATAGCTACCAATGTGGAGCCAGGCTAACATTACCTTTTTGTGCCCTCTACAGCAAAATTGGCACAGAGAAGAGGTACAGCACCTGACGAGGTCGGCAGCCTGCGTACTGAAGCCCAGTGTTTCAAAATTCATTCCTGCATCTGGGTTTCATTCCCCAACGTCTCAATCAATGATTACGTGGGTTTGGCTGTGTTGAGCCTATAGACTATATCAAACAATCATTGTGGCTAATGTAGGATCAAACAATTGTAAGCCTTCAGCACAACCGATACAATGGCTTCTGCAAGAGGGATCAATAACTTCCATCAATATTATTTCTGCAAAATGTTAATGATATGAATGACATTAAGCCAAATTGATCCAAACAAAAATAAACACCCGATATTAATATAGGGACTATATTCAGTCCATGCTGTTGCTATAGTAAAGGAAAAAGATCAAATCAAGTATTGCCAAATAATAAGCTACTAACAATCAAACAAACAAAGATAAATAAATATGTGTAAGATGACCTTTATCAATTGTTTTGCTTTGGTGAAATACCAAGCAGAAAGATTCTATTTATTTTTTTCAAATTTTAAGAAAAAGGTAGGTGACATTCATAGAACAAGTATAGGAAGATAAATTTTAAAAGCCCCGACAGTAACAGAGGAATAAGGTTTGCCCTGTCCTGCTTTAGAAGTTTTCTGTATTACTTCTCCCAGTCTGGTTTCAGCATAAATGTGACTTGTCATATGACAACAGTTAAAGGTCCTTGAAAGGTTTTGTCTTAATCTATTTTTCTAAAATCAACGTCTAAGATGTTCTAGAGGCACGGTGAGTTTTCGATATTAAGGAATAATTTTTTCCATTGGGCCCATTCACTCTGCAGTGCTTCCTGGTCGGCTGCTTTTGCTCATCACCAACACTTTCAGAAAGCTTACAAATAGTTGAAAAGGAATGTGATATGCAGATTTGCGTCTCCTGCACGCTTCGAAGTCTGAGCTGGGCGGTCCACAAAGGTCCACAGTAAGGTGGTCTTGGCACCAAAAGTAGGAATCAAGAGAACTTAGTGCTGGTTTTGCCAAAAACAAACCTTGAGTTACAGCGATGTCTCTCAGTTACTTTCTCCATGAAATTATGAAGGTAAACTGACAGACTATCCGCTTAATATTCAAAATGAACTTCAGCATTTTCAGATAAAAGGGTCTGTAAGGATGATAAAGCGTTGCCATCAGAAGGCATTATAAAATCATAATTTTTACTGCCGTAACACAAGATCTCAATAATGAAAAATAAAGATCTCATTTTATTATGCTAAAGTAAACATTGCAACTAAGTAAATGACAACTAGCATGCAACAGTACATAATTTATCCACAGTTATTTACTCTGGGGTCATTATTACATTACACAAGAGTCTGAACAAGCACTCCCTACACATGCATGACATCTCCAATTTTATATTTAAAAAGTATCAATCGGGGGGGGGGGGGGGGGGGGAGGCAAATTATTTTTTTAATACATAAATATTCCCAGAAAATGCTGTGCTTTCATATACTACATCTGTTTTCCTAGGTTTAACGTCTAGAATTGTGACATTACACATTCAATATTTTAGCTGCAGAAGAAAGGTTGCAACAACATCACATTAGCATAACCAATTGCAAGTTAACCAAAAAAATCCCAAACCACCCAACCCCAAAACTATTTACAAAAGAAAATGGAAGGAAAGCATGCCACAGGGAAAAAGTAAAAAGGAGAAGACATATTACTATGTTCTGAATAATGTCACATTCTATTATTGATTAAAATGATTTTACCATGACATTTCATTCATCAGATTCCATTTCTCATTACACACAAACCCTGAATATTTATCAAGCTTACGTGAGGCTTTTCTTCTCATCAAGCAATGCATTTCCTCTCTCCCTTTTAAAGCCAGGTTATATTATGTTGAAGGGTCTACACCGTCTTTGAACTCTCTCCTTCTCACACTTGACCTTACAACCATCACTTTTTATCTCATTATAATGGATGCTATTAAGTATTTATATCTAACAAGGTGATTTCAATGGTTCATCCTTTTTAAACAATCCTGTGATCATTTTTGGTTAGCAGGAAATAAAGAGATTTTATTAAATCAAGATCTATCTGGTGCCATTCAGTATTAATGTTCTTTCTAGTCAGGACATTTAAGACCATCACCATATACAATTACAATACATTTTTGATGGTTAGGGATTGAATTCTCCAATCCTGCGACATCTAGTATTCATATAAATTTCCAAGAGTGATTGTAGATTTTTACAGAATGTAGGCTCAATACCTTTGTTAAAGAAACAGGTTAAATCTGGAATGCATTATACTGTTTTTATAGATGCCTAGGGAAAGCTGAAGGAAACTGCAGGTATGCAAGAAGTCTGCTCTAGATTAAATAAGTCTTTGTAACTACCCTTTGAAAATGTATTACATCGAGATAATAAGCATTAATATGCAGTGTATTTCTGGAAAAACATGTGAAACTAATTAAAAAAGAGGTTAACTTGGCAAAAAAAAGCAGTGACATATAAAAGGTCATACTGCATTCTGTACAAGTAAACCTTCCTCAAAACCTCATAGAGTAAAAGTATGCACAATACAAGCAAAAGCGTATGAAACCTCATCTCTAATAAATAGAAGCTTTTTCATGAGCTGCAATAGATTTCATTAGCTTTTTGACCAAATTTGATAGGATTAGCAACAATAACATTTCACTTTACAGAGGTTGCCTAGAAGACAAAGTACTACCTACTCTTAATACGAAACACAATGCTGCTTTATCTCCACATTATTATACATATCACCAGACTTTATCACCACAAACCAGTCATGTTTGCAGAACTTCAAAGAACCTTCACCTTTTATTTTCCTAAATAGACTGACATGTTTATGATCCTCTCAATTTTAATACTTAAAACAATTCACAGCTCAAAAATACTCCATTCAAACACAATATATTGACTGGAAGAAAATCTCTTGACCAAAAACCCACCAAAATCAAAAAAAACACCCAAAGTTTGATCTGTATTAGTTCAATAATTAACCATTTGAACTTTCAGAAACACCTTTTTCTTTTATGAACATAATTTTCTGTTTCAGTATTTCAAAATGCCAAAGGATTTTTTTCTAATACTTGTCCAGCTTTGGTAAAGAATAAAAACCAAATTCAAATATGTTTTTTTAAAAATTGCATTTTAAAAATTTGCAAATCTATATATTTTGCTGTGTCTGCATTTGAGAAATAAACTAACATTTGACCAATATCAGAAACTCTCATCAGAACAACTAATTTTAGGTTTGGTCTCAGAAACACAAGACAGTTCATATGTCTCGATCATTTCCCATATAGGCTGAAGCTTCAGTGCAGCTGGCCGGTTTCTAAGGTTTCCCCCAAAAAATCATAGCCGGAGTATGATGAAGTATAATACAACATACAGAAAGCACATGGCACGTAAGCACACATAAAAGATATTGCACCAGAATTTGACACTAACAGCTACATTACTTCCACGCCCAAGAACTAAAACCATCGGTTGTAGGAAACTGGCCACGGTAAAGCAGCGGTCGATAAAAGCAATCATGCCAGCTAAACTGTAGCTGAAGTCAGTGGCACAATTATTGTTATTTTTAAAGCAGTGACATACCAGTGAAAACATTCCACTGAAGATGAAGAGTCAGGCAAGTGTCTATAAAGCAGATCCATCTGGAAGAGCAGCTGAAATAGTGAACAGAATGAATTTTCCACTTTTAGGTGTCTTGCATAATTTCTTAACCCTTGCCCTCAGATTTCAACAGATCTCTTCAGTCTAAGGCTTTCACTGTTTAAGCAGCAGCCCTAGACACATACCTTAAAAAAGGGGCCTCAGTTGTTTGAGCCTCCTTAGCATTAGACCTTTTTTAGATAAATAAAAACGAGCCATTTTCCCCTTATACGGTACTTCTCTTCTGCTTAATCTTTACCTTTCTCTTTGGCTGTCTTTTGGATTTCATCTGTTGATATTGCACTTTCTGCCTTCAAGATAGAAATTATTTGTGTGTTGGTGCATATTTATGAGAAACAGCAATGTGTAAGAACTCAAGCTGTGAGGAAGTCTTTACCCTGAGATCCCTGTGGTCCCTCAAAACTCTCCTCAGCTGTTGCAAACCCACAGGAGACCTATTTGTTTATGGAAGTGTGCCAGGTGTTTCTCTTTCATAAATATTTAATTAATCAATCTTGTGAGGAAAAAAATGCAGCCTGCACAACACTCACGGTAATGAATATGTGTTAGCTGTCTCGATTTTTTCTCCTCAGAATCTGATTAGTTATGTCATTTGTAAAAGAAAGCAGATCTGTTGTCTTTCTAACAGGGAAGCAGAGCACAGTGGGTTTGGGGGAGAAGTTTGTATCCAATAAGACACAGAAAAAAAGGACTAATCAAAATGATAGCTGTTCTGCTAGCAGAAAGGGGATGCCACAGGCCAGTGGATTTGAAAATGAATGTTTTTTTTAATGTATCATGAAGCAGAGTCAGCTCAAAGGGCTGCATTTGCACAAAATCTGCTTGCCTGGGTATCAGGTCACCTCCCTGAGTCCTGCTATTATGGCCAGCCAGCCCCTTCGGAGATCTGAAACCCTTCTCCTTCCTTTCACCCATGAGAACTTACGGATTGCATCTCAGTAGGTGTAAGCAGCAGTAAACCTGCACTCGCTTGTAAAGGTAAAAAAACCAAGTATATCCGGGGGAATACTGGACACCCTGATCTTGCAAATAGATCTAAGTAACTATAGATTGTCAAAGATTTTAAATTGCTTTACATGTGCTAGAATTGCAATTCCAAGTGTGTGGTCAGGAATGTAATATCTTGAGGTAGGGAGTGGGCAGATAAAGCTACCACCAGAGCATGACTCCAAGGACCTAAGCTTTATGCCTAACTCTAGATGCTAAAAATCTACTTAAATGGCAACAAAGAGCTCGCTCTGTCGCAGATCTAACATGCTCAGGGTTCGCCTGGGGTTGTGGAGAATTAAATTGCAAAGCTGAGTAAATGTACTCAAGCTTTAACGTTCATGCAGGATTTAAAACTGTGAAAAAATCAAAAGGAACTTAAAAGTCTGGCCAGTATTAGACAATACTTTAAAAAGAATCCAACCTGAAAACACACAGTGACAATCACAAAGCAAAAGAAATCTAAAATGGTCTTCGACTTTGTATTTTACACTCATCTTCAGGCCTGCTTTCCTCCTGGGTAACACACAATGGCTTTTGTCTTTAGATATGGTTACCATATGCCAAAAAAAAGGTACATAATTTTTCTCTAAGGAAGAGCGTGTAGCAGAGCTATACCAATATTACATTTTGCCTGCATGCAAGGTTACTTCAAGACTATTCTCAACAACATTTCTTCCTGATCTAAGTCACCTAAACAGGCATCTAATTCCCGTGGAAAATTCAGTCATTGCGTAGTCAAAAGAACAATTGTGCAGAAATACTGTCACATTTAAGTGATTGTAAGCCTCCCAGTACATGTCAGTGCAACATCCAAAGCACAGAGCACAGCAGGTGAAATTTTGCATGACGTCTATGCTGCTAAATGAAAGAGGGCTCGGGGGGAAGGTCAAGGTCTGAGCCCGTGATTATCCACAGTGGTTAAGTTACTCACTAGCTCAGTTTGGGTCACGTAAGGTTTTTCTGTCCAAAACAAATCTTCTTTTATTTGGGAAGGCATTTTAATGGGGACCTGGTCTTTGGGAGTGTGAATACGAACCAGCCAGTATGCTCAGCGCTGGGACCAGGGATTTGTTCCTTGTTGTCTTATTTAGCAGCATACACATAGCCATAGTGCCTTGCACCATGTTTAAAACACAAAAATAACAGCTGAAACCGTACTCCCAAAACCTCAGCTTCTCTGGGGCCAGGCTTTCACTTCTATAAATTGTTAGTTGGGAATTAATTTTAAAAAAAACCAAACAAACAATGTATTTTGGATTTAGCAAAAGCCAGTATTTTAGCTCAGTTAAAAGGAAAAAGAGAAGGTGGAAAAATCAACTTAAGCGATCGAATAAGTGTGAATTTTATCCCTCCTGAGCAAATCAAATTAAACCTTAAATCTCTAACAAAGATCTTTCCTTTATCAGTTTCAGTTTCTCACTATGATTCCAGTTTAAATGTGTAACATTCCAACACATGACATATTTATGTATTAGTAATTAAATGAATATACTACATATGCATCCATCATGCTCACTTTGTATACAATATGTCATACCAGGCTTCTTTACTGCCCTCTGCTCTTCTGTTCTTTGAATATCACAAACCAACTTTTTTCTTTTACGTAGAACTATAAATCTTTGGTCATTACAGGTGTGTTAAGCATCTCTTCCTTAGCTGTTTATTGTGATCTCCTATGAAATCTTTAAGAAGTATAGCTCCATATATGAATTACAATCCAGACAGCTGTGTAACTGTACAGCTCTAAAGCATGTGTGGGAGGTGACACAGCAGTGCAGGGACGGAATAGGCTCCTGAGGCCATCAGAGCATGTCTCTTACTGCTGCAGGTCACTTTGGTACCCACTGCCCTTGCTACCCTCCCACCTATTTCATTTCTGTGCCTATTTCTGTTTTCTGTCCGCTGTCTGTCCTGGTTCCGGCTGGGATAGGGTTAATTTTCACCAGAAGCTGGCCGGGGTCTATTCTATACCATATGACCGTCACGCTCACTATATAGAGGGGGAGAGCGCCAGGGCGGGCTCCATGCTGGGGAGCAGGCTGGGCGTTGGGCTCCGGGCGGGGAGCGACCTGCACTGGGAAGCACTGCTAAGTACACGCTGTTGTTGGTATTGTTGGGGTTTCTTGTTTGTTTGTTTGTTTTCTTTTCCTTTGCTGTCCTGTTAAACTGCTGTTATCCCAACCCACAAGTTTTGCCTTTCTTTTTCCCCGATTCTCTCCCCCATCCCACTGGGAGGGGGGGAGTGAGCGAGCAGCCGCCTGGTGCTCAGCTGCCGGCTGGGGCTAAACCACGACACTGTCAAGCACAGTTCCATCTAAGATTTACTATTTTATGCAATTATTGTAACGTCTTTCTAGTTTCTAAGTCTTATTATTAAAAGTCTAGAATAGTTAATACTGCAAAACATGTCATAATAGGAATATAATTTCTGTCTAAAATAATTAAGCCTTCATCATTTGAAAGAATATTTTCTCACAATCCTTGTTGACCTTGATAGGCATTTAATGGTACAGAAACTGGGAGAGACATGCAAAAACATATTTATCATCACCTAATAAGGCAATATTTTTACACCAATTCCTACAGCTAGGTAAAGGTAATAGTAACAACATAGCTCTAAGCTAAGGAATTTTTTAATTACTGTATTTAGATAGATGTTTACTCATAAGCAGAAGGTTCATACAGATGATGGTATACACTGCTTAACTATGGCTACTATTATTTTAAGATCCATGCTGGGAATTGAACTAGTGCTGTCTCACAAGAATATATTTCAGCTTTGCTGTACACTTTGCAGAGATGGCTCAACGCACAGCATTAATCTGGCTCATATTTAGGCTATTCAGCTTGTAAAAACTTGAATCTGAGAACCTCTTGGTTTTGCTTACACACAATTTACCTCAATTCAGGCTGAGATTTCTCCTCACATTTCAGTTACATGAGAAAAGAAGAATAAAACTTTTAATATAAACATGACAATTATTCTATGTCTTTTATGAGTTCAACACTCATCCTTACAGTAATAGAAGCTTCAAAAATCAAGATGTACCTATCTATCTGTAATAATCTGAGATTCAAGAATGCACGTCTCTTGCAACTGTTACTCAAGTGCCATTCCTCCTTTTCTGGATTCTTTGTTTTTATACACATCTCTCTTTTCCCTTTGTTTTTTGGCATGAATCTCCTTATAAATTGTAAGTGAAGGAACACATATTTCTTCTCATTTTCTCTCCACTCAGAGACCATAAAAAGTAAACATGAGCTAAAGTTTCAACCTTGAAAAACCAATGTCAGTCATCTAAAATACGCCTAATTTTGAACACTGAACTATGAAAATAAATTCACTATTTCATAATTCCTTTCTGCTCTATAAAAAGTCAGAGGCAGTGTACGATACCAAACTCTGCATTATATAACACAGATACCTATTAAAAAGACACCCTTGGCACTTGAAAGCACACTCTTCATTAGCTGATTTCAGTGTTTCCTCAAGTGATTTTTTAAAGGACCATCAAATACAAAATGATAGTGGCAGAATAATATGAAGTAGGATGCTTACATTACATCAACTACTGACATCTTTAACTTGGAACACCTGGCTGTACAAAGTACCTTACTTTTCACATAAATGTTCCTTGCATCTACGTAACACAAATATAAATGTAAAGTGAAAAACGTAAAAATATCCTAGGAATTACCTTTACAAGCCCCTTTTCATTTAAGAGTCTACGCTTCACATTAACACCCACATGCTTTGTGCAAAATATAAACAAATTAAATTAGTGGAGACAAATTGTATTATGAAAATTAAGGGAGAAATCATAACAGAGACATTATCTTAAAAAAAAGACCAAAAATGACAATATGTAGAGCTGTATGGCATTGATATTATCTAAACTGAAGTGTTCACTTTAGGTTATCATGTTTCTAAGGTTTTGTGAGAGATGTTGGTTGAGACATTTGTCAAGAACTGCCTTGGAAACCTGAAACTTCCTTATTGTGTATGTATCCGTGCTGCAAAGCACCATCCTTCACTCCATTCTTCCCCCTGCATCTCATCCAGAATATATTTGGAATAGAGTATGGGCTAAACAAAAAGGCTGACAGGGTTTTTCAATGGCAGACAAAGCAATATTTAGTACTGGCTGAGTTCACAGACAAAAAGGGTACCTGTAGTGTTACAAGCCTTATTATAAAAGTTGTCAGTCTTAGCAGAAAAGCATGGGCATGTTTATGTTCACATCTGACCATGTTAATTTAAAGGAGTCACACAAGAATAGGAAAGGTTATTCGGTGACATACGGGATCAGCTTCCTTAATTGTTATTCCCTTTTTGACTTTATGCTTCTTGACCTTTTTCAGCTATCCCAAGAGGAAACCAATGTGATCTCAAAGAAACATTCAGACATTGGTATATCGTTACTCTGCAGCTCAACTGCACAAGGATTCGGTTACCATATTTACATGGTTGGGGTTTCTTAAGGGAACTTTTGCTGCTGAGTATAACTTCTGCAGAAATTTGTGTAAAGTTAATATTGTTAACTGAAATATAGCATGGGAATACTATATTAAAATACCAATTCCTTCAGGGAAAGGCCAATAATATCAAGCTACTTAACATAAATGTTCACAGATAAATATCTGTCCAGCATTACTTCAGCAATAATTATCATCTCAAAGGGTGCAGTTCTATTATCTAGCTCCCCAGTGGATAAATTACAAGGTCAGTCTTAGTGAGAGAATTTATCTGCTATTGAAAAACAACACAGCACTGGTTTTGATGCAGTGTAACCTAGCATTCTTATGCAATGGAGGTTTTCTTTCCATTTTTATCACTTTAGGTAAAATTGCGAGTTGACAAAGAAAAACACCGTCACTACCAGCGGTGACACACAAGAAAAAAATGCATGGAAAACATTGGACAAGGACAGATTGGGAGGGAGGAAGATTATGAACAATAGTGATATATACAGCAATAGATCCTGAATTCTGCTTAGGCTTGCATATCCTACACAAACAAAACAAAAAAAGGATTTGCCTTTTTATTATGGTAGGTATATAATGGAGTATAATGCACACCTCTCATATATTGCCTAGTAGCTCACACAGTCAGTGGTGCCCCAGCTCCAGAAAGTCATGTAGCACCGTTCGTGAAAGCATCAGCAAATCTGCTTTTCATTAGCAGCAGCAGCAAAACAACAATCATTACGTTGCAACGATCACAACGGTCATTTAATGAGTCATCCTGGTGCTTCACCCACTTCGGCCAAGAGCCTGAGGTGGTCCCTTCACCTCCCTGCTTGTCCTGCCGTCGTTCACCCCTACGTCTCAGTGGAGCTCACTGGGACCTCTTGGCTCTTTTGTGCCTCTAGGTGTTACTCTCACAGAAAGGTAGAGACCATTTCATGATCAGTGAAAATGCCGGAGGAACCTGAAGTTGGACGACTGGAGAAGACTGGTTCAGTCAAATACAGTTTGTGATGAGATTCACCAATGCATGACAGAGTAAGTACTCCAAGGGAAGGGTGTCCCCCCCCAGGCAGGGCATGCTTAATCCCTTTTTTCCCCAGGTGACCAACGAACAAATGCTCCCACTATTGTCCGTCTTCACTGGGGTCTGTCCTCTGCTCAGATGCTTTCTTTCAGAAATGCATTTCTTTATTTAGATATGGTTTTGACCACACTGATAGGTAGGAACACACTGAATTTCAAAACACGTATTTCTTAAAGATTTTTCTCCTTCTGTCAAATTGGACTGAAATTCCAAGGTTATAGGGCCTCGACAGGGATAGAAAGGAGAGACTGCATTCTGATAGACAGGTTGAATAAGAATCTTCCCCTGGGAAACAGGCTTAACAGTGTTAAGAGAAAGGATAGGGAGGATGGCACACAGAGTTTGGGTCAGATAAGCATGCAGAAGGGGTGATGGTTTCTTGGTGGAAAGCTAATGGCAGCCAGAACTGAGTAGAGGAAACAGACAAAGCCTTGTCTTTGCTGAAATCACAACAGAGAGAAACTGTGGTAGTAATATGTCGCTAAGGCAGGCTGCTTCTTAGGGCAAATTTTGCAACCCGTGCTGTGCATAATGCTACAATACAATGAGGCTCACTTTAAATCTGTTTCCGTGACTGTCAGTACTGCATTTCCTGCAATATAGTGGGAGAGTGACCTGGAATAGAAAGCAAGACATTCATAGATGGGAAGGAAAGACAAGCCCTTGGTGAGCAAGATATCTACACTAATGGACTTTACGTGCGTGGTTCTGATTGATACCAACCCGTTGCTTTATAGTTACCCTAGGCTCAATCTAACAAAGAAGAAATTGCTCCATAATGGGGGAGCACAGAAAGAGGCAAAAATTTGAAAAAAACAAAGATATGAACTTGGCTGTAAGACTTGGGGAACTTACACATCTCCTTTATATACCACACAACCATTTGCTCCTCAAGGTAAGGGTTTACTCCTAAATACAGTTTTCATTCACAGAATGCTAGCTCCACTCAGTCTTGAAAATATCAAGGATGGAGAAACATGATTTGAAGATCTGAGAGTCTTTTCTTCTTCAAACTGTTGCCTACATTCTGCATCTGCAATGGTAAACATTAAGGAAAAGGACACTTCCTATTTCGTTCTTAGTTTCAGACGTGACACATTATTCAGTGGAAAAAATATGCAAATCTGCTCAGTTGTGCTCATGAACTTGTTTCCAGATGCAAGTAGCAAAATTTTAGAGTATATTCCATTGGAGAACATAGTTTTTGCAGGGAAAATATGATACTGTAACCATATACATTATTATAACCATATAAATTACTCTAGAGAACATCTATACTTCTTGCACAACATTAAAGAAGTACTCAAGAAGTATTCTTCTGTTGTGCAGTTCTTAAGAAGTATTAACTGTTTCAGTTGCCCTAGTTCGTATTTAGCATTAATGATAGAATTAATTGTTCCTTTATGCCAAAGGGTGGTGTAACAAAAGTAATACAAACTATCTGAGACTATGTCTTTTCGGAGTTACTGTTGACCAGGGTCAGACTGAGGATAGAACTCAGGCTACCTTATTCTTCCTCTGAGCATAACAAACTCTACCAAAAAGAGCCCTGTCATACATGAACAATTTGGTATAAAAGAACATTAATGAACTAAATATTGTAGTCTATATTGTCATTATTCTTCATAACTATCAAATAAACAATACTATCTTCTCAAAAGACTGGTTTCAGAGGCAATTCTACCTATTCTCAACTGAGATTTTCTTTGTAACTGGAACATTAAAAACTTTTTTTTTATTAGGAAAAGTTGATTTTTTTTTTTTTTCCAGAAGTTCATCAAATCATCTGTGGTTCACTTTCCCGGCACAGTAAGAACATTAAAACAAGGTTGTAGTAAGAAAACTAAAACAGTGTAGCTATAGAATGAATATTTTTTGAATTTTTGTGAAAGATTAATGATAGTTATAAAAAGCAAAGCTTACTGATCTGTTATATGACAGACAGCAGCAAATAAAAAAGCAGATTCAGGACTATTAACATGTATAATTATATTCATTCATTCCTTTTAAAATTGCTTAAAGCTCAGCTGGATTTAATATTTCCTTCAATCAACAACATGCAGGATGTGCTGAAGAATAAATTATGATTAAAATACAGACAATATGAAGCAAAGAGTTGTAGACCATTAATTTAATTCATGACATTTTCAACACCACTTTTATGAAAGTCATGGATTTTATTCAAATGGACTTTATAGAGCTTTTGAAGTAAGCAGTCTTTGAAGTTCCTTCTTTATTTGTTGTTACACTTATCATGAAATGTCAAAGAAAAATGGTTTATTACTATCAGAGATGCTTTATTATTCATTTTAGGGGGATTATCAAAATGAGAATCTCCATCCAAGGACAGATTTATCAGGTCATAAATTTTGCACATTATTTTGATAATAAAAATTGGCATTGTAATTATCCATTTTCCCCAGATACTTCCTCTGGAGGAATAAAAGCTGACAAAAACTCCACCTTCTTATGAAAGTTCAACTCAGCCGACACTCATTTTTCCTGCATGATGAGGCATATAAATTGTTAAAAAAAAAAAAGAAAAGGCTTGAGATTCACATGTTCATTACCTATGAACTAGTCTCTGTTATTACAGGAGCTTGAATAAATTTACAGAAACATATTTGAATTTAAAAGAATAAAGGCTTTTCATGCTTATTATCACTATTAAGAGGGTTTTGAATTGTTTTCATAGTATAAGAGTTAAAAGAGTCAATGAGGGTTGATCATAAGCAATAAAAAACAAAATCCAGGTAATTATCTGTTTAGGTAAAAATGATCGATCTCTAGAATGGTTTAGTAGAGGAAATATTGGAAGGAAAGAAGATACCACTACACTTGAAAGGATATTTTATATCTCACTTTTGCTTCAGCATCAAATGACGGAGATGTAGGATTCTATCATTTTTTGTCCAAGGTTGATATAACATTATTAGGACAGAAAAATATGGAAGATGCACATTAATTTGCATGGCATTCTCATTTGGGATTAAAAATTGAATTCTGAATCACATTTTACTAGCTCCCTTACAGCAAGGATATAACAACAATGTAAAACATCACCAAATTTTGGGTTTGGCTTCGGACCCTTACGTATGGTTTATATGCATGCCTAAGCACAGGAGACAGTACATGCATACTTCAAATGTGCTCATATAAAATTATACAGCTAATACTGCCAGTCCAATACAGTATAGACTCTCGCAGCACTAAAGGCGGGGGGTGGTGGTGGTGGGGAAGCCCTTAATTACATACAAATATGGACCTTTTAAGTGGAATGCTGCTTCTGCAAAAAAATGGGAGTGAATTAGGAATCCTGAACTTGACTCAACTGGGCACAACTATTTTCTGCTGAAAAGTTCTATCATAAAGCATTTTATAACACTGAAAGTACCAATGTCATAGTCATGCTACTGTTTGCTGGTTAACAGAATACTTACTCCTCTCTTCCAAAACGAATGTTTTTGTCTTTGCTTTCTTTAGAAAAAGCAGTGTATGGCTATGAAGTGTGCACTTTATACATACATTTCTATGCTCTATATTTACTGAAACTTCTTAGATTCAAGCAGAAAAATGAGATTTAACTTCCCGTTCATTTTCTTCCAAGAACTGATGCACATCAGGATCAGAAGGCAATGTCTGAAGGCATATACTGAAAAGGATGTCATACATTTAAATGTTTAAGAATAATAAGAGGGCTGGATGTTTCCATTAAATGGAAGTGCTATGAAGTGTAGGAGTACCTTTAATCTATTGCTGCCCCAGACTTGTAACGGATCACCTCTCACATCACAACAGAAAATGATGATACAAGGCGTTGTGCAAAATCTTTCAATGACTCCAACGACCAGAGATGCTTTCCAGGTATAAGCCTGCCTTCCAGTCTCTTTTCAAAATCAAGTACGCTGGGGATGGCCCCAGAGAGCTCTGCAGTCTTTTGCCATTCTTGGGTAGTAACTTGGGTAGGAAAGTTTCAGAAGTGAGAAGTGAGTGCAGAGCTTAAAATTTCTTGAAGAAATAAAGATTTTAGACACGGAAACTCAAAACATTCAGAAAGCCAGGCCTCTTAAAGCCTGGCTAAACTTTTAGTCTCAATCCTTAGAAAAATTTGCAGGCAACAAGAAGAAATATTGTGGTCCCCCCAGTCTTTGGCAATTCAAGATTTTTGGAAAATAGCTGAAGAATGTAAAGGTAGACTCCCAAATTACACATGGAGTATTTATGGCTGTTACAGAGCAACAGTGTCTCACACTGAGATCAGAACAAGAATGTAATCATGACGAGCAAAGAAACGTCTAATTTCAGAATACCTCTCTGTGACACTGATTGTATAAAACACCGAGCTCAGGGGTGCCTGATCTGGTGCTTGCCAGCTACAGCTCCCATCTGAGGACAGAGCCCCTCCAATACCCTCTTTCCAAAAGCTTAGCACAAGTCAGTATGTTCTTACAAAGTGGTGATGGATGAGTTTCTTTTTTTTTTTAATTTTAATTTTTAATATTAAAAAAAAAGAGCAGGACTGGTCAGTCCTGATTCTCATGAGAAGACTATATACTATCTATTCTTTGGGCTCAAGGGGTGAATGACAGCATCTGCAGTGCAGCAGGGATACATGGTCCCCTCTTCAGTCAAAGGGGGCTCAGGCCCAGCTCTCATTGAAAGTCTGTGGGAGGTTAGTGCTTACATTAGTCAGATACTTTATAAATATTTACCATTGATTTCAGTTATTAAAATAAATACTGCATTGCATAAGCCAGATTCAGAAAGTAGATATTTCATTCTCGTTTGCCAAATGGATGTCAGTCATTACGAACAATAGATCAACGGCCTCTTTTGGCTCTAAATAAAAGAAACACTCTGGAGTTGTTTCTAATTAGGACACCATAAGTTAAATGCAGCGCTGACAGTCAGTCTTGCAGATTTACAGGGCCTTCCATACTGATAGTGATGATGAAGGTGCAGAAAAGTACGTGTTACAATAAAGACAGTCAATAGTGCTTTTTAAAAGGCAAGAAATAAAACCCATTTGTAGGAAAATATTCTGGCTAGGCTTACCATGGGTTTGCAAAAGTCCCAGTGAAATCAACAGAACTATTTGTGCTGCAGGGTTCTGCACACGAAAAACCCCCAGGTTGCCTTAATTAGATGTATGAAAAACAAGCACATGGATGTGGTGAGTGAGTGTATACGTATTTTGTGTTGTAAAACTCCGCTCTTGATTTGGGAGGTTTTGATCTCTGAAGTTTCAGATGGCTCATTATAAAGTCATAGCAAAATCTGAACAGAGATTCTCCAAACAAGAGAGGGTATGCAATTTGGGTCCAAATCTGCACCGCCCATTATATTTAGTGCTGATCTTCAGACAAACAATTCTCTATTTTCCCACCAGTGCCTGAAATTTCACTGGGGATCAGGAATAGGAAGGAAAGCAAACATCCCAAATGTGAAGTCACAAAGCACTCAAGAGACTTCCAGTTGAAACTTTAGCACACATGTTGTTCGCAAACATTTACTTTTAGCAATATGCAAAAATATTAGGTTTTGGTATATGAATTCTGAAACTAAAAATTGACTTGAAATGTGAGTAAATGGAATTTTAGATCATGTTTGTTATCCACTAAATAATTCATTGTTCCATTTTATACATGCAGCCTTTAATTAACTTACTGACTCAGAGGCATGATACTACTAATCCATTCATTTCCCCAAGCCCACAGAAAAGTATAACACATGTGTGGGCACAAGCAAAAGACTGGGAGATTATTAAGAAGGCATTTGTAATCAGAAAACCTCAGACAGCTGGATCCTCTTCTCCCAGCTATGAAGCCCAGATTGAGGAGTGATTGATAACACCTGTTAACTACCAGCTTTTTCCTGAAGCTGTTGAGTCGTAAGCCTGTACAACTAATTTTTCTGAAATACTAGTCACGACGGCACAAACCAGATAATAATAATTCCGAGTAACGAGTTTCTTTTCAATTAGCTGTATGTATCAAACACCCAATTTCTGCTTGACTGGAAAATATATTTAGGCAAATAACCTTTAATATGAGAAGTAGAATTTGGATGATTTGTTCTAATACAATATGTATCTATACATATACACGTGTATACATATACATATACATCTGAAGAGGATGCACGCTTGTTACAAACCTATTGTGTCTTCCATATCTGCAAAAATATCCAACCTCTTTTCTTAGCCCAACCTCATCTACTTCTTTACTTATGTGCTAGTTTACATTTAGGGAAGCACAGGTTTTTTCACCAATGAAATACAGGACAAAGGGAAAATTAGCAATTTGAAACATCATTGGCTTCCAATAGCATCCAACTATATGATAACAGCACATAAAAATGGTACACTGAATGAAGTATTGGGAATAAAAAATGAACTATTACAATGCCATTCCAGTAGCTAATAATTTTCCTTTTCTCTATTTCAGACAGGGTAGCTCATTTTGCTTAAAGATCTCTTTTCACCACTTCATATAGACCTAAATTTCACTCAAGCCTATATTGCCTTCTTTCAATGAAGCAAGGCTTTTAATAAAAAAATATCAATAACTGTTTTCTGTGGACATACGCTATAGGAGTTAGAGACAGATGTAATTCCTCCATTTTCCCCCTTGATCCTAGTCTACATAATTAAGTATCAGACTAGACAATCCCTTAGGTCCGCTCATTATTCCAGTCTATTTAATACCAGCATATCACTCTGGGACAGGTTACTGTGCTCTTATAGGCCTTGAAATGTATAGGTTAAAAGATTTACAAGGTAACTGAAGTTGTGACCTCCTTCTTGGGGGAAGGGAAGGGGCACGAAAGAAAGGATAATTCAGAGAAATGTGGCTTAAGTGCAGCTCTAGAGCTATAACCCCCGAAGTTATTTAAGCCTTTGTCTTTCACCAGCTTCCAAATAGTCCCTGCTGGGTGAAATCTCCAGTTGGCCTAAAAGACTTAATCACCTCTGGCTGGATGAGTATTAGCAGTTCATTTGCATAAGTACTTGTCATTATCATTAAGTGTGTTTGCTTTCAGATATATTTAAGTCCACATTAACTCCTTCTTGCCTGCCATTAGGATCTCTGAAATTAGCAGTGGCTGCATTGTATTTCCTCTGAACCAGTCTCCTACTTAAGACATATCTAGGACAGCTGTATTCTTTAAATACGCATCAAAGGGAAACGATTCCATCTACTGCATGAAAAATTTAAGAAACACAATTTCTGTACAAAGTCAAGATGTGGTCACACAGACATGAAAATACAGACTCTAAAGCATAATACAATAACAGTAAATGTGGTAGAGTAACGCACTTGCCAGAACACGTCTCTAAGTCCTAGAAGACTGTAGTTGTAATCAGAGCTCTACATAGTGTTGATGGCTGCTCTTCAGTAAATCAAGGTTTAGGTAGCTGCAACAAGCAAAATTTTAAGTGCCTGCAACTCAATGTAAAGTCAAATCCTAGGGTTAGGTATCCAGACACTGTATACAAGGCACAGATTTACCAGGAAAACTCAGAAGGCTGTGACATCCCTGTAAGGTTGATTCATTGCATGGGCGCACATTCCCCTGCGATTAAGCCGGGCTGAACTGCTGAGGGCTCTCACTTCTCTCCTTCATTGTGGTTGGCTTCATGCACCCCATCATGGACACTGTGGGGAGGTGACAACTCAGGACGAAGAATCAAAGAGCTACCAGCAGAACCACAGTGCTAGTGTCTAGGGCTGGCAATCCCACCCTTCCCCAAAGTTCGAGGAACCCTGTGATAATCCTGAGCATGGACTTTATCAAGCATCTCCCTCCTTTTGTCCCAGAACATGAACGTTTTGGACTTTCTAAAACAAAGGCAACATTATTTACCTGCTTGTTATGGTAAATAACCAGGAGGAGAGACCTGCCTGTAATGCTTACTTTCTGGTCCTCCATACATTTTAAATTGGTTAAACCAGAAGTAATCTTGAGACCTAGAACTGAAATCCAGACCCTCTCATGAACATGAAATGTCTGTTAAGCTAAAGAATCACTTCCCTTTCACTTGGTCTCCTTCAGGGCAGGTGACTCCTCAGAGCCCTTTTTTCTACCTTACTTTGGAGAGCATCCACCTTGAAAAACTTATTACTCTGGCTAGAGAACATTTTCAGAAGCTGGAGACAAGGGTTTTGACAGAAAGAAAAATTAAACTTTGGCGTCCCTAGTAAAGCAGCCTAACAATTAAGCTACTTATATAGAACTTAAAGAGTATTAACAGTGGCTTTACTTTAAAA
The DNA here is from genome assembly GCA_009819775.1 of Phoenicopterus ruber ruber. Taxonomy (NCBI): domain Eukaryota; kingdom Metazoa; phylum Chordata; class Aves; order Phoenicopteriformes; family Phoenicopteridae; genus Phoenicopterus; species Phoenicopterus ruber. The sequence continues at coordinate 109,153,324 of CM020215.1, forward strand.
ACATTTAAACATAATTTTAAAACAAAATACCTAAAATTTATTTAAAATAAATATTTTGTAAGCATTTTCTAAGAAACCATTTTCATCTGACATGTTCCAGAACTGTTCAGAGTTTACATATCTGATCGGTATTTAGGTGTAAATCTGTGTAGTTTCTGACTTAGTTTTGCAGAAACAGACACCAGGTCAGTTCTAAGCTTGCCACATAATATTTAACTTATTAACTGAAAAGGACTTAAAAGAGATCTTCTTAGTAAGATCAGACTTCTCTAAACATTTCGTCTCAACATCTGAGCAGAGTTTTTGGACCATAATTTTTACTTCAGATGTCATATCTCCAGTTCATGTTCCCAGTATAACTGTTTACATTTCCTTGCTCTCCTCTGACAATGAACAGAGTAGTGCAGTCTGTTCCTGTAATGTACACAAAGTAATATTTCAGAATATTTCCTCATACCTGTATAAGTCAACGGTGAAATTATTCCTTATTGATTCCTGAAAACCTGGGTTACACAAACCTGCTATGATTCTTAACTCGGGGAGTTTTTCTTTCTGTTGCAGTGACAAACCATGTGGTAATGAGCGCCTCGGGCTTGCCCGAGTAAAAGTTAGGCAACAAACATCTTGAAAACCTTTCTTGCCTTTTCATAGCATGAGACTTTATGCAAAAAGACTAATATCATCTGTCGTTATATCAAACTAACATATTATATATTCAGGTCACTTTAATAATTAATATCCTACATATGGTATAAAATACACATTTTTGCATCTATTATTTTTCTTGAGAATAACATATGTGAACTGTATTTTGCATGCAGCTTTATTTATATTTTTGGTAAACTACATATCAACACATGTTTATGCACTGGGAATGGATGTTTTTAATAAAGATTAGTCATATTCAGGATTCTTAACTCATTGTTTTCTACAGCCTCACTCTTAGAACTCTTTTAGGCATTAACAAGAGGAATCACGCCCCTTAATAATGCTTTGGTTTGGTTTTTTTAGAATATCCCTCCCTCGCTGCTGCAACGGTCATCACAGAAACCAAAGTTGGAGGGCAGAGGAAAACAGACTTGTTTAGAAATCTTAACTGGGTAAAGTAAATAAAACGAGAATCATTTGGTAGAAAGCTATGAGGTAGAATTACAACCTTTGGAGAAGTTTTATCAGTGTCTGAGTTGGGTGTAATATTGATTGGCAAGTTTTCACATACTTATTTCCAAAATGGAAAAGTCCTCACCTCTTGCAATATTTTCCTACAAGCAGAAAGTCTATCTTCCTGCTTACATTAATGTGCACCAGGTCATGCATGCTTTCAACAATTCGTATTAAATCCAAGTTATCTCTGCATGTACTTGTGATAAGCTTGTAAACCTGTAAACAACATTCATCAGCGTGTTCACAGCTGAAATTCATTTTGCACCTTTTCCAATAACCCTCTGTTTCAAGGGTCTTGTAGAAATAATTTCCTGATAACATAGAAATGTCAGTCATATTTCCCAAATTTTAGGGTCAGGCACAGTCACCTCTCTTTCTGAAAATATCACAAAACACATTTTTAAAGCAAACAGGATTTAACATTCATAAATCTGAAATGACTGTAGTGAAAAATAACACCGGGCCAGATAAATTACCAGCGCTAACCACTTTTGGTAACTGAGGTAGCACGAATATTTCCACTTGCGTCGTTGTTCACAACACAGACAGATCCCTGAACTGAACCCTGTGCAACACTGACAGAAGAACCTCCTGAAGCACTTCCTACTTAGGCACTGAGAACAGTTTTTCGGTTAAATTTTTGTTTCTTAAGCTCCATCAGATGATGAACAAGGTACAATAGCATTCCATGTCTGTCATTCTCGATATAATCTAAACTAGTCAAATGCATCAAATGTAACTATCAATGTGTGGTTTACAAAAGATTTCCTATTAAAATAGGTTCTTTTTTATTTTAAAATATAAACGGAAAAAATTATATTTTTCTACTGTAAATATGAAGAGCATGATTGCTGAATACAAGTGTCTTCTGAAGGACAGGAGTGTATTTGAAGCCATGATTTTCAGAATAGAAGGCAGGTAATATTTTTTTTTTTAAATTTTTATTTTACAGGTAAGAGACCTGGCCACATCACTTGTACAGAAACTTCCATTTGGGAGCCAGACACTTTGTTTGCCAGAGACAACTCTTGTTCTATTTCCTGCAGATGAGATTGATAAAAGACAGTGCTAACATTAAAAAATATACATTACCCACACATATATATTTGCCTTGGACACAATGTCACCTCAGCCTGCAGCTCCCTATACACAGGTAAACAGTCTAAAACACAAAACAGAAGACAGTGGAAAGTTACAGTGCATTTTTTGCCTTATTCCTACAGTCATTAGGCTAAGTGTCTTGGAAAGGAAAATTCTAAGCTATGAAGTGTATTAATTACCAATAGGTTTCTCCCCAGAATGCTTATGCACTTCAGTCTCTATGCACGTTAAGCACTTCAGGATAATAATTAAAAAAGCTATTTTCTAGACAACAATACTAAAATAAAAGTAAAAACAAAGCACCATTAAGTAAATGGGTTTTTACCTAATGGCAGTTAACTCCAGTCATTAGGTAAACCATATTAATGCACATTACTCCTTATGTCAATAATTTAATATTCCTCAAAATAATTTACACAAACACAGATAAGGATTTAAGAAAATAGGAGGAGGAATTAATCTAATGCTCCCTGAGTCAATAAAAGAGTCCCGTGAAGGCAGTTCCAGTTGTTACAAACACAAGAGAGATGGGCTAGGGTAGTCACGCATGGATTTCCAGAGGGAGAAGGGAGCTTTAGGTCTCCATAATTGGCGTCACCAAGTGCCACAAATCATAGTGACAACTGCCAAGTTTATGAATTAGGAGCTGGAATTAAGTCTCCCAAATTTGGACCTTGCTGCCATTAAATATCAAATTTAGACTCCTAAGTACTGATGATATGTGCCATTAGATATCAAGTTTAGATTCATAAATGGTAATGACATACGTGGAATAATTAATACCCGTGAAAGACCAGGTCTGTAGTCAGAGAATGGATCTTTTCATGCTGTCTACATAAATTCTCAGAATAAATGAAAATTAATATTACGTTCTCCATTTTCTGACGCATAGTGTGGTATGATAATGGTTTTTATTCTGTCTTAAAAAAACTGCATGGCAATTGAGGATGGAGTGATCCTGCAGCTGTAAATTACCATACTTACTGTCTTTCTAAGTTAAAGTGATAGCTGTATTACAATATATTTTAAAAACCATGGTATATTTATCAAGAGAACAATTAAGAGAGATGCCACGATTGCAGCTAGTGCAGAACTGGATAATCTCTAAGGGAAGAGAGAAATCTCACGCTTCCTGCAAATGCCTCTTTCTTCTCTTTAATATCATTCAGATTGCTCAAGCTTAAACTGAAACTTTGGAAGTTTTTACTAAGAGCCCCATGAGAAAATGGTATGCACTGATCAATAATCCCAGTTTGCAAATTCTGACCCTCTCATTTCGATTCATGCCAAAATGCTGCAAATGACCGTGCCAGGAAAATGCTACTGCAAACCTGCACTGTTTCTCTCCACTTGGAAACTTTTGCAAAGATGTGCAATTCTTTCAATTACTTTAATTAAAAGGCTCTTTAAATCGTACTAACACTATAAACCTCACTTGCCAGACTCCTGAGTTTTAACAATTAGGTTTAATTGTTTTTCAACAATGTTCCCTTTAGTATGTATTAGGTACAAACGAATTTTCTTATGCAGTAGAAACTTTTCCATTGCAATGGCACTGGGTTTTTAAATTATTCTTTTAAGGTCATTTAATAGTCGTTGTAAATAGAAAGTCACTTATCCTCAATTTATTTGATGTCTCTGCATTATTGATTAGTATACAATAGAGAATCAATGTATCTTGGCCCAAGCATGACCTAAATGTCTGTTTATTCTTACTCTTTCATTAAAAGAACAACTTTCACTTCTTTGTCTTCCATCCTTAAACAAGTCCCAAATAAAGCATGTGTTGGTAACCTCTCAAGTTCTCCATCCAGTAATTAAAGTTTTGGGTTTTTTAAGTAACTGAACATGCTGTGCAGCATCGACATAGAGTGCAACAGACAGCTTCTAGCACAAAAGGGAATGGCACCATACGGATCATAAAAGGGTTCTCTCACTCATTTTTACTGGGGAAAAAAAACCAACACAAGATTATGCTCTCTTCTAACCTACTTCTGGCTTTTCCTGTGGAACTTGTAAATGAAAGAAGACAATTTTTCTGATGCAAAACAGATACTGTGATGTTTGAATCGGAGGGACTGGAAGAATACATACAGGTGTGTATTAAAATTCAGAGAAACGTCCTTGTCTGGGAGTCTACATCTTCCACTTTCTTAGTGCTACATCTTGCATTCAGAATTGAATGTCAGATTTTCCACAGCGCGACGACACTTCAAAGCAGCACTTGTCTCTGCTCAAGTAATGTGATGGCAGAATTAAAGGGATGATCCACAATCTGGTGTAAACTAGAGCTCATTAAAAATAAGAACATTCTCCATAATTTTAAGGTGAAAAGATATCTTTTATCAGGCTTTAAAATTTGCATTAGTTTTACGGGAAGGCAGCATCTGAGCTGTTAAGTAAGATGGTAGCTGTTTGGACATGCATGATAACATTCTCTGACCCTGCTTCTGCTAACACATGTGGGACCATGTGTACGACCGCGCCTCAGTCTCATGGCAATATTGAGAAAATCGCCCCACCAAAACTGATAATTGTCACAAGAGGTGATGATACAGAACCTAAAATTTTAGACAAGGTGATTGCTTCTGAGAGCAACTGGTCAAAGACACCACAAGGTGAGAAGCAAATCTTCATGTCATTCTGAGCAAAGCACAGTGCATCTGGTTGAAGATGAAGCTATTGAAGAAATACTCTGAAATACTCTAGCTACTGTTATCTTCAAAGAAGCAAGCAAGCAAAAAAATCCACTACAGTATATTAAAATTCAAAGAAGGGAAGAACATAAGAATAAGGAATCTTGTTAAAAGTAAATTGAAAAGAGCCAATTAGATGAGACCCTTGTAAAGGGCATGGAGCCTATCTGAAAACATACCATTACGGGTTCAGGGTATACTGTGAATTAACTACAACAATCAGTCTTCAAAAACCCGTCACAAAAAATCAAAACCCAAAAGCCAACCAAAGAAAAACCTAGAATAACTAAACACAGTGCCTAGTAAAAGTAAAAATACATCCTTCTGAATTAAGAGTACGGAAATCAAAAGCAAGGAAAACAGAGTATGTGTAGTAGTATTTTGAGACAAAATTTGCTAAGCTCATAAAAAATGCCTATAAAACCCGGTTCTAATACATTAGAAGGAGGAACCAGGCAAGTGCCTGTAAGGTTGAGATATGACAGAAAAAAACTTTAAAAACCTCTTTGTGGTCATCACTAAAGAAAAACAGATAAATTTGCCCAATTGCAACCTTCTTTATATAGGAAAAGTAGAAGAAATGGTCTCAAACAGAAGTGTCAATAGAAGTGGTTTTAGATAAAATGAACAAAATTTGTAACTAGTCATATGGATTCAATGGTATTCATCAGCCATTTCTACAGGAACTTTAAAATAGGATTTAAAAAGTGCTGTATACTGTATTTCATCTATTTTTAAATCACAGACTCACACAGAATGGCTGAGGCAGAAAGGCACCCCTGGAGATCATCTAGGCCAGCCCCCTGCTCAGAGCAGGGTCAGCCAGAGCAGGTTGCTCAGGGCCATGTCCAGTTGGGTTCTGAATATCTCCAGGATAGAGATTCCACAACTGCTCTGGGCAACCAGTTCCAGTGTTCAGCCACCCTCACAGTAAAAAAAGTGTTTCCTTGTGTTTAAATGGAATTTCCTGTATTTCAGGTTGTGCCCATTACACCTTGTCCTGTCAAGAAGAGCCTAGTTATATCTTCTTTACTCCCCCCACCAATTATTTATGCACGTGAATCAGACACATGTGAGCCTTCTGCTGCTCCAGGCTGAATGGTCCCAGCTCTCTCAACCTCTCCTCATATGACAGATGCTCAGGTCAATCCCTTACTCATCTTTGTGGATCTTCCCTGGACTTCCTTTGAGCATTGCGGTTCAGCCAGTTTTCAGTCCACCCCACTGGCCACTTATCTAGTCCATATTTCATCAGTTTGTGTATGAGGATGCTACAGGAGACTATGTCAAAAGCCTTAGTAAAGTTGAGACAAACAACATCCACTTCTCTACCCTCATCCACTAAGTCAGTTACCTCACTGCAGAAAGCTATCAGGTTGGTGAGGCACGATTTCCTCTTCATGAATCCAGGTTGGTGACTCCCTGTTCTTGAGCCTTAAAGAGGGTCCTACGGTCACTAAAGCCAAATCCTTGCTGTCAAGATCAGCTGCCCATGAGGTGTAGCCCTAAGCACAAATCCTGCCTGCTCCCTGTTGGGTACACCTGGGGATTGAGGCTCCCCTTCTATCTGGGGTCTCAGAGAAGACCCAGTTTGTCTCCTTCTTATCACCGCCGGCACTGTGCCCTCCTTCCACAGGCCCTCTGCTTAGCCTCTGTACTAGGGTCAAGAAGAATGGGGAAGTGACGGCAGATCTTGAGGAGGGCTTCAGCAATGTCTGTGGAAGTACACGTCCTACTTCCATACCAGGGAAATCAATAAAAAGCATTATAAAAGATTAGACTTACTGGATGAAAAGATAAATTTAATAAATTAGGGAAGCAATAACCACCAGCTTTTATGGCAGGAAATAAATCTTAATAAATCTACTAGAATTCTTTGGGGAAAGTAACTGTGGATAGACGAGTGTGATGAGGGCAATATAAAGCGCATGGATTTCCACATCACTTTTGACAAAGTCCCTCACTAAAAATTCCTGTAGAAAATAATCTACAAAAGGTATGGTCAGGTTATGAATTAACAGAGATTTAAACACAAGAAACAAAATAGCCAGTATTTACTGGGGGGAGAATTTTACTACTGGAAGAGCCCTGCAGAGCTCTTTATATAAAGGCATCTTAATGTTCAGCGTGTCCATAAATAATCTGGAAAGGAGAGTGAATAGGGAGATGAACAAACTGATACTTATTAACGGTGGGTCAAAACTAAAATGGACTATCAAAAGGCACAAAATGTTCTCATGATACTGGATGCCTAGGTAATAAAATGGTAAATGTAATAGAAACGTGCAGGAAAACCACCTCCGATTCTACCTCCCAGAAAAGAGGTTTTGAAGATCTTGTGGATATTTGTCCATATTTATCAGTTTAATGTTCAGCTTAGTCTGAAGGAGTAATATTAGGAAAGGAATAGAGAACAAACAAAGAACAAACACAAAGTTCATACCAATGGATAAATCTCTTTAATATATGAATTTTGAATGCTGCATATTGCTCTGGTAATCCAATTAAAAAAAAAAAGGACATAGAAGTAATACAAGAAATAGAAGGAAGGGCTAAATACAAGGATAAACAAGTTACAAAGTTTAAGTCTTTTTAACTTTTTGGGAAAGAGACAACGTTTGGGAAAAGAGCAAGAGATGTCTGGCTGTACTGGCTTAATTTCAAAGAAACTGATAAAATGTATATGGTGAGTAAATATGAAAGATTTTCTCTTCCTCAGAATACAACAACTAGGGGCATCAAATTAAGTTATCACAGAGCTGTTTGAAAAAAAGAAAGGACAGTATTTTTTCCACAGGATAGATAATTAAGATGTGGAACTTTTTGCCACAGGATGTACGGGATGTTAGAAGCTTAATGTGTTCAAAAGCAGTTAAAGGAATTCACAGAAAGGTTTGTGAATAGTATAAAGCACAAATAGGGATACCTCCACTTCAAATATGACCCTCTGCTTCAGGAAAGACTGTAACTACCAAAGTCAGAAGGTTACAGCACAGGAAATATCATTCTTTTTTATACTCTTTCCCTAACCATCTGTTAATGGCCACATGCAAAGCAGAAGCCAGTACAAGCACTGGAGCCAGTACAACTGTTCATATATTCTTTAAAATTAGAAATGAACCATTTCCCTAAAGTTCGAAATCCTGTCACATCCCAAAGTTCTCATTAAGATAGTTGATTATGAATAAGCTTGAAGACTGCAGAGAATAAAGAATAATAACAATTCTGCGCTAACAAGCATAGTTTATATATTTCTAAGGAAGAAGACAAAACCTTCAATTAGTAGCAGCAAGGGATGTTAGAGGTAAACTGCAGTCCATTTTTTTTTTTCTGAAGAACAAGTGGGAATTTAAAAAGCCAAACAATTGGTTAATTCTGATCTATACTTCTGTTTGAAAGCTATGAAACTCTTCTGGCAGCTTTCCATCCATCACTGCATTCCTAATTATCAAGGTGAACATATTAAATTTGCTTTATCTACTCTTTACCTTTAAAACGGCATTTTCTCACTGGATTTCAGCTAAACACAGCTGGAAAGTCTAGATAAACGCAGACATTTCTGATGGAGACCAAAGTGTCTCTCAGATGTTCCCTCAAATGTGCTAAAAAAGCTACAAACTGAGTCACTTCCACAGTAATGGGATTAGAAATAGCCTGCAGGGAAGCATGTGCCAAATGGTGCCAACTAGCAAGGATTATAACAAAAAACTGTGACATTATAAAAATACCTCAGAGTGAGGCTCTGGGTGGTGGAATTGCGACTTGCCAGCTCAAAAGAATGTGCCTCATTAAAATGACGGGAGTATGCGGAAGCAGTGATTTGTGCAGAAACATGATCTTCCCGATAGCTGAGTAGCTAATCTTTTTCAAAAACCTTGTCAGTTGACCATCAAATTCATAAATGTCAACTAGGGCTGAAAAGGAAAAAAAAAAAAAAATGGTGAGATGGCATGGCGGGGAAGAGAAGGAAGGGAGGGAAAGTTGGGGAGGGATCAAGCTTTAAAAGTTTGGGCTTTTTAAAACTTCAGACATAGTGAAAAAAATTGCATTGCAATATACGGCAAACGTTAAGAACAAGCAACCTTTTTAACCCTGTAGTCTATTACGGAAAACATTTGGAGACAATATGTTCAAATTAGTTCTTAGGTTTCCAGGGAATTTCAAAGGAGCTGAAAGTCCCTGTCTGTTGGGGACTGCTATGAGTGTTGTGGGTGCTCGGCATTTCGGAATCATTTGTTTTGCACATAAAGCCCGAGAAGACTGCTTAGGGGACTGTTGCCCTAAACTGCCTTACCTATGAATTAGAGCTATGTATGAGTTTGACTCTCTCTTTAGACAGATTTGTATCCTGTAAAATGACATTATTCTTACAACTCAAACCCAATGTGTTGTTGAGATTTTGAAAACTGAAAACTGTGTTCAGGCATCAGTTACTGTCCGGAAAAGTAATTGATGCAATCCTTACTTGTAGAAAGGGAAAATTAATCAGCAGCTGTAGTAGCACAGCCTCTGCATGAGTAGCTACTCTCTTTCCACGTGGAAGAAGGCAGACTGGGTACTAGTAGGAAGAGGCTGTCCCTTACCAGACACACTTCTACATGGAGGCACTCAGTTCTGACATACCTGGGTCCTCTCCTCCCCATCTTTGGAGAGGAGAAAGGCTGAAGGAGAGGAGTGTTTTGGCATCAGCAAACTTGTTCCCTGCCTAGAAACAGGTGGGCTGTATCCTGTTTCTGTTACGAGTATCATGTAAAATGCGGAGGGGGAAAGAAGAAAGGTAAAATGTGGAGGGGGAAAGAAGAAAGGTAAATTGAAGAAAATCAAGGAAGAATCCTAGCTCAGGCCACTGTGTTTGATTATATTCCTGTTAGTTCTGTGAGAATATTTCTGTTTTAAGATGACCAGTGTGCTTTTCACACAAGTCACCATACTGTATTTCCTGAGCTAAAAAAGGAATGCCACTGTCTCATTCTTGTCTCTTCAATTATAAAACTAATTTGAAACAAAATCCCCACAGAATCACACCATAACACAATCACAGAATAGTTGGACCTCTGGAGGTCATGTAGTCCAACCCCCCTGCACAAGCAAGGCCACCCAGAGCCAGTTGCCCAAGACTGTGTCCAAGTGGTTTTTGAATATCTCCACGGATGGAGACTCCACAACCTCTCTGGGCAACCTGTGCCACTGCTCTTTCACCCTCCCAGAGAAAAAGTGTTTCCTGATGTTCAGAGGGAACCACCTGTGTTTCAGCTTGTTCCCATTGCCTCTTGTCCTGTCACTGGGTACCACTGAAAAGAGCCTGGGCCTGTCCTCTTTGCATCCTCCCTTCAAGTACTTACATACATTAATATGTCCCCCATGAGCCTCCCTGCTCCAGGCTGGACAGTCCCAGCTGTCTCAGCCTTTCCTCATATGACAGATGCTCCAGTCTCTTAATCATCTTTGTGGCCCTTCCCTGGACTCGCTCCAGTACATCCCTGTCTTGTGCTGGGAAGCCCAGCACGGGCCCCAGCACTGCAGGTGTGGCTGTGCCAGTGCTGAGCAGAGGAGAAGGATCACTTCCCTCCACTTGCTAGCAACACTCCTCCTAATGCAGCCCAGCATACCATTAGCCTTCTTTGTGGCAAGGGCACACTGCTGGCTCATGTTCAACTTGTCCACCAGGACCCCCAGGGCCTTTTTCTGCAAAGCTGCTTTCTAGCCGAGAGGCCCTCAGCATAGATTGGTGCATGGGGTCGTTCCTCGCCAGGTGCAGGACTTGGCACTTCCCTTTGTTGAGCTTCATGAGGTTCCTGTCAGTCCATTTCTCCAGCCTGTCGAGGTTCCCCTGGGTGGCAGCATCACCCTCTGGCATATCAGCCACTCCTCCCAGTTTTGTGTCATCAGCAAACTTGCTGAGGGTACCCTCTGCCCCATCATCCAGATCATCAATGAAGATGTTAAACAGGACTGGACCCTATATTGACCCCTGCGGTACACCACTAGTTACTGGCCTCCAACTAGACTTTGTGCCACTGATCACCATTCTCTGGGCTTGGCCTTTCAGCCAGTTTTCAATCCACCTCACTGTCTGCTCACCCAGTGCATACATCAACAGCTTATCTATGAGGATCTTATGGGAGGCAGCATCAAAGGCCTTCCTGAAGTCCAGGTAGACAATATCCACTGCTGTCCCCTCATCTACCAGGCCAGTCATTTCATCATAGAAGTTTATCAAGTTGGTCAAGCATGAAATGTTAATGTAAAGCAAAATATGTGCATGAAAAAACAGGGGGTTTTGTTCATGAAGGGCTTGTGAAAAATCTTCATTTAATACACTTAAGTCTTGAGTCAGTAAAGAATATACTTACATATTTTCATTAAAGCTTCTTTTTTATCCCAAAGAAATACACTGACATAACACTGTTCAAACCAGAGGTGAATAACAGCCTTTGAATCCTCCATGGTAGTTGGAATTATAAATGAGAATATTCTAAGGTTAGGTTGTTTCCCAAAAAAGGACAGGATGGCTTTGTTGTATGGTTTATTCAGTATTAGATTTTTTTTAGTTTTAAAATGCATGCTGTCCTTGACCCTAATCTCACATCTTTCTTTGTGTCATGCCACTGTTTTTTCTCCCATTTCTCCTCCAATCAAAGTCTGACTGAATCTTCAAAAGTTGGTGTTTTGGTTCTACCTAATTTAGTTTATTAAATATTTTGTGTTTTTATCTTTTCACCTTGGTAAACATGTTTACTGTCATTCTCCACATCCATGCTGGCATTACCCATATCCATGGTATTCTTTCTTCTTTTTTTTTAACATTGTCTGTTCCTATCCTGTTTTGCAATTGGCATCAGCAATATTAGACAGTTCTTGCAAAGATTATTGCAATCCTTTTTGTCATGGATTCAAATCAGACTTAAAACATAAGTGAATAAATCCAGAGAGCCAAAAGGTAAACCAAGCCTGTGTTTAAGATCTTAATAAACTACAATGTAGAACCCCAGCTGAGGTCAACAGGTAGCTAAGTATAAAGTCATGTAATTAATTTAGCATTCCTAGGATATGTTTAGGACCTGACAAAGCCTTTTGTTTGTTTTTAAATCTTTAAATTCTGGTTTTGTTTTTAAATCTTTAAATTCTGGTTAATGTATGTTGCAGCATTAGCTATTTGTTATTTCTCTAAGCTTCTGGGTTTTCTTTTTCTTTAGTTAATCTTACCAGAAAAGTCAATCTCAATTAGTACCTCTGGGAATTCAAGTGAAATATTGAGGCTCATTAATTTGTCAAAATACTATACATGTTGACACACAGGTCATTCAATATACATTTTTTAAAGGTAAAAAACATTCTCTTTTTATAAAAGCTGTTCAGCATTTTTCTGCTTATTTACTTGAAAGTTTCCACTCAGTATATGTAACATGGAATACTGTATGTTCCATTTGCCAGCATGTAAGTGCCCTAACATTAAAATCTGATCCTGTTCCTTTATCTGCAGAAACATATGTGATACTCTATATGCAACTGAACTCCGTTGCACTGCAGTTTCTTCTTAGAATACCCTCGTACTGCGTTAAAGGCAGTCAACGGCATTAGTGCACTGGTCCCATTCATTTCAAAGTCATCTGTTCCTTAACGTACTTTGTCTAAATATTTTATGAAATAGATGTCAGGCATCTTAACTGGCTTTTGTTCTCCCTGTTGTTCTATGATTAAATACTTCCTCAGTAAACTCCAAGGGGAAAGGAGCCTTTAAATTTATGTTTGAGATAAAGAAATAAACTTTGAGAGTGAGTCACTTGCCACTCTTCCATTCAGGTGCTTCAAGGCATATCCTGTGCATGATTAGGCAGAAAATTCAGGGAACAGACTGCCTTCAGCAGAGCTATGGCAGCTTATACCAGCCTCCCAGGAAGGATGGCAACTAGCGATTTCACAAACATCTTTATTTTGAAATATTCATGATCATTAGTCAAGGCTATCTAGACTTTTTCATTCTCAAGTTGTAAAGCATCTAAAATGGACGGAGAAATTTAGTGTCTTATTTTTACATAAACAACATATAGCAGTGGTTTCATACTAAAAATGGAACATCTTTTAATTTCACTGGTGTAAAAGAGGTAAGAACCCATTAAAAAGCTGTGACTGGCTCTGCAGATTCAGCATGCACGGGGCGGGGAATGGATGATGGGAAGCAACCTATACTGATGCTCGGATAAAACAGTTTCCCTTATTTGCTAATTTTTCAGATCAGCTACTTTTCCACATCAGAATATTAATAACCCCAAAATATTCCTTAGTTCCACCTAAGCCCTAGTCTTTCTGACTTTTGAGTCACCAAATCAGTCACACTTTGGTGGATCCTTTCCAAGTTCAGGAGTAAACAAGAGGAAAAGCGTTTAGAGGTCAGATGTGTCCTGTAATCACACATGTAATATCCCCCAATTCAAGGTCCTAAGCCTTTCTTATCCAGCCATTCCTGCTTAAGTGTTAGTACAGCACCAAACACCGCTCATCATAACTCTTGACTGGCCTCTTGGCCATTCCAATACAGCCAGCACACTAATTACTAAACTTTGCCATGTGAGTAACATTTTGAAAATAATTCACACTGATCTTCTGAAAAACATACCTCAACCCCCTGATGTGGCAGACAGCACCAACACAATTACAACATCGAGCTCCTCTGAAAGCACACGTTTTAAGATTTGTACATCTTAAAAGAAGGACTGTTTCAACTGAGCGTGCAAGCAGGTATTTCTTTCTCCGCTGCAAAACAACAGGGCAACTTTTCTGTGGTTTGGGCCAAGCTCCAGTGAAAACCACTAACAGGGTTTTAGTTTTATGATTTCTTGTTAGGTCCGTGAGAACGGATTAATACTGTGCCATACCCTGTATTTGTTATGGCTATGAGGGTAATGAAAACTCACAAGTGTTAATTCCAGAAGTGCCAGCGTGGTACGCTAGACGACGTTACGCATGCTGTAGTCTTTGAACACGCTGTGGTTTGAGGGTCTGGCTCCATTCTTTGCTATTATGCAGGTTGCTGAACTCCTGAAAGAAGATGAGTGCTCAGGAAATTATATTACCAGAGTGCTATAAAGGTCAAGGCAATACTATATTCCATTTTTGTCTTCTCCATGCTGAATGATGGATTAAGAACTTCATTCTCTTTATAAGCTATAGGAAAGGAAAGAACGTACGCTGGGCCAGATACTCCCTGATTTAAAAATGACACTGCTTCAGTTGCCTGCCGTGAAGCTAGAGCACTATATTTCAGTTGATGAGACAATCCTACACATCTGTTGTTATGAAATAAGAAAATAATTGTCAACCACTCAAATGCTGCTCCTTAGACATGGAAAACCTTTTCTTTGACGTATAATCCCAATTCAGTTTATAAAATCTGGCTACACATATTCCATATATAAAATGTGAATAGTAGTTTTAATTAGGACTGTATGAAATCTTGATATATGGCTATTTATCAGATAAATTGTTGAACTATTATTCCATAGCAACATTCGGAATCCCACTCATATCCAGCAAGTTGGTACATACAGGTCTAGAAAGGCACATAAAGCAAGGATGTAGTGGGCTGTAACTGTGAAATATTACTGCTTGTTTCTGCCTCACAGATTTTAGATTAACCTTTACTGGCTAGAAGCACTGTTGAATAATATGCCACTATGAAGTACTAAGGATTGAACTCCCATACTACAAATTTGTCCTATATGGTAAATAATACATCATCTCATCTCTCTGCTCTCCTTCTCTCTTTAATCTTTCAGATATTATTTTATCTCTGCTTGCATATATATAAAAATATATCCAGATTCATAAATTAATTGAAGATGCAATCACTGTAACATGGAATGAATAAAAATTTCTCTATGACTTTCAGGATCTATGAACACAATAGTTCCTGTGGTACAGCTAATTTCTACAGCTACAGATGAAAAAAAAAGATTGAAAACTCTGTTTCTATGATTGATTGGCCAGAAATGTTCTTAGACACAGCCCTAGCCCTGAGGTTTGGGAAAGCTGGATCCTCAGCTGGGTTTTGCAAATTAACCTTCTACGAATACATGACACATCTAGCTCCTGTAAAACAACACTGGCTTCTTAAACGCCCTTCTCGCCATACTTCTCGACTCCAATTTGAAGAAGACCCCCTCCTGCTCTCCCCGGCTAACCCTCTGGTGGTGACAATACAGTCGGAATCAGCCACGAACATCATTTCTGGTACAACCTCTGCCCAAAGCCTGAGTGCCCTTTCTCTGCTGTAAACACCTTTTAGATAGGCAGTCAGGCCAGAGACCAGAGAATATCCTTGGGGAAAACAAGCGTATATCATCTTGTCCCCAGTAAAGCGAGAAGGTTATTCAGCTGTTATTGTAGTCCCGAATCTGCTAAACAGCTCTCGGCGTATGGAAGCACATTACATTCATTCAGTCTGAAAGATTTCACAGATAACGGAGAGATCAACCCAATTTTAAAAAGGGGAAACTCTAACCATATTTGAAACTGAGAAATGAACATATCTAAACTGCAGTCACTGGATACAAACACACCAGTTTCTCTCCCTCACAGACCAGGGACTTTAAAAAAATGCGTAAATTTAAAACAACCTCAGTGCAAAAATATTTTAATGTCTAGCTTAACTTGTTTATCAGAACTGTCAAAAGCTCCTGTCATGAGTACCCAGCCCAAGTATAAAGCTGGTGAATCCTGCACTCTTTTTTTCTCCTTGTGTACAGAGCACTAAGGGAAAACTGGAGAAGAAATTATTCTAGATTTTAGGGTCTCATTTTAAATTTACTGTGGCCTATTAGCAAGCAGTAGTCCAATATCATGAGGGAATCATAACTGTAAATGAATGTAATCATAACCATATAACAAACCAAGTGGGTGCTCATGCCTTGTTGGTAGAGTCTGTATTTCATAACCTATTTGTATTGCTTGGCAGAGTCCCTTCGCGTCCCTCCACCCTAATGCTTTGCCTTCCCTCCGGATAAGAGTAAGGCTTCTCTGTTTAAGCAAAGGGAGGGGGAAGAGAATTTGAAAGCAGACCTGTATCTTGCCATTCCTCCCTGTCCTCTTCAGTGTGTCTCCGTAAAGCAGAGCTGCTCTCTGTCTGCGCCTGTGTGAGCATGAGTGGGGGGCTTAGGAGTCCTAAGGGGGCAGTGCAGACAGAAGGGGGTACCCCACCTCTCATCTACTTTGCACGGCAGCTCCTGTCCTGAGGGCAAAGTTTCACACCCTAGATGAGAGGAGCATGGCAGAGATGTGAGGTCTTGGAGACCCTGTCATTCACAGCCTCTCCACTGACCCCTAACAAACTTGTCCACAAAGTTTAGAATTAAAATACTTTTTCATATTATGTTAGGAAGGCTTCAAATGTTTTTGCCTATTGCCTTCATGGTCCTGACCATGTAAATAAACTTGATATGAGAATCCTTGTGTATATACACATAAAATGGCCCTGATGGAGCTACTGGTTTTGCATACTACGTCTATGCAAATTGAGGCTTTACCTAATAATTGTTGTAATCTATAAATTGGAACAGAATCCTCTGGTTTTGGGAACTCATACTTTTTTACTTTCAGGATGAAGTTACACAAAAGTCTCTCAAATGTCAAGTTCTTTTTTCTTGCCAATAATTGAAAAAACCCTTAGGATTTAAAAAATCTGTGGAGTGGGATTTTAAAAATGGTGCAAGGACAATCTCTCATGTTGAGCAGAAAACAAACCAGTAAAGCATATATTCTTGCAGGTCAGAGGAAAACATATTCTTTATCTAGTCATTGATATTGATTAACTCTGTAATAGTCATAAAGCATCTCAGGAAACCATGTAAAAAAGAAATATCTTTCATACACCTCATGAGACATTTATATTCTCTCCACAAGAAAAAATACTGTGTACATACTTAATGTAAAACAAGCCATACCAAGACGGAAAAAAAATCCAGCAATAAATTTTCCTGTGTGAAACTTTGTTTGTGTAGTCCTGTCAATGCCTGGATACTACACAATCAACAGAAATCTGTGCTGAGGGATTGGAGTTTCTCCTTTTCTGTCACACATTTATAGCATATAACCTGCTTTAACATTACACTCTAAATTTCAGCCTGGTTAAAACTGGATTATGCAAAAGTAACACAATGGATTCCTCTAAGTGAAAAGGTCACTAGACTACATAGGTGTGCTTGTTTTCCTTAAAGCTAGCGTCATAGTCTTCTTCCTAATGAAAGCATTTTTTACAGGAAAAACCCATCCAAACCAAAACCAAGATGTATGACTCTTTTAGGGAAGACAAGACACAACTTTGTCATGTTTAAAAAACCCCAACAACACAAATAACAAACTGTGTTGGGTTTTTTTCCCTGTTTTCATCAAGCTCTGTGTTACACAAGCAAACCTCCTGGTGATTTTACTTATCCTTTTACTGTCCTTACTTGTTATTTCTATGGGTACTTTGGCAATGCATGCATTCATGTGAGATTTTCTGTTTCAATAAGCTAAAAACAAATTTATAACACGCTAAGTACGCATTATGAAATTTCTGACATTATATACAGTAATACTGTTGTTGAATTGCAGCAAAAGTCTTGTCAAAAAGTCCTTAAAAGCACTGCTCGTGCGCTACAAATAATGCTAAAGAACTCCTGCTCTAGTTTCAGCACAAACGTGCACTTCTAGCCTCTTAAATTGTCACTTGATAACTAATCATATTGTGACCTGAGGACTGTATTTAATTAGAGGACAGCAACACAAGAACATTTGCAATATATGCATCTAGGCATTGTGTCAGTAGCCATTTTTCCTATGTTACAATGTTCACAACCCTGACAACATCACTTCCTAATGTGCTAATTAGAGCGGGATGACTAAGAAAAATTATTTGTCTAGTCTTGTGTACAAAATAATTTATGAAACTCATCAAATAGTCAATATATTTTTGAAAAATAAACTACAACAATGAAGCTGTGTGTACAGCAGAAAATAATGGAAAATATGTCAAACAATTTATTTAAAAATATGAATGGAGTGAAAATTCTCCAGCTAGATAGTCTGATTACATGGTTTCTTCTTTCTGCACATTTATTCATTTTGAAAAAACAGCAATAATTGTAAAGTATTGGAGCGAGCTGGAAAACTGAATGTTTCTACTCTTTCTGGGGTTTACATTATTTGGGTCGATTCTCTGTGGAGCCAAAAGATCTATTTACATCAGCTGAGAATATGTTCCATAAGATAAAAATTTGCATCTAGGAGTTTGTCTGACATGATGAATTATCTGACAATATCCATTCAGCATTTGTACCTTTCTAAATTGAACTGTATACACATATATATATGAATATATATGTAGTATAGAGTCAGCAGAGCAGCTCAGAGTTCCTGAAATATTATGGAATACCAGATTTTACTTCGTATCTATCATCCTGATTCAATGACTATTTAATTCTAATACGGTTCAATGTATCTCCATATTAAGTACCAGCCCTGCTAGAGATACTCAGAAGTCACTGGGAATCTGCACTAATGAATACCCATCTTCAGGGATCCTTCTGCAAAGAGTCCCAATGCTTTATAATTTAAATTCTACTGTGACAAGCAGCAATGGGTACCCTGCTCAGCTAAATGGTTTTACTGAAATACTTTTACCATCATTGAAATGCTCTGCCAAATGTAAGACGGCTCACTGATTCAAACAGGAGAAGTTAAAGCTTATCTTGGTACTAAAACATGGAAGCCTAGTAAAAGCTTTTATTTTTTCGGGAACTGACTTTTAGGATACGAATATGAGTGAAGGAAGGAGAAAACAATTTCTGGCGAAAAGGGCAGCGTGATCACCGCTCTGGCTAAGAAGCAAGCTACAGTTGCTTTTATATTCCCAAGACAGCTACTGAAGTTATGAGATCATTGCCCTGGCTTTCATTCGTCTTTGTTAGGAGCTTGTATTTTCTTTTCGCGATCCCAGGCAGGCTCCTTTGGGGGGTGTTGCTGTCTGGAGCGTGAGGACGGGGCGTATCTCCTCCAGCGTGGCTGGTCACGGGGCAGCAGCGGCGGGGAACGGCGCAGCAGCTGCTGCCCGGCTTGTCGCTGCTTCGCTGGCTATACCAGGGGTGGGCTCCTAAACCAGAGCCCTTACTTACAGCCTGGCTTGAAACGTGTGTCAGACATTAAGCCTTTTGCTCACCAGAGAGAGGCTTTGCTTATCTTATTTCATAATCCCTGGATTTTATTTCTGATTAAGTCTTATTTGTTGGTAGGTATTATGAACCTTAATACGCTCAATTCACCTTCAGTGCAAAAAGCCATGGCTTCCTTAAATGGTAATTTGCAGTGTTTTACTTCAACTGGTAGAAGTCCCAGAAAGGAATCTATCTTCTTTTTATTGGCTACATAAATATGGATTTCAAAGGAGATGGCTTCGGTATTTGAATCAAATTCCTGCACAAACTAAAAACTGCTGTTTCTAGGGTCTGCCTGTTGAAGAAATAACTCTTCCACTTGCCTTTTTTTAAAAGGCAAAACAGTACTGCACATTTTTTGCATAAAGCACCTTCAAAGGTATACTCTAAAAATGCTTGTTCCAAATAAATCCCCTTAGAAAGACAAAAGGCAGATCTTGTTGGGTTGCTGCAAGATAGAAATGACTATCAGCACCCATTTTTTATTCTTCTTATCATCAATCATGTTCTTAAATGCAGGCAGAGAATAAAGGAAAACCCAAACCAATCAAAAAACCCCCAGAAGTTACACATGATAAAGTTTTTGAAAACAAGATTCCTATTTGAAATTAATGCTCATAACTTACACTATGATAGTTAAAGTACACTCAGAGATTTGCTTCAAAAAATAAAAGACAGAAGACAGCAAAGCAGCAAGTACTATGCTAATCAAATGAAGAGGATATTTAACAGTAAATAATGGAAAAAGGATTTAATCAGATGCAGGAAGGCTGAGCATTTAAAAGATTAATAGACAGCAAAGACAGTTCAGTGCACATGAATGTATTATTATGATGACTCCGTTGAGCTGGTACCACACAGCTCTGTGTATCATAAAATATAAGAAATATAAAAGAGCAAGGAAATAAAGATTTACCTGCATGCACCACTTATGATTAATGATAAGCACTAAGATGAAAGACAAATTGAAATACATGTGATGAGTGTTTTCTCCTGTCTCTATGTACTTTATGGAATATTAGGAACGAGAAAGTGCTGCCAAAGGGTCAAAAGAGAAAATAATGAGGAAGTATCTCATGGAATCTAGGGAAAAATTTCTTTTGGCAGAACACCTTAATCATTAGGAGACAAAGAAATGAAGAAATGAATTAACATCCCATACAGAGAAAACATACAACGAATTCCAAAAATTAAACTTCGATGTTATGGTTCAAATGTGTCTGCTCCTTGTCCTGGGCCTCAAAACCAAAATTCAAAAACAGAAAGTGAGCCCCACCTTGAAAATAAAAAATAAGCCCCCGGTTCTACAAACCACAAACTGTAGAGTTGTGTGGTCAAAACAAATCCTAATGCAATTAAAAAACTTCATGCAAGTGCAAGAAGCCAGTCACACACTCCAGAGCTGGGGGTCTCAACCTCAGAGTTTTGTATTTGTCTTCATGTAATGTGTCTTCATATCTACATTCATTCACACACTAAAGCAAAGACAGTTTCTCTGAAGTTAGGAAATATTTCAATTTTAATTCACTTTCTCTATATACACGTAGCTTTTATTTTACAATCAAGTACTGTATTTTCTTGTCACTGGGTAGGTGGGATGCCCTGAGCATAAATTAGGAATATCTAGCTGTGGAATTCCTCAGTTAAGGTAGTTTTACCCAGTAACTCTTGGAAAAGCTGAGAGATGATTTAACACATGAAGACGGAAATGCAAACATGAATTTTCTGCACAGAATAGGAAAACATCTGTAATTTTCCCTATCTGGAATTGCCAAAATAAGATGACTCAATCGGAGTGGCATAGGCCAATTTTTTTGTTTTCCTAAATACATGGAAAATAGGCAAGATTTAGGCAATCTTGTACTTTGTGGTGAGGAGTTACAGAAAATTAGACAGACCTGAAATTTCAAAAAGAAACTGGGGTCACAGTGGTGCTTCTTTTGTGTGATACTCAGAACAATCCAGCATGGAGGACCAGGATGTAATATTGCAATTTTAAGGAGAAGAAAGCAACTCCTGGTAAGGCAGATTTGCCTCAGTACTCCATCTCTGCCCAAGTGAACGGATGAGGAAGGAAGAGAATGGGTGAATAAAGGAATTTTTAGCAGCCAGCTTGAGCATTTTTACATCAGAAATTTTGTCCAGAAAAGAGATCCATTTCCTGAGTCCTCTGAATATTACTTTCCTTTGTAGATCCATAGAAGAGTGGCCAAGGGCCACAGAAATACCCCCAGGTGTTTGGCATGTTCTGATATGAACTGTGGGTTTTAGCACAGGATTTCTGATGAAAAAGGGACATAGAATATTTGTAGTATGTGGGGAAAAAGCCTTTAACTTTGCTAGAGCCGGTTTGAGCATCAGTTTTGATGAAAGAAAATTATCAGACAGGGGCTCCTGCTGCAGTTTCACCCCTTCAAGATGAAGAGAAGAAAAGTTACAATTTTCAAAATGACCTAGAAAAACCTGTACCAAAGAAATAAAGAGAATAACCAAAAGTTTTTCAGACCACATTTCAAACAAAAACTGGATTGACAAAACTGAGATGATAATTATAGGAGCTAGGGCTGAAGGCATGACGTGGAGGGATGTTTACCTCAAGGAGGACATTCCTTATTGTGGCATAATTGATATCGAAGGGCTAGGGCAACCATCACAGAACCGCAGAATGGCAGGGGTTGGAAGGGACCTCTGGAGATCATCTAGTCCAACCCCCCTGCCAGAGCAGGGTCACCTAGAGCAGGCTGCACAGGACTGCGTCCAGGCGGGGTTTGAGTATCTCCAGAGAAGGAGCCTCCACACCCTCCCTGGGCAGCCTGTGCCAGGGCTCTGTCACCCTCACAGTGAAGAAGTTTTTCCGCATGTTCAGGCAGAACTTCCCGTGCTCCAGTTTGTGCCCGTTGCCCCTTGTCGTGTTGTTGGGACCAGGACAGGTCTGCTTTGAAGCCATGACAACAGGAACAGGAAGTCCCTAAAACAAAGATCTATAATTACCGGTCCTGGGCTAGCCATTGTTTAAGCATGAACCGCAACAGGATGCGAAGTCAAACAGTAACTTAGTGGTAGTCGATAAGATGAAGGAATAACCTTTAGTTACCTTAGGTAATTATAATATTAAAAAAACACCCCCCCAGGAGGAGACTTTAGGTGCAAATGTAGGTCCACCCTAGTAAAATGAGCAAAATTGAAATTAGGACATGCGTAGATGAATTTTTGTATAAGTGACTAATCAGGTACTGTAATGTAATTCTTTGTTATAGCGTGGTATAAAAAGACCTCATGTGTTTCCAAGAGGTGTGCTGGCCGACGTTAAATGCCCGGCACCCCGCTCTGCAGACTGGCAATAAAGACAAATATCTTGGCTCATTGTGTTAATTGGTGTTTTGCACACTGGGTGAAGAACCCTGATTTAGGGACAACATAATGAGAAACTACACAGAAACAATGAAAACTACAAGAACTGTCATCTTAGCTAGGCAGAAGGAATAAGGTCATTTCTCTCAGGCTGCTGCTTCCTCTTCCTCCAGATTTTCTGAATGCAAGCATGGAAAGGACAGCAGAAATATTCTCCTTACTCAGTTTATTTGCGCGTGTGCCACCTCAGTCTGCAGCACCGGCTTCAAAGAGTGCTCTGGATAACCTGCCCAGGCCCTGGGTCCAGAGCATGCTCAGCAGAAAAGACACCTTTATTAAATACATGTATCTTTGTAGAACACATCTGCTAAACTTTAGTTCTCAATGAGTTTCTGCTGAGCATATCCAAACAAACATTGTTCAAGGTTTAGCTTGTCAAAGGCAGTTATTTTCCCCATGGCACAAACCAGGATGATACAACAGTGATATATTTGCAATCAGAGCCAACCCTTAACCAGACTTCAGCCACTTGTTTCACAGCATGTATCACAGTTGCAGCACTGCATTACATTTGTGAAATTTTAGTATTCTAATTATTTAAGTACGCTTGCTTGAATTCCACCAAACAAATTGTCTGAGGCAGATACTTTAGGAAAGCTTAATCTGGGCATTTACGCCTTAGATATGTAAATGCAATTAAAAACATGAGGAAAGAATGTCTCCGTTAGTGGCTTTCCATAGGATGAACACAAATGAGAAAATTTGATCCCCCTACCCCAGCTGATAATCACTATCAGATTCCGGTAACTGTGAAATTTGTTTGTACTGTAACAGACGGATTTTAAAATCACAGGCTCACACAGAATGGCTGAGGCAGAAGGCACCTCTGGAGATCAGCCGCAGGAGGTTGCTTAGGGCCATGTCTGGTTGGGTTTTGAATGTCCCCAAGAATGGAGACTGCACAGCCTCTGTGGGCCACATATTCCAGTATTACATCACACTCATAGTAAAAAAGTATTTTCTTAAATTTTAATAGAATTTCCTGTGTTTCTGTTTGCAGCCATTGCCTCTTGTCGTGTTCCTGGGCACCACTGAGAAGAGTCTGGCTCTGTCTTCTCTACTCCCTGCCATCAGGTAGCTATACACATGGAGCCACTCTGCACAGCGACAGGATAAGAGGCAGCAGACCCAAGTGGAATCAAAGGAAGTCCCAATTAGATATTACAGAAAAGAAATATTCATAATGAGGGTAGAAGACACTGAGACCAGTGTCCAGAGCAGCTGCGGAGTCTCCGTTCACTCACGAAATCAGTGGACAAGGCCTTGAGCAACCTGGCCTTGGTCTGCTTTGAGCAGGGTTTGGACCAGATAACCTCCAGAGGTCCTGTCCATTCTCATTTATTCTGTGATTCCCAATCTATTTTAGGCATAGAAAGTACGAGTTCAGAACATGTGCCTGAAATATGCCAAGTGGACAAGAACAAAATGACATTTATTTTCTAACCTTTCATTTAACCACCTGAGTTAGCATATTCTGCTGTTTCTGGATTGTCGTGTTAAGATTTGGATTACACAGTTTTGTCAAAGTGTTCTAGCTGTCCAGACTTTTTTCCTTCTAGATTTGGGGACTACCTTAAGGCCACATGAACTGCTAGTTTAGCTAGCGTTATCTTCTTAGGTTTTCTTTTTTTTTCTCTTTCTTTCTCTCTCTTTTTTTTTTTTTTTTTAAACTAATGACGGCAATGCTTTTGATTATAACTTCCTGAAGGTACATTGATCCCCCAGGTGGTCATTTCAGACATGCAAAGAATTTTAACTAGACTAATTTATCACAGGATAACATAATCTCTCATCCTATGTTCCTCATTGTGTGTGACTGGGCTTCTCTTCTAAAGTTGTTTATCAGGCGCAAAGTAGACAATTGTTCCAGTGAATCAGAACTGTCTGTATTTTGATGTTTTAACAAGCTATTTTAATGTTACTGTCATACATGTCTTGTATAACTACAAGATCTTTTCAAAGCAGGCATATTTATTTATTGATTATTTCACTCTTGTGTGCCACTGACAATTTCTGTAATTTATTGTGGCATGTACATTTCTGCTACTCACTTATATGGACTTCAAAATATCTGGGGGCAGGCGAAACAGGGAAACTTTTTTGTGTAAATAACATTCTAGTTTTATTCCAACTCATTATTCCTATTTCATACAACTTCACAATGGTACAATACTTTCTTTTAGAGCTTAAGGCAAATTTCCAACAATGGCTAATTGACTAAAATGTGGCAGCAAAGCACCCTAGTCATCAAATCTGAATATAAAATATTAACTTCTGTGTCCCTAAGGAAAATATATTAAAAAAATAATCCTGAAAGCAGAACTCTGTACTACGTACAGACACGAATCAACACAGACCATTACTGTATCTGAATTCCCATCATCGTTTTACCCACTCCTGGCATTTAATCTATTGAGTCCTGGTTAGGAGGAAATGCAGCAAGCTCTGCAGTTCCACGAAGAACAGGGAAGAAATGGCAGCTGTGTGAGGAATCCTCGTTCCTGTCTCGCAAGTCTGCAAATGTTTCTGTCCTGTACCAGCCATTCACCAGGACAAGCCTTCGCTTTAGACGAGCCCCCTAGCCTGACTCTGCGTGTGACGCGAACGGGACAGAACCGTCCCTGTGATTACTTCTAGCTCTCCAAGCTGCCGACAGAAACAGACCGCGGGTCAGCTAGCACGGCTAGTTACTCGAAAAATGACAGTAAGGAAGGAGTTAGTGATCCACTGCACACCTTTGTATTTGCCTGGCTCAGTAAAGTAAACCAGCACTAACCTTTTATTCTTTACTAAGCATTTTTGCCTGGTTTCCCATAAGCAAACAAGATACGTGTATCTCCACTGCATCTCAAAACCACCTGTCTGTCTGACTCTGTTAGCCAAATTTGAGAGAGGAATAAGAATTTCAGGAGAGAGTCATTAAAATTAGCAGCTGGTTAGAGGCACTATCAAAGAAAGGCAAGGAGACTTCAGCCCTCATGTATTCCCTTGGTTTTAAAAAAGACATTTCACATTATTGAAAAAAACCACCATGGCAGCACCCATAGACAGTAGGGCAGTATTCATAATTCATAATGAGGTGAGAATGCTGGATAATATTAGTAACCTCTAACACCCACCACTCATGAGGAGCAGCCTATGGCTAAGAATTTTATCTGAATCTTTTGAGTCAATTCTATGTACCATTTGAAAGATTTTCTCTGGTATATCTGATTTTGACCAATGTGAACAAGAGATAGAGAACAAGTTCAATATCTAAGAAGTCCATGTTTAGAATAGAACATTCTCAATCTTATTCTCCTATTCAAATTCCCCAGAACTTGCATATGAATGGGAGAGAAGAGATTATTTTGGTGATAGTTTGCATGGCAAATAATAACATGCATTTTATAACACAACTGTCTCTGAGGATCCTAAAGCATATTAAAAGCATCTTCAGACACAACCTATTCCTACACAAAAAGAACTAGAAATTATATTGACTCACTGACATCCTGCTGCTCTCTCGTAGTTTCTTAATCCTGTTTTTCCTCATAGTAGCATTATACTATATTATCCATTGTACTTCAGTGTTTTGTTCCTTAAACTTATATAAGGCCCTACTCAGCTTAGTAATACTGAGTCTGAGCTACATAAATTAGGAAATAAGTCATTCTGATCTGACTGAAGATCAACAGGCTTCTGTGGGATTTGCTAAACTGGGAATTTGTACTGGAAGAAACAGATCAGAGATGGATGTGGGTGAGCCCCCAGGTAGACATTGAGCATGGTGGTAGGGAAACCTGGTAGAATAAATTCAGAGACAGTCAGACAACTATTTTGCAACAAACAGGATGAAGAGCATTAGGACCACATGTGTATCTGCCAGAGATGGAGGGGAAGTGGTGGTGAATGCAATCGGCACACATGAAAAAAGTGATGTTCTGAAAAAAGCCAAGACGACTAGCTTTCTTAGCTCTGTGTACGCGTGTGTAAGAGTCAAACCACTTGCAGCTAATTCTAAAGACCTGTACTGGAAGAAAAGAAAATTGATGCAAATGCTAAAAACTAGCCTGTGTCTGTAAGCCTGAGCTTGAGAACTGCGTGTTGAAGTATCAGTATGAATTTGTAACTTTATTATGAATAGACGATAGAAGGAGAAAATTGGATTACTCTTTTAAAATATATTGAAGTACAAGGAATTACATCTCATACATTCTGAGAGACACTCTTCGGTTACCTCATTTATTCATTCTTGCTAGTTCGCAACGTCCCCCTTCCTGCTTGGCTATCTGGGGACCTGCTCAGATTTCACATTGAAGGATCAATTCACACAGCAATGAAATACCACTGCCTCTTGGGGGGAGGATGACATCTGTTAAATAGCACCCAGCAACACTGCACAACAGTTTATAGCATCAAATGCAGAACAATTATGAATTTAATTAGAATCAGAGTGGGATTTTAATGAGAAAGAATGCAATTATGCATGATGAAAATTTAGGGCTAGATTCCTTTATACTCACCCTGAGTTCTCTTACTACATAAGTATTTCCAAGAATTTTACTACCAGCCAGGGGGTATAACCTGCCCCTGAACAGTTAAGGACCCAGCCTCTCATTTACCAGTAAAGAACTGTGTCCTCAGCTTCTTTGTGCTACCAGCGTGTTACGGAGATAGTTCATTAACAAGCTGCAAACTCAAACACCGTCAGCTGAGCTGATCTTTTGCATTTATTTTCATCTAATTCTGAAAATACCTATTCTTCACATGTTTTGTCGAATAGGCTACATCTCATCCGCAAAATGGCACGTGGGTTTGGATACAAAATGATATATGACTTTGGACTGGAACCTCACTAACAGTCTAAAATGACATAGATCGGCAAGATCTCTAAGCGCTTGTGTGACAGGTCTGCAGAAGAGAGAGGTTTAATGCCTGTACACGGAGTAATAATAACTGGCTGGAAGAGAAGGGGATAAATTAACTGTTATTTTCTTCTACAAGAAGCGATAGCCTGGTTAACTGCTTGTGAATAACTATCTACTGCTGTAATATTCTGACAATTGTTTTTAAAGTTGATAACAGAGAAATTATAGTATTGCCATATTGATAATTATTATTTTTTATTGCAAGTTGGCATTAAAATCTAATCGGAAACAGTTTGAACCAAACTATAGGATGGATTTTTGTGTGTGACTGAGACACTTTTGTATCAGGCACTATACAAGCACGTAAAAGAGAAAAAGCCTATCATATTTTAATGGCATTTTCTCACAGAGAGAAGGTCTCTGTCCTACCAGATGCTATGTCTTGGGGAACTTGAGTTTCTTTCCTCCTTCAGAAATGCACCTTCAACATGTAGGATCTACTTGTTAGAATAAACCTCCTAGTATGAGGAGTAGGAGGAGGAAAATATAATATACTGAACTTGGATAAACTCTGTAAAGTCAATTATTTTTAAAAAAATTATTAAGGCGAAAGCTAAGTAACAAGGTCAGAAAAGTTCTATTGCACTACAGCAGCCATTTTGCCTCTTTCATGTTTTTTCAGGCACAAACTTAGAACAACCAATATGTTTCCATGTAGAAAAAAAAGTAAGGCTGTAAGGCTCTGAAACAGTGTATCGGCATACATTTCCCAGAAGCCGAGGGGCAACTGCCTAACCATTCCCTCTGGCTGCAGGAACGTTTGCCAATTAGAAAAGAGAAATGATGATTGCTAGTCTTCCTCCCCCTTGGAAAAAGGATAGACCAGCCAAAGGGCAACAATAGGAATATTTTTAAGTGCTATGCAACACTTCCCCCTCACACCTGTGATTTAATCTGTAGTACTCAAACACTCCAATGTAACCCTAAAATACCATTTTATGGCAGAGGAAATGGCTAAACGCACTTTAATGCACATTTGTTCAGAGTTGTCACGGATTCTATGTTAAAATTCATGCTGGGTATTTGGAAAAAATCATAAACTATAAAAAAATGAACACAGACAACTGTTCATCACTGTAATATTTGCCTGTCACTGAGCAAAAGTGAAATTTGCATAATGATATCCACAGTTTTCTCTATGATGTTAAGCTTTTCAGTTTTTCTTTCTCAGGCTACAGGAAGCTTTGCCTGGAATGAGATTTTCCTTGGTTTTTCTTAAATTCATTCTGGCTATGGTCAAGGGGCAAATTCAGTATTATCACCGCCTCATACGCACTTGTTGTGATAGTTCATGTAAAAAATGTTAAACAATAAAAAAGACAATAAAGAATGTCAGCCTTTTCAACTACTGGTTGTTTTGGTCCTTATTGTGATAATGAAAATATATAAACAAATGTAGATTGTCTTTTCACATTTCAACAAATGGTTGCAGAGTTATTTCACCATGTTCCAGGAATCTGATCACGCTTGGCTGAGTCCTCTGGAGTTAAGTCAAATTTTCTATTTAATATCATATAAAAATAGACATATGTCCAAGCAATCTGATGATAGGATATATATGTTTGATAAAAAAGTGAACAAAATGTGCAAGGCAGTCTCTTTTAGCTCTTAGGTAAAGCTGGACTGTACAGTGCGATTTTTGTTGCTTTGCTGATATACCTGCCAACCTAAATTTTGTTTCTGTCTGATGTTTCCCCAAATAATACCTCTTACAGCACATCGATCTAGCTTCCTGTCCTCTACCTAAGAGATAGAGAATACTCGTACTAACTTACAGAAAGGCTAGTACTGCCATGACCCAATCCAGTGTAAGCAGAAATATAATTATTTATGATGTTGAGCAATATAGACTTTACCTAGTTGCCTTTTTTTCTTTTTTTAACATAACACTGATAAGACGCAAATACATTCTTACTGAGTTACTAATACTTTTTGTAGATCACTTAATGTAACATGGTAAAAAGAAACCCACAAACCTACATGCTTTTTTTCTGAAAGGAAAAAAAAAACCCACACATTCTAAAGAATTTAGCACCAAGTATCTTCTGGCAAAAGAAGAATTAATGTTAGACCAGTCTGGCGGACTGCAGACACTAATTGTCTGTGTTAACTCACCCACATGGCTTCAATTTTTGTCTTGTCTATGTGTAAGCTGGGATGAATAAAATACCTCATTCACCTCATTCAAATCGCTCCTCACTTCATATATGTGAGAAAGCAAAAGATTACAGCTTTTGCTGAGATTCAGTCTAAATTCTCCTAGCCCTACATTGTTCCTTTGAATTTTAGGGTAGTCATCAGGGTCTGGAAGACACAATGCAGGATCTCCTCTTCTTCGTTCCTAAGAGGAACTAGGAGAAGCACCTCCAGAATGCTCATACCTAAATGTCACCTCCTGAGATTTCCAGGACAATTTTACAGAATCAGTAAATTCAGAAAATAGTGCTGACTGACGACCTCAGGTATGTACAAGCTTTCAGGCTTTCAAGGTTCATTCATCACTGGTCTCAAAGGATCCTTGCCTGGAGAGAGCATAGGCAGGGCAGTCAACCTTAAAAACTAAGGGAGAGCAAGGCAGGATTATTTGCAATACTGAAGAAATACTCTTTGGGATATGCTAGGGCAGCAACCAATAGATTATGACAGTGAGTTCAGGGTGATGAAAAGGAGGGATAAAATGTCTTTAGAGTAGAAAATAACTACAGTGATTCCAAACATGTAAAATACTTCTTTTGGTGGTAAGGAAAAAATAACAAAAGAAACTGCATACTGTATGTTGGCAGGCTCCCTAAAGTCACCAGCTTCTGAACATTCAATCACTATGCTTAGTCCTGATACCAGATAACACTCATCTGAAAATAAAGACTAAGGAAAAACAAAAGGAAAGAATTTTGGCACTAGGACACTCTCCAAGTGTGAGAATTGCAGCTAATAAAATGGAGCACTTGGATTAAGTTTTTTCATTAAGGACACTGTCGTTGCTTTTGAATGTGAAGTGAAATCAAAGCCAGAAGATTTGTTATGGGTCAGCAAGAAGGAAGGAAAGGAGGTGGGAGTAGGGCTAAATGCCAAGAACATCTTTAAATGCACGATCCTCTTTCTAAGAACACGGGTTATTAACAAAAGAGAAAGGAAGGCATGGCTTAAACAACATAACGTTCTCAGAGGAAATCCTACAAACACAGATAATTATATATTTGATTTCGTTCTCCAAGCTGCAATTTTAGTAGTTTTATTATTCTAAAGCACAATACATCATCAGATACTTTCCACATTATAGTCATTTAATGTCTCCAAATTATAGTCTGCAAGCCAGAATTGGGGATTTGGTCTAAGTAACAGAGTGGTAACTGCAGGAAATGTTGTGATGGATGTCAAGTGTTACGAGGTTCACTTTGCTGAACTAGACAGCACAAAGAGAGATGTTGTTACAGTTCTAAAACTTTAATCTGTCCACCTCCTACTGTTTGGATGTGAACAACCCTTTGAATTTTATCATAATAATAGGATTGACTTTTTTTTTTTTTCTTCTTTGCTTTCCTCCCTTCCTCTCCCTCTCTCTTTTTTTTCCTTTAACTCTAACAAAGCCTGGGTACCAGCTGGCTGGCAGGTTACTTTCCTAGAAATGAAGAGGAGTTGGTCAATGATTCAATAAAGACCTGGTGGGACGTTTTAATAAGCTGAGCTTGGGTCTCCAGCTCCCTTTTAGACTGCTCAGGCTCAAAGATGACTAGATGTGTAAGATAAGGAAGTGCTCTTGATGTTGCCAATGAAGCCATGGCAAGTACCTAGGTCTTTGCCTGTGAACAAAGAGGTTCTAAAAGAAAGGGTCAAATCCTTGCTGGCTTTGGTCCGCAAATCAACGGAGTTATTCAGGAGAAAATTTGGCTCCAAATGTTTTTCTTTACTGAAGAAAAAAGTCCTCAGCTTCACTGGAAATTCAAGCAAATATAGGCTCAGAAGTTATAGGATGTCAAGTAAAACTGAAGAAAAACAAAATGCTTTTTAACAGAGCAGGTAATATTTCCAATTGTTATTATAGCGCAATGTCTTTTATTAGGAATTTCTTACTACGACACACTAGTCTTAAAGTTAGTATTTGGCTACAGGCTGAACCAAGCCTACATCTCAAAGTCTCCCTAAATAATGCACAAGTTATGTATTATCAATGTAATGTAACCGTGTCTGTAAGAGGAGAGCAGGAGACACAGGATTACTTGACAGAGAACAAGTTGCCTTTGATGAGGGCCAAGGACAGAGACGTGAACTACTGCACGCTCACCCAGGATGCAACAAGACCTTCAGAAAAAAGATAATGAACTAGTGCGATTTCTCTCACACAAGAGAAATCTCTTACACAGAAATAATAAATAAGCACAAACACATAACAAGAAAGAGCTTCTCTCCAAAAACATACCATGGCTTCTGATGACAAAAACAATGTAGGAAGGAGAAGCTTGCTCTGGCCAGAAGCAGGAGGCTGCAATTGCTGATCAGGAGATTTCTACAAACCCACAAGGATTTAGATGTTGTGTTTCCCTTCCCCCTTTTTCATAAAAATTGGGCACAAATTTAAAAGGTTTCTAACTCAAATACAGAAACAGAATTCTTCCGTTTCCTCCCGTCTATAAATTGTTGAATCCAGCAAAGTGGCAGTTAATCAAAGAAGATGTTGAATGAGAAACCTGGAAAGGGAAGATGAAGAAAACTGTCCTGGAAATAGAAAGAATTCCAGTTCTTACATACTAAGTAGAGACAAACAGCTTGAGTCCCTTCTGCTCGCTGCAGTAGGAATGTCACACCAGGCACTAATGATTGCTTTGCAGTACAAAAGAATGTCTCTGGGATCTGGCATTTCAAGTGTCAACTACAGCACTACAGACATCCGGGCTTTGCCTCAAAATATAAAATTGCTAGTACAAGTACTATGTTTGAAATGTTCCCTGTGAAGCAAAACAAAAGACAAATGTTTATATCCATGACTTTTCACCAATTAATATCCCATCACATAATTTGCTTTCTCAACATTGGCCTGAAAAGGTATGAACTGACTTCAATATGTTACCAGTGGAAGGCTGAGAGTAAGATCAGAGATGGGTCCAGACCCTCATGGGCACATCAGACTAGGAAGGATGAGGAATATATAATTCTGTAGCAGCTTCTCACAAGGGAAATATATTGGGCGTACCTGTGAGGGTTTTGGCAGCAGGGAGGCTGCAGGGGTGACCTCTGCGGGAAGAGGTGAGGAGCTGCCCCATGTCAGACACAGCTGGTTCCAGCCGGCTCCACAACAGATCCACAGGACAGAGCTGAGCCTGTCAGTGATGCTGGTGGCACCTCCAGGAAAACACATTTAAGAAAGGGCAGCGAGAGTGGAGGAGGAAACGGAGGGACTGACAGAGGGAATGAGGGAATAGCAATCATAGAGTCATAGAATGGTTTGGGTTGAAAGGGACCTTAAAGATCATCTAGTTCCAACCCCCCTGCCATGGGCAGGGACAGCTTCTATTATACCAGCTTGCTCAAAGCCCCATCCAGCCTGGCCTTGAACACTTCCAGGGATGGGACATCCACAGCTTCTCTGGGCAACCTGGTCCAGTGCCTCACCACCCTCAGAGGGAAGAATTTCTTCCTTATAGCTAATCTAAATCTGCCCTCTTTCAGTTTAAACCCATTACCTCTTGTCCTACCACTGCATGCCCTTGTCAAAAGTCCCTCTCCGGCTTTCTTGGAGGCCCCCTTTAGGTACTGGAAGGCTGCTAGAAGGTCTCCCTGGAGCCTTCTCTTCTCCAGGCTGAACAAGCCCAACTCCCTCAGCCTGTCTTCATAGGAGAGGTGCTCCAGCCCTCTGGTCATCTTTGTCACCCTCCTCTGGGCTCGCTCCAGCAGGTCCATGTCCTTCTTGTGTTGGGGGCCCCAGAGCTGGATGCAGTACACCAGGTGGGGTCTCATGAGAGTGGAGTAGAGGGGGAGAATCACCTCCCTCAACCCTCTGGTCACATTTCTTTTGATGCAGCCCAGGATACGGTTGGCTTTCTGGGCTGCAAGCGCACACTTGCTGGGTCACGTTGAGCTTCTCATCAACCAACACCCCCAAGTCCTTCTCCTCAGGGCTGCCCTCAATCCACTCATCACCCAGTCTGTATCTATGTTTGGGATTGCCCTGACCCGTGTGCAGGACCTTGCACTTGGCCTTGTTGAACTTCATGAGGTTTGCACTGGCCCACCTCTCAAGTCTGTCAAGGTCAGCAAAGTAGAGGATTAGGAGGTGTGCCACATCCCTGAAGGGGCTGTGGCCCATAAAGAAGCCATGCTGAAGCAGGTACTTCCCTGTAGGGACTGTGGCCTGTGGATGAGACCATGCTGGAGCAGGCATGCCCTACAGGGACTGCAGCCTGTGGAGGACCCATACCAGTCAACAGTATACGAGTGAGAAATGAGGAGTGGTAGAGAGAAATCACTGCACACTGACCCGGACGTCCTGGACTGCTCGTAGCCTCACTGGAGGTACTGAGAGTAATCTGTGGCATTAACAAGGTGAGAGGAGAGATGCTTGGAGAGAAGTAGTGAAGTGGAGACTAGAAAGGAAAAAAGAAAGGAATCTGGAGTGAAGTTGAGCCTGTGAAAGTGGGAGGAAAGGTGTTTCAATATTTGTCTTGTTTCCCAATACCCAAATCAGTAATTAAATATTTATGCTAATCGGCAAAAAATTAAGTTAAATTCCCCAAGTCAAGTCTGTTTTGCCTGCTGCAGTACTTTGTAGGTGACTCCCAGTCTTTATTCTGACCCACAAGTTTTCTTGCTCTCATTCCTCCTATTGTCTCCCATGTCCCACTGGGATGGGGGAGTGAGCGATTTCTTGCGTGCGTGCTTAGCTACTAGCTGGGGCAAACCTACCACAAGAATCAGCAATATCGCTGTGCTGCATCCCAAAATATCAGCTGGCTGACTCATCCATTAGTTGAGTTAAACTGACTTCATTGCTCTTGTAACAAGGCACCTTAACTGCTCTAGCAACTTGCCCTTACAGGGAGGAGAAAGCAGCAACATATTTAATAGTAAGGGAGTTTTTCACAAAGTTGCGGTAAATCTTTGCTGTAACCTATTAATTCAGTGCCATTAATTTCAACAATCCTCTTATACTACTCCAAATGGAAATCCTAGCTAGCTTGCTTTATCCTTTTGCTGTCATTGCAAGAGATTGTGTTTGAATAATATGGCTTTTTCATTACAGTCAAGCGTTTCATTTGGTTTCATCCTGCCGAAAAGCTAAACTCCTATGTTTCTGACATCTATCTGGCCATTCAAATGACTGCCACAGATTCAGCACTTCAAGACTGAAAAGTAGAATTCAAGCAGAGATAAACCGGGAGACAAGGAGTAAGCACTGTTCAAACCATAGTCAGCTTCAACAGCTAGTAAATATGGGGAAAAAACCCGTGTCAGTAACTTCAAACCTAGCTTGAAAGTTTGTAAGCTTTAGAAAGGAGTATGTAAGAAGGAAAGAGCCACGAGTACGTGTGAGCTGAACAAAGCAATCAAAGTGATAACAACTGATTTTAGTCTCAGGGGTAGGTATCACTGATGGCTCTTTCAGATTCTTTGCCAGAGTCTACAAACTCCCAAGGCAGGCAGTCTCCTGGCAAAAAGCATCTTCAAATCTTCTTCTTGTATTGCTGGGTGGAAACTCTGGGTAAACACACTCATTCATTTTTTAAAAGCAGTACTTTGTTCAATGAAAACAAGAGAAATAACAAGAGCCATTTTGAGAATATCTGCCACATTCTGACAGATCAAGCTATGCAGAAAAATATTATGATCTACTTAAATGTTTTCTGGAATTTCTGACCTCGTTACAGACAACAAACTAATTCACCAATCACACTGAAATTTTTCTGTGTTGAATTTACAGTCTTTTGATTTTAGTATATATTCAAACCACATAGGCTCTAGCATTAATATTTTTTTACATTCTTCTTATTTGGTATTCTATCACAAGTTCTGCTCTTAAGACACCAAATAATCTTATTATGCACAGTTTTTTGACATAAAATAGAGTCAGTTTCACTGGGTTCATAGACAGCAGTAATTCAATGAAAATACCTGATGCCTCTTCAGTTACGAACCCAATCCCTGAGTGCTCAGAGCGAAGAAGGTAAATAATGACGATCCAAAAAGCTCATGATTGCCCGTTTCAAATTTGTTATCACAAATAGGAGAGATCAGCAGACAGTGTGTCCATATGTGGGGAAAATATGAGGATGCCAGGTAGATGCCAGAAGCACGGAGACTCCCCCTCCTGTGCTGCGCTCGGGGATTCTGGATACCTCTGTGTGCAGCTGATGGTCGGTAGCCTCACTGCTGGGGGTGAGGGTTGTTCATGGGTCGTAATTTATGTAAGAAAAAACAAATCGGAGTATCTTTGACCAAATTAGGCTTAAGGGACGGTAAAAATGGCTGCAACCGAGGGAACGGCAAAAACGAGGGAAAAGTCAATAAGGGCCTGTAATGTGATGAAATACCCTTTCTTAAATCAGCATTTTGTGGTTTAATGTCCCAACAGAACTACGTCCCACAAACCAATCCTTTTATTTGCCGTGTTTTCTTATTTGAGAAAGTGGAGATACAAATACCTATCCCTCAACACTCAGCCTGCTATGCTCCACACAGCAGAATCAAATGAAAATTTCAAGAACTAAAGAAAGAGAAAAAGGGCAGGGCTGGCTCGGACCAATTACACCGCACTGCTGGAGGAGAATGCCTAAATTTTCAGAGGACTGCGTGGGAAGCTGCTTTTAAATCCAGTTCAAGAATGTCCAAGTTCACAAGAACTAAACTGACTTCTTTTGCAGCTTTAGCGCAGTTAAGTGTTTGCCATTACATATTTGGGTGAGAACTGAATTGTCCAACCTAAAAGCGAAAAGATCTATATCCCAACACTAATCTCACAGGGTATGCAGACTAAGAGCTCAATCTGTTTGACACAGCAGTGAAAATAATCATCAAACCAGCTCAGATTACAGTCTATCAAGTTTTCTAAACCAAGAAACTGCATTTGTCCTGCATTACTAATCACATATACTTTATTAAACGCGAAATCCCGTAGGTACTGGAGGCGGTGGTATATGAAGTTTTAAAATCTGCTCAGAGATTCTGACTCTTATCAGGGGAAGCAACACTCAAAAAGCCAAGGAATTTTAACTTAAAGAATGCAACAATAATTTTACTCTAACTGAACGTAGCTGAAATATCAATCCTTCATTTTACATACAAAAATCATGTGACTAAGTTCCATATTTTTCATTTTCAAGGATAACAAATTAGAAAAATATACGAACTTAGAACCAAAATAATATTTTGAGAAGATTTCTCCTTATTTTATTGGAAAACTGAAAGGAAATTCAAGTGAGATTCCACAGATACCTGTCCTGGATGCAGCTTTATTCTATGTTTTCCTTTACAATTGAGAGATTTGTGGCTATCCCTAGGTCACAAGCACTCTGGATAACTGAAATCAGTAAAGTGGAATTCAATAATATCAGATGCATGAAGTACTACTCTTAGGAAAGACAAAGTTAAATGCATAAATACAAAAGGAGTAGAATGGGAGTAGGGAGCATTGTTGTGGAAAAAAATCTGGACAAATGGCAGATCCATTAGGAACCCACAATGTAATGTTTTGGAAAAAAAGGCAGATCTTATGTTAAGACACATCAATAGGAGTGGTTCTGGGAAGATGTATAGGTAGCGATTCCATTGGTGAGACCTCGGCAAGAGAACTGTGGTTAGTTGCCAGCATTAACCTAGGCAAACTGGAGACAGACCAGAGAATAGCAATAAAAATTCTAAAATGTTTAGAAAACATGACACACAAAAAGGCTGAAAGATTGGGTTTGTTTAGTCTAGGAAACTATATTCAGAAGGAAAACATAACAGTCATGAAACAACTAAAATTGTTTTCCGTATTCACAAGGAGGAAGTCAGGAAGCAACTGGCTTGATCTACAACACAAGTAGGAAAACTCCTTAGCTATAAAAGACAACTATGTCCAGGAAAGGGGGGTCGGGAAGGGTGTCAAGAATCTTTGAAGAGTTTAGGAACAACAAGTCAGTGCCGATATCAACATATAAGATGTCAGCGCTGCCACTGACTGGCCTTACTGATCATCGAATTGTCGATCGCTGAATCTCTAGCATTGCTTTCCTTTGCTTCTCTAATGGATAGCTGTATTTTTTTTTTTACAGGTCTCACTCAATTTTTTGTTGAGGGGGTAGAAAAGATGACCCGATTACCAGGAGTAGCTGAATGCTGGCTTCCGAGTCTGCATCGTGTTTGGAGAGGATGGAGCTGTTGCTTCAGCGCCCAGCCCTGAGCTTTGTTACACAGCACAAGCGCAAAGCTATTCTGCTCTCCTGCTTACAGCTGCAAGACCAAAATTCAGGCCTCAGGATGCTAAGTAATTGCCTGCGAACTCAGATTAGGAAGTGCCTTGTTCACAAGGGTCTGATTCTGGCAAAACCACCTTCCTGCTTCTCCAGGATTTTCTTTTCTTTTCTTTTTTTCCTGGGGGAAATTCATTAAAAACACTGAAATATTTAAAGGCCTCCTGGAAATGTTTAACTAAAAATCATAAAATACAAAATAGAAAAAAAGGAAAAAACTCAACAAAATATGAAGCATGTGCTGGGATTCAGGTGTGATTTTCTTTCTTTAGAAACGTAAGAATGTTGTTGGCACGTGCATGCACAAATCACAGGTAAATCGCTGTTAACAATGAAATGCTCTGCAAAAGTACAATGGTTCCAGTAAATGTCAGAACACATCTGCTCTATTTAAAAATTAACCATATCATTAAAGTTATATTACTAGTTAATTTCTGAAAATGTTTAATTATTAGAGAGTTATCTTTCCAGCTTCCAGGGAAGAATTAGAAATATTGCACTTCTGTGTTTAAATCTTCCTCTGCCAAGCGCTTTAAAGTTTTAAGAGGCATACATTTTCAGTTGTTTGGGAGATATAAATATAATAGCTTTGATTATTACACTGTAAAGTCAATGAACCTTGTGTCACGGCAGATTTTACCCAATCTTGTGAAGTGTCTTGAAACAGACTCTTTTTTTCCCCCGGTTTCTGAGGGAGCTGAGACTAAGGGAAAGCTGCCACTTGTGACAGCAGCAAATCTGGCCCAGAGTGTTTCTTGAGAAGAGCCTTGCGGTTGGTTTCATCCTCCTCCACATCGTGTGTGTCTCTAGCTCTGGCACCGGCTGAGTGTAAGAAGCAACTTTTAAGTCAGAAATGATTAACACAGCCAGGCTAACCTGACTTTAGCCTTATTACCTGTTCTTAAATGCTTGCAGATTTCAGTGACATGAGGTTTCAGTTTGTTATAGCTGCCTGTAGTTTAATTTGAGAGATTCTCAAATCTGTAACGACCGAAGCCAGAAGCATTAGAGGCAAGCATTTATGGGGGTTTCTGTGAGCTTTGCTTTATGATTTCCCATAAACATTCCTCTAATAGCTCTCCAATCCACAACACGTTTCTTTTTCCAAGAGACTTGTATATCAGCAGATGCAGGATGATGGTTATACAGAGTCAGAGCAACCTTAATCCGAGTAAATCAAGCCCTTTTAGAGCCAGCCAGGTATTATCATAAAATTTCACTTGGCTATCTGTACAAATACGTTCAAACAGTTAATTGCCTAATTTAATGCATGTAGTAAACAGACATTACTCGCAACTGACAGCACCAGGTGGACTGCACATTTCTCATTCAAACCAGACATACAGCATGAAACTGAAATGCAGAAATAAACCTAAGAGAAGAGATAGCGCAGAGAAAAAAAATGTTTCTTAATTATACGGTGTCCACTTTCTGTAACAGATTGTCCTCCTAATTCACCCTCGCTTAATCACCCTGCCAACTTGCTTTGGAAACAAACCAGCAGCTGCACACCCAGCGCTCCGCTTATCTGGCATACAGGTGTCCTTGTTTGCATATTTTAGTTATCCAGTGGTTCACGCTGGTGTCAGAGGGTGCGCACTGGAGGAATATAAAAAGTCCTCATTGCGCAGAAAGAAAATATTCTGTCTGTTGTCAAGAATGACGGCAGCTTCAGGTCAAAGGAATAGAGGTTGTTTGAAACTATTCGCCATAAGCTTTGTGAATAATGAAGTGATCTTAGTGACGAGTTTATGAAAGCATTCGACCCAGCTGCGCAGCTGGTACAACACTGGCTGGGATGTTACACTTTGAGGTACAGTGAAAGAAGAAAATTAGGTTCTATGGCTGTGTTTGGAGGAGGAGGGAACAGCCCCTTCCGAGCATCACCAAATTGTATAGGGAGACTGAGACACACACATTAGGATGGATGATCGGTAAAGTAGTAACCAAAAGAAAACTGTGGGTAAGATAACAAGGATAATTCCTAGCTAAGCAGAAGAGCAGTAACTATTTACCATAAATGCTATAGAAATAAACCCTACCTGGAAACAGAGCTAAATTTTCACGAGATGAAAGATC
The DNA here is from genome assembly GCA_009819775.1 of Phoenicopterus ruber ruber. NCBI lineage: Eukaryota > Metazoa > Chordata > Aves > Phoenicopteriformes > Phoenicopteridae > Phoenicopterus > Phoenicopterus ruber. The sequence goes on from CM020215.1 coordinate 109,193,316, forward strand.
TTGAATTACTCAGAACCTCATTTGACCACAACGGGGCATTAACCCAAGCCACAGAAACAGCTCAGCAAATGTTCACGTTCAAGGATGGCAGTTACACTACAGATGTAAATCTCATATATCCATTAGAGAAGAAAAAAACAGTCTGATTAGTTTGAGATAATAATCCTAGATTTACATGATTTTACCTAGAAATCAGGATTCTTACCTCAAGATTAGTGACTTAAACAGGTCATTTCTTGAGATATGGTTGGAAAACAAACTTTCCTTTTGTCTTGTTACAAGTGAGTAACACGTTTTGCCAGAATTCCTATGAAGATGTTTTGGTTTAACACACGTTAGAGGTGGTTTAATGAAATTTACCCTCCTTTATTTGTCCTACTTATGTTTTGAAGGACATGGTTATCTTTCTTTTCAGTCCAATAAAATTGTAAGTACTTGAAAAATAAAAAATGAATTAATTTTCAAAAATAATTATCATAAAAAGTTCTTATTAAAAATCAATGACCAAATATTCCTTGAAGGATTATATTCAGTTAAATTCAGAGATTTCTAAAGCATAAAATTAAAGGTTCATAATCTGATAGTCATTCACACATTTGACAGAAGTTCCTAATTTAATTCAGATAAACATCGGTTTAGAAGAAAGTCTCTTACATTTTCAAGTTCATAACAGATAAAACCTCTAACAGACGATACTCTGAGGCTTAGCTCTACCTTTTCAGAACTTGACTGAGCACTCTGCTGGAGCAAATGTAATTTGCATTGGCCGAACTGGCTGTTCAAACCACAGGCTACTGAACGGGTTGCTACCGTGCCACCAGCCTCCCATAGTCCTCACCACCCTTCCAGCCCTCCCCGGGAGCTTCTCAGCACGGGCAGAGGTTGGGGCTGCTCTGCTCCTTCCCAGCCACGCTCTTGTCAGGAGCAGCAGCTGCCTACACCGGGAGGGTGTTGAGATGCACAGGCACTTTCTGAACAACCTTGAGTAGGAATCACAGGTGACACGGGCAGGAAAAGTGTTTTGTGTTTGGCCCAAAAGTTTTCCATACTTTCTTGCAGCAGGGCATTGCCGTTAAAAAACAGGCAACTGAGGGCAGAATTTGAATTTAAAGGTTTTGAATGGTAAAGATTGTTCTTGGGGTTTTTTTGGTATTTGCTTGAACGAGCCTTTCCAAGTAGGAGTGGGACTCTTACTGGGACCTCTCTACACTTCTACAATACAGATAAAATAATAACATGGACACTTTCAAAACAATGAAAATCAATAATTCAACTTCTTGAACTTTTCAGGTGGCTCAGATGGTTGCCATTACTCCTGGATGCAGGCAGCCAATGTTTTTGCCCAAAAATTCTCTACATGCCTATTGCCTGTCTACGTCCCATGGTCCCCAGACTGGGAGCCATCTCCTGTTGTAGCACGCTGCTTAAACAAGCACAGGGTTACTGCCCTAGAAGAGAGCTTCCCTTACTTCTGACGGAGGTCCCTGGGGACTGAATTAAAAAGCTTTACTAAAGATCTACTTGGATGACATAGGTTAGCCATGCGACATAAATTGAGGGTGTAGAAAGTGGTATAGCAAAGAAGAATACAGCTGGGTGAACAATGTCCCTTCAAGACATTGCTGTCCCTTCAAGACATTTCCCTGCTTATTGCAGGGGGGTTGGACTAGATGGCCTTTAAAGGTCCCTTCCAACCCAAACTATTCTATGATTCTATGATTCTAAGAAGTAACATGTTTCTAAAACTGCAAAAAAGAAGCAGAAATTAATTGCAATAGCAAATTGAAGGGAAAGCAAAGGGAAAGGAGGAGGGCAGGACAACAATTTTTAATGGATTTTTCAACTATTTTGGAGACTTATAGAGAAAAATATTGAAACAGTTTGAATCATACAAAGCTGACGACCTGGAAAGATGTAATCCTTCATCTAGATGAGGACTTCTGCTATAAAATCAGAATATTTAACTTTGAACAGCATAGTAGAGAATGAGGTCAGCTTGGCATGTTCAGTAGCAATCTGTCTCGTAGGCAGAGACTGCAGTTTGGAAAAAGCTACTCTGAACCTACTTTAGTTTAAGACTCAACTTTAATCCACTTGTTTCTAAGACAAGACCCAAAGTGCCTTATTTCATTTCTGATCCAAACCACAGAGCTGTTCAGCCAGTACAAAGAGAGCTAGGAAATAGTCTAATTTATATTCAGGTTTTCCTGCATACCTGCCAATGTGGTTATAAAATATTCACATGCGCATACACACATGTACAGATATCTCCTGTTTATACACAAGCATATGGTCTCTGTGTCTGTGCAGCTGTGCACACATATACACATCTCTCAGGAATACTGCATGTGTCTAACAATGGCTCTGCAGTTTGGCTTTTTAGTTTCTTAGTTACATTGAAAGCCATTTCTTTCTTACTTAAAATTATACTTGCGGTGTAGGTCCGCTGTAATAATTTAATAATGATCATTATTAAGTGATCATTTGGGAATTTTTCTTTGTGTTTTCATGATGTTTTTACTTGCACTATTTGATTAACTTGCAATTTGATTAACTCGCAATTTGGTTTAACCTGAAATTAAATATTTGCCTAAATCTGAAAAAAAAATCTTATTTTATAAATGAAATTAATCTTGTACACGTCCTGTACATTTTGCTCACAAGGAAATGGTTATGGTTGATAGCTGAGGCTTGGGTTCTGGAGGTTAAATATTGCTTGGCAGTCCCTTGGTGGGAAGGAAGGTGCAAAAAGGAGGAGCAAAACTGTTCCCTTCTACGTGTTCAGTTTATACAGTACTGAATTTTCAGACTGGAAACTACGGAGAAAAAGAGTGGTTTTACTGCATATATGATTTAATTGTAGGCAATATAATGGGAATGCAGCAAATTAGTTTGAATTTTCTTTTCTTTTTTTGAGGTAATGGGGCAAAATGCTATTTAAACAGAAGCAATATGCTAAAGATGGTTTTCACCCTTTCAAAGTGCATAACCAAGCCCATAGACCTTACCCTCTCACACGCTGGGATAAACTTAAGAGAAAATGTAAGTACCTTTCTAGTTAAAACCAATCTCTCCTCTGTAAATATAGATTTGTTTCAACAAAGGCTTCTTTCTATAATATAAATAATGATAAAAATAATGGAATCACCAATGTTGACTTGGTTCCATATCTGGGACAAGTATCCCCTCAGGTAAAGCTATTCAGTCAGCTATTACGTTATTAATCTCATCACTCCTAAAATGCTTTATTCCATTTATTACTTATGTCAGCATGCAGCCCACCTTCGCACCTCAAACTGGTGATCTAGCATCAAATGTTCTCTAATAGCGTTTAAGTGCAAGGGATTTAGTTTGCTTTACTTAGCGTGTCGGAGTCTTCTACATGATTTCCCACCCTCAGCTGCGTACATGGATTGAAAACCCTTCCATATGGCTTGGAGAATAAACTGTTATCTTTGTACTTCCCAATATGCCACTTGAGAATATCTTGTTTTAAAGTTGTAGTTTCTAAAGAAGTTTTTTTAAAGAAAACTGACTTATATAAAGGCTCTCATTTTCTGGGGCAACATCCCTCCTTGCCGTGCTGAGGATATAGCATCAAATTGATACTGAGCATGGCCTGAGAAAGGGCGGTTTGTTTCTAAAGTTTCTATCTAATTAGCTTTTTCTGATATAGACCTAGAGACGTTTCTTCTCTAAACCTTGAGGCAGATACGTGTTTTGCACTGAGCGTGAGTTCGAGTACGGCTCTGTGAGTCTTTCTAGCTAGTAACTAACAGAAACAAATCCATTCCTTTAGGGGAAGATTTAGTAGGTGAGCCGCCCTACGGAGCATCTGCTCCCAGGCTCGTGGCAGAAGAAATGTTGCTCGATTCTCCTCCACGCAGCTCTGTTCATGGGAGACAGGGCAAGTGCGTCAGGCCAGCAAGATTATCGGTAATCTCCTTCCTTGTGATAATGTTGATGAATCACCACCCAACAGTTTTAGTGGGGTCTGTAAAGGAGTTTCTATGACAGGGAATCACTGGCAGCAGAAGCGGCCACGAGCGCATCCGCTCTCTTCCTTTGTTCTGCTTGACTCCAGGCTCACCACACGACATATCTTAGGAACAGTACTTCAAGGGGAAACACAAATGGGCGGCAACTGACAGTAATTATTTTGCGGTACTCATTAAATCCTTAGCCATAAAGGAAGTGGTGATACGTTGAGATGTTTTCAAAGAAAGTACGTGGACGCACAGCCCTGCAAAACATGCGGAAAGAAACGTTCGGCCAAAAAAGAGTGAGTTTGGTCTAGCAAACTCATATACGATTTGCAGGCAAAGCTTTTGCTCCCTAAATCTGCAAGAACAGAATTTCTACAGACACTATCTTGCTTCAACAAATGAAAGGTTTAAGAAAATGCCAGCAGGGAATGTGCTTATCTTGGTCTTTTTTTTGCAGAAAGTTAGTATCCCTAATATGCATCCTGTGCAGGTTAGAAGCAGAGAATAAATTTGTTTAAAATGAGACTTTCTGAAATCTGTGAGAGTGGCAAAGACAATAAAATTAAAATGGGATTGCAAGTATTTCATTCAGCACTCAAAGCAGAATATTTTATTACAATTTCGATTATGTTCCAAGGTTTAAAAGACTTAAAATATGCTAATTGAGACATTCAGAATGACAAATGTTTCAATTGTTAAATCTTCTCTTTCTCTGAAAACTACTTAGAGTAAAGCAATATTTGGTTTCTCCTGATATGGGCTTAGATAGTTAATATCAAATGCTAAATTAAACGTCAATAATCCTTAAGGAGCCTATCTTAGTCACACTTTTTTAATCAAGGTTTTCAATGCGTCTTAAGGTCCATTTGTTCCCAGAATATAATGAGAATTGTAGAAATCTCACGCGTTTCCAGGCAGAGTTCATTATAGGGGTTTCATTTATGCTTATTTAAGCTACATTTTAAATGCTTCATATGAAGAATTGGGTTCCAAGAAAGTGTACAGAAGAAATAGGGGACTGTGCAAGCTAAAGGATTTGCAGTTGTAGCTTTCAGAAAACCTAACAAACAAATAAAACCCCATTCCCCCCCAAGCTAAAAAACAAACAACAGTACATATTTTAAAATATTTTCTAGAAAAATGGCAGAAAGGCAAATGCAGGTTTTATTGTGTAAAATGTGAATCAGTTAATGATCAATGTTTTAAGCAGAATATCCCTATTGGATGATGATTCATTAGTGTTATCTCAGGGAAGGAGGTTATTGATAATTTGATACTGCACATCCACTATCCTAATCATTATTGTCAGAAAGTCTATTAAAGATCATAGGTCATGGATCTAAAATTAAGTATGCCATAAAAAAAAAATTGAGCAAGGGACAAGGACAGACATTCTTATAGATTAAGAATCGCACTAAAATGCATTGTATCAGTTAATTTTGCTAAGACATTATTTCATAAAATAAAGCTACAATCTTCAGTGAAACATTTTTCATTTAAAATGAACTGGAGGTGGAAGTCTGAATATTAAAACCCCCACAACTCTGACTGTCCTTTGTCCTACTGTATACGAATCTGCCTTCAAAATGTATTTCTCCTACAGATTATGCTGGAGTACTCAACAAGGTAATAAGATACACTATTATTTTTTTTTTTTTCCCTCTTTTGGTCTTGAAACACACTAGTTTTTGGACAACTCCACTCATTTTTCTCAATATTTTGCTAAATGAGAAGTTGAGGACTGCATGGCTAAATGGCATTTCAGCTCCATCACCGTGAAAAGAGATGCTGTTGTCAGTGTGAGGGAAGGGACTGTACGCCGCGTTCCAGTCTGCGTGAAGGAGAGCCTTACCCTAAGGACCGGCTAGCTGTACCAGATTTTAGCTTGGCTGCTACAACTGCAAGCCAAATCACGCTGTCACTCTGTGCAGTAACCTTAGCCTGGGTCGGCGGACTGTCAGCAGGAATGCAATGCTCCCACAAGCATCTCGGCAGGAACTAATTCAAAAAACCTACTGATACTGGGCACATGTAACATATACGTGCCTTTCTTGTAACTTTCAAAACTGGACTATACAACTCAATAGAAGTATGCCATTTGCTTTTGGATAGTCTAAAGAAAGGTATCGGGATGTTGGGCACTGCTCAAATGCTCCCCTAAATTCCTTTGTAAGGGTCACCATGCCCATATACCTTGCTTAATCTAAAACATACTTAACATAGAATCATAGACTTGTTCTGGTTGGAAGAGACCTCCAAGATCATCGGGTCCAACCATTAACCTAGCATTACCAAGTCCACCACTAAATCATATCCCTTAGGGCCTCATCCAAACGTCTTTTGAAGACCTCCAAGGATGGGGACTCCACCACCTCCCTGGGCAGCCTGTTCCAGTGCCCGACAACCCTTTTGATGAAGAAATTTTTACGAATATCCAATCTAAACCTCCCCTGGCGCAACTTGAGGTCATTTCCTCTTGTCCTATCACATGTTACTTGGGAGAAGAGACCGACCCCCATCTCTCTACGACCTCCTTTCAGGTAGTTGTAGAGAGCAATAAGGTCTCCCCTCAGCCTCCTTTTCTCCAGGCTAAACAACCCCAGTTCCCTCAGCCGCTCCTCATAGGACTTGGTTGAAGGCAAAACCAAAAATAAGGTATTGTCATTTTCTTTTAAACAAAATAAAACATAGAAACAATACAATTATTATGTCTTTTGGTGTCTATTAAGACAGAGATAACAAAGGAAAGAACACCATGCTTAATATCAGCCTAAAACCCAGAAGGTCACCCTCCTCATCTTTATATTCCAGCCATTAACCTATATCACTTATTTAACCAACTTAGTATTGGACTCAAACTCATAGCATACCCTTTTCCACAAGCTGAACTCACAGAGGACAACATTTTCTACCAACACTGCTATGACAGCTTTTATACGCCCTTCCTTCTTGAGATTCCCCATGGTTTCCTCTCAGGTCCGAATCTCCTCGCGTCCCTCCTCTCCACTATTCCCCTATTTCCTGATCTCTCTCCTTTAACGTTCAGGAAGAGGTCTGGGCTCTCCTCTCACCTCGCCAGTGGCGGGCTCTTTTGGAAAAGTGTGGATGATCACCGGCGCAGAGAGAAGGAGGAACAGGATGCTAAGCCGGGCTTGGCCAGGCTGTGACCAGCTTGCCCGTCCTGAGGCTGAGGGACCAGCTGAAGAGGCGACACAGCACCGATGCTTCCGAATCGGGCATTTTCACATCACGGCCCTGAGCTTCTACATAAGCATATACAAATTACAGATGTTACACAGTCGTGTAGCTGGCATTAAAGACGGCAGCTGTTGTCTGAGCGCAGACGAGGTAGTAAGCAAGTTGCTTTGGGTATTAATGTGCTTGAGCATGAACTAATTCAGTCTTTGAAGAGAACTGTGACAAGTTTCAACCAGAGAAGAGGCTTAACCACAAAAATTTAAATAAGATCTAGCGTATTTCATCATACAATGCTGTCAAAAGTGTGTTACAGCACCCTGGTTTTCTTCTGTTTGCTGAGATAAAGTAGCTCAAGTGCCTGCCAAAAGTCAGCAGTGAAGGTAATGGGAGTTGTAGGTGCAGGGGCAGAAGAAACTCAGGGAGATTCAAGCACATGCTGAAGGAGGAGCCGGAGGGGTAGAAGCAATGGGGAAACCAGCACGTTTCCTTTTAGTAGCAGCAAACTATGGAATCAAGCCTAGGTGACTGCAATCACATCAGAGGGGCTGACAGGACATTACTAGCGTGTGTGACTGCCTGTACTGGAGTCATCAGATATTACTGTTTGGGCAACTGTTATTATCATCCATTTTGCTAAGGAGTTACAGGTTATGACGTTATTAGGAAATTTCCATTTGAGCCCTACAGGGTCAGTTTTGCAGAGGTCTGTCGTGCTACTCGGTGATGGTGACAGGAGCCAAGCTGAACCCCACAGACACTGTGGATCTGGGAGGTGTCGCAAAACCACAGAGCATCATGTTCAGCTGAGGCTGGACCTAGATGTGTAACTCATGCAACGTTAAAAAGGTTTTTTCTCCCACTAATGTGTTTTAGAAGCTCTTTGGAAACTAGGCTATGGTCTCTGCTGCTGTTTTCTCCCACTTCAGTGTCACGAAGGTTATTGTTCTTCAACAGGATGGCTGCCTCCAGCCCTGACTTGGGAATGCCAACTGTAATTAAAGACTTGGAAAAAGCAATGCATTTAATGGCTTATTCAAGGTGACAAGTGTTGCCTTACCTTGGGAATGTCTATGAGCCTAATAGGTGTAGCTTTCCGTTTGGCTTTCCCTTGCTGCATCATTTGATATTAGATTTCTTTTGCAGGTTTTTGAGACCAACGTTTAAGATATGCACTTGGTAATCTTGGGTTGAAATGATAATAAAGTGTCACACTAATTTATTCGCTGGGCATATTTTGCTAGCTTCTTGTATTAATTCCCCTCAAAGCTAATTTAGATGCTTGTTGTCTGTGTATTCCGCATCTGTCTGTATTAATAATTGTGCAAGTGTCTGAACAAATTAAGACATTTTACAGCATTTAAACATCCCAAAGATCTTACATTTTCCATGAAAGTGGAGAGGTTGTACTATAATTTATGGATGTTTTCCCATTAGTCTCTGAATTGTTTTGGCAGCTAATGCCTAAAAGCAGCAACTACCTGGCAAGGACAGAATATCTGTCAGACCATGAAGGGTGCCTGCGTTCACTGGAGAGATAAATGGGAACACTGAAATAGAGTTAAGCCCAGGGAAGGAAGCTCATCCTCAGACAGACTTGCCAAGCTTGTTTCATTACAGCTTATGGCTTTCATTGTGGCTTAGCGAATGCCGTTAAGTATTCTGTCAAAATAAACTTACTTTTCCAGACAAGTAGCACTGCAAAACCCTAAGGTGCCATCGCTAATACTTGAACTTGTTTACTGGTTTTTTTGCATAAAAACCACATGTACTATAATAAAAAGTCCAAGTTTTCTTAAAATGTATTCTCTAATCCAAAACATCTAGGGGCTTTTTTAATTTGTGCCTTTTCTATCCAGCCATAATGAAAAGACAGATTATTTCTTAAGGTGTGTCATTTATAAAGCAACATTTTTTTTTTCATGTATTTTGAGGGCAGAAAAAGTTATGGGTCTTTAAAGATCCTACGGTTCTATAGAATCATAATTCCTACTCATCACTGGGGACACATATCCTGGAAGGTCTCTCTACAACTTAAGCGACAACTTTTTTAATTTCTAGAACAAATAATTATAGTGTCTAAGTTTCTTTGAGAAGAAAAATTGAAAATCAAAATTAGACGACTGTCTTAAAAATATAATTACAATTTTTTTGTACCTACCTATTTAAAATATATTCTTTTAGTTTCTTACCTATTTACTTAAAGTATGTTCTATTAGTTAAATAACTCTTGTTCAAGCCAGAAGAGCAAATCAAGTTTATAGCATAATTAGAAAAAAAGTCATTGGTTGAAATAAAGAAGGTTAAAACTTAAAGGAATGTTTAACAAATATTTTCTTACAGAGAAAGAAGAAAAATGAAAGAAACCATGACAGTTTTAACTTGCGTATCATTTTTTTCTTTTTTAATAAACAAATTATTAAAATTTGACATTAAAAAAGAAAACCTTCCATCTCTGCCTATTACACTTGTGATGGGAACCGACTAAAGACCTTTAGTTCTAATTCTACAGAATACAACATAACACCTCCAAAGCTTCAGGATTTTGTACCGTGCTGCACAGATTTATTTTGGCTGAACTTTATTCAGGACTAATTGGAACTAAGGAAGCATGTTTTCTGCTTCCACTGTTATTTTTCTCTGATCATATCATAATGATTTATACTTGAGGGAAAATAAGACCACAGGTTCTACTCATGAATCTTTGTGTATGCCACTGTGCACATTTACAATCATATTTTTCCAATCACAGTTAACTGGACTTTAGATGTAATATAATGCACTGAGAACAGTTGCCTTAAGAGATTCCCTTCCCATACTCGTGTATTTACAATCCATATGCTTAATTGGATTTCACTTAACAACTGTATTAATGGACTTAGTTACTAAACATTTGTGGATCATGTAACTGTTATTTCATTATATGCTAAATGAAGCTTAGTTGGAAACCTCAGATCTTTAATCCAAGATCAACTCTTCCAGCTCCACAAAGGTGTTACTTGCATTATTTTCTGTTAGGATCAGCCTGAGATCTGACTGCAGACCTAACAGTCCCTTGCCTTTAATTATTCTCCCTCCTCATTTTCAGGGGACTACAGATGCTTTTTTTGTTCACCACAAGTCAGCGAAAGTTTTATTGCTCACCGCACATTCACCAGCGAAATCTACTAATAGGCAAGTCCAGTATTGCTTTTCCCTAATACAGCTTTGCAACAGTAATGTGGCCTTTCGAACTGATGAATAGGCATAATAAAATCACCAGCAGAGAATGAACTAGTTGACCTAAGAGATCTTTTTCATCTCTAATTTCTATGGGAAAAAAATACAAAAAGTACATTAACCTCATCTACAATGTTCTCTGTCAAATAATGACCCTGTTATAAGGTCATTACAGACAATATTGAGATACATTGCAATACTGCTTACAAAATTATGCAATAAGCTCTTTGCATTTGCAAGTTATATTGAACAGTACACTGTATGGAAGTATTTGTATTTAAACAGTTCGCTCAAGAAGGCTCTATGAACATACTAAGTGCTTGAAAGCTATTACGAAAATCACTCTCATTATATACCATGTAGTAACCTCAAACCTATCAAAATCAAGCATAAGCTTTTTCCTAAAGCAATTGTAAACAAAAGTATAGAATACCATTGAAGCTTATTTTAGTCAATATTTTGGGGATTAAAAAAAAGAACCTTATATGGATCAAACAATGGTCCTTAAAAGAAAAATAAAAAAGCAATCATTGAATTGCATCCTGTGAGAGGAAATTGGGCCAAAATTGATCTGGATAGCCAAATTTATTATTACATGCAGTGAATGTACAATGAAATGTGATTAGAGCAAGTGTGCCATCAGTCCCTTTTGCAAGATCAAGCACAGAACAGCACAGCCTTGATGAAAGGAATCGATAGCATTGAAAGCAAAATTGGAGGGCTGTCAAATCATCTTAATTCCTATTTTCTGAATGAGTGGAGTGAGATGGCTTGATGCACATGCTAATAACCAAATTAGTGTGCTTTTGACTCAGTACAGAGTCGAGCGTCTATAAAACTTAAATAATATTGCTAAAAAGAAGGAAAAAACCCCAACCCACACGAAGCAGACATACCACGAAACACATATGTTTCACTTTGAATTCTTAATTAACAGAGCTGCATTCCTCTTACTTTTGTAGAAATTAGGATATGAAAGCTGCAACTTCACATCTCTTAGTAGACATGTTGACTAGCAATCTTTGTTATCCCGTGGCTGGAAAGATAATCAACTCAACAGGCACACGTACATATATACGCGCAACGCACATAGCAAGAATCGACCTATGAGTCTCTTTGAAATTCATCGCTCAGGAGTAAAGATTTCCTTTGAGATATTTCTCATAAAATTTCCTCAGAAAGAGTTGAGGGTGGTTTCAGGCTCAGCTTAAGCCAACCTAAAACTGAATTGCCCTCAAGTCCCGCCTCCCCTTCACGTTTCCTCTCAACCTCCCTCACGCACAGCAAGTCAGCTGTCGATGAGGCCGAAAACCGTGGAGACAAGGTGACAAGGAGGTAAAGGTTACGTGGCCTTGTGTCACCTACCACATCTAGAGAAAAATTCAAGACACACTCATAAATCTACAGATTCTTCGGCAGCAATCTGAGTTCTGTTTTGATTACATTTGTATTACTTTAGTAGCTTTTCGGTGCCTCCCCTCGCAGATGCTCAGCTTCATACCGTGTGTGTGCAGAACCCTCCTGAAGATCGGCGTGGGGAAGCTCAGAGGAACGGAGTGTCTCAGCAGCTACTGGTTAATGAAGTTCGAACTTCCCTCTGACATTCTTAAAGGCATATTTGAAATAACGTAGTTCCCTTTCCAGCTTTGGCTAGTGCTATATTTTCACAAGCACAAGCTTTGAGAAATGTATTCTTTAAGTATAAAAAATCAGCTGTTGCAGCACAGAAAAGTGTCAGGGCAATACCGAAGAGAGACCATCTCCGAGGGGGGTCTCGGCTTCTCTATTTGCCTCAGAACACGAGCACCAGAGCTGCCACTCAGCATCAATACTGCATTATCCCCCACCCTTAAACAGACAAACAAATAAATAAATCACACTGTTACAAGGGCACAGCAGTACAGGATGCTTTGTAGGTACTCTATTTATACAATCAGTAAAAAGGCAGCAAGTAAAGTAATGGTTCAGGACAATCAAATAATACTAAAGCCTAATCCAGCACTTTCGTAGCAGCTGGATCCAGGAGTATGATGGATCCAGCAAAGTCATGCTCTATTCTCAAGCCACAGGTTCAAGAATGTGAGGCCAAAAGTAATTATTACTCTATCATAGGTAATCCAGAAGAAAGCTCTTATTGCCCTTGGTAAGTAGGTTCAAAACAGGAGGTGTTTTATAATAGTCTGTAAGATAGCTAAAGGACCTTATATGTACAGTTGCAGAAGACAATATAGACTCTTTATTCTCCTCTTTGAAAAATTACAAGTTTTGTTTTCTCCTTACGGGCGAGTTGCATTCAAATCTAAGATCTTCATGAACTGCGTGTGTTTTATATTTTTGCTGTTTCTTTTACTGCTTGTTATGTGAGCTTGTGGGTAACACACTAACACACAGAAGATTTCTCTTCATCAGGAAACTGACTTTTGTAGAATTTAAAAAAATTTCCTAAATGCTATTTCTACCGATATGAGAGAGGAAGTAAGGTATCAGAGCACTAGGCATAGTAAGAGTCCAGCACAGGTGGGCAAGGCTGTCAATGCTGAGCTTTTCTCATGCTGAATCCAGCAAATGGACAGACTGTATTGCAATTTATGAGACAATGTTGCTGTGCTGCAAACCTGGAAAGTTATAAAAAACATATGGAGTGCCTTCAGCTTTAACATTCAGTCTTGGCCACCGGCATGATGTCCTTGATGTTTACTGTGAGCCACGTACTTGGTTTTAATTTGTGGTTCCTCTGTACTAATAGATTGCTGGGTATGGTTAATAATATTAGCCTAAAAGTCTGTTAGCTGACTGAACATGGTGTTTGGATTTTTAGGCTGTCAGGAAGCAAAGCAATCTATTTATTTATTTATTTTTAAGTAAGATATAGAAGCAAGCAGCCTCACATTTGTTGCACTTAAAGTACAGCAGTGCACTTGTGACCTGTTCAGCTGCCTCCACGTGGGCATCTAGTGAGAATACCAACTTGTCAACCATCATGCTTTCAGGGTGTACTTTGTACTCATTTTCATACATCAGAGAAAATTATCCTGTATAGCATTAAGCATTTGCATTCCCACTTGTCCAAGTCCTTCCATAACAGTGTTATCAAATGGTAGTGATACATATATAAACCTGCACCAAAAAGTTCTCCATTCCACTTGCAGTTTGTACAGAAGCAAATATTTCTTTTTGTTTTAGTTTCAGTAGGCATGCTTGATGCCAATACAGTAGAAATTGCATCTCCAAAGACTTGGGGTGATAGGACTCCAAGCCTGAGCTATTAATAACCACCATTGGTAACACAGGGCCCATGAGTATATGGGAGAGCTCTAGCCAGCTTCCAAACTACCAGCATCTGGGGTTTCACAGTCTCCTCATGGATGAAGTAATTCAATCCAGAAGTTACACAGATCATGCTTAGCTAGGAAAACATTTTCTGCACCATGATGAGAAAAAACCCTGCATAATTCTAACAATTCCTTGGGTAAAGATTTTTAGTAATTGAATTGACCCATTGGATCAGTCCTTAAACCTTCTAGAAAGCTCACGTGACGAGAAAATAACATCTTCCCTGCTTTCTGCCAGCTATATCAAACATACCTGGTGAGCTATCTAAAACACAGCATCACTATTTGGATAACCTCTGGTTACTGAAGAACTTTGGACACTTGTCTTCCAAAACAACAAGTGAGTGTGACTCCCTATAGCACAACTTCAAGTGTTAGAGCTTATCATGATCATTAACGGACATCTGTTAGGCTTCTGTGTCCCTTATTAATATCACTTTTAAATTAATGTGTCTATTATCAGCAGAAAAAGCTTTTTTACCATAAAGTTCTACCAATATTTAGACATGTGAGCAGATAGCTTTTAACTGTCGTGATGTTCTTTTGCTCTCCTAAGTTCAGTTAAAAATTACTTTTGTCAGCATTGTCATTACTTGCATTAGACCCATGAAGTCATTCAGTGTCTTCACTAATTTAGTTCTCTAAACTCTAGTTTTAAAGCATTTCACAATGAAAGTGATGAGTGGAGTAATTATTTCTGTTGTAAGAAGTCGAATTTTAATCTTGTGGTCAAACCTTTTTACCAGATCAAATAGTTCCTTGATTGCATCTCTTGCAACAGCTGAAATGAAGAGTTGCCCTTTAGTGACCACTGATGGTACGGAAGTAGCGCATGTTTATTTTAAGTATATGCATGTTTATTGCAGCAGACTGATACTGATGCCTGGAGAAGCAGTGATATCCACAACACAGATCTCAACACATATGCAAGATAATCATATTCATATTTGCATATAGGCAATGACAAATACAAATGTTTCCTCTAACTAGCTCACTAGATGTAGCTTGGGCTCAGTAAAAGGAAAATCTCTAAAAGACTGAAAATCAACAGATAACAGGTAACATAGAGGTTGTAGAAGCCCTGTCCAATTTAATGGTATTTGGCTGTTCTGTTGGTGTATCAGAAATAGAAATAGTATAAATTTTTGCAAGCTCACTGTGTTCTCATCCGCAAGCAAAGTGAGCTGCTCTGGGAAAGTAAATTCACGTTCCAATTGTTTACATGGCACGCTGCTAGAGCCCTGGGGAAAAGGTTCATTTTCCTCAGGTGGCTTGCAAAAAACCCTCAGTGAAGTCTGCAGCAATTTGCATCATGCCATGTTCTCTGATGGCAGAGTTTGTCTGACCTCATGGCCTTGTGTTTGCAATATTATAGTTTTTCTGTGGTTGTGGTCCAAACCATGTTCGTGCTTACATGGCTTCAGCCATGCTCACAGTGCTCTGATTTATCTTCATTTTTTTTCTGCGTTGCTGACTCAGTCCAGTTTGACTAGCTGTGGTGATAACCTTCTGCAATACTATGCCTGACTGAAGCAGTAAACCCTCTCCAAGGATGGAAGAAATTGTTTCATCTGAGTTCTGATACCTAATAATTTCTTCTGCTTTATTTTCAAGCTTACATGTGACAACTGGTTCTTTCAAATTAGCTACCTATTTTTTAATTAATTCACAGTTTTTGTAGTCAGTTCACCAGTTTTGCCGTACAGGTGAAAATGGTGACATTCAGTTACAACGTTTACCCCAAAGGTTCCTCTGAGCTGGGAACAAAGCACCGTATTGCGTATCAGCACGGGGAATGACATCAAACGCATGGTACTGTTCAGTTGCAGAGAGTCTTTCCTCCCCTCATAAGACTCATTAATTATGGGCATAGACTTTTGAAAAATACTTATTCCCAAAGTTAAATAAGAGACCTTAGGCTCACTCAAGGTTTGGAAAACACCGCAGGTGAGTCCGGCCTCAGGAGGAACACTCTCATTGCCAGTGAAGCGCACCCAGCCAGGAAAGGAGCGCTCGGAGCTCCTCGGGACGGAGGAGCAGCAAGGGCAGAGCGTGGCAGCAGCTGTGGGCACAGCAAAAACAACTCCTACATCAGCATTTCTGATTCTCTTTCTTTCAGAGCATCCAAGCAGCACTTCCAGTCCCAAAAAACAGACCATAGTGCATGTTGTGTTAAGAAAAAAAACCCACATCAGGCCTTTTAAACATCTCCACTGACTTGGATAGATTTTGCATAAGCTGTTATACTATTACTTTGTCTTGGTTCTTAAGTATAGCTGGCAAATGCAGTTTATTAAGGTATCATTACCCTGCTTGGCATATAAGGAAAGTAATCCACGGCCCGTCATGCAAGCCGCTTCAAGTGACTTGTTCAGAAGCAATTAGTGGCAGAACTGAGAATGCTGTTTATTCACGTCTTCATCACCTTAGTTCTCAATTCAGTACCGTACTCACTAAAACCACAGTTTCATTAGTTGAAAACACTGCCGCCTTAATGTTTCCCTGTCATGGCTTTTGCTCTGAGAGGCCAGGAACAGGCTGCTTTGTCCCACTTGCATTACTGCTAAACCTACTGAGTATTCAGAAATTGATGCAAGGTACCCAAACTAACACTTTTGCTAAAACATGAGCGTGTTGAAAGCAGTTGCAATAACTGTAAGCCAGAATATTGGTATGAAACAAGTCACAGTGCATTTAAGGTTTTAACATTTCAAAAGGAAGAGCTGATAATCAAAACCACACGAATTCAAGTATTTATGCCAAAAAATACAGAAATGCAGAATTTTTAAAGATTTATGGCTCAGAGTTTTTTGCTATTTAATTTCCTATTATTTAGCTATGCCTCTATCACTTCTTTTTTTTTTTTTTTCCCCCACAGAAAAAACTTTAGGAAGCGCTACTTGTCTGTTCTCACCAAACCTGTCCGCCTATCTGTGCACTGAAATAAGCATGTATTAACAAAAACCGGCTTACCCTGGTTAAATTGTTAATCTAAATGATCCATGGAATTCTCAACAAGAGGAAAAAAAAAATCTCAAATGTGTATACATTTTGCATTCTTTCAGTCAATATTCGGAATTGCTTTAATTACTATACCTGTCTGATGTCTCGCCAGGCTTTGCTCCATTGCTGCGGTTTATTGTTACACAGATTTTATGTAGGCATTATAGTGACAACACCCAAAGTTAAAATGACCACTTATGTTGTCATTCTAAGAGACAGCTAATAATATGGTGTTTGACAAAAATGGCTGTGTGTGGTTAAAAGGCCCATACCCCAAATAAACAGAAACTATCCCAATTTTCTTTTGTACTCATTCTTCAGTGGCACGCTCCTGAACGAATATAACTCTTTAAATGAGACCATTGGTAACGCATACATCTGTGAATATCATTATTCTCTGAGTTTCCTTTGCTTCATCGACAGGACAAAGATCCGGGATCAGCCTGACTGCTCTTCCTTGGTAATTTTACGAAAGATTCAAATTACACAAAGTACATGGGCAGAAGAAAACTAATTTGAAGCAACTGAAGAAATGGACTTGGCTTTCATAGTCAAGCAAAGATCTGACTTCATGAAATGAGAGCACTAAAAATATCATGCCGTGGTTTCCATTCTTGCAGTTACTTAAGGCAGATATTATGGAAATCTTGACAGACATTGTAATTTCATTATCTACAGTCTCATGTGTGTGAGCCAGCCGCCTTGCTATTTAGGTTAAGCTTACATAACTGAGAAAGCAGTTATTCACATATAATAATATTTATTTTCACTGTTCTTTTTCCTTGTATTTATCATTATAATATCATTTTTCTTTCCTGCCTGCTCTTAGCCTCATTGGTTGCACTTGGGATTAGAAAGTAGGGGATGCCTTAGGACAGAGATTGTGTTTATATCTAGTGAGTTTGGGCAATAATAAATCCTACAGCTTGACAATGCTGTGAGGCAGCTTCAGTAGACCTTTTCTTTGGTTTTCCTGTATTAGCCAAGTCAAGCTAAGATTAGATGTTCTTCACAAAAACAAGAGCTCCTTGTCTCCACTAGCACCCTCACCTAAAGTAGTTCATAACTTAATGCTACTGTTAATTGGTGAACATTCTAAAATATGTCAGGACAAGTTTAAATAGGAGGCATTAATTGGGATTTGTCCCATATGGGAGTCATCTCGGGCCCACACGAACGGAGAGACAAACGAAAAGGCTTCTCTCCCGTTCGAAACGTGACCTCTCTGGGCTTATTTGGGCTCTTGATATGGCAGGCACTGAACTAGCTAATTAGCTTGGCACCGTTTCAGACAGCTGGATTAGAGTCAGTGATAAAGTGCAGCAGAAGGCACCTCTTGGCACAGGTCCCTGTAACTCATCCCGCCGGCCTGGAGAGCCAGCGGAGGAGAGGGGTCCGCTCGGCTGGGGCTGGAGGCTCCTTCCGAGTCCGGAGAAACCGTGCCATTTGTCAAAGACGCATTTAACTATACGTGCTTATACTGCAAGCACAGAGCAATATATCTAACACAAACAAGTCACAGGACCGGGCCAAACTACTGTAAGTTACTCCCCCATGGGCAAATACTCTGCCACTCTTTGTAGAAAAGACAAAGTTTCATAAACCGAAAGCCGCATTACAATCCACGGACATAGTTGCAACTCCTACCCTTTTAACTAGGACTCTCACCAGCTACACTTGCTTTACACCGTGGATCACAAATTTTGTACAGAGGTGCTTTAAACTACCCGGGAAATACACCCAACAGTTTACGCTCCTGAAGTGACATGGGTAGCCAGCGTTACAGGGAAATGTTTCCAAACAAGAGGGATACAGTACTCGGGTAACACACCAGCATGAGACGTCTCTGCATCAGATAAGAATAAATAACAGCAATGTTCAGAAAATGATTTGGTGATTGAAAGAAATAAAATTTTCAACCACCATAATCTCTTTGCTGACTTCATTGCCGTGTGTTACCTCGCAGGGACAAAATTTGAGAGAGTATTTTCTAAGCAACGGTTTCAATTTAACTACAGCAAGCCCTTCAGCTAAGCAGTGGTTACACGCAGCATCCTTGTGTGTTTTACAAGATTTTTATTAATTTAAAATAGTTATGAATGTTATTGGAGAAATATGATACCATATCAACAGAGTAGGAAGGAGCTTATTTAGTTATTTCATATGACTGAGTCTACTTTGACATTCTCATGTTCGTATATTCTTTCTAATAAACCCTGAGCAGCTTTCTATTCCCTTTTTCTCTTTCACACCCCTCCCACTCTCTACTCGCCTTTGAAAAATGATATTAGTATGAGAGAGTGCATTTGCAGATTTTGTGCATACAATAGCATGAACACTGAAGAGTGTATTCCTGTGTTGGGGAACATGGGTTTTAACCTAACTTTGGCATTATATGGTTCCTGAAATATATCAAGAGATTTAAAACGTACATTTTGGAATACAACCGTGGCAGGCTTGCATTGTTTCCCATCCACATTACATTCTGTATGATGTGAAGGGATTCACGGAGCTTTCTTTTCCGCTCTCATTACAATCTTTGTCACTAAGGATGAAGTATCCAAATTTTAATGCCTCATATATTTTGTCAGCTGTAGTGGTGTGCTATACTACTTTGACCTTTTTGATTGGCTTGCCATTTCGGTTCGTCCTATTTACAGCTTCATTAACCTGTGGGGGAGAGGGGGACCGGCTAACCAATCCACGGATGGTGTATTGAAAAGGTCAGCGTAGTCCAGCGTATTTACAATCCCTTCGCAAACCACATGCAAGATGTAGAGTTCCCCATTCGGGATGGCAAAGTTGCAGCAATAGGAAAAATGAAGTGACATGAATTCAGTCCAAATCCCAGACATTAGGAAAATGAAAGGAAGCAGAAGAAAACCTCCAACTCAATTTCAGAGAAATACCGCATTTGTCAACTTTCAGTTCTTAGCAGAAAACATTTGATCTCGACTAGATGACGCTACCCAGATAAGTGAAATCTACAATTATTACTATTTTGAAGTAGTCTTGAAGTCAACTCTAAAAAACATTTCATTGCCTGTTTAATATAATCCTGGGAAGAAGGAATGAAAACTGAAAGAGCTCTTTTGCACAGAGAGCTTTTTAAACAGGAAATATCTGAAGTTTGCCAACATTCTTTTCTATAGACTTCACTAAACATCATCTTCCATATGAGAAAACATTAGTAATAGTTATGTAATTAGTGCCATTTTAAGATAAATAATTCAAAACTGGTTCATAAAACAAACTTCTATTTAGACCACAAAGAGATAGCACAAAATTTAGACTAAACATGGAGTTTGATAGCAGAGGGCACTGTGCTATAGGAGGCTTTGTCTTTCAGATAAGAAGAAAAACTAAACTAATGGCCACTTATGATCACGGAGGTTGTTTAGGCATGTTAATCTGAGTGACCTGGCCAGATTCCAGCTTCTGTAATTACAGGTCTCTCGGCGTACCTAATTTTCCCTAAACCTAATTGTTTTGGGGTGGCAGTAGGGCAGGGGGAAAGATAGCCTCCTTTGCTAAGTTCCTGAGCATTCCTACATGAAGCAGAACAGCATTTCTGTGGTGAAAAGACAAGGAAATCATTTTACATGCAGAGGTTTGAACACTGGTTATGAAACTACTTGGGAAAGTAACGTACAGCGGAGAAATTTTAAAAAGCAAGATTTCCCCCACATTCATATCAATGAATAAATAATGCCAGCTCCAACTAGTATTTTGTCTGTCTTTCTTGCAAGAGACTACTTCTCCGTCCAGAACTAAAAAAAAATTTGATTCATTAAAGAAACAGATAAAATAGGATATAATTCATTCAGCTGTTTAGGTTTATAAGGTTGCCCTTGTGTATGGTTTTATTTCTCCTATCCATTTCAACCCTTTTGACACACCTTCTTCAGTCTTCTCAGCTTCCCACAGTCACTACTGTCCATGTCATGTCCAGTGGCTGTTGTCATTAATTTATTTATTTATCTTTTATTCTTTATTTAAATGAAAGTAGCATTTAGGAAACAACTAACTTCACAGCCATGTTATACATGCACATAATGAAAGACTGTAAGGTCTAAGGAGCAGAGATATAAAGACAGACATTTTTATCACCAAAGCAAATCAACTAAAAGACCTCCTTAGAGTTACACGGGATGCTTGTGGCAAAGGCAGAAAATAGCGCAGGCCTCCTGAATGCCCATGCAGAATGATTAATACAGCCGTATCAGCCATAACAGCCCTGCTAATGCTTCAATTCCTAAGCAAGAGAAAATTTTAAGCTCAAAAATAAAAGCATAAATAAAATTGAAATGGCTAAAAAATGGCAGAGCGGTAAGTACAAATAAAGTGTGAATTAAATTAAACTTTTATTGCAACATGAACCGTTATACACCTGCTCCACTGCACTTAGTAGCTACACATGGAGCATATACATGTGATCTCATGCACCTGAAGAACTCAGCGAGAGAATTCAAATGCTTATGTTTCTCTTCCTGTTAAACATACTGAGAACATTAAGGTCCCACCCATTTTTATACTCCTTAATATACTTCTAAGACGGTGATTGTCTCCTCCTTTTCTCAGGGAAACCAACCCCCCCTTTCATAAGGAAGTTTCACATTTGTTGACTTCAAAAGACCATGCATGATATGAAGAAGCAGAGCACAGTAAAAATTGACTAATCTTAGGAGAGTGAGACTATCAATGCAAACTATAAATAAATAAAATCTTAGATTGTATTGGCATATCCCTTATACATATACACATCAGGATTTGAACAAAAATCTTGTCATTGCATGACTTCTCTTCGATGTGTTAGTCACACAAAATGGTTTTGAGAAGTGTTATATTAAGTGGTCATTTTCACTTTATTTACCATAAAATCAAATTGCGAAATTAATTAGATCCTATTGCTAATCAGAGGGATCTGCTCCAAAGAAATACTCTGACATATTGGTAACTTGGTAATGTGTTAAATTTCTGTAGGCCAGTAATTTTTCTTGGCTTCCTCTACATAAACATCTAATAGTAAAAAAAGTAAATCAACACAGTTTTATTGAAGTCTGTGTTGATTTAAACCATCTGAAGTTCTGGCTCAGTACTGAGAAGAGATTATTTGTTATTGCAAGCAAAGCATACGTAAAATCTAGGATATTTTATCTTTAGAGGCTTGGCTGGAAATGTTGTTCTTGGGTGCATGAAGAAAACTGAAGACGAATATTTTGAACATGAAAAAAATTTCCTCAGATCTTATGGCCTCTGAAGAAAAAAGCTGATTGATTTATATAACTTAATTCTACACCCATGGTTTTATTTGTGCTGTTGCTTATTAAACATGCTCTCTTCCATTATAAACTAAGCCAAATCCTTGCTCAATTAATTTCTATAACGTATTAGCTGATGCCATCATAATTAAGATTTCTTTAATTGCCTTGATCATTATCTTCGTTGAGTCCTAGAAATGTCTTGGATAGATCAGAAACTCCTGAACCTACCCAGCTGTCTGGACTCCAAATACTAGCGAGTAACAGTGGACTCACTGGAAAAGCCAAAGGCAGGGGCGGGGGGGGGGCAGGCAGGGCAGTGGGGATCAAACCAAATCAAATCAACAGGAATTCTAATTGTTAATAAAGACAAATTTTTGCTCAACTCAGCAAAAAAGGAGGTAGCCAATTGCAAAGGACACCACAGGGATCTTTGGCTCATTATTCTTACTACTGCAATCCCAAATGCTTTGACCAGCCATACAAGTGTTCAATATTTTTTGCAGGATAAATATCAAGTTAAAAAGAAAAAACCAAAACATTTCCAGGAAAACGAATTGAATGAGTACTGCAAACAAGCATTTAGGAATGCAGTTCCATCCTGGTAGCTTTTACCCATTTGATACAAGAATAGATTTTACAAAGATGAAAAGTGAGTTTTCTTCTTTATTTTTGTGTAGCATATATATAAGAAAAGGGACACAAATATTTTTCCCAACATTATTATTTTTATAATAATAAAGATTGTCAAAGTGGCTCTAGATTTAAATTAATATTGCAATAGTTACTGTTGGCAAAACCCCTGTTCTGACTATATCAACAAAGATGTTGCTACCTGACGGCAGCATTAGCATAACTTTATGCCCACAGTAACTTGTGGAGTCTGAGGAACTATGTGCCACAAAGCAAAATTCTGTAGAGATTCTTTGGTCACAGTTTGAGTTGAAAGGGGGACCCGTTCCCATTCACGTACTCCCATCCCTCAGCCAGTGGAGGGTGAGGACTACAGTTTTATGGGACACAGTGTTTCCTTAGAACTCACTTGTTGACACTCATATTACCAGGAAGATGGGCTGGAAATTATATTTCCAGGCAGATACATGTATAGGTAACATTTTTATACATGCATATAGTTAGTTTTATATATTTGTATATAGTTAATTATATGTATGTGTGTAAATAAATGTATGTATGTACAGGTACACACTTCATCTGAAGTTACTCTGAAAGAGTTAGAGACTCCTAAGTGAAACACCTAGATAGAATTATTTCACTTAATTTGGTATAACATTATTTTTTCAGAAAGTTCCCGTTTACTAGGTAGGATTTTCAGGTCTAAGATGTCCTTTAGATTAAAAAAGAATAAAAATACTGCCACTGCTGTTCCTCCTTCCCTTCCATTCCCCAGTTCCAGAACTGTCCACTAAGGCCTGAGATCTATAATGCGAGTCAAACAATTTAAAATAATTTGCTTGATAAGCCACAGATGTAGGAAACCAAAGTTTAAGCTCCCCCGCTCCCTTTTTCTTTATGGAGTGTCTCTCCATCACAGAGCTCGAGTCAGGAAGCTTATTCCACTTTGCCATCCACCAGAAAAGGCACAACACAGCCTGTAGCCTGCTGGTGATAGAGTCCTCCAAGCTGAAATACAGAAGACGAGGCTCACGTTCATACTTCGAGTTAGGTGTGCACAGGGACCTGAACGTGACTTACCCACCACAGGTACCTCACAACTCTTTCCTTCTCCATCGTCTTCTTCCCTACACCATCCCTTGGAGTTGCCGAGACATAAACAAATGATGAATACCACTGTGTATCTAAATGCTCTAGAGAGGCCAAAACTTTTATAAAATGAATTGCAATGTAGGCTAATCACAGCTTCTGAGGGGAGGGATGTTTGCCGCAACTCGCAGTCCTTCTGAGGACATCAGGAAGCATATGAGAGCAGGAGGTACTCAGGTACCTCAGAAAGACAATTTTTGGTGTTACTTTTTCATTCTGATGAAACACTACTACCTGAAGACCATTTCTGATGTTTATGAAGAAACGAAAATAGTCTACAAATAGCCAGTTACTAGGGATAAAAAGATTTCTTCCTGGCCCATGCAGGTGAATGAATGAAGTTGTGAAGCATAGGTTCCATTAAACCATTATACTGCTTTAAAATGAAGCTTCCTTCGTGTTTTATGAGCATCCCAAAAGCAAGGCCAGGAACTTTGTTCACTCAGTGGACCACGAATAATGCAAATGAACATGGGCATTCAGATTTCAAATTTGGGGAGAAGACCATATGGAACCATTACCACATAAATGGATTTTTTTTTCTATACATACATGGACATGAGAGATTAATTAAAAACACACTATTAAAGCTGACTTTGTAAGAAGCAGTCATTTGACCATTTGAATCAGGCAATATCTTAAAAGCCTTTTCACTTGCTTAATTGTAAAGTTCTCCATCCCTGATACATTAAAAAAAAAAAAAAAAAGAAAGAAACTATACAAGTACTTTTCCAAAAGGATAGGCTTCATTCTGTTTGCAAATGCCTACAGATAGTTTCATAACTCTTGTGACATCAGTGTGATTTTTTTCCTATTGAGATGAATAAAGTAAGGTTTACTAGAGCAATCAACTGAATATCAGACAAAAATGAGCTTTCAAAGTGAAAAATCTACTTAAGTTTAGGAAAAAAAAAACAGCTTACTTACTTATTAAAAGAGCAAAGGTTTCCTTTAAGTACGCCTATATATTGCCAGGACAATGTTACTAGTTCCGTAGATTTTGCTAAAATAACAGTTTCTTTCATAGAGAAGCACCAGAAACTAACTGTATTTACCACTTTAGTGCCTCCCATTGCCAACTCTGCCACATCTCTTATTCTGCACTCTACATTTTGGCAGAGTTTTTCTACCCAAGAGCTAAAATAAGGAATACAAACACAAGTGGTAAAATGGTGAGAGATTTAGTCTTTGATATAGTAGGTAAGAACTGTCAGGGAGCAAGCATTTCCCTAGAAATGAGTAGAGAGGTATGTGCAGCCCCTTCCCCTCCTCTTAGGAAGCGTAGATATGAATCGAGATTCTGGAAAAGGCCAATGGAGACTAAATTGCACCCATGAACTGCGAAAGACGATGTCTATGTGTGTTTGCGCACCAGTAAGACTGCCCATATGTCCGTGGGCTTATGTATCTATGTATGCACACACAGACGCGCTACAAATTAGCTATGGAATAACTTAACAAAAAGGAGGTAAACCTATAAACCTGTAAAAATTAGGTATAAAAGGTATAGAGAGCAACCGGGGAGGTGAAGGCTGTGATCGCTCTCAGATGACGTAAGGCACGCCTGCAGCAGCAAGCCGGGCGGTCAGCGGGAAAGGACTCGTGCAACAAAGCGGTTGTTGCTAAGGCCCCCAAGCGCGCACCATAAGCACCTCAGGGCACTTTACTAAGAGGAGCTCTACTCTGGTCCCGTGGACCTTCTGGGACTCCTGAAAGGAGCCCAGTTCACGTGCTCCAAGACTGCTTTGCAAAGCGAGCTGAAAGACAGTAAACGAAGCAACAGGGAGATTTTTTTCCAGGGGGAAGCCTCTGCTGTGAACTAAAACGCTGCTGCAGGCACACAGCGCTGTGCTCTGCGTTGTGCGGGGAAGAGAAATAGCAGATGCTCGTCTCTCTTCCACAGTGATGATGGAGTTAGTTTACATGTTTCTCAAACAGCCATTGCCACATCCTTTCAATTTCAATCACATCTATTTAGTTGACATAATGCTTACGAAATGCAGTTGAGACATACCTCACTGTAGAATACTAAACTATTGCTTTTTCCTTTGGCAAAGAGTTGAGTGCAACCTGAGCACAGCGGTTCAGCGGGCGAGCTTACGGAGAGGCAACAGAAGTAGAACGCGTTAGTATCACTGAGAAAAACATCGGACATTTTGGGGCCATTTTCATACCATCCACAGCAAAATGAAATGCTGTGGGAGTTTTTCTTAACTGAAACATTTCACTAGTTCATTTCTTGGAAAAGGATTTTATTTGAAAGAATGAAACATAACCACTGCTTAAACGGTTTGTCTCTAGGCCAAGGAATGATCTCTGCGCTGAGTGGGCACAGCACTTTACATAGTTGATGATTAAATGATAATGGCAGCATTTCAACAAAAGCAACATTAACTGCTTATAGCAAAAGCAGAAGTCATGTGAGAGGAGTGGAGATCACGCTGGATCATGCTAGGGATTCCCAAAAGATGAAAAGCATTTTGCTCATACCTCCTCTCCATCACAGAGATGGAGCGAGAGACCACTTAGCCTCTGTCTTCCCGCTTTTATGGTAATTTTTGTCTGCATCTCTTACTGATGCTCTCTCTTTTTATACGCATCTCCTGGAAAGGGCAGATGTTATTCGGGATTTGTTAAAAGGTAGATGTTCCCAGCATTAATAATAGCATGCCTGAAGCAGCCAAGCTATTGTTAAAGAGTATTTTTACATCAAAATATTATAAAAAGTACACCTCTGGAGGATTTCACCAGGAGATCACATGATAGTTGCAGTTTCTATTGTATTTCACTTCAGGTATGTGTATTTCACTTCACTTCACTTTTACTTCACTTCTATGTCCGTTTGAACCTGAAAATCAAATCAAGTTTTAGAGAAACAGGAGAATAAATATCTGCATGAAACTGCACAAATGCTGCACATGAAAGGCTGTTCTGTGCCACAGACAGGACAGGATGGTGGTCATAACACCCAAAATCATAAGAAAAAAATCGTATCATAACTTTCATTAAAAAGTGCATTTCGTTTCATTTTAGAACTTTTTTGGGCTTAAAAACCAGAGTATTTTTCTGGATAATGCTCCACAGATAAATTTTCAAGCTGAGGCTATCCGTGGAATAATAGAGATTTACCAAAAAATTTGCCAAGACAGCAGCAAAGGGTGCGGAAAAACCTCTCCACAGTTCTATCACTCTCCAAGGAAAGAAAGTCTAATTGCGAGACATTTGCCACCACTTCCTTCACAGTCAGCAAAACTTCTCTCTCAAGCAAAGAAGCAAACCCAGGAGTCAGCAGCAGAACTCACTTTCATATTCATATTAATAATGTCTTGGAATAAATTCAATTGCAACATCAAATTTCTCTCCTTTACTCTTTAGTAGCTGAATAAAAACATGCTGAGATGTAGGCTTCATACAAAACTTTATGAAAGGCAAAGAAATAAAGATAATCATCTGAGAATTAATAGACATCCCCAGTGATGCCTTACAAAGGCAAATAATGACTAAACCACTTATTTATGTGCAGTTTGTGATTTTACAATGCAAACAAATGTGAACTTATAGAAAAAAAGATTACGATGGAGCAATAAACTGACAAGGAGATTTTTTTCAGTGTAATCATGCTGTACACAACAGGGAGATATTATATGCCCAGATTACATAGTTATTTCTAGTGCCTCCTGCCCCACCAAGTGGACTAGTAGTGTTATTTTTTATCATAAATTTGTATATTCTTATTCTTTCAGGACTAAATGAAGTATATGTTCCCATAGCAACAAAAGCTAATTCTTTCCAAATTTAGGTCTGAGCCTTTAGCACTGAATTCCATGGAAGCTTACTTTCATATGAATCTTTGAAATGTGCTATTATACAGGCAGTTTTAATCTGCAAAGCTCAAAGATGGGGGGGGGGAAATCAGTAATCTACACATGGCATAATATGCACATCCATAAATGTACCATGAACTTCAATTTCTTAATCCTTTACATCCTCTGAAAAATCTGTTTAACATGTCTGCTGCTCCTTTTTTGCAAAATTTTTGCTCCAGAACATAACAATGGTTGTTAGTTTACAGTTTTCTAACAGAGGGCTTTGCAAAATGTGATATACAATGAGTTCCAGCCTTCTAACAACAAGAACAGATATTAGGAATATTAAATTTAGACAAGCAATTAAATACTGTTTCATCCCATGAGATTAATAGGACTAGAGAAGACTTCCAAGGACAAGAACAACAGGACTAAAACAAATGCCAACTCACGCTCCAAAACCTTAAGGAAAAACTTACTATAGGATGTCTAGCATGGGGAGAGTTCCAGGTACAGAAAAACTGTCATCAGTTCAATTCATCAAGAACCTTAACCATTAATACATGTTCCCTTTTTAAAAAGGTACCGTCCACAGCACCTCCACCCCCCCCAAAGGGAGTCACATTTCTTTCCCTTGTAGGCGAAGGTGTCCCTTCACCCCTCTCATAGGAAGGTCTTTCTCCTTTCCCACCCACGGTTTCGTTCCAAGTTTTCAAAGACTAAGTTACCTCCTTAATACAAATTCCTGAATGCTTGGCTGCATTTATACTGTTCTATTATAAAATTTTAAAATAGCTCAGAGAAAGGCTAAAGCATATGCTCAAAAGTAACCTTAATTTAGAACTACACAAGTCAGAGAACAATTTATCTTTTTAGAAGCTAAAAGGAAGGTTAAACCGTACCAAGTCCCAATTTTTTGGCTACAGGGGGTCTCATTAATTTTCCATAACCAAGCAATTTTCATTACATTCATAACAGATAAAGTCCTCCCATCTCCCTCTTGTATTAGAGTGAGTTTTATAATACATCAGTATAACAGCATTTGTATTAAAGTTTCGTGATTTCTCAGAAAAAGCATCTCCTATATACCAATTAGATTTTAACGCCCATCCTTTCCACGGAAACCCAAAATCACTACACTTCTAGCTAATGACCTCTGTCCATTGATATTTGAAATATTATTAACACTACAAAGCACCAAAATATTTTGAAAATGATACATTCAAATATGTATTCAAATAGAAGATGAAAGTATCTGCTAAATATTCTGGTGTCAGTGCAATTACGCCTCAAAGTAACTGGATATTAACACATTAATGACCCCTAACTTGGAAATTGCTTTATTTTACTTTTATTGAGACTTTACTCTGGTTTCGCTTAGTTTGGCCCAACCGAGGAAGCAACGGATCTGGTAACACCACAAAAACTGCAGAACAGCAGTAGACAGACAGATGTAGCTTCGTGCAACCAGGAAAAGACAAACTAGCACAGTCCACAGGAGAAAAACACGAACAGCAGGCTGTTTCATGTAATTCTCTGAAATCACAAAAATATGTTTTTTCCTTATTAGGAGGAAGAGTAAGGTCGTAGCCTAGTCAGCAAAAAATACGGAGCAGGATTCCCATTGCGATGCATTCTGTCTACAAAGATGGTATTTTTCCAGCAATGCATAATATCTACGCAAATTTACTGAACTGCAGTCCAAAGTCCTTTATGAGGTTCTGAGACTTTCCACAGCCAGAGGAAAAGAGTCTAACACAAATCGTGTTTATTGCAGCTCTGTAGAAGCAGAACACATCCCTTTAAGATGTTTGTATATTACATATCTCATACCCTAAAAAGAACATACTGACTGAAGGCTCACCCTATTAAGAATAATTACCGAGATGTTTAGAAAAGCAAATTTAGATTACAAAAATACGATTTTTTTTTTTATTCTTTCCTGCTCTTTCTCAAGATATGAGAGTTTTCATCTTCCTTATTATAAGAGTACTGCATTCAAGTGACAGCTGCTAAAAATGTACATCATGCATGCCCCCACAGTCTGAAACATTAGGAATGAAGGGCCTAGTTCTGGTCTCAAACATCGAGATAAATCCCACCGTTAACCACATAGCAAGGCTCCGATGTTTTTTTACAAGGTATTCCTCGATATATGCTTGCATTTCAAAGAGCGATATGGGTATATATGCAACATCCTGGATGTCTTCCAGGGTTATTTGATTTTTAACAGTCATCACTAAGTCAGGCTCACGGAATTATGCAATAACACCAGGAACGGCCATTGCAAAGCATCAGCTGCTTTAGCTCACACTCCTATAATCTTTCTTACATGTCACTAGGCAGCAAATCCTGAAATAGCGGCTGTTACATACTGGAAGCATTTTTGAAGAGTTGGCAGTTTTTTAAGACCTTAAAATCAGTATAATCCAAACTACTTCCCTGGTTACCTTTCAGCTCCTCTGTGCCGATTAAACCTTCCAGACAAACCATATAGAATCGCAGAGATATACTGCTGAAGCCGGTTACATTTTTACTCCCTTTTCAACATTCAGCCCTGAATTATGCATTTAATGCGAACTCAGAAACTCTTTAAATATCTCATCATCTTTTATTTAGAGATAGCTTAACATGAAAAGTCCTGTTAGGAGGATTTGTTTTACATTTTTAAAGAGCAATATTTCCTTTACAGCCAAGCCTTAAGTGGTCTTACTTAAAAGCAGTCTTAGCTTCTTTCAGGAGATTTTATTGGATTTGCAGTAGTGGTAGTAAAAGCTGTTTCTAAATGTCCGTATCAGTAGCAATACATTTTGTTCATCTGTGTTTGCCCCAGTGTTAATAATTCTTCAAGCTAAAAAACAGAAGATAAACCCCCCAAAAGCCCAACAACACACATAAATGTTTATTTCTATGGATTTCTCTTCCTTTCTATATACAATGTTTCCAGAAATGATCAATATGGCAATTTCCTGCCAACCCAGAAGGCCACTCATTTTCAGAGACTGTCAAGGCAGAGGTATTAAAGTGTTCTGAAAATATGTCACAAAGACTCATTGAAGAGCCCTGGAATATGTTTCTTTGCCTTTTCCTTGGGAAAATAGGCACATCATTACGGTTTATGGGAAGAAGTTGGGTGGTCGCACCAGTGAAATTCAAGTAGCTGTGGTGCAAAGGCAGCGACTGAGTATTTGGCTGAAAGGGGACGTCATAGCATCACGAATGTATTTTGTTTTCTGTATTTGTAACTCATTTCTCTCAGCTTGAAATGAGTAGTTCCGCAGTGGATTTCTGTGGCAGGGCAGATGTCCCTCCAATGCGCATATTCAGGATATCCCTTCCCACACTACTTGTTAAAGAGTTAAAGAGTTTAAGAGTTTACCTATAGGACTATTTCTTAGTGCCTCATAAGCATGAATAAAAGTAAAACTGTTCATCCCTTCTGCAGCAAAATCATATGGAATGCACATGTTCATCACATCATCCTCTCAAATCAGATGGCCTGTGCTAATCTGTGGATTTTTAAAAGAAATCTCTGCCACCTGTGCAAGCCTGCATGTGCTAGAAACACTCTTCACGGCTGGGGTAGCATCCAACAGCAGATTTTTCTGGCCTTCGTTGTTGCAGTGTCCTTAAGAGAAAGGGTTGTCCTCTGACGGCAACTGCTTAGCATTTAGTTAAATGTGTTGGTTATCCCACCCTTGAAAGAAAAAGGTGGGTGGTCCAATGGAGGAAAGAATGTGTTTTACAGAAGGGACTTGGCAAGGAACAGGCGAGGAGGAGGTTGATAAGGCAAAGGAAAGAAAGAAAAAGTCAAAAAATGTTTGGGGAGGAAAGAAGTAAAAGCTTTTAATATGCCATTAAAAAAAACAAAAAAGAAGAAGAAAATAAAAAGAAAACAAAAAAAAATAGGTATCGACTCCATGATTTTTTGGTATTGTGTTGTAAATTCCCAAGGAAGTTTTTCAGATTTTCCTTGAGGATCACAAACAGGAGATAAAAGATGATTTAGCAGAGACATTCACTACTGGCAGCTGAGCACTTCAGTGCATCTTGGATTCTTGCAGAGCTGCTTCTGGCACACAAGTTTTCTTTGTGTCATGTATGTAGTCATGCAGGCATATGGTCTGCTGGGTTAAGTGTATTACACGCTCTTATGGTACGCCCACGGATTCCGATTGCCCTGTTATAGGGGATATTTGCTGCAGTGCTACTGGAGACGTGCTGGCAGGTTTAGACAGTGCTCAGGCACAGTCTAAATCCGCTGGGTACGTTTTAGGAACCAAACTAGAAAGGACATTTCCAGAAAAAAAAAAAATAACGTCCAACATCAGAAATCTCACGTAGCTTTCTTACAGAACTCCTTTATATTGCTCAGATGCGTAGCCCATTGCAAAACAGCAAAATGAAAGGCAAGGCTTGCCGAGATAAGGGAGGTGAGTGATGTCTGGCTTGAGCCCAGCACTTTGGGTCTTTCAGAGGAAATATTTGACAAATTGGCAGGAGAAAAGTTTGAAGGAAAGCTCATGGGGGCTGATGGGGAAGAACACTGTTATGGATTTTCTCACAAGAGTATTAAAACAAATTTTCCATTTCCATCTCGGTTTAATCCAGCATAGATCCTTGTTCTATCTGACATTTCAGAGGCTCCTCAATGTAGTGGGAACAGCCCGCATAAATAAGATGGAAGTTTCGTGTAACATTAACTATTTAAGACAGTATTATTGCTGTCAAAACATGTATTTATTAGAAATGGATAAGTGGAAAGGAAATCCTTCTATTCTTCTCATTTTATCCATCTCATAATTTCTAATTAAATGGAGCCCATATCTCAATTACTCTGGCTTTTGGA
Source organism: Phoenicopterus ruber ruber (assembly GCA_009819775.1). NCBI lineage: Eukaryota > Metazoa > Chordata > Aves > Phoenicopteriformes > Phoenicopteridae > Phoenicopterus > Phoenicopterus ruber. Next base: position 109,225,749 of record CM020215.1, read on the forward strand.
ATTAAAGAACTGCAGCTCCTGTGATAAGCTCTTCCCTCATCTCAAAATCCAAACCATTTAATTTGCTTAATATATTTAAGTTTATAATACTTAAAATTGTAATTTAAAAATAGTAACACAGCCTTTTTTTTAATAATGCGATCTGAAAATAAGCATACAACACATTAGAAAAAATTTTCACTAAACTGCTTGAAATTTTCAATATCAATCTTGTATATAATTTCAAGAGTCCATGAGGATGTATAACAAAAGTGGCTAGATTTGTTGTGTGGTGTAACAATTTTTTAAATCATAGGGTAGATTTTACTAAGAAATAAAGCCTGCCCTTTGAATAACACTGTATTTTAAATGCATAGGGATAGCTGAGGGGAACAGTGAGAGACCAGCAGGTATTATGGAGAAATTCTTCTGCCCTGATATCAAAGCAATGCCACGCTCCACATCTTCACGTCAAGCAGGTTAAAAAGCAAACACCTGAAAATAGCTCCAGCCTCACCAAGTGACCCAAAATCACCTTCAAACAGAATTTTTTTGCAAGGTTACCATAAGATGCTCTTCCTGAAGAGCTTTTAAAAATATGGTCTCAGCAACTTCAACAGATTCCTTTGGAAGACCAGCCTATGTACAGCACTTGATTTCAAAGGACTTGCAGTTACATTTACATTTAGTGGAGTTCAATAGAATACGCCTAGTCCAACATATAACAGGATTTTACTTCATTGTTTTTACTGAAAAACCTTCATTACAAAAGCAGAGTTGATATGGCTAGGACATTTTAACATTTCCAAGCACACTAATAACTTTGAAAGCAAAACAAGAAAGTTTTCTATAGTAAGACTTTTAAAATCACCATCTAAATGTGAACTAATCATATGATAATGGAACAAGGTGGAATACTGAATATTCTGAGTGACAATGTTCTTATTAATTAAGGAGCAAGTATGACACCTCCATTAAATACCAAAATATCAAACTGAGTATCCAGTACTTAAAGGAAATCTGAGGGTTTCTGAAGTATATATAAGGTAACAGCTTGCCTGAAGAAAAAAGAAAATATATGTAAACTCGCATTATAATTGTTTTAGAATAATGTTCATGTGTTGTAAAAGAATATGCCCAATTTTGAGCAACAATTGTTGCTTTTTCTAGAAAAGGGCTGAATTTAAATTAAGAGTCTGAAATCCTATAAAAAAAAAATTAAAATCACCCTGTGAGGGTCCCAGCACAAAGAAAATCTTGGTTTTATACTTCTAATTAGAAGTTTAACAGTTTTGTGTTTTTCAGTGAGGCATGCTAAACTTGTTTACAGCAAAGTCCCTCCTAAAGAGCTCCATCAAGAAGAGCTCCAGGCGCTGCACACCTCCGGGTAACTACTGCTTCACTGTCCTTTGCAGCTTCAGGTCACAGTTTACCGAGTACTTGGGAGCTGCTCAGCATCTGCTTTTACGTGTTGAGATAAATTTAAAATTACAAAGTGTGCCGGCAATGCCAATCACCTCCACAAAGATGAATATAAGACAACAAGCTAAACCGATCTTCTTTGAATCAAACCACCTTGCGCGTCCATTTGCAGCCAGATGAAAAGTGCAGAGCGGGGGAAGACTTACCGCCATACGCTACACCTGTAATGTTGCCATAGGGGTCAACGGCCTGGTGACACCTCAGGCCTTCAATCCCAACGCAGCACCGTACAGTTTAAGGTGTAGGGTTGGCAGCAGTAGGACCTTCCGAATTCTTACAGTAATAATCCTTTGGGGGACGGGAGATATTTCACTATGTAATGATACATACATGGCACTTTTGGGGTTTTCTTTGGTGAGTGAAAGCTGGTTCAGTACACACTGCTGACCCCAGCTAGTCTACCTGAGTTTGGATACAGTGAATCGCTTCTCAGTGGTACCAAACATACTGAGAGCACTTTAAAATACCCTTCCAAAGTCACTGTTCTTCAGTTCAGAGGGAAATGGGGAACATGGCTAGAACCGACATCTACTGAACCCTGGTGAAGTTGTCACATGGTACTTGCTGGAATACAAGTTGTTCCAAAGATGAAACCATGTTCAACTGGTTTGACAAACATTTTCGAAAAAGATGGGGAAAAAAATCCTTAAAAAGAGAGCAATCCATGGCATAGTTGTCCAGTAATTTGAAAAAAAAAAAAAATATATATATATATTCCTGTGTGTACATAAGTGAGTATAAAGTATAAAACTATGACTGAACGATATCTATGTAAAGGCAGAGCTTAGCACCAGTACTGTCACAAGCATTCTTGAGATTATGAATTGCTGTTCAGAACAAGGCAGCTAGCCTAATCCAAGCCCCACCTGGTCAGGATGACAGAATTTGAGGTTAAAGTTATGCCTGGCTGGCGCCTGGTCATCTGCTGTGGGCAAGGTAACCCCGTGGGGGGCTGCTGGAGAGAGTCCGCACGTCGCTGCTCCTCAGCTCGCCAGCCGGGGGTGCGACCGCCGGCCCCACAGACCCCGTGCTGCCCGATCGTCGTACTCACCCCGCATAAGCAGCAAGGCGCTCCCCGTGCTCAGTTAATAGGGAAGAAAGCGTTAAAGAAACATTCTGCCACCTTGTCCATTTTTTTGTGTGCAAGAAGGTTCCTAAAAGCAAAGCTGTGAAATACGAAATATTTCATGGTTGTTTTCTCCATGTTGAAAAATATTGGGTTTGGATTCAAAATACAACAGTTAAATTTGAAGTAAATTGATTTTTTTTTTGTGCTGTGCAGTAAAATTTGCCATAAATTATAATACAGATTTTTGCCTAAGATTACAGTAGAAAGAAAAAAAAAACAGTAAAATATTTACTGTCAGTAAAAGCCTAGTGACAAATTAGTGTGACCAGTTTATTCTTGTTAATTTAGCACAACAAAAAAGTCGCTTTAGTAGCAATACTTTTTCATAGTAAAAGGCATTATTTTAAACCATACATTTAAAATGTGTAACACACTTCTGGCAAGCATACGGGCTCTGATTGTCAAACATATGCCATAAATTCATAGGCAGAGTCAGGGCAAATCATTTGACCTTCTTGTGGCTCAGACAATCCAGCTGTAAAATTAGATGAAAGCAGAACTGAAAAACAGATGCTGCTGCATCCAATTTGAGCTTTCTTGAACAAACAACATCTTAAGAGAGGAGAATTAATGTCTTGTATGAACTGCAATATTTTATTTGACGCTTATTGGCACAGTCTGCAAATTAAAATAAAAACCTGAAAAATTTTGCAAGCCTGCTGCAGGTATTATATTCAATTTCCTGATTTACGAATTCCTTACATGTTTTCAAAGACAGGCAGTGGCCACCTGGAGAACTGAGCCTACTGGCCCTTGGCAAGGAAGGTTTGCCTGGAGTGAGGTGGGTACCGCAGTCTGAACCATCTGTCGCATCCACTCCGGGCCCGCGAGAGCTTAGAGGGGCGTCCAGGGAGAAGGCCAGGCCAAAGCACACAACATATGCACCGATTTAGTTCATTTTCTAGGCAGTCAGCCACCCCAGAAGCTCTAGCTGGAATTTGAAATTCCTCTTTCCTCTCATGGAGGCACGAAGAAATCTCCTGTTTGCTCATATCTGGGTCGCCAGCTTCTGCTGGGCTCCAGCGTGTTGGCAGCCGACAATAACTCCCGCGCTGCCATGCCCTGCCCAGCAGGCTCCGCCGTCCCTGCCGCGAGGAATCGGTCCCACCTATGCTACCACGGGCGTGCACTGCCCCTACGGCAGCTGTGCAACCGCAGGTGCCGGAGCCCCTAAAAGCCTTACAACCGGGGATTGCTCGCAGGCAGGCAGGCGGAACGTGAGCAGTGGCAGCTGCAGACACCCATGTGGGAATACGTGTTTCCACCTTGCTGGTTTTGGACTTGCTAAGAAGTTTACAGCGGGAAAGTATTTAAAAATCCTGAAGGCAAATTAAAAAAGAAAAAAAAAAAAAACAAACCCCCAAAAAAACCCCAAACGCATACCCACAACTCAAGTCTGCTTACTTCTACTTGAACTTGGGAATATACACTACTGTCAGTACAGCACTTAAGATTTTATTTCAAAGGTGAATGAAGCAAACACATCTGAATTTGCAACTTTTCCGTTGACCTCACTTTTTGGAGGCGGGGAAATTGTATTTCGATTATTTTCAAGACCATAATTTGGAACAAGCAAATAAACAAAAAAACCCTGATAAGTTTCATCTAAGGAAGAGTGAAATTAAGCGTGTTGCGTGTTTTTTTCTATCTTCTTCCACTGACTGATTACATAAAGTACTCAATGAATTCAGCCCAAGCTGGAAGCCATCTTTGCCTCACTCACTTTTCCAAACCAGAAACTATTCCCTGTTTAGTAAGTGAATTGCCTTCCCCTGCCCCAGAGGTGGAGGGTGCTTGCTTAAGCCAAGCAACCATAAAACAGGTTCTGCCGTTGCTGTAGATACTTTAGAGCACTAAGTACGGCAGTATGGCGTCCTCACTGATGACTCTGGGTCTAGGACATCTTATCATTAAACACAACTGAGCCAGAACACTAAAACAAGGTTCAACATTTTTTTTTTTTTTAATAATGCTGTCTGGCTGTGCCGACAGGTGTAGTTCTTGTTACAAATAATAAGGAAATGCCAGTAATTAGTGTACTATATTTTTGGTGGCAGCAAAGAAAAGAAATTCTTCCTAAATATATTAAACCTGGTTTTGCCCTACAGGACTAAAGCCAATGGAAATACATTTCTCCTATAAACACCTCCTCATACCTTTGGAGCTGTTTATGAGGAAGGAGTTATTATATTAATTATCCTGTCATTCTGAAATTTAATTCATGTAGCAATATCCAATATCGTGTCCTAGGGGCACATTATATTTTCAGATAAAGATTTTTTTATTATTATTTCAAAAAAGCCCCTTTATTTTTAACAAATTTGCATGAGTTCTTGTCATTTTATCTGATTTGGTTCTTTCATGGAACTAATCCATCACTTGGTTACTAAGATAGCTTTTGCAATTGAACACTGCTTTGCCAGGGAATATATGCATATTTTATATCTTCTTGAAAACAGAGTTTAAAGAATAGTGTGAATTCCCTAGAAAGCAAGCTGTAGAGAGATGAAGCCAAATTCTTTGTTAATAAATGTCACAGTTTGATCAAAAAATAAAATAAAGGGAGGAAAATTGCAAGCTATATAACAGTAACCAATTCCACTAGAAGGGCAAAGAACACATTACGTTTCACTGATGAGACAAAATACTATACATTTGTTCTTGCCTGTTTGGATTATATAAACTCTCACAAGCCAACTTTATCTATGTAAGTGTAGGATGTTACAAAATCAGTTTTGATAAAGTATGATCTAACACTAGATGTACAAAGATAGTTTTCAGAGAATGAACAAACAAAAAGACAGCATTACTTATTTTGCAGAGAAAGATGACTGCAGGAGGTTCAAATAGGATTAAACTCAGCCTTAATTCCCTAACACTTTGAGCGTTGTGGATAGTTCATATTTGCATGTTTCTAGCTATCTATGAATTTTAATTAAACATTAATGTTTCTGTTAAATGGAGTGGAACTTCATTTGATATTCCAACACAATCCTGAAGTCTTAAACATCAGGTTAAATGTCTCAAGTAGTTCAAGGGTTCTCTAAGTAGAGAACAACAGAATTTCATTTCTTTGTAGCAATATTTTAGCAGCAGGGACAGCTCGTTCAAATGAGAGACAGACTAGAGCAACGAAATTCTACTCCACATGATACGGAGCTGCCTCTTTTGGGGGGATTCTTGGATCCCAGTTCCATCTCAGCCATTTCAGCCTTGGTATCTCTGTTCAAATATTTATCTGGACACAGCTTGTTTGTGTAAGAGCAATTTCTGAGACACTATTTAAAGCCCTTCTTCAAAAGCTTTGCCGTTCTCATCAAAACAGTTTAAGGTCCGAAAGAGGTCACACAGTTGAGTCATCTTTTTGGAGGGCCAAGAAACAGCTTGTAGCTGAGATGCAGCCTAAAAAGAGGTCTGCCATGGCAAAATATGGACAAGCTTCACAGAGTATGCGGCCGTAAGGAACCAAGTGGAGAGTTTGCCTGCACATTTCTCCCCACGAGACGTTACAAAATAGCTTATGTGCAAGGCAGGGAATGCCCCTTGCCCTTGTGTCTTCTGGGGAGGGCAGTAGATAGGCTGAAAACAGATGAAGGGAATAAAGAGCAACATCCTTCTAAAAGTTTTAGCCTTTTCCTTTCTTCCTCTGTGGTTAAGATCTGTTTTGTCCTTGAGGCCTTACACCTGGTGGAATGACTTTGTTAATGCAGAGCAGCCTGGGGCCATCAGCTTCAGCTGCGTCTCGGCTGTTGGGTTATCCACAAGAACAGCAAAACCCACACAGAAAAAAAAAAAGATTTGAGGAAAGAGGTTAAGACTCTAAGGCTGCCGCGCTGAATGAAGTACTGGATAACGCTTATTAGGAAGCGGTGGTTGTCTATATAGAGCATGTCCAGGTATTCCTTTCTGCCAGAGGAGGCAGAGAGGGGCTACAAAGCATTTCAACACTGGCACAGCGGTGGGTTTGCAGCATGATGGGTGCGGGTATCCTGTGTTGCATGGAAGAGAACCGGGAAAAATCAGCACTATTTCACTGTAAAAGATGAAGTGATTGTGCTTAATGCATTTCTTATTCCTGAAAAAGTTAGCCAATAAGGACAAAAAAAAAATTTCCCCCAAATCAGGAGTGTGACCAAGAATGTACATGACTTATAAATTACTGATTTCATAGTCTAAGGCAGGGACCTTCAGCAGGCCTTGGATGTCCATACAGGAGAGAAGAACATACAGGGAAAGGTGGAGAGTAAGGAAAGCCTCAGAAGAATCATTTGCTATATTATGTGCAAGGTTCCTTTAGGAACCTCTGGAAAACTTCCAGCTGAGGGGCAGAGAAAATTCAAACTCTTTACTTTCATATAACCAAGCTGTGGTTTTCCACATCCCCAGCTCTTTAGTCTCCCCGCTAACTTTTTAGGGAACTTGTAAATTGCTATTAATTAAGAAAGTTATTCTCAGAATATGTTACTGTACTACATTACAATCATTTTTCCAGAATATGTTAGTGTATAATATTACAATCATTTTTCAGCCACCAAAACAAAAGAAAAAAAAAAAGAAACAGACTGACTTTAATGGCTACCAGTTCATATTGTTTTGGTTCACCTTTTACACAAAAATGAAGATGTGGCAAAAATAAATACAAAGGTCAAAAATCTTTAATTCAAACTTATGGTTGATTTCCAGTTGCATGAATAATTAATAAAATCATTTTAAAAAGATGGTATCAGTTCATAAAGTAAATGCAGATCAAAGCCATCCTACATTAATAAAATATTGAGCTACATGATACCTCTGAACTGAGCAGTTTTTTGCTGGAAAGATAAGTTAATTGGTATTCTGACCTTTCACTTTTAGTGCTGACCTGAGGCTAACAGGAAGGACAGTCGTTCTGGAAGTAAGTGTGCGACAAGATCTTAAAATTTTTATTGTCTCAAACAGTCATCTACATTCTCAGTTAAACAGCCTGCGACAGAATTAAGCCTGTCTATGGCTGTCTAGGGCACTGAGGCAATGTCAAGGGCTTCTTTCATTATTTATATTTCTTTGTTCAATTTGGCTGATGTTTGTTTTGCTGAGACCTGACTGATCTCACTGGAAACTGTTCCATTTATCCAGATACGACAAAGTTCAAAGACCGTACACACGCAAGGGGTGGCAATCAGTCAGCGGAGGAGAGTTTTCTGCCCAATCGATACTCCTGGCCCCGTCCAGCATGCACCGACAAGCAGGATAAGCATCATCTCCCCTTCCCCCATTCCCCATTAAATGTACTTCCAAAATGTCACATACTGCGCACTCCAGAGATGGAAATGTTATCACAGCACAGGTCAGTAAACTATTGATGGGACTAAGCTAAGTCTACTGATGTTCAGGGAAAGATGTGTAGCAGTTTGATCTAGCGAGGGGGCTATTTTGTATGCCAAACACAACTCTCTTCTCTGTGTTGTCTTTTTGGTTCACTTTACAATGCTTCAATGTCAAAGCTTCGGCAAACATGGGATCAAACTGTAGGGATGTCTGCAGCACATGTTCAAAAAAAAAAAAAAAAGCGAAGGAGTTTTTTGTATGTTGCAATGTTCTAAAAAATTAACTTGTAGTTTGTCACCCCTTAAAGCGTCAGAGCCTTCATACTGCTATAACTTCATCACGTACGCAAACGATGACTTGCAATGACTAGATAGCCAAGTTTACTAATGTTCTAATTATGTCGCTGCAAATTAAATGTACAGTAGTTTAAATTGCTTTGATAATGCCTGTAGGGTGACTACTAGCAATGAGAGGAATATCAGGTCAGACATTTGGGTCACAGTGTGTCAACCTTTCCTAACAAAGTTGGACTTCTTTCATCTGATTTTAGCTTTGTCATAACATAAGTTTTAGATCATAAGTTCAATTTGTTTGGGGGAGAAAAAAAAAAATCAAAACCATTGAGAGCATCCATGTAGTATAGCATTATATACTGTATAATTTAATAATTTTTTTTCCCCTCTCTACACTACACTACATGTTCAGTCTACTGCTCAACTATGGATAGAAACCACTTGAAACTGCAGACTTACAGAGTCCACCCCACCACTGCAACATAAGACAGGCTCGCAAGAAGATGTCCTCATCTCCTTATGGATGGACCAAGGGCTAGTTAAAATGGAAGCTCATATTCTTGCTCATGTTGCTTTGACAGAGAAAACAAAAATTGTTGTGATGTATTTCTGAGGGGTCAACACTGAGTATCTCCTGCACACAAATGAATAATGCAATATGGGTAGTCATGGGACAATCTATATTATCCTTGTAGATATTACAAAGCCCACCCACCATGTGCCACAATGCATTCTGTTCCTTACAAACCCCTCTCTTCAGGGCAAAGTGATTTTACCACCATCCTCATCAAATAACTTTTCTGCACACAGTACAGTCTGGGCTTCTAAAATATATACTATCTACAGTATACATATCTTACATTTATACATACGTGTCTGTAGGCACGTGCCCATGCGTATGCCTGTAGTCACACTGTATGCAAGCATTCTTACTATATACTTGTGATAAAAGCTAAAGAAAAAAAAAAAAATCACTTTATTACTTTATGACATATTTCCACCGCTGAGAGAAACTCAGCCTCTGAGGCTCATTCACCTGCACTGGCACCAAATTGATCAGGCACTCCAAAAAGAGGGGTTTTTGGTGAGGATTTCGCTCTGCGTAAAACTACACATGGCTATTGTTACTAGACCTGCTAACGAAAAGATAGCAGCAGATGGTATTCTCCAGGCAGATGCAAGAGAGCTATGCCTCCTCAGCTGATAGAACATAAGCCAACTTGAAACCAGAAGTCCTGTGAAAATATAAGTGCAATCCTAAGCTTGAAATAATAAGCCTTCTGGATATTCAGAATATATCCATTTTGGCTGCACTGGGATTGCCACACAGCTTTTATAGGGTCCTGCCACTTCACCTGTGGCTAGAACTGAGGTTGTGTCCACTTGCGGTCTCCCATATGGATATAGATCATAAAGCTGTTTAGCTACACCCGTGACAGCAAACCAAACAGGCCAGCAGTAGGATATGATGATACACGTTGTTGGCACTCTCTTGACACACGTTTGGCCTGTACCAACTAGTTTCATCCAGAAAATATTCAGGGATAATTTGGGGGACTACCACAGATCAAGAACCGCTCTCAGCAGGCAGAAGAGACCAAGCCGTTCTGTTTTGGGATGAAGGGGGCAAGAGAGGAAAGGAGGGAAATTAACCATATGGAAAAAGCTGTGCTATGCCTTTTATCTGCAGGGCCAGATGACAGGATTTTCTCCATCTATCTGCTATAATAGACATAGCCTCTGAGGTCTACCTTCCAGACTCGTACAAAGCACTTACAGTGAAAGTAGGAAGAATATGAAGATCGGCAGTACGACAATCTGCTTCCTTATAAATGCAATATTTGAAACAGTTACTTGAGTGAGTACTCATATAACTACGCCAAAGGAAATAAATAAGCAGCAGATAGGTGAGAAAGTTATAGAGTCTAGCCATTATTTTGCTGCTGGATCCCAACTGTACCTTATTTTGATGCTCTGGTTCTGGACCTCAGATGTCTCAGCTACTATCCTGCATAAGGCGAGGCTGATAAAATGACCCATTGAAAAAGAAACAATTGAGTCGGTTTATTGAATTTGAACAGATGGTTAAAAGGGACATCATGAAAACATTTAAATGCTCAAAAGGATATTCATTAAATATAAACCAGATACTTTTGAAGTGTTTGGCTAGCCCAGATTCATTTTTTAGGGAACATAGAGAAAATAAATTCAATCAGAATATGTATCTCATGGAAAGAGTGGGAAACACTAAACTCAATTCAAGTAGAAGTAGGCAGAAATAACTTACATGATATGGAAAATTTGCTGACTCAATGGAATTTAATAATAATAAATTTGCCTACTGCCAGACACCACCCTCTGAAATCTAGTGCTCTGATCCAGAACATAAATTCTTCTGCATGTGCAGTCAAATGGCACTGGTAAGAAGCCTAGACGGCGTGAAGAAAATTGTACAGACGTACTTTTGCAAAGAAAAGCTAAGGATTATGTTGGAAAGCAGAGAAGTGGCCTTTTCTGTGGTTCAAAAGGGTTTTTTACAATTATATTCTTTCTGTTCTTAACCTTCCCCCCCTCCCATCTACTTCATTGGACTGTCTAAATCTCTTCTTCTATGTGAATGCCTCATATATCTGGCTAACTTACATTTTGGAATAGGCATGTGTCTTTCCCTCAGAGTAACTGCAAATTTTTCCTCAAACTTACTATTTCTTTGTTTATTATTTACTTTCATTAAAAAAAATTAAGAAAGAACATGTTATCAAAATAATTGTAAGAAGCTCAGAGAGAGAGTTTTGTGCAGATACCCTGACTGATATAGGATACACATTACCTTTTGATGGAGAAGAGGGAGTTAAATGTGGTTTCCAAAGGGAAAAAAAAACAAAACCAAAACCAAAACAAAAAAACACCCAACAAAACATATTGCAAAATCTCCTTGAGGTAAAAAAAAAAAAAAGTTACAGTTTCTGTATTCAGTCCTGGACCACAAATAATCTGAAGACTGTTTAGAAATGAATTATGCTGGATTTGCATTTTCGAACCATCTACTATACAATGACTGTAGGCTGTTATATACATAGGGGAACCCCTATGATAAACAAGGTAATTTACCATGCTCTGTCTTCAAGCTACAGGTTTGAAATGCTTCCTTAAATAACTGCAAAGTAGACCCAGGCAATGAGGTTACTTGCACAGGCAAATTCCTCGCAGGCTTGCAGGAAAGGGCCTTGGAGGCAGAGAGGGAAAGAACCCCAAAAATAAACACTTACAGCCATGTAATCAACACGCTAAAAGGAGTTCTGAACTTGCTGTAATTGTCCATCACTTGGTGCAATGTAATTATGATTGCTAGAGAAGATTTCACTGGCATTTTTTTGGTCTAAGTGGTGCAAATTTGCATCTTGCATAGGGATGACCTCAAAATAATTTCAGTGAGTGTTTGGTATCACACTGCTCTGTGCTTCTTGTTTCATGTCAGAGTCCTGCACCGGGCTGCAAAAACCAGGATACAATTTATACACTTGCCATCTGTGCAGGGTATTACTATCATAAAAAATGCACAAACACCTTCTGGGGTGAGATTTCTTGGCAGTTATTACATAAGAGATACATATTTAAATGCACACTTTAATCTATATGGGTCTAATCCAGAACTGCTGGAGGTCAGTTACAGAGTAATCATGTATATTGCCAGGCCCTTGTGTTTAGCTAAACTTTTGCCCAGTCCAGGGATTTTCAGACTCTATTCCCAGCCAGGCCATTCTGCTCACTCCCTGCCTTTCTTCAGTAATTATCAGGGCAAAGTGTTTAAAAAAAAATAAAAAAACAAAGCAGAAAAAACACCCCTACAAATACAACCCCCCAAAACTAACCACCACCACCAAAAAACCCCACAACACCCCCACATCCTAAGAATAAGCTACAGAGTATAAACACGTATCAGCATTGATAACATGAATATTGAACGTATTGTACTTCAAGGGGGCGGGGAGAAGAAGTCGCTGTGCCGAGTACCTGGTCTTCTCCTGTTTATTGATGAGTGTAATGTGGAGCTAACCAGAAATTAAACAAAAACCAACCAACCAAAAAAAGACACTCAAATCCCGAGAATTTCAATACGCTACCGGCTCAAGATTTGCATTTTTTTGGAGTGAACGTGAAGGGATGTGGTGATGCAGTGTACCTTGCACAGCCTCCCAAAAAAGGACCCCACGCCAGGGTATTTACTGTCCAGCCAGAGCGTTGCTGTGTGACTACAGTGGGACTGCTCCAGTGTCAGAAAGTGGAGTGTCTTCTAGAATTAACAGATAACTTTTCTTTGATAACATGCCAAGAAAATAATAACTTTGCTACAGCAAGATGTAAAACTCCGACAAAGGGAGGCATCTATCTGTTTCCATGAGTCCCGTGGTGATTAGTTGGGCCCTAATTAACAGTAGCTTTCTAAAGTGAGAGATAATTGCTGGCACACATAATGTAGATTTCAATAGCTAAAATGAGCAATAACGAATATTCACTTTGAAGCTGGCCTGACAGAGTGCTTAGACTACAAAAAGTTAAAGAAGTACCTTGAATATAGCTGATAAATGAGATTCCTTTACTGTCCTCCACTTTCCATCAGTATTTAAGCACTGTCACTTTTAATGCTTCAGGTCTGGAGCTTTGTCTCTTAAAGTCAGAGATTTATGGCAAGTGAGAAATGTCCATATTAAAAAGGTAAAAGGAGATTCAGATTATATCCTTTTCTGACCATTATAATTAATAGCTGGATCTTCAGTTGTAACTAATTGAACGGAGGTCAGTGTGTTGCCATGGTAATGTCCTAGCCAAGCAATTTTACCCATTTTCCAGTCTACTGCCCCTTTGCATAACGGCAAGTTATAAAATGTTTTAATTGCAAGATTTGCAAATGATGCAACATCTGGGCTACAGATTTACATATAAAGAAAGAAGATTAATGGGATTATTAACATATCTGTGCAAACCCTTGAAGTGCTGAACATAATTACTGAACACCAGCATTTTCACTGATCATCCCTGTGACGTGTTGGAAATCCATGCAATTCGGGAAGAAAATTGCAGATGTGTATTTTTCTTCCTCTACGCCGCTAGTAATTAGAAGAAGTGTCATTCTACAGCTGCCTTGGAATAATAGCGAAATATCTTTAGTCACTTCACCAAAGCAACAATATCACTTTTTCACTTGTACTATTGTTTCATTTGATTAGGTTAGAAAACAAGTCATGTTCGTGAACGCTTAAAATTCTGGTTAGCTGTTTTGACCTCATTATTCCCAAAATAGACACCAACAAATAGCAAGCAACCAGCCCTCCACTTTGTGTATATATAAACATATTTTTAAAAATATAATTTGCTTCTTGCTAAGCAAAATCAAATGATTCCCTGAAAAAGTCATCAACATATACAAGTGGGGTTCTAACATCACTCAAGAATCCTATAGTAGTTGCATAAGAATAATAAAACTATTTATTTAAAAGGTAAAAAAAAAAAAGGGCAAATTTGTATACACAGTTAGAAATAACAACTATGAAGGTAATGTATTTGTATCCTGACAGACTGCAGAAAGTACAGGCTTGCACTCTGGTTGTCCTTCAGCAGGGCAAAAGAGCCAAGAGCTCCCTTGTCATGAAAACTACAGATTCTGTTCTCTGCAAAAGCAGCACAAAACTGGTTCTCCTTTTCTCAGAATGCAACAGACTGGTCATGCAAACAGTACAGATTTCTACCAAAACCATCTCAAAGGCAGTGGCAATTATACGTCTTGCCATCCAACCTTCCCCACATCCCTTCATCTATTGAAGGATTCTGGGCAAAATTTTCAACAGAAACCATATGATTTAGGAATCCAATTTCCATTATTAGAAATAGTTCAGATAATGAAGTCATTCCAATTTAGCTTCCTAAATAACTTTAATGTTTTTTTATTCAATAGTCAATTTAAAAAGGATAAAATTCAAGGCTCAGTTCTGTCACAGCTTCAATTTCTGAGTTCTATGAACTCTGATCTGTTTAAAGTATAGCTGGAGAACTTGTTCCTGTATGCAAAATTTATAGTCTGTAGTAGATTTGTAATGGGACTTACCATATACATTGGAGAGATTTTTTCCATGCTTACTGACACTAAAGCTATGGGGCTAAGAGCAATATTTCTACCCAATTTAAAGATTAGGGCTTTTAAAATATTTTCCACCCATATGACTTGGCATAAATGCCTTCTAATACCAACTCATCATAATGCAAGAGCTAATCATTTATACTGAGGTAAATTTAGAAACACTTCTGAAAACTTTGAGGTGGCCTCAGATTTACCAAGTTATCACGAACTACCCTTGTCTTGTTACAAAATCTTTGTGAGGGACATATAATCACTCAGTTCCCCGCATCTGCAAAACAGCCCCCTTTCACCCTCCCGACTGGAGAAGTCTTCTCCCTTTCACAGATTTCTTTGACAAAAATACCAAGATATAGAAAATCACATAATGTCCCTAAATTTTCAAAAGGAATAACTTAATAACTTCTGGACCCTACAGAATAATGGAACAATTTTAAGTTTTCTGACATGCCCACTCGAAACTATCCCACTGATGTATATCTTAGTCATGACTTTTGGAGATTTCCCTGATTTCAACATATTAGTACCATAATCACTTTAATTAAATCCAGGGAGTGCATTTTTTTCCCCCCGCATGGTCCCTGGTAACACAGCCAAGCTATAATCTTCGAAATCCGTCGATGTTTATGTGAATATGTACAAAGTTCAGGAAGAGAAATCAGATGAAAGTCAGGTAAAACAAAATAATGTGATCTCAATTAAACTAATAAAGATGAATGAAAATGATAAGAGTAACTGTAAAAATAGTGATAAAATAAAGATCTAGGAGCTGGCTAATGTGATGTAAAGAATCCTGTACCTATGTAGCTGTGCTCACATAACGATGGACTGTGCAGTCATGAAAAGACCCATGATGGAAGAAGCGTATGCCCGTGAGTAGCCTCCACATAATCTGTACCTTTTTTGCGAGCTAAATTCTTTTATCTCCTCAACAGTTCAACACAAAGTCTAAATGCTGCTGCTGCAAGTAGATTATACAAGTCTTATTTATAATGTATATCTAGAGACATTAGTGTTCTTAATTCTCTATTAAAAAAAAGTAAAGATGTGGTGTCTGTCCCAAAAACCACAAAACCCACTTTGAATATGACCAGATAAGACACATCCTCTTCCACCTCAAAGAGCCAGCCAGGATATGGCCCAGCAGGTGGGACAAATGTGGCAGATGAAAAAAAAAAAAGAAAAAACAAAACAAAACCAAAAAAAAACCCAACAAAAGAAACCCAACTCCGAGGCATGCTTTTTTACACGGTGCATCGCTGAGGGTGGTACGGGAATGTATTGCTTCCTACACAGAACCCAAAGCAAAATACAGGCCGTAATTATCTTGATGATTTTTTATTTTGCTAGACTTTTAAATCAGAAACTAGAAGCCTACTCAGAAGGCAAGAGTCCAGATCCCATCTGATGTGTCCGTAGTAAAAATAGAATCTTCTCACCGAGAAAGCGATAGACTGAGTACCTTCTACCTACCTCCACCTCAATGTGCGGTTTCTGGCAGCTTCTCTGTCCTGCTAATTATCAAGTCAGAAATCATTATGGGATCTAATAAATTGTTTATGACCAAAAAGATTTCAAAATTAAGCTAAAAATACAAGAAAGGGAGGGAAACCAGAGAAATAGTACAAAAATCTGCAGCATACAGACTGTAGTCCTACACTCCTGTATTTTAAATTTCTAATGCTTGTTGAGACATCTGGAAACCATGCTTGTGGTATCTGACGCTTAGCATCTAATAATCGAAGCATCAAACTAAAGAGAAACTCTGGAAGAAGTGTGGCTTAAATATCTTTATCCAATAGTTCCCACACACAAAACTTTCTTCTCACCAAAAATGAAGTTTGCTTGTTATCTTTATTTGAATGCAGTGGAGTTTGTTTTACTAGTTTCAGCTAAATAAAAAACTTTTATGGGGGTATGGGGCAGGGTGGGGTGTGGAAATTATGTATGCATGACACTGATGTTATTTAAATGGTATTTAAGTACTCAAGCTCTTGGGTTTTTCACATTACTTTTGAAACTGTTTTAAAATTACATATCATAAACGAATCCTCATCTTATGCGCCC
This sequence comes from Phoenicopterus ruber ruber, assembly GCA_009819775.1. NCBI lineage: Eukaryota > Metazoa > Chordata > Aves > Phoenicopteriformes > Phoenicopteridae > Phoenicopterus > Phoenicopterus ruber. The sequence goes on from CM020215.1 coordinate 109,242,139, forward strand.
AAGATTTTCTGGATAAGATTATCTTTCATAGATGACTTTTTCATGTTATCTTACAATGTTTTATTACAGGAATAATTACAAAAAAAAAAAGAATGATTAATAAAATATCACTATTCTCCCACTGGCATTTCTAGCCTCATCAAAAGTGTCATTTTTTTGCATAATAGATTGACTCACACTTCAAGTGTGAAGCAACACTTGAAATTATCCATGCACATACTGATACATGTCCATATGTTTTTCCATCATTTTCAAACAATAAGACAAGGGCAAAAAATTTATAGTCTAGGAAACCTTCAAGAGTAATTCTTACATGTGTATATTCCAACAAATGTTTGTTCCACATAATTCAGTATCACTAGATAATAAGCAGCATACAAAGAATATCTCCAAAACCATATTTAGCAGCATACTGTAACATTAAAAACAAAAATGAAGTGTAGCATTAGATGCAAGAAAGTTAATCATTTTGCTCCCTGTGCAATTTAAACTTCGGGTTCTTTCTGATGTATTAGGAATTGGTGGTTCTGTCCTTCATACTACTTAACATCAACTGAAAGTGACAGGATAAAGAAGTCCAACAGAAAAAAAGGATAAGAATATCTACCCCATCACCTACTACAGCAACTTTGGTGAAGCAATAGATGCAGATTGGCTTTAGACTCTAATGGGAATGGAAAATAATCTTGTCTATTTACATTTACCTAATACCATGCTTGCCAGGTATCTAACAGGCGAGGTGTGATATTTAATGATTTAGCAGTAAACATATCAAAAAGTCAATTCTAACATTCATTTACCAAAGGAACAGCTGGCAGTACGATATCATGAAAAATATACTCAAAACACATTTTATTTTTAAGCAGGCTATTTCAAGAGAACAGAAACAAACCAAGATTAAAATGAAATAGTAAATTAAAAGTTGAGAACATAGGCCATACATCAGTGTGCTGCGTATTAATTGGGAAAATTCATTTACTCTTAAGAGGCCCCACAACAGATTATAATGCTTCTTTAACCCCATTCCTCATCCTGGTTTCCTGGAAGAGCATTTGCTAATTACAGTTCACAGTTCAACAGCTTGGCCCATTTGCCACGAGGCCGCGAGCGCCGGTTTTCACAGGCGCTGCAGGCAAAGCCGCCAGTGCGAGGCACACGCTCCCACTCGAGGCACACGCTCCCACGCGAGGCAGGCGGGAGGAAACCCACGCTCCGGCCGCAGGCGGGTTTGAAGGCAGCGGGGCTGCCCCGAACCCCTGCCCTCCGCCTCCCCCTTTCCCCTCCCAGCGCCCGCAGCAGGCCCCCCACTGCTCCCCTATGGGCTGCGGCACCCAGGCGAGGGGGAGCTGACCCTTCGGTACGTTTTTAAACTCCTCCTACAACCCTTCCCATACTGCCTGAACTAAGCTTCTGGTTCTGCGGCATCTCCTCTGATGACTTCATTCGCTAGGGCACCGAGCCCAGAAAATTCAAATTTCACCTGTGCTGGCATATAAATCTCATAAAGCGGCATGCGCTTCATATTCTGCGTAATTGTACGTTGTGCAGGAGAAAAGTTGCTGCAGGAGCTAGCAATCTTTTTGTAAAAATTAGAGTCACTGCAAAATTAGGAAAAATATTCAGCAGTGTTTTGAGGGTAGTATAGACCGGGTCAGAAGTTAGAGGGACTTGAGGTGAGAAGGAATCACAGTGTTTGAAGATTAGAAATGGAAATAGCTGGGAAAAGAGTTTGTATTGGAAAAGATTGTTTAAAGCAAGAATGATGATTCAGGAGAATTTTTTATTTCTTCCAGCAGTTTGTCCATTCCTGTACAGTTATTTCCCAAGGAAAGAACCAGCTACCACCAAGGCTATAGGTGAAGAGGTTCATATCTAGCAGCTGAAAAAATCCACCATGGTTCTCACATATGGGAATCTGCTCAGGTGTGCAGTTGTGAATATTAACTGATGGGGGGGGGGGGGGGGCAGGGGGAGAGAATAAAAAACACATAAGACTTTTGTAGTCACACTAGGATGGGCAGCAGCAATATCCTCCAAATTGCTGACTGAAAAGAAAGGGAACTATGAAATCTTTCTGAAAAATGTTAGCTCTTTATATTTAAGACTGACTATATCTCATCTGAATAGTCATTTACTGGAAAACTGTCAGCCTTGATTCAAGATTTTCCAGAAACTTACTGAGAATAGGTCATGTAGAACACGAGCAGTAAAAAAAAAAAAAAAAAAAGGAACACAAAGGAAACTGGAAAACAGATGTCCTGCTTCTCAATAAGGCCACTTACTTGAAGTATTCTGCTGAGGAATACATAAGAGCAAAGTACAGATTTGAAATATCAGAATATTTAGGGTTTTTTAGATTCTCTTTCTCTGCATCACAAGATTACAACGAGTGTTATCCTTATACTCTGAAACTGGCCTATATATAATAGTAGTTTTCTTATAGAAAGCAATAAAAAACACTCAACAAAACAGATCAAGAAAGATAATGATACAGATCTCATTGTTACAGCTAAGAAAAACCTTGTGAACCCTAACTTTGGCCACAAAATACCGGCCTTTCCTTGACCTAAGCCATAGACAATGAAAATATACACCCCTACAAAAGCACATGATTTCTATTCTGAGGACAATAGCTATTTTTATATCCCTTTTGGGAGAAACGTGCAGACATGAAAAAGCTGTCCTGAATTTTCAGGAAAAAAAGCTCCAACATTTACATAGTCTAGAAATCCCCTAGATTTTAAGTTTGGGGACTTAAAATTATAATTTACCAAACTGTTAGATTTTTCACCAAAGTGGTGTGAGACAGACTATATCTGTGCCTGGACTGTCGTGTCTGCCTGAGTCTCCTAAGGCTGATTTTGTTCTAGCCAAGATGGCAGACCTACGATGAACCATTCAGCGTTTGGTTTTGGTCTAGGACAAGGCTGTTATGATCTCATTTCTCATTGGGCGTATCAGTACACGCGCGCCTGTACGTGCATGCTTATATGCTCATACTTGCATGCATGCCAGGTAAAGGATCTTCTCTGTATAACTAGTTTGTTACGTGTGTAAAGGAAGTATTTGTGTATGTTGCACTGTCCAGCATTTAACAAGTGATGTACAGACACGTCTACACCACCAGCGTAAGAATTGCCCCACTGGGTCAGTGCAGTGTATTGTTTCCCACAACAGATGATATCGATGATATAAAGGAAACGGTTATCCATTATTATGAAATGCTTTTGTGTACATAGTAGTCTAGAGTTCTTTTAAAATCAATGGAGGCATTTAAAAGGGGGCAAGTAAATTGATCTCGTGCCTCTGGAAGTGCCTATTTATCCCTGTTGACTAGAAGTGAACTTTAGGTAACTAGCTCAGACGTAGACATCCAGGTTGTAGACCTGTAAAATTAGGTAAGAGGAATCCCACCCAAGACCCTTAGATACAGTCAGCTTTACTATATACATTTTCTACTCCACAGTGTATATTAAAGTTTGGTCATACTCCTTTCCCTAAAGGTAGAGCGCAAAATTAGTTTGTTTTAAATCCCTAGTGAGACTCCAGTTACAAGTAATTAAAGTTCACGTTACAATCTCATAAATGATAATGAACTTTGAAGGCAGAAGAGAATTAAGCAATATTGGGAATGCAATAATCAGACTGCTTGTAAACTTTATGACATGGAAAAGAAAAAACAGGCCATAGTGTGGCATCAGGGGTTCAAGAAATTGAAAAATCCCAAACTATTTTTTGGGGAGAGGAGAGAAGAAAGCTGTGTTTTTATGTCTCACACCATGCAGTACTGAACAAGCAGCACACAGAAACACGACCTCAGCATAACGACTACAGCCGGACAGTGCAGTGCAGTACCCCCCCCCCCACCAGATAATTTCCTTGTTATTACAAAATATCTAGGGTAGGAGTTCTTATTAAAAAATGTCTAGAGTGGGGTTTCTTTTTTTCTGGTTTGGGTGTTGTTTTGTTGTTGTGTTTGGGTTTTTTTTTTTGAAAGATTACTCAGAAGCACCATTGGAGAGTCAGCAATATTGCCAGACGGGAGATCACTAAGGTTGCCTTTAGTTGAAGATAATTCTGCGCTCAAGTGCAGTAATGTATAATACTTCATTTCTGCAAAGAACTTATTCTCAAAACATTCTCTTCAGTCAGAGCTTCTTTAGTCATTTTCGAATAAGAAGTCATTCTTGAAAGGGGTTTTGGTGCCTTTGATCGGGTGCAATTATATTTGCTATCTGATCAACTTCCTCTTCTCTTTCTCAAACACAATTTCTAGTTACTGTTACTTGACAGTTTATCTACACGCTTCTCTTCCAGTGTGGATTAAAACATTTCAATTTTAATATATTTTAAATTCCATTAAGAGATCCATTTGAGATGGTGGTAAACAATGCTTTTTTTCCTCTTCACCTCGGTGTTATTCAAATACTGTACTGTGACAGAAAATATTTCTCTTGAGTTCTTTTTTGCTCCCTGCTTACAGGCTGAGAATTTAGTTGCACTCAGACTTGAACAAATATTGCTCTCCAAAATAAGAACTCGGATCTGACTCTAACCCCTCTATTACAGTTCAGCAGACTTGCTCATTTCACACCTGGAGACAACTGATGGAATATCTGTCTCCGTGGCAAAAAGGTCTATTAGCTATTACAATTAAAGTTTACTGAGCAGACTTAGGATCACCAAGAAGAATTAGCTTCCAACCCGAAAATAAGTAAACTTACAAGCCTCATAGCTTTGCTTGCCATCTATTTTCTAACCTTAGGAAACAGATACTGCAACTTCTATGATAAGGTTGAAGTACAGCTACTGTTGACCTTAATGGAAAAGAACAGAGGAAATGTGTTGTTAGCCAAAGGAAAAGCGAACTGTGTCATAGGTAGGTTTCAATATTTAATGAATCTATATGGCTGCAATCCATTATGTGACAATTTAATTATATGACAAAAAAGTTTGATAAATAATATTGTGGTAGGACATCTAATTCATTATTTAACAAAAAAATCAATACTTTCATAAATCATATTTCTACACACACACACACATATTCACACACACAGACACAAGCTTTTTCAAATAGGCAAAAATCCAGACTCCATAGGCCATTTATTTTCTGGTCAGGACAAGTTCAAATTGAAGTTTAATCAGGCCTAGATGGGAATAAATTTTATTTGCTTTTTTTAAACTGGTAGATCAGAAATGGCTGCTGCTAGACATTTTTCCTCTGATAGCTTCCTGAAAGTGTTGCACGACTAGAAGGACTATCTTTTGTATTTAACAGACAAAGAAGAACCGCCAAATTCCACTACTCTTAATCACACGAAACTGCTGTTTGAGTCAATGGGATCACTGAGGCGAGCAGCCAGGCAGGCAAATAAGTGTTTTCAGGATTAGTGCTCAAGTTTAGACACAACATTACAATCAGTAACAAGCAACAAAGGAAGCCCTCCTGAAGGAAGGACCATGGTAATGATTTACAGCAAAGGACTGCTTTTTTCTCTACAAACCATTCAGATAAAAGCAGTGTCGGGGGAGTCACCCCCGTGGCATATCAAAACTTTGACATGGGAAAACAAAGAGAACAAGGAAGTCAGCCAGGCGGAGCAGAAGTGGGACACCAGGCACGCGGCAAGGGAGAAGGAGGTGCACCACGGAGTGCAGTGAAGTCCAAGGTCCTGCGTTCAGGAACGAAGAGTGGGTGGAAATGAGTGAAGGGAGCATGCAAAAGGAAATCAGGGATGAGGCACGTGAAGAAGGTTTGGCAATTAGCAGCTTTCCAAGATCACTTCACATAATTCATTTATTAAGACTGTGTAGAACAAACGCCTCTTCCCCAACCACTCAAACTCTCCGTGCACTTCCATATGTCTTGTGTTGGTACCTATTGGTTTGTCACACCATTCTTGGCATTTTGCAACTCCAGCCCATGCAGCATGACTCAAGGCCACAATGTCTTCAAGTTACGCAAAATAGTCCTAATTCAATTCGGCAAAATGATAGCCTTAATATTTCGTCCCAGTTCTGCTAGGTAGCTCTACTTGCAGGCCATCTTTGAACTTGGATACCGACAATTCATACTCTGATGTTCTGAGGAAATTTGTTTCTTAAACAAACGTTTAAAAAAATGACCACTTTCTTACAGCCGTCCAGTCTACTATTTATGTCAAGTATATTTCTCATACACATTAGGGCTGCCTAGTTTGATGCTAATGTACCGAAATTTTTATTTCATTCTGACAGCATTATCACTTTAATGGTTATTTGTCACAGGGGGTAGTTTGTTTTGTTGCTTTTGGTTTTTTTTTTTGGCCAATGTACTTGTTATCTAGCACTTGGTCTAGGGAGCTCATTCTCCCCTCATGAACTTACGCAATTATGTTTTCATTACGTTACATCATTTCTTAGGTTGCCTGGGATTGCAGAATGCTGTTTGGTGTTAAGTTTTTTTTTTTATGGGAGGTTGAGGAATTTCTGTGGGTCCATGTAAAAACAAATTGATGAACAAGTGTCTCCTCTCCTCGGGTTTTCTGAAGAAGTTATTCATGCTACAAATATATATACACACACACACACACATACATACATACATCCATCTAAACAAGCCAAGTTCTAAATACCAGAAAAGAAAAATATAGCATTCATTATTCCTCAATGCATGAATTCCAAATCTGATGTTCACTAGCAATACTCTTCTGAAAATTGGAAACTATGAAAAGAGAATTTTGTCGTGGAAAGCAAAATTCTTCTCACTCACCAACATATAGCCTGATAAGTCTTTTCTCCCCTATCCTGAATTATCCATAAACACATCTTCATTTTGAATTATTAAGTTCCTTTTGTAGGATAGCGTATCACGTTAGCCTAGAAGTAGTCCAACTGGAGTGCCACCTTAGTACTGTGAGGATTTGAACTATTGCAGCGGGGGTTACCGCTGCCTTGACAAGGATATTAATTGGGCTGAGTCTGCAGTTCACTGCAGGCCTGTTTGGTTGAACTGCACACAGAAATGCTACAGTGATGCCTGCTTCCAGTCAGGATCACGGCTTTATCCCGTTGTATCCGTACCTCCTGTGCTGGGAACTACAAAGGAGGTGTGCAATTCCATGGAATGAAATAATTCTCCTCTGCTTTGTGGTGGTCACTTCAAAAGCAAGTTATGCTGTTGTTACAGTGTGTAAAAGGTCAAATGAAAGAATTCAAAATATTTTTTTTTTCCTTTTTTAGTTGATTACAAATAGAAGAGGAAAACACTTTCCTATATGTACTTAGGTTGCTGGGGTTTTGTGGTTTTAATTAAAAACACAATTTTAGTGGAATTTAGTGGAAATACCAAAACACTTCAGGTTTCTATAATTTTATTTCCTGAATATTTAAAAAAAAATCAGGATTTTTAGGCCTAAGGTTTTTGGTTTAGCCTTTTTACCTGTTTTTAATTGGGTAATACATTTTTTCAGTTTTCTCTTGAATTCTCTTTTACAGCTGAGAATGTTTTAAGTAACAGAATAAAGAAATCATTGGAAATTTACTGCAGTGAAACACTTACTTCACTAAGTATACTTTTGGCTATCACTGTTTTTCTTCTGTTTGTAAACAGTTTGCTTTGATTATTTCTTTGTTTGTTCATTACCTAATCTTGATCAGCTAAATTGCATGATTCCTAGTATCTGGCAGCATCTCTATAGTTTAATTACAAAAACGAAAATTACCTGGAGACAAAGGCAGTATGAGAGTTTGCCATTGAAACTGTGTCTGACGTTCATAATTGAAAAGTTGTAATCTCTTTTCCATTAAAATAAGAAATGTAGGAAAGCTGCTTTTTCTTGTAAACAAATCGTCCTACGTGCATGGTATGCCAAGATGAGTGTAGCTCTGCTGCCTCTCCAATCTCATGAATGATATAAGATATTGTGCACATTAGCGAAAAGTTAAAGTTCATTGAAGTCTAAAAGTTAAAAAACTAAAGTATGGGTTTGCTGTATTTGTGTAGCTTTGGAAATGATTATTTTGAATCTCATATTGGGGAGCATATTGTATGAAGTCACACATCACATTCGTAACATCCCTACGGGTGTATTATATCATGTATGTAACTGGAGATGCTTCAATAACGTATTTCACACTGGTAGAAGCCATTTCCTTTTGCACCTTATCTTGCTCAAAGTAATTATCAACAAACACCTTAACACTCTTCTGCGTATGTACTATGACATTAAAAATAAAGTTAATTAGCACCTGGATAACGAATGATAAATTCCCACCCTAGAACAATGGCACAGCTGCACCACATTCTTTAAGAGGGACAGCAGTGGCTTTCCTGCAACCCAAGTGTTAGTGGCTGATGAAGCAAGAGGAAGGATAATGATTGTCATCCGACTGCTTGGCTGAGTAGTGAATGGCATTACTAAAGGCACCAGACTTTTTTTGTGAGGCTAGGAGTGAAAACATTTTGAAGCATACATTGCCTGAAAGGAAAAGACAAGGCCAATAGGCACGTTTTTCCACGCACCTCCGGTACTAGTCACATAAGTTACATTTCAGAGAGAATAAACTGGTAAGTGACCCTGGCAGTGTAGATTTTTGTAAGAAAAAGAACAAAAATAAAAAAGGGCAAAACATTAAACACACTGTCAATTCTTTCAGGAACTGAAAAGGCAAATTCAAATTCTGAAGTCTCTTTCCCAGGGAAGAAGTTGATCTGACCACATAAGCTTCACACATCAATCAATATTCTCAATACCAAAAATATTTACTGAATTGAGCACACTGAGCTAGTAGAGCTTTGTACTTACTTCTGGAGGCGAGTTGGGCCAGGCACAAGTTCCAATCCCACTGACGTACATAACAACCCAAGGCACAAAGGCCTAAATATGATTCCTGTGAAAACCACAGGTGATGTTAACCAACAGGGCGTGCCCACAGCTCCATTAAGTGAAGGCTAACTCTCCCCTGAGTAGTATACAACCTATCCTAATACTATGGATGATCTGTGAAGAAAAGTGCTACTTTAAAAAATGTTACCTGAAGATTATCTGTTGCTCCTAATCAGGAACGTATACTTTGCTGGGTTTGGCTATTGGCCTTGCTGATCTTCTCTGAGTACACGTCGATCAGCCTAGCCGGGTGTAGGTAAGCAAGGTTTGCCTTCCCGCTCTCTCTAGGGGATATGACTGGGGCCCTACCCTGACCTCAGATTTGAATAATCTGAGGTAATTTTGCGTTATACTAAGTACAGACAGATCCAGAGGTCATTAGCGTCTGATGAAGATGGCTATTAAAAGCACATTGGCCAAAATGGCAACTAGAAACAAAATATCAAAGCCCCTCTGGTGTATTTGAATGGCGGTCCGCTAATCATCTAGAACAACTTCAGAAATTATCTACTGCCTTCAAACATCCTAAATATCTGTGGGGTGTCCCTTAAGATACTGATCTCTTTCAAAAGAGACTTAATTCTGTGAGGGACAGAATCTGGGTATATAGCATGAGAGAAATCAGTGTGTCCTTGCACTGGAAGGCAACCAAGTCCAGAATCTCAAAGCTTATTCCACTAAAGTGTTGAGTGTGCCTTTCTCCACCCGTGATACGAGAGGCGATTGTAACATACGATAAATATTTTTAACCACTGTTTCTGGGTGTTGCGTTTCTAGATGACTTAATCCCATTACCACATTTTTGACTCATTTCCACAGAAATGTAAATTTTCATTCTTAAAACTGTCTGATTTTTACACTGTAATTTTTTGCTGCTTCTTTATAATATTTGAAAATCTTTCCCTCTCTAGTTAAAAGACACTCACCATAAATCTTGGCTGCCTGCTCCTACACAGAGAGATAGTGCAGGACTTTAACATGAAGCAGCTGATCAACCAGAGACCAACTATTCCAGGTACACTATCATATCTATAACTGGTTAAGGAAACAGTTTTGTGGAAAACTTTCAATTTGTACGCTTAGCATGTGAATATTCATTTATATTCTGAATGGAAAGTCTGGGTGCGTTTCATTATTTCCTAGGCTAAATATTTGTTGTGCTTAATTTGGCTAAGAGGAATATTTGGAAAATTCTGTTTCTATTTGTCAGCTTTTGAAAACAATCTGTAGTCATAAATACACTGCAAATTTAGCAAGACAAAAATTGTTGGTTTTACTCAGTTCTGTGCCTGTGAAACGGGACTAACGTGCATTATCCCTCACAAAAAAATCCCCCCCCAAAACAAAAACAAACAAACAAACAAACAAACAAAAAAAGAGAGAGCGAATATGCTTCAAAGACAAGTATTGGAAAGATGGAGATGTATTCAAATGTACCGGTGTCTCTCTCTTCAGATGCGGTGGTAGTGAGGAACATATCAGTACCCAACACAAAAATAAAAGCAATAGATACATATTAATGCTGTTCAAAGGCAGTAACTTAACACTGTCGCTCATGTTTGAGACTTCATTTAGGATTGGTCCTCAGCAATTTCATATCATAGACATAGTAATAAAATGATATTGGATTTGTTTCTGTTTCTTTTTTAAGGACTGGGAATACAGATCTACTTTCCAACAGTTAACGCTTTATTATCTCATCTATTACTTGTCCCTTAGTGCCTTGCTCTTCATTCTTCAACTTGCTTTGCCATAAGGAATAGATGGGAAATAGCATATGGAAACACTATTTGTGTCACAAAAATTTAGTAGTAATGAAATAAAATGTAAAACTAATTAAAATTTTGCTTATGAAGATAAGACATTTTATTTTGGTAATTTCTTTTAGACTTTTATAGCAGGATTAGAAATGGTGAAAGCAACAGTGTTTCAATTAACTTCCCTGAGATTGCAAAGGACACTAGATATTTAATTTGGGATTTAAGTCTTCTATGTGCAACCGACAAGCTGACCAATATGAAGGCCTTTCATGAAAATTACTGTATGTATCAAAGCTTTAAATTATTCATATGAAGAAATGAAATAATCAACAAAACCACTGGATAATTAATGAAGTTGTCATCTTGACAAGACTAATAATAAGCTTCTCCTTGATAAATCATCAGTGATTCCTCTGCTATAATCACAAAAGCAATTCTACTGTATGTTTACAAGCTAGTGGAATAGAAATACCAAAATTTAAAAGCAGTTGGTTGAGTTTTGCTGATAGTTCAATGATTTTACGTGATTTCACATAATTGGTTACTAAGTCAGTAGGGAGCTGCTACGGATGTGAATTTACCAAACAAGAACTGTCACGGGTGCAATGTACGTGGAAAATAATTCTTTTCCTGATAATATTTTTAGGAAAAATACTAAGAAGAAGAAGAAGTAGCAGCAGCGGTAATAAGATGCTTACACCTACTAAATCTAGTACCACTGTAATGGGTGAAATGATCTGTGGGTTTCTTATTCTTTAATTAAAGTTTCTGTTGGTTTAATCATACAGCATCACAGTAATAATGCTACGCTGGATAGATGAAGACAAAGGACATTAGCATAAGGCTACGGGAAGTCAGATGCTGCAACACAGCCCCGTCAGACCTCATCTGTATCGCTCTGTCTGAGCCTCCCGCGTCCCCCAGCTCTGCTTCTGATGGCAACGTCTTAAAGTTCCTTCAAATCTTTTGCAGACTATGCCATGAAAAGGAGCTTGCACCTGTAGGAGGAGTCTTGACAGGCACAGGGGCCTGAGACTCTGTGTAAAAACTCCATCTTCTTATCAGCACCTGGAATGAGCAGAAGTGGCTGAAAACCAACAAAATACTGTTGGATCTCTTTCCAGATGCATGAACACTGGTGATGGAGAAGCCTTATGTTTTCTTTCCTGTCTTAGTGTAAGAACTGCCAGTCGAATGAGGGAAGGTGATTTCTCTGCAATATCAAATACATTCATTTAAAAAGTTATTACAAAAAGCAGAGGCCTTCAGAGGGACAGAGCAGATCAATGGAAGACAGAAACCTACTGGAAAATTAGCTAAGAAATGCTCAATAGGATTTGATTGGTTTGCGTGTGTCAGCAAAAGCTGCGTACATTTACTTGGCAAAAATCTAGTACCTAAGTTTCCTCGGAGTTCCTGGAATAAACATCTGTTGAAGATCCAGACTTCTCTCAAAACAAAGATGTACAACACCCTATCATTCCGACTTTGCCTTCTCTAATGTTTTTTCTCACTTATATTCATAGATTAATATCATGATGTCATTTGTGGTTCTGCTTTTCTAATAGTCTCCACAGCATATACAGCTGGCTAATTTCAACCCTTTACATGACAGTAAGAACCATCTCTCTGAAAAAGTTAGGCTGTCACCTTGTTTTGTCAAAATAATGAAACAATAGACCTCGAAACTATTTACTACATCATTCCAACCTGTAAATTGTAAGTAGGACTGGGCAATATTGGTAGGATATGTGGAATATCCTATACTGTTCTTCTTCCCCATTCCTTGGTAAACTGCTCTATTCACACTCAACCGACATTAGGAGTTTCCCATACGTACAGGGAGCAGTATATATTTCTTAATCACGTACTTCATTTCTGGTTCTGCAGGGTAATTAACCACGCCGGCGTAGCCGCCTGCCCTTCCGTGACTCCAGACCACCTGGCTGAGGCTGACGGGGCACCTCGTCCCCGCAGGAGCGGGAGGCAGCCTGAGCCCCTTCGCAAGGCGACGTGGCCACACGGCGTTACTGGAAGGAAACCTCTCCCCGAAGAGCCGCGCTCTGGGGTCGGCAGCAGCCTGCCGGGCTCAGCGCGCCCTTCTGCCCCTGCCCGCTGGCGCAGCGGAGCCCGGCGGCGGCACTTGCCTCGTTAAGAGGCTGGCATGGGGAGAAGCAGGCACCGGCTGCCTCCTCCTTTGCTGGTTTCACTCCTTCTTAGTCGCACTGTGCCTCTTGGCGTTCGTCACGGGGAACTGAAATACAGCCGCAGCTCAGAGCAGTTCTGACACTGGAGGGCAAAGCGATGTCCACTTCAGGTCTGCGGGGCTGACTGACTCTCGCTGAAACCCACGTGTCACCCTTTTGATTTCAGCGGAGTGACAATACACAGGATTGAAACAATGCAGTGGTGCATCAAGCTCTGTGTCTTTAAACAATAAAGGAAAAGAAATAAGAAATGGTTCCAGTACTCTATTAGTTGACTGTGGGCACATATTTTCACACAAAATCTGGAAACCATAAACCCTCTGGGCATTAGTATTTCCATTTTGGTAATGGAGACATTTGTTGTTATAGATAGGAGGGTTTGGAGAAGAAAAGCAGCATATTCCAAACATTTCCCAAAGCACAAAACTAAAACTTTGCAATCTTTTGTTTAAAGATAGCTTGTTAAAAATGCAGCTTTATGTCTCTCTCGTTGATGAAAGTCGTGCCAAGATTTTAACTCCTTACGCTAAACCACCTACGACGAAGTCAGAACTGCAGAACCTATACTACTATCACTACAGGCACTCCAGACGCTCTCTGTGCTGTCCCAGGAACATCTGCTACTTTCTTCTGGGTAAAAATATGTTGTTTGTAACTTGTCTTCTGTCTACCCAGAGGCAGTGATGGTTTTCCATTCCTTTTTAACTCTTACGTGGCAAGTTTCGTGGCCTTTTCTAGTCCACACCAGTAGCTGCACCGTAGCGCGCTCACTCATGGTGTGAGCAGTTGCAGACCTCCATTGATCTAAGCGCGGTTTATTGGTGCTTCGCGCAGCAGAATACGAGGCAGACTTTTTCAAGATTCACACAGCAAATTCATAGCTTGTTATGACAAGGGAAATCCCAAACCCTTTCCGGGTGCTCTTGGAAGCTGAAGGAAAATCAGCTTCCAACCAAGAGCGGCTCTAACTGGGGAGAGAAGCGAGGGGAAGGCTGCTGCGCACACATGCCGGGATCTCGGCGCCAAGTCCCTAGCAATGCTTTGGGAATTGGGGCAGGAGCACAGACACATTTAGCTTCCTACCTGGGAAGCTGCCATGTACAGATTAACAGGTATGATCCCACCATACTGAAAAGAAGCAATGCGGGGAAATTTTGTCGCTGCTTTATGGAGAGGATCCTGTTCCTCAGATTATCAGCTCAGTTTCTATCCTTGCTATTGGATCTGAGTTTTGGGCTCTGAAATGAGCCGACTATCAGATTGCAAAGCAACGCAGATTCTATAAAAATAGTGTTGGGTACGTGCATTTAAGATACTCATTCTTCTGAAACCTAAATATGCAAATACACTATAACGCATTCAGAGGGAGGTAAAAGAATCTTGGCAATATCATCGTATCGGTCCTTCTTTGTAGTATCAGGCCATCTAGTTGCAACTGAGGAACGGTTAAAGCACCTTTTGCTTGGGTATTTCTTTAAGTTTATTTGCGAAAACATATTCTAAGCATGTACGTTAAATGTGATAACTTGGCATTGCATTGGCAAATCTGGTTCCATATCATTTGGATCCCAGATTTCACAACATCTTACGCTCCGCTCTTACGAAAAGCCAAAGGCAGTGTTTTTGTCAAGTGAGAAGGAATGATATGCTGGGAGACAGACGGCGGAGAACGCATAGCTGGCTGATTTTTTGGGAGGTAGACTGCAGGGATTAGGGTGTGGGGTTTGTTTTTTTACAAAGTGCAGAGGGCTAACAAAACCCGCCATTTCAAGTTTTCTTTATTTCTTATACGAAATAATAGTTTCCTGATTGCCATGAGACAGCACGCTAAAGTGTGAAAATACTGTAGCAGCTGTGGTGGCAACACATGTCATTTCTGTGCATACGCTGAGATTTTTCTCATGAGACTCTTAAACATATGCAATGAAGCATTCAATACACGCAGTTAATATCGAACAGTAATTCCTGCATGTGTTTGTGTACTATACTGGCAATGTCTGGAATGACTGCCAGCTTTTACAAATAAAAGATAGGTATGACGACATCCTGCTAGGCTTGCTATATCCCAATCAAAATAGAGGGACTGATTTTGTTTTTATAGTCATTGTTTGGCATTCCTTACGGAGGAAGTAATTGATACAACCAGGCAGGAGGAGGACTGTCTCATGGGATGCACAATCCTTCTGTAACTTGATTCAATTATTTTTTTGCTAGCTATAACTCTTCAGTAAACGCTCCACCTTCTCTTCCCCGTGTTTTTATCAACTAAAAAAAGATAAGAGACAAAAGAATGCAGTAGAGTGACAATGACATTGTCAGGTGACTGCAAACTTTATGTTGAAAATTCGTCCTTCTGCGTGTTAAGTCAATTCCTGCTGGAAAAGGGCAGCCGACCCTAGACATTATTCAGCAAGCTCCATTCGTATGTTCTTTCACTGGAACACATGCTAGTGAGATGGATGATTAAAATCTTACAAACCCTAGTGCTCTCCCTAGACTCAAACTCTGCTTTTGTTCTTCAGCTTTCGGATCATTTCAGAACAAAACCAAACAGTGTGGCAGAAAGAAATGAAAGCTAAACCGTGTGCTGAGCGTCACCCTCTCTTAAACAGGTGAAAGAGAGGATGCGGGGTAACCACAGGGGTCACAGCTCAAGGCAGGACACACCTAAGCTCTCGAGGAGCAACCAGGTCACCTAACTCAGGATTTGGCTCTAGCATCACAGTTTTTTAATCGCTTTTTAGAAATCTAATGGTAGCCTCTGCTCTGTGCCAAACCGATTTCTGATTAAAAAAATCAGATCCGGCATTTAAGATGAAAAATAATTCAAACCTCTACCCCTTACATTTATTTTTCTGTCTCTACTCAGAGATTTTGCTGTTTACAGCCATATTCTCACGCCTGCAACTTCGCCGGTCCCACCACATCCAGAGTTAAACCTGAGCCTGTAATCTATTTAACTTCAGATGATTTTAAAACAGATTTTGATATTAAACAAACAAGCAAGTGTGGATGGTCACGATCCAGAAAACAGCAGTTAAGTATTTTAATAAGCTGCTTTAATATTTGGTGTTAATCTTGCAACTGGTCCCACACAACAGAATCTTGTGCGTCTGTTTTGAGAACCACTAAAATCAGGAAGGCTCTGAGCAAAGTGATGTGCAAGGGTGTTCATTGCTGGCTGGTTCAGGCTGTAAGACTTAAGCATTCAGTGGTAAAATGACAGTGAATGCCATTATTATAGCCACACTTATGAAATAAAAAATACACTTTTATTATCTAGCATGTCTGCCAACCATCTGTGAATTGATGGGGGCTATTGAAAAAAGAGAGGGAAAACTGAGCTGTCTATGAAAGCCCATTTTAAAAAGCCATGAAAATAATAGGTCAAATTTTGGTTCTGTTTGATTTTTGGAGCTTGAAAAGCCCCCTTGGTTTCAGTGGAGCTACACTGATTTTCATCTGCTATGTATCCATTCCTTAGTATATACAGAACTTCTGTTACTCGTCTGCATTTCTGTCTGTTAAAGCTGAAACAGTTTTAAAAAAAGCACAACAAAATCCAAACCAAAGACATCCTGCTGAAGCCACTGAAAGTGCAATTACTACTTTATCTTAAATCTGTTTATCTTTAAAAATATAAATGCTATTATTAAATTTTATAATAAAGTTGAATTTGTATAACCATACATCTGCCTAGAAAGATGTTTTAATCTTTTTTCATTATTTGTAGACGAGTCATAGTTAGAAAAGGGTACTCACCAAAGCCTGGAATTTTACCCATGTGTTTTGGGGGGTTTAGTGGGCAGCTACAGAATAGAGTAATATTCTTTCTTGGCACTTCAGTCTTGGAAGAAAATAAAACATTTCAACATAAGGATGCCAAGACAAACATCACAACCAAAACTGATAGGGGTTTTGCAGTCACTCTGTGTATTTTATTGGCATGCTACATTTCTGAGGGGTTTGTGAGGAATGCAACTCAATGACAAACTGAGCTCTGTCTATGAAAAATCAATTACTTTGATTGGATTTTTAAAAGGCATTTCAATATGGTACCATTGCACATCACTTACGAGGCTTGAAACGCACCGGAGCACAGCATTTCCCATTTAGCAGGCCAAGAATATATCTTACAGACTGTAGAAAAGTATTTCACTGCATATGCATCTACAGTTTTCAGCTGGGAGAAAGAGGATCATTGATCTGATTCACAGCCGTCTCCTTGGAATGGTTTCATCCTGCGTGAAAGGTTCTTCCCCAAGCCTGCACGTTACCTGGAGCTCACACGAGCTCCCAAATCAGGGTCATAATTCTGCGTACACACACATAAGTGCTAATTTTCCTGTCAGCAACCCTATTGAAATAATTGATTATTCATAGACAGATTTTTCACTGGCATACACTAGACATGACCCATGTAAGTTTTTGCAGGAACAAGATCAAGGTGTAAATAGTTTGCAGAAGGATACATTTCCTTTTTGACAGGGATTTTAAGATTAAGGATAAGCTGAGTCCACATAAAAAATAGGAGAGGGCTAATGAAGGTCAAGCTCTGAAATACCCAGCCTGAAGTATATATAGGAATTGAAATAAGAAGATGTCATAGGCAGTATTTGATAGTCAATAAAGGATTAGCATTCAGATTCTGCGATTCACTGTCTCCAGCTCCTAGATATTAGTGCAATAAATCTTGCAAGTATTAAAATATATGTAAATGTGGCCTTTTTTTCTTCGTAGGTATTGCACCCTTGAAGTTCATATTTTCAGGTTCACTGTAATCATTAGAAGTAGGTACTTACTGAAAGAATAGATTTTCACATTGCTACAAGCCCTTAGAGATTTCAGGAAAATACCAGGTTCTGCAAGACTCGTGACAGAACCGCTGGAACCTGGCTTGTGAAGGAAACTTGCAGAACAAAGTCCAATCCCCTGTTGTTTCAGGTGGCCATATCACAGAATCTGTTCAAAAGTAGGATTAATCTCCATCTTAAAACTAATTAACTTTTTGCCCCCATGACTCCCAGTGGGAGACTCTATCTTCCAGCATCTCGTGACTCTGCCACTTAAACACTTCTTCATTTTCAACATACATTTATCTGCAGCTGTTTTATACCTAACTACTTCTCTAGCTTATTTTCCCATTTTGTTTTTCCTGTCGTGGCAGTTATAGACTGCAGTACTAAAGCCTCATTTTTTTTTTCATTTTGTCTAAGACAATATCTTTCATTTTCCTCTTATAAAATTCTCTATCCCTAGTCACTCTAGTAGCTTTACTCCGCATCTCTCCTAGTCTGAGTTTCCTTTTTTTGAAACTGGGTGAAGAGGACTGTACGTTGTGTTTCAGTGAGAGCCTACCAGTGCCTTGTACAATGGCAGAAATACCTGTCTCTACTAGATTGATACCTATTCACATCTGAGGGTCGCGTGTCCCATTCTCAGAGCTACATCACATTGGCAGCTCAAACATCCTGGTGTTGCTCAGAGAGTTCTCTTCCTCAGGTATTTCTTTCTTATCACAGATCACGCAGGTCTTTCCATGTAATAGCTTTGTCAACATCAAATTTTGCCAGTGTTTTTAATACTGAAAATATTAAAATATTAAATAATACTGATCCTAATTCCTGAAGAACCCTACTAATGACTGTATGATTCTTCTATTTGACCCGTTAATATTTGCCTTTCATTTAGTCTTTAACTGCTTTACAATTGCTCTACTAAATCCCTTCTTCTCATGCTTCACTAATTACGTTATAGCAAATGCTTTAGTGAATCCAAATAAAGGATGCAAGCATGCAATAGAACTCCATTTATAAAATCATTACGTACAATACATCCACATAACTTTTATCATCTTTTACCTTAATGTTTTGCATTTCATATTTTTTAATCTATGTTTGTTCCAGAACCTTAACTATATTGAGATGCAACCAGCGGGCCTGTTTACTTTCATGTCTCTCCTATTGAGGTTCTGGTTCTTCACGGTTCGTCTGCTCACAGAAGTGAATTTCCTTCATGTTTCAAATTTTGTCTCTCTGAAAATATTTATCCTTCCATTTCATTTTGGCTGAATGAATTAATGACTGCTCAATTAGATACTATCGTGGCAACAGTCACAGAAAACAAAATATTTTAAAAATAAAACATATAGAAGTGATTGACAATTTAGTGAAGAAAACTGTTGGCTTCCACTTGCAAGCATAACTGGGTTACCATTACTTTTAATAGTAGCAGGATATAACGTATTTCAGGAAAGTCAAGAAATTTCACTGACATATTGGAATGAAACAGTTCCCAGTATTTATCTCTACTAATAACACTACAGATGATTCCTGTCTGTATTCAGATCTGTCCTGTGAGAAGCACCAAAAACTTTCCTTCTACTATGCTTCCCCAAAGCAATCATGATGTTAAAGAGATTCTGTTTTATTCATCCTTCCCACTACTCCACAATCAGTAATAACGTAATTTTTTACTCCCACACATTTCTTTATTTCTGTCTTCTTTAACAGCACATCATATACCATGTCTTTATTTTCCCTAAAGATATCTCTATCACACAGCACAATTGGGGCAAACCTGACTTTTTCTGGCCTTCAGAGCTGAAATCTCCTCTTGGGTCACTTACAAACACAACTCAGCTAGACAACAACCATTGGCTGTTTTTTACCAAAAAAAAAAGAGTTGCCCCCTGAGCAGCAGTATTAATGAAGCTCCATTACTTAAGGATTTTTGCCTTTTGCTTTGCCCCCCTTCCCTTACTGCCTACCTCCTGAGGACCAAACGCCAACTAAAAAAGTACTGGACCCAGAAGGGCACAGCTAAACGAGCAAGACAACCTCCCATACCCAGCACATCCCACTCGCCAGTTCACTCGGAGTATGGACATAACAGTCCTTCGACACAAAGTCGATCTCACCCTTCTGATCCCATCTGAAATCCTGCATCCTAAGTTCAAGTTCTGGCCTTTTGTTTTTCAGGCTTTGATCAGAACATATTTCTGGCAAGTTTCTCTGACTCAGTTTTCTAGAGGAAATAGGCAGAGCACTTCAACTCTCTCTTTTATTTATCCAGCTACTGATCTAGTAAATTTAGCACTTTATTTTATCTCTTACACTCATTTTCTCTTCTTGCATCCTAAACTAGATGCAGAGATTATGCAGTCACCGCTGAATTTCTCCTCTCATTCTTTAAATTAAAGCTGTTCTTATCAACATCACAGAATTTGGCAGTAATGCTAAATCTTTAGACATCCATCAGAAATTATCAGTTTAATCAGAGATTAAGAGAACTATCTTGTAAGAGAATAGAGTGCCATTGGGATTTACCAGCGAGAATTAATTATATTACAAATTGTGTTAAATGACATTGGGAGTCCTAAACTTTATATTTCTATGTTGAAAAAAATAGTAACACCAAAAGATTACGTTCTTAAAAACTCTCAAGTGAATGAGAAGAAATAGCAAGCTCAGAAATATGTTAGAAGTATATCTTCAGCAGAAAACGTATTAGGAGTGACCGTCTCTGAAAGTTACCTTCTGAATGACCTCTGGAGCATGTTTGCTACTCAAAACAGAGTTAAAAGTCATCTAGAAAATGGAACCATTACAGGGAGGCATTATACATATAGTGAGACAGATGCATATTAGTTGCTAATACTACACCCCTATGTATAGCTTCAGAGGCGAGAAGATCTCCCATGCGGAGTAAACGTGCCTCATCTCTGCTGAGTGCAGCAAGGACCTGGCATTTGCCGTATGGACGTGGGAAAGGCTTCCGTAAAGACAGCCTCACTGCTTGCACCAGCTTTTCACCGGCCTTCTCAGGGGTTCCTTAGCAGCACTAATCTGGGTGGCAGAAAGGTATTCTGCTAGGTATCTTTTGAGGAAGGAGAAGTTAGTGGTTTAAGGACTGCCTCATTTAAAGATGCTTACATCTCCAGGCCCCAGGATTTGTGCAAGCGGTGTAGAGTGACACATTATGCTGTGCAGCTAATACGACCTTATTTTAATGTGCTGTGGAAGAGGAATACATACCAACTCTTGAAGTATGCTACTGTCTTGGAAGATACAGAGAAATACGAGTACTAAATATTCCTTATAATTATGCAAAATGTGAAAAGCAGGCTGGAAAAAATGGAAAGGAAATCTGGAATTTGTTGCTGAAACCTGTTTGTTTGATATATTTTGAAAATGGACAGTGGCTCCATAGACCACAGTGCTCCCAAAAGGTAAAACCGTAGTCAGGAATAAATAAGCGTATATGTGCAGAGATTTGTCCCTCAGTAGGTCTGCCATCACATGGTCTCTGTTCACTGTGGCATTTGGGGTTGGTATGAAGGTCGTGTAGCTTGTACGTTTTCAGAGACTCTTCCATATCCCAATATATGTTGCTGCATACCTACCACATCCTGACTGTGAATTGCTTCTCAATTTTGACACTTGAAAGGGGAGGGAAAATGTCACATTATATGTAAAGCTGACCGAGACATTTGTGTTTTAATCTGCACACCAATTGTTACCAAGTGACTCCTGTTAAATAAGGCAGGCAGTTATTCGGTCCCATTCACTATTCATATATACTGCAAAGTTGCTAAAGTAATGGCGTTATGAATGTTATGCTCAAGTATTCAGGACGTGTTATAAGTGGAAGCCATTTTAAGCCATTGGGTGCAAAAACAATTAAAAAAGAACAGAAAATATCTCAATTGGTGTTTTATTATTGTAAAATTAAGATGGAATGATTAAAAAGGGATGGCCTGATAATCTTATGGATAGATTTTGCTCTGCTTTCCTGAAAGTTAATTCTAAAATAATACATTTATTACAGACTACTTCTATTCACATACTTAATTAGAATTCCAATTAAACTGTGCTGTGGAAAACACTGTGGAAAATGCACCCTCTACTGGCTCTCAAGAACATGTTATGGAACAGAAATTTGGAACCTTTCTAAATTTTCTTCTCTGAAAATATGCACACTTCATTCTTAAAGTCTTTTAACTCCTTATCCCAGAAAGGAGCCAGAAAATTAATGATTTTACTTACAAAAATATGTTTTCCTTTAAAAGAGTAGCTAAAAATGTTTTACATCTTAGAATTTCTGAAACAACACAAGACAGAAGAACGTATTTTAAGAGTTTAAAGTACATTGTTTTAATGAAGAACAGCATATTGGTGCAAAATAATACCTAACACATATCCTATTATGAATATAGCATAATGACAGTGGTCATGAATATAGATTGATAAGAGAAATGCTTCCTGCATCTATGATAGACAACAAACTTAGCTTTGATTCAGTATGCCTAAAGGGAGTAGGACAGGGTTATACAGTCAAAAGAGAAAACTACGTGTGTTTCGAGCATCTAAATTTGATTCCTGAAGTATAGGTGTGACCTTCCTACACTTTCCTATTTCAGCACGACTACACAATTTGTACAGGTAGTATGGGTCTAGTTTTCTCCCCAGCCTATTCTAAGCTTGGATAACCGAGCTATTTTCATTACCTGATGGCATAAATAAGACAGCCAAGTGTATCTATTGCACTGACTAACACATTTGCCTTGCAGTTGTAGGTTCATATGTTCAGTGCCTCCCTGGTTTCCATCACAGTACATGCCCTTTCTGAAATCCGTGAGCAACGTGCAGGCACCTGAGATATTTCCCTTTTCGGCTTGTCACCTTGGCACAGAGGCGGCAGGTCTGAACCCCTTGCAACCAAGCAGTGATTCTGCTGAAAGGAGTACTCCAACTCCACTCCAGTGGGAATTTTCTTTTTCAAAGAGCCCTGGGGCTTATCCTAGAGCATCTCCTTCTATGTAACAACTGGTAGCTAAGAAAGGATGCCAAGAGGAATCACTGAGACATAAGTAACCCCTGCTGAAATAAATGGCCAGGCTGACTTATGTCACTCTAGAGAGCTGTCATGTTATGACTGTACCCTCCTCAATGGGCTGTGCAGCTAAAGATACTGTCTAATGATGTGTTACCACATAATGATAATGGTCTTCATGGAGCTTCTCTGTAATGATGTGTGTTACTTTATAATGATAATGGTCTTCTTGGAGATAGACTATAACTTTAATATCACAACCCCACTGAGGAGGCTATACTCAAAACATTACAACTCTTGTCCATGACCTCTGTTAGCAGCCCGTTAGTCAGCGGGTAGTCATCAGAAGGCAGAAAGAGCCTTCAAATGGAAAAATAAAAGTGAGAGGGCATAAGCCTTCCAAGATGATGAGGAAAATATTCTACAGAAGAAAGATGCATACATATGTATATATATAGTGTAACCTGGTTTTCCTCCACTGTGCTTGCTTGTTCTTCCTCAAAAAGTATTCAATCTTAACTTTTTTTTGCAACAGCAACACATTAGAGTTTGCAGCTGGGAGATGAGAGCAAATTGATACGAGCCTCACAGGAAACCTGACCTTTTGTTTGTTGGAAAATCATCAAGTGACACAAGAGATCTTTTGTGCTGATTTCTCCCCTCCCTCACTCAGTGAACATTTTGGCCATATGTGGAGCAAGGCTCAATAGTTCCTAGTACTATTTGTAGATTCCTATCCTCAAAATGCACAAAATAATTGTAATTAGCAGAACTCTTAGCCAGTATGATAATAAGATAGATCGCGTAGTCCACAAAGACTCCGAAGTGTGTTTAATTTGACATGATGCATGTCCTATCATTATCTTACAAATAAATAAAAAAAAAGAAAATCCAGCTCAAGGACGAAAAACCCCGACACCAACCTACAAACAAAAAACCCCCCATTTAAGTCAGAACAGTTAACTAGACAAAAGAAAATGTCTTGCAATTGAGCTTTTCCTAAAATCCAACTTTGAGACTGAAATCTACCCAAGTTACCCCTATACCCCAATTTTTATCTTCTAATGTTTGTAGATGTCTTCCTTCTGATAACAAATTGAGCAATTGCTATAGTGCCTGAAAGATTGTTTCCCAACCACATACAGGAAAAAACTGGACAATGTACTGATAATAAATGACCTGAAGAAAATAAGATGTGACCTTAATTCTTGCCTTTACCACAATTCAGAAATGGTATAGTCATCTAATCATGCATTATTTCAGTTCCACGACAATATTTCTCTTACAAGGATATACTGATGACTTCTTCAATATGCATAAATGTCAATGGAAATTATACAAGTAATCTGATAGATCCCACAGTTTAATCAAGACAGTAGTACAATGTGGACATGTTTTTCATATTTTTAAATAACTTATCTGCTTATTCAAAGTAAACAGCATATCTTCTTATGAGAAAATGTATACTTTTGCCTTCTACTGTATAGAAAATGTACCACAAATTATTTTCATATGAGAAAAGAAAATACCTGTCTCCCTTAAAGTAGATACTGTACCATGCTTTAATTAGAAATTAAAAAGATGGGCACTAGAAATGAATGAAATGGGCAAAGACACAGTCACTAACATGGCTACTTTAAGAATTTTTCAGGCAAAACCAAAATAAATTGGGCATCAGTGAACATCTGTTCCGTATTCAGTGTAAGACTTTCTCTGTAAGTCTGGACATAGCTTGCTTGGACAGAATTAATTTCTCTTAAATTTAGACATATGTACCATAGACATCTCCACCTGAACATCCTCAGTTCCCTGCTGGAGAGAAATAGGCACAGTTTGATATATCTGAGATGTCTATGTTGGGACTTACACAAGTCCTCAAATGATAAACACGATGTGATTGCATGCTTGATCGCATAGCCAAGCAGAAAAAAAGGGGAATCATATCACAAGTATTTGGTAATTTTCATTTTCTAAGTGATTTACAAATACCTATTTAACACAACAGGAGATAAAACGCAGGAGTTTCCCTTGGAACAGACAAAGACTCTGTGCAAAACCCAGTTTCTGGAGAGATCATAAAGCCTCACCTGTTTTCCCTAGAGCTTGGTATCATGCCCATAATAAGACTAAAGCTGGTGTTAAAAACTATGAAGAAGGAATTCCAGACTGACTTTATTCCCCCTCAAGTATCATCCAGATCCTCCAGCTTTATTTTCCTGAAATGTCCCACATTCTTTTTTTTCACTTGAAACTTGCCTTTCTTTGGATATCTCCTTAAACTCCTTCATGCTTCATCAATGTCAATTCCATCCTTACTTTTATTTATCCTTCTTTTTTTTATCTGTTTAATCTTTCTGTATTTAAAAGACAGTCCATAGCATATACAAACTACTAAAATATAGCAAACATGTCAGAAAAAACCCCACAACAAACCCCACCCAGGAAAAAATGCAGATTTTCACTCTTTGTTTTTAAGTTAATTTGTTTTATTCACAAGAAATTAACTTCAAACTTCACTTTCTTTCCTGTTAATACATAAAATCAAGTGAGAGGCTGAAAAGTTCCGTGTACTGCAGTCCTCGTCATGCAACTTCCTCTAAAAGTTTCAAATAGACTTGAGAATGAAGCCCCAGCTAGATCTAACCTTAAGACTGCCTCAAGACTGTAGATTTGACAGTGAGAAAAACAGTTGTATTACTTGTAAACCGGGCAAATTCAATCAGGAATTACTGATAAATAATAGCTGCATATCATTTAATTTTTAATATATTCACTCTTCAGAATTTAATAACATGATTTCAATTATGATGCCAAGAATGAAACTATACCATTTTGCACAGCTGATGTCAATGAAACATCAGCAGAGTGTAACAAATCCAGCATTATTTATTCCAAAAGTTCAGTATTACTGTAACGTAGAAACTTTAGCTTAGAGACCCACAGAAGCAAATAAAATCTTAACTATTTTTTTTCTCCTGCTTTTGGTCTAGCTTTTGTATAATCACATCACTCTATCAGAGATATTCTCCAATATTCATTGTAAACTATTCAGGAAATCCTCTAAAGAGGATTTCATTATCTAGATAGCTTATTTTCTAAAATTTTATCAAAATGCCGTAATCAGTGGATGAGATATCAGGTTTCTAAACTGCATGCTAATTTTCAAGAACTATCACTGCTGTGATTGAATGCCACCTAATTTTTGAACAGATTTTGGAGATTTTAAAGGACATTATAAGCAGTTCTACATAAAATATATCAAATTTCTTTCACTTCAAAATGAGTCTTTGTTGCTGTAAGCAAATAGCTTCTAAAATAGAGATCAGTAGATTAAGAATTTTATGTCTTATC
This sequence comes from Phoenicopterus ruber ruber, assembly GCA_009819775.1. Taxonomy (NCBI): domain Eukaryota; kingdom Metazoa; phylum Chordata; class Aves; order Phoenicopteriformes; family Phoenicopteridae; genus Phoenicopterus; species Phoenicopterus ruber. The sequence goes on from CM020215.1 coordinate 109,268,161, forward strand.
CTGTTGCCTCCTAGCACCTATTTTAATGCACATCACCAGAGGGAGCTACATTTTGCAAAATTCCAGTGTTGCTTTGGTGCTCTCTGAAACATAATCAGTGTCTCTAAATACTTTCGGTGTTTCTTGAGCAGAACAGAGGTTCAGCCTTATTCTGCATCAGGTAAGAGTCAATACGTGCTCAAGGATATGAAGGGCACAATGACTTTTCACACGGTTTTTAGATAGACATCCCTACAGCAGTGATAATAGTTATTAACATCAGTGAAAAAAATACTGCTTAAAGGATGCCTTTTCCAGGATGACGGCAATTAGCTTTTCCAGCGAGCAAGCGGAGTCACTGGGAGGTACCTATTTTTAATGCCTATGGGAGGGTGAGGGGAGCCTGTGGCCACCCGCTCGCCTTGCTTGCCCGCTTCTACAGAAAGAGCAGCTGCCCGGGGCTGCTGCAGTAAGTCCAAGCAGCTCTTTTCTCTCCCGCTTTCACAGGACTGCCTCTCCTGTAGGACTCTGCGGGCACACGAAGGTCACTAGCTGATGCTCCCCACCTCTGGAGAAGGGCCGTCAACCAGGTAAGGTAGCAGACAGCACTTCCATAACTTCCCTGGAGGGAACACAGTTGCAGCAAGGGAAGGTCGGGCAGAAAGAGCCTTTTTGTTTCAGGATGGATCTGCTTCCTCTTCCTACCCTGTGAATAACTTAGCTCTCACACTTCATCCTGCTAGTCAGAGGGACTCCAAGAGGATTTTCCAGTAAAGCACTGCTTCATCCTCCTGACACTTTGGGACAACCAACCTTCTGCAGCAAGACAAGTGAGGCAGAGGAATAGCCCTGAGCTGGGAAAGCTAAGGCAGATTAGACACAGTGGACCGGAAAGGTAGGGCAAAATTAGTTGTTTGGCAGCACATAAGCCTAGATGATGGTTCTGATACACTTTTATTTTTGCAGGCCACCAGGGCTGCTGCAAATACATGTCGGACTGCATTAGCACGCTTACAATGGTTACACATACCCTATTCATGCTAAAACTAAACTAAATTTTGAATACATTTCTGTCATGTATATTCTTTTCTATCCATTCAACCAGGTATAATGCTTTGTCATTTTTTTAGCAAGGAATGTCATTACTCCTTTTTTTTCCTTATTTTTATGTTTTGGCTTATATTTTGGTGTAATAAATAAAACTCATGCCAAAATACCTCCACACGATACAGTCATTACAACATCACTGTCTAGATCCTGAGGCCAATAAGCATCTACATAGCACAGATCAAGGCTTTGGTCCACAGATGTTCCCGACCTAGATAATTTCTTCTCAGGTCTCAGACTGTACCCCTTCTTCCTGGGTTAGGTATTGCAAAAGTGGTTCTTTAAGCCCCACCTTAGAGTGCCTACCCTCCTTAGAGTGACTAAGAATTATTATTTATTTCTAGACAGGGTTGCGCTTTGTTGGTTTACCCTCCAGTTTGATTAGATCCCATTGAAAGTTGAAAGGAAACTAAATTATCTCACATGACTCTCCATTGGGATTAAGTGTCACTGCACAAACATGGAGAGAAGCTACTTACTCCCAAATACAAGAACTGACCCTTGCCTCACAGTGACTAAAACCTGCTTTTCTGCTATACGTGCTGTAATTTTATTCTTGATGTTTTTGTTTCTCACCATGTGACTGACAGAGAGGAATAAAACATATGCAACTTGCCAGAAATCAACACAAATACACTAACATAAAATTGGCATAGAGCACTGGAAAATCAAACCCCATGAACAGGCATGAGTTGCCATATGATAGACTAGAAATAGGTTCCAAATTAAATCAACAGCTTCAACTATGTCCGAATACTGCAGCCTTTCAGGGTTAAGGAAGGGCAAAGTTAGAATTCATCGTGTTACAGCCCCTTTACATTACGTGTAGAACAACTGATTGCATCCTCTACAAAAGACTAACATGCATCTTGAAACTCTGGTCACCAGAACAGTTCTGAAAGGTGATCTAAATGGACTTTCTCTCTTCCAGTTTACCCTCAATAAAAACCATAGAAGACAGGACTACAAAGAAGATACTGCATTTGTGCATGTTCCCTATAATTAAAAAAAAAAAAAAAATACTGGTGACACTATATTTTATGGCAAATACAATATAGACTCTATGAACTTTTACCTTTTCAGAAAGACAAACTCTACTGTAGATACTATATAGGCATCATAGTCAGTATCTTCAAGTTAGACTTGTGTACAGGGTAGGAGTAATGTTTGAAACCCTCTGTTTATGGTCACATAGTGTCACCAGCACTGCTGCCCTATCCTGAGGTCTTCAGTGAGCCATGAGCTGTTCTGGACAGACAAATATATGCTAAAAAGGAGCAGGACAGAAACTTAGTACTAAGAAAATTTGCAATAATTTTCTTAAAAGCCCCCTAAGAAAAATTTAAAATTTTAATCTAAAATTTGCAGTTCCACAAATACAGACGAAGACTTTTTCCCTCACAGATGGAAAGAATTAAACCAAGGAAATCAAACTAAGCCAACAATTAAAACAGCGTTAGCAGTAAATTAACAGTTTGTTCAGTAATGAAAACCATCAATTCTTAGCTGTAATGAAATGCATTATTAAAAACATAACGAGGGTGTAAATACACAATGCTGCATAAAGATATAATCTGAAGGAGTTACCCAGAGTGGGAAATAATGAACCTAGAGTAGCAGCAGCCATACTAAACAAGTGAGACTTTCCATGGGTTATAGACCAGAGAAAAAGGGAACGTGTGTTGACCTTCTCTGTATATACTGTCCCCGTGAATGCAGGAAGATGTGTATTTTTGGGGTAGCTTGCGGGGAAGTGGGGGATGTAGCCACTACAGGCAGCGAGTGAACGATAACGGCTGAACTTTTGCACCTGCAGTTCAACTGGCGGAACTGAGGCCAAGGAACAAACTTTTTCCCAGATGTCCTGTGTGCTGCACACCACGATGTCTTCCACTCTAGCAGAGTCCCAAAAATCAGCAATTCCTTTTTGGCTCAAGGGACTAACATTTTCCTCACTGAGAAGGTATCAGACAGAGGGTAGACATGCCCTTCTTCTATTAATCAGAGCTCTTTAAAATACACATTCCCCTTCCTTTCCCATCCTCCACAGATTCCAACCAAATCATTGCAACAAAAAGCTATCGAATTAAAGTGGATCACTGAGCAGAGCTATATAAAATGCCATTCTGGCCACATTGCTATAATTATGATTACGCTAAGTCCTGTGTCCTTTGCATAGGAGGGGATGTTGAAAGCAGATACAAGGAAGTGGCGTAGGAGGTAGCATGAGAGTCTCATTTGGATAGAATACCTGAACCAGGTAGCAATGTTAATAGGCTACAGAGTGAACACGAAAGAGAGTCAGCCTGAAGTTAAAAGGAAGATTAGCAGAAAGGAGGACAGAAATATGAGACAAACTGCCTGAAGTAGATGAGGAACGGTATGTAGGGGAAATGAAAGGAGAAGAGAGAGCAAATGAAAGAATCTGAAAGAGGGAAATGCTGAATTTCACACAGTAAAGATGGTAAACCCAAACGACAAAAACTTTAAAAGCGTTTTGCTGGATTCTATATATATGCAAATTGAGATGGTTAGATATAGGGTAACAAAGACATAATTAAGAACACAGGTCTGTTAAGAAGCACATGTTTTCATTAGCGAGGATAAGTCACAGCCTGGTTATACTGATCTGTTGTCCTAAGGATGGTCTTGTAAGCCTAGATTTGAAAGACAACACTGGAAAACGAAACAGTGAAGCGTCACATTGAACATTGGTGAGCAATTTCTCACTAAACACCAAAGGTTAATTGCAGAGCCCACAGCTAAGTTCAGCCTGAAGCCAGCTGAAAAATAAAAGAGGTGGGGAGGAGTGGGGAGGGAAAAAATGTTAAAGGATATGCTACCTGAAACAGGGGTAGGTGGACAGTTTTATGAACAGACCGTGTCACCCAAATATTAACAGCTTTTGAGAGGCGGGAAGAAAACGAGTCTACCTGTGGCTCACCACTACCAGTATCCCAAGTATACAGTCTTTCTTAAACACATATTATTAAAGGCATGCTTTGTCTAAATAAATAGTGTAGTGCCCAAGTGACCTTTGCTAAAGCAAGGTATTAACTACTGGTCAGAGGGAACAGTAAGGCAGGTGTTAACTACAAATTAAGCCTGCTGATGCAATCCTGATTAGCACGCAGCCCCAGAAACCGTGTGGAAGAACAGATCGTGTGATCCCACGCTGGGTGCTCTGCAGCGTGAGGGAGGCAGTCCAGAGGCACAAGCAAGTTCAAAGTCATTGCTACCTGGATAACCCTGAGAGCAAGCGTACCGTCTACACAAATTCAGATTTGCATCTTTAAAAATGTGCTGCTCTACTAATTCCTTTACTACACAGAACCACCTCAGCCTCAATAATTTTCATCGCAAGAGACAAGGCAAAGGTTCAGTGTATGGAGATATGTCCTAATACATGTTTAAGCTGCGCTGGCAACTTGCCCACCACAGAGGGGATATTATTAATCTATGATAATAAGGGGGTAATATTGTGCAATTTCAAAGGGGCATATTTCAAAAATGCTTCATATTATTTATGTACAGATATAAACAAGCCACTAGTTAGTACAGTTAATAAACCATGACAAGTTTGATTTAAATGAGTGGGATATCTAAATCTAACATTATTTATTAGGCAATATGATTCTTTCTAGGCATTTATCCATCAAACATGGCATCCTTATTGCACATGCATTATGCAAAGTGTCAAATTAAACTATTGCTTACCAAGATAAACATTAGTTACTGAAATGATCCAAATGCTTGATTAGAATGTTATTTAGGGTAGCTAATAAATATCTTTAACAGACCTTTTGCATAGAGAAAGTGGGAAAGCATGTAAGAAAAATTATTGGGGTCTCGCCTCCTTGCTAGTCCTTTCTTCAAGTAAACAATGAGATAGAGAATGAAAGTGTAAAGAAAAAAAAGTCCCATGGGAGCTAATAAACCAAAGACCACATTAGCTATTATGGCATCTGTCTTACAATGGGAAGAAGAACGTAGTAACAAGCAAAATGATCTCTGCAGCAATTAGAGTGCAGAAAGTCATGAATGGAGAATGGACTATCTCTTTGGTTTCATTCCACACCATTATTTGACTTGAATTTTGCCACTGTTTTCAGCTGGAGCAGGCTCAGTCTCCATAAATGCCCACTCATTAAGAACCGAGACCTGCAAAATGCTGAGAATGATTCATCCCCACAGGATTCAGCCAGAAATGAAGACAGTCCGTGACCTCATGGCTTTTCAGGGAGAGATCAGGATCAAGCCTTTAAAACAGGGGTTAGAGGAGAGGCAAATTACTGTATATTCATAGCAGCAAATTTATCTTCCTACAAGCTAGGCGCCGTGGTACATGTGTTATTTTGGCTTTTACGGCCAGAGAAGACTCTACAAATGCAAAGTTAGGTATGCAAATTCTTTAAACAGCAAAAGTTGACTAAATCACCTTGGACAGGGTGATCAAACACTGCCCATATTGAGTGGGGGAAAAAAAAAAGAGGTTGAGGCATGGAGCACTGAATGTAATGGAAGCGCTCCTGCTTCCTTGATGTCGTGGTCCTACCCAGTATTATCTGACAGCCCTGGGCTTGCCACAGCTGCTCAGGAAACATTAGTTTTCAGGCAGTTTGCTTTTATCATCCTGAAGGGATTAAATTCCACACCTACTGCCTTTGACCCTAATCCACAAGCCTACCTGATGTTCTAGGTCTGGATACCCAGCATGTTTCGTGTGGAAGCTGGACAACTGTGCGGAAGAAAAGCTGTGAAACTTCTGGTTCAGCTGGGGCCAGATAGGGAAGTCAAGCCTGATTTGGTGGTATTACCGGCATAAAAAAAAAAAAGAGGCCTCCGAAATTAATATCCTGTTCTCAAAATTTTGGGTGTATTTTCTCTTCACACTGGGACAAGGAGAAGGAATTTCTAATATCACATTAAGCTTACAGAGGATATTAAATTGAAGTATAACAAATGAACAAAAACGAAACGGGTAACTGCAGGCATAAGCTGAGGAATGTACACAGGGAGTTTATTGCATATAAACCATTTGCTACTGTGATTATTAAATATATTTAGCTCTATTAAAACCAAACAAAAGTACTTACGCTAGGAAATTGTACAGTCTCTGAGCCAGGAAAAAATTGGTTTTCTTTGAAGAGATATCAGTTATAGAAATAGTACACACTTACTTTACTCAATAAAAAAATAACAAATTATACGGCAATGGGGAGATTTTTGTTCACTAAGTTCAATTTTTTACTTAAAAAAACATAATAAAGAGTATGAATGAACAAGCAATGAGTTTTACAACAGAAGAAAAAGGAATATTCCATTGCCAGAAGGGTTATAAATATGCTCCTTTAAAACAACAAAGTAATAGACCAAGCACAATCTGGGGTAGTGCACCAGTATAGTCAGCTAAACATGCAAAGCTTCAACGGTAGGAACTGTAATTTTGTGACTATTTCTAAGACAGCTGTCAAAATGCTGACTAGCAGCATGTGATCCAATATTGCATCAGGACTGAAAACGTGTTGGCTTAAATTTCTAGAAGTATTTGCACAACTGCATTTTAAATTCCTGCTTTTAGTTGGTTTATGTGAAACCATATTAACTGAAAAAGCAAATAAACTAGCCCTTCTTCACATGCAGATTTCTGTAAACCTTTAAAACGACTTAAAGGATATAGTAGTATACAGTAAACACGCTTGGATAAAAGCTAAGTACGAGGTATAATAAGTATTTCTGGTCCAGTATCTCAAATTCCAGAACAACATCTGGTCTACATAAGATTACCTGGTAGACTGTTTATTGCGCTGGTCTTTAGATAAGTAATTGGTTCTTAGGCTGAAAACAGAAATAACCTTTGATTTTCTGGCATTTATCCTGTTTTAAACATGACTGGGGAGTAGTTAATGAAGATACACATTTCATATTGATAGAAAGCCATATCAAAAAAATCCAGAACACACTGAAAGACTCAATGGATATGCATATTTGAAACAGAGCACATTGATTCAGCCGCAGTTCTCATTAAAATTAGCTGCAGGCAAGCTCCTAAAAATCATTGCATACTATAGGAAAATCACTGTAAATCACTCAGGCAGAGCAAGGTCCTACAGTCAAATAGGTATTCCCAAGATCACTAAATAAAACTAAATACTATTTTGAAAATTTGAAAAAAGGTAGCTCCATTGACAGTGTAACTCGATTGATTTTAGTGAAGCTACGTGAACTTGTACCATTTGAAGGTCTTTGCCACAAAGATGAGCTTCCTTTCCAGGAAGGCATGTGAGCAAGTGAGTGAGGTTATGAATATAGTATTAATAGGCAAGTCAAATGAAATTTGATGAAGGTTACTGAAAGGAATATTCTTTACACAACCAAAATGACATAAAGCCCTGCCTTACTATCACTATTCCTCAAGTGGGAACCAGATTTCTGTGTTAAATATTTCTCAGGGATTATCTCAAATCCCTGTTTTCTTGCATATAGCTGCCAGGAAATCTGTGCTCCACCATTCTACCCTTATTTATTAAACCTAATGCAATGCAGATCACTACTATAGAGCCAGACTTCATATTTTAGAAAGCTATGGGCGGTTCAACAGACAATGTACACTCTACAAGAATGCAAATACCACAGAGAGCAGACAGAAAAGTGCAGAAATTATTTCCATCCTACCTCACAGGTTTATTACTTTAAAAAAAAGTTCTGTAGAGAAAATATCCCAAAATTTCCACCAATCATACCACGCTTTTTTTAGGTTTTGTTTTTGTTTTTGTTTTCTTTTTCTGTAGAAGTTTTAGAGAAGATTAAAAAGCAATATAGTTATGTTTCACAGAGGTTGAAAAAAAGAAGGGAGGTTCTAGTACCACAATATACCAGGAATACAGTTAATAATTCAGAAGTTTCTTTCCACTGTTTTACTGATGGTTGTCTCGACTCAAGTTAATTTTACCTGAAGATAGATTTTCTACGCACAATACCACAGAATACGGATTTGTTTCTTACAGTTAAAAAACGTAACAAATAGCCTATAGCTCAAAAAAAACCCCAAAACAAGGGTCAGCAATATTTACTAATAGCATAGAATTTGCAAATAATAGCAAATAATTAGTAATAGCAAATATTTACTAATAGCAAATTGGTGAAAAACAAAATATATCCTTATATCCTGGTAGCAGCCATACATAACCTCTCTCTTATCTCCTGTAATTTCCCTACAAATTGCTCCTTTTCTCATTCCAGAGTCCTTTTCAGACAGTATAGATAGACTTTTTCAAAACAAATTAAAATACAAATATAGTATTTTCCCTCTCCATTGTACACAGCAGCTGCAACTAAAGATTGTCCTTTAAGACTGGCCCAAGATGACATTTGGCCATTTAGAGCGAGCACGGCACAGGGCTGTCTGGGAGAACGTTAATAAACTGCATGTGGCTTCATTTCAAATATGATTTTAAATACTTCCCCTACAGACAGAAAATTGGGGCCTGATAGTTTCATATACTGAAGTAACGTGGATAGGTGTGAAAACCTCTGGCATCCTCGAAAACTGTGTTCAGCGTGGGAGAAAAACCTTAGCTCTACTAGTCTGGTGGCCAGCTTGAGGGCTGCATGAGAAGTTCAGTGCAGATAAATCTAACTCTGACAAGACCTTGGCTGCTATGAGGTTACTTTCCTCATAGAAAAAACTAATTCCTCCCTCATTTATCAATCCATTGACCTAAGTGGCATTTGCTTGGTCTTCCACAAGGTGGTACCTGAGGAGAATCTGATACTTTGGACCTGATCCTTCTTGGCACTGAGATGGTTTTGTGATATTCTGGCAGCACACGTTTGCTCTAAATCTATTTTGACTTGCCATGGGAACTTCCTCTTCAGAGAAATCCTCAGATGACTTTGAGCTGTTCTCCTAGTCCCGTCCAACATACCAACACCATGGTCATACTACGATTTCTAAATCATACCAATACCACCTCATAAAACGCTAGCGGGTGCCAACGCTACCGTTGTGTCCCACGCTGGTGACACTGGTCTCGCTCGGTGCTCTGCCTGGCGTAGCTGCAGACCAGACCATCTTTCTCTGCTGCTTGTTTCTCCCCGGCAAACGTGCCCTCCCCACGTTGTGGGCAGTGTTACCTCCACGGCAGAAGGCATGCTCTACTCCTTTCCCCGCCCCTTCTCACTCCCAGCGTGGTGCCAGGAGCAGAGGCTGGCATATAAATGAACTTCCTTAGGGCTGGTAGCTCCTGGAAGATTTTTCTAGTCTGGATTAGGACTAGCAGAGGAACATGTTGAGAGAAAGGGGTGTTGGAGAAGTGTGAAAATCAGTGCAACTTTAACGCTAAAAGTCATTTCAGTGGCCCCAGAATGGTGCAAGCAAGATCTTTTTTATCTTTGTTTTTTAAATTCTCCAGTTAAATCACCTTATAGAACTGGAATTTCACCCAGCAAACAAGCCAAATAGCTCTTATTTTGGTCACATGAGAAGTCTGCTTTATATATTATTCTAGATATGTAAGCAGGACTTGGAATTATTGCCAGTTGTGGTCCAGTCTTGCTATACTCATTTTTTTTCTTTATTATATTTATATTTTACTGAGCCCATTATTCCAAAGCAATTCGAGATTCTATCCAGTTTCTTTTGTTCAGACGACTTGGTTCACATTCAAGACTATATCCATAGTTTAAGAATGAAAATGTTTTCCTAGAAAATGTGGGTTTATCTTTTGGGCAGGTGATTTAAACTCAGAGCAACTTTTTTCTGCCTTTCGAGCTGAAATACCAAAAATCTATCGTTCACCGGATTATGGGATTATTCAGAATAAGACTTTCCAGTGCATAATACATCCCAGAAATATAGGGAAGCCTTGCAGGCCTACCTATCTTACTATGAATTGCTATTGATACATTAAAAACGTAGAAATTCAAATTTCAGGGTCTCATAGAATTTTTGTACTTCAATGTCATAGGCTAACCTCTAAGTGTTTTTCTAATCCATTTTGACTTTTACCCCCTGCATTTGCTTGTTGTAACCTAGTGTCGGATTTTTGAAGATTGAAAACTGCAGATAGGCATTAATTAAAAAAAACATTGGGGTAGCAGATATGGAAAATATCCCTTGAGTTTTTTTTTTTTTTCTTTTTCTCAAAATATCTTAATGTGCCTAGAGATTATAAGCTTAAAACTATATCAGGTTTCTAACATTACTAAATTTATGTATTATTTTTGTATTATTATTACTCATTCTGATCGTAAACCTGACAAGACTACACCAGTACTCTTTACTATGCTGATACAAGGTATTCAGATTCCATGCTTAAGTGCCGGCTATGACCTGAAATACCTTTACAAAGACAACTCTGAAAAGACCTACTAAGGTATATATAAAGCTGCCTTCTATCACACCTTCAACCTTTAGAGGGCAGTGCTCCCTTTGGTTACTTCGAGATGTTCTAGAAGGGCATGATGCTTCCATTACCTGAGAGAGGTAAAAGTTAGAAGTAACAAAAGACATTTCAGAGGACAAGAAAATTTCTTGCTTTGCTGGTACGGCGAAGGGAACTCATGCATCATGTGCCACACACTGGGTGAACCCTTTACACTTTGAAGGGCCACAGGGACTAGAGGTCTTGTCAGCGTGGCCTTGACATTGGCACTGTAGCAGCTGCTGAGAGGAGGATACCTACAACTGAAAGGGCAGAGGAAAGTAGTCATAAAAATGAAATGTATTACACTCCTACTACAGTTCGGTCTCATTTTTATGCAGACATTAAAACCCTATCAAGGCCAGCATAGCTTCTATCAGAGGTATCAGCGTACCTTGGAGAATCAATATTGTCTACAGCTGGCTTTCTGCAAGGATTTACAGATTTCCCAAAGCCTGCCTCAGAGTGCTATGGAGGGCAACGGTGCGGGATGAGAAGTGGAAGAAAGGCCACGAATTCATCTAGCGGAAGACCTGTGTTCTCTTTTTTTTATGTATTTTACCCTCTAATACTAACAGTAAACAATATGATTAACTTTTCAGCCATGCTCAGATTTATTATTTAAAAAATAATAAATAAAAAATAATTTTGGCAAACAAGTGCCAAAACGCTAAGCAGAAAACTGTACTGACCCATTCAGATATGCTGAGGTCCTGAGAGGCAAAAAAGCTCTGAAAAATATCAGAAACACAATCTCAAAATCTTATCTCTCTCTTCCTCCTGGCTGGTGAAGAACTGCATCTGCGTGTTCTGCATGTTCACTGTTGCATATTTCCTTGCTTAAAAGAGCTGACAGAGTCAGGCAATCTCACATATGCCAGAGAATTTCCAATAGCAGAGCTACTCTCTCCAGAACAGGCCTGTTTGGAGAAAATTTCCATTTATGTGGCTTATACTATAATGCTGAGACTACACCTGGAGTGCTGTGTCCAGTGCTGGGCTCCCCAGCACAAGAGAGACAGGGACATACTGGAGAGAGTCCAGGGACGGGCCACAAAGGTGATTAAGGGACTGGAGCATCTGTCCTACGAGGAGAGGCTGAGAGAGCTGGGACTGCCCAGCCCGGAGCAGAGAAGGCTCAGGGGATCTGATCCATGTGTACAAACACCTGATGGGGGGAGTAAAGAAGAGGGAGCCAGGCTCTTCTCAGTGGTGCCCAGCAACAGGACAAGAGACAACGGGCACAAACTGGAACACAGAAAACTCCGTGCCCAGCACCCTGCCCAGCACTGGGTCCCGGTAAGCCAGATACCACCCCACCCTGACCCCAACTTCATCCCCATCCCATCCCAGGGGCTGCCTTCCCAGCGAGGCCCAGGACCCGCAGCGGTGCCTGGGATGGCCAGGCTGTGGCCAGCCCCGGTCATTGTTCACGTCTCATCCCAGCTCACCTCCTGGGGGCCACGGGACAGGGCTGGTTGGGGAGGGAGGGCACCGCACCGCACCTTGACACCATCTGTCTTGAAGTATTATCTGACCAACAGTCTTCCTCATTTTAACATATTTGAACCAGGTTTTATGCCCTATTCCAGTTACTCTTAACAGTGGTTTAAATGTGTCTTTAGATACAACAGATAAATGTCACAAAGTTTATGCTCTGTCCTTATGCTTTTTCCTACTGACACCAGACACGCACTAAATCCTATTTTTGTAATGGGTTCATCTGAAGGGTCATCGCATGTAGAATCTGGTTGACATCTTTGGATTTGACAGCAACTACATCACATGGCCTGTGTTGCAGAGTTTTACTTATAAATGACATAGCTGGACACTGTAGCAACTTTAAATATGATTTTCAACAGGATTCAGATAAAACTGTGGCCTTTCTCTTACTAGTAACTAATTAGCACATAAATCTGTCCCTTTTCCTGTCACTCACACAACCTATATGAAATACCTTAGAGACACAATAAGAAGCCACAAACAGCTGCTAAAATGTTCTTTTGACATCAGTGGTTTCTTTTCCCAGAGATGTCATGGTTGCGCGCGTGACATTCTGCGCCTGGTGTTCCAAGCTGAGGGGGGTCCACAGGGTCCATACTATGGGCATCAACATCTGAGATGGTCATCTAAACCTACTTCAGTGTCAGTGGAGAGAAACAGGCATGTCTGGAGCGTCTGTTCCAGGAGACGAGGAACCGCATCAGCAGGTGGCCAGATACTTCATGCAATGAAAGTGACTGTTCCCCTCTTCTGACTATAAAACCAGCAGAGGATGGGTAGTTCAGGTATAGACAGCTACATTCTTGAGTTCTTAAGTCAGATGGGAGGAAACTCAACAGAAAGCATATATGGTACTGTACCAGGAATTTCTAATTAGGAGACATGACAAAGTTTACTCAGGATTATGTATAAAGATACAAGTTATACTCTTGTCTATAATTTCTTTCACATTTTATATCTGTATATTTTTTTTTTTGGTACTGACTGAGCATGATATCATCTCTAGAATTGTACTTAAGTACAATCCTCTTTTTCTGATATCTGATATGGCCCAGTAAATTAAATTTTATCAGTAAGAATGGCAAGACTTAAGAAATTAGACTTAGTAAGCTTCTGAAAAACATCATAATGTGCTAGTCATTAGCTATTGCCATAACCCATGAACTGCATTTATACTTTTCAAGGTTAGGATCAGAGGATAACTCAGGGTGGAAAGGACTTCAGGAAGTCTTATAGTCCAAACTCCTCTTCAAAGCAAGATGCTGGCACTGACATGAAATGCAATCATTTATCAGGATTACTTAGTAGGTAAGCCTTATCCTCACCATACTTACTGGATGTGCCATCACAACCTTGATCCTAAATGCATTTGTACCATGATTGCTTTCACATTTGGACTGATGTCTTTACTTTTTAGATATCCTTTGAACGTCCTTCTTCAGGTTAATAGCCATTCTGGGTGACCTCTCGATGACTGAAATCAACAGTCAACAAAGGAAAGCTATTTTGCTGGCATAAATTGTGGCCAAAGAGCTATTTTAAAGTAATGAAAAAGTTCTACTAATGTTTAACTTGATAACTAGCCACTAGCTATGACTGAGTGTTCAGTCATAGAAATTCACATATAAGATCAAAATGTATTTTTAATGAAAATCTGTTTAACTGAGTAAGTACAATTAGATCCTTGGTTTCTATGAGAAGCATGAATTTTAGCATCTATGGGAATATGAGCATTCATTCTATCTTTTTATATTGTTTAGAAGATTTGTGGTTGTTATTTGTTCTAATAGACTTAGTTCAAAACAAGCGAAAGTGAGGCAGTGTGTTTCGACTCACAGTGCATTTTAACTCGTACTCATTGACAGAACATTGAAAACAATCCATTTATTCATTAGAAAGTGCCAAAAATAACTGAGCAGTTTCTCTTTTGCTTCTATTCATAGATTTCCTCATTTCATGTTAATCACTTCTTTCAGCACTTGGCACCTTGCAAAAGAAATTTAGAACATCTTGAATTATTAGTTGTTTACTGCATTCTCAAAATAAACATGAAAATATAATACCAATACCACTGTGTAGCAAATCCTGTATAATGAGATTGGGGCATTTGAATCATCTGTAATGTACCCTGCCATTTTGATTAATATCATGAATGTTAAAGTAATTTCAAGCTATGGCAATACAGGCACATAGATGCATATTCAGATGTGTGAAGACGAGGGTTATTTTAAGCATTTCTTGTTTAAATGTATAGTTGGAAAGTCTTAATTATTATTCTAAATTAGCATGATAATAGTTGAATTTGGTTTGCTTAGTGTATCTCTCGATTGAGCCTCAAAGGTGTATCCATTTGTAAATTTTTAGGATTCCATTTCATTATTGAATGACTGACATTTCAATAAGAGGCTGAAATTAAGCCATAACAAAAATTGAAACAAAAATGGTAACACTGACTTCCAGAATAAAGCCTGTCCCCAGGGTCTTTTTGAAGAGTACTGTAGTTGTTGTCTCCTAAATTGTTTATTGAAGAGGTTTTATAGTAATGCAACAAATGAAATCCCATAGACAGCATCCTATTTTGCACAAATACTGCAAAAATGATGTGAAAATTTCCAGTGTCATAGTTTATGGTGATCTTGTCCTGAATAAACTCATAAACACTTTACTCTGTCATTCAGTTTATATGTTGCTGTCTCACATTTGGATTGATGGTTGACAGCAATGATGTATAAATTATGCATGCCAATTTACTGAACACCATTAAACCAAAAGAGTATGGGTAATTTCAATAATTATACATATAAATAGTATTATTAGCTCTGTCAAACTCAGTACCTGGATAGCATGTCACTATATAATATCTGCTAGGGATTCAAAAGGTTCAGGATTTTGCATGAGGTTGGTGGCTGGAGATGTTCCAGCTACCATTTCTACACAGCTAGTATCTGTAATCTGCAACCAGACATCGTGCTTAAGATTCAGAAAAGCTTTGATGTTGGCTGATCTGTCCAGATCCCTGCTATATTTTTAGAGGGAAGAAGGTAGCAACGGAAAAAATAATTACTTCTGGTAAATACTGCACCAGTGGCATTTATGTTACAATCATCAAAGAACAGGAGAACCATTTTCTCTGTTTTATTGCAACTTACTTTCAGGTACTTCTTATCTCACAAAGCTCCTCTCGAGTGATATACCTGGAAACGGATGCTTTCCACCTAGGGAGGAAAACCTCCACTGAATTACTATTTAGCACCTTTACTTCAGTACTGTCTAAAGACCCCAGTGTGGTAGATGTTGTACAAACACATAATAAGCGACAGCCATGGAAAACTAGGTTAAATAGACAAGGCAGACAAAGGATTGGACAAACATCGGCTGACATTTTTGTTTTCATCAATTAGTTCAGTGTCTGGTATGCTTTAGATGCACTGCACAGGCAAGGCAGAGGCAGCCTATGCACTTGCAATTCAACATTTGTCAGGAATTTCCAAATGAATGTCTGACAGACACTGCTGCTAAACAACCGGACATCTACTTTCAAAAGCGGTAGGCTGTAACAAAAGTGGCAGAAGCAGCAGGTATACCAAATTATTGTTTTAATTTCAAAACTTAACAGCTCAGACACAGAGCGATTAAGTGATTAATCTTTCACTCTGAGTGAATCAGCCTGACCACTGGAAATCATGGTACGAAACAGATTTAATGTAAGCAATATTGTGGTTATTAAACTCAGAGTTAAAAAAATATATATCCTCTGCAGTCATAATGCTTAAGCAGCGTTCTACATATCCTAGTTGCATATTTACATAAAATGCTTGTACCCAGATAGCATTCTGATTTTGCCTTACAATAACCTTTAGAATTCCATTAAAACAACTTTTTACGTTATTCACTACAAAACCAACATGGTTTTGGCCTTTATTTTTGCCATTGCTATCAATGCCTTAGTTTCATCTTCCTTCATTTTAAGATAAGTTGTAGGTAACAAGAATAATTCAAATTAAGGAGTATAAATTATTATGCTGGTTTTGGCTGGGATAGAGTTCATTTTCTTCACGCTATCTAGTATGGGGCTGTGGTTTGGGTTTGTGCTGAAAACAGTGTTGATAATGCAGAGATGTTTTCATTACTGCTGAGCAGGGCTCACACAGAGCCAAGGCCTTTTCTGCCTCTCACCCCACCCCACCAGCGAGGAGGCTGGGGGGGCACAAGGGGTTGGGAGGGGACACAGCCAGGACAGCTGACCCCAACTGACCAAAGGGATATTCCATACCATATGACGTCATGCTCAGCATATAAAGCTGGGGGAAGAAGAAGGAAGGGGGGGACATTTGGAGTGATGGCGTTTGTCTTCCCAAGTAACCGTTACGCGTGATGGAGCCCTGCTGTCCCGGAGACAGCTGAACCCCTGCCTGCCCATGGGAAGTAGTGAATGAATTCCTTGTTTTGCTTTGCTTCGTGCACGGCTTTTGCTTTACCTTTACCTGTTAAACTGTATTTATCTCAACCCACAAGTTTTCTCCCTTTTATCCTTCCGATCCTCTCCCCGATCCTACCAGGGGGAAGTGAGCGAGCAGCTGTGTGGGGCTTAGTTGCTGGCTGGGGTCAAACCATGGCAATTATTAAGCATGGAAAAAGAAGGAAAATATATAGTATGGAAAGCAATATAAAACATAGCTTGTAAAGGGAAGGTAAAGTTTTAAAATATAATGGCCACATATGCTGTGTTACAAAATAGCAACCAAGTGGGAAGAAATTCTTCATGGCTTACAGACTATCAGCGGCTCTTGCTCTGGTAGGAAAGTACCAGGGAAGGACAGGAAGCTTTCTTTTTGGTCCCTTCAGTTTCTGAAAGACCCTTTTAGAAAAACAGAGAGGATTGCTTACTTTGTGTGACCCTGAGGGGAAAGCACAGTAGTCGATGAAATGGGTTCACTTCCTTTTCCTTCTTGACAGCAGCCCTCTGAAGTGTCTTTTCATAGTTGCCTAAACTGTTCTTTAGTTATCCCATGCATTGGGAAACTCTGGAAAGCACAGAGCTTCTCAAATTACCTGTATGTGACCCCTCTCTACTGCTGCTTAAGCAGGCAATACAGTATCTCACCCACACTGTTTTCTTTTTTTTTTTTTTTGTCATTATCTTACTAATTCCTTGGCTGGATTACACTCTCAGACAGGATATGTTAATGAATTAAAACAAATCAAATGTTACCACATATTGTCATCTGATAGCAATCAGTCATATTTAGTACACCAAATGCCTGCATGCACTTGCACCACGCATATACCATACACAGCTGAACTAAATCAGCTAAGCCCTACAGCCACAAGAACTATACTGAATTACACCAGCTCCAGATTTGGCCCCACTTTTTGGATTTTGGCCTGTGTGTCACGTCACATGTTCTAACCAAGATGGCTTACACTTGCAGAGCCATCTGCAAGATCTCCTTAGAAGGACAGAAGCAATTTAAGGTAAAGTTCCTGCATCTAAAGGATCTCTTTGCAACGTGCCAAAGTGCCAGGTTAGCAGCAGTCCATCAGAGCTGTTCTCACCAAGCTGTGCCCTCCCTGTTCGGCCCGAGGAGACCTTCGAACACTGTATTAACCAATAATAAGCTTTAAAAGGTAGTGCTGTAACCAAGAAACACGTCTGTCTCTAGTTTTGTTGTACAGAGATTACTATTCAGAACTGCTAAACTTGAAAATAGACCTGCTGGAAACTCCACCTAAAAGGGTTGCTGATTCTTGAGGGGCTGCCCACGCTCCTCAACCACGGAGACGCAAACCACTGCGTAGCATGCAAGAAGTAAAGAATCATGCCCAGGCTTTCTGTACATCACACAAAAGATTCAAGCAACTAGTCAAACTGTTGGACTTTGTCCAACCACTATTGAAAGCCATGGAATAGTGACTGTTATTATTTGCCTACTGTTTTCTAGCTGTATAAAATTAAGTTTTACTTGAGTACTCCTATAGTCATCGGTAGTACAATCAGATCACTCTAACAGTCTTACTTCTTACTGATAGCGTGACAGGAATATATCTTCAGTCAGTTTTCACAGCTTTCCTTAAGGCTTCTCTTCTGGATAGGAATAATAATCGTACTATTTACCTGTATGCCTAATTTACTTCATGGGAACCTCACCACCAGGAACAGAGTCAGAAGTAAAAGCTGAATACATACAGCTGACAGATTGCTCCCCACCTCCCTAGTATGTGATCACTAGCACGGTTGTGGGTCGCTGCCCACTCTGTCTCTTCGTAACAGGAAGAATTCTAAATGCTATTTGCTATTGAAAAGATAGTACAGTAATTCCACATGTAAGTGTCTGCCTGCAAACACTCCTGCTCATAACCATAACCATGCAGATATATATGCGCAAACCAGAGCCAGCCAAGTCTGAGGCCAATAAATCACGGAAGTTGCAAAATATTTACTGTATTATACAATCAGCTTGGGGAGTGAGCAGGAGATCAGGCAGAGAGGGCAGCGCAGTATTTTTTTCCATGTTCGTTCTTTACCAGCTTGCAATTTTGGATGATTATTTTACATTTTTATAACTCTCATTCTTTAGAAAAGTTCTTTTTGAAACTGAAAAATTAAGTTAGAAGAAAAAATTTAAACACACATGCACAAATTATTCAGAGTGCTGATTTTTTTGAGGTTATGCTAGAAATAGTTCCAGAAAAATAACCCGCTGAAGTGTGCGTGATCATTTGGAAGCCAGTCAAGATGAAAAATTCCAGGACTGTTTTTCTGAAACGCTCCATCTTCAGTGATGCCCACTGTTCCTCGTGCTTCCTCTCATGCGATGGGCACTTTGGAATGAACCTCTATTGACTATTCAACTCTACTGGACTATTTCAGCTCTTTGAGATAAAAGCCACAAGAGACACAACCCTAAAAGAACAGTTTGGGAAGGCAGGCAATAACGCTGGATCTGAGTTCCTAGTTTTTCAGGGAGCTGGAGTCCTACTCCAATTTATAACCCGGTGGTTATCTATGGGCTTTTGGCATTGCCAGGAGTTGGGATATGCAGCCCCTGTACCTTGTGGGCCCCAAGCAGTACTACTGGGATGCGAAGGAGGGCAGCAGAAAACCACACGTCATCTTCCCGGGCTGGTGCCGCGGTAGGGGATGGAGCCCTCTCCCGTGCCACCACCCGCAGGGGTTCAGACCAGAGCCTGCAACCAGTGCGTACCACCTGCCTGTCAAGAGCTTCATACACTTACAGAACACTTTAACTAAATGTTTATGTACGCATTGATATGTGAATACGTATATATACACATATATATGTATATAAGGAAGGCAAATAGCTTTAGCTAAGTAGATGAAATTTCTTTAGATAAATGAAAATCTGCTGCAGATACAGCAGCTAAACTTAAACTCTACCCAGCAGACAAAATTAATGTTTAAATGAATTAGTTTTTAGCTTCTGATTACTTTATAATTCTTGTATGTAACAGGTAGAATTTGGTATGGAAAGAGCACAAACCTGAGTATTATTCCCAGTTATCAGTTGCGGAGGTACGTGGACAAAAAGAAAAGAAAAGGCAGCAAAAATCCCGTTTAGAAAGATAAGGGAAACTGTAAAAAGTCAACTACTTGGTAAATAGAAAGGGAAAAACTGATAGGGAAAGCGGTATCTGCAAACTTTTAAGAGTAAATCCCAAATTTAAAGCTATGAAAAATTGCTTGGTATTGTGATGTTAACAAACATCCCGAAATATTGCAGGAGGGTCATTTCAGGCCAGTACTAAACACACTTAATTTTCATAGCAAGTGAAGAGACACGATCAGATTCTAATCCAAAAGAGCCAGTCAGCAGTTACCCTGGGTAAGCAAGGAATAGAAATTAGGCCCCTTTATTAAAAAACATGCATACTTCACTTGACTTGAAGGGGTTTCCCTTGTCTAGTAGCTCTCAAGAACATGAAGTCCTAAAGAAAACTTAGTATTTGAGTTCCACTTCATTTGTGAAAGCAAATTGGAATTTACATTATTGATGAGAATCACTTCCTCATTTATGTCCTAAATTAAAATCCAGTAGAGTAAAAATGGTATTTTCCTTCCTGTGGCAATTTTTCACTATTCCTTACAAATCATGGGTCAGAGCCTACTCTGAACCAAGTCAGTTGAGCCCCACTGGCACAAGAGCCGCTCTGAACTAAATCAGTTCTAGATTTGGCCCCGTTTCTTGAATTTTGTCTTCTAATGAGCAATTGGGCAGGAGAAGAAAATTCTAATTTGTTTCCTGTCTTACTAGCAATTAATCGACAATCTTTATGTAGATCCACAGGACAGTGGAAGGAGGGAGAGAAACGAGGCCTAAGGGAAACAGAAGTACAGTGTATTGCGTAAGTAATCTGCCTAATGAAATGATAATTGCCCCAGAAGAGAATAAAAGGAGTTTCTCTCACCGAAAATCCAAGCTGCTTTTCTAGCAAAACATGAACCATGAACTAATTCAAAATATCTGGGTGATGAAAGAATCCCTAAATGTTTTTAGGCTGACTCTGGATCTAGGTCTACACCAGCGGTCGTCCTGAGACATCCGTTTGGACTTGGACCTGAACTTCAATAAATTGGAAAGTTTTTCAGACTAAGCACTGTCAGTGGGTGTGGATAAGAGTTATCCTGACTTGAAGGGCTGGATGTGAACTGAAGTTCTTCTAGCATAGGTATTACTCTCATCCAAGAGATTTATTTAGGATCCATTTGAATTGCGTCTCATCTAAAATCAGAGGAGTGATCAAAACTGAAGCAGCAAACACATGGGGAAGCTTCTCACAAACTAATTCCACACAAACTAATTCCACAAAGAGCCACAAACAAGCAGCATAGATACTGCGTCATAAATGACCCGCGAATGATTGAACAAGCTGACCCAGTTAAAAAACTAAGAGTAAAGACCTGAATTATGCCTAGCTTATTAAACAGAAAGTTATCCAATGCTCACATACAGTCATTGCTGCAGGACATCAACTCTATAACCCTCTCATCTTCTACTCTTTAATAACACACAGCTACTCCATCACTTCTCTTTTATTTGCCTCCCAGACCTATTCAACCTCTGCCCCATACCAAATGCCAAGCAAGTGCAGGAACCTCGGGTATAACACAGAGCACAGCTAATTTGTAATTTTTCTGCAGCAGGCAGTCTGTCTAGCAGCCATGCCACTCCTTCCGTATGAGGTTGCCTCACTACTTGTGTTTGCTCTATTCCATTACATTTGTTTTCTGTTACCAGTGTTACCCCCTCCAGGGTCTATCAATCTGTTAGCTCCTTGCACAACCTTGCTATGCCTTATTTTATGATACAACCTTCAAACGTATTACCATCTGCCTGAGTTCATTTCCCATTCATCTAGAAGACATTTCTAAAAACGCTCCATTTCTTGTAGTCCTAAACTTAGTCTTCTTTTGTCCTTGGAGAAACAGGTGGCATCTATATCTTTCTGAACATCTGGAAGTACCTAGCACTGCATGAGCATGCCATAAACAGGTGCGTGAATCATCACAACAGCCATCATGATGTCAAGGTGCTCTTCCTGTTCCACTTTTTTGTTACCATTTTGACACAAGAGTTTATAACCAGCTTGACGTAAGTTCTTGCCTCACTACACGTCAATGTTTGTCTTTACTTTGTCCCCTGTTCATAACCCCTGCAGGCTGTAGGCTTCTGTTTAGCTGTACGTTAACAATTAAGACCCTGTTTTGACCTTTTTGTTCCCAGATATGAAAAAAAGTTAAATCTCATTGCACAAGTGTGAAATAAAAGCAGTGACTGTGGTGGAAGAGGAATGTAAACAGGGCTGGAACCCTCATGGTATATGAAAAGACAAAAACTGCCTAACTATATACCAAAACCGACTTCATGGGCAGTTACCTCATGGAATAAAACCTGGCCTCTCAGCACACCCATTCTGGACCCAAGCTGAATAGCTTTGAAGAAAGATGAATGGGACTTCACATGAGGTCTTCCCTCATGCACCGAGGAAAGTGTGCTAGTGGAAAAAACAAGAAGCCAATTCAACAGTCTTAAACAAAGTGGACGAGCCCTATGCAGCTGTAGGTAAGTCAGGGGTTAAAGCTGTCTCCGATAGCCAGAGGGTCCACAGCTGCTGAGAGTATCTAATTGTCAGGATCTTCTCTCACACTTAGATTTATCAAGGAGAACAGGGAGAATACACCTTTTCCCTCTGGGGAAAAAGCATCCGCATATTTTTTACGTATGTACACACACACACACACATATATATACATACACACACACATATGCAGGAGGTAGCCTTGAGTGTGAAGCAGAAAGACAGTTTTCTCCTATTAATGGATCTGTGCCTGACTTGCGTTTTTGCATTGGTTTCTTTCATTTTTACAGCCGGGATAACATTTGCCAGCCAGCATATCTCAAAAGACTGTTATGTTGACAGTTACTTACTCTCTGCACAGAAAAGTGAAAGACTAACTACACTTGTCAATAAATGGACTGGACTAGATTTACCATTTTTTTGTTTATTTATTTTACTGAATATTTTTCCCAAACGCATTTTTAAACACCTCTGCCTGGGATATTTGCATACTCAATTTCCTTTACACAAGTGCAATATGTTTTCTGGTAGAAACTTGTGAGAAAGGAGTTAAAGAAAATACATTAGAAGCAATATAATAGCACCAATGACCTCAGCTATCTTCCAGCCTTGGGAAAAGCAATAAAAGGAATTCCCTTTGCAGCTGCAAAGTATATTTAAGAAAGTAGCAGGGCCATGGAAAGGTCCTACTACAGATTCTTCAGGTGCTCTCTGCAGATTTACACTTTGGAGCTATTTTTTACGGGGTCCTCTGTTATCCTTTACATGGAACTTGTGAAAGGAAGGTAAGAAAATCTACCCCTTTTTCTTTTTAAACTGAATTCAAAGTAGTTCCATTTTCCCCTTATGATTTTAGCTGTAAGTCGCTACCCCAACAGTGTTTGCAACTTCAACATCAGCAGAGGGGAAAAAAAAAAGAAAAAAAACTCACAAAAGGATAGCCTGAGAAGAGAAAATATCCTCAGAAACAGGAAAGACTATTAGAAACACTTGTTAGAATTTTGCAATCAGGACCAAAATTGACCTGAGAGAATACTTTTAACTGACTCTGAACTGTTGTAGAACAGTTCACTTGATTTAGAAAAGAAATTGAATCCCAGATGACACAAAACCTGCTATAAATGTTTATATCCTGGAAAAGGGAAAACTTTTTCCTGCAGGGCTTGAATCAGTGTTGCCAATTCCCTTCCTCCCATACATCCAGCTGCCATAGCAAGTAGTGTGCAGCAGCTTTCTCTCCTCAGAAAAACCCCTCCCAAGAAAAACTACAGTTGAGATTTACTCCGCAACAAAGAACTTTTCACCTTCAGGAAAATAAGGTTTACTGCGGGTTTCTTTTAGGAACATGAGACTTTCAACTTGGCTGGA
The DNA here is from genome assembly GCA_009819775.1 of Phoenicopterus ruber ruber. NCBI lineage: Eukaryota > Metazoa > Chordata > Aves > Phoenicopteriformes > Phoenicopteridae > Phoenicopterus > Phoenicopterus ruber. The sequence goes on from CM020215.1 coordinate 109,291,641, forward strand.
AAAGGAAGGAAAATCTTGGAAAGAGTACTTAATATGCAAGAAATTACAGATGGAAAATACTTATTAGCTCGTTTAGCTCACTCGTTTTCCAGCGCAGGGTTGTTCTCTACGGTAACGTAACAGTGATTCCATTAAAGGTACCCACTTAGTCTCACTAGCCAGAGCTTATCATTCCAGGCAGCGTTAGCACTGGCAAGAAAAATTGTTCCCTCAGTCATCTTTATCAACTGCTTTGCAAAGCAGACACAGATAAAGGTCGAACCATTGTGGTATTACATAATGGTGCTAGAAAAACAAGGAAGATGTTTTTGCTTTTTGAATTGCGTTTTTAACATGATGCAAAAAAAGGCCACAGACCATGCCAAATACAGGTTCAAGATGTCTGGGTTAACATATAGCCTGCTGTAGCCGGTGGGTCAAGTTGCATATTGTGTAGATTAACTGAAACTGTAAAATAAGAAGGAAGAAAAAAGGAAAAAAAAAAAAAAAAGATTAAGGAAATAATCTTTGCTGTTCACTTTCAGGGGCTCTTTCATTGTCTGTGGGAGGAGCTTCCCATAAACTTCTTGATTGCTTCATTAAAATTCTCCCTATAACTCCCTCTTGCCATGAAAGCAGCATGGCCACTGATACAACTGCCTATCATCTTGGCTAATATTATCCCATTGTTTCCCTTGGTTCCTTCTTTGATTATTTCCTTTACTTATTGTCTTACCTTTTCTTTCAACCCTGCTATAGATATAGGCCACCTTTTAATTCTGTGTTTGTGCAGACCCCTGAAAAATAATGTTCTGGTTATTGACTACAGTGTCTAAAATGTACAGTAATACAATATTACCCTCCAATAATATATAATACTCCCTCAAAAGCACTACTAGTTTTCCAGTTTTCCCCAGTATGATGAACAAGCTCAGACACATTTCAAAATTATAAGCATTATGGATTTTGATTGCTTTTAAAAATCTTTTCATCAGAAAGGAAACTATCGGTTGCATATATTAAGAGTAGCTTTTTTCAGATTAGATCTTCATCCTCATCAAGACTTGATTTCACATTTCCAACAAGTTTCAAAGGGTGCTATTGAGCTTCCAACTTGAGCTGGCTACCTAAGCCTACTCCATTTAAAGCAGTTTTCTCAAATAATTAATTTTTCATTACACTTGTCAGCTAAGTTTTAAAACAAGTTTACCCCCTTACGTAGTTGTGCTATTACATAGAAACAAACAAAAAAAGGTGGATCTGGGAAGCTCAATAATTTTCATTCTAGAAGCCCTGCAAGCACAAACCGGCATTCAATATGCTTAGAGTGACCCTGTTGTGACTGAGAACCTAGTTCTCAAATATTTTAGGACAACGCTGAAGAATTTTCAGCCAATGAAGTAAGCGTGACTCCAGCCCCTAGAAAATACCCTTTAGTTTGCTGCAGGTAAGGCACAGCTGAGGCCACCACAAGGAGATGTTCACCAGCCTATCTCCATGGGCCCCACTGTCAGCCGAGCACTCAGCTGCTGCTGCCTGACCAACTCCGCTCTCCAGAAGGAGCATGTGGTGTAGTGATACGTGCTGCGTTTTGAGATGATACATCTGGAGAGGACTCTTTGCCCTCCCCAAACTAAACAGAGAGAGTTGTCTTCTTAAACACATAAAAGTTGGATATTTCTCAGGCAAAACAATGTTCGGAACGCTACTTTTCATAACTGAGTACAGATGTAATCTCACAGTGAGTTTACAATAGATTAGGAACTTTGTTATGGATCTTGTGGCTTACCTCTAATTTAAAAAAGTATTGATTACTTTTGTTGCTTCTGGTTATTTGTAAAGCGTATTGTTATGAGATTTAAATTAATCCACAAATTTCTTCCACTTAGATGGAATGGACCTAATTCGTTTTATAGATCAGATACCACAACTGAGTCACATAAGGGGAGAAGCCTGTGCAACATCTATCTCAATAAGAAAAGCAAACGCAAATGAGAAACATCTCATCACTTTGCTGTTAATGATAAATCCTCCGCTCTCTTTCTAATCTTCAGTAAAAACCTGAACAACATAAAAATTGCTTCAGGGTTTTATGAGACTCATGGCAAAGCATCACATGGCACCATAGTAAAACAGATTCATCTTGACCTCTCCTTTCACGCCTACATATGAAAATACATTCTAATACTACTCTAGCACATACCCATATTTATACTGCATGATTTCTGAAGCAATATGCAGAGATACTTCAGATAGCTGCTAAAATGAGATTGAAACTGATATTTCAATTACATTTCAAGAGTATATGTGATCACAATCTTGAATCTTTTGGCTTTTATCTTTCATTAACAGATTTCTAGCATTGATAGACTATTCTTTCACTCAAATACCATTTTTTGTGCATTAAATGTGAAACATGACCACTGTACTTTTTGTATAGCCTTGTAAGAGAAGAGCAAGTATCGTGTGATGTCAGTATCAGTGCAAAGTAACTAATAAACATGTATCTCCCTACCCTTCATATACAACTCTGATAGATCTGTATTCCTCCTGATGTTACAGGTTTTATTTGGTTCTCATTTGGGGTTCATTCTCAAGGCGCAATGACGGGCAGCAATTCTTTGCCTGTAAGAGAAGATCAGGTTCGTGGCCACCTAAGGAACCTGAACATACATAAGTCTATGGGACCTGATGAGATGCATCCCAGAGTCCTGAAGGAATTGGCTGATGTAGTTGCCAAGCCACTCTCCATCATATTTGAAAAGTCATGGCAGTCAGGTGAAGTCCCTGGGGACTGGAAAAAGGGAAACGTTTCACCTACTTTTAAAAAGGGTAGGAAGGAGAACCCTAGGAGCTACCGACCTGTCAGCCTCACCTCTCTGCCTGGGAAGATCATGGAACAGATCCTCCTAGAAGCTATGCTGAGGCACATGGAGGACAGGGAGGTGATTTGAGACAGCCAGCATGGCTTCACCAAGCGCAAGTCCTGCCTGACCAACCCAGTGGCCTTCTAGGATGGAGTGACTACATCAGTGGACAAGGCAAGAGCTATGGATGTCATCTATCTGGACTTCTGTAAGGCTTTTGACACAGTCCCCCACAACATCCTTCTCTCTAAATTGGAGAGATATAGATTTGATGGGTGGACTATTCGGTGGATGAAGAATTGGTTGGATGGTCGCATCCAGCAGGTAGTGGTCAACGGCTCAATGTCCAGATGGAGATTGTTGACAATTGGTGTCCCTCAGGGGTCCATATTGGGACCAGTATTCTTTAATATCTTCATCAATGACATAGACAGTGGGATCGAGTGCACCCTCAGCAAGCTCGCGGACGACACCAAGCTGAGTGGTGTGGTGGACATGCCTGAGGGACGGGATGCCATCCAGAGGGACCTGGACAAGCTCGAGAGGTGGGCTCGGGCAAACCTCATGAGGTTCAACAAGGACAAATGCAAAGTCCTGCACCTGGGTTGGAGCAACCCCCAGTATCAATACAGGCTGGGGGATGTAGGGATTGAGAGCAGCCCTGCCGAGAAGGACTTGGGGGTACTGGTGGATGAAAAGCTGGACATGAGGTGGCAATGTGCGCTCACAGCCCAGAAGGCCAACCATATCCTGGGCTGCATCAAAAGAAACGTGGCCAGCAGGTCGAGGGAGGTGATTCTGCCCCTCTACTCTGCTCTGGTGAAATTCCACCTGGAGTACTGCATCCAGCTCTGGGGCCCCCAACACAAGGACATGGACCTGCTGGAGCGGGTCCAGAGGAGGGCCATGAAGATGATCAGAGGGCTGGAGCACATCTCCTATGAAGACAGGCTGAGAGAATTGGGCTTGTTCAGCCTGGAGAAAAGAAGGCTCTGGGCAGACCTTATTGTGGCCTTTCAGTACTTAAAGGGGGCTTATAAGAAAGATGGGGAAAAACATTTTAGCAGGGCCTGCTGTGACAGGACAAGGGGTAATGGTTTTAAACTAAAGGAGGGGAGATTTAGACTAGACATAAGGAAGAAGTTTTTCACAATGAGGGTGGTGAAGCACTGGCACAGGTTGCCCAGAGAGGTGGTAGGTGCCCCATCCCTGGAAACATTCAAGGTCAGGTTGGACAGGGCTCTGGGCAACCTGATCTAGTTGAGGATGTCCCTGCTTATTGCAGAGGGGTTGGACTAGATGACCTTTAAAGGTCCCTTCCAACCCAAACTATTCTATGATTCTATATCTATGGTCCTTATCTTGGCCTCAGGGCTCCAGCTCCTTTGTACAATATGCCCTCCTTCTCTGCTCCAGTTAAAAACAAAGGCTAGAAATAGTGAATCATTCATACAGAACTAAATAATCTGGGAGTGCAGACATTTACCATAGCCCTCAGCGAACGCCCAAAACATTCAGCATGACCCCATGCTTCTTTCTCACTCTCTTGCAACTAGTGAGCTGTTTGGCTTCCACACACATAGCCTGCAGGCACTGAGCAAACAGATTTTCAACAGATCTAGAGGCTTCATCCCTCCTTCTGCAGCAGCAATAAGGGAATACTGTGGACTCTCCCTTGCTCAAGACAGACTGACACCAAGAGCATCAGTAGAGAAGTGGGGGCAGGAGGGGCTACAAGCATCAAATACTCACTCCACCGAACAGAAAGTGCATGAATAGCAAGGAAACAAAAGTGGAATATAATAACCCGCTATCAAAATGTCAAAGGAGTAAGTAGGGCTCAGATGACTTTATATCAGATCATGTAGGCAACTTGGCAACCTAGAAATACCCAGGAAGCACAAAGGGAATGGGAGTGCTATAAACTCTACAAATTGGCACATAGTCTCAAGATATACTCACAGCTCCTTTTACACAGAGAGAAGCTCTCTAAGATAATTGCAGGCACCACATTGCCTGCTTCCTTCTTGCTTTGTATTAGAAAGAAAGACAGGATTTCAGAACAGTCTAAGTGTTCATATGAAATATCTCACATAACCTCTTTCTTTGAAGTCTTACTACTCCTGCACTTAGAGCCAAAGAGAACTGAGCTTTTATCCACTGAATCATGTTTTCCACAGTGATTGACTCAGAGTTAATCCATCTTTTCAACATATATCTGCATACATTAGGAAAAATAGCACATACACTAATTCCCTATCATCAGGACCATAGGTAGATTGCTATCATCCAATAATCCCCATTTACAGGCTTTTCATGGATCCAGGAAAGCCTGTAAATGAAACATTTTAAGCCTACAACAGGCTCCATATTAGTTTTGCCTATGCATCATCAGCTCTTCCACCCTTGCAGTCACACAACTGACCTAGGAAAGACCAAGTGAGAAAATCACAGAAGAAACAAAATGAGGTGAGGTGAGGTGGGAGAAAGAAAAAAAGTTTACAATCTTTAGGAAAAGGAAGGTCTTGAAAGCATGTGTGCCCTCTTGCCTTCGGAAGTTCAAGAAAGAAGGTCAACAGGAAAAAAAAGTCCCCAACCAAATTTGTGAAACAATAGCAAGAAGAGACAAGATGGATGTCTCTTCCAAGTCAGATTTAACCTCTAATTTCTCCTCGGTGTTTTTATCCTAGTAAAATGTGTGCGGGCACTTAACTTCACACAGCGAACACTGATTATGGAAGTATTTGTAGAACCAGGTCCTTACCGTGTCCTGCTTTTAAATTACTTCCAAGCACTTTATGACATTAACGTGCAATTATTACAACCCAGAATTGCTCGTTTGAAAAAATACAAGATGAAGACCACAAAGTTGGTAAGTATTCTGTGCAGTAGCATGAATAGCTTTTCCACCATGATTGCAGAATGTTCTGCCACAAAAACAGAGCAAGGGGACCAAACAGCAGTCCTTCTGCCAAAGTCATGCCTGACAGAGAGGGCTTCCTCGAAAAGGGAGGTAAGAAAGATTTTCACTATGTTTAAAGAGGTAGATTCTTCCCTATCTCCTGATCAGCAAATGCCAGCAGATGCTTTCTGAAGACTTTAATAACATGTACATAAAGGGAAAGAAGGAACAGGCCTGCCTTCCAGCTACTCAAACCCAAAAATCATTGGTCCTCCCTAGCATTACTTTCATGTCCCTCACCATGGCTGACTGGGCTCACATCAAGCTGGACCTGTGAGACCTGTTCAATTTTTTATCCCTCTCTGCAGCAGAACAAGGGTGACGGCTTTTGGGGAGCAGATTCCTGTTTGCACACATTAAGAATGACATGGGGTAGGATGCTGTAATTCTCCCAGCACAATGCATTTCATAAATTCCACCTTCTCATTATCTAAAAACATTGAATTATGGAGCAACTACATTAGAGACACAAACTCTTCATTATGCAGTCAAGCTTTGCAAGCTTAAGGGACTATAAAGATATATAAATTTTATTAGAAAAATAGATTCTATGTGGGACTATGACACTACTTTATAAGCTATGCTATTTGGACTTGAAGTGATAAAATACATCAATGTCGTGTATTGCATTTCCATTGTGTAGCAAATTTTTTTTGTTTCTCTTCCCCTTATATCCTTACTCTGTAATCTGTACAAATCCTATTGAATTCTATCAATGTCATTTGAATTGTTTGATCTTAAATTTATTTTATGACACAAGCAAATTTATATTCTGCTCTTTATCCCATCTTATGAGTCATTAATAAGAAATGATAGTGGCCCTAAAACTAATCCCTGTGGTATGGCCACTAATGTTTTTTCTTATTTAAGAATGTTCCATTAATCGTAACACTGCCTCCTTTTTGCCAAAGACATTTTTGGTTTCCTTTTCTTTTGCTTCAATCCTAAAATGGCTTCCCAGCATCTTTACTTCCTTAAGCACCACTGAGGATTCCTTGGGAAGACACAAATTATTTTCATCTGCAAACTCTGAAATACAATGGAAATTAAAAATAGCTTTTTCAGGTGGGAAGACTGATAGTGTCCCCTTTTACATCTTTTCCATTACAAATAATTTTAATTTCTTTTTTTCAACACTAAACCCAAGTAAAACAGCCAACAGATTCCTTTTTAGTCACAACTCTTCTCAAAAAGACTAGAAATTATCCTCAGTTAATTGTTTGTAACATGCATCCTCAATCTCCTAGCAGGGAATTCCTTTCTTGAAAAATGTTAGAGAGTATTTGTAGCAATAAGAAAAAAGGACTTGTTTGTTTATTTATTTATTTATTTTCCTGGTAGCTTTTAGCTCTAATTCCAAACTCTTTATGTCTGCATGGAAATCTTCTGAAGTCAGTAGCACTGCATGTGGCTGCAAGTATTCTGTCATATGGAGGCAATTTATATTGGCTTCTTCTAGAAGAACAGCAGCTGTGTGCAAGAGCAATTCTTTGGAAATTAATTAATAGCAATCTGCAACTTTGCACATTCTCCATGGGTGTTGACCTTCCAATAGGAGAGTTTAATGTTGTTTTTTCACCATTTTGCCATGAGATAGCTTCCAGATGTGCATCAAAAATACTATGGCCCCTTGATGCAAAGCCCACAGCCAATAGAAAATTACTTATCAAGTAAAAAAAAAAAAAAAAAAAAATCAACTCTCTTCAAAAAATATCTTAATTTTGGCAGAATTTATTTTGGCACAGAATGGATTTCATGCAGTTTTATCATTGCACCTCCCTTAGGTAGTCTTGAGGTTTTATCATCAGCTTCCTCTTTCTGCACTTATGGCAAATGGACATTTCTTAGGTTAGTATTTTTGCATTAAGATGACATAGACCTCTCACTTAAATGTTATATTGACACTTGGTGAACCTTTCTTTGCTGGCCACAAAACTCCCTCAAATTTAGTTGTTTCAGTGTTCTGGACTGATAGGAATGAAAGCAGTATTTGCAGACTCTTGAAGACAAGAAGAAGTCGAAAAGCTGGACCAGGTCCCGTGTTGGGTTCTAGGACAGAGGGAAAGTTATTAGATATGGAAAAGGTAGAGCATTTGTAACTATCCACAGGTAATTTTGACACTGGATGACATGAAACTGACTGGTCTTTCCACATTTAAAACCACCGCAACAAAAACCCCCAAACTCTCTTCCCTGGACACCAAGGGATGCCCACCCAAACACACCTTGCTCTTGTGGCTTGACTCCATCGTGTCAGCCCAAATGTTAAAAAAAGGCCTTCTCAGTGAAGCTTCCGTTCAGGTTTATACCTCCCAATTCACCAGAGTTTTCATGTTAGTTTTCTTCTTCCCCAAACAAGGTTAAATGTGCTACCAGCGGTCTGCATTAATGTCACCACTCCTATCCAGATGCTCGCTCTTCACCAGCGATGCTATCACAACACTGCTAGCGTCCTCTGCCAGTTGTCTTCCTGTGGAACAGGAATACGTACCTCCATGCTGCACGGTACATGTGCACGCATACCGTCCATGTTACACCTTTAATGTTACATTAACCTGTGACAGCTGATGACGTTATGGCAAGAATTGCTTTAATGAAGTTAGTAAATCAGTAAATACGTACTTCTAGGCACAACAGAGACATCTGAATTAACTAGAAATGGATGAATTTTTTCTGTATGTTTACAGAAAGAAAAAATGGTGAAATACAGTTTTAACCTTTCTATATCCTGTTTAGTCCAGTTGAAGATGATCTCTGCTCACAGACATAGATTCACACACATTTTCAGTATTTTAAAGAACATTGTGTTAATAGTTGTGTGCATCTGCCATTCCGTTTCTTTCTTATCTCTCAAAGAGAAAGATTTTCCAGAAACAAGAAACTGATGGGCTGCTCTGTGCGTACACCAGTACCCTCTGCTGAATGGACACCAACCTGCCAGACCATTTGGGAATGCTCCAGCAGATGCTTCAGAGGCTCAAACTGTCAGTACAGTAAGGCAAATCCCTTTCTGAAAACAGCTGGGATATGACCCAAAGAGAGACGCTATCACCCTCAGAGACCTGGAGGACAGTGTTTCCAATACGGCTGTATTTTTCCTGTCTTAGAGCTTCACGGAAATCAAGCGTTACACTAAACAGAAATTAGGGTGATGTTTGGCATGGGATTTTTAAATTATTTTTAACTTCTGTAAGCTATCTTAGCGGGCTGCCTTTTTAGCTTCTTTTAATGCACACAAAGAGAAGTTTTGTAAGACAATGCTAATAATGAGGTAAGATTGTCATATGTGAATGAACGTCAGCATGTAGTTACAAAGGTGCACCTATTTTGACCACAGCTGTCATGTTGTACGTGGTACTCTTTATGATGAGCTGCCTTCAATCTTAGTGGGTTTTTTTTTTTTCCCTTCTGTTTCTTTTCTTTCCTGCTGTGGAGTGTTTTTTATTCATTACTGGTGGCAGGTTTGTCCTCATTTTATTTTTTTCCTCCTGCTGAGGTGCAGTAAAATAAATTAGTTTAATACATTTTATAAAGGTAGTTGATTTAATTTTCCCTTTGGTATGTCTGAAGATACAACTGCTTTAATAAATTGGTATTAAGATATTTGGGTTTAAATGTTTCATGATTTTCTACCTGCTGTGGAAGAAGTACTTTAGTCAAATATTTTTAGAAGTGCTGGAATCAATTTTTTTCCCTCATATTGCTGCCCTGAAGATACACATTTGGCATACTAAAGATTCATTTCTTGAAAATATGAGGAAACAGTGTAGCCTGGTTGGTTTGACTGCTTTGATTCTAAGCTGTTTGGAGCTTAGAAATAAATTTCAACTGGGAAATACAGTCATTCTCTCAGAAATACAGCTTTTCACATCAAAATATCTATATTTACGTCTAGTTATGATTTTTGTAAGGGTTTTTGCTGGTTTTACCTATAGAAGTGTTACGTACATCTAGATCAAGAAAAGCCTGACACAAAGAAGTATATAGAAATCTAAGTCCTATTTCAATGGGGATTTACATGCTTGGAGTAGAAAAGCAAGCAATTCACGTCTGAAAGTTTTTTAGTTGTCCAGGCAAAATCTCTCAGTCAACTAGCTCCATGTAGCAGATTTCCACTCAGGAATACCCACAGCAAACAATGTTTTCAGTGACAACAGTGCTATGAACGAAATAGATAGAAGAAGTCAGACACCCATCTGGGATAAATAATCACAGCTTCTTGACTCTAATGTGTCTGTGAACAATTAGCTTCCATGAGTGTTTGTCCTGGAGAGAGAAGCAAGGGTGCCACAAGTATTCTACAGAGAAATTAATGACTTTTGTAAGGTGGCACAGGAGAAGTGTTTTTAAAATATTATAAGAAAAGCCGAGAGAACAGAAAAAGGGATGGTCTCCTTGAATATTTTTATCTCAAGGTCTCAGATTTGTTTACATTCAGAATAAAATACACAAAAGTAGCACAGAGAGTTGTATGCTTCCTTTTGACTAAACAGGAGTATGTTCCGTGTCACTTAATGGCCTCATTACAGTTCTTTCTGTGGTGAAAATAAAGCCGTTCATGTGGAAAAACAGATAGTATAGGAGCTTAGGTATATAATATTTATGCTCAAGCTGATCTACAGACAACATACTCTACTGATGAGCTAACTGATGTTGGCAGTCTGCATCCATGCTCCACCAGCATTTAAAAATTGAAATCCGTAACACAAGAATGCATAAAGAACTATAACCAAGCAGAGAAAAAGAAGAAAAAAAGAGAAACAAATCCATTTCATTACTGTTACTATTTTTTTCAATATTCTAAGATAATGTAAAATATCAGAGGAGACTATAAGCCAAAAGCCTGATAGAAAAACCCTAGAGTGGAAATTTTCCTGAGAAAAAATAGAGAAAAGTTTAATCATACGTGGCTTAGCACCCACAATCATCAAGTTATTGTTTATTTGGATCTTCTTCCAACAATCAAATCTAAGACACTTGAATGTGTTTACAGCTCGATGATGGATGCCTACAAATCCAAGCCATAAATTAATTGGGCTGCAGTCTGAGGTACAAGGTCTAGCAGGAATTAACTGCATCACCAAAGTTCAGTTGTCATGCTTCTGTCAATGCCACCTTTTTTTTTTTTTTGGTAAATAGTGGATGCAATTACACAAAAAATGCAAAATCGTGATGAAATACTCAAGACCAGATAGTGATAAATATTATTCATATATAGGCATGTAAACATTATGGGATGATTCTAAGCATAGTCTAAACTCTCTGTAGTTAATGATTTTATGACAGCCATGTTTATTTATATCAAACAAATAATTCTAGATGTGTGTGTGCAAACATACAAATGTCATATTCTTATGTACTTGTTTTAAATTCTATAGGGAAAAAATATCCTTTGCCAAATGACTTAGCAGGGCATAATGACTTAGCAGTTATTTCAGGTTCTTTCGGAGAAACTGAAGATATTTCTTTCCTGAAGATGATTTCTCTTCCCCACTAACAATCTCCTGAGACATTTCTCTGCTGCCAGTACCAAGAAGTCATAAAGCTGAAAAGTACACTCCAGATTTTGCTACACCATCTGTCACACAGACCCTTTTCTTGACCTTCCCTCTGTGTCATGACAAATACATTGCACTGATGTTTTATAAGAAACTGAGCACCCATGCTGTACTGTTAATGTTTTTAGCCTCCTTAGCTTTTCAAGGGCGAGTGTTTGGCCCATCATTGTTATCATCTGTGCCCAGGACATCCCTGATCACTCCCATAATGGGATCCTCCTGCGACGGGCAGGCCCTGCCTCCCAGCAGGAGAAGGTCCAGTCTCTGGTGGGATGATCTGGCATGGACTGCTGTGGCTTTAAAACTCTATGGTATTTGTGTACAGGGAAGAAGTTTGAGAACTGTTAACACAAGCAGAGGATAAATGCCATTATACTCAATCAAAAGCAGACAAATATCTTTTGCCATCATGAAGTTTAACCCTAATTGTCTAACAAAAATATATCAACAAAGCAGATGAGAATTTTTAGCAGCAATGCATGCAGCCTCCAGCTCCAAGCGCATCTCTGATGTTTCAGCTCTTCACCTCTTCCCCATTTCATTCTCCCCTCTACCATTTGTCATACAGTAAGGGAAAAGAAATTGCTTTCTGGCTTCTAGAGGTGACCAAAAGAAGCCTCTGAGGCATGTAATTAACACAATCTATTAATGGCACAAAAAGTGTACTTCAGATGAGGTCTAGCTTCCTCCAAAGCAGTCAGATGACCACTACTTCCTAACAAGGCAATGCAAAGACAAAAATCCCATGCAGCAAACTCCATCCAGCCTCACCATGTACTCAGCCTGTTCCACAGATGAAACGAATAGACCTCAGGCAGAAATTTAGCATTTGTGATAATACCTGCATTGGAAGAATAGCTATGATAATGTCCAGATGGTAAAAAAAAAAATAAAAAAAAATAAAAAAAAATCTCAGTGTATAATATCATTTATTTTCAGCTGTTTTTTCATAAGTTATTAGAATCATAGAATCATAGAATCATAGAATAGTTTGGGTTGGAAGGGACCTTTTAAAGGTCATCTAGTCCAACCCCCCGGCAATGAGCAGGGACATCATCAACTAGATCAGGTTGCCCAGAGCCCCATCCAGCCTGACCTTGGGGGCTGGGATGGGGCTTCTACCACCTCCCTGGGCAAACCTGTTCCAGTGTTTCACCTCCCTCATTGTGAAAAACTTCTTCCTTATATCTAGCCTATATCTCCCCTCCTTTAGTTTAAAAACATTATCCCTTGTCTCGTCACAGCAGGCCCTGCTAAAACATTTGTCCCCATCTTTCCTATAAGCCCCCTTTAAGTACTGAAAGGCCGCAATAAGGTCTCCCTGGAGCCTTCTCTTCTCCAGGCTGAACAAGCCCAACTCCCTCAGCCTGTCTTTGTAGGAGAGGTGCTCCAGCCCTCTGATCATCTTCATGGCCCTCCTCTGGACCCGCTCCAGCAGGTCCATGTCCTTCTTGTGTTGGGGACCCCAGAGCTGGACACAGGACTCCAGGTGGGGTCTCACCAGAGCAGAGTAGAGGGGCAGAATCACCTCCCTTGACCTGCTGGCCTTGCTTCTTTTGATGCAGCCCAGGATACGGTTGGCTTTCTCGGTTGTGAGCGCACATTGCTGGCTCATGTCCAGCTTTTCCTCCATCAGTACCCCCAAGTCCTTCTCTGGAGGGCTGCTCTCAATCCCTTCATCCCCCAGCCTGTATTGATACCGGGGGTTGCTCCGACCCAGGTGCAGGACCTTGCATTTGTCCTTGTTGAACTTCATGAAGTTCGCCTGGGCCCACCTCTTGAGCTTGTCCAGGTCGCCCTGCATGGCAAAACGGTTAGCTTTGCAGCCGTGCTTGTTAAAAATGAATCGAATTAGATTATTCTTAGTTTTTTTTCAGAACAATACCTTATAACTGTTTATCTGCTGTGGTGAACCCCATGTATTATTCTGTTACTCTGAATTAGCAGTCGCTTATCCCTGGGCTTTAGCTATGGCTTGATGGCTGGACCGAACTTTAGTTTTAAAATGTATAAGCAGCATAAATAATAATAAGAAAAAAGTCATCTGGGAAACTGACATCCAAGGAACACTTTACTGAAGATCAGATAGTTCAGTTTTCCTTTTGTGAATCCAAGAAAAAGGGCTGATTACGTTTTTCTAATCTGTTCTTTTCTCTAAAGACAGTCAAGGTCTTTTTAGATAAGTGTTTTAACAGAGAACAAAATTACCTTAGGTGAACAACAAAAAATATGCAGATTAGTTTGGTATTAGCAAAGCGTTTGACACCAAAGTAATTAAATGCTTTTTTTTTAATGTGCAAGTGCAAAGCCAAATCTAAAGTAGTCTTCTTTTATTTGCCCCAGATTTTAAAAATAAGGTACTCTAAGTAGTACGTAAGACAGTTTGCTCTGTAATTCAGTGGTCACATTTCCTTCTCTATTCTGTCATTCCTGCTAGCATCAGAGAGGAAAGAGTGTAAGTTTGAAATTAATAATATTTTTTGATAAGTCAAAATGCAATTTAGCTCGGTTTTAATATTTTGTAGTGGTTGAAACAGCAAAGTAGAAAAGAGTCTGAACTGCAAAGTTTATCACTGGTTCTTTTTGCTTAAAGAAAGAATCAGAGCTCACAATTAGTTTATGACAACCAGAGAAACAGAAGCATATTATAAAATTCAGAGCCAGGTCCAGTTTAAAATATAGATCATATTGTGTCATCAGTTTGTGTAAATATTTATAACAAAACATTTGTTTATGAAACAAAACAATTAACTTTGTCATCTACCTTCTTAATCCACTGGAAATAATGACATAAAATACTTTGAGATCCCCAGGAGAACATTAGGAAGTCTTTCTACTGGCTTTTGCGCACACTTTACGAGTATTATGAGCACAGATTAGAGACCATTTACTTAAGAGCCATTTGTGGGGGATGCTCAAAGGTAGCATCTAAACCAGCAACTGTATGAACGTTCATCGTTGAGGGGATCGAGTGCACCCTCAGTAAGTTTGCAGATGACACCAAGTTGGGAGGGAGTGTTGATCTGCTGGAGGGCAGGCAGGCGCTACAGCGGGACCTGGACAGGCTGGATCGATGGGCCGAGGCCAATTGGATGAGGTTCAACAAGGCCAAGTGCCGGGTCCTGCACTTGGGTCACAACAACCCCAGGCAACGCTACAGGCCTGGGGGGGAGTGGCTGGAAAGCTGCCCAGCGGAAAAGGACCTGGGGGTGTTGGTCGACCGCCGGCTGAATATGAGCCAGCAGTGTGCCCAGGTGGCCAAGAAGGCCAACGGCATCCTGGCCTGTATCAGAAATAGTGTGGCCAGCAAGAGTAGGGAGGTGATTGTCCCCCTGTACTCGGCCCTGGTGAGGCCGCACCTCGAGTACTGTGTTCAGTTTTGGGCCCCTCACTCCAAGAAAGACATTGAGGTGCTGGAGCGTGTCCAGAGACGGGCAACGAGGCTGGTGAAGGGTCTGGAACACAAGTCCTATGAGGAGCGGCTGAGGGAACTGGGGATGTTTAGCCTGGAGAAAAGGAGGCTGAGGGGAGACCTTATCGCTCTCTACAACTACCTGAAAGGAGGTTGTAGAGAGATGGGGGCTGGACTCTTCTCCCTAGTAACAGACAACAGGACAAGAGGAAATGGCCTCAAGTTGCGCCAGGGGAGGTTTAGATTGGACATTCGTAAAAATTTCTTCACCGAAAGGGTTGTCGGGCACTGGAACAGGCTGCCCAGGGAGGTGGTGGAGTCCCCATCTCTGGGGGTATTCAAAAGGCGTTTAGATGAGGCCCTAAGGGATATGATTTAGTGGGGGACTTGGTAGTGATAGGTTAATGGTTGGACCCGATGATCTCGGAGGTCTCTTCCAACCAGAACAATTCTATGATTCTATGATTCATAAAGTTGACAGATAGACAAATAATGAAATATAATGCATAAGGCAAGGCAACTTGTTATTTTTTATTAGTATCTAGCTTTGTTATTCATTATACCAATGTATTTGTCTTTTATTTTTTCAGGCCTCTTTTCCTTGTAAGATTACTGTTCAGCAACAAGAAGCTTGTCAAGAGTCACCTAGGATGGCTGACAGACAATATAAGACATTATCAGTCTTGTTACGTAGTAACCATCTTCCCTATTTCTCACTGTTCTGGTGCAGAAAATATTTACTTACATAAGGTTTGATACCGCATAGGCAGTAAAAGAGGTCACAGAAAGTTACTAGTTTTCTCAGCGCAGTAACTCTACGATGGAAGTGTTCATCTTTTATTCATTAGTTTTTAAACAACCTCATCTATAACCCCATAACTTCTCCACCTGGGTGTTTCCTATCTACCTGTGCACTTGCATTTTTCTCTGGATTATAACCGAAGCAAGACCCTTGACTTTGACAGGGTTGCGCAGGTTATAAATCAGAGGCCGGTGTAATTTGTGGATTTGCTTCCTTCCAGCGCAGCTAAGGCTGCTTAACCCAGGCAGGCCCGTGCCTGCATTTCCCTGCCTTCAGTCTCTCCCTGCCCCAGGCAGAAACAAACCGAAGATGAATTCCCTGTTTAACATACAGAGATGGGGAAATTTGCTGCTAATTACAGTGGTTAGAATTCCTAATGGGTAGGAGGGGGGTCTCCCGAGCCCACCCCATTCCACAGGCAATTCTCTTAGGTTGTTAAATTTCCTTGCTCTTTTTCAGAAAATTTCTTAACAAAATTACTAGCAGCCTTTATCAAGCTGATATTGTAATTACTTTTGGGAAACAAATGGTATCTGAGGAAAAAGAAAACCACACTTCCATGCTTAATTTAGTAATGGGAAATTTAGAGAGAGCGAGCTCCTAATAAATTCTCATCTCTTTCACAAGTGGGATGAAATAGGCCACTAAAAGCTTCATTTGGGAGGTTAATATTAACAAGCAGAACTGTGACCTTAAATCCTAGTGCCTTTACTCTTGCGAGTCCTGGAAAAGTTTGACCACTCACAGAAATCTAGCGTAGAGGAGCGTATGTGCTCAACTGTCCTCTTCCGGCATTTCACGGCATCACCCTCCTCTCCCTCTCTTTATGGAAGTAAATGACTTCTCCTCTTTTCAGGTAGAAGCTCCCATTATGGCCGAAAAACTTACAGACAACGAATAAAAAGAACAGAGTCCGAACTCCTGCCCTAACCTTGCCCTCTCTTCTCATGCTAACTGCAGGCAGTGTGAGGAATTAATTCTCTGTTTTCTCACAAGCTTGGACAACACTTAATGAGGAAAACTGTGTAGTTAGTCTTTGAGAATCAAGCCTACGAGCGAGAAAGGCAGGAACCCACTACAAAGTATAACAGAAGAATTCTGCCTGACCATGCATCCTTGCAGCACAAAACCTATAAATCTTTCCTTCCCTCCCTTCAGCTTTGAAAACCTACATACCCTGCGATACACGAAATTTGTAATCATTTCCATAACCTCCACTTCTCAATACTTCTTAACATAGAAGCAATCAAACGCTTGTAGCCTTACAATTTTTTTATTATTCCAGTTTGAACTCCAAACTCCTGAGTAGTAGATGCACATTGCAATAATAAATGAAGTATAAGAAAATCCAGACTTCCTACAAAGAGGTGTTGGACTTTATAAATTGTGAGCTTATTGATTGGCAATTATATGTTTAGAGTGGGTCTGAGTAGAGCCCTGAGTCTCCTCCCACTGACATTAACACTCTGGTTCCCATTTCTTTCATATGAACACAGTCCAACACTGAGGGTTTTTACAAAACCCATTCACAAATCAATTCTGGATGCTTGAACGTAATAATTTCGTGAAGCTGTATTCTATCAGAGTACAATCACGTCACTCACGCAAACCTAGCCTCACTAAAATCAGCTGAAGCTGTAAGCCCTCTCATGTGAGAAAGACGATGCTAAATAAGTGCCAAATACCAGTTCCTAGTCCTTCCTGGCATATATTTAAAATTCTGACCTCATCAGAGCGATGCTGATTCACAACAGCTGGGGGACTGGCATTTTCTGGTTTTAAGAGTTACACAGGGAGATCTCTGGTAACGACAACTGCATCTCACTGGTAGTGCTAAAATTAAAGTGGGACCACATGCGAGCTCTGGGAAAGTATTGACCTTACATTTGCAAGTTCATAATCCTATAAAAATGCTTTAGAATGTGCCAGAATATGACATTTCTGTACTACAATATTTCCAAAGACCCTTCTTAATGGAGCTAGGATACAATTAAACGATTAAGAACAACAACAGAAATTACCAGTAATAAACTGCCCAATTTTAGGTGACCGTCCTTTTCAGTGCAAAATATTCCTTTTTGTTATAAACCAACCATTAATCTTTAAACGTGTTGCTTTTGTTAATATAGGAGGATAACTAGTCTTAGTTTCATAGGATGTTACATAATTATAACCAAAAAAAGTCAAAGCATTTGCACAGAAAGTCTGGGGGAAAAATCCTATACTTACATATCTGTACTGAAAAAACAGCACTTGTTCATAGCCATAAAATATATGTAGGGTAGCAAAGTGGAGCATAGGAAATTGAACTGCAGGAGAGAGAGAGTGATTTTAAGGGCTATTGTTGTCAACATACACTGCAGCTCTAAGTACCGGCAGGTGAGTTTCTGGAAACTTGGTTAGAATATACAGTAAATCTAAAAGCCTAGTCAAAGATCATAACACATTTCCCAAAGTCTTTTGTCTGCACAAGGGGTTGAAATTCTTATACAATTTCCTCTTCTGCTTAATCTGGAGAGTGTGAAATGATTCAGGAGCAGTCTTCTTAACCATTTTTTATAACATATATATTCCCTGTATGTAGCTGCAAGCATAGAAACATTCAAAATGGAAAAAAATAATGCTTTTTTAAATTCAAAAAGTTGGGCTCATGTTTTTATTCACTAAACATTTCAGTGAAAAAACTGTTAATGCCTTTGAATACTGAATAACATCTTTGAATCTCTTCAAATTCCTTCTCCAGAATTTTTCTGAAATGTCTTTGGTATAAATGAAAATTAGCATCTTAAGTGTCTATCCTTGCCTAAAGGGATGAGATTATCTTTTTAAAATAATTACTAATTTTTAATCAGAAATACTTTGGGTGTGATCTATCATTTTAGTAACCATAGTTTTACAGCACTATAGCATCATAGCTGTTGAAAACGATCAGAGTAACATCACGGCAAACCATTCCAAAAGTATTTTCCATCCAAAAAGTCATAATTGTTAAAATGCTTAAAAATCACGCCTTATATTCTATGTTATTAGAAAATATTGTCAGAATGAACAACTCGTAAATAAAGGAGCTGAACAGAAGCCTCTGTATTACTTCTGCATTATATAGTTCTAGTGTAGCGGTATTAATGCACTAATACCTACCACCAGACAAGGAATACATCGCTGAAGAGTCCTATGCTTCAAGGACTTATCAAACATTTGAGGAGAAATAAGGAGGAGGAATTGATTTACATCACCACCGTAGCGTTCAGCAAAATATAATGGTTTGCCTGTGCTAGCATTTCTTGACTGTTTCCAGCTACTTCAGATACTACAGCAACGTTTACTAATGGAGAAGAGCGTGGATGCACATCCTTACCCCTTGTCTGTGGAGGAGTGGGATTGTATGCGGATAAAGAGGCCCAAAGTCATTCTCTGTTTTGCAGGCAGAGTAGAAGTTGTTTCAGATTCCAGTCAGGACCAATTGTTTTGCTTTACTATAGTTATAGCCACAACTTCCCCATCTCTTAAGATCACTGTATGGTGTATTCATTTACACTTAAAAAACTAATAGTAATATCAATATGAGTGAAGAACTGAGTATTAAGTCTCCTTGCACAGGTCTGAGTGAATAGAAAGGGCCAGAACTGTGAAGAAACCCACCAATTTGTCTGTCTTTCTCTTTATAGTGTACTTACCCTCTGTGTAGCCAAACACTGTTAGGCTTGTTCAACAAGGAACTGAACTGCTCAGCAGATACAACACTTTTGCAGTGATATGAGCTTTTAAATCCGTTGCTTATTTGACTGCTGAGGGTGGTTCTGAGTTCTGAGCTGCTGATGTTTCTGCCCTTCCAGTGATCACAAAACTGAATCCTTGCCCCTCCCATGTGACTCTTCTTTGAAAATTAAAGATCAGAATGTCTCTTGTGAACAGAGGGCAGTAATACCACAGAATTGCAGCTAACATGACAAACAAATCCAGTTCCATGAGCCAGCGCTATTGGTAGCTTGGGCTCAAAGAACTGCTGATGTCACGATTACCTATCATCCATCATCAGAGTATAATATCAATCTCTAATTACTTTTTGATGCTGTCTGAGGGATGAAAGGCGCTATCTAAACCACAAATTTATTCCACCTTAAAAGTAGAAGTGAGAGTTCTGTAAGTCAGTGTTCAAGCAAATGAAGTATGAGCTTACGATATTCTTTGTTATTCTCAGTATGTTCAAAAATCCTCTTTACTCGTTCCTTCTTCTTACTAATTTTCAGTATAATATCATACTGTATAGAATAACATTAGCATGCTTAAAGCCAAATCACATAACAAAGACATAAAATTATCTAGAAAGTAAAGTCAGCATTCAGAGTAGCTTCCCAATTAACTGCTTCTACTTTATTGGAAGTAAGAAAATTGTAGATATAAAATCCAAACATTAGTCATAGCAATAATCACAAGAGAGGAAAGTGGATGAAAGGTTAATAAGCTGTATTTGAAGTTACTTTAGAGTGTGTTCCAGATGTAATTCAGAAGACCAAATTTAGGAGCTTTTATTGCCTATGCAGTCACTCGTGAGAGAAAGGTGTCTCCGGGAGACATTACACAGCACCCAGTAGACTCTAAAGTATCCTCCCGTAGATGACAAAGCCGTCCTGTTTCACCGAAGTGACATTGCTAAAGACTCTAACAATCATAGTCTTTTGTCCACAGTTATGAGAGCAAGGTGTTATTAAGAAATGCATTAAAATTAATATTTTAAATATGCCACATTTCTAGATGTTAATTATTGTCTGTCTTGAGTCGCTAGGAAATGTTTTTCTCTTTCTCCCTATTGCAATACTATATACTAAAATACTCCTGTGACTGAATTGAGAGAGGAGAACTCAAAGGCACCTACTGAGGCCAGTAAGGTGCTTCTCACTGACTGTAACGGCACTGGGATCATCCATCAGTACATGACTTTGCACGCATTCAGTATAGGGATGTATTATAAAATGTAATCTAATTGTATTACTGCTAGGATTTTATTCCAGGTTATTAAAAAATACTTGCAATTATGGTAAAATATAACTGTTTTCTCAATTTTCAAATAGGTGTCTACTTTAGTCACTAGTGGCAGATTTTACCGAACAGTCAGATGCAAGTAGCAGTAAACCAAAGACATCTGCTTTATGTGCACTTCAGGCACTTTTAACACTGAGAAATGGAGAAAAGGTGATTGATTTCCAGAATATGAAATGCTATTAAGGAGATTCTGATCTTCATCATGTGACTTATTTCGCATGACATTAAAACAAATAATCCAATCATACTGGAGCTGTAACAGCAATCATGTGATGTCCATCATAGTAGATGTGAGGTTCCTATCCCCATAGCAACATCTGTAGTGCTTATGCTAATCACTTTAAATTAACCTTGATATGAAAAAACGCCCTAGGGATAATGCTGCTGTTGTGGCAGTTCAGATGAGTAGCATGATTTTCTAATAAAACTCCACAGCAAAAATAAGGGCGATAATGAGATGTCCTGTTAGGACATTTTTTTTAATATGCTTTGGTTAAACCACGACGTTAGTACTAGCATCAGGATAATTACAAGTATCATAGATAATGAGCTGTCTTATTGATTACTGCCCTTTCATAACCCACTGTGGTTAATTTAGAGTGTGTACACAAATTGAACAATTTAAAAGGCAGGAAGCTGACATGGTATCTAAAAACGTACTTCATATTTTAATAGTTCACCTCTTCTCAAATGATAGTAAAATAAGACCAAAAGTGTCTACTAGTTTCCTTTGGTAAGATCCATGCATTACAAGTGCTAAGGCACAACCCTGCGGGACTTCACTCTAGCACAAGAAGTCTTCAGATTTTGAGCTGAACTTCTATGGTGAGAAGTCGTCAGTTTAGAAGAGCAGCGTACGAACCGTTCGTTGCCTAAGGTGCTTGTTACTCCTTGAGTTAAAGGCTTTTGAGTGCTACTGAAAATTTTATAATGAGAAGTCTTTGCATAAATGAACATATCTTTACATGAGAAGTAAGTATCTGAAGAGTCTGCTGGAAGATCCAGGCTCACACATACAGCAAGGGCATCAACAGTAGAAATATGAGAAAGACTCTTGGAGCCCAAATTCAGAATGGTTTCAAATACTGAAATCCAAGGTACACAGAGAGGCACAAGGTAATACAAGATTATCTGGAATTAAACCCAAATTTGTTCATGTGTCCTTTAATCGCCTTAAATTGATCTAATTTGGTGGGGGTTTTTGTTTTGGTCAAGTCCTGCAGCACACTGGCTGCTTTCTGGTAAGGGTGGTGGTGGTGAGAAGACCATTGGAGGCACTTCAGCCAGCCCTGGAGCTCCTGGAGAAAGAGCTGGAAGGAGCCTGCACGGAGGCACCCCTGGGCAGCCCTGCTACAAAACCACGGCTGCAGGCACCCCAGCCCGGGGGGGCTGTCGGGGCCCGGCCCAAGCCCTGGCCATGGCTGAGCCAGGCCCCGTCCCCGACCCCAGCCCAGCCTCTGGGCTGCCTTCCCTGTTATTTCTTTCCTGCCTTATAGTTATATTTTAGTGTTTATTTTACATGCATTTATTGTTACTACATAAAGTTTACAGGCCTGTATTTCACAGTAGCTTTAAAAGATAGTGCTGTGGTACCCTACTGCCTTCTTTTATGGCAACCAGTTTTAATTAGAGAAGGAAAGTAGCAGCAACATTTGTCTACCAGAGTAATAGTTACATTCCTTTCCATCAGAAAATATAGATGCTTACAAATACCAGCTGGCTATTAGGTTAACAAGGGGGTCCAATATAAGGTAGGCGAGTATAACAATTACAGCAATCTAAAGTGAAAATTTTTCTTTTCGGTTCTTCTTCCATATCGCTAGCCTTGGAGCAAGCAAGGCTATTTAATGACTTCCATTTCTACCCCAATAATTCCATCCTGTGGAATTAAAATTGATTTTCTGTTAGCTCATGAAGATCCAGTGTTGGCTCTCTTTTCTCTGATGTAAAGCCAAGCGAACGCTGTGGAGCCTCTCCATAACCTTTAACGGACATTAAGTCAACACCTAAATATGCACCAGCGACAATGACCGAAAACAGGGACAGCAGCATTTTGACTGTCAGTAGGGAATCTCAGTATAAGAAAGCAGTGCCAAAGCCTTTTTATATTCTAGCTATTGAGAAAGCAAGAGGCACACTGTGAGCTGGAATTATTTGTTGTTAACGAACCATTTCTGTAGCTTAAAACACAAACTTTAGTAGTGAAATTACACCATCGGCAGCAACGCCCTGGGGCTGCTGCCCGAGTAGACCTGAGCGGCCAGCCAAAGCCCCCGTCGTGCTTTCCTCCCGCTGTGCCCACAGACTATTGACGTGACCGAAGCCCATGCTGCCCCGCCACAGAGCCGTGCCACATTTGAAACTTCCCATTTTCTCTGTGCCCAGTCTTTCTGCGTCATGCAAGGAGTCTCAACAATCCAAGTTCTCCGCCATTAAAGGAGTGACACTGGAGCGTAAGGGGTTTTTCATTCATATGCATCTCAGCTAGGACTCTTTTGTGCACCAAAGGGGCTGCATGGTGAGATTTTGCACCATCGTAAAGAAATCAACCAGAGTCTTCCACGTTTTCTTCACAACTGCATGGAATGCCCCACGTGCCTTGACAGTGATCACATACAGAGCTGATATCAACTGCTGACATCAGAGGTGGATTTTTCAATTAAAAGGACAATACCTTTTTATTTACTAAAAATGTCTAAAATTTCTGGACTGAAATTTAGGTAAGGTTTCATTGTTTTTATGTACTGAATAAAAAATTACAGGTTTTAAGTTTGATTCCATTCCCTGGGTATGAAAAATGAAAAAAACTTTTGGCTTTATCTGGTTTATCTTCTATTTCCTAGGGGGAAAAAAAGCCCAAACGTTTTTTTTTACATCTGCTAGAATAATTATTCATCTTAAAAAGAAAATTTCAAAAGTTCAGTTTTGATTCTCAATACATATAAATAAAAGATCATATATTTGATATGTAAAGCCAAGCTCTGAGATTTAAACTGTAAGCTCCTTGGATCCAAGAACTGATCACATTTATCAGGAAAGCGCCAGACATACTTCCCATGTTCTATAAACACCAAAGTAGTAATGGGATCTTTTGGAGGACTTACAAGAATGCTTTTGTTTTGTTAGCTTTTTCCTTATCAGCTTAAGATGAATGAAAGCTCGAATACCTAAATTGCTTCCAGATAGCAAAGTGCATGTTCTCAGAACAAAATACATATGTTTTAATAAAACACGTTTTAAAACCAAAAGGGTTTTGTTTGTTTGTTTATTTGTTTGCTTATTTAATAAAGTGCTTCCAATGATTTGAACTCCTCCTTCCTGCGTGTGGGGACCAATTCCAGTCCCACAGAAGACTGCGGCAAAACGTTTTGTAACTCTGAATGGGGCGTGGATCTAAATAAGATAAAGAATAACTGTCTTAATTGGCAAGATTAGAATTGTGCAGATGTTTATATGGTTTGTAAAATGCAAGTAAATCAAATTCTTGTTCGTAAGACGTATCAGCTTTTTGTAACATTTTTACTTCTCCGAGCATACAAAGCAGTCTTCTTTCCCTCCTTGTTCATTACCTACAACATGCATTCTCTGATAGATGACCTTTTAAAAATATTGATAATGCCACCATGGCTATTGTGACCTGCCAGAGGGACCGTCTAATTTGACAGGAATGAGAGATTTGCCATGACTGACACAGTAAATAAATTTTGTGAGAAGAACGTGAATGTATGTTTACTTTGGCTTCAGGCAGGCTCTTGTATTTCAAGTGAATGTTATATGAAGCAGTACTCAGAACTTCCGGTGGAGTTGCTACTGTCAAGTCCTTCCTGAGACTATTGTGTCCTGGAAAATATGTCTGTGCCCCAAACAAATGCTAGTGACAAGGCACGAATTATGAAACAAAAAGAAATTTTGGAAAAGCCATCTTTAGTTTGTGTGTATATTCTGAGTGAGTCTGGTACCGGAGCTGGTTTTTGCTGGGTGGTCAGCGAACTGCTGAGAGGTCAACACTTAAGAAGCTTCAGTGCTTGCAAAAGATGGTCTGTAGGAGAAAACATCACTGTATGCATTGTTGGCAGTAGAGCGAGAGAGAAGTAAATGTAGGTGAAAAAGTGGGACAGGAGTAAATGTAGGTGAAAAAATAGGACAGGAAACCATAAACAGCAATTTTGCACTGATATAACTGATGATGAAAATTAACCAGTCAGGTTTCCTTTTATGTTTTTCTTCTGTTTTTCTTACTGCCATGAAAGTAACACGGGCTGGTAAATTGTTGATCCTGATACAGATGAAATGGGTGGTAAAAAGTCTGTCAAGAGTATCCAGCGACCAAAGTAGATAATTTGTCAAGACGGCTAGTGCAATTTTCAATAAATACATGTAACAGAAGATAAAATCTCAGGAGCTTCTATATACAGGGAATCATTTCAATTTAAGTGCATCTTACAAACCCTTTCCTGAAATGGGACTAATTCATACTGAGGGAGTAGAAGTTTCAGATCATTACAGTAAGAGAGATGAAATATAAAAGAATAGCCTCAGCCTCACTTTAAGTCTGTCTTTACAAATACTAGCCAAATCACTTCTACATGCTGCTGCTCGCTGCGGTAACCTTTACTGCATCAGCTTTGCACCACACAAGGCCAATCTTTCGAACGGATGAGGCTTTTTTAGTTAATATGTACTAATAAAACCGTTCAAAGTTACACTCGGGCACTAGAAAATCCAGTGAAGATTTTATTCCAAGATCAAACAAATTGATATTGCATGGCAATTATTTGTGCTTTGTTCTGAACTCTACATGGTGCATAATAATTACATATGCTCTTGCTCAGTATCTTGTCACTTGAGTTAGTCAGCAAAAAGATGGGTCAGAAATAGTACAGCTAGAGCTGGAAGATACACGTGTTTGTGTCACCTTCACACCATATGTATAATTTTATTATCATTTATCCCGCTTTTCTAGTTCTTGCTAAACTCCTTTCTGCAGATGTTGGAACTGCTGTCAGAAGAGCAGCACAGCACAAGATCCTTATGTGCTCCAGCCTCTCCCACCATCAACAAATGACAGCAGTTACTAAGTACATGCTAGAATGTTAATTTTATCCCTAATGGGAGCCCCAGCACATGTGTTTCTCTAGCTTCACTTTTCTACAGATGCAGTGATCAAAAGAGAATCTCAATTTCTAAGACTAACTTCCTTTCTTAGAGAAAATCAACCAGGAAAGCAGATGATGAGATTATCAAAGGAACAAATAACTAGGTCTCCCAAATGCTTGAATTATTTTCCTTTGATATGCCAGTGTGGACAAAATAAAGGCCATATGAGGTGGTTCAGCAATTTACAGGCCATTTGTAGGACAAGAATACAATTTTACTTTTAAACTGTTATTCACTGAAAAAAAAAAAAAAATTATGTGGCACATCCTGTTTTATCATTCTTGATAACCAAACTCCCCAAACTTTTTCTACGTTTTTCATTAAAAACTAACAATTATCTCAAGAAGAAAATAAATTTTCAAACATAATCAAACTAGACATATGAAACCCCTGTCATATATCCCTGACTTGTTTTTGAGTACTTAATGGCAATGCATTTACCCATAGTATTTAGGATCTATGTATTTTTATAAACACACATTCTCTCTGACTCTGGATTTTTTTAAAGGGTTGCCCAATTGAAGAATTATCTGTGAATTCTTTCCTACATTTTTTTTGAGGTTATTGTCAGAAAAGACAGTACAGCATAAGAACCTCATGGATTCCACTCACCCATAAACAACACCTACTAAATGTATACATATATATAAATATGGATTTGAACACAAAAAAAGAAAGAGTCAACATGTTTTCCTACATCTTCAGGATCTTTGAATTAATGAAAAAAATTCAGCCTTAGAATTGGAGGCACTGGATTTTTAATTTTCCAGCAATATTAACATTCAGCCATTGCAAGAATATTTGAGATAATGGGAAACACAGTTCTCATTAGAATTCTATTTCATATGGCAATAAAAAACTGAAAAATAAATAATATATTCTTTGGACAGCATTTTCAAAAGGATTCAGCAGTGGCCCAACAGACTAGGTGACGTCAGGAGAAGATTGTTAGGTCAAACCTTTGAAAAATATGCTACTTACACCACCCTTTTTTTACCTTCTTACAGCAACACACAGGGAATGAAATTCTGGCCCTATGTAATACTACAGGAACTTTGCCACTGACTTCAGCAGAGATAAAATGCGTTCTACCATAATCCATTTATGTGAGGGAAATAATGAGACAAATATAAGGAAAGTCCAGTTATCCTAGTTATTCACTGCTTTCTTCAAGAGAGACCGAGCAAATCAGTGCAAAAAGTATTGGAGACTGGAGATTTTACTGAATCAAATTATTTAAGAAAGCAGAAGTGTTACCTTTTTTCCTACTTACATTTGTTTGTTGGTTGGTGGTTGTGTGTTTTTTTTTTTTTTTCACATGGGAAAAACAATATAGGAGGAGAAATATTTGAATGGTTGATTTAGAGTCTGTTTTACCTCTGGTCTCTCAATAAACAGGGACTGCAGGTAGGCTCAGGTTGCCTGAATAAAACTGTCCCAAGGTGGGATGTGATGAGAAGAATAATGAAGATCACTTCAGGAATATTTCGCTATTTGCTGTTTGACTGCAAAAAAACTCTTGCCACACTCTGCCAGAAAAGGACTGATAAAACTGCTAAGTAGCAGAGGAGAAAGCACTGCTGAAAAAGACAATTATACCTGGAACTATCTGGAAAACACATTTTTTGGGAAAAAGAAATCAAAGCCTGGGGAAAAAACATCCTAACTCACATTTAAAATTGGAAGATGCTCCTCAAGGGAAAGATGCTCCTGAAGAGGAAGAAAGAAATTAGTCTGCCCCACCGAGAGTCAGCCTGTGATTTTCCCCATTGCCCAGGTTTGGGTATGACAGAGCCATTTGCCCAGGAGCAGGTATTCAGGGGCAGCTGGAAAAGGAGGGACTCCCACAGGCCAGGACTCACGGACAACTCCACTGACACAGGCAGGTGATCTCTAGGAGGCCCAGAAATGTAGCCCTGTGGAGGTCATCGGGCAGGAACAGGGGGTGTGAGGTGGCATGATCACTTCTATCAGACAGCTCATTAACACTGTGATTATCTGTCACCGATTGAAAAGAGAATTACGTGTATAAAGTAGGTTTTCTACCAGCTTGCTGTGAGATGGGCAAAAATCAGTTTTATAAGGGCTCGAGGGACATCTGAAAACTAGGAAAGCTTCTAGAAATTGCCAGTTCCCAAAGGAAGAAGGCACTCATAATGAAGCAAAGCCAGGCCTGCTCACCGCTCTCTCGTTTGCTGACAGGGCTGAGTAGTGACCAGGTAGGTCCCTTACTACTCCACATCTGCAATAGAGATGTAAGGAGAAGGAGACTGAATGAGGGAAAGCCTGTATATGAAATCCTCTAATGCTTAATAGTATGCAGTAAACTAATTGACTGTTAATTAACCGTCAAGAAATGTGAACACATTTTTTAAAAAGTACAAAGTATTCAAGAGACACGAGCAGCTCCTAGCATCTTAACCTCATTTCAGATCAGGTGGAGCCCAATACTCTTTCCCAAACAAAACGGGTTGAGTTGGACTAAGCAATTTTTACACATTATATATCTACAGTATGACTTATCATGAATTTAAGAGAACTCTAAACGCACAGTTTGCTTGCATAGATCCTTACTGCAACATTGTGTGAACTTTTTACACAGTACTGAGCTATTATCTTCCTATTTGTCAAAAATAATTTTAAAAAAATTGCTAGCTGGACACTATGTCGTGTTGCCTCACTTTCATCCTCTATCAGAGCTAACTGGACTATTCGTGATTTCTCTTAAAGAAGAACTGGACAAGGTTAGGAATTTCTCTCTTACACGCCCAATTTGAGACAAAAAGTCCCAATAGAAAGGCTTTTTTAAAAAAAATTTAAGAGTTCAGAAAGCTCATATGTCACAATACTTTGTTCTGAACCAGTTTAGTACCACTATTGAACATCAAGAGCTTAGTGTTCATATGTTTCTTCATACGCTAGGCTCTTTGATCAAATGACATCTCCTACGCTGCATCATCTTATGGCAGATTAATTTCCCTCAGCCAGAGGACAGATGTAGCATAGCCAGAAACCTTATGCAGAATCATATGGACATGAGGCTCCTAAGTCGCAGCTCACAGGAGACACTCTGGCAGCTCTGATAATTAGAAACTGCAAGTGAAACGGACTCAGAACTTTTAACTTCAGTTCACACAAAAGGAAAAAAAAACCCCAATCATGTCAAAATTGACATTTTTTCCATAGAAAGTATAAACTTAAAAAGGAGATCACATATCCACAGTAGAAAAACACAAGTTCTGGTTAGATTTACTAATGACATAACAAATAAAACTGTAAAATATGTCTCACTTTTGCTTCACCACAGATATATATCTGCATCCTACCAGATATGTGTGCTAATGACCTTTTTATACAGCCCCAGTTACTACTGGGACTATAGAACAAAGTTTATTAATGAGTTTTATTTCCTAGCGATGGACTATAAATACAGTAATAGGTATTCCTATTTCTTCTCTTCTTTGAGGAAGGATAACTTCACGTGGCTGTGATTATAAATGATCAATTAGCCTTTTTGTTTATTGGTTGCTAACTTAAGTTTGAGAAATCACTAGGGAATACCCAAGCAGAACCATCAAAAATAAATGACTACCTACACTAGTACTGTGGCTACTAACATATTAATTACAAATCTCTTTAAGACTGCAAAAGTATTAAAGTATCAAACCAATCATAGTGATTTGTTTAGTTAATTTAGGACCTGAACTCTGTAAATGCCAAAGGAAAACCGCCCTTGATCTATCTATCAAAAGATATTAGCTTTGGGAACATACCTTGCTGGACTAACTCCAGTTGAAAATTACAGAGTATATTTTAGCAGACTCGCTCAAGGTCTGGGAACAAATTAAGTGTTTCCTTATTTTTCTATTTTCTTTTTTTTTTCTGTAGCTCTATGTGTCTATTACCTATACTCTTAATAGGATTATACCATTTTATCATTTATATTATACTGTGTTTTTCATCTTCCTTAACTTCAGAGTACCACCTCCACACTTGCCTTCTGGCCATGGCCCTAAATGTCCATTTCAGATCCTGGGAATATCTGTAATGCAGTAACGCTCTGGCTCTGCCTCCTTTTGTCCTCTCACCCAAGGACCTACCTAAGGATTAAGAAATCATCATCAAGTGAGTTAAACCAATCTTTAGGCTATCTTAAGACACCACAGGTCTGATGAAACAGTAGGGACAGGAGTTGGGGAATATGTTTTATAGATAAATACATATAAAACTGATAGAGGGAATTTTCATATGTTTAGTGGGTACCATGGTTAAAAAATCCTACTTTTCCCTCCCTCTTTCCAATGGCAGCATGCCAGAAGGACACGCACATGATTTTTCTCAACTCTGAGCATCCCTTGGAACAAGCAAGAATTTTCAGTGAAATGAAAGACAAACTGTCCTTGCTCCTCCCATGCATGACAGAGGGAAACCTCCAGTAAAGTCAGCAGAGGGCTCTCCATTGCCTCAGTAGACGACAGACACAAGATGGTCACACAAACACTTTTTTTTTTAATTTGTTGCTGTAGTAACAGTTTATTTTATATGTGTGTGTATATATATGTAGGGGAGGAAGAGGACAGATATTCAAAATTATGAAGTAAAGCCAATAATTTCGGATGCTGCTGCTATCTGACTTTATTTTGCTTTAATATAAGTTTAAACTTAACCTCAGAAATGCATTAAACAGAAAAAAAAAAAAAAAAAAGCCTTGATCTTAAATATGCTAGATGCCCCATAGCTTTTACTGATTTTTAATGAAATAGTTTTTCCATATTTTAGACATTCTTTAAGTTACATGAGTATAACTTAGGGGTGTAATACTAGACTTCCCGTTTTGAAAAACCTTTGCATCAAAATCCTAGTTGGACTTCTAAAGTTTGTTGTCCTGATTTTCAAAGATACTAAACACATATTTATTCACCTTGGAGCCAGAGGGCAAAGTCAGAATCAGCTGTGAATAATAAGCAATTATGAAGAACAGACCACTTATTTATATGCCCAGAAATAGATGGCAATTTAAATTAAATGTAGGTACCAACATTTGAAAATGTTGGCCCTGGATCACAAACATGAAAAAGACTCTAGGGATGCCATTAACTGAATTGACCTCTTGTGTGCATAATTGGCACTAAGGCCAAAAAAGCCAACAACGGTACCTTTAGAAATTTAATTTAGTAAGGAAAATATATGATGGTTTTGTTATGAACCTCTGATTATTAGGAAAACACTGATTGCATGGCCTGTTTCCTTAGAAACTAACCAAAAGGTGACACGTTCTGTTGACTTTCTATTATACATTCATAACATCATCTTTCAATTCTATGTCATAAAGAATTTATGTAGGACATTAATCATGCAAGACCATTAAATTGTTATCTCATTTCAGTGATAATTGTTTACTGCTATAAATGGTGCATGTTTTGTTCCAACAGTTGGACTGTGACTAAAATGTATCCTCAGAGCTGTGTTGGCAAAGAAGATTAACTTCTTCAGAGAGAAGGAGCTATGAAAGTAGGGGAGCGTCTTATGATTGCATATGAGAAAATATGACTTAAAAAACTGTGTAATTCCATCACCAAGTGGACCAAACGAAGCAGTGGCAATAAGAAACCTAACCTGTTCACAGCCATGTGCATCTGATCAAGAGTGATAGGGAACGAATTTTGCAAGATCCTCCTGTTAATAATGTAGCTGGCCCCTTTCCCAAAATATAATGAAGAGGGTATAAAACATTTTCCTTTTTATAATTGCTTAAAACAATGTAGCATGCAAGCTGAAATGTAATAAAACTGAACTATGAAATATACATGCAATTATGAGGAAAATACAGACTGCAAGAAAAATGTCAAGCATTTACAGAAAGGAATGTTCATAAAAACCAGCGAACCTGCCCCCCAGCATAACTCAGCTAATCACAGTTATGCTGTGCAATGCAATGATTTGTCACCTGCTTTTAGATTTCCCTATTGACTCCTGTGTGGAATAAGAATGGGATCAATTTAAAGCAGTCCTTTAATCCCAAGGGTGCCATCACTAATGCTGCTGTCTGTTACTGCTTTCTAAATGGAACCAACGATATATTTTTCTGTAGCAAAGTGTCTACTTTATGAGCATAATAAATAGCAATGGCCCTTTAATGACAACTTTAGCTTTGGCCATTATGGTACCTTTTAAGTGCTTAAAAACACTAATGGGAGCTATACAGTGTTAATTATACTTAAGATATGAGTGCTGTACACAAGAACTACTGCAACATTAAGTAAAACACTTCTGCTAATCCTAATTATAGCCTGTATAGAAGAGATAAGAGAAATCAAGTGCTCCTTCTACAGCAAGTTCTTAAAATAGCAGAGACAGGAAGGACAAATTGGCTAGAAAAACACTGCAAGCACCTTCTAGCACAGAACGTGATCCTTATTTACACCAGCTGCTTGCACGAGTTCTGCTGTGCAGAAGCAAATTTTATATACATATATATATATCTCTATATCTATCTATCTCCTGGCCCTGTAATCAGCCCTGTACCAGGCTAATCTGTGCCCTGTCAAAGCCAGCTGGGCTCTGTATAAACGTGAATCAACACACAGACGTTAATCAGAAAGAGCGGGCTGGAGAGTTTAAAAATACAGAGATGAAAGGCAGGCTGAGCAGGAAAGTCTAGATTCACCTTGACTAACTCTGTGCACTTAACTCTGGTGCCCGAATTAAGAGGCCACGTTTATACCCATTAGATTGCCAGGGGTGACGCAGATTTTCCTGTAGCAGCTATTCGTGCCTGTTTATCTCCACAGACTAAAATCTAAGGTGACTATGCTCCACTTTAGGCAACTCAATAAAATGCCTAAAACTAGGCAAGGGTTTAATTTGGTCTAATTGCTCGCAATAAATAGTGCTAACATTTTAGCTGAGTGTTCAAGCATAGAGAACTTCCCACTGGCTTATACAAGTCAGAGACTGCATATTTTGACTTTTCTGAAGCATTTCTGTGAGGTGTAGAGAGAGAGAGAGGAAATAAGAAAATCTCTTGAAAAATGCAAGTAAAATTAATTCAGATGAAGTCCACAAATACTTCAGACTTGGGCTCTAGTCCTAATGTTGTGCAAGTTAAAAAACTTCTGTGTGATAGCACTGGCCTTTGCTTGTCTGTGTTTATGGATTGCCCCCGCTTGATTCTCAAAGGTGTCTAAAAGGAAAGATCGATTGTACGAAGAGCCCCGTGTTTGGATGCCTGCTCTGTCCTCCTCTACAGACTTTCTCCCCAGCAGTTTATATCACAGCACAGTCAACAGCTTTGCTCCAGGCTGCTATACAACCGGTCCTAAAAGTCTGCATCCACCGGGAATGACAGTCTGCTTTAACTACACAGGGTAGATACGAGAAGGCAAAATTCTCAAGGGCACGACTTTTGCCTGCTGTCAGAACTACAGAGGAAGAGGAGTGTGACTGTATAGTGGTTGCCTGGCATCATTACAGTCGGTAACATTTCTGGAAGTGTGACACTTTACCTAAGTTTGCGTAAGGTGTTTGTCCTTGGCCTAGAACTTATGACAACAGATCATAAATTCGTTCAACTCCTGTGGTAATCATAGCAAATGTAAAACAATAGATAAGGCCAACT
The DNA here is from genome assembly GCA_009819775.1 of Phoenicopterus ruber ruber. NCBI lineage: Eukaryota > Metazoa > Chordata > Aves > Phoenicopteriformes > Phoenicopteridae > Phoenicopterus > Phoenicopterus ruber. The sequence goes on from CM020215.1 coordinate 109,325,039, forward strand.
TAATTACCATTACATACTGTTCCAACAATTCTAGATGCATATAAAGTGATTTACATCCTCTGCAAGAAATAAATACAATTATTGTGGAACTAGGTAAAAAACCCACCTTCACTGCGCCAATAGCCATCCAGGGATATATAAACAAATTATATAGCTGTACAGAGAAAATTATAAAGCAGCCCTCTTTCAGAAGGTCGCGAGCATCTAACAGAAATAATTGAAAAGCACAGAAAAGAAACATGTTCAATAAAAGCACACATTAAAATGTATTGGGTTTTTTCTTCCACATGATACAGTCCGATGGCTTACAGTTTCAACGCACTTATTTTCAGCCAGTTGAGGACCGAGTTGACATCAGAAAGAACACAAACCTAGAAACTTCCGATTCTTCAAGTATTCCGAGCCTTCAGCTCCTTTCTTAGTTGGCAAATTAACCGGGAGAGGAAGCGGCAAGCGACTCCAGCATAGCATACTGCTGAAGGACTGACTGGATCACCAGCCAACCCCGGCCCATCCCTCTCTTTATCATGCAAATATATATATTTTGTAAGCTCCATTCAGACTTTTGGTAACAACTGCATCTTACTTACTATGTCCATACTCAGCACTTAAAGTGTTATTTTCAGGACAACAGTCCCTGTTTGTCTCCTCCTTTTACAGAAGGTTCCCTGAAGTTATCAGCAGCTCAGTCATCTGGATGAACTGGGACTTTGGTTCCAAAATGAAAAGAGGAAAAAACATAATCTTCTGAAAGCAACTGTGTTGCTCGAAGCTAGGTCAGTCAGGTTTTCATGGCTACAGCTAAATGTTTTATCTACAAGTTTGCCAGCACTTGCTTGAAGGTAAATTACTGAAGAATTCTTAAATTTAACCATTGCTTAAATTAAAACTAGTGCAGTAAACTTCAGATAGGCATACATTATAAAAAAAAGAAAAAGGCAAAGCAAAGAAAATGTGTCTGCAACTGATGGTATCTAATTACTGTGGAAATAGATTGTGGTTTCCTGTTTTGTACAGTTTTTTATTTATCCTACTGTTCCCAATCTGCCACTTCAGACAGAGCTATGTGAATGTTTGCAAGATCATGCATTTTAAGGAAAATACAGGCAGGGTCTAAGAAAACGATGGTCATACACTGAGGAAACACCTGACAGGCTCAAGGCTGCCAGACACAAAGGCAGTCTCCGCATCCAAAGAGTCATGACCTAACAGTATAATGACGTGCAACAGGGGAAGAACCAGAAAAGTAGCGGTTCTGAGGAGGACAAAGAGACATTAAAGATGGAGGCATATTTTTGCTCTCAGTCTTGGTAATCACGATAGTGACCTCTTGGGTAAAGCACAGCAAGTCTTACAGAGCATGTGTTACAAGTATTAATTAAAGCTTTTAGAACATTTTGAATACAAAGCCTTTTGAAGACAGAAAGCTCTAAAACCTGTGATTATTCTAAATAATAATAAAAAATGTTCCAATATCCTGCAGAAATTGTATTACATCAGCCTTGATTTAACGCTGAAAAACAATGCATCTGTTTAGCATCTTACAGATTTATTCACATTGAGTATTCAAAAGAAGTGTTCTCTGAAGAATCCTTATCAACTAAAATTGAGTCTTTTATAAACTACAAAACTGTAAAAGCTGTTCTTCCTTTGCCATCTTTATAGATCTATTTCTCAAATAAGATTTCTTCCTCTTCAGATAGTAATAGATTTTCTTTTTGTGCTTGAGCTACAGCACAGGAAAAGGTGTAAGTGTTTTGACCATTGCAATTTGATATTCCCCACTGTCTTGACAAGATGTCAGAAATCATCCTCATAATTTGTAATCCATCTAGGACTATTTTTGTAAAACCTTTTTTGACACATAGTTTGTTACTGGTCTAGTACTTTCTTTGGTACTATTTCTACAAGACTGTCAGTTTTTATTTCGCCATGGTTAGGTAACTATTCTTATAAAAATAGAGAATATATGCCCATTCCCTAAATCAACATTGACAATCCATAATATTTAAATAGCATTAGCATCATCAATTTTCAGTGTAGAGTATATTCAGTAGGCTTGCTGCAGAATGCACGGGATTCAGAATAATTAGCATATAAAGTTACTCTTGCCATTTTGCTCCTCTATTTGTATTAGCACTCATTACTGCGCCATCATATTTCAGAAGTAGTGATGCAGAATTTGGATTTGACAACAATTCAGGAATGAGCCAGCCAGCAAATTATCTGCAGGGACTCGCAGACCTTTCTATGATATCTGCCCACCCGGGCATCACTCCAAGTAACTGCATTTTCATGTCACTCAAGAGTGCTGCCCGCAAGTCGGAGTGCCAGCTGATCTGTATTGCAAATGATACAAATTGTTTCATTCATAAGAGACAGAATTCATCAAGTCAAAGGCAGCGAGGGAGCAGAGGCAGTCCCAGCCTCCACCTGCAGCCCTGGCCCGGCTCAATGGGGCTGTGGGGGAAGGCGGGGGCCGGGCTTGCTGGACCCTGCCCACAGGGCCCTGGGACTTACCCCCTTCAATACAGGTGCCGACAGATGCAAACAATGCTGCCGAATCAAGGTAACAGACCAGACCGTGGAGCTTCGTCAGAAGTTTTAGATACAAGGAATAAATTCTTTATGATGAGGGTGGTGAGACACTGGACCAGGTTGCCCAGAGAAGCTGTGGACGCTCCATCCCTGGAAGGGTTCAGGGCCGGGTTGGACGGGTCTTTGAGCAACCTGATCTAGTGGAAGGTGTCCCTGCCCACGGCAGAGGGGTTGGACTAGAAGAGCTTTAAAGGTCCCTTCCAATGCAAACCATTCTATGATGCTAAGTTACGCTCGCTGAACTGCAGGGCCAGCAGGTTATTGGGCACACTGTGGGTGTGTGAGGATACTGATGCACCATCTGCTTCTGGGGTAATCCCAATTTAAGAGGCTGCTGTTATCCATGATTCTTCCAGCCTTCTTGTTTCATTCTCAGTCTAGGGTTGTAATTCATCATCCTTTCAGTTGTGTCTAACCATTCACAGTGCTGACCAGTAAACTGAACAATGAATATATATCTTTTAACTTGCATATATATATACACACATATATGTATTCTGAAGGATTATTTCTATACAGATCATTTCAGATTGTGAATTGTCACAACTGAGCAAGGGGTGAATTGCCTAGTCTGAACGTGCATCCAGAGAGAGACAGGATGCTGGCTTATGCTGGCTTTCCACCTAGAGAAAACGTCTATGCAATCGGTACCTTCACGGCAGGATGCCAAGAAAGTGATAGAGGCAGAAGCTAGGAGTGGCTTATGGGCAGAAGAAGAGATAAAGCTACTTGCAACACCAGAATTGCTGGCGAAGGTAAACTTGAAGTTTCTGAAAAAGGAGACTTCTGTCTACTGCTTGCTTAGACTGAGATCACAGAAATAGGTCCACATTTCCTGCAAATAATGAGGTTCCCCAAATACTCTTAACTTCTGTTTTCAGTTTGCTTTGTTTGATAGCGCAGCTGAGATTCAGTAACACGTAGGAGCTTGTTTAAGCATAACTCATTGAAACAGGTAGGAATATAATAACTATCTCCACCTGATCTACACCACTGTGATGTTTTTTGGTGTCACTATCCTGGGAAAAAAAAAAATCCTCTCTCTTTTCTTTGTCCTAGCTCATATACTTCTTATTACATCATAACATTGCAGGCTTGGTAACACTTAGTCCCATGCACAGTAGCACAAGAAGTGAAGTCCTACTGCCAACATCTTTTAAACATACCCTTCCTGGAGAAGCCGCTTCCTTTGGAATATGTAAGATGTGGTCTCAAATTGTATACAAGCAGTTCAATTACTCTGGTCAATTTCAGGCAGAACACAGAGATTCATCTCTCTCTTTTCTACTATAATTCCTCTGTGTTGAAATGCTGCCACATTTATAGCTTTGGATAGAAGTGTTGACATGATGTACCTATACCGCGGATAAATAGAGGACTTCACTTTTCAGTGTTATCAACCTCACAAGGACTGTATTTACTTTACAATTTCATGAAAATAAAAATAATGGACTGAGACCTCTTTTCTCTGGTAAAACTTCTGTGAGAAAGGCATAATAAGCCTATGAGGTATTAAGTGCTCTCAGGGTCTTCATCTGCCCGAGTCAAGTGGAGTTTCTGGCATCCAGCACCACACAAGAATTTCACGGTACCTTAAGGCATTCATTCTGCACAAACAAACCTCAGGCTAAAGTCTTCCTCAAACAGACAGAGCATCACTTATACCCCTCATCTTCTCCTGACCAGTGACACTCCTGTGCTCAGCATGTGCTATTTGAAATATCATAGAAGTCAGTTTGAGAAACTGCAAATGATATTTGAATGAGACTTCTAGAAGGAATTATAACACGGCAGGCAAATACCACTGGACTGACACCTTCCCCCCATTTCAGACCTGGATTTTGTCTTGAATTGTGCCCGTTTTCCTGTCAAGGACGGGTGTAATTCCAGTGAAATGCAATCAGTGAAAATGTTAATACAGATTTCTGTTAATATAGAGTTAGTGATGTCACCATTTTTCAGCAGCCATGAAAAAAGAAAAAGGTAGGTTATCTCCTCAAACTATCATTTAGCTATTGTCAAAACCAATAGCAAATAAAAATTAAATAATGTATGAAAAAATATTACTTTATTAATAATAAACAACCCTCCTCTGAAGGAGTCATCTTAAAGCACATTAAATAAATCTACCTTTTATTCTAGAATACTGTTGATTACTATAGACTTTATCTAGCAGCCATTACAAAAAGTCTCAGAGAGTCTATGGTTCTGGAACACGGTGCCAAGACAAAAGTGTCAAGCCCAGATTTTCTTCTTTTTATACTCTTCCAGTCAATAGGCCCCCCTACAAGATTGGTCTTTTTTGTTTATAAGTAGTTGGTGAAGTAGCTTTGGCATTTCTGAGTATTAATTGCACTGTTTTCTTGCTTTTGTGGCCTGACCTTGAACAGCTTTGAGGTACTATGTATCGAGATACTGCTTTGTCAACACCAAATTTGGCTCCTTAAGTATAGCAGATGAAGACAAAATTTCTTTACCTTATTCGGGACCCAAGACACAAAATTTGATAACACTTAATGCTCACATTTGAAAATTATTTATAAAGCATAAAAAGATCACTCATACATGTAACAAGAATGTTACAGACATGAGTAGCATATGTTACAGATTGGTACAATATATTATTGCTAATGTATGATTAGCTAGAACTCTTTATAACATGAATATTTGAGTAATAGTTTATTAAATCATACATTAAGATTTTTACTAAATCTTTAAAAACATTTATTAATATACCTTTGAAATATACTACGTTCAAAATTTCAAAACTCTTTAAGTGTAGAATTGGGACCACAAATTAAATCCACCCCCCCCCCCCCCCCCCCCCCAAAAAAAATCAATGAGATTTTTTCAGATCTCATGGATCTGAAATCAATCAAAATGTCCACCTTCTCAGAGTTGTAAGCGGGGAAAAAAAGGAGGGCTGATTTACCACTGCAACTTTCTTAACCATAAATCAGGATCACAGAATAGCTGATGCTGGAAGGGACCTCTGGAGATCATCTCATCCAGCCCCCCTGTTCAAGCAGGGCCACCTATAGCCAGTTGCCCAGGACTGTGTCCAAGTGGTTTTTGAATATCTCCACGGAAGGAGACTCCCCAACCTCTCTGGGCAACCTGTGCCAGTGCTCTGTCATCCTCGCAGCGAAAAAGTGTTTCCTGATGCTCAGAGGGAACCTCCTGTGTTTCAGTTTGTGCCCACTGCCTCTGCTGCTGTCACTGGGTACCACTGAGGAGAGCCTGGCTCCGTCTTCTTTACATACTCCCTTCAGGTATTTATATACATTAATAACATCCCCCCCTGAGCCTTCTCTTCTCTAAGCTGAACAGTCTCAGCTCTCTCAGCCTTTCCTCATAGAAGAGATGTTCTAGTCCCTAAATCCTCTTAGCTGTCTTTCATTAGGGTCTCTCCAGTATGTCCATGTCTCTCTTGTACTGGGGAGCCCAGAACCGGACACAGCACTCCAGATACAGCCTCACCAGTGTTGAAGAGAGCAGAAGGATCATGTCCTTTGACTTGCTGGCAATACTTTGGCTAATGCAGCCCAGCATACCATTAGCCTTCTTTGTGGCAAGGGCACACTGCTGGCTCGCGTTCCACTTGGTGTCCACCAGGACTCCCAGGGCCTTTTCTGCAAAGCTGCTTTCTAGCCGAGAGGCCCTCAGCATAGATTGGTGCATGGGGTTGGTCCTCCCCAGGTGCAGGACTTGGCACTTCCCTTTGTTGAACTTCATGAGGTTCCTGTCAGCCCATTTCTCCAGCCTGTCGAGGTTCCCCTGGATGGCAGCATCACCCTCTGGCATATCAGCCACTCCTCCCAGTTTTGTGTCATCAGCAAACTTGCTGAGTGTACCCTCTGCCCCATCATCCAGATCATCAATGAAGATGTTAAACAGGACTGGACCCTATATTGACCCCTGCAGTACACCACTAGTTACTGACCTCCAACTAGACTGTGCCACTGATCACCACCCTCTGGGCTTGGCCTTTCAGCCGGTTTTCAATCCACCTCATTGCTCATCCAGCCCATACATCAAGATCTTGTCTATGAGGATCTTATGGGAGACAGTGTCCAAGGCCTAACTGAAGTCCAGGTAGACAATATCCACTGCTCAACCAATATACTTCTGCTGGCAAATGTGCTGCTGAAGTTGATCATAGACTATTCCCTGCCCAGATGCCCAGGGAAAACACAACATTCCTACCTATTGAAATTTCAATACGGATTACATGGAATTGGCTCATTGACCAATTTGTTTACTAGGGTGAAGCTATAATGAAGTCATTCTTTACAAACTAGTTGGACCTGCTCCTTCTCACTCAAAAAGGTAATTACAAGGCCTGGTAATTGTTATTTCTATTCATACAAATGGAAATTACTAGGGTTTTTTTCCTCTTTTTACAGTTTTACAAGTGGAATGCAGACAACTTTGTGTCTGAGAGCGATCAGAGTCATATACCTGCCAGAGCTCTCATCTTGTATAATATATTATCTGTGTTCCAGCTAAGCTGACTGCATTTTTCTCTGTTGGCATTAGTTTACGTTTCATTTTTCCCATCATGTCAGGATACACTACTGTGTCCGAAGAGCAACACCAGCTTTCAAAGATTTGTTCAGTCACCCTTTCAACTCTCTTAAATGTCTCATATCTGTACCTTATAACAAAGATCATAGATGATAAACTTATACGGTTATGTTGCTTACTCATTCACAGCTACACAGGCTATGAATTTCTTCCTTTGTCTAGTCCCATCATGTGTCCCACAAGGGAACTGACTGTTTCTTCCGTAAAGGGTAGTTATTTACTGCTTGCTATCTGTCTGTTGTGGGTTTTTTTCCTATTCTGTTACATACTACGCGGTTGTATCTTGTTGGATTGCTCTATTCCAGCTGCAGTACTAGCCTCATAACAAAAAACATGCATACAGTGCTCTCATCCTGGATAATACCTGGTTCATTTCTGGACAAAAATCCTGATGGTACCCCTGCACTGAAAGCGACGGAGCCATTGAGAGCCCCAAGGGTAAAGTTGATAAATGAATATGCCACAAGAACAGGCTCCTCTGAATCTTGGTTATGGGGAACACTTGAGAGAGATGATACTGGTCCTAATTAAATGTTCATAAATATCATTAAATACAGATAGCCTTTTCAGGAAAGCTAAAAAAAGCGTAGTTTTTTGGTGTTTTTTCCTTATCGAAACATGTCTGTATCTTTTCTTTTTTATATTTTGACATCCCTTGTCCTCCCTTTTTTGCCTATTTTAAATACAAATCCCACTTGCAACACATTTCAAACATATCTGAATATATATTGCCATGAAAAACACTGCGTTAAAGTGGTTTTTTTCTAAGGCTACGTTGAAGCAGCCACACAGGTAAATCAAATAGATTCAAGGCATTTCTGTGATAGGAAGGATATTTAACACCATAAGGCTTTTGCTTGTTTTATAGTTTTAACAGGCTCCTGCTCACCAAAGCAGAGCGCTTTAAAATGAGGAGGCCGTATTGCCACCAGGCAGCGTGTGGGAGCTCTGAAGGCACTAGGAGGGGACGGCTCCCCCCAGCAGTCTGCGTCTGGGACACCCCTTCCAAGCCTCCAAAGGTAGGTCACACCATCCAAAGCTTTGTTGATATGTTTAAGGTCTTGACGGCTCTCTCACTTTAAAAATTTAATGTTTTTTTTCTCCTACCTTATTAAGAAACATTTGAAGAGGGAATGGAAACCCTGCAGCTTTTTTATAATTTGCACCCTGGTAGCTTGCATTTCACACAGTGGATGCATTCTTCCCTTTCCTCTTAGTTGCATGCACATGCTGGAGAAAACCTTTTTTTTTTTGCTTCCTGTTCCAGGTCACCTCTGGGTAGTACGGCTATCAGATAATTTGGCCCACTATTAAAAAAAGTTAGATTTCTATATATACTTTATTTATATGCATCAGACACAACTACAAAAGTAGTTTATAGTAAAACTGTCTTTAGTCTATGCAGGGAACGAAGCTTTGCCAAAGGCACTTCTTTCAAAATAACCATTGTAAAGCTTATCTGTACGGGCACAGACCCAGGACAGAAACACACACTATCTGCCAGACCATGCAAAAAGCACTATCATAGTTCTTACTTTTCAACAGTTTTGTTTACTCTGTGAACTCTGCTAAATAATTACAAATGGTTATGGTAGAGGATGGATGGATGGATGGATGATGAGTCTATAGATGGACAGCTAGTGGATAATGGATAATACTCATCCGCAATGGAGCTTAGACAGCATTTTAATAAATCTGTAGAAAAATGCAGAACCTGCACATTTCTGAAGAAAGAGAAGAAAACAATCAGCTGGCATATTGTCACGAGTCTGTTGAGGTGGAACTGAATGGAATGGTATAACCGTCATGCACTGGGCATACTGTGACAGGTTATAGACAGTTGATAAAATGAAATTTTAAATAAAGGAGCAACCTTGTTCTATTGTATCCTGCAATTAAAGCCATTAGGCAAAGGAAAAACCATTTTGATTTCCACCTTTATGATTCTGGAATGTATCTCTTCATTGTGCTGATAAAATCTAATGTGTTATATATTTCACCATGACAAAATATAATTGATGTCATGAACGGTTTTAAATTATTGCTTGTATAATGTATGCTTTTAGCAGAACTGTATTTATTATTGTAAAATTCCTGAAACTTGTTCTAAATTACCATGAAATGCATCAGAGTGGAAGAAAAAGATTTGTCAATGACAGGACCAGTTATTTGAAAGATTTTAACTTTCAAGACAATTTCACAATACTTTCAGCACCTATCATCTTTTTTTTTTTTAGAGGGAAAGAGGATAAAAGGAATAAGGGAAGAGAAATACCCACTACATTTATGAAACTAGATAAAAGGAGCAATAAGCAGAATGTTTTATGTAATAGTCATAAAAATTTAGATGCATGTAATTTCATGAAAACCACAGTTTTAAAAAAGAGTAAGACACCAATGCCAACATAAAAAAAAAATCAAGCCACTGCAAAACTAATTAGACAATGCTATCTTCTGCATTCATAGATGTGCCTAGCAATGATGCATTATCACTCAAGCTTAAGCACTGGATCATTAACCATGCAGAAATGTTACATGCATGTGTGTATACAAGATTAAATGCTACACATTTTTGCAATGTTCCGTATTCTATTATATCATTTTAGCCGCTCTTCTATCTCTCTGTTACTTTCAATGAACTGTAAATTTGATAGCGTGTTTACAGATATTTTTCTTCCACTGACTAAACTATCAAAAGCCTGTATGATGATTATATCATTTCCTTGGCCCCTTAGGAGTAGAATGTACAATATGCAATGCCCTAAAATGCATTTGTACAGAATACATACTCAAGATATTTTGCACACTTCTTTGGTCTCCCTTAGAAAGGCACTGCCATACCTCTCAGACTGATTGCTCTTGACTATAATAAACAAAATAAGACAGAAATTCATCAAAGATCATTCCCACAGTATTTCAGAGCGGGCTGGCCTGCAAAAGCAAATGAGGGGAAAGAGGTAAAAAAGAGATAACAACAAAATTCTTCCCCCAAACCTCTAAATGTATTAAGAAGTGAAGTGGGCATATTAGAGATGACTGCCTGCATATTATATCCGGAGCATGAGGTCTAGTGACTTAATAGCTGCAATAGTACTACACAATATTGGTTTCCAGTTTAATAGAAGAAAAGAATCATAGGCTATGCCACGATCTACACAACAAAATGAAAAATATTTACAAAGCACATAAACTGAAGTATGTTTTACCACCAATTCTAATGTTTTGCTGGCTCCTGAGTAACTCAGAAATGCAAACCAACACTGAACAGCTACACAGAAAGCAACTTGCCCACTGGATATCGCCCAGGAGACTGAGGTTGTTCTATTACCAACACACCTTTCCTGGGCTTTTTCACTTTGCCCCAGGATGTTCTGTGGAGACAATCCCAAACAGCTCTAGGTTCACACTTTAGTGCCTCTGCAATAAGAGACAGTCATGCCAAATGAAGAATAAGATTATTACCCCAGGTCGCAGGAAAGCAACTGCTCAGCCCAGACAAAACAAGTAGACTCTTGAGAGTGTGAACCACCATTTTCAGACACTGTTGTGTGAAACAAAGCACTTTTCCACACAGATCACCTCTCTTCTCATTAGTGGCTGATTACATGACCAACCACAGCAATTCATTATCTGGAAAACAGATAACAGAAGGTATTTAAACTACTTTAAGCTTCTTTTTAATCAAATTTAAAGCTGGGAATTAAAGAATCATAATTATACCACCAGGCAGATTCACAGACCACCAGAGAAGTCTCCAGAGATCACGCGGATCGCCTGTGTTCTGGCAAAAAGCAAGAAAGAAGAGAGCTTAGTGACCACTGGAAAGATTTAAGGGCTGAATTTCGCCTACCTTTGTGCACTGCAGAATACTGAGAAATCTGTGAAACACTAGGGACAACAGCAGGAAATCATATCTGTTCAGTACAGGTTCAGCAAGTTAATAATAGGACAGGTACTGGGAAAATGTTTACATTTTAATATTTTCTTATGCACCAAAACATAAAGCTATTTAATCACATTTAGATTGGCTGCAGAAAAGAAGCTCATTGCTGCCTGCACATACAACATACATCCTGTCTTCAGCTTCCCCTTCAGTGAATAAAACCCAATATAATGGTATGTCTGTACACTTTTAAGATGGCTTTTTCACTTACTCTTTCTGCTTAAAAAATCCTGTTCATTCCTTTTGAAGCATTTTGTAAGAATTTTTTTTATTTTGAAATATAATTGTTAACATAATTGAATCACTGACTATTTATTATAATCAGTAAACTTTATGGGTTAACATAAGACAAGTTCCATGCCCCAAGGAGGCTGTGGTTAAGGTTTCACATCTTCATTGAATATCAGAGACACTTACGTTCCATGTGACAAATCAAGGAGCTCTAGAGAAACACTGAGGAAAAAAAATATTTCCCTGATCACTCTAAAACATGCTAGGTTGAATGTTTTGTCTTATAACTTACTGTAGTCACGCAGAAAAGAAATAACAGAAGGTAACAAAATCAAAGTTAACAAAGTTTAACCCACCTAATAGTGGTTTCCCACATACAGCCAGATCTTACTTTCACTGGATGACCTGATTCAGATGTTGTTGTTTTTTCAAAACTAAAAGGTATTAAAAGGAATCCTAGAGTCAAATAGATACATGGAATAAAACTAATTAAAATATTGACATTAAAAGATGCATCGTTCTGTGCACATTTCAAAGGGACCCCAGATCCCTACAGCTGCCATTAAATTTGCATTGCACGGAGCAACAGCCTTAATACTTGGCTCACTCAATGGCAAAGTTAGAGTTCCAGCTGGGATGTATCTTGACATATTTAGCTTCAGGAAGTCTTTTCCTGATTCCCCATAAACAGACACTATGTCCACTCCTTCCATTTCCAGGGTTGTCCTAAATTCCTTGTCATTGTGATGGACTCCTCAGCATTAATCAGTTCTGCATGCGACACAGTCAATCCATCCTATTTGCCAAGACTACTTCTCCCTAGCAAAATCCACATCCTCTGGTATCACACTGTTCTATGTACGTAGCCACACACAGAACTGTTTGGAAAAGGGGAAAGAAGCGGTACCAGTGTATCACAAACAAATAGGTCATGAAAAAGGAAAAAAAAAAAAGCTGGAGGAGGTAAGATTATCTTGTCCATAACGAAAAACTGAAGCAAATAAGAAGTGCATTCCCTTGTAGGTTGGCTTGCCGCTCATACAAACAGAATATTTCAATGAGTATGCGGGTTAAAATACTTCCATGGAGATTCTTCAGGAGAACATGCTAAATTTTGGTCAGAAATCTAAAATAGAAAGAAGGATCTTGCCTTTTAACTTCCAAAATAATATTTATTTTCTAAGCACAAAATAAAACATTTTTGGGAGCAACACCATAGAAAGAGAAAGAAAGCAAATACTTTCCCTGAAATATGTCCACTCTTTCCAACTCAGGTCTTTGGCCCTTCAACAGTCTGGTGCCGATGAGCAGCTCCAGTGTTGTTCCCAGGCTACGGCCGTATTAGGAGACTGGCAGCGAGGCTGTGTAATTCTGGAGAAGCGAGAAAATCCAGCTGCTGAAAAAGCCGGCCAGATGGCTACTGCCCGTGCGGGCAGGGCAGGGAGCCCTGGGAGCCAACGTCAAGTCCATTCCTCTTGGGCTGCCCATAACGTCCTCGCCGTATCTGGAGGCTCACAGTCAAATGAAGATTTTGGCACGTACCCTGCAGCTTCAGGTGACTGGCCATTTAGATGAGGTTAATATCCACAGAAAAAGAATGCAACAGAAAAGTACACTTGTATTGCATTTGTTCTGATGTAGATCAGATTTTTCTAAATGTTAGACAATGTAACAGAACTATTTTTGGCATCTGCAAACAGTCTCAAGATCACAAACTGAAGAAAACCAGCTGTTCAATTTTTTTTTAATATCCCAGTGGACCAGGTAATTCTTAAGGTTTTGAGTATTAAATTATGAAAAGATTTAGAAACAATTCAGGGAGCTCTAAAATCCCATTAACAATTCTTTGCTGATGAGAAAATCTAGTTTTCATCCCCTTAGACTCCTGATGCAGTGTCAGAGAGAAAAAAATACTTGTGAAGGTAACGGATGTATCTTCTGTCTCACATTAAGTATTCCAAAATACGAGTTATCAGTGAAAAACAAGTTTATTTTGTATCCCTGTATTTCTCTATAAGATACGTTTTCTCTCCCCATCATGGAGAAATCATGAAGGGGAAAAAAAGGGACTTAAAATCAACTCTGGTGAAAAAGCAGGCTTTGATAAGGAGACTTTGATAAAAGTGGCTGCGCTTCCATCAGTAGAAGAATCAAGGGATTTCAGTGGGGCAGATGGTTACAGATTGCCTGACAGAAAACTGGGCTGGGAGTGGGAGATATCTCCATTTTCTGTCCGTATCATTATGTAGCTGTACAGGGCGCAGGTGCCCGGGGGCTGGCGGGGGCTGCAGGGCGGCCCCTGTGAGGGGAGGCCGGGGCTGCCCCGAGCCGGACACAGCCGGTTCCAGCCGGTTCCAGCCGGCCCCAGCGCAGGGCACGGCTGAGCCCCGCAGCCACCGTGGCGGCGCCTCGGGGAGGGTCTGGGGGAGGAAGGGCAGAGAACGCTGGACAAAGAGAGGAACAACACAGGGAATGCCAAGGTCAGAGGAGGACTATTTGCTTCCATTTCCTCCAAAATGGAAGTGCAGACACTCTCAGGAGAAACGTAGGGTTTCTGCTTATTTAGTTCTTCTAAAGGTTGATGAATAAGGACTAAACCTAGAAACCTTTCACCAGTTCCACAGATAACACTGATGAGAAATATACAACCTAGTCTTGTTTTCTGTGACATAGTTACGCTAATGGCTAACATCAAACTTTCATACAGACCTCTTAACCGCCTGGTGCCCCACAGGCAAGACTTCAGACATCAGCTCGTCTGGTGGGAGCAGGTCTCTGCCACGGTGGCTCGTGGTACCTGTACCCTGCACGTACAAAGGACGGCTGTGTTTCTGCACCTGGAGTTGCTTTTTCCAACAGTATTCCCCTGAACGAGAAACCCTGGACGAAACATGTCCTGGCTGAAGCCCTGTGTGGCCTGAAGGTGCCTCAGTCTATCGGTCTTCGCGCCAGACACTGACTGATGGTGGCTCCGCGTTCGGCAGCGCTGGCATCTGCCGCGGGGCAATCAGTGGCACACGGGCAGAGAGACCTGGCGCCCAGACCGCGCCGGCCGCCGGCGGCAGGCAGGCGGGGGAAGGCAAAGCGGCGTCGGGAGAGTCAGTCTCACTCAGACACCGGTTTGAGCAAAACCTATTCAAGTCCTTCACAAATCCCGAGTCAAGTTCTTCAAAGATAGACATGTCCCTGCTGCCAAGGTTTTGCCGTGCTGGACCTGAACAGAAATATATCAGACATGCGCATTCTGTGTATTGAGCCTTTTTTTTCACGCTGCTACATAGAGAGTCTTGGAAATATTTCTCACAATGTAATACGCTATATCTTTGGAAAAGCATAGCTGATTTTCCATTGCGTTGTATTTCCTACAACTAGGTATGTTTAAAATACTCCTGAATCAAGCGTTTTACAGACAGAAAAGTCTTAAAAGCTTAAAAGGCCATAAAGCCTGGGAAATGATAGAAAAATCAATCCAAATGACGGAGAATTCATGGCTTGAGAATGTAAACTTCAAAGAAATCAACTTAAAAGTCCTGCTTATATGTCCAAGGCAGAAGGCCAGGCAGTTGTGTGAACTGCAAGCCTGTTTCTGTATTCCAAAGGGAACTTGGACCAAAGTAAAGTTTGGAGTGCATCAATTTTCAGCATAAATGCTAAAGTGAGGACTCAAAAATAAATGTTCTGTCTAGATTTATCCAAGTAAATAGGTTTATGGATTTCTCACTACATTCATAATTCATTGGGATTTTAACATTTTCAGCAGTTCATTTTAAACGCTTTTGCCGTCTTTGAGGGACCAGCCAAACAAAATCCTCTTAAATAAGAAGACAGCTGCTGTTTAATATAGTTTCTAAAATTGCTAAGTGAAACTATCTTTTTTCCTGTATTAGCTATAACATCTTATAACAACTTTCCTCAATTTACTGTTAGGGATTTGGGGTTGGGAAGTTTGCTAATTTTTTAAGCAGTCTTAAGTATAGAAAAGATTTTCCAAGTTCACAGATTTGACATACTGCTATGGTTTGTAAAAGAAATGATATTTCTGACACGCATAACAAGGCTGAGCATTTCACAAACTTTGCAGGTTCAACACTTAGCCCTAAATATTTCCAGGGGTCACACTAGCCTTAGACCTAGATGGGGACACAGTACTTCCAGTTTCTGTTGTTATAAAGTGCCGAGTAATCTTTATCTCACTGTATATTTTCTGATGTACATACTCACAATAGTGCATGTAAATGTACTTTGATTAAAAACATGAGTGTAATACAGTAAGCCAGGCTGTTCTGATTTCTACCAGACACAGATCTCTTCCTTCACAGGCTATAATACACTGCAGTAATAAGAATATAATCCTGAATAGCAATGAAGTGGTAAAAAGCAAGAAGTTTGCAGACACCAGGGCTTTATGACTTTATTTCTATGCAGCAATCAAATTACTCTTTTCCCAAACAGGAGAAAAGGCATGAAATGACAAGAACTAATGGTCCATCTAGTGCAACATCTTTTCTAAAAGCAGTAGCCACTCGAGGTGTTAAAGAAAAGTATACATGATATGGGGCAATTTCAAGTTGATATCTTCCTAAATCAAAGCAGTTAGTGTTTAAATGCTCACTAGAAATTGCACCTACCTATTACCTTTAAGAGCCTCCCAAGGCCTAAGCAAGCGTGGGTTTTCTTAGCCCAGTGAGGAGTACCTAGGGTGTTTGCTTTCTCATACTTAAGCTTTGACCTTGACTTAAGCCTCTTTCTCTCTGGCTCTCAGCAGCTAGGGTGGGGAGCTTGCAAGAGGTGCCCTCAGCGAACACAGCATACCTAAAGCCAAGCTTTGGTTGCACTGATCTATAAAACAATCCACATAACTTCTCTGCTGCGGGGAGGTAAAATAAAAAATTAAGTTAAATGCCTTCTGGCTGGCAACTGTTTAAAACTGGCAATGGAAGAAGGTGCTTCAGCCTTTATTCAACTGGAATGCAGCAACTCTTTTTGTGTGGAGCCACTGAGGAGGAAGTTGAGCCTTTCATCTTTTATCCAATATATGTATTTCCAGTGCTACTATCACCGTGGTATCCATGCACGTTTTAAAACACATTTCATCATGTATATTCCCCACTGCAAATATTAGCATCCAAGGATGCTGCGTGGCTTTGAAACCATGCCCAAATAATTTAGTTCTAGATATAACCTTACTCTCAATACTTCCTTCTCCTTAGAAACAACTGTAACCTTTTATTTGAGATTTTCACAAAGGATTTTCAAAAGAAGACTCTTAGTTAATTAGGATTAAACTCAAGTATTTGGGCCTGATTCTCAATTACGCTTCAAGTGGATGATTTAAACGAACGCTGCTTTGCAGGGCTGAAGCAGTGTAAGAGGACCTCTGTGCAAATGAGAATCACCCTTGCGTTTTGTCTAATGATGTATTTATTACACATTATATTCTGACATTTTAGATTTCTATACTGAACAAAGAGGCTTCCTGCTCTTTGCTTTTAATCCAGTATGTGAAGCAATACGTGAAAACACGGAAATTGTTTATGAAAAATTAAAGAATGCAGCTTTTTATGACAAATAACATGTTACAGTTGAAAAGCACATACATGGCATGACTTTTACTTTACTGACATGCATTTCCAGTGCCATATGCTACAGACTGTTGCAAAACATACTGCTTTCTTTCAGGACATTACCTTGTTTTGACGGCAAACATGACTTGACAGATGCCTCAGCAGAGGAATTGCATGATATCTGACCTTTTTGTGATATGTCATTTCTAGAAAGCCTTGGTGCAGGTGCTCCATCATGGGACACATAACAGAGATACACACCAGAGAATGACATGATTCAAACCCTTTTATCTGGTTTTTGATTTTCGTGCATTATATTTGGTTTAGAGCATGTCATCTATTGGCCTTTGTAAAATGAGATGCCAAATCTCAGGATATAAGTTTTAGGACTGCATTATCCTAAAGATTTGTATCTATTCTACTCCAGGGAATAATCTCTTAGGTGTGTTTTTAGTTACCTAATGATTTAATTCAGGCAAAGCTAGGCTTGAGTCTCAATTACTACGCTTCAGACAGAGATGGATAACTTTAAGCACCTTGAAAGGTCACTTCATCTCGGAGCTGTTCAAGGCCCTGTCTGCCTGCTGTAAACAAATGCAGTGCAAAAGCGTTTCACATCTCCAAAAGCCGCAGTACGTGGGGAACAGCAGTAGTGTACTGCACTATGACCATGCATCTCCACACACCTTAACCCGATCCTAGCTTAAGCAGCAGTGATCAGGGCGATTAAAGACACATTTTAGACTACATCTTCACTATTCATGTCCCCAAAGTAGATTGTGTTTTCTCTGGGGGACATCTCTGGCTCTCTTGAAATCAAATTGTATTGCTATGAAGAAGTTCAGGGCTGAAAGAATAAGCCCACTCTTGCCGTTAGCCCAGTACATATTGGCCTAAATTCTGTTCATGCCATATATAAATTCAAGGCGTTGAAGAGAGCATAATTACATGGTTTTGTTTTACCATGGAAAATAGATAATTATGGGTAATTCATGGCTCAATTAAGTTGCAGGATAATTAGTACTCAAAGCGAGAAACACTGCCTGGATATTACGGGGTAATCTGAAAGGAAGTCACACAATTTATTCTAGTGCACTCTACTTACGGGCTATTTGTTATACGTATGCCTTGATCAAAGCTTAAAATATTCATCAAAGTGTGGCACACCTTTATTACTATTTCGAAACAGAGATAGAGAAAAATAGTCCATGAGAGAATAGTTCATCCAGAATTCTCAGATCCCAATCTTTTTCTTTTATCTACAATAGTGTTAGATTAAGCACGTCACCCCTATTGTAAAAATGCTCCTGACAACAGATATAAAAAATATTGCTGACTCACAGCTGGCTTTCTAAAACTTCCAAGTTCAGGAAGCACAACCTACCACTGTCTCTAGAGCGTAGATGCGTGTGCTTTGTAACATGGGCCACCATCTTGACTCACACAAGAAAACAAGGCAGAACGTACTGCAGAAACCAAGCTGTGGGTTGACAGTTGTCATGTACCTGGAAGGTTCACCAGGGCTTCCAGAGTTGGCATTATAGATAGACAGACAGACGTTTAAGATGTGGAGCAGAAAGATCACAGAAGAAGAATCACTAGAAGGCTGCACACAGATTTAGCCTACAGAAAAATATCTGCATGGACACTCGAATACAAGTCATAAAAAAAGGAGCATCAGTCAAGCCCATCTTGAAGGTTTAGGCTATATTATTTAGAAATATCTCTTATGTTAACAAAACAGATTGTAGGAAAAGTGATTATTTCCAGCCTTTGAAAATATGAGGTAAGGAGCTGGAGAAAAAAAGAAAAGGCAGAAACTCCAATGGCTTTGCTGGAAACAACATGCTAATTCTAAGCAGTCAGTGGAGTATACAGAAAATACATATGCAAATAAAAACAATATTGTTTTATCTTACCACAATCTCATTTGTGCAAATCAAATCCTATGAGTTAATATGGCCTGTATTCACTCCTTTTTTATGATGTACTTCAATTCTTATACAACAAAATTGAAGGAAAGGCTATCAAGCTTCTTGCTAAAGAGGTGTTTATTATAGAGCCTTTTAAAGCAAGGGGGTTTATTGTTACTTAGCAATAAAAACATTTAAAATGCAAGTCCCTCATATTGGAGTTATTATTACTACTTTTTTTATTTTTAAACAAAGGTTAGATCTGTGTACGTTTCATGCTGTGTGGTCCAGTTGAACACACATTCATCTGTCTACAGAGGATGGAAGTTACTGCGTGGGGCTGGCTCCCGCCGCTCACCCTTGGCAAGATGTCTTGGACAACAGCTGCTACGAAAGGCACGACAGCGTAAGCAGCATAAGTGAACCAAATGCCCAGAACCGCCTAAAAGGGCAACTGCAGATAATGCTAAAGGGAAAGCCAACAATCAGCTGAAATAAGCAGCAACTGGGGAATTACAAAGAGACTCTTAAAACAGAGTACAAAGGAGGTGTGAAAATTTGTTGGGGAGAGGCCTGGGAGTGGAGACAGCAGAGTCAAGCCTGGGTTTGATACTGCCAGAAGGCACCCCCTGACCTCCTCCATGACCTTGGGGACCTCTGCCTTGGCCAGACCTCACAGGCTCCCCATCGGGCTCTGAATGCCTCTGCACTCCAGCTGGAGGACTGACCATGCGGGGGACAGCAGCAGGACCCACTCCTCGAGTGGGCGTATGCAAACCCCGGGGGTGCTTTCTCACTGTCCTGTGCATCACTGGGTTGCAGGAGGCAGCACAAGTCCGCACAAAGCTGGAGCACTCACAGTTCCTACCAGCGTGTGCAGCGAGGGGAGCCCCTAACTCGGTGTGGGTGTGATGAGAGCTTTTGGGGATTAGCTACAGAAGGGGCGTCTAGAAATTTGTAGGTGTTAATTAACATTGTGTGAATGTCTGCTATTGTGGTTCATTGATTGCATTGGTGATATTGATACTTATAGTTTTCCTGATTGCTGGTTAATTATGTGTCATTAATAAGTCAACAAATCGCTTTGGTAATTATCTGATTAAAAGTATCTTAACTGTGCATTTTTTTCCCTGTGATAGCACTCACAAGTTACCAGAAAATTAAAAAGTACCTTGGGAAACTCTCAGGATCTGGGACATGACCGTTTATACCCCTTCATTATTAGAGCATCCCTGGTGTGATTTTGGCCCAGGCCAGCTAGTACTCTCCCAACTGCTCCTGCGTACAAGTCAGGAGTTAACAGGAGACAGGTACAGCTAAATAGACAGTTTGCATGCAGCCAGCCTCTTGTGGAAGCTAAAGACACTTAAGCTACGGAGGGATACAGGCTGTCTCTCATCAGTTGGCCTCGTGAACTGGGCCATCATGTTTGCAGCCATCTTTAACTTACCAGTATAAACATAGCCCACTATTGAGAGAGAAAAACTTTCACAGCATTAAGACAGACTTTTAGATAAAAAATTTTTGCCCCTAAATCTTGGAGGCAATCAAGACCTAAATGTAATTTTCACCTCTCTGACAGGGAATTACAAATCTCTCCAAGTGCAGAAAACTGTGTTGCATGGGGCTGCTCTTGGTCTCCCACACAGATGGGAAACCCCGAAGGATCTGGAGAAAGAACAGCCTGCAGACTGTGGAGTCAATCCCAGAAGCGAACTTGTTATATTTAATTAGCCTCATGGTCGTATTGAGAGAGTTAACAGTATTTTAATAAATTGCCATTGTACTCATGCTGTTTTAAAATGATAGTGTACAGCACCCTAAGTTATATCTGAGAAGAGACCCTCGATAGAGTCGACTCATTAACAGCACTGTCGTGGAGTGAAGAACAGCGGCCTTTAATTATATAACCACATGTAGTCTTCCGACAGCTTGTTACGCGCAACCAAGGACTTACATTTTTCTTTTTTAACCCAAATTTCAAGGCAATTTTTAATGGCCCACTGTAAGTACACTGTGTATTCAGAAACTGTTAATGTGTCTCCATTAAAATGACAATACACATCGCATGCGATGTCTTGGTCCCTAGGGTACCCAGCGGGCTCATTTCAATTCCCTCAATGTATGATAATTAAAAGTTGATAAAAGAAGGTTTGCACGCTTCCACAAAGATGAAAGCAACCTATGCAGAGACCACTGGGGTTAATAATAAAAGACCCTCACACTATAACTCTGGAACACACAAAAATAAATGGTTATTGCTTCAGTGTAGCAAATGGCACTGTTATGGAGTATTTATGCAGTTTCCTGCAACACACAGAATTTCTTGAAAGAAATTAACTTCACAAACTGATCTATGTTGCTCATACATTATTGCAGGATCGCAAAGGAAGCAATATTTTACAAGTCTGTATGACATTAATAAATTGTTGCTTTCTATCTGTTCTTACTGCTTTTTTTCTACACAAAACAAGAAGAGAGAGAACTGCCTGAAATGGCCCAAAAGCATCATCCAGGAGATACAAGAGACAGTTGTGTGACAGCGGTGTGATGGAGCAGCTTGTACATCACGGGGCCAGAAGTGCGCTGTTGACAGCGCCAGCACTTCTGCAACGGTACTTGTGCGAATAATGCTTGCAGATCTCCCATTTGTGGCCTACGCGAGGAATAAAAGGGTGGTGTTTGGGAACAGCACGTTTGTACTAAGCTGTGGCAAATACTGCCCCCCAAGCCACCTGCATCATCCAGACGCTCACGTGTGGCAGCACTGGTTTAGTGACAGCAAAATGTTCTGCGTGATTGTGCACGTGGGTGACGAGCAGAGGTAGGCATTTGTGTTTCTGTTTGCCAAGACTCTTTTTTCTCATCCCCGACACTGTTCAGTAAGGTACGCACGGCCAATCCAAATTCAGCCATGATTGCTTAGACTCTTAAAAAGTGTGGCTGTTTTGGCCTATGCTAAATACGGAAGAGAAAGAAAGGCACCCTTCAGTAACGTTCAAGAGTTTCATGTATATTTGACACAATTTGGCTGCATTTGCCTGTCCTGATCTAACTGCAACTGAACACGATGAAATCTCCTTCCTGCTAGCCCCAAAACAGAGGTGGTGATCCTTCGCAGCAGCAGGACACCAACTTGCATAGTTTCCTTCTAACCCAGGTCAGTTAAAGCGATCCAGGCTGGCTCACCTATTATAAATAGTTAAAACTTGTGAATACAAATCATTCTGTTCACTTTGAATAAACCAAACCAAAGAGCCAGCGCCCAAACCCCTGAGCCAGGAGGGCAGGATGAGTTTGGTAGCGGGGAGAGGGACCCTCTCGGCAGCTGTGACAGGCACCAGGCAGAGCGCCCGCAGCCTCTGCCCGATGAACGCAGCCTCCCTGCGATCGCACCGCCTCGGGGAGGTTATTTGCCAGGTTGGCAACGCCTCCCAAAGCAGCTCCTGAAGCTGAATATCTGCGCTGTTAAGGACTGACGCTGAAAAACAGTATCAGCCTTGCAAAATTATAGCTTCGATTGCATTTCTCTCAAATTGGCAGAATCAATCAAATTCAGCAAACCCCACCAATCCTATCAGTTTACTTGGCTTGTTTATTTTTCCTGTTAAAAAATCTGAGCTGAACTTGGAGCTTTCTACTCACTCGCTTCCTTCAAATCGTTACCAATTATTGTTTACCACAACCTTGTCATTATGAACGGAACCAAAGACCTGAGGGAGAATTTATGAAAAAATATCTGTTGGCATATATGTTTTCCCTCCAACAACCTCATTTCACTTTGAGAAAGACAGTTGTCTCCAGGCTTCTACGGAGAGACTCCAGCCGCCATCTGAGTGTGCTGGGGCCAGGGCATAGGACACACCATTTAAAAAAAAAAAAAAAAATAAATCAGAGACAGATAAACAAAGAGGGAATTGATGTCATTCAAAGAACAATTTCTTTTTCTCTGGGTGAGCTTGTTGGCAAAACACTTACATGCATAGCACTTTCCTGTCCATCTATGAGACAGGTAACAGCAGTAATCTGGTATCTCTGACAGTAACTATTGAAAAAATCTTAAATGACCTGATGACAGTTCATGCTGGTTTTCAGGTATCTCCTAAGGGAGGCACGAGCGCTTTTTGTTGTCTTCCTCTACTAACTTTCCTCATAAAGTCATCACTCTTGCAGCCTTATGATATTTAACAGCTTGCAAATTAGCTTAACGCTTGAGAATTTGTATTTCACATTGCACGTGTGCTTTTTTGGCACTTGTCGTAAAGGCAACAGCCTATCTCACACATCACATCGGGGAAATCAGGAAAGAGCTCGTGCTTGGCCCAGGAGGAAAACGGCCGAGTCCCTCACTCGTGTAGTTCTTTGCCGAGTCCCTTACACCTCACCACGGCCAGCGGTTTTGATCTCTGGTGCTTAGTAATGCCTGGGCACTGGGGAGGGCGGGCAGCGGGGCAGAGGGGCTGGCGAACCCAGAGCTTGTCGTGGCCAGACGGGGAGCGCTGCCTCCCAACAGCGAGCTGCCCAGGAAAATCACATTAAGGGTCTCTTGGACCCTCGTTTCCAAGTTTCCAAAAAGCACATCTAATTAAACACCTTTATCTTTACAAAAAAACCCTGAAAAAACCACAGCGCTCAGCTTTCAGTGGCTCATGACAGCAGACACATTGACTGGAAAGATGTTCTTTTTAATAGAGTAATTTTTTCATCAGTTTTAAGTGTCTTCAAATTGAGGAAACAAGAAGGCCCAAGCCATTGACAGCAATTACTGGATTAATCTGCTGGTGTCATTCAGAAAAAATGAATGGCAGATTTTTCTGCTACACATTTTGTTATATGCAAACCCCAAAAAGTACAGCATAGTGCTTTTTGGTATGAAAAGGTGTTCAATTTTAACATAATTTCTATCACGATGACTTTTGATGGGTTATTTTTGTTTTCATCATACCATTAGTAAAAAGTGATACCTCTTTAGGTCTAATTGGACCACTATCATAGAGCCCATTAATAATTCAATAACCCCTTTATCTATTTTCTTCCCCTTCAGAGCTCTTCAATCAGGGCTTATGCAGCAGGTTGCATTCGCTTTGAAAATCCATTAGCCTTCCGCCTCACTTGTGGGCTTTCCAAGGGACACAAATGGATAGACACGTAATTTTATTTATTTATTTGTTGTGCTTTTGCTTTTAGGCTAGATGTAAAACGATGGTGGCAGTGGTGGGGGGTGGGGGGAAGGGGCACATAATAATCTCTGGTGTCACAGCCTTACAGCTTAATTTGTCATCTTATTTTTCACATGCAAGATTCTGACAGCATTGATCACCTGAATCTGTTAAACAATTTTTTCATGAGGCTGACACACTGCCCCAGTGCTTGCATCTATCAACATCTGCCTGATTTATTGGCTTAATAACGGGAAATCATTTGGTAGCCCAGCTCTATTTTGCCTGAACACTGACCTGTGACCTTAATTTGCTGCCTTTTGAGGCTCTTTGTTCTCCCATAACAGGTAGCTCACTAATCAGCAGACGCGGCATTATAAACTTAGATAAATATTTAACTGAGATCTAGGAATATGAATGTTTAAATTAGTTCTCGTTGGAAAAGTATAAATAACCCAGACTAAAGTGAACTACTGAAATCAAAGGCATGCTTGCAGAAAGGATGGGATTTGGCACACTTTTAATATTTCATGTCTTTCTCTGTTCCTGTTTCAAAATATTGAAAACCAGCTGTTACGAATTTCTCAAATAAAAGAAAGACTTCCCTCGCTCATAGTCTTTAAAGCAAAATCCAGAAAGCAAAACCAGTCATTTTCTCTACTAGCTACCAAAAATGAGAGTAATCGGAATAAGGCGGTGCCATTAGCTCAGAGGCAGTGATCTCAGATTATGGTAAAAGTTTGGTACTTTAGCACAACAGAAACCTAATATAGAGCATATCCTTACATTTTCTTTAAATAATGAAAATCATTAAAAATGCTTTGCTGTAAGAACATTTTCAGCCTTCTTAGCCCTCCACCCACTGACCAGCAGCGCACATAAAATTGCAAACATTTTAAAGGAAATCAATTTCTCTAGGACTTGCTGTGAAACTTTATATGAGCGCAAAACATATTCAGGTATTTTTCTTGCCAAACAATACACTGGCATTCAGTATCACTTAGACGTGCCTAGGAAACTGCTTTATCTAATATGTGATGTGACTTTCCGATTAGAAATTATACTCACTTTGTGAAAAGAAAACCAGCAGTTTTCTTCAACCATTTGGAAAATAAATACTAGTGTTTGGTAGTCCTTGAAAAAGCACTCTGTTGAGCACGGCTTGAAAAGGTGCTTTATGGGGTGGAGGTAAATGGGTAGAATAAACGCTCTACACCCACTCCTGGTGAGACCGCTTCATTTCAGATCAGGTTTCTTCCCATCTCCTATTTCCCTGCCCCCTAAACTACATTCAAAGTGGAGCAGAACACAAAACAACAACCTGGGAGCCAACACCTTTCATTGGCAGTAAGAAAGGGGCAGAGAAAGAAAAGTATTTTCCCCCACAAATTTGGAAGAGAACCCCTCTCGGGGCAGGGAGGGAAGAACCCTTCTCTCTTTTTTTGGAAGAACCCCTCTTGCTGTGAGAGCAGACCTCAGAGCACTTGCAGAAGTCCACGGGAGATGGGTATTTGTAGGAAGGTCGTTTTGTTGGGGGTGGAAAGACAGAAAAGTGGTTTAAAAGAGAAGAACCATGCTCATGACATCAGTGCAGGAGAATAAGGAATAAGCCTCCTATGGGAACATGAAGACTGTGTGGCAGATTTAGCCCTCTAAGATGTAGGTAACCTGTGAAATAACTGGAAAACTAAGAGAAAAAGTCATCCTTCACTTCAAGATGAGATTAAATTCTTGTAAATCACCCAGGAAGAAAGTATTTGGTTCTCACACACGTTTTAGTTTCAACAACGCAGAATTTCTTCTCTGACAACTTCTGAGATCTTAATTCATGCAAAACAACAATTGACTAAATTCTTTCAGTAGACTGGGATTTATATGGCTTCTATCTTAAGACCAAGGATACCTACATACACTTTAAAGGTTTGATGAGCTTGATAACAATAGCTACTATTTTCAATATATTGAATATATTTCCAGTGTTGAATATGTATTTAGTGCTTCAATTTTTATTTAATTTAGATTATAAAAGTATGAGAGGGAAATTACAAAGCCTAGCCTGTAAAGTTTATCAAGGCAAACAATTATGTTCTTGGATGGGGATTAGTACTACAGCCCGCAGATCTGAACATACTTTTCCTCCCCATGGAAGGCTGGCTGGCATACAGGTCAGTGCTCAAGTCAGGGCATTCATTTCTTACGGTACTTACAGGGGAAAAACCCCACACCTCTAACACTGACATCTTCAAAATTCTTCTTACAGTTTATTTCTGTAATATACAAGTATCATGTTCGCAGTCTGTTGTCAGTCAAATTAAGAGCACATTATTTAACGCGTGTCCTCTAGACAGCAAAAATAAGTGAAAACATCTTGATTTACTTCTTTTAGTGTATGTCAATTGTGTGCATAATATTTGAAGGTTAATAGTGTGACAGTGATGTACCAAACCATGCAAACAATATCTTTCTAACAATGGACAATTTCCTTGTGAAATGGACTGGAAAGAATGTGATAGCATACAGAAGACTATATTAAAATGATGGTTCTTCAATCTGATGAACAGTGGAAATGTTACTTGCTCAAAGGCACCATTAAAATTAGAAACATCTATCTATATGTTATCTTGATAACTGCTATAGACCTCTACACACATGCTCACGTGTACGTTATTCTGTTTGTGAACTTGACTATAGCTTACTTATAGGATCTGCTTAGATAAGAACCCATAATAAGAAAAATTTGAATTCTTGCATCGGGAACACTGCAATTGTTCAAGCGCAGCTTGTAAACAAAAAAGCCTACGTCAAATAAGTTGCCCTGTATGATTGTCATTCTTAATAAAAATGCTATTAGCAAATGAAACTTCTAATACTTAAATGACAAAATATTGCTGCAAGATAGTCTTAATTGAGATCCCAACCTCTGCACAGTTTTTCTGTACTTAATGGAATCAGAAATATTTTAAGATCAATTAGCAATTATAAGAAGTATATCTTGCTCCCCCTAAGGATAATTTTTTCTACTATCAAAAAAGCCAAAGTATTTTTGAGGAACTTCAAGGAGCCTTAGCGTTGCACTGTTGAGAGAAAGTTTACTTGTGATTTTGTTTATTCCAATGCATCTTCACTTTCATTAGAGCTCTCCATATATGTAACTGAGAAATGACATAGAAGCTACTCCGTCCTCCTCCTGAATATGTAATTGCATCTTCCTAAATATATCAAAATGAAATTATGTTCTCTAAATGCAGAGAATTTTATTTAATTCCTACATTAAAAGACCATTCCACCAGTTGGCTGAAAAATTCTTGTATTAAATCGCTGAAGACTCTGATCCTGATATTATGGAAATTGAGGTGAAGGTCCAAACTTGAACGTATAAATCAAATAGGAGTTAAAAATCTTTTACTAAAAAATCAAGCTTTTGGCTATCAACTAAATGCCAAGACAAACTATCATTGTTATTTACAAGAAAGTGCATTAGCTGGTGGTCTTAGGAGAAAAGAAACCCGTGTTACTCAAAATAGCTCTCTAAAATATTCCACTGCAGAAG
Organism: Phoenicopterus ruber ruber; assembly: GCA_009819775.1. Classification (NCBI taxonomy): domain Eukaryota; kingdom Metazoa; phylum Chordata; class Aves; order Phoenicopteriformes; family Phoenicopteridae; genus Phoenicopterus; species Phoenicopterus ruber. Next base: position 109,352,584 of record CM020215.1, read on the forward strand.
TAAACATTTTTAAGCATGGATGTTTGTGGGCAGCTGGACAGAGAAACATTGCCGCAGATGGACACAATAGCAGGAGTAAGTTCCAAACAGACATCCGGGGTGCTACAATTCTGGCTCAACATTGCCTAGGACATTCACATTATTAATCACCTGGAAGCGGTCCAAAGGACAGTTCAGTGCTAATGTTGACTAAGAAATCAACTGAGAAAACATTCAGATGAATTTTAGATTTTAAAATGAAATGCAATTAAAAAAAAAAAACAACAAACACAAAAAAATGCAACAAAACAAACCACACTTTCAAAGCTGAAACACAAACCTAGGAACTTTACATGGTGTTTCCCAAAAGAAGATAGCCCATATGTTGTAAAAGCAGTATTAACAGCTAGGTAGAAGCAGCTTTTTTTTTTTTTTCCCCGGGCCATCAGCTGAAATTGAGGCAGACTGTGACATTAAAAGTTCAAAGGAATACGAACACAAGGCCCAGAGCTCACAGCCCCGTCAGCTCCATTCCCCTGAAGGCACCTACCATGGAGGGATGACAGAAGTGCTTCTGGCATCAGGTGCTGAAGGGAACCAGAGTAAAACCTCCATCCTACGTTGTAAATGGGTTCTCCAAGGAGTGCCTATACTTACAGGCTTTGCCAAACATATAGATTATTAAAAGTGTTTCCAAAGAGGAGGATGGATGTGCTTAGCAAGGTTAACACAGACCAACATATTCCAAGCTCTAGGGGGGAAAGAAGGAGGGGGAGACGGGAGCAGTGCAGAGAGGATTCACCAGAGAGCAGTTTAGAGTAAATACTTAAAGCATAAGATGAAATTTGAACTGTATGTGAAAGAGGAAAACTTGCTCAATAATTTAGGAAGGAGGGAACTGTGATCAGAGCAATGCTGTTGATAATGGTGTCAACATTTTGGATGTGTGGGAAGGGAGAATGTTTGAAGTAGTGAAGATGAAACGAAAATCTATTGTAAAAATGCTGACATTTCAGCAGCAAATACAGAAAAGAATAAGAGTACTTGTGGGCAAGAGAGAGGAAAACTGACAGAAGATTGTGATAAAGCAAGCAGAAAAACCTAAGTTTTTAGCTGAAGCTACTAGTGAACAATAGTCATAAGACCGCTTAGCTTTAGTTCATTATTGATTTCACACTCAGAAAGGACCAATTTTTACTTAAACAAAAACTGTGTGTCTTTCAGAATAGCAAAGAGCCATGAAGTATCCATAGGTAGTTTTCAGAGATCAGAAGGAAGAGAAAGTGAAGGGGAATTGATCTTTTGAGTATTGACACTCAGATTACAGCGATCCTAGGCTGAGGCATATCGTGCTTTGTTTCCTTTGCTCCTCCCCAGTAAATCCTAACTTTTATTGGGGTTTAGCCCCCATTTGATGGTGATAACATAAAGCCTTTCTAAAGCACTCTGTTAAGTCAGCCCAAAGGCCACTGCATAAAAGATTTGACGTTCCCAAACTACTGCATATGCTTGGGGTGTTTACAAATAACAAGATTTTATACGGCAAAACAACAGTGCAACACGAGTGATACAGCATAAGTGTGTGCTGTGCCCTTGGCTCTGAACCAGTTCAGGTGACCCTTTCCCTTCTCTCTCTCCAACCTCCACCAGGAGTAAATTGAGAAGCAATAAAAGGTTTGAAAGCAAAGCCATTTCTGAGCTGCTATAGACTGAAGCATATATATATTTTTTCTTTTAAGTTTCTTTTTTTAATATATGAAATTAAATATATTTAATAAATTCCTTTCTTTTCCCCCAACTATGATAGTTTGCATAACTTACCAGTCTGTATAACCACATTTTATTGCACATGTATTGTCTTACTGAAAGACAGACAACTGACCATCTTTTTCTTTTCCTGCTCTAGCATATTGGACCATGTAATTCCCTTTATGTTCTGCCTAGGAAAATTCCTCCTTCCTAGGAGTTACTGACAATATGTATCCAGGGGAATGGAAAAGCAGGCACAAAGGCATGTTGCAGAGACAATGAAAAGGAAGACTTTTTTGAGGGACTTGGAAGAGGCCACATAGGCTTTTTGTAACCCAAAAAGCTACTAAAAGTTACTGGACTGAAAGTAAAGCTGAAGGAAGGGATCTTCCCTGAAAGGAAACAGCAAGCAGGAAGAGATTTGTTTGCTAAAAGCTTTGATTTTAATTTATTCTGTTTCACCCAGATCTGAATTTCTGTGTTTGAAAAAATCTCAGGTTTGTTTTGTGTTTAAGTAATATCTTAACATAGAGTTTAAAAGCTCTTTTCATGTTTTTGGAATGCTTCTGTTAGGAAAAACATACAGGTGGATCCACCTTACAGCCTTGTCAGAGCAGCACGGGCTACATCAACATTAGCAAGGGATGCAATGCAACGGGAGCAGATTTGTAGAGCGGTGCTGAGAGCTGAACATGGTAAGACCAGCTCTAGCCTGGTCCCAAAAACTTGAGTGCCCACTAGTTGCTGGAGTACAACCAGGTGTGCTCCAGGAGCCCATCTTCCAGTTTATTTTCATTCAAAAGGAATCTACTTTACCTGAACTAAAGACAACTGCACAATGCAAATCAAAAACCAGCAAGTCAGATACCAGAAAAAAACTAACTCAAAAGCCAACTCCTGATCCAAACTGAGATGCTAATGTAGCTGCACCCATCAATGCAATCTAGAACTCTTCTAGCAGGAATTTCTGCTGTGTTGCAGCAGGAGCTGATGTCCCAGAAACAAATTCACGTTAGTTCAATGCAAGGCTATACAAATCAGTCAATGCAAAAAGAAAAAGACAATTCAAATGGCAAACATATGAATTCCATGAAAGTGCTTTAGATCTGTAATTAGTAAGATAAGAAAGGAAATTCCTAAAAAAACCCCACCAAACAACATGTGGTTTTGAATGCATTTTTATCATTGCACATCTTGGAAATAAGAATGTAACATTTCCCTCACCAATAACTATAAGTGGAAGAAACCCTTAAATTCTATTTTTATCAAGAGAAAGAACAACGGGAAATCTTAGTAAGAAACATTAGCTTGTGCATTAGTGCTGATTAATGCACCATTCACATGTGATGGAAAAACAAGGCAAACATCCAGAATGGGCGTTAATCAGCACTGCTGCAAAGTCTGTCCTATCTCACTGCTTAAATAATTCATTTTCAGCTCTCAAAATGAGGTGAAGTGACAAACTAGACCAATTTCTTGCCATGCTCCATTTAGTGCATCACAAAAAGTTTCAACAGCTGTACTATCCCACAAGTCTGCCACAGAAAAAGCACTTTTAAAAAAAAACTTGTAATATTCCCACAGAAGTCTCGCATTGCATGCAAACAGGTTAGAGAGTAAATGAAAACCGTAGAAGAGACGAACTTGTTTGATTTACTATGCAATGCTTGTAAAGAGGCAAGCTAATTTATGGGATCCAGCGGCTGAGGTTAACAACGAGATGCTAGATAATGTTGGACTGATAAACTAGATAAATGGCTGACCTCTGAGTATTCCTTATCTGGTGTAAATGGACAAACTTTCAAGCACATTAGCTTTCCTCCGATCTGAGGAAACAGATCAGAGAGACAAAGTAACGTCGTTATTCCTTCCAACATCTAGGAAACCACACACTTAGACACCACAACTAGCAGCGTTCCTAACACAGATTAGAAAAAGAAAGTAAAGTCAATTGGTAAGAGGGGATAATATTACAGCAAGACAAGTATTAGAGACTTGTCAGAAGACAGATATGTTCTTGACTAACTTATGTTCCCTTATATAGAAATTTGCCATTAGAAGAAAGCCCAAATCATAAGGCACTACACCTCCTTCTGTGAATATTGAATGCTCTCCTTTGTGAATATTGCATTTTCCCTGAGCAATTTAAGTTTATGCCATCATTATGGCATCATTAAACTGGGATCTGAGTTTTCCTGCACTGCTTGAAAGGAATCAGCACTAGTCTTCTTTGCCTTCTCTTATCCGTTCACATGATTTGACATTCCCTTGTATTAGCTGGAATAGTAAACAAAATGCTGTATATGAGTAATAGCACAACATCAGAAGTCCTTGTTTTGACTCAGTTCTGACTTCTCTGCTCTCTCTTTGGTTCAGTTAGTACCCCTCGAAAACCTTAAAATTTAAATATTTTCATTGGAAAGCTGGTTGTTGAGTTGCATCAATAAAAGCGATTGCTTCTGTTTTGAAACTTAGTTTTAGATAATTGTGTTTTATACAATCTATGCAATAGATTGCATATCTATATTAGAGACAAGTTAACATTTTGAGTTTACCCATGAAATATTTTGACTTGCTAGAAATTACCATTTAACTTCATTTTCTGCTGCTGAAGTTTAAAACAACAGACACTGGGTAGAAAAGCAGTTTGAACAGGAAAAATGTGGGGTCTGTCTGGACCATGCATTCTCTGCACGGCTATACACCTTACTCTTCATTTGCTTGACCGCAGCTTTCCTCATTTCTTCTTCTTAAACCTCATAGTCCTTCTATCAGCTCTCTCTCAGCTCTCAACGCTGTTTAGCACACCTCCTCAGCACCACCTGCTCCGCGCACTTGGGCTCTTTTGCAATGAGCTACGGAGAGGGGCCAAGAGCTGTGACTTGCTGTTCACGGAGCAGCAGATTGCTGTTCATCAGCTATGTAATGATCACGGTGAAGCCTCAGCTATCACGCATGCTCAGTTTATTTCTGACTATTGCTGCCCGGAATGCACTCCTACACATCTTCACCATAGCGGAATAAAAAAAAAAAAAAAATATATATATATATAATCAAAAGAAAATTCTAGCAGTCACTGAAGATACATCTGAACTGACAAGAAGTTGCATTTGTGGTTTAGTATGCCTTTTTTAAGCCCACTAAGGGATCTGTAGTTCCCCACTGGTACCTGTCACACTCAAGGTCAAGTAACTCGTTCAGATCTAATTTTGCGCTTACGCTGACACTGTAGTGGTAGTAACACTGTACTTGAGATCCTGCAGAACCAAGGTGTCTTGGAGCTCTCAAGCACATACCCTACATCAAATCTCCACATTATCTAATACTATATACTTCTTCCACCAAAATATTAAGCCATATGTCACTATTCATAGTTTTGTGGAAGTTTTCTATATTGTTTCTTTTAATTTCAATTAGTTATCTTTGACCTGATCTTTGACAGACCAAAAAATGTGGTTAATTGTGCACCCTCTGCTACAGTGAAAAGTTTTTTTGTAAACTGATCAATTTGTTAAACTGCACTTCTGACAAGAAACAGCTTTCCGAGTTTGAACAGAAATGAATAGCTACATTACACTCATTTTTGAGAAATGTTTACCTCAGAAAGTTTATGCATCTGTTCACATGTAATTTACAATTGGCACGAGATACATGAACATAGTGAGAGGGATTTTTCCTCTTCAGTACATGGGCAAAAACCACTCAGGAACATGGCTTTGTTCAGGGAAAATCAGTCCGCTCCGTGAAGGTTTCTAGTCTATGAAAAAGCACTTTAATATGTGGGTACTTAAGACCCCTTCGTTAGAAAGATGACTCACAATCCAACCTGTAATTGCAAAATTCAACTGCTACCTTTCACGTTTGACAGTCAAACAAAACTTTGTTCTCTGTTGCTATTTTCTCATTTGAGTCTCACAGAGGTACACTTCACTGCTGATGCAAAAGATTAAATGCAGTCAAAAGCTTCCACAAAAAAGCCCCAAACCCCTCAAAAATCCACAACTGGGCATCATCAACAGTAGCTGTCGGTGAAACCAGAAAAGACAAGACATTTGAATGTCTGAATGATGTAAGAATGCCGTGGGTCCACGTGTATCCTAATCCTGACTGTTGCAAAACTTCAAGCCCGTGAACCTCTGTCCCCTCCCTGCTCCCCTTTCTGTCGTCTGTGCCCTCCCCAGGGACAGCACTGGTGCATGGAGGTCTCAGCTGCTCTGCTGGGATTGCGTGCGTTAATTATGCGAGGGTCTGATTTTGCTTGAAGCGAAGTAAATAATAATACACTGTAATACTAAATAGCTGACCAGAGCCTGCTGTAACTCCTCCTGTCAGCCACTTTCATTCAGAAGTCCACTGAGGCGCAACATCTGCCAGTAAAACCTATATAGGCTGTATGGACAGGGCTGTTCAACTGATCTAGCAAACCCCACCTTCACCACCAACCTAGAAAAACCTGCTAGATGTGAAGGCAAACACTGCAACTGTGGAATTCAGTAAGATAACACTGAGTCACACCTTCACAAAAACCTGTGAAATCTAACAGGGAACTGTCAGAAAACAGTAATTTGTTTTTTTGTAGTTGTAGCTATCTATGGCTACAAGTCTAGTGCCTTGTACCATAAACAGATTTACAGAAATTGTACAGTAATCATTCCAAGAAAGGCTTTGTAAAATTTCTTGTATTAATAAAGTCTGTCTAGCAACCTCATCCATAATGTGCATAACGAATAATAATATCAGTCATCCATCAGCCCACATAACGTTGGCATAGCGCACAATGTACTTCACATATCTGCTATATTAAATGCACAGAAACACAAATACACCTCCATGAATTTACGAACAAAGGCACGCAGCTGAATTTTTAAATTCTCTCCCTTTTCCTCCTCCTCACATACAACGCCTGTGGCTTTTTTAACTCATTTACTTAATAAATCTCATGGGCTGAAGCTGTTCCTCGTGCACCCACCCGCAAGGCGGGCCGCAGCCGCACGGGGTGCCCAGCGCTGGAGCCGGAGAGCAGGCAGCGGCTCGTCCTGCACCTCCCGGCCTCTGCCCCCCCCGATCTCAGAGGCCAGCCTCGCAGCACCACCCGCGCTCGCGCTCCCCTTCAGAGCCAACTCCGCGAGTCACTAACTAATTACCTAAAGCCACTTACTGAGATTCAGGCGGTAGTTATAGTTTCTTAATCTCACTTCATTATTACTGTTAACTCGTCGCTATAAAATGAAATTTCCTCTCTTTTCCTGTGTTTGCACTCTTCAGGCGGGTGTACGCTGTATCGAGCCTTGTCACGTCTTGGCCAAAATGTGTCTTTAGGCCCTTTGAACCTTTGTCTTTAAAAGGAATCCCATTAGCTCTGTCATCAGTCACACTGCTGTGATCTTTCAGTTTGTCAATATCTTTTTGATAACAAGCTTTGGTGATAAGACATTTGAACTTGGATGCTGCACCAAACCTTTTGATACAGGGAAGAGCCTGCAGGATGCAGCAGGATTGCTTCCTAGGGTCCAAACAGCTAACACCGTTCATTAGAGGGGACGGCTGCTGGGATATCTATTTAAGCAATGGATTAATGAGAAGAAGAAGGATACTTCAGGGATTAGGAAGTCTTTGCCTAAGAAAGAGCCAATATTTCAGAACCACTTGGAAGTTTTTTCCAAAAAGGGGACCTAGCCCAAAGTTTCTTTTTCAAGTCAAACTGCAGCACATAACAGCATATGTTAACATAATATTGCATATTCTTGTACTTTTACCTTCATCAAAAGCATTGCTGGAATGTTCCTACTTTTTTTTTTTTTTAGTTAATATTTTATTAAGACAAACTTAACAACCGAGCTACATAACAGAGCAATGTAATATCACCTGAAATCCCTCCGGCTTACCGGTATATACCAGTCATGTACAAAACACCATTTTTTGTTAGTTACTACTTGCATTTGGTTTGGTTTTTTTTTTTTTCTTTTCTTTTATTTGTAATTATGGTTTCAGTTTTGCTACAGAAACAACTTTTTCAGTTTGACTTATTTCTTCCCCAGAGGTAATAAATCTTTAAGAAAAACAAAGAAGTAGTGATACTAGGACTCTGGAGGCTGGAAAGCCAAGACCAAGCTAGGAAATTCAAAGGTGCAATAAGTTTTTCCCAATCAGGTGTGAGGGTTAGTTCGGAAACCAGCAGCTCTGAACATCCGCATACAGAGCGGTTGCCTAAACTTGTGCTAATCAGAAAGCGGGGGGTGGTGGTATGTGTGTGTGTGTGTGTGCCTGTACGGCCCAAAGGGCACGTCCCAGTGTATTTGAGTGATTGGTTTCCATGATATATCAGCTTCCCACTGCCACAGCAAATGGTTCTGAATTGCTGTTGGTCTGTAGTTACCTGTTCGCTTTATTTGGAAACAGTTTGTTTCTCCAACACACATCTTAAGCAGAGCTGTTCGGAAAAGACTTAACACGACAGCAGAAATATACATTAATTCAGTAGTAAGCATGACAGAGATTTCTGACGTGCTTTTTGAAATTTGTCTCCTTCTTCCCCCTCAGCCCCCCAAGAACCTCATCTCCCATTTGAGCAGTGAACAGAGCAGGTTCTCTGACCGGCCACCTAGGATGGGACACAAATTGATCGGGGCTTTGAGAGGTGTCTGTTTTTCAACTCAGCACTCTCAAAGGCCTTTAAAAGCATATGCAAGGTTTTACTTGAACATAAACTGTAACGGGGAACTTTCTAAAAGAGCAAAACTTCAGAATAAGAACAGAAATAACAGGTTTTGTAAATGTATCTGTTCCCTACTGATCACACTCATGCAGGGCAGATTATTTCAGATGGGCTTCATCTTAATCCAGCAAGCCAGCAAAGGTCTGCTTTGCAGCTGCTTACCTGGACTTTTTTTCCCTATCGCCTCTGAGGAGCAGGGGTCCGGGCACTGCCTGGTGAGGTCCCGCACCCTCAGGCTCTGCTGCTTCGCACCCTGGCGCGCTCCCTCCTGTGCTTTGGGGCTCCCAGGACAGGGGAAAACTCCCTTTCCCTGCATATGATTCACCTGACATAGCACAGACCAGCCAGGACCAGGGAAGCAACCTGCTTTCCTCCTGCCTTTGCAGCCAACCACCCTTAACGAAATGCAACCACCATGCCCTGCGCACAAAGAAAACAGATGCCATCTGCTACACACGTCGTAAATCTTCCCTGGATTGCTAGCACCACTTAAGATAATTAATTACAAACCAGTTGGGATGATTATTTAAAAATCAATGATTTCTAAATCATTATTTAAAAATCACATTAACAAATTCCCACTTAAAGTAGCTATAAAATTTTGGAATCTGGGAATAATTTCTTTATTATTATTATTCCAACCAGTTAATTTTCTGTTTATTTTTTTAGATTGCGTAATAGATGTTTCAGCCGAATAAATTGTTTGTTAATTATTAGCAATCTCTCTTCTCTCCATAAATGGGAACCGATAATTTTTCATTCAGCAGAATAATTTATTTTAAGAGGATACAATTTAAATAACCTGCCGCAGAGGTAGCTCTATTCTGTATACACAGTAAAATAGAAAGCATATGCATTGTTTCAGAAACTTGATGCAAGCCCTTTCACCATTCCTTGCTCTCCTACAAACACAAGGAATTAATGACGTACTAAGGAGTCTACTTGGTTAGTTGATACAGATATATTCATGTTTCCTTCACCAAGGATGATGCATGTGCGGCAAAAGTCATCTAGCATAAAGCACACTACAGCTCAAGTAATATTTCCCAGCACGTTGCCGGAAAAGAAGCTTTGGAGTTCAGTCTCTTGAATACCTAACGATGATGAAATTAAGAAAAGAATCTGCAAAACAGCGATGAATACTGTGGCTTTATTTCCAAATGGAATGGCTATTACTACTCATATGATCCCCATCTCCACCCCAGCTTCTCTACAGCAGTTGTCCACTAAGCCGTATTCTCAAGTCCGAGTCACGCTCTCACCATCTTGTCATTTGAGCGATGACTCTCTTTTCTAGCAATATCCCAGGTGAACCCAACGCTGAGCCAGGGGAAAAACCGTTACTTGTTGGCTTTCTGAGAGCGTATTAGTAAGCACACTGAGTTAAACATATCCCACATATTAAAAAACGTTACTTTTGTCATCTTTGTTACAACTTTTCAAATGTTACATGGGGTAATATCCTTTCAAGATACGTAGTGCAGTAGGTATACAAAACAGTATTACGTTCACTAAACATCTTTCTTTTTCCTGAACTTCTTTTGAAACACAAAAGCTACTTTATATACCCTAGTACCATGGCCTTTACCTAAATGTACATGGACATACCATCTTGAGTAATGCCTACTCTTAGTAAGTGTTCACACATGAGTTTCTTAAAAAAAAAAAAAACCAACACTTTTTCAATAATTATTACCAAACAACAGTATAGATATCAGAAACATGATTTCTCAAAGTTGTGATTATAGTATTTCTCTTCTGCATTAAAAATGATCTGAAAGACTAACTTTTTAGATGAGAAAAATACATTTTATAAACTCAAAACATATCCTTCTTAGATGTGGCATCTGACTTAAAACTCTCCAATTTTCTTTGGTGGAACTGGCTACATTTAAGATGGTGCCTTAAGAGAATACAACGCACATAGCACTAAACAGGGAAAATCACTTGACCGAGGCCTGTGGTGGTGTTTCAGGCTTTCTAGCTTGTTCTGTTACGTGTCATTGGAAATACTACTACAATAAACATCGTTTACACACACAAAACTTTGTGAGGGGAAATGCTATTCAATGTTTTATTTTGCACAGCATTAGAGTGGCCTAAGTAGACAATTAAATTAATAAAGTAATTGCATTTTGCAATTTTGAAACATTTATAATTGCTATACTGAAAATGAGTGCTATAAATTAAAGAGTATAAATGCTTTAAAGTGAAATTTGCCCTTCCTTAACAAATATTAAAAGTTTGTTCTTAGGATTTACTCATTAAAAAGTCATGCATCGTTTACAGTTTCTTGCTTTTTATGACTCAAGAGGCAGCCCAGCACCGTGCTCATACCGGGAGCTTTTTGCTGTGCATTAAAAAAGCCTTTCACCCCATGAGTAAGCGGTTTCATGCTGTGCCCCAAAGGTTTTTACAAGCTAAAAAAAGTATATTTTGATGGAGGAAAATATGAAAAGAAAAGAAAGGAAACTGGACCTGCCCAAAAGAGAGATGGCACAGCTGCAACCTGTAGCCTTGCCACTCAGGTTATCTCATAAGAGTGCCAACTGACCTCAATGATAGTCAATAATAACTCCACGTGTCATGGGAGACTGCATCCAATCATTTGCACGTTGACACCAAAAGGTAAAAGTTCTTAATAAAAGAGCACATGTGTTACTAATTCAGGATTAGTCAAACTCTGTGGCTGTCCAGAAGTTTTTGACTGAGACATATTTCAGTTTTTATTAAAAAATAAACTTTAAAATATTTGATTGAAAATATTTATTTTTTAAAAAAGTTTGATCTAGAGTAAATAGATCCCAAATGTACACGTTTTAATATGAATACAGAGACTGAAACGCTGCATGTGTAATTTGGAGCTACCACCTAAGCTGCTAAATAAACAGAACTGATAATTTTTTGAAGCTGAAGAAGTAATATCCATGCAGATAAGAGCGGCTATTGGTGAAAATACCTTTGTAAGAGTATATATAGCGTATGCTATTTGTCATGTGTTTAGCAAGCTCCTAGAGGTTATGATCCTATAGTTAAGGGCTTTGATACTGATATGAAAACAGAAGTAGACTTTACGTGCACACCCAAACCCACGCACACACTGCACGAAACACAACGTGTTCACTACAGAATATTTTTAAAACGTGCTCTGAAAAAGGCATTTCTAAGTAAAGCTCAAGTAGGCGTCCTTCTTTTGGCTTCGTCAAACATAGGGTGTTACTTTGTTGCACCACAAGCTTGGGCTATATTCTCAGGCTGTATAGAACAGCCAGAAAACAGTGACCAGGAAAGCTAAGCAGCGTCCTTTAGAAAAACAAAAGAAGAAACAAGATCTACAACAGAGACGAAGCCTCGTGTACATGTCATTCAGATATTATATGCTCTAAAAATGTTGTTTCCTGAAAAAGACATTTTTGTGCTGATCAAATCTGTAAGGAGTTCACTCGCAATGTGCCTGCTCTCTCAGTCCTCAGGCATGAGGAAGGAAATCTTGACAGTTGGAAAAAAGATTAATGTGCGCATCCAAACCTTTAGCAGTCATTTCATCCAACACCCTGACCTCTGAAGGAAGATGATTAAAGAAATCAACACATTAGTGATCGGTAGGTGGCTTAATGGAACTCTCCTCTGTGTTTTTCATTCCTTGGGGTCTTTGGGTTTAGGGATCTGCAGAAATAATTAAGAAAAACATGCCTATTGCCATGAGAACAAATGAGCTACCAAGGAACCAACATTTAAAAATCCACAAGCTGAAAAAATATTGGAAAACTTCACTCTAGGTAAAATGACTTTCTTAAGCAAAAGGTTTAAGTACATTTTAGAGTTGTTTACAATCAATGAGCTACTAAATCATGGTTTAATTTAGAGTTTGTTCAGAAAGTAGTTGACAAGGTTTGAATTGAGCCAGATTATGTTTCCGCAGCAAGCATTGGCCTAAAATAAACATATTCAATAGCTTGAGAGAATCCAGATTTAACAGGTTATACATGGAAAAACTCAGTATTTACAGATAAGAGAAATAGCTGACAGCAGTTAAAACTAATTTTACTTGGCAGATTACATTCATGTGTGGAAATGTTAACTTCTAATTTATCAAACAGCAGGAAAGACATGGTACTTTATTGGATTTCTGCTCCTGTTTCCAATCCATCTGATGGTTTAATTTCTCTGACTCATGACTGTAAATTCTTATTTATGGTACAGCATGAACCAGTGTTAATATTCAGAAAGCTTCTTTTTATTTTGTCCATCTTCTACACTATCTGGAAACTCAATCTCAGTCATAGCAGAAAGTGAGTACTGCTTTGGTTTATATGTTATGTCATTAAAATATCAGTGATAAAGTTAACAATGTGTTGAAATGCTTGCTCCCTAGAAATGCTTCCCAAGAACTATGGCTACCCGTGGTTTTTGTCCTCTGATGATTTGGAGAAGGAAAAAGCTCCCCTGTGTCTTCCAGTGGGGGCCCCACAAGGGTCGGAAGAAAACTGCCACAGCAACTTGGTGAGAATCTGTGGTCTCTCAAATTTGTCCCCATCGAATTGCAGGGAAGCACAGAAAGTCTATAGAAAATTCAGAGATGCAAACTTGAATTCCAAAAATTATATATATTACAGTTTAATTGCTCTTGCTTTAAGACATTAAAGTTGCTGACACACTCAAGAATCACATCAATGAAACTATGTCTGGCCTTTGAAGCATGGAATAACATCTACAGAAAGCTCCCTCCTAGACATATGCCAATGTTGCTTTAAACTGTAGAAGCTTCATAAACAAACCCCCTGATGTGGGTTTTTTTTTGTTGGGTTTTTTGGGGGAGGGGGTTGTATATGAAAAGGGGTCTGATTTAGGTATCTGCTAACCAGTTTGGGGTTTTTTTTAACCCTTCAACCAGGTTGGACTTTTGAGGTTAACTGGGGAATGCAGAAAGGAGGTCAGAATGGTGGTGCTCCTGCAACCAGCTGTTCCCCCTGAACTTGGGGGCACCTACTGGCGTTAGCAAGCAGTCAGCAAGGAGTGGCTGCATCAAGGGCAGCTCTTGCAGTAAAGATCAGGGTAGCTGAAGATACATAGAAACAGGTCTTAATGATAGTGAGTCTTGGTTAACTTTACCTGTGGTAACCTGTCTTTACATAGCGATTGGGTGGTCTCTTTAAGTGTATGCAACAAATGATTATCATTGAATGAAAGTTTGACTCTATCAGCACTCTGAGGATTTGTAAATGAGGAGATAGTGAAGAAGGGGCCACTTCTGGAGAGGACTACTGGGAAAGTGAAAGGAGGAGTATGTAAACAGAAACTAATTTCATCTCTGAACAGGAGATGAGAACAGAAGAAGAGGCAGTGGGCAAAGGTCAGGGTGGCACATCGGAAGAAAAAGTCAGACAAGAAAACAACAACAGAAGAAAAGAGCCTGAAATCAAAGCAGAAGGGGGAATTTCAAAATGGCAGAAACATGAGACGCCAGACATGAAAAGCCAGAGATGCCCGCAGGTTATAAAGGACTCGGGCCATGAAAGGTGAAAATATAATTTGTATACATTTTCAAGGATTTTAGTCTTTATCTCCTGAGAAAACATGTCTGATCAGGGGACTTGAAGGACAGAAAGAGCTTTGTCAGTGCTCCTAGCACTTCAAAGGTTTGCTGCAACTCTCCAAATTATTTCTTTACTCCTTCATAAAAAACATCCAAGACCTCTTGTTCTGAAGGTCTTTTTAAGCAAGTATCGATTTAAAAATTTTCAGTTTGCTTATAGTCCATTGTAATATAGGTTGTTATCTTTGTTGTCAACAGTGCCCAATGTTGAAAGCTTGCTTTGTATTAACTTCAAATAGAAAGTTTTACTAAACTTATGTATTTCAGTTTATGCTCTGAATAATGAAGTCCTTTCTTCCACAATTCAGTGATGGAAAGAAATTGCTAAATAAAATACCTGAGGAATAAATCATTCAGATAGCACTGTCTCCTCTAAGATTGTTGTATTTAATTGCATTTACAAAGTGAGTTTAAAGTGGAATCTGACTTGGAAGTGTTAGCAAATTTGTACCTGTTTCTCCTTAAGGATAGCCAGCAGTTCAGAGTTTACACAAGCTTCAGAGAGTTTTGGCAGTTTCATTAGAAACAGAATAGGTTACCTAAGCTTCATGTTTGCCTATAACCCTTGAATGTTCTTTAGTTTGATGATGGGATTTTGGAATACTTTTGGAAAACAGTATTAATAAAGCACTTTACAGCACTTAAGGCACCATGCAAACAGAACAGTTTTATTCTAATTGTGAATGCAATACCATAAACACCAATACGCAATGGCCAGGTCATTAAAAATTCAAAGTGTAACTAAGATGACTGAAGTAAAATCAGTGTTCTTAGGTATGCTTCCATTTGTATGTGCTACAGAAACTAGTACTTATGGCATTTGCTTGAAGTGTGTCTGACATTATAAGGGATTACTGTTTTGGATAGATGGGTTTATGCTCCTTACTATAGTACCCAAAAACCTTATGAGAGCAATTAAAGCAACACTAGTAAACACCCATTTTTAATAGTTGCAATTTTTTTACCTTTTCTGCATAGGAGAAATTTTCGTTTGTTTGTTTTGGTAGGAGTTTACATTTCTGTCAGGCATGGGCAGCTTGAGTGTTTTCAGTTTTTCTGCCACGCTAAAGAGTACAGACTCTGTACCCACATTATTTCATTCTTATCACGGGCACTGTCTGGCACCACAGAAATGTGGGTTGGTGTTTACCCTGGAGCTTCAGAAGACGTTTAACGTGGACCCAGCGCATTGAGTACCCTGATTTGATACTCACTGTGAAGTCTACGTAGGAGAATCTGGGTCTGAAGTTCTCATTGTGCTGAAATAACATGCTACAATATTCTGTACTCATTCGAAGTGTACAATTTTCCCAAGTTTTAATGATAAGTTTTCTATGCAGCTGGACACTGTTATAGTTCAGCTAATCTCTGTAATGAAAGTGTGCACATGGATATAAGTCATTATCTTTCAGGGCAGGGCAGTCTCTTAACTAACTCATGGTGGGTGTTTTGGGGAAAAAAAACCAGCAGTGTGTTATTACAGCACCTGGAATATTAAGTCTCAGGAGCATCACTAAGCATTACAAATAGATCTACAACCAAAGTATATTCAGAAGCTAGTTTATTTCAAGTTTATCTTTTATGGATGTTTGCAGGACAGTGCCTACATTTGTACTTTATAGTGAATATTAAAATTACTTAAAACATTGCCTTGACTAAGAGCTTTGAGAGTCAGATCCAGGATATGAGTTTTGCAGTGTTTGGATCCAACCTGGCTGTCACGATTCACGTTCTACAGAGCTCCAGCCTTCGTTGCAGTCTGCTGACTTCTACCAGCCACTCCCCTCATACCGCTTTCACTCTGCCTTTTTATTCTACAAAGAACTTTGCTCCTCATCAAAGTACTCCTCCTTTCCTTTACAAGGGTACTGCTTTATTTATAGTAGTATGCAATGGCATTAAACCTCAAAATTTCCACTTGAACAGAACAAAAGTAACATGTCATTAGGGAAATAAAGAAGATGGGGGGAAAAAACCTACACTGAATCTCTCAGTACATACAAATAATTAAAATATTCAAGTTATGGTACACAATGAGTGCTTAAATTCTGACACATATGAACTTCATAAGATCACAGTTATTCAATGCCAGAATTATGTTATGTAAATTTTCAGCATGCTATTATTGAAAGATTAATTACAGATTATTAGCTTGACTATGATTTTTAATTACATAAATTCTTAATGTAATTAAATTTACACTCATACCAATTTTATCAATAGTGATTTCTTGGAAAAATAGGGATTTCAGAATCCTGACTGAAATAAACGTCAATATAGTTCAATCTATACCCAACTTTTTTCTGTGTCATCCAGTTCAGGTATGTGAAAGCCTGAACAGAGGAACGTGTTTTTCTAGTTAATTGCCACTGGGTATACTGACATCTGGCGTCTTGAAATACTACCTTTCAGATAAGATTGAAAGCAAAATGAAAAATGAACAATAAAGATTGTGCAGTATTTCTAAAAATAAAGCCAACAAATATCAAGTGAAAGGATAATCCTGTCCCCCCACAAGCCCCAGGGAACACTCACGCTCACGTCTTAAAGCACATCAAGACAGGTAAACTATTGCTATGTAGATACTATCAATTTAACATACACATTGCCTTACAAAATGATAAAGAAAACCCTACAGTAAAAATGTAAACAAAAGCTATTCAATAATGTTACAAGGGCTCAGTCTTTCTAGCAATTACCATACAACAGTGTGAAACTTAGTTTTATTCCATTACATTGGTGATAAAGGAGTACATTAAAGTCAAAATGCTTGCAGTCTTCATCTACGCTTTTACTCGTAGATTAATTCCCATGCAACTGTGTTGAGTAAGGCTTGAGCGAAAACCGCAAAAATGTTTGCAATGTTAGGTATGCCATATATGGTTTGAAAAAGTATTCTGTATGAAGCTTCTTATGTAATAATGTGCTGTTAATGTTGTCCAGGGGAAAAAAAAATGCATTGGAATTCTGTATGGATACAGTAACCTTTAAAATGTTCAGATACTTATCTAAACCTTGACAGACTCTTTAATACCCACTGACATCTAGGCTTGAGCCCATGAAATCCTAATGGAAAAAGATTTGCAACGTTCGAGGTCAAAGTTAAACCTCTTTATGTTTCTTGGTGACTCTGAAACCTGGAACGGTGGAACTTGGAAAATATTTCCTGTTTATACAAGAGAAATAAATTGCTGCTGCTGAAAGTCAGCAAATCTTCTTTTGTTTTGTTTGATTCTTACAGTCCTACTCCCCCAACTGAAAAGATTTAGCAGCATTTTATAGACAAATCCTCTGAGGTTAAATCTGGTTTACCAAAATAGGGTGGTATAATTTTAAAACGGTTATTCTACATATATATTAGCTTAGAACATACAGATTCAGATTTTTTTTTTTAAAGTACTATTTAAGCACCCTTGACTCCAGCAAGGACACTGTCAACATCAATCTTGAAAATTCTTGTGTTTAAAGACATATTGATCAATTCGTAAACTCATATACTTATAAACATGATCAGTTTATAATGTCTAAACAAAATCTTGATTTAAGGAGGACCACGAGCTACTCGGAAGAAACTGAGAAGGATACACACCCTTCCCATCGCATCTCTCCACCCAGCCCTGGAAGACAAGGCAGCTCCCCCTTCAAGGCGCAAGGCTGCTGATGAAAAGGATGCCCGACCACATCTGCCGCCCACAGTGGAAAAGAGCTTCTCACTGGCCCTGGGTTTTCTTGGAATCAGCCTGAAGACCCTTTACGCCAGCTTAAAAGTTATCCCTCTCCACATAAAAATTGGGCAAATTCTTACAGGATGCGTACTTCCTCACATATTTAGGCTGCATGAAATGAAACTGATTAGTTTTTTAGCACTGAAATAGTGACTGTCACATTTTCAGCTGTAATGAGATTCCACACCATATAACCAATTATTTTTCTAGCAATAGATAACAACCCTTCTTTGGACATATCTTGGGATTTTCTTTCCAAATAATTCTTTAGCAAATGTATTTTTCTGTTAATTGTCTTCTGTGTCGCATTTCAACATTCTGGACTTCATGGAATCATTACTGCTAGGTTAATGAAAAAGAGAATGACTCTGTGCTGGACTATACACTGTATTTTAGGAGAATGATCTAATTTAGATATTTTAATGAGCACATTGGGCAGTGTGCTTGAGTATTCCAATATGAAAATTTTTGTGCTTGTTCTCTAAAGTCTATCAGGTACAATGCACACGAGTAACACACTCTTGATATTTATTATTCCTTTAAACATTATAAACACCAGACAGTCAAATGACGTAAAATCACTATATATGTATGTCCTGGTTTTGGCCAGGTTCACAGGAATCACAAAAAAAACTGTAGTGAGAGTTATTGTCATCCAATCTGAAAATTATTTTCTGCCTCTACCACAGTCCATTTAGGAAATTTCTTTTTTTCACACAGCAACTATTTGAAGTGCTCATTTGCCTACATCTATAGCTTTCTACCTGCTTCCTAAATCTGGTCCTTCTTCTTCATTAGCTACACTAATGGTAGACTGATAGTCCGATCACAGTACATCTCATGTTTCTCTTTTATCTAGTTGCTCCATCTCAAGTTGTCATTTTTCAATTCGTGGTCTTCTCAGTCCATGAACTTTATCACTTTATTACCATTATTGTTACTTGCATAACAGTCACTAGTGTGACATTTTATTGACATGTAAGAAAGGATTTCATTTTAAATACTGACAATCCCAGTGGACGGAATATAAACCAAAACGAGAGAAGAAAGTGAATCTCAAGAAGCTATATTCTCTAATCTCAGTATTCTTTTGCAGGACTTTTTTTTCATATAAATGAAGGGTAGTTGGAAGGGGAGGAACAAATCTCTGATATTACTTCATGCCTGCAACTGCATGCTGTGCAAGCATATGAAAAACACTAAGATGTGTTTGGGCCACCAGATGTATTGGAAAAGACCTGCCCATTGCTCAGTCAAGTTCCCGTTCCAGCTGTGCACTAGGGGAAATCGGGGGGCTGGCAGTACGGAATGGCTACTTTCAGTCATCTCCACAAAAATGACCTGTGAAAATTTACCTACACTACCTGTTTCCCAAAAGAAAGCGTTTGCCCGTACAGTCTGGAGGAGAATTATTTCTTGCCATTATCCTAAGCATTATTTACTGTCTCCATATACACAATGGTCGTGGATGAATGCGCTCCTGCCAAATGGCAAAAGGGAACTAACAGGGATTTTAGAGCCTGGTTCTGGGAAAGCTCTTTTGAAGGGTAGTCCTAATTAATGACGCACTTATAAATATATACATATGCATCTGTGTATGCATATGTGTAAACACACGAGTACCTAACAAATATTTTTATGTAATGAACAGAAATTATTTAGATTGTATTCTATGTGACATGTGTTTGCAAAGCTGCTCCAAGTGCACCTACAGTTATTTTAAAAGGCCATAGTACAGAATTAACTGATCTATATGCTCTGTAGATTGTTTATGTATCTTTAGGAAACACAAAGCCATTTTTACGTGTGTGTTTACATACAGAGTATATATATGTGTATATAAAGATATATAATGCAACTTAAAATGTAAATTTACACAATACTGTGATGCTGCTAAACATTTATCAGTTATATCTATAATAAATATATAGTATCTGCACTTGTCTACTGAACTTTTTACCAGGTATAAATTAAATATTGAGCTTTACCACAATCCGTGCAAAGTCTTCTGTAAATAGCTACAGCAACTGGCCAGTTTTAAAGGGCCTTTCAGCTATATATTATTGAACCAACTTCTCTTTTTGCATTTTGTATTAATAACTGCAAATAAGAATCCCTCTGTGTGCAAATGCTACACCTCTGGCAAATTGCTATGGGAATGAGAGACAGAAAAAATTAGTCTGGAGCCAGAAAAAGCAAGAGCAAGCATGAGTAGCAGGATGACTGATGGCAGGTGGAGCGGACATGCAGCTTTAATGTGGGACAGAAGCACTAGAATCTGCAGGGGACACAAGACCCTGCAAGGAGGTCACGGTCCCAGGACAATTCTCTTAGCTTCTCCAGTTAGCAGCCTTTTCTCATCCACAAACTGTTACTCTAGCCAGTCTCAAAAATAGGCTCATCTTCTTACTAGTTCGGCACGTGCACCAGCCACTTGGTCTGCAGCAACTCCCACAAAATATTTTAAAATTGAGTCCACCCTTTCAGTCCCCGTTGTTTGACACTATTCTTGGTAACATTTACCTGGGAATGTACATGAAGACTGAGAGGCTGCAACTTCCAGCGCAGCCAGGAGTTTGCCCTAATTCTTCTCACAGTCCCTTTGTACAAAGCAGCTGGTACAGACAGGGGACTTCAACTCATACAGAGGGAGTCGTGGCTCCTCACTCAGCTTCCACAGTGTCTTTGCCTCTAATTAAAAATAACTGTCGGGGATCTCAAGGAAACCTCCATAAGTCACCAGCAGAATTTGATCCTCTGGGATAAACAAGCAAATTATGCCACCGAGACTTAAATTCACGACAAAAGCTGCTTTTTGGCTGACTGACATTTCCTTGTGAGCCCATTCCTGCTTGGGCCTCTCAGCTCCCCTTGCACTCACAGATTGCTTGGGCACCCGTGAAATCTCCACCTAAACATCATTTAATGCCCACATATGGCATGCACTGCACACATCCTGCAATTATTCCTGTGTATTTTACTTTTCTATAAGGGACATTACTGTCCTTCTCTGCATTTTTTTTATTCAAAGGTAAGTTCAGCACTGTGATGAAGAGACCTCGTGCGAGCCATATGCAAGTTACCTGTTTAGCTGTCACCTTTTTTAATTTGATATGAGAGCTTTGGAAATTATTTCACAAGAAATCATGCAATTTACTACCAAATGTGGAGCCAGTGACTTGGATAATGCACGAATGTGTTTTGAGTTGAGAACAAAACAGGTCATTCAGCTTTCACAGGCATGACAACATCAGGAATTCGAATTAGGAGGTTAAGAGCAATGCTTGGGGCTCAGTAAAATAACATGAATATTCATCATTGTCATCCCCAAGATTAAGAAATCTGTTTGGAAGATTTCTCTCTATAAGAGAAAGTTCATGCACCGTTTTGTTTCAGATACATTGACGGGCACACTGACTTGGACAGGTTGTCAGCTGACTTTCGGAGAGCACATGGACAATGGTTGTGTCTCATCCTTTTGCGGCCGGGTAAAAGATAAGCCAAGCTTTATGTTTAAACTCTGAAAACACCAGCTGAACGGCCAGTACCATTGAACCTGTGGAATTCTTGGTCATCCAGAGGCAGCTGAAAATGGGATGATCAGAAAAGATTTCAGCAGTTGGCAAAATGACTAAGACTGAAATATCCATTATGCTCCCAATGAAAGCATACAGCAATAGTGCTTGAAAAGAGGAAATGTGTGGGAAGAAAACAACAGAAAGAAGAGCTGTATTTTTTCAGGATTTCTCTAGAAAGCAAGTCAATATTTGTACACGGCAGAAAATGAAACAATATTTCCTAAGTGGGCAAAATGCCACTCTAACAGATGGCAGAAGTGCAGGCATGCAAGAGAACAAGTTTATGAATTGATGCATGGGCATGTTTTCTGTCCAGGAATGTTGAAACAGCAGCTTTTGGAGAATTATTTCAACTCCTACATTTACAGAACTATGTTATTACCGCCCTAGCTTCAAGATTGCTTAAAATGGGTATAGATTTTATTTCTTGAAAGATGTTTCTATTTTTAGTTATTTTGATAGCCACTTAAAGATTTCACATACTAACAGTTAGTCAAATGAAAGAAGTTGTACTTTGTTATTTTGTTATATTTGTTATGTATTATTTTAAGGTATTTATGTCTAAACACCATTCATTAAGTTTCTACTTGTATACAGGGCTGTTTTACAGGTGAATCAATTAATTTGGACTGATTTCTATGGCATTTCAGAGCTGAGCATTATTTTTAAAAAATCGTATTTTGTGTATTTGTGTTGGGCTATAAAATGTTGCTGTATACTTCTGAAACACATAAGGGGACAAATCCAGAGATGACTTTACTGTCTCCCACCCAGCACACCTGCATTAAGATAGATACTCCATCAGTTCACTCTTTATCACAGTACGAAGAAAATTATAATTTGTTTTCATATTTAAGGTATGAATTGCCCTTGGCAATCTTCTTCAGCTTGCTGCTTTGCTGTTCTGTAGCCTTAAAATCCTGCTAGACAAATGCTTTATTGCTCCAATATAAAAGTATCTCTGTGCAAAGGGAAAAAAAAAACACCTAAGGTTCTCTGAAATGAACTGAAAATATATTTTTTGACCATATCAAGATGGTTTAATTACTCCCTGTCCTTGGTCAGAAAAGGGGAGGTTGCTAAAATGCAACACAAGTAAGATTTGAGTGCTGAAAAATCAGAAGTACAGTCCGAGAAGACTTATAAAGATACCTGTGCACATTCCTCTGAAGAACCCTTACAGCATCTCAACCACGGGGTGTGTTTGAGTTCAGCTGAACTGGCACCATTTCTTATGGACTTTGCTTAACTTACTGAAGATCTACATCCGCTGCACATGCAGAATGACATTACTGCTTTAACTTGAATAATATTCTACATTCTTAAGCAGTGCAAATTACAAAAGCAGAAGATGGGCCTTAGCATTAGGATGAACAGTACGCATATGAAGGCAACGTGATCCTAAAATAACACAGGTAGAATTACAAAGGTCGGAGCTCACTGCTGAGAAAATGGAGCTCAGTTGTCTTGAAAATTGGAGGCGACCAGTAAGACCAATAAGTCCTGACTGATTAGTATTTTGGGGAGAACACAAGAGAAAGAATAGTGCAGAAAGGAACACTGCTTTCTTCTGACCAAAAAATGAAATAAAATAAAATTTTCTCTCTGAGGATTATGTGGTAAAATGCCACCACGTGCCAGCTGCAAACCCAGTTCTAATTTCATCATAGTCCACCTGCTTGAGGAGTAAATGCAGATATGAAAAAAAAAAAAGTCTATCTGGAAGAATGTAGAATGTCAGTGCAATCCCTGTTGTGTATGGTTTCAGTGAAATAGGAAAATAAAAGAGCCAGATGCTCAGCTTCTAGCTAACTTACACCAGTCAAAGATGTAGCACAGAAATCTTCAAGTAACATTGCAACAACTCACCAAAATGACAAACAAAGGGAAAAGTAACTCTATTGCTTAAAAGGACTGCTAAGCAAAGTACATCAAAGAAGAGGAACTTCCTCCATTGTTACTCTTAACAAGGCCTGGTTGTTCCCAATAGCATTAACAAATAAATAAATAAATAATCATCTGAAAAGACCAAAAAAGTGGAGGTGAGCTACTGATGAGAAAATGACCTTTTTTAGTTAGTTAACTGACACCACGGATACTGTTGTTTAAAGCCTTTTCAGAGCTCTTGGTACATCAGAGGAAAACACATGAGGGGTAAAATCATGACCTTGTTAGCCACTCTCCTGAATAACCAAACCTGCCTTTCTGCCCCCTGGCAAAGCAAGGAGCAATCCTACAACTGGGAAGCACAAGGGGAGAAGCCTGGAAAGGGGGGTATTGACTTACTGCATCCTGCAGCTCTTCTGGAAGTACTTTAAGTTAAATAGTTACTCTAGGAGGTAGCATGGTTGAGTGTTTCTTCATGCAAACTGAAGGTGATACAGAAAGGTAAGAATAATTACAAAGCTTCACTCACAAAGAGTGAAAATATTTGAAAAAGAGATTGAATTAGTAATTGGGATACAGGAAAATCATCTGGAATACGTAGGTAGAGCTTTCAGTTAGCAATGGCCCTTTGGGTTAAAAGGAAAGTTACTTTGCATCACAGTGGGTGACAACTGCACATGCAGAACTGGTCCAAGGATCACTTTCTGTCCCCAAAAGCCCTTTTATATCTTCTGGTCTAGCTGCCTCCAGCTGGCGGGCTTTCGTGTAACCAAAGCTGATGTTTGATCTTCAAAACAGTAACGACGATGGGTAACAATCTGTGTCAATTTATGATAGTAGTATTTGAGCCGGAGAATTTAGGTTCCTGATATAGCTTCAATATCTCCTCCTAGCAATTTCAATTTCTTTTTTTTCCTCTTTGAGCTTATTGAAGAGTCAACCACCGATATCGTTTACCTTCTTCTCTAGCAATACTGCTGGCATGGCAGGTAAGACTATTGATCTCAAGCTACCTCAAGGTTTCCTCTGCAAAAGGAATCTTCCTGCTCACTTTGCAACAGGTCCTTCAACACTGTGCTATGTCCACATTAATAATGAATGAATCCATTATGATCAATGGCTCGACAATGAATATCAAATGACTTCTCCGTTATTAAGGTCATTACAGGACATTAGAGGTAACTGTTCAGTGTCGTTTACAGAGGTTTAGCTGCATGATCCCTTCTCTCTTAATAGGATTTGTATGACTAAAACACCCCAAATCACACTGAATATTTAACCTGAGGTTCAGCGATTTTACAGTTTATACTATAAAACACCTCATGAATCACTAGGGAGATCATATGTATCACTGTCTCTTTGACCAATTTAATATAGTTTTGCTGTGTACACAGTGCCTATCAGCACCACCAACAAAAGTGTGCTCTGAAGATCTGCAAGGTAGGTATTGATTGTCCTAACTCTAACAAACAGAACTAGCAACGGAACAGAACCACTCCCCTGTTGCCTTTAAAAAGCTGTTCCTTTTAACTTTGCTTTTATTTATTTGTGCCCACTTTTGCAATAAATAATGCAGCTGATTAAGCAATAAACATAGAACATTAATCACGTTGCTTAACTGGGTATTTCCTAAAGGTTACCCCACTTTGAAACACAGAGCTTTCCCACGTGCTGCCCACATGCCTTTGATTAATGGTGCATTTCCCTGCTCTCCCCATGCACCCTGGGATCCCCGTTCTGCGCTTCTCCCTTGCCCCTGGCTCTCGTGCGAGTGGCAAGCCTGCCAAAGTGACATGAGAAATGACTGCGTAACCTTTGCTGACGTTCAGCAGTTCCCAGCCTTTCAGTTTTCACTCTGCACCGCTCTCCAAGAAGTCTGCTTCAGGTTTACAGTTTCCCAGGCAGAATTTGCGCTGACAGAAGAGAAATGATTGCTCTAGATTACATTGCCAGCAGAGCTTTGACAAATGTTACAGAGCTAACAGATCTTGCCTAAGATAAATAGGTATCAGTGGATACTGTGGCTAGTTCTCACTCGTGCAATCTCAATTTTAAATCTGTGCTCGAGAATCAGCTCCAGTAATAGTATAGCAATGGAATATATTGAGGGAAGAGGGATTTGATGGTGAAGCATGATAGAAGGATTGATGGTAGCAAGGTTGAGAATGACCCCGTGTCTGGATTTGAGTCCTCGGTGCTGTGGGTCAAATGCTGTTTCTCAACAGATTCTCCTATGTGGAGTGGGGCAGGCTACTGAAGCCCAGACACCTGGGTCTCAAATCTATCTACGCATCCGTTATTTGTTTGTGAAATAGGTATATCAAAAAAGGAAAATTGTTTTCTTTCATCACGAATAGATTTGAGGGATGGATAGACGCAAAAATCCCACATCGCAAAGTTTTGTTTCATATCTGATTATGCACTAAAAATATTTTGCAATTCAGAATGCCCACTAAGAGGGATCCCAACAGGCTGAGTCAGGGGAGGTATCAGTTCTCCCCCTCAGACCCTGGCTCACAGGAAACAACAGCTAAAAAATGCACGCATCTTTGCTTCTCCAGGAAACAACTCACTCACACTCATGAGAAATCTGACTTTTTTTCCCAGACCTTGGTGATCATTCTTGTAAAGAGGAAAACAGAAACATGGAAAGTTATTGTGATCCTTTCTGACCATGCAGGAAGCATATGGCAAACCCAGTAATACAGCCCGTAACGATCCTGTGCTCTGGCACGCCGTGATGGTTAGTCACATGCAATAGAGCTCTTTTGATGCAAATTAATTACTTTACTAAAGTAGAGATGATGCCGTTAGCAATAATTTCTCCATCAACCTTTGATACTGAATAGGGGTCATGCAGGATAAGTTCCCTACCTGTTTTCCTATTCTCAGAGAAAGGCACTTTTTTTCTCAAACCCATATCATCTATCTCTATATTTGTATGCTGAAAAAAACAAGCACGATTCCTAGAATTCAAGTAGATTTTTCTCCAGTTGCTCTAAACAATTTTACAATTCTCAGAGGGGAAAAAACCCAACCAAAAAGAAACCAAAAAACTCTAGACAATTACAGTGACGTGTGTCTGGGAACATCATAGTCCCTGGTTGACAAAACATGTCACTAGTGCACAGCAAATACCTTAATGAGGTCAAGAACAGCGATTTTAAAGGAGAAGGAAAAATGGGGAATTATCTGAATTTTGTTTATGTTGAGAAGTACTCATGTAGAGAGCACCTTTGCTTCAATTCCTTCATTGCTTTCACCTGAGTTTTAAAACATATTGTATGTGAGCGCACCCTCTATGTCCATGGGCAAATATGACAGACTTCAAGTGAACTTTCTACAGGTGCAAAGATCTCACCATGGAGAATATGCTCTAGAAATAAGGCTATTGAGTGACAGCTTACCACACCTGTAAACTCAGCTATATAATCTATCTAGGAAGGGTGGAAAAGGAGAAATAAGGCCCCTAATTCATACAAGGTATGAATAGAGAATCATTTAGAAAAATTAGCCACCGTTACTACCGTACATGCAGGCCTTAATCTTGAGTCACTTAAAATGATGCTGGACACAGTAGAGGTTGAAGCTTGCAATCACTTTACATTTTGCGCCCCCCCCCCCAAGATTAAAGGCTATTCCACACAGGAGGTGATCATGGGATCCGTTCTTAAAAAATACACCCTTAAAAAACTGCCCATGAATAATATAAAGATGATTTAGACAACCTCACAAGTGTTTCCCTATCTCTCACTTCTACAGGCCAAATCTTGAGAAATACTGAATGCCTTGGAGCGCATTACAGGTGCTCAGCGTTATTAGTGCCCTTACCCGTGTTCCTCTGCGAAGAATGAAAATAAATGATCTCCAAAAGCACAATGCAGAGGACTATACTGCTACTACTTCATGGTAGGATACTCTAAAATTATACAGTTGTTACAGAGATTAGTACTCTGGACTAGTATCAATTTGTTTTCCAACATAATTGGTCACATTCAGAACAGCTGTGAAAAATCTTTAATCCTAACTGAAGTTATGCATTAAAAACAACTGACCAAACCACCCTCCTGAACACAAAATATCCTTTTTGAACATATTTTTAAGGATTTACAATTTCTGAATTTTTGAAATTCAACTCAACTAAAACACTCCAAGGTTTAAGTATGCAGAATTATGACTTGGTCCAGGTCCAGGAAAGATGCAAGGAGTATAACATCAGTATTTATAAATGGAATGCTCAAAAAATTTCTTAAGCTTTTCAAAAGACAATAGAATTTCCTATTTCAGCATGCAAATGCCTTCCAGAAACTGTGATATTAGCTATGGAACAAGAGTTTTATTTCATAGCATTGAAGAAATAAAACATGGGAAAATTGTGAATATACAGTGATTAATTTAAAGTGTGTGTTGTTGCTGTAATAGACAGGATGCTTATGCTATATATATATATAGCCACTTTCATATCAGGCTTCATTTTTGCCACCAAAAGTAAATATTTTTAGAAAAAAAAAAGTAATGTTGTAGCATATTAAAAAAAAATTATCATTTTGTTTTCTAAAGAAATATTTCATGGATCAACTCTTGCCTGCTGTTTATATGCAAGTTTTCTACATTTTGCATTGCTGAATAATTGAGAACATTAGCTCCCAAACCATGAAAAATTCATTTTAACGTGATGTATTATTAATCAATTTAATTTAAAGTGATCTGAAAAGTCCCACTTTCAGTTATGGTGCTTGAAGATATGTTTAGACAGTGGTTTGGTCTGTATTATAGCACTTCATGTAACTCTTTCTCATCTGATACATTTCTCAAAGTGCGTCATGCTGCATACACATGGTAATGGATAAAATGGATAAAAGAAAACCAGCTGACAAAATTTATTTGGACTTCCAAATCCTTTTTACAAAGTCTCGCACAGAAAATCACTGAAAATTTAAGTAGTTGAAGAGACAACTTATTTAAAATGATTAAAAGCTGCTTAGCAGAAAGAAAGGAAAACACTGCATTTTTAAAAATTATTATTATTTGTACTCTATAAAGATACTTTACTTTTACTATTTAAAGTAAATACTTTTTTACTTTTACTATTTAAAGATATTTTTATTTTTATGATAGAAAGATATATTTTTACTATATAAAGATAAACACAGTAGTATGTTTCACAAAGTTTCAGCTAGCCTTTTAGTTAATGTTTACTAGTATTTTATTATAAAATAATCCCCCAAAAAATCAGTTTGGAAAATAGCAACTACTATTCTAATTTAGGGTTTATTTATCTAGGATTGAAAGAATATCTTCATCACTATGTCTTCATGGACATTTCTCTCCACTTTAATGCCAACTGAAAAGGGAGAGTTAATATGGAAAGTTCCATGACTCGGACAACTTCCTCGATATTTTGTGAAAAGTTGCTGGTTACTGAAGTCTCTGCTTACTATGTCAGATGTGGTAATTACATCATCTGGCCACAAATAGAAATAATTACAATATAAGCTAATAATCAAGAACTGCTGATGAACGGTGGAAATATTTATAGAGACTACAAAATAGCGCAGCTTTATCAGGATGAAAGATTATTACAAACATCAGGTAAACCTCAAATGTAAAAAAGGTCACACAGGGGAAGTAGCCTATATTTGGAGGTAGAAGTCTGAAACCCTCGTTCGCCTTAAAAGAGTTTAACTTAGCTGGGAAGGAAAGTGAGATATCTCCGTATTGGTGAACACAAGGATGCCGTCTGATAAATACGAAGTTGGAAAAACTTGCATAAAAGTCCGTGTGGCGAATACCAGAGATAATACTGCAAGACACTCTCAGCGGTGAAGTCTCACTGGAGCAAAGCATGACCCCTACCACGCCTGACGCAGATGGAGAACGGCTGAGAGGAGGCAACACAAACAGTCCAGGGTGCACCTGAACTCTCCTACAAAGATAAATGACAAAGCTGGGCTAGTTTTGCTTAGAAAAGAGTTACATTTAAAGTGCAGAGGCACAATAAAAAGCCTTTAAATAATAAATGGTGAAGAAAGAACAGGGGTTGCTGGTCTCCTGAATTTGCGGCACTTGGAAAATGTTTTTTCTTTTTATAGGAAATTTTAATGTTGGATATTCAAGACAACAAAAAAACTAAGCTAATCCATGTAATTTGTAGATAAATGCTGTAACACATCTCTCCGCCCCTGGAAGTAACTCAGGCAAGATTAAAAAATGTAGTGTTAAAATATTTACACAAATAGGCTGGGACAAATTTCATCAAAAAGCTGACAGTTAACCAAAATAACTGCATGAATGAAATTAGTAAAGAATTTCAAAGAGAAGCGTCCGCAAGGCTACTGAGAAACGCCGACAGGCTGTGGGGAGAGGGTGCGCCTGTGCTGGCGAGAAGCCTGCCGCCGGGGCTGGCACCGCGGCCAGCTGGCTGGGGAGGCTTCAGTCTGAGCTAAAAGCACCGGGAAGTGATCAGGGAGGGGAAACGTACTCGGAGGAAGTTTTGTTTCAACACCAAGAGGGCTATGAGCCAGAAAGTTGCCCCTCAGGCAGTCCCTCCTCCATTCAAAGACGGATTCCTCATGAATTTGTACCTTAAAAATAAACATGCTGGCATCAAACTCACCCAACTTGCCACATCTTCCCTCCTAACAAAAATAACTTTGCAGACCCCAAGCTTTCACTAGCTGCTTGTATTAAAAAGAAGAACATATGGATATAAAATATGTGTTGTATATGGGAAAAAGGGAGTAGGCTAAGTGACTTGTCAAAGCAAAATATCAGTGCACAACCTGGTTATTCCCAAGGGATGCTCCCAAGGTTTGTCCCCATTTCCAGGAATGGTGGGACCTCAGACTCCATGAGGGACGGTCATCGTTCTCACACGCTCACGCAGAGACAAAACACATTAGCCTGGTGCTTTAATGGAAACAGCAGGCATTAGCCTCACAGTAAATTATCAAAGGCTTGTGGTTATAAAATGAAATACGAAGCGAATACGCTTTCCACGATGTGTACATTCGTGGCACTGTATCCCCTCACGAAAGGAAATTGGTTGAAGGGCAGCTCTGTGCGAGGCAGACTTAAGTTAATCTCATTGCCTGTTTTGAACCTTTGTGTACATGTTTGTTTGCCTTTGGTAGCAATAAGCTACTTAAACATAAGTTTAAAATAAAATCCTGCATTGTGTAAAAATACAGTGAGCTCCGTGTCAAACTATTTCCACAAGCACCTTAGGCATACAAGACCATCTCTGAAAAAGTATTACGTGACATACACTGGAGGTCTTTGCAAAGATACACCACTTCCCTAGATTAGATATAATTGACACCTGTGTTGCTCCAAGCCACAATATTCATATCTACTGGAAGAATCTACTTCTTGTTGCTTCTTATGTTGTCATTGTTTGGTAACAATGCAACCATACAACACAATATATATAATATGATTAAAAAGTTTCTTCTTATAACAGTAAGCAGAAGTTACCTATTATTAAAATACTACAAAATCCCTGATAAAACTTCTTCACTTTCTACCAAGAAAAATAATGATGTATAATGATGCATATTAAGCCTTTGCTGCCCAGGGTTCCTGTAACTTATACATTGCCAAATTATGCAAAAAACCACTGGAGCATTTCAATTATACTGCTGTAATTCCTACCACAATACACACTAACAGCACGAACACAGATATATACTTTTTCAGGGAAATAAAGCATCCCTTTCTCCACAAAACCATCCCTGGATTTAATTGTGAGAGGAGAAGACAAATTATCCCCTGATAATTGCCAAGAAACAGTTAGATTATATCATTGTATCCATTTTATAGCCTTACTTCACTATGTTGTGAAATAAGCATCATTTCTAATTTATTCCTGTATTTCATTTGCTAGCAAACGTGCACACTGGGGAATGCTTGCTGTTCATGACTACCTATAGATGACCTTGCAAGCTTCTATGTCCAAAAAAGTGTGCTAACACAACAGGATGGGATTTATTTTCAGCAATGCCATAGCATAGCCACAATTTAGTGGGGATTCTGGGATTACGAGACAAAAAAATACTGCCAGAGTTGAAGGCACTACCTGAAACAGAAATTTTTACAACTCTATGAAATATTTCCCTTTTGAAGACAAAACTGTCCAGCCCTTGGTAGAATCCTCCAGGCTGAGAAAAGCCTCTGCTGAAGTTACACCGCTTCGCAAGGACGCTCTGCCTTACCTGTCACTGTCTAGAACACTGCGGTACAGCCACTCTCAGAGCAGAAAACCAATGAAGCGCCGCTCTGAGAAGTAATTCTCACGCAGACCTCAACCCCTTCTGCTGTCTCGCCTCCTCTTCCTTTGGTATAGAAATATCTAAGGTACAGTGTCCGATCTCCAAGGCCTGCAGCCCTCTTCACAGTGTACCCTGGTCACGACCTAGAGACTTGAGAGACAGGACAGGTCCTTCCAGGGGTCGGGCAGCTTTATAAGTCCTTAGGTTATTTAGCTAACATTAAAGCCAGTATTGAGCCAGAGCTTGTCTTTATTGCTCCTTACCCAGGAACCACAAGCAGCAAGAGTTATGATGCGTTAATCCTTTCCCTAAAACCACAGAAATGTCTACATTTCCGAAGTTATGCCACCTCAGTAAAGGACTCAGCCCTTTTTACCTCCTTCCCATCAAGAATTGCTCCTAAACTCTACCATAAAAATAGAATATAATAAAATATAATATAAAAACAGGCTGTAGTGGCTCAAGACAAAGATCATGTAAGCCTATCATCTTCTTTTGGCAAAGCAGCTTGTAATAAATGCCCACAAGACAAGACAACAGCCATAATGATACCCCCCAGCACACGCTCTCCTAGCTGCAGTCCTCGGTGGCTCCGCCAAGGCAACGCAGGGACGGCTGACACGACGACAGCTAATGCTCTCAGGAAGGAAGGAAGGGACAACTCCACTGCTTCACCTCCACCATCACAGCCACCGCACACTGTCTCTTATGGCCCCCAAATAATTTCTCAATACATATTCCCATCTTCAGTCAGGGGGAAAAAAAACAAAAACAAAAAACAAACAAAGGAGATGTGAACGATAGGAAAATTTATCTTAATAGCTAGGAGGGACAGAGAGAATGAAGAGAAGTATATTAGCTGATGGGGGCCTGGTGTTAAATATATCTCATAGCACGTGCCACGCAAGATTTGCTTACTGCAATCCCAGTACTCCAACGTTTGCATCAGGTTTCCCCAAATAAGAGTTGTTTTGTTTCTCTACAAAAAAACTTTCTGCCAGGTATAGAAGTTGTTACTTTTCCTCCTAAATTCTGAGCACCAGTATTACTTGCAGTATTGTTTTCTATGTTTCCACTTTTAGTAGGCAAATGTGAAAGTGGGGAATTTATTTTTTAAAAAGATCACCCTTTCTCTCCACCACTCGGAAGGGAAATTTACACATATCACATAACGTATGCAAGTATGATATATGTCATACACCTCACTGAATAGTGCTGTTGCACTTTTACGTAGTGTTTAATGTAACATGAAACAAACCCAAATGGTAATTCCCAGATCTAACATAGCCCACAAAGCTTACATTAGCACTGGCTATATTACTAGCTGCAAACTGTCCAACAAAAGGTGAGTGCTGAAAGTACACCAAGCCCTCTCCTCTCCTGAGGAACCTACCTGGTGCCAGTCACTCACTAGAGATGCAGAGTGACTCATAAAAGCTCCCAATAAGATATTCTTCCTATGTCCCACACTACCATCTATCATTGTCAACTGTATAGCACAGAGCGCTATATTTTTTATTCTTCAACTTACTTAAAAAAAGAAAAAAAAGCATACTGAATCCCAGGCTTTCAGCTGTACAGGATTCTCAGAAAGCGATGAAACATCTTAAAAAATAATCTCACTAGCACGTTTCAAAATTAAAAAAAAAAAAAAAGCAATACCAGTGTTAATTGTAGGCTGGTATCAACCATCCTCTAGTCTTGAAAGTCAGCAGACTTAGATTAGACATCCTTAGACGTTATCATGGTTATAAGAAAATCTTTCTCAAATTCTGAGAAACTCACTATTCTCACTAATAAAACTTTTTAAGAACACAAAAGAATGAATATATTAATTCTTGCCATTTTTATGTACCAAAAGCAAAGTGATTTAGGACACAATCTGAGCTATCAGCAGGTGGTTCTATTTGAAATCAAACTGGGAGAGGAGATGCCATTATTTCATACACAAATTTGTGTTATGACATTTCCTCCCATCTTCCCATCACTGTGTTTTGTTTTGTTTTGTTTTCCTGTACAGAGGAAAACAAACTACTTCTATTACCCTACAACACAATAAGAGTGTGATGCAGGGCTCCTCAAAAGGGAGAAGGAAAACAGAGTATCTGCTGTGCAGCCAACCCTTGATATGCTGTAAACTGCTAAAATAATTGTTCAGGAAGGCTGCACATTTTTTATATTACACTAAACTTCTTTCTCAAGCGTGCAAAAGTTTTTGCATAAAGTATTTAAGGAGAGAAAGATATCCTCTGCAACGGAACCGGCTTAAAAATATCTGTGGCAGAGAAGAAAAAAACCCTTGTGCATTTTGGAAGATAATCATTGGGGATAAGGAAGCGGACCCCTTCAAGTGTCTCCCAAATAAAGACTCTCCAGCTGAATGCAGAGCAAAATGTTTACATTGGGCATACTAGGCAGCACGCTGTGGAGCACAGCACCGATGAGTGACTCAGCAGCTCGAGACAATCACCTGAGACGTGCTAAGCCGAGTAAGAGAGGGGTTGGGTTGGGTTGGGTTTTCTCCAAGGCACTGCATCCCTTGCTTTCTGGTCTCCCCTACTTTACAGCGTTCAGAATAGAGTCCAGAAACCCCGAAGCTGGAAGCTCTCTGTCACAATAGCTCTATGATTTCTGCCAACTTCCTCGCTCCTTCCCTGTAGCAAAGATAAAATGAAGTACAATTACTTTTTCAATCTTTGAACATAGTTGTTTACTGTAAGATAAAAGAAAAATAAATGGCAAACCAGACTGACCAAATTTAGCTTTGCAAGAAGCAGGTACAAACCTAATGGAAATCACTAGGCTATCCATATTTTAAGTCCATGGAGAAGAAAATGTAATACATTAACCACAGGATTCTTAATTTATTAGAGAGAGCTCACCACTTCCAAGTGAGGGCTATATATAGTAATTTTTATTGGCCACAGTACCTTTGACTCGCAGGCAACATTTTAATTGTTTTGATGTTTAAGGTTTAGCCTGATGCAATAAGCTTGGTTTGGGGGATTTTTTGGAAAGAATCTTAAAAGTTTTTAGTTGGAATTCATTTTATGGATGCAACTGTAAGCAAAAGACTGCAATACTTTTCAGGATGAGTCCATTTTTAACGCCTTTTTATCTACTAACTTGCACACACACTGACAAAGCTCTATGTATAAATGATGTGATCCTTCAACACTACCGGTGGAGTGAATGGACTGACACAGTTTTAGCTGGGCAGAGATTGTGGAAGATTTGATGTACAGGTATTGTTTCATATTCCTTCTTGTCTCTAACTCCAAACTACTGGCCAAGATATTCTTCTGGCTTAGCAGAGATTAGCCTACAAAGGAGAAGTAGCTCTGGAGGAACT
Source organism: Phoenicopterus ruber ruber (assembly GCA_009819775.1). Taxonomy (NCBI): domain Eukaryota; kingdom Metazoa; phylum Chordata; class Aves; order Phoenicopteriformes; family Phoenicopteridae; genus Phoenicopterus; species Phoenicopterus ruber. The sequence goes on from CM020215.1 coordinate 109,387,435, forward strand.
ATCACGCACTATTTCTTCTATCTATACCTAAGTAAAAGAACAAGGTCTGATGCGGAGCTGTGTTGCAAGGGTAGCTATTGAGGTAGGTAGCTATTGGCCTATGTAACACGAAAAAGCCATCGCTAGCATGGCCATCTGGCAGGCACTAAAAAAATTCAAACTCTGGCTCTTCCCAGTTCTCCCAAATTGCAAACGTAGGTGCATATGACTACCAGAGGCATAATGCAAGGAGCGAAGCTCTGTGCATATCGCTATTGAGCAATTAATTTATCTATACCTCCTCAGGCTATCAGGATGCCCAGTGGGACGTTATATATTTCCACTTATTATGGAAAAGGTAACTGTAGTTCCAGGACTTTGACCTCAAAGTGATTTCTGTAGGTAATTCTCTGCCTTCAGGTCTTCTCCAGAGAGGGAGATTCATCTATGTAAAAGTTGAATTATAGTGTTTGGATGAAATCTATTTTTCTAAAAGAAGAAGAAAAAAAGTAGAAAATTGCCATTTTCTTCCAGATGATCTAAAGACACCAATTTAAAACCAAAGTCCTCCCTCAGGAGAATCTCAGCTGAAAATGCACTGTGTCAAACTGCAAATGGCAGTTCTGAGCTGCTGAGGCCCTGACACATCTGTTACAGAGATCTCTCCACAAAGCCAAAAGTCTCCATAGAATCTGCTTAAGCACATTTTCGAATCTCGCTCCGCACCACAGCTTGCTGAGCTTGTCCGGGTACCATGTTTGGGAGAGGCTGGCTCTTCCTTCTGCAGTTCCTGCAGGGGATGAAAAGGAGAGTTCGCTCATTTGCAGAGGGGAACCAAAGCTGGGGGCTGAGATAAAGAGGTTTGCTACGCAGCCAGCGTCCTCGGTAGAGCCAGCTTTAGGGCTCTGCTCAAACAGAAACGGAAGGAATTTTACCAAAGTACTTGACACTTAGAATCATAGAATTGTTCTGGTTGGAAGAGACCTCCAAGATCATTGCGTCCAACCATTAACTACCAAGTCCCACACTAAATCATATCCCTTAGGGCCTCATCCAAATGTCTTTTGAATACCTCCAGGGATGGGGACTCCACCACCTCCCTGGGCAGCCTGTTCCAGTGCCTGACAACCCTTTCAGTGAAGAAATTTTTACGAATATCCAATCTAAACCTCCCCTGGCACAACTTGAGGCCATTTCCTCTTGTTCTGTCATCTGTTACTAGGGAGAAGAGTCCGACCCCCATCTCTCTACAACCTCCTTTCAGGTAGTTGTAGAGAGTGATAAGGTCTCCCCTCAGCCTCCTTTTCTCCAGGCTAAACAACCCCAGTTCCCTCAGCCACTCCTCATAGGACTTGTGCTCCAGACCCTTCACCAGCCTCGTTGTCCTTCTTTGGACACACTCCAGCACCTCAATGTCTTTCTTGGAGTGAGGGGCCCAAAACTGAACACAGTACTCGAGGTGCGGCCTCACCAGGGCCGTGTACAGGGGGACGATCACCTCCCTACTCCTGCTGGCCACACTATTTCTGATACAAGCCAGGATGCTGTTGGCCTTCTTGGCCACCTGGGCACACTGCTGGCTCACATTCAGCCGGCCGTCAACCAACACCCCCAGGTCCTTTTCCGCCGGGCAGCTTTCCAGCCACTCCCCCCCAAGCCTGTAGCGTTGCCTGGGGTTGTTGTGACCCAAGTGCAGGACCCGGCACTTGACCTTGTTGAACCTCATCCAATTGGCCTTGGCCCATTGATCCAGCCTGTCTAGATCTTCTGTGAAGCCACACTTCATGTCATACTTTCTCATTTAATAGTCAACATTTTCCAAAGCCATCTAATAGAGCTGGATGCAAGTTTCCATAACTGGGCATTGAATGACAAAATCTCATCTATCTATGCACAATATACCTAATATACCCAAATATCCTAATATACCAAATATTGAAAGTTTAAGATATTTCCAAGGTCTAAACCTATTGGATCTCCCCTGTTGTGTAGCGATTTCCAGTTTACCATCAAATCTTTAAACTAAACCAATTTGTTCATTTTCTAAAGTAGCAAATTCAAAAATTTAAAAATCTTTAAATCTGAATGATACAGGTTTGATTAGTAAACAGAACAAAGGAAAGTTCTGAGGCCTGATTGTGATCTCACTAAAACTCAGAAAACCTCAGCCAAGGACATTGAAACAGACCATGCTTGTATAAGTCCAAATTCAAGTCTTCAAAAGCTGTATCTTTCCACATTGTCTGCAGAGAAGCTGGGGCATAATTTTATTTAGAACAGTTTAGTCATCCAGTCACATCATTTCTCTTGCTATTAGTTCCCTGACTATAACAGCGTTGAATAGCTTTTTACCACATAATTTTCTTTTATTGCCTTGATAAAAATAAAGTCTGTCATAATATACTCTTGTGCTCCAAAAATCTATAGGATTAAAAGAAAAAATAAAAGCCCTATAAACACAGCACAGTGAAGCAGAAGCTTAAGGTCATGAATAGTGAGTGACATTAGTAGGTCTACCTTAAAAAAATTGGTATTTTTACTGCTGACCAATACTTTGCACTCTTCTAAACTCATCACTTTTAAGTTTTAAAATATTACAAAGGAATTAAACTGAATTAGGTTAAATCAATATTTTCCTAATAAGAATTCTTTGTAGTTTTAAATTTCTAAGCTTTACATATTTCAGTAGTTCATGTTAAATGGAGATTTGACATTTTGCCAGCAAAAGTTTCATTAAATCACTAGTAGGAAAATCATGATTATCTCATATTACCTCAGTGCAATGATATAATGTGTCTGGTGCTTTTAAAGATGAGACAGACAAACAGGAGAAAAGTTTCCACCACACCAAAAATGAAATGCAGATATTTATGGCTTCTTTAAAATGGAATTTCTCAAACGCAGATGACTTGTTTCTACTTTCTTTTCCTTCATTAGTACATTGTTACCATATTTTTTGCATTTGCATTGAATTTTTGACTCAGCTCAGTATTGTACTAATTGTGTTGCCAGTGAAGTGAATTTTGAAGGCCAGCGTAGAGACCTTTTTTCAAAAGCTTCATTTAAATTATTAGCAAAAGCTCATTTTGTCACCTAAAGCTCATCACCTATCCCTTGTTTTTGCTATTAGAGATACAGGCCAGCGTACTGCAAACCATCTTGTCTTTGAGCTCTAACATTTCCATGCACAGGAAAGCGTTGCTACCAAGACTCTTGCTTTCCTCCGAGCAAGCTCCTGCCGTGTTAATCCCCAGAGCGGCTGCGGTGGTGGGGATGGCGGCTGAGGAGGTGGAAGACTGAAGTGGGTATCCTTCCCGTAGGACCCCAGGCCAATCACTCTGCCTCCCTGTCCCAGCGCATTAAAACATTACAACCACTAAGAACTTAGAAGAGTTGTTGTGAAGATAAATATAGTGAGAACGTACATAATTTATAGAATTTAGATAAAGCTAGCTGTGGTTCCTCTGCACGCATAACAAGAAGATAAGTAAGATAAATAGATTCTTGAGAGCCACACTGCACGCCCCTTCTGAAAGTATAGCAAATTACTGTATTCTTCTGGATTCTCGTAATGAACAGATAACACCTGTGTATTCCTTTGGAGGTAGTTGTGAAATAAAGACTGAGCAATGTTTATCGGAAAATGTATTTGGTGAGAGTGTTCACATGAAAACTAATATTACACGAATTTGTAGATATTAAAAGAAAATTAACTGTAAACTTAAAAAAATCTGTTGCCATGGAAAACCAACATTCTTAGAATTATTTACATATAATCAGGACATAATGAATACCCCCCATTCCATCAGAAATTAATGATATTCTGAAATGTAAATCTCAAAATCATGAATAATTGGGCTGCAGAAATATATTACAAAGGGTTTTATTTACAATTATTTTTGACATGACATTTTGAATGAGATAAATGATAAGCTGTTTTTTGGATTTTTGCAACCAGAAAAGATTTGAGTGAACATGAAGTCAACTATGTATCAACTGCTCAAGAGTAAGCCCTTGGAGCTGGTAGAAACGTGGTCTGTGTGTTCTGCAGGAAATTCAACCAATTCAGGTTTGCTTTCATTCCAGTCTTTGGGGATACTACAGGGTATTTCCCGACAGCAAGCATTTTTCAAAGTCAATCAGAATTTTTTCAACAAGCTGACATACATTCACAACCCAAGGAGGTCCATTTCCAGTCTGCAGCATAATATTCCCAACTGTATACTCATGCCATTACTAAATGCCACTTTGCCAACCAAGAACTGGGCAAAATTCTGCTAATGGGCATCGATTGTAATGATATTCGAAACAGAAACAATATTGCTGTCAGTTTCAAACATCTAATCTCACTTTATAGTGTTATATTCACGTAGGAATAATGAAAGTTGGAGAACAGATCAGCTTTTAAAAACAAAAAACTTGAAGGTTGGCAGGCCCAGTGACTCAAAAACATGTATAAGCTTTATTTTCAAGAAGTTTTATCCTTGCATTTTCACTATGAAGTATTTTTAGACTAATAACAGAAGCTCCAAGATACTACTGTGTTAGACACCTTAAAAATAGCCATTAATAATGTCAAAATATAATTTATTTCTAATATTTCTCACAGGACTTTATACTTTTGCTTTGAGAATGCCATGAGAAAATTCAGAGTAAAAAATTCTAAAAATGCCAGCAAGGTTTTCATGGTTCTTATGCTCAGTTAATTTATACGCAGACATGTTTCTTATACTTTTAATGAGAAAAGGAGAGGGAGACTGAAACGTTCGTCAATGTATAATAGTTAAGAAATGTATTTCCAGCCTTATTAATACACATAAGCCCAATCACTCTTCCAAACAATAAGATTTGTACAGGTGTCTAAACAGGATTACTAATAAGCCAGTCAAGATTATTATTCACCCTTGCTGTGCAAAAAATGAGTTTGTAAGCCACATAGCTGCAAAAAAATTGACACAATACAAAACCTGAGATCCTCAGGAGACTGTTATCCAAATAATCTTACTCTGGAGAAAGACTGTGCAATAATGTAGCTTGGAGGGTAACATCAATTTTCTAACAAGTAATTAAGATTTGCATTATTAATGCAATGGATATTCTTGCAAATTATGTCTAAATATGTGCAGATTTAAAAAAAAAAACCAACAACATTTAATGACAATGCTGTCATCTTTAAGTCTTTCTAATAAAACTATAGATAAAAGCAATGCTGAGCTGACCATCTCAGTAAATTTTAATCATTAATACTTCCAAACTGACTAGATTTCTGAATGCAGCTGCAGATGGCTACATAGAACTAGGGAGCTTAATTTCCACCCTATGCTCAATACAATGTATCTTTCAAATGAAGTAAAATCTAGTCCATTAAAAAAACCAAGCGTATTCAAATCTCTTCTGGAACACAATGTGCTTTACCATGTTATTGGTCTAAGCAAATTAGGAATGGTTCATGTCATTCTCCATCGATGCTGAATGCAAGCAAATAGAGTTTACCCACCTTTGACTCAGACAGTCTAGCATTTACCCACTTTGACCTACTTAAGCTAAAGACCAAATTGCTGAGTTAAAAAACAAGCTTTTAAATCTACCAGTGCATCACTGTTTCGGTGGTACTGAAAGGGGCTGAAACGCAAGAAACTTTAACTTTGTTTTTAGAAAAAGGAAAGCTTTTATATGCTTGGAAATTGTAGATCCCCCCACCCGCCCGCCCCGATTTATCATGCGTCTCATTAACTTTTTCAAAGGATGTGCACGGGCACACGCGCAGGAAGCCGTCAGTTTGCTGTCCACTGGAAGGTTAAACGAAAGCAGCCTAAAGGAGCAGAATTTTAACAAAGCATCTCATATGCTCCATCCCCCAAAACTGAACAAGAAAAAAAACTGAGCAAAGAAGGGCAAGGTTGTGGGTAACTCTTTCAGCGTACGCAGGATTTTAACATTCATGCAACTTTTTGCATTCAATTGACAGAATAAACCACCCAGAAAGCCTACTTAAAGAGCACAGACAGAAATCTTCAGAGTTTTTTTGCCTGTCTAAAGATCAGGCCCAGTTTAACCGATTACTGAGCTTGAGAGAAGAATCACAAGGCAAATTACATGGCCGTGTATATACATAGATACACAATATCTGTGTATGCACAGATGTGTACAGGTAATTAGTTTGTTTCTTTGGTAAACAAATGGAATATGGTGGCCCATCTTAGCCACTGTCTAGACTGAAGCACAAAGCAATTGAAGCAGGTATCCAAAGTCACAGTACTTGGCCCTTCATTACCTTCCTGCTCACCATTAGAGGCTAGAGCAGAAGATGAGAGAGTCAGGTTCATATTCTCCTCTCTTCTCAGAAGGCTCAAAGCCACATCTCCAGCCTGGTAAGACATTGCTCTACCTCCCAGACTCTGGGCAGCACGGAAAAGTCACTGCCCACCCTTCCTAAAATGGTGCCATAATACAGAATAATATCCATGATACCTTGGGCCACAAGGCGGGACGGAGTATGACTATTTTGCAGAATGGTCCGGCACAAGATGGCCAGGGCTACTGACTAGCCCTTCCTCCAGAGAGGCGAGCTCTCCCCTGCGGTGGAAGGATCCAAAGTAAGCAGGTGGCATTTCCAGGCAGTAGCCACTTGTGCAATGAAATATTTTCTATAAACTAACAGAGGTACCACAAAAACTCAAGCCTCACCAGGCATCCTTTAGACAAAGAACATTTTGAAGCATAGGGGTTCAAAGGTTGAAGCATCCTTTAACCTTTAAACCCATGCAAAATGAAAGTAGACCTTGCACGCAGTTTCTTATTCCTCTGATACAGTCTAAGTACATCTATTTTAATACAAATATATAGTGACAGAGATGAAAGGAAAAAGAGATTAATGACCAGGCTTCTCTCTGAAAGAATGCTCTAACGTTTCTATTTGTACATGTCTTCAGGGCCTTCAAAACAGAAAGTACCCCTGACTTAAAAAATAATTTATTACTCTGGTAAATAAGATGAATACAAAGAAAAGCAAAGTGATATTGGCTTATATTTTATCTACAGTAACATAAAATGAAGAAGCAAAAGCAACTACATTGGATGTATGGCACAGATAGTAAGAAACATCACAGTAAAAAAAAAAAATCTTAATAAATGAGTGAGTATTGTCTGTGATACAATCTTTCTGCAGTTATATTAATATCCACTTCTAAGCACAAAAAAAATATCCCATTTTATCACTGTTGGAAGAAAATGACATTGGAAAGCTACAACATTTGATACGTGCCCAGTTAATCATTGTGTTTGCTAGCTGAACGAAACTTGGAAAAAGACACTGGAAATACCATACTTGAAAAAACAAACTTTTGCTCCCCACCAGAACAAACATCTTTATCTCAAAGCTAGTAAGCATTTACATACTTTATTATAGAGCCTATATCAGGTCTCACTGCTGCTGCTGCTGCTTTCTACAGAAGACAGCAAAACTTCCTTCTTGCCAACATGACTAATCGAAATCCCAAGGGATCGTGATCCCTAACTTGGAAATTCCAGCCTCGGCTAGTGCCCACGGTACTGCCCTGCAACAGTAATGAACAAAGTCATTGCAGCCAATGTGTACTTATTATTCACAGTAATACTCAAGTTCCATTGACTGACTTCACCCTGCCCACTTTGGTGTTTTTGCAGAAGCAAAGGCCTTTTTGGTTTAACGGTTAAAAATAAAAGTTAAACAGTTTACAGAAAGAAATAATATGCTTTAGTATATAAAATATCTTATTGTATGTGATGGAATAATATGTTTCATGTTACAATGGGAAAAAACAGAGAAGCTTTTGTGTTTACATAGCCCTTCCTCCAACGAGAAACAAATGTAGCAAACTTAAAGCTAAATATTGATTAGGAATAATTGTTTTGGTAATCAATTTGACAGAGAAGCATGCTTAGCACTTCAATTAACCACCGCTCTTGCCATGTCATGGGCACAGGTGTATGTACCAAGTTAGCCCCGCAATATGCCAGCAATGTCATGAGGTAATGACATGGAGAAGAAATAGTAAGAAACTCCACCCCAGACCCACATGGTGCTGAGATACACAGACATCACACACTTCCTTTCCATGTTCAAAACTTTGAAGTCCCCACTGTTTTCCCCCAAAACTTAATAGCCACCGTCCTTCACTAAATTGTCTTTGGAAAAACACTGCCTTAATATAAGTTAACTCAATCCCTATGTACATTGCAAAAGTTGCACATGACCGAGTACCATGTGTGGCAACACATCTATGTCCAGCAACTTACTCCAAATACATGAGGAGTTTGTATTACAAAACAGCCTCAGATACTTCTGCTTTTACTTTTAGAAGGAGCATTAAGCACTTTCTTCACCAGAAAGTGAAGTCTGAAGACTTTTATCTAGTGAGGACACCCACTGAAGACATAGTTTCATCTTAGGCAGAATGACCTCAATGTCATGAACAAACACAGCACAATACAAAATGGAGGTTTTTGCTGGCCATATACCACTGATGATCACATCACCCACATAATGAAACCTATGCAGAAAGTCACTAAATAAATGCTGTCTCTCTGGAAAGATCACACTTTACAAGAAACATTCCACCCTTCCAACAACCTCCCAAACTGCAGCAGACCATACCAGAGTAAGAAATACAAAACCTGACTGTTGTCTTTTCCAACTCTCTTGATGACTCCCTCCTCCTCCCCTCCCCACCAAGCTGAGCCACAGAAACCCAGGGATCCTGCAGAGATGCCCTGCTGGGCTGCAAGAGCACCATCGAGCACTTCAAAGTACTGAAATTAAAAAAAACCCCACACCTTTCTATACTAGAAAAAGGTAAAAATCCAAGGTGGGATTTAGTTGGCTAAACACAGGCACCTAGAGCCATTTGGACGTCTTGCACATTGCAGCCTTGGTTCAATCCCACACCCATTTACGGCAGCACATTCTCCGCAAAAGCACTCTCTCTCTGACCTTTCAGCTCTGGTCCCACAGGAAAGTTTGCAAATCCATAACTCTTCTAGACACTAGGATTTATGGATTCAAGAGGGATGACGGTACATTGCAATTTTCGTCACAACCTACTCCCAACAGATTCCAGAATACCTCAGGGAAAAACAATCATCCTTCTTTGCGTTGCGAAGGTTTACAAGCTTTGCACATGTTCTGCAGCTAACATCCTTCTCTGTTCAGCATCTTGCAACCTTCCTTTCTTTTAAGATTTTCCAGGTAATTGATGTAATCTATTTAAAATCAGAACAATTGTTCCTAATCTTTTAGGAGCTTGCTTCTGTTACAATGGTAAAGAAAGATACCCAAGCCAGAAAATTGGCCTGCTCTTTTTTTTAAACATTTGTGAAATTTAAATCAATTTCTTGATTTTAGGCAAAAATACAAACTGTGCCTACTGCCTTAGAGTGAAGAGTAAATATTGGTCTGCCAAATGGAGTGCATGTATCTTTAATTCCAATGCCTGCACACCTTTGAGTACTTTATTATGATTGAACGAAACTGTTACATTTAGAGATTTCTTCTTCATCAATTATATATCATACACTTCATATTTGCTTGTCTTTTCATTCCTTTCAGTCTGGAAGTATGTTCTGCCATCATGATGTTCCCCGAGGATTTGCGCATGTGGTTTCCCTGGGCTGAGCAGAGTCTAACGTGCTCCCTGTAAACCAGTGAGCAGACACGATTTTCCTGAGTAGCAAAGCAAGCGGTGTGCAGACATCAGGAAGCTTTCCAGAAAGAAAAAATAAAGAGGTATCTGCTAAACTGGGGGGAGTGTTTATTTTGTCCTCTATTTTTTTTTTTTTTTAACTCTGTACTCTATTTCACCAGACTTTAACAGTCTTGATGAGAAAAATTGAAAGCATTTTTGACTTTGAACGCATTCTTCTTGAACGCAGCTGAATGTAAAGCAGCATGCGCTCAATAGAGAAAGCATGTACGTGGATTAGATTCATGAAAGATCCGTTTCTAACCAGTTTACAGACAAATCAGCATTGTTCTATGTCTTAAAACCAATGCTCACCTGCCATTCAGCTTGGCCTGGCTTATCAAGTGTTTGGATCTGCCAGGTCTGCTATGGTCAATACCAACATGAAACTTAAGTTTAAATCCCTGTCTCTTCTGGGAATAGCCCAAACGAAAAAATTCCTTCATGCTCTGAAAACTCATATTCTCCAGTAACAACGTATACAGAGAGTAGACGAAGCATAGTTTGGGGATAAATTATTCTCATTTATGGCATATAGTCTCTCTTTTGTTTTAGTAATATTTCTATAAACTGGGTAACTTGCTTTCTTAGTGATGTCTGTCCTGAATCGTGCTTTCAGTAAACATAGCTAATTCAGGTCATAACAAACACACTCAGTTAAGCCCCACCCTGCATCTCCTCCACCAACAACCCAGCTTGAGTAACTATGCCGTCCTGGAGTGAACATACTGGCAAATGACCTAAACACCATTCACTCAGCAAATGCCTGGACTCATAGACAAACACAAGACTGAAACCAAAACTATAATTTTGCGACATCACAGTTCAATTTAAATCCCAATTAGTGAGCATGCAAAAATAATTGACATGTAGCAATTTGTATTTTAAATGATATTATATCTTTAGGTGGTGTGAGACGTACAAAATCAGAAAAAGCAGTATGCTACCAGTGTTTTCATATATTGTCTTAACCATGGCAAGTTGCAGAGCCTGAGGGGGTGTGAACGACAGCACAGAGGAAGGAGGGTTTACAGAGCAACTTCTCCAATGCTAAAAAAAAGATTTTCTTTGTCAAAACTGAAGAAAGGAATGGTGCCTGGCTACTAAACTGAATATCAGAAAGTTAAGCAATGATTCACAAAATATCAGCAATTAAGAAAACATCAGGAATACAATTACTCGGTGTGTTTAAATTTAAATGAGAATGACCAAGATGAAAAGGCCTTAGAGAAACCTGCTCCTCAAAATTCTCTTTTTAATATCTCTTACACTAGACATGGGAGTATAACTCACTTCAAAAGCAAAATGTTTACCTTTTCAGTGTTCTTATAAGGGAAAAGCAATTTTTTTTTTTAATGAGAATGGGTTATGAAGTTGGGATAACACCATCATAGGTAGAAAACCACACAGATTTGCTGCAGGATTTAACAATCTGCTGCATTCGACATGGACTATATTTCTCTCCCAGGAGGAAAGATTTATTTATTACAGTATTGAGAGAAAGAAAATGGGTCCAGCATGGATTTGGGAGACTGCACAGCGAATTCCCATGCAGCTTTGACCAAATCACTTAGGGGCAAATTATCAAAATCAGTTACTTTTTTGCTTGCTAGGGAAACAGAGACCTGTCAAAATTGGATCTTCAGCCCCGCATCCCTCAAATCACATCATGCCTCAACCAGTGGTCAAGCATGCACCGAAGGTTGAGCTGAGGTGCGCAGCATGCACGTGTTGAGCGCTAGCTGCCAAAGGACCTTGCACCTGAGGGTGGAAGAACATATTCCCAGTTCCAAGTAAAATGCTACCACAGAGCCATCCTAAGATCTTTGTCCTGATGAGGAAGTACTCATACACTTAAAAAAACCCATATACGTGTGTGTGTATATTTACACACACACACACACACATCCACCCCTATATAGGCCTCACTATGAAAAGCTGTTGAACCAAGGTACTTCCACACAAGGGATTCTGGTGCTCAACACTTCATGTCATTGCTATTACTCACTGCCAGACTTGTATCTGGTGCTGTACAAGTTTCTCGTAACCAACGACCAAAACTCTGTCTTGAGAGATTGGTGATGTCATGATCTGCTCCTGCAGTCGGGAGGGAAGATTTGCTTATTGAATTCTGAAGGTGTGGGACCAGATCCTGGGAACTCAGGTTAGTTCAGCAAGGAACAATATGCACAGCTTTTATCACAAGGATAAATGATCACTGTTATTTATGTGCATAAGGTATGTAAAAATTACAGAAGTTTTGAGGCTTTACATATGTCATAAGGAGATTGCTCTCAGTCAAAAATCTGTATGTGCAAACTCCACTAGCTAAAGTTAGGTAGTTATATATATTTTTAGCCATCAAAATACAAGTGAGCTGATTTTCAGACTGAAAAAACACTTTCAACCACAGTCAACAGCAGCTGCAATCGGTCAGGTGCTCAGAAATATAATCCAGTCATACACCCCAAAATTTGAAATGTTCACCTAAAACTTGAAAGGAAATAAAACAAAAATAACATAGGCGAAGATGAAGACATATGAATATAGAGAGCACTCATGTCTTACCTAGAAGACTCATTTACTGATCAAAGTAGAGCTCCAAACAGAAATATTGGTTGAGCACAGGTATTTTAAGGTCTCACCCTATGAAATGTTCTGTAACACATGACAGGACAAGAGGAAATGGCCTCAAGTTGTGCCAGGGGAGGTTTAGATTGGATATTCGTAAAAATTTCTTCACTGAAAGGGTTGTCGGGCATTGGAACAGGCTGCCCAGGGAAGTGGTGGAGTCCCCATCCCTGGAGGTATTCAAAAGACGTTTAGACGAGGCCCTAAGGGATACGATTTAGTGGGGACTTGGTAGTGATAGGTTAATGGTTGGACCCGATGATCTTGGAGGTCTCTTCCAACCAGAACAATTCTATGATTCTATGATTCTCTGCTTTAAGTTTACTGAGTATGGAACAACTGAATAATTGATAGAAGGCACTCAGCAAGCTGATGAGTTTATGAAATTAAAATCATTAGTAGACATTTCTACTGGAAACACTAGGTTGAACCGAGGTAAAAGATAATATCTTATAGTTTAAAAGCTAAAAAGAAAATATGTTGAGATTTGAAGTTATACGATGCTGTACTACTCTGATAAGCCTTCAAGAATTAGCACAAATCAAATACGGGCAGAAATGTTATTCAACTCCTCATGGACTATTAATGTAGGATTACTGGAGATATACAAGAATACTTCTTATTCATCTTTAATGGAAAATGTCAGAATAAACATGAGTAAACTTCTTATATAAACAAAGCTTTTGCACACGATTCTTCAGAGGGACCCTAATGACCAAGCCTCCTCAAGAGCTGTTCCCAGCTTGAAACAATTAGTCTTTTAAGGAACAGTAACCAATAATCTGTGCTACTGTAAAAACCATGAAGATAGATTACGGTAGAATAATTTAGCTTGGGAACTTTTGGTGTGGTGCATCATACACTACAGATTTATAAATAGTCATATTTGCGTCTCCTAAAATCTTCCACAACCATGGTTAAGAAAGAAAAGATATGACTGTCACTGACATGTAGAGCTGTTTTTCAAAAGTAATGATGAGATTTGTTCAGTGAAAAATCAGGATTTACCCCAAATCCTGATTTTATTAAATCATAAATTTTGGGGAACATGTTCATATCCACTGCATTTTCCATGAAAAGTATCTTCAGTAAAACTGGAACTTTCTGTTTTGTTATAGATAAAGCAGTTATCAACATTGGAGAAACAAAACCTTCATGTAATGACTTTTTTCATAAAGATTTTTTTTCTAAAAACATTTTGTGGTGTTCTTTTTTTTTATTTGAGTGATTTTAGTGCAGGTTTCATGGGACATAATGCTCACTTAGCATTACATACTCTCTTGACTTCTAGAGGGATCTATCTTTCTATGTTTCTGAGTTATTTGCATAATTGAAAAAAACCTTTAAATCTGAAGTAAAATATTAACCCAAAATTTTCCCATTTTTCAGAATCCTGAAGCATTAAAAAAACCCTCTAAAAATTAAAAGATAGTTACATTCCAATGTAGGTTCATTTACGTGCTCAGTTTTATGCTGCAGATGTAAATATCAGTCCAATGTTTTTTCTTTTGTTTGGAAGACTGTTGTGAATTACACGAGCCTAATGTGTACTCTTACATCTAACATTTCACCCATTTGCTTTTATAATCAAATAAATACTTTCTGTTTGGAATTTTCACAAGATTGCATTAGAAAGCCATTTGACAGTCCATCAATTTTTAATATGCGAGCCGTTTGCAAAATGTAACACTGAAAGACAGAAGAGGATACACATCCTAAACTACACTATGGGCCATTCTCTAGAAACCCCATTGCAACCCAGTGCTCACAAAGGGCCCTACAACGGTGGCCGTGTGGCTCCCATAATCAGCTACATACTATTCCTAAGCATGGGGACTCCAATATCTATAAATTAAGCTTATACGCAAGTTTGTGTGCAAAATGAAGGAAAATTTCTCAACATGGTAATACAGTATTGGTTTTTTATAGTTGGGACTCTGAATTCATTTAAATAAGTAGACATATTAAGCTATCCATATGGGGAATTTAGTTTATATATATCTCTCTACTGCCTGTTCCTTTCATCTTCCATGAATGATTTTGGTTCCTCTCTCATTTCTCGGGTTTCATTTATGCCAGGCTCATTGTTCCAACTCTGCCTTTTTTCTAGCTGTAACATAAATAAAATCAAAAGCAGCTTTGAATTAACATCTACTCAATTCAGACGTGGAGGCTTGCAGAAACCCATCAGCTGGCAGATCCTAAATCGTGTACAGCTAACAATTACCAGTGGCATATCAGTACATTTCGACATCTTCAGAAATGTGTGCACGTGCACAACCAACCACCCTCAAAGTTGATATATTAGTAAATTGCAGACATGCTGAGTTTCATCATTTAAGCTTTGATATACATTTGTGCATCCTGGTGGGGTTCTTTAATAACAATAAGCATAGATCCTGACCCAAAGCCCACCAAAATCAACACAAACATTTGCCTCAGCTCATCTGTTCCCTGCTATGGTCCAGGAGAATAAACTTTAGTGTAAAAATAAAATAAAAAGAACTTCAAAAAATGCTAGGGAAGCAACGGGATGAGAAGAGAGGGGATTACAAACAAGAATAACTAGCGTTAACATCCTTTCAGTTCATTATCCCTCTTAGATTGCGCTAAATTTCCCAAGACAGCGTTCAATAGTCATTTGATACATTTGATGCTTTGCGCTCTCCTTATGTCTGCAGCACTCCAGCTCTGAAAGTGATACTCATCTGAAAAAAAAACCCAATTGTCACAGCACCAATATTAAGAGTAAAAGGAAAAGATGCTTCAAGCAAGGAAACTTCTGCACTTGAAACCACTTGTGCGGCTGTTTGATTAACAACAGGAAGTTACTGAGGATCGCTGCGCACAGAGTCTCCGGTGCACGTTTCTTACCCGTTTCGAGGAGCGTTTGCTGAAATAAAGAAATGCATAACAACACGCCTTTAAGATTTTTCTCTTCTACAGAGAAGCTTTTGAACAGTGATAAGCATTGCCTCCTGTCTTGCAAGAAACGAAAAGACAGCAACTTGGTATTCACAAATGCACGGTTTACATAACGTCCAAAACCCCATTAGAAATCGCTGCGCCCCTGCCTTGAGTTACCCATTTTATGCCACGCCATGCCATGCTTGCTACAACAAACTTATCTCTGGAGACCGCTCTAGAGAGCTCACAAAGACTTTCCACAGTAATTCCCAATTTGAAAACACGTACAGACATGTAAACACTCCAAATATCCCCATAATACTTTTTATTCAAGAGTGGATTCCTTTATCTGCAGTGCTACACCCACAAGTATTCATAAGAGATACTGCATTTTAGGAAATGCAACTGTTCCGAGGGCAGAAGAAGTACAGTTGAATTTAAATTAAATTTAAATAACTTCACAAACAACTGTTACATATTATTCCCTTCTTTTTTTGCCAGGCAGTACGTTGTCTCTAATCACCCAAATATGAATACATTCTTCTTGAGATTATTTAAATTTTATCACCTGCATTTCCCTTCTTCTTTTGCAGCCTTGCCTGCATTTGGGATTTATATATTCATAGAGATAACCAATCACCTCTCTCATTGTTGCACACGTTGTAGATGGTAGACTGAAATATTGCAAAGAAAAAAAAAAAGGATGAAAATAGAAGGAACAAATATACCTATTACTTTCAAATCTGATAGGATTCAGAATAGCTAACGTTACAAAAATTTTCAGAACAATCATAAGACGATATATTTCCACGCTGTAGCAAACATTTCCAGAGTTAGAACAAGCCTTTGCCTGGAGTCACACACGGTCTTTTCCATCCTGCTGAGTTCCTGTAAGGTCTCCGATACAAATTAATTAATAAAATTCATGACTGGAAATGAGATCTCCCTACTGCACCCCGCAGGTGAGGGCTAGTCCGTGACCCAGTGAGGGGGAGCTCGGGCAGCACAGCTCCAGCTGGGGCAGCTTGCGGTCCCCCCGCTGCTGCCTTGCCCGCACTGTCACTAACACCATCCCGTAGCGCTTCTGCAAGTTGTCTGGGATACTCGAGCTTTCTCTGAGCCAGCCTGCACCAGCACTGGCAGCTTCCAAATAAACTAAACCCACGTAAAAGTAAGCAGGTCACAAACCTGCTTTAGCATTAGTTTTTAGCAACAGATAATGCTTGGGATGGTTTATCTGCCATTGTCTTGAAATAACACCTGCACTGTATGTCAGCAACTTCATCTAAGGATAGAAAGAAAAACAAATGGTCCTCACAAGCTGTGAAATGAACTATGATGAACAAACCTGTCAGACCACAGCTACAACATACCCATCATACCCGACATGTTAAAGCATAATAAAGTGCACAGTTTCTCTGATAAGAGAAATAAGAATATATAGAATCTTTCAACATCCAAGCCCATAAGCTTCCTTCTTTTTTTAAAAAACCTTCCTTTATCTTGACTTATTTTCTAAGTCATTCTGTTTTTTAAAAACCTCCTTTATCGTGACTTATTTTGTAAGTCTATATTGCATTTTTTTCATGTTACTCTATGCCTTTGCTTAGTTCCCCCCCCAAACTTAATTCCAAACTGAAGTCGAAATATGAAGTTAGTAGTTGCATGTTTCAATTTTTCCCCTTCCAGAAATTAAGGAATACAGCATTTGATAGTCTCCAAAGACACAATACCAACTCACATCTTTTAAACTATAAATTTTACGAGATTTCTGTCTCCCCCTCTCCATATTCTGTAGATGTGTATGTGCATCTGTGTTGCTGCAGTTTATAGATGTATCTGTATTGCTGCAGTTTATATAAATACGCCTCAGCAATCTAACACGTGGTGTTCTTACAGCACACGTTTAGCTCAATAACGTTGCAGATGATACAAGGAAAGGCTTTAAAATTCAGGGGAGCAAAACCCATAATGTTTCCAAGCGGTGGAAAGGCCTGCAATTTACCATCTATTACTTCCTACACAAATGCAGTTCCGAAATATGTAAGGTTGTGAGGTAGTATTTGGCACCACTATAATACTCTAGGAAGATTAGACACTCATGAATTCCAAAAGGTCAAGAACTAATCAAAACACGAACATCATCAGAAACTTGGGGACTTCTCTTCTGTATTTGACAACTTTTGCAACAGATGAAAGAAATCATCTATAAGCGGTTAAGGCAGATGTGGTAGGCATTTTGCATTTTCACACAGAAAACTGAAATGCAAATATATCAAACCACATGATTTAACTTTGTTGCTTCCATGTTTTGCATATTTCTCATTTTCATAAACAAAACACTGCAAATACCTATTTGTTTGTATTATTTGGAAAGGGAGTGGAAGGAGTTTTCAATTTTGGAGTGAATTATTTTGGTTTTTAAATACTGATACATCGATTCTTTTCTTGTAGAAGAAAGTAAGTCTGGTCTGTTACTGCTGAACAGTATGTGAACATTTTCAGTGTTGTAGAGTTGTTACAGCACATGAAACTCACAGAAATATAAGTAGCAGAGTATCTGAGGAAAAGAATAGCTGTCATGAAAAGGATATTTATATGCAAAATACAAGGAGATAAATGTCAGCCCTTCTTTCAAAATTTTAACCAACTGTTTCAGTGACAAATTTGAAATTTTGGGAGCCAAGAGTCAAATATTAGATTTTGTTACTGTATATGTATTATAATTGTTTTGTTCATACAAACAATGTTTTTCTCTCACATGTAGAGATTCTGTATAAATATTTAATTTAGATATTATGCCTAGAACTATGGGCTCCATTCAGAAAAAGATGTGAAGTTATTACCAATAAGTTTCATTTCAGCCACTTAAAGATTGGATTGTATTATTCAACATGACAAAATAAAGATTAAAAATGTACTCCACAGCGACACCGTTGGGGACTACCTAGCAGGCTAAAGTGTGTGGTACTTGGCTTGGGAGGCTCCTGCCTCCTCCTCAGCCTCTCCCCAGTCACCACCACAGCACGAGGAGCACATTTCATAATGACGTTTTTCCTTAGAGGGCTACAAACGTCCTCCTCTTCTCAGTAAGCCACATGTTCCCGTATTTTTCTTCTACTGTCTTGTGGAGTACACTAGCAAAGACAGATGAGAGGCACCGCTGCTTCCCTACCGCATGGCGTGGTACCTCACAAAGGCATGAGATGTCCTTGTGAATTCCCACTTGATACACGTGATACGCATAGCAACAGAAACAGTGGGGGTTCCAGAGAAACCAAGGAGATGATATAATTAGCGTGGCCTGTAGAGATTTAATTTGCTCGCATTAGGAGTACCTTGCCCAGCAAATGCCTGCAGTAGGAATCTCCACCTTCTTGGCTATTCCAGTGCTTTACCCTTCCTACAATCTAACATTTGTTAACTGAACCGTTCACTGAATATGGTGGCCTCTGATTAAGAATATAGAGATGGGTCAGCTGGAGGTTATATCATAGCACATTAACAAGAGGGAGTGCCAGACTCTCTGGAAAACTCCTTCAGGTGCTCAGCAAGCATGCATACTTGAAACCCTGACACTCTTCTAATAAAATATTTTGCTTTTACATATGAAGAGTGAGAAAGTTTTGAGTGGAGTGATCATAGAAGGCTTGGTTTGTTTTCTGACTGTATTTATTATATTATTTCTCTGGGGAGGAGACAAGGGAAGAAGAAAGGATGATTCCCGCGCCTTGGGTTTCCGAGCAGGTCTCATACTGAAAATGCAATCAAACCCATGCGCAGGGTAGGAAAATACAGTTTTTAATTATGATATATGTACAAGCACTGAATTTCAACTCAGCTCCTGAGAGTGTTCAATTTTGAAACTGAAATGTATTTCAGAGGCTAATGTTCTTTTTGTTTCTATTCCCATAATTCTCCCCAACACTCCAATTAATGTTTGTGCCTATGTATGTGCATTCATATCCAGTTTAGCTGTACATCTAGAAATGAAGAAAAGAAGGGAACAACAGCATCCTAGTATTGTACATCAGAATAACAGGTAGGGTAGGAGGTTATAAAAGTAGTTCCCACAGAGGAAACAAGAAGAGAGTTTAGGAGGTATAAGAGAGTCATTTATCTTTCTAGAGTCTGGACTGATGGCTACACATACATGAAGACAGTTTGTCATTAAGGAGATTCTGGGAGATGTCCTGGAGCAGGGAGATACCCTACGGCTGGTGGTTGAACCTGAGCTAGAGGATGAGGGTATCCAAGATGACTGTGGCTGAAGACCAATGATGGTCTCCTGTGGAACCCGTAATGAAAGCTCAATGGAAGATGAGGAAAATCTTCTACTGGTAACACTAAAAGAGCGAGTAAAGAACTAGGAGAAGCAGCAGAACAAAGAGCAAAGTTTGTTTGGAAAACTAAAGTAATACTTCAAACTTTGTCAAAACCTAGAGGCCAATTTTGCAATTTGTTATTATGCATGCTAATTTTCTTAAGATATTTTAAAATGAAGCCTGGCATGGCATGACCAGCAGGTATTAAAAAAATGGGCATTATTAGGCACTGACAAACAAAGCACTTGAAGTAAATCTATATGCCATGATGAGAAAACATTTTAAATTATAAAAACTTAGTCTTTCTTTTGTAGCTTCATACGAGCAAAATGTTGCCAGAGGTTGAACAGTAAAGAGAGCAGGAGAACAGCAAAAAAATCTGACCCAAGAGCTACGTCTGACATAACTAGTAAATATGGGCAGACAGAAATACTTTTGGAAGAATGGAATCAGGGAGAAGACAACTTTTTCTCTATTGTCAAGAATAATGATAGCAGTCTCCATGCCTCCATAAAATCATTTATTAGTGTCAACTGGCTATATCTCATTTCATTCCTGATTTACAAAGCAGACTAGTATCTGTGTGCAGAGAGGAGAGGAAGAAGAGGATGAATACAAGTCATAGTTTCTTTGTTTTTTAGAGAAAACCGAAAGAAAGAAACAAGTTCTAAGAGACTTGATCTTGTTGTCAGTGAGTCTATAATTAACGCTTGCCCAAATGTGAGATCAGCGTGCATTTTCATCTCTTTGCAGAGCATGTAAACCACTTTATATGAAGCAGTTTGGGTGACTCCATTATTTTCAGATCATGTCCTTAAAATAACACCTTTTCCTTTCATTGCATTTCCTCTCTCTTCATCTTAGAGCAGCTGTGTACAGCCAAATAATGCCTGACACAGTTGAAAAGCTGGGGGTGGATTGTTGAGGTTTTTTGAACATCTAAATTCTTGTTTTTCTGACAAGCCTGCTAATCCCAAGTGCTGTTTTTTAGATACCAAAATTATACGTTAAAGAACAGATTCAGGATTTCCTTTTCAAACCCCCGTAAAGAGAAGATTGCATACCAAAAAAAGAAAGAAAGGAGGGGAAAGGGGAAAAAAAAAAAAAAAAAAAGGGAGAGAGATCATTTTCAT
Organism: Phoenicopterus ruber ruber; assembly: GCA_009819775.1. Taxonomy (NCBI): domain Eukaryota; kingdom Metazoa; phylum Chordata; class Aves; order Phoenicopteriformes; family Phoenicopteridae; genus Phoenicopterus; species Phoenicopterus ruber. Next base: position 109,408,129 of record CM020215.1, read on the forward strand.
ACTGCTCAGTGGTACTTTGTACAGTACATGCATTTCAAGGATGAGAGAAATTATAAGGTCCTCCGGTAATAACACCGTCTGCTGCGTAGGCCAAGTGGTGTACAGGTACTGCACTGATACTGTTTTTCAGACACGTGCACGGCTTTGTGAATGCCTGTGTTAATGCCTGTGCTTGAGAGGGAGTCTGACGGATGGGTGGGTATCGGCTGGATATCTTCCTTATAGGGGGTCCCTGCCCACTCCCCAGAGCAGCAGGAGGACCCAAACCACGTCCCCTCGTGCTGCCTGGTTTGCTTTTTTTCCTGTCACCTGCACCTTGCGGAAAGCGGCAGGCAGGGTTAGCCAGCTGCCGCGCAAGGCCATCAGTCTGGTTAGTGCAAAACACAGCCAGGCTCAGTGAAGCTCACCCGTTCTGGGATGAGATGAAATGTCACTCAGACAAAGGGAGCCCTGTGGTATAGGCATCCGCTTACAATACAACGTTCTGCCAACTTTAAGAGAAAGCCTTCATTATCAATGCTGGAATCGTCTTCACACAAAAGGTCGAGATGACAGTGCATTAAGAAGTATGAGCAGGTGCAATAAAGAATTACAAGATACTACACCAATTTATTTTTCCATTCGCTATTTTCTGTATCCCAAACATTTACATAAGCAGCACCACAAGGAAAATAAAGAGGAATGTTTTCACCTAAAATAAAAGGTCTTGAGAGTATTAGAAAGGCAACAAAAACATGTTAGCAGCCCTTATTACATACTTTTTGAGCACTGCAAAGTGGCCCCAGACCCAAGACATGAAGGAACAAACTGACAGCCACAAAATACTGGGGAAACTAAACTTGAAAAGAGATTTATTCTCAGTCTTCCACCTTATGAGAACGTCGTCATGTTGCTCCTGAAGTTCCTGAAGTCCAATGTCCAAACCTGCAAATTCTTATGCCGAGTCTCATGCTCAACCTCAATATGTGGGCAGATTTCAAATAACTGAAACACCTGCCCATACTAACGAGTATATTAAAGATTTAAAAAATTGTAGTAGAGATTTATCTGACCTAGCTTCAGACTACAGTCATCAGAGGGGAACAGGCATTTCCAGGGTTCAACTCATCCACCTGTTTTGTAAAATGTGTTAAAAATTCTGCCTAGTGTTTCCCACTGACTCAAAAGCAAATCCAGGGTTATGAGTTCAGATGTAGGCATCTCTGCTATAGATACTAAAGGTAGAAAAGATAAATCCTATCCCACATGTCTAAAGTTAGGTGTTTAAATTTGTATTTACAAATAGATTAAAGAGGATGGATTGAAGCATGAAACAGGTTAAGTGATGTGCCTGTTAGTAACAGCTATAGCATTTTTCTCTATTACAGAAGAAAGAATGAAGAGACGATGCCTTTTATTAACATTTCTAGATTGCATTCAGCAATTGTAATCTTCTGAATAAATATGAACTCAAGCCCACTCTTTTATTTCATCAATATTTGCACCTAAGATATTTGACACTACATATACCAGAAAACAATGCAGCAGAAAAATCCATGCAGATGGAAATAACTGATATATTTGGCCACAGAATGAGAATTTTCTCAGTGAATTAATATGGCACGGTATAAAATTATTAAACCTGGCAGGAAACAATTCTCAAAGCTTTTATAAATCTTTCAGGCTATGCAGCATCTTAAAGCGGCTAGCCCAGTCAAAGATTAGATATGCTTATGTAATCGCATGGTGAAAACTGTTTAGACAAATATTAACATTTTAAGGAATTTTATACAATCACTGGCTATACATGGTTTAGAATAAGAACAGTAACAGTTCTTAAATTAGAAAGTAATAGCAGAAATTTAGGAGAGAATCATAGACCATACGGGAAAGTGTAATGTTTGCCAAATTTTGAAGCTAGCAAAACCCCCTTATATAGAGATTCATCTTGCAATGTCTTTTGAAATGGCCTTGTTTGGACCTCTATGTGTTTCTTGCAGAAACACATTGTAGAAATGTAAGTCATAAAGTTATTGTCTTAACTTTATCCTTAATAAACAACCTGTCTCCTCATTGGCATTAGGGAATTAATTTGACCCATAAACTTGAAAGTTCCTGTCTCTAGAGTTGCCCTTACAGACAACACCCATAAAAGCAAACTACTTGCAACTTACAGCAAGTTATAAAACTGCCTGCAAACTACATGCCTTTATACCTGAAAAACAAAGTCTGCTGCTCAGAACAAACTGATCTGTCAGACACAACCTAAACCTATAAGTTCGTGTGCTGCAAAGTATGGAAACCTGGAAAAAAAATATTCCAGCGACCTGCCTGGTTGCTTTTTGAAATGCCCTATAAAAGCATGCCCTATTAAAATGAAAATTCTTCAAAATTTGCAAGTATATGGTTTATGAGATACATACTGACTTCAATTTCTCCCAGGCAACTTTTTTTTTAATGGAGTTTTTCTTTTGGGGAAGGGTAGGATGATGCGAGGTGGTTAAGAAGAATCAGATTTCCACGTTCCGAACCACTATCATGAAATGTAGGAGCAAACACAAAAATTCACACACAGCTATGCAAATGAAAAGATTCTCCAAGTCTTGGTGTGTCATTTCTTTCTAAATAACCTTGATTTTCTTCAACTTGTTTTCTCAGTCTCTGCTGTACCATCTCTACTGCAAGACATTTTAACAATCTGTACTAGAACTAAAACCAATATTAAACAATAATGTGGAAGATTAAACTGAAGAGGAAAGGACACAGTAAATGATGTTTATCAATACATTCCTAAGATTAATAAAGGAGAATAAAGTGTAGTGAGAGAAAATGTAGAGAGATACAACAGAAAAAAGGGATACAGATGCTGAAAGGGATACAGATAAAAAAAGGTATAGCTGTTAGCAAAGAATGAACTCTAAAGAATCTTAGAAGAAAAAGTTAGAACTTAGAAAAAGTTTAAAAAAGCAGGCAAAGAGTGAAAAGCAAATTGGTAAGAGGAGAGATGAAGTTACAAAAAATTTTTGAAAAATGCATTCAACTTCATGTTCTATTTTTCACATGAGAACATCTGGCATTGTTATTCACAGAAAAGCCTTTTACAGATTCTAAATTGCATAAACATGAGGGTTTTTTATTTACAGTGAAACGTACTTCTCAAGTTGTTTCATGCTTTTTCCAATACGTAAGCCTTCCTTCTGGCCAGTCTGGATCAAAATTGTACTACAGAGCTGTGTAACTTAGACTGTAAAGACTGCAAAGCACACCTCAGCGCAATGCTAAAAGAAAACGTTGTTGTTGCAATATCAAGTTGGAACATCTTAACTCATGAAGGACGAGATTCCATTACCTCCTTTTACGTTGAGTAACACCTTAATGGAGGAAACACTCCTATCGACCCCAGTGGGATTCGCAGCTGTGTTTAATGTGAAGAAGGGAATCAGAATCTGATCCAGTGACTAGTGTGGTATTAAGAGACCTGGACCCTAAAGACAGCATAGAAATGTTTGAGCATTCAGATCATGTGTGTCCATCTAAGGTATAACCAAAGCATGTTCTTTATAAAAAGAAGAAAAATGCACCTAATTCCTTTTACTAGAACTTAGTAACTGTAATTTTATCTTCTAGCTTACCTTTACATTTCCTACAGAGCTTATTGTTAACAAGTTACCACTGATTTTTGTTCAGATAAAATATTTTTCATTGAAAGATAAATTGATGCAAGGTGGCAAGTGCTGAGACCTAAACATTTTCTTGAGTCGAGATCAAACTCTGCTATTGCCATCTTTTAAGTTAGACAGAATGAGCTGCTGATTTCAAAACTGAATACGGTCAAGGGGACATGGCTCAGCAGCACGATCTGCAGGGCTGACCATCGCTCTAGTGGCAAATGGCCAGAGGCCCACACCTGCCCCACCCGAGCCACCGCTCAAAGCCCTGCTCTCACTTCAGTGGGTTTTTGCACAGGCTGAACACCATTACAGAACCACTCTTGGTCTGCGAGTAGAAAACCTTGGAGTTTTACACAGATAATTACACCGGACAATCCCTCCTTTCAATTTTCTGCGCTGTCATAGCTTCATCTATGCGCTATTTCTGCAGTTTGCTCTGCAGCAACGTGCAATTGGGCTCTAGATGAGCCAGCTGAGGTAAAAAAGCAGCAGAAATGCAAGAGTGCATTGCTCATCCACCTGAAAAAGCAGGCTAGCTCTACAGAAACCACCTCAGATATATCAATCACAGCCTGCCAAACTGAGATCATGTGAACAATTTTCTGACATCTGCAGAAAGATGCTGTAAGATTAACTTTTTCAGCTTTTTAACTTTTTACCTATATGAACACTAGCACAAGAAACTTAAAATACTACTGTTTAGGTAACAAGTTACAATTATTTTTTAAAAAATGCATACATATTTTCCACCAGTATTAGTTGTTATCTCACTATCAACCTACCTGAAATGCAAATCATTCTATAGGGAATTTAAGGTGTGCATGTATATAAGTCTATTCAGTCTTGTACACACAATAATTTTCTAAAAATAAATCAACATAAACCAAGATGTAAACTCTTTTTATGTAGTAAATAATTGCTATCTATATCTCTAGAAGACTTTGTTTCCATTTAAACTACGACTTATAAAAACTAATAAAGTGTTGATCCTCTAAAACAGTGTATTTTTAGAAGATTTAAACTGTATGAAGCTGAATTTTTCAAGATGCTGTGGACAGAAAAAATCCACCTTGTTCTTTAACTTATTATTGATACCATATGTTGAAGGAGTTAATCTTATTTCACACAAGCCACAAACTTAATAATGGAACCAGAAATTTAAAACACATCATCATCATTAATCATGCAGCACTAGATCTACTAAATCATTTCTGTATACATGAGTGAGACTAAACAGGTAACAGTTTGTTTTATTATTTCATGTTATTCAGAAGAAATTGGTTTCCATGTTATATGGACTTCTTCATACAACCCAAAGAATGCAAAACATGACCTGACCATCCCATGGCGAGTATACCAATGTTTCATTTTTTCTGCTCTGTCGAGGTGACAGAGAGTCTGTCATTCTCCTCCTGTGTTTAACCTACAGGACAGAGATCCTTACTGTCAACAATACATATCTACCTTCTAACTGTGAAAATATAATAATCAATCCATGCTTTTGGGGAAACTGAAGGACTCTGATGAGGGGGAAACACAGGATAAGAGAAGGTGCTCAAGCAAAGGTCCCGGGGCAACGCCACATCAAAATCAGGAATGAACGACCCAAGAGCAGTCCCCAGTAAGCTCTTTGGAAAGTGTATTTGCTTTTGCTTTCACTCCGCATTTTGGAGGTAGGACTGCTACAGACGTCTTTATTATTAAGTTACAAGTAGCAGGCACAGATTGCAAAGGTTGTAAGGTTGCTGATATTTTAACCTTTCACTTGAGGAGCTTCCATCTCAAACCTAACGTATTTCTGATATACATTATTTAAAACTCATTACAATGTGCAGAAAGGAAAAAAAATCTCTTTCCAACCTGCACAACCTCCACACTCTTCCAGGAGGAAGAGAAGCATCACCTCTGCCCCCCCAATACGCATACTGAAAGGCAGAGAGAATCGCAAGTACCAGCATCTACACTATTTACCCGCTCTTACGAGCAAAGGAAAGCTGCGTCCCACCTGCACACACAAGTCGGCGGCTCTAATGCCAGCCTCTTCCTGGAGCTTCAGAGGAGGCAATGTTTATACACAATACCACTGAGATTTTACAATATTGTCATCTAATGCTCTTACCTCAGAAATATATACTTGGAAAGGGCTGGTAACAAAGAGAACTGTAACCTTTTCTTACTCTATTTTTTCTCAGATTAATATTTTCCTTTTATTCCCATCGAGTTTCATATTATTTTTAGCACCGCTGTGTTTCATGATCATCTACTTCCCATTACTACTGTGCTTTTCAAAACTGAAGCTAAAACCAATAAATAAGGCTTTCACTTCATCCTCTTTGATGCCAGCCTTCTAATCTTGCAGCAGCAAGACAGAACACAGTAAGCAACATCCATTTGCAGAGCTGTAGAATAACTGCATCGATTTACCAGTAAAAAACTCTGCTACTATGGACTAAGTCAATCCCCCTGCAGGAGAAACTTGCACAGAGAGACCCAGAGATATCATAAATTTACAATCTAGTTTAAAATGATGGAATTTATATTAGACTTGCCATTTATTTAGTGAGAGGACTTTTAAGAAAAATGCTCAGATGGATTGCTTTTCCATTACTGAAACACAAACATCAACTGTGAAAACAAATACACCCTTTTTTAACTATCATAATATATAGATTGAAAATAATCAGGTAGATTGGAAATTGTACAGTAGACTATTAATATGAAAACATATCTTGAATTTCCATACTTACTCAGACTGATATGTGCTCTTTTAAAGCTCAGAATGATGTAGAAATCTGGAAAGTTTCCTGTTGAATACTTCTTAATTTAAGGAAGCAAGATTATATATGGAGCAGACTGACAAAATCTTGTTATTTAAGGGATGAAAATCCTTTGGGGCTTGTTCCAGATCTGGATAATGTCCTTGACTGTAGTGTGTGTGTGTGGTGGAACCAAGCAAGGTATATAATATATACGTAAGACATTTCATGAAGAAATACGTTATCCCATAGGAAAACAGTGTAAAAGCAAGCTACGCTACTTAGAGAAAACAAATTGTACTCCAGTTTTTCAGACTGATTAACTAAAGGTTTGTTTCTTGGCCTGAAATCTCATGCTTAAGTTGACATAACTTCAGTTCAGAGATGTATAGGTAGCACAGTAAAAAAAAAGTCAGGCTGCCACCTCTTTTTAGAGGACTAAATAGGGGGCAAGGAAGATTTTTATTATTGTTTAAAGTATAACACATGTACGTGATGTTATTTCATTTATATTGAGCATTCTTACGTTATTCAAACTTGAGTTTAAAATAAGCATCATTACTAGACACGCTAACCACTGTGTTTAACTAGCCTGAGAAAAGTTTCAAAATATGAGGCTATTAGATCAAGTTCTTTAATATAGATGGTGTATATGCAAAAAATATAACATATGCTTTGCAGAATCTGCAACATGGCTAGCTAATTTGGATCGATAAGCCTTAGCATGAGAAGTTAGGTAAGTTGGACCTATTCCAAATAATACATTGAATATATTGAATTTTTTACTCTCCTATTAACTTGAGTATAGTTGCACTTTTGAAAGTTAAGAAATGACACAAGCCTTCACTAAACTATAGGAAATATCCACATATAAATGAATCTCATAGCATAAGTATATAAAGATATTTAACAATTTGATTACTAAATTCTATCATATCTGTAAACATAGACTGAAGTACCTGGCATTTCACAAAATAATTATATGTAATTTGTAAGCAGTGGTAAATATTTACAAAAATTATGCTGAAATGGTAGTGTGGTTTTATATCACTTAATTTTTGCCTAAAGTAACAAAGAAATGTAGTGCTGGTATTATAGCAGGCTTTCAGGCAGGAAATCTGCTAAGTAAGTGAACACAGAAGCGTTGTACTTCACTATAAGGTCATCCACTCTATAATAAAAGTACAATCCTATTTCTTCTTTCATTAGAAATACATTCAATTTATCCTACAGCTTGAATTTCCAATAATTACGTTTCCTTACTTGCAGTAAGAGGTAACTGCTGTGTATAAACATTCCTTTACAGTGTAAAAGTGTATTAAGGCCTATTATCTCTTCAGGAACCATCCCAAAATATGAGCCTCTGAACTCTTGCAGTTTTGATGCTATGCCAAAAAAACAGTTTAAAATGTTGTACAATAATTACCAGTAAAAAAGCAAAAGGCTGTGGGTTACGACATGTAGGCCAAGGGAAGATGTGGAGAGGGATTTAAAACCCACAGTGGGTCTAGTTTGTCCGGTTAGCAGACACCGAATTGGACCCACTTACAGGCTAGCGGCCTCCCAGTTCACAATGAATATTTCAAATTAAATAGTATTTGGCCTAACCGCAGGGCTCATTTTGGAATATGACTGATGCTCCCTGCCATGAGAAAGAAGGCCACGGGGCATCTCAGCCTGCAAGGACCTTGGGTCTCCGTCCTCCTCCACCTCCTCACCAGAGGAGACCCTCCTCTCTATAGCTCGTTTTTACTCTTTTTTTCTCTCTTGAAGTCTTGCCCATGTGACAAAGATAGAAAACCTTCTGGATCCGGGGCTACGTTAGAGGCAGACTGGACCAGCTCAGTAGAACCGGTGTTTAGAAATCACGGCTCCTCTCTAATTTGCCCAACAAAACCTGCCCAAGAGTAGCTCTGCTCTCTTACCTGTCTCCCTCTCTCCCTCAGCCCCCTGCTCCTTCCCTCCTCCAAAATCCAGTTAGGCTGAAACTCCAGCCTGTATCACCTTCCTGCCCTCACAAACATTGTGGTAAAATACTCCTGATTCAGACCATCCAAGATGACCTAACAGCAAATCCACCGGCCCAGCGGGCAGCACCTTTGAGATCCAGCTTGATGTTTCCCATCTGGGGAGAGAGGAGCAGAAATGAAGCGAGACAGTGCCCGGAGGCCATTCCTGCTTTCTCCAGCCTCCACAGCCTGTAACTCAATTTGCTGTTTTCTCTTGCAGCCAAAACACACTAGGAAACTTATAATTCCAAACCAAATGGGATGGTGCAAAAATAGCATTTCCCCCCCCCCCCCCCATAGAAGAAAAACATGTCTCTCAAATAAGCATTTCATTTAGTAACTAGTTCTGCCCTCTTATGTGCTTATATATTTTATAGCTCAATAGTTTCAATTTTTCTTTTTTTTGACTAAGACTGAAGACCCTTGTTATAAATGATAGACGGGAAAATCCTCAGTCCACTCATTTTTCTTGAATTCTTTTGAAAGGCTATGAATTATATATTTCTTATTCTTCTTTAATTACATTAATTAAGACTTCAGTAATGTACATTGTCACTGAAAACCTTTTGAGGGTCTGGTATCTTTTATCTTTGTTATTCAATTAATATATCTTTTCAAAAATAAAGAACTATGCACAGCCACTAAAGCAACAATCTATGGCCCTTTTTGTTTATTTGAGAACCAAATACTTTCTGATTGTCCAAAGTACTTTTTTTCCCCCCATTGTTTGGTATCAATCCCTGGCACAGTTGATACTTGAGGCAGAGATTTTCAAAATGCTGCCTAAGGGATTTAAATAAGGATTATTTTTCTAAGTCTTCATTTTCTTCTTTCAATGAGCACCCTCAGCCTCTACCTCATCTATTTTCTACTCCACATTAACAGGTTAGGTTTCAAATTCCCTTCGGGTTCAAGACAAAAAGATACTACATCTCAATTCACAATATCAAAGTTTTAAAGCTGTGGAAGCTAGGAGGAAGCAATGCAACCACTAGCTAGCAATCATGCCTACCTCTGCCACGTACTTTGGATCAGGAGGACCCTCCCATGCTCGAGTTATGTTTATTGAGAAAACCACACAAGCATATGCTTAATTTTAAGCACGTACTCACAATTAAGCAGGAATTTAAATAAACAAAGATGGTTTCTTGATTTGGTGCCCAAAGGAAATACTTGCAATATGCAGACACCTAAAGATGCAGATGAGTGCAAAGTGGGATTTCGTAGGTGAATCTGGTCATTTCTCTGGGACTCAGATCAATGAGAATTATTCATCTATATACTTTTGAAAATTGCACCCATTTGCCACTTTGGGCACTTAAATAACTTAAGGGAAATGGACACTTTCCAGTAATTTCAGTCATTGAGAGTACTCAGCATTAAAAGGCGTTCGTTGGTTGTTATAATTCTTTCAAATGCTCTGCTAATGGTTTTGGTTGTGAATGTGGTCCTTGTCCAGAAAAGAACTGGAGAGGCTGAACCTCAGTTACCTTTGGAAAGTAATTGTTTTTACTTACATATTTAAAACAACCACCAAAAATTTCATTATTTTTATTTATTTAACAGCTTTAATGTAGCAGCTTATTTTCTACCAGTCCTAAATTATTTAGGCACTTCTCAGTGTGTCAACCACGCAACACTGAAACTTCTTTTTAGGCAGAGATTGCCTTTGTGGTGGGTGAGTGTGAAGCACTGCGTAAGCTCGTGGAGAGGACTCCGTATCCTGCTGAGAATCTGCAGCATTCCCTAAAATACCCAAAATACTGACATTTCCCAAGGATTAGAAGAAAAATCCTGTTGTGGGAATGAGAAGATTCCTTATAGAAAACCAAGCTGTGACTGCTAGAAGTTGCCATTTTCAGTGGCATCTCAGGGATGATATTGCCGTTCTTTCAGTTACGGTTTGAGAGGAAATCTCGTTGTTAGTCAGCTCGGGTTTATATTCGCGATATTCACTGATGCGAGCCACTTTTTGTCACTTTTGTCATTGCTTACTCTAACTTAATATGATTTACAGTCTACTACACTGTTAACTGTACAACACGTATAGTTTTATTTTCAAAATTTGCAGAGAAAACATAGTGAATCTCGTTCTGCTATGGGTAAACCGTATTTTCTAAAGTGAATTATGTAAAACAAACAATGTGATTTCAAAGTAAGCAGATTTATATTATTTTTGCATGTCTCTGATTCATAGCTCTCATATTACAGAAGGTTGTAGATTAATTATAGTAGCTATTAATTTGATCAATTAAGTACAAAGAAAAAAAAAGTATTGAGAAAAGGGGCCAGAGATTTGACAAAGAGCTTTCTTCCATGGTCATGGTACCTTGGAAGAAAAGAGGAAAAAGACATGACCCATGGGAGAGAAAAATCACAGCAGGTTGTAATGTATACTGTTATTAGTATGACATTTACTGGCATTTCACTCATATTTGAATTTTTCACCATTTGCCCTTGCCCTCTCTTATAAGAATGACTGCCAGTCCTACTATTACAATTTTCTAGCTCTGGAACGTGCAATTATATTTTGACACACATCCCTGATCCTTTTAATTATTATTATTTTTTCTAATTGGATGAATTTCTAATATAACCTAAAACTAATGGTTTATAACTGTGCATAGTTTGTAGCTGATTGGATAGCATAGGTGATCAATAATTTTAATAATCTTGGCTACATTTGCATGCCACTATTTTATACAATTAAATATAAAATGAAAGAAATGAAACCCACAAATCTCAGTCAATTACTGAAGCCGATTATCTGTTTTCAAAGAGAATGGGCCAGATGCTCAGCTAATTTAAATCAGCCCAGCTCACTGATATTTACATCAAGTCAAGAGTCTGCCTCAGTATTTTAAATCCCTTGATCTCTAGTGTATAAATTACATAAAAAGGGCTTTGTGGGACAAAAACTGTTCTTACGTGATAACTAATTACACCAAAGGTTGCAGTCTGTAGCAAGGTATACAACACTATAGCAGGAAAGAAAATCTGCTTCCTTATTTTTATCATTTACATTCTGAAATAAATATTATTATATATACATTATCAACACTCATTTTAGGACCATTCATCATCAGGGCGTAAAGCAGAGGTTTACTATAAATTACTAGTTTTTCAAAGATGATTTCTGAAATGTGCATTTGCGTAAGACAAAGTGTTAAAGAAAATACTAAAACCTTCATGGGAATGTTTAAGAGTTCTCTTTAAAAGTGTAAATGCTCCCTTTGGAGACATTAAAATCTATTGAGTAAATACTTATTTATAGACTTTTTAATTGGTGGATTACATTAACAGATATTAGGATATATTTTGAAGGCAAGCATATTGAGCTTGTGCAGTCCAATGTCTCCTTATATTTAGCATATTTACTGGCAGAAAATTCAATAATTCTAATTACTAGTGAAATTGATTTTTACAACTTCTGCAAGATTGACTTCACATACATGTAAAGAAAATATTGGCAAACTCTGTCTTTTCCCTAATAAACCATTAGGGACAGTAGCATTTCAGTCCTATATTCAGCAGTCCCTAAGCATTCAGAAGCTCAGCTCTCTATTTTATCCTTAATCTCTGAAATAAAGCACAATGATAATAAAAATCTGTATTAGCAAGCAAATTCAGCCCCTTGGAGTAAGCTGAGGAGAGAGACCTGTCATTTTAAAAGAGGGCAGTGGGAGCCTGGAGCTAACACTGCAGACCCACATAGTTCAATGTGCAGACACCTCCTTCACCATTTTTAACCTGCTCATAAATGAAGAACAGATAATGACAGCAGTCAAAGTATCAAGGAAGACAGAGACAAGTTAAGGGGAGGGAGGGGAACGACACACAACACGGACCCCAACAACCCAAACACCAAAAACCTCAGAACGCAAATGAGAGGAACAAAGGGCGTAGCCTGGGGTGGGAAATACATTTTTCCCCTCCTTGTTGTGTGTTTCCAGGAGTTTATGCTCGACTACTTTTTTTTAGATGCTCCATCAACAATTTTCTGTATGGGAAGCCCCTTTAGTAATTAATCGTACTTTGGTGAAGAACACTAGGGAATTGGCAATGAAGAGCCATTGTAGGAGAGATCTTTTTAATTCTTGTGCTGTAAGAGACCAAGGCAGTACAATCTGGCAGATCATCTACTATCTGTATTTCTCAGATCTCTATACGGTTACTAGATAAAACTCTCCCCTAGCAAGAGGGCTGTGAGGTTAAATTTACTTTTGCAGAGGAGGGGGAAAAAAAAAAAAGATTATATTGACAGCTGCTGGGAAGGGCAGACCACCCTGTAAGTAGGACAAGTGAAAAATATCACAGATGAGTCTGGACAGTAGGTTCCATCAAAGCTGGTAGAAAAGTTTGCAGATCGGTGGGTTTTGCTGTCTTTCAACAAAGCTAAATTTATAAAAGGCATGGTCAAACAGATTCCACCAGCAAGTGGGAGTTAAAAATTAAAACCCCGATCCCCAGCTTAGTCTTTCCTCTGTAGTAGTAAGCACAGGCAGTAGAGGTTATTGAACTGGATAAAAAGACAGATGTGTTGCTTCCTCCCAGACCCAGTGAGTATTACGCATCAGTGTCAAAAAACCTGAATAAAAGACCTTGTCTTGGTAGTATAAATCCCCTGTGTCTGTACCGCTCTCACAAAATTCTTGCGTGCAAAACTTGTGTGGAAAGTTACTATATGAAAGAAAGATGGCTGCTTACGCAGCAACACCAGCTATTGCCAGCAATCTTGAAAATCAACCAGGCTTGCCAATGGGGGCAGCAGCTGTACTTCGCAACACTTTCTGTAACTGAGAAATAGTGGAAATAGTAGGTAAGGAAGAAGCAAGATGACAAGGCGCAATGACTAAGGCACTGCTTACTCATGCAGCCACTGGTGCAGGGCCGGAGTCTTGAGAGCGCCATGCTTGCTCCTGACGCCGAGTGGCTGCGCGCTCACAGCCACATCATGGCGATTCCCAGCGCCTCCTTTTTCCTTCTTTTTCTTTCTCTCTTCTCATTCTAAGCACAAGGTAAAGAGCAAAACAAAAAATCATCAAGACAACTTGGGGTCTGCATCTTGCCTTCCTCTTAGACCTTTACTACTTTCTGAAAGCAAGGAAACAGAAATGGAAGCCTCTCACCACCAGATTTCACAGCTGCCGGCATCTGGAGCCAGGAACAGTAGCTAACATTGCTAAAGCCTGAGCAATGATTTGATGAGATGATGCAAATGCCTCCCCCTGTTTTTTTTCCCCAAGGTGAGCATGTGTCATTTTTTTCAGTTACAAGAAATACATATAAAAACATTTAGAACCTCAGATCTTGTATATATATATCTCTCACACGTATGACATACATAGGCATCACATATGTGTCACACATAAGCAGACATTATCTTTCCACATACCAAAGCAAGAAACAAGTAGGCAATCTGTAAAAGCCATGTTTTACCCATGGATGGGTATAGCTTCTATGAACTGATGGGATAATCAGTTTTACAAAGAAATATATCCGAGAAGGCCACACTTTCCACCAAGCCTATTAAGAGACGTTATAGAATTCAACAAACGGTTGCTTATGAGGTGATAAAGAAAAAGATATCCACAGAGGATAAAGAAATGTGAATATGCAGAGGCAAAGATTTGCAATTAAAAAGGCAGGAGAGTGCTTAGAGGTCGATAAGAGAGCTCTCAAACAAAGCGAAGGTTTAATTTCCATCTATTGCCACATAATATTTGTTCATTAACTTTAGGAAGCAGTGAATGTTCAACTGATTTGTCTTACGAGTTGCTGATGCTACAAATTTCAGTATTTTTTTCCTGTATTTGATTTTGGTTTTTTCCTCAGGGGCTAGTTATAAAACTTTTCAGGTTTTGATACACACTCCTGAATGCGCTGCTTACAAGACGCTATTAACATATGAAGAACTTCTGGAAAGAGAGCATTAACAGAAACAAAGAAATAGGATCAATCCACAGCTAAAAAGGCTATATGTTAAAAAAAAAAAAAACCAAAACCGATGAACTTAACATAGGCATGGATACGCACCACTGGGGGAATGAAGTGACTACCTTATGCCACGCAGTTGCCTTCCACTGTTTGATGTTGCTGCAGCTGTACAGCCTCAACCCATCATTACAGCAACTTCAACTCTGTAATACTGTGCTTTTTTTCTTTCTTTCTGAAAATTACGAAAAAAGCACCCACATGCTTCTTTCTAAATGCCAGCATATAATTTGCGTGTTTACTGCTGTATTGCATCCAAAATTAAAAAAAAAAAAAAAAAGAAAAAAAAAAAGAATTTACAATCAGGAGTTAGAGATATTTTCCTTGCATCAACATTGGACTGCTTGGGCAAGTCATTTTACTGTTTCCTCTTTCCATTCTTTGTCAAACTTGTTTCTCTGTTTTACAAACTGTTTGGTACCAAAGTTTGCTTCTTTTAATGTTGTAAGGGACCAAGGACACTAGAGACATTATCTCATCTAGAGATTCACATATTTGTTATGATTCAAATGTAATTGCTAATAGCCAAAGTAATTAAAAAAGTCATATCTCATTTTCTCGATCTACATTCCAGTGTGCATTGGTATTTTATGTGAAAAAAATTGCCTTTAAAGAATAGTCAAAATCCAACAGCATGCAAATTTTAAATTAATGGGTACTCAAAGTACTCAAATTTTTGTTCTGTTAAGAATTCAAGATTACTTTAAGCAGCTCTGTGTTACTTTGGCTACATCTTTCTATACTTTTTACTTCCTAGTGGTTATTGAAAGTGAAAAAATAAGCTCTCTTCCTTTCAGATGCCGCAAAGAAATGAAAAACAGTGGTTCTACAATAAAAAGTGAAGTAATATTTCTGCAGTGATCACCCTGAAATGCTAGTCCTTAGGTTTTCTCCTCTTTCGCTTGAATTTTGGAGGAAGGACACAGACAAGGCCCATGGGGAAAAAGCATCCCATCTCCTACCGATCAAGAGGCAACAAAGTATGCTGTTTGCTTAAGGACACTGCAT
Organism: Phoenicopterus ruber ruber; assembly: GCA_009819775.1. NCBI lineage: Eukaryota > Metazoa > Chordata > Aves > Phoenicopteriformes > Phoenicopteridae > Phoenicopterus > Phoenicopterus ruber. Next base: position 109,423,546 of record CM020215.1, read on the forward strand.
TCTGCACTTTCAAGAAAGAGAAAATCCCCTGTGGGTAGTGCATACATTTTTTATAGTTTTCTGATGAACTAGTGATACACTGCTATAAAACATCAGCAAAAAATCCCATCCACTGATGCGCTTCCTCTGACATGTCGCAGTTGTCGCGTGAAGGTTGCCTCCTCATCCGTCAGTGCTTATTTCTGATATTTTCTGATATTCTGTTTGCAAAACCAAAAAAAGGAAAAAAGAAAAACAAACAGGAGTGCTAGATTGGAAAAGAAAACGTACTTTTAAAAGTAGTATTTAACGTAACACCGCTTGCTGCTTAACTTTCTGTACTGTTTCCCGTAGGCACTGCTGACAGGGTCTGAGCACTTAGGCAATGCGGTTGCCCCATCTGAGGTGATAGAGCTGCTTCAACGTGATAAATTCTTTCGAAGGCAAGTATAAACAACCTTTGATTCATATACACTGAAACTTGTTATAAGTAACGAATGATTTAGATGGAACACATTTAGCACTGTCTCACAACGAACATTTATTACAAACATACCACAACAGCTGAAGCGGTGGCAGATAGCACACCATCAATCAGAGTAGACCACCAAAACAAATCGTGCCTCATAAACTACTTTAATATGTCATGGAGCTTCCAAAAATACATCGCTGATCCATTTGTTACAAAGCCTAGGCTACTTTTTCACTGACAAGTCAATGACATTTGGTATTTTCATTTACGTGTGATATCACAATGAATCTAAGGACTCTGTTCACCCAAATTTAGGTGCCTGCAAGCGCTGGCCTTTAGTGCTCCTCAGGCTTACACATGGATCTTGGTAATGATGCCTGTCTACAAAGACCCATTTGCCAATGTACTTTGTCTGTATACTTTAGCAGCATCTTGCTAACTCTTTCAAGTACTCAAGCTGCAGTTCCCTCTATACCCATGCAAAATTTATGGCCCACACTGATAAGAGAAGGCAGCAGCACAGTAGCAGTTTTAAAGGGCATATGTTACATGCTAGAGAACAGATTTTTCAAGTCATTTTGAAGAAGTGATTGAGGAAGGTGCTTCTACTTCTTCTCTTTCAATACCAGCAGAAATGCTTATAAAATAGTTCTGCACCAGAACAGCAAAAAATTAACTCTTTATATATTTGGTCTGACAGCCTGCACAGGCTTAAAGCTTCTGCATTTGTCTTTAAGGTCTGTACTAAAGCACAGCTGATATCCAAAAAAAGCTTCTTTTCCAGTCTGAGGGTTAATCAAATACAATGCAAACCACCAAAAATGAATGCTTTATCCTCCAACTCGATGCCCTTCTAGCGGTACAAATGATGCAGAAATCACAAACTGGGCTTAAGAAAAATGTCTGAAAGCTGCAAATACAGTCAAGTTGAGAACATACATGGATTTCAACCAGTTGTTAAGAAACATGCATCAGAACAAAATTGGGCTGAGTAGGGGATTAAGAAATTAGAGTCTCGTTGTTTAATAGACTTGCAAAAATCCATAATACATTTCCTGGTCAAACATCTCTCCTTGTCCCTCAAACAGGACCTGAAAGTATACAGTTCATGTAAAGTTTAATGTAAATAGTTTTAAGGGGTTTCCAACTGCAGTCCACAAATTCAGGATGCTGAGATAATGAACTATATGGTCTGATTTCTCCCCAGTATATGCTAAATACTCTTTTGCCACTCTGCAAACTACTACTGTACCAGGAAAGCACATCAACACAGAACACATCAAAGCCAACACAGCTGTAAGAGACGCGTGGCAGCAGGTAGCTGTGCTGGAGGTAAGGCACCGACACAGGCTGCGGTGGGCTATGAGTCAACGTGAAAAGGTTTGCTAAGTCAGTATCGATGCTATTGTGCAAAAAATATATATTACAAATGACTTTCAACTCAGATGTTTTCCTACGAATTCCCATTTTGCATTTTAAACACAATTCTTCACACATTCCTTACCAGCTGTTTCTCCTGAACAGTCTTGTAACTGTCTGAAATTTTAAGGAAGTTTGGATTTTTATCAGGTTTTTTCAGTCCTGCTCAAAACTCAGTGATATCCCAGCCCATTCGCTTTTAAATATCAAATGTTACCATTTAAGCACTATAATGTGTCATTGATCTGCATGTTAAGCGTCCATTGAAATCGATGGTCTGTTCAGGATAAAAATCAATGGTAAGGTATAAACCTAAATAAGTATTCTACACACAAAACTCTGCAATGCCACCTTGATTTCAGTCTTTCATCTGTGGCTACTCAAGACAGAATATTTATTAATATAATACTAGTACAAAGACGACAAGCAAACTGATAAAATTAATGGCAAGTGCAGTGGCATTGGGAGTGTGAATAGTGTAATTAATTAATCAAAACACTTCTAACACTTTTAGAGGATATTATAGGAATAAATAAAAAAGACAAGCCATTATGATTTTCCTAAGTATGTGGTAATAGTTCCGTATATCCTAGATTTATGCCAAAGCCACCACAGAAGTAATAACTAGCTGACATCTATTATGACGACTGAATAATTCTGTATCATATTGAGATCCAAGAAAACACTCATCTCCAATATGACAAGCCATTGTGAAAATTTTGGGTTGCAAAGCCTGAAAGAACCACAGATGGACAAACAGACAAAGAATCTGTCTGTCCAGATTGCGTTTCAGAGTCATTGCCAGCTACGTGGACACTTACTGAAAGCATCCCAGGTGGGTAGCCCTAGCAATTCTGCTTTAACAATGGGTTTCATGATCTACTCGGAGCTGCACTGCAAGCCACTCAGCAGGCAGAGGGAGTGCACACAGCCCTGGTTCAAAAGGAACATCATATGTCATGACTTAATAGTGTTTGATTTCTCCCTAGCGTTTTTTAAGGCTAGAGAGTTGACCTCCTTCCTCCCTTGGTGCTCGACTGTTGACATCTCGGTGTTCTTTCTTGATTAACCAAACCTCATCCTCCACATTATTCCCTAAACTAGGTTTTTCAAAGAGTGCTATTGTTGCTTAGGAAAAAAAAAAAAAGAAAAAAAAAAAAAAAAAAAAAAAAAAGAAAAAAAAAAAAGAAGAAGAAAGAATTGGAAAAGACAGCTACATAGAACATTTAGTGAGATAGGGGGCTAAAATCCCACACCAAGCTTGGCAGCTGTGATAATGATGTATAATTTAATTGAAGCTATACTGTGATCCTCAAAAGGACTTCAGACCTTTTCCCATGTTTATGTATTATTCAGGCTAATGGCAACCCTGAAATAGAAAAAGCTTCTTATCTCTTAAAACTTTTATTGCAGTGAGTTCAAAATGCACAAAGCTGAGTGCTGGTCTGTGTGCTTTAATGCAAAGTGAAAGGAGGCCGTTTTCAGCCCGTTTTAGCGTCGCTGTCTTGGCAAAAAGACAGACGTGATTGGATGCCTTAGAAACCAGGGATGCAATGGCATGCATGAGAAATTCAAAGTTTTGAGTTATTTTTGAACTTAGAATGTCTTAGCTCTGTCTAGCCGTTATTTGTTTTCACTTTTTTCAATATGAGTTCATAGAAAAAATATAAATCCCATTAGACAAAACAAAAATCTATAGCAATCGATACAAATGGCATCTCCTTTGCATTTTGAGCAAGTTAACTGACAGTTCTTGCTGCACCTTTAACACTGTTAGGAAAGCCTGTATCTACAGGGTGTTCAAAAACTAACAGGATAATTTACTAAGGGATGACAAGCTGCTTATTAGCAACCGTGTGGATTGGTGCAAATTCATCCTGCAGACCAAGCAGCAAAAAGGACCAACCTTCAAGTTAGTCTTCAGTCTATGCACAACTTACATGTGCAGGGAAATAGAGGAATAAATCAGGAACGTTCATAGGAAGGTTTTTGCTTCCAGACATTGTTTATACCATAATGCAAAACTGGAACCCAATATAACATTATACACGTGCACATGTCCACATAAAAAATAATATAAAGATAATAAAATAATATAACCCCAAATCACAATGTCTGTGGAAGACGGTGGTCACAGAATGTCAGTAAAGGATTCTTCAAATTATTTTTCTTTCTAAACGCATAGCAAAATTTCACCCTGTGGTGACTGTCTACAGCTTTTCTGGTGATCGATGAATCACATAGACGATCTTGTGATCTTTCCCAATACGCAAAGACAATGTAAGTGCCATGAAACATATCAGTCACTGCTGTATTTCTGCTGAAGAGATTATGAGCAGATACATTTAGAGCTAGCAACTGCCCTTGCCATGAATCAAAAATGTGTACTGCTAAACTGATTTAGGGTCTCAAACTACATTATCTGTAAAATGAAATTACCATGTTCATTGTTGGGAAAGGGAATTGAAAAGACCAATACAGATCAAGTAAATTTGCATGCATAATACATTATATTATCCTCTGTTCTCAACACATCTCACTTTCTCTACATGAGCTGTACTTTTTTAGAGCATGTGCAGGCTTTTAACATAGCTTTTGTTTAAACTAGGCTTTAAGCAAGTTTATGAAGTAGCTATAAACACCAGAGAATACATAAAAGACAATACATCTTTTGTAATTTGAAGGGTACAAAAACTCTTACCAATTACTATGTTCCTTTCAGATTAAAGGGCAATAACATACCATCAAAGGGCACCAGCAAGGAAATTAGTCAAGATGTTGAGCCATGTTTCCCAAAGAACATAAACTAAGCAAAGCCTGTTGCCAGGAACAAAAATGTGCCTACATGTTCCTCACGGTCTGCAATATTGTATCTATCTATCTCTATAAGAATAATTCAAGGTAGCATTTCTTAATAGTAATATTTTTCTATTTAAATACAGTAAAAAAGCTATTAAAGCCGACTGAAATAAATTAAGAACTTTCTGATAAATGATCTCTGTAGATAACCATTTGTAAAAGGTCTTTTAAAAATGAGAAAACAATTGACAAGCAGAAGAAACTGTGCACCAAAAATCAAGATCAAAAAAGGAGAAGTTGAGAGACCGCATAACCAACATGCAGATATAAAAATGCCAGTCACTGGTGCCCAGGAGCTGTAATGCAGAACAGGCTCTTAGAACAGCTCAAGGAGTGAAATTCCATTAATCTGGATTTTTAAATATAACCTATGCCAGGCTGCTGCAGAAAGAGTAAAGCGAGACCTTGTTAAACAGAGAGTTTCTCCTCCTCACAATAATAAAAACTATGCATTAACAAATTAATTTTTAAAAAATTGGAAGTAGAGACAGTAGATGTTCCTCCTAAAACACAAAGAGGTTGAAATTAAGTTCTACGTAAATATTATCCAAGAAGCCTTTTTCTCAGAGTACAGAAACCTGTGTCTTCACCCCGATAGGCTGCGCAGTGTCTCTGGCTGCACACGCTGCGTCAGGAGGCTCCACCAGCAACTTTAGAGAAGTTACCCGCATAACTCTACTGCAACTCCATTCTTCAACTCCTGCAACTCTCTTCTAAAAAGATATTTTTCCTTCAAAACACACAATTCAACAGCATGAAGGAATTAATTAAGCAAGGTTGATTTCTTTATTTCTCCTCCTAGTTCCCTTCTGTTGCTCTTCAACATTCAAAAGTTGAAGTTTCCAACTTAAAAAAAGGAAATAAAATTTCTGCAAAGCACAGAGTCATTCTTCAGTTTTTTCCACAGTGACTACCAACAGCAAGAACATTACTCAGATTTCAAGACTGTCACTTTTTTAAAGCAGAAGCCAAAGAGTCTAGCAGTGGAGAAAATAAAAATTGAAAATGTGAAAACTGACTGTTTTCCAGATTTTTAATGAACTCTTTACCCTTCACCATGCTCTGTAACCTTAAATTATTTTAAGTATGCATTCGTTCTTTTTTTATTAAACATGTATTACTAATCTAAGTTTTATGATATCTTTGAAATGACTTTACACATAAATTGAAAACTATTGAATTAAGTGATTCTTGACACCGGAGCAGACAGTAATTCATTAAAACATGTTCTCTCCTAGCGTATGAGCCCATATCAAGCCCATGGATAATCAAACGGATGGGTAACAATAGCTCATTTTGACCCGTCGCAGAACGATGGATAGCAAATAAGGACCGTAGACAAATTCTCAAGCTTTACCAGAACCACTAGCAGTATGAAACCACCTTAACTAGTGGGAAACACTCTACAGCAGTGGCAACTGCATCAGTGTCACAATTTTTCCTGTCTTCATCAGCCTCGGGACTTTTCCATGCCCTCATCTTCAGATCAGTCTTTCCCCAGCTGCCCAGACCTGTTATTAGACAAGCATTACCTGGTGAGAACTGCCATGATTGATTATCAAATAGATGATATTACAGCTAAGACTCAGAAGTAGATTCTCCTTTCATTTAAAGTGGCATAACTCCATAAATTTCAGTGGAATTACTCCTGCCTATAACAAGTATAAGAAAGATGCTGAGTACGCTCCAGTTACTACTATCAGGCATACCCCAAATATATAGCACAATGCAGCAGTTCTTCTCAAGCAAGTACAAGAAATAAGACGCAATCTTATATTTGCAGAAGACGCTTAACCAGGGGCATTCCCCAAGGGCTGTACTCTGTATAGCACGCTAATTTTTAAACCAGAAGCAGTAGATTTGGTATTCCAACTGCTTTCCAAAAGGAACGCTGAACATAATGAGTGAAGAATGGGCTCTCCCGGCAACATTTCAGGATATAAAAGAAATTCAGAACAGTATCCGTGGTTTCTCAAAGTAATCACTAATTACACGAAGTATGACAACGGAATGCAAATTTCCTACATGTCAGTAAAATTTAAAAACATAATTGAAGAATGCTTTTTGAAATACTCAACCTAAAACTTGTTTGTTGTCTTTATTTGGATGTGTCTGATATGGGATTTCACTCATCCATTCCTGCAATGCCTTTCTCTAATAGTTTTAAGGACTCTTTACCTTCATGGGAGAAGAAATTTAGTGACACACTTAAATTGCATGAAAGCTGTCTCTCAATTTTTCTGTAATTGAACAGACTAAATTCCCTCAACCTCTCTCAAAAACATTTTCTCTAATTTTCAGAATAATTTTGTGGCTTTTTCTCATTTCCTCCAATTTTTCTATATCAAATATTAGACACTCTTCCGTTTCTTCTCACAATAAGACAGTATGCAGGGAGCAAATCATTTGCTCCTCTACTCCTGTTCGCAGAGCTAAGGATCTCTTTTGTCTGTTTTTCCACTGTCAGTACAGTGGACCTATAGCTAGGTTAAATTACCAAGCCAGAGGCAGTAATCTCAGGCAGTGTGGTAAACCTGTGATGTTCTTTCTGTAAACTTTCAAAAATGACTGAATACACAAAATCCAGCTGGTGGAAAGTTAATCATTAACTAAAGCTACACGTGGCATTAATGTGAGCACTGTTGTCTGTCCTTATCCAGCGTCCTCCACGGGAAAGACAGTGAAGAACAAGAGTTTGCTGCTCCTTTGTGCCACCGTAGCCATGCCCGTGCTTGGAACCGCAGCAGGGGTTGTATTGGTGAAGTCTCATCACAAATTACACGAGCACAGAAACCGCACACATGCCCACACCTGAAAGGAAACGGGGAGGCTGCGAAGACAGTTGGTATTCAGAGGGCACAGGAGCCCGGAGGAAAGAGGAGCTATACACTTAGTCATATCAAAACCTTGATTTTTGTGAAGGCTGAGAATCCTTATCGCTGGCAGCTTCTGCTGAGTGATCAGCATCTCTGGAAACAAAACTAGATTTTGCCTCTCTCTTGTTTTTTCCATTATTTCATTTAAGTTTCCTTATGCAAGGAAACATAGTAATGAAAAACACCATTTTTGAGGGAAAAACCTTAGAAAAGAGAAAAACTTTTTGATGTTTCTGAAGTGCTGCAGTTCACTTCTCTGTGCAATACACATACGCAACCGTGAATTTATTTTACTATTCAGCTAGCATAAGAGGATGAAGTTTCAAAACTAGTAGGATGAAATCAGTGCTAGGATGAGAGCTAACATGACACAATTTAGCTGAGAACAAGATTTCATGATTCAGATATAAATGACTGAAAAAGTCATTTCTATTGGAGGTGCTGTCATTATTGAACAGCAGCTCTAAAACATCGAAAGCTTTCCATTGTTGGCAATTTGAATATCATTTACCAAAACTAAATCGCGTATAAAAACATCATATATATCCCCCCCCAATTTTGAATGTACTAAACAAAGAAGTTTTCATGGAGGTATTTAGTAATGGCTCTTGAAAGATGTAATGTACTCTAAGTACTCTTTAGATCATGCTTTGAAGTCAAAAATCAATAGTGTTTAACTGATGAACATCACTGTCTTTCAAAATTGATAGAAAGGGAAAGCCAAAGCAACTTTTTCTCAGACACTCTGATATGTGTTTAAGCCTGTTCATCATTTTAAAAGAGCACATCTGATCTGTGCTCTTTCAACACCTAACAGGCAATTTACACGAGTTCATTTTATTTGTGGACCAAAGTAAGAGGGTTTGCTTGTGCTTGCTAGTTTTCTAATGTCGATGCTTTATGGTGGTTCAAAAATCTGCTTTACGAAAAAAAATGCAAATAACCAAAGGGGAGGGATGTGTATGCGTGGGGGGGGAGGGAAGAGTATTTAAATATTCCTTCTGTTTTATAACTATTTGATCAACATACTTTTTAATATGATAGCAAACATTTCAAAGCAAGGCTCCAAGTGCAGGATGTGGACATAGGATTCAAAGGAAGGTGCCACCTTATTAAATCTTTTTTTTTTTCTTTTTTTCTTTTTCTTCTGGATAATGCAGAGCTGCAGGCTGAAGTTATGTATCAGCTTGAACTAGCCTAAATCGAGCCACGATCACAATCCTTCTCTTCCCTTGTGGCCATAGCCTAGTACTAGGTTCCCCCGTGACCTGAGTGTGTGTAAATGTAGGGATCCCGTCAGGTAGATGAATGCTGTCTTCTCTTTTACATGGCTAATTGCTAGCTGGATCAGCTCCCCGAGCGGGGGTGCCAGCAGACATGCACAAGCACCAGCACCGGTGGAGGAGGTGGAGGGAGACGCTGCAGCCAGGACTGACGGAGGTTGAAGGAGACTGTGGAAACCTGGCTCAGGCTGACTTCATCTGCCAAAGGACGGCAGCCCCTTCTCGATGATGGTTGGAAACACTCTTCTAGCTTCCAGCCTACATTTATTCATTGCTGTTTGGTTTTCTGCCAACACTGGCCTGTTCTTAAGTAGATGTTACACCTTCCCCACATTTGCTCCCTCGTGACTGGAGCAACCCCATCATTTTCCCTCCCTTGCAGCTGGGAAGAAAACTGTCACGAATGTGGTTTTCCATTGCCCTCATCTTTGTCGTCTCTGCCTGTATGAGTCTGAATATAGGTTACCAGACTTCTATATGGTATTTCAAACGTCTTCAAAGAGACGAAAAATAGACAAGCAATAGGCCGTATGCTCCAACAAAATATGTACGGGAAGCTTCACACATCAGCAAAGTCCTTTCAAATTCAGATTTCACTCTGAAGAAGGTGGTGTAAAAGAAGGTGCAAAAATTTGCTTGTTATTGTGGGATAGGGGCTAAATCTAGACTTTAAAGAAAATAGAAGCCTGAATAAAACCCAGTTAATTTCACAGTCACTCAGTATCCAAATAAATACTCTTTTCCCTTTTAAGTATATTCAAAGCAAAGCTATTAGAACACCTTCAGCACATCAAGTCACATACTACGTGTAGTCACATACTTTAAATACTTGCAGTCAAATTAAAACTGCAGATTCACACTTACAGTCCTCAGTTTCTAAAATTAGGTTTTTAGATCCTTATCTATGCACAAGCCACCTCCTCAAATATATTGAGCTTCCTCTGAAGTTACAAAAAATTGTGAATTTTTTACTACTCAAAATCAGGTTGCTTCTATGAAATGTAGGGAAATAATTTTAGGACCCCGAGTTTAAAACTTTTGGTCAGCATTTCATAAGCTTTTCCAATGTACAAGTGTGTTGCAGCATATTTAATGTCTCACAGTTTAAGAAATACTGTTAATCATGCAACATGATAATGTATTCAAAAAGAATTCATGTAGTTTATCCTTGAAATTCCATAAAATAAATTACTTAGACAAATGGCAAACTATATAAAGTGTTACCCTCAAAATCACACAAACTACACAGTGAATCATACCAGCCCAATGGACTGTGCTTTCCAAGTGTTGCAACTCAACCACCACATCAAAAGCTCCACCTCATCACGTCCCACCAGAGCCCTCATGCCTCATGATAACTTGCACTGAAGCCCAGGCTACCTGGGTCCACGCAAATGCCTCCTCTCTACTTTCCCTTCTTCTAAGGTCCCAGCCTTCATCCCTTTATCCTCACCGCCCCGCAGCCGTGAGGCAAATGAAAACAAGTTCCTCCTGGTGAAAAAAAAAGCTTTGTGAGTTTCCTCATGGGGGAAGTGAATAGTATTGTTGAGTGTCTGCCAAGAAGACATCTAAACGTCTATAACAATTCATGGTGCTCTTAATGTGTGGGACTTTGTAACCGTGCAGAGATTCTTCATTACAAATACAGAAAATCTCAAGGCTCTATTTTCACCGAACTTTGTGTTTATGCACTGCAAAGTTGTTCTGCGTGCAAATGTCCATGCACCTGAGATGTCTGGGTGTCCAGGCCTACCAAGGCACCTAGCAGCAGTCCAGTGACATACCTCCAACTCTAATACTCTAGCCATTACTCTAATAATCTAATACTTTACCTCCGCATTTGGAAGGTCTGAGGGGTGGCTGCTTTCCGTATGGAAGGAAGTTTATAGAAATTTTCTCTTCTGCGCTAATCTTTGAATTATGCTTTTAAAAACATTTGAACTAGCATTGATGGATTACATGCATCTTAAATAATACATGTGCTAATCAATCCGTAGGGAGACTGAATCTCACGGACGCAGCTTTGTATCACCCTTACCAGTAATACCTAGCCAGGGACACTTAAGATTTCTCACGCTGGTACCTTTTGCCATAAAAATGATTAAACTGCCATAGAGCTGAAATTGGAACTGAAATATAAGGCTGGATCACTTGCATAATAAACTTTGATTTAGTCATTAAAGAGATTATTGCTTCATTTCCATGTAGACAGAAAGGACAGGCACCACCCTCATCTAGTTCTGTGGGGTGTTGCACTGTGGTTGCATTTTATTTTTATTTCTCCAATTTGATCGTAAGTAAATCTAATCACGCTTTTAGTTCTGAAAATGGAAATTCTTCTGGTGAAGCACTAGGGAGACCTGAGCAAACAACCCTTTGGGGGAAAGGCATACTTAATTTGCATTTCCCAACCTCAGGTCTGGTCCCTTCCCTCTGAAGTCTTTTCATCTCCAACTCCTCTCCCTGACCCTGGAGGCCTTTTCTTCCCTCGGGAGGTGCTGCCGGCACTGTCAGTGTATCGCTCTTACGCCGAGGCACCCTGGGCCACACGCAGAGTCCCTGTGCACTCCCTCAGCGAGGTTCACCTCACCTGTGAGGACCATCCCGCAGTGGCTCAGTCTGCAGCCTTTTGGCTGAGGTGGGTGCTGGCCCATCAGATGGACCAGGTCGTGTTACGGAGGCTACCACGTAAAGGGTCAGGCTCTTCAAAGGTGTCTGACAGCCTGGGAGGGCACAGCTATCCCCCAGACCAAAGACGTGCGCTGTTTCCAAGATGAGTAAAGGGTTAACGTCCACCAAGAGTGGTGATTGTTCTAATGGTCTCTCTCTTCTCCTCTGAACCCTTTCTATCGCACAGCCTTCAGGCAGGGTTGTAAAATACACTGATGCCTACCAGAAGACAAGCACCGCGCGTGATTTTCTTCTCCCCACGCATTTTGCTGTTTGCCAGCTGAGGTAACACCAGCCACTACACACGGCAGCTTCTGCCTACGGGCGCTGGCCTGCCCTTGCCAGCTCCTCAACACGGCTGAGGTCCCAGCAGCAACGGGCCCTTTGGCAACGGCCCAGACAACCCTGTTCCCTGGTCCCGCTCACACTGGCCTGTGGTGCTGATCCAGTGTGACACACTACGCACAGCCCCAGGGGACATTTGATATTGCCAGGAGATCTGTGAATGGGGATCACTGCCCTAATTTTCCTTGGTCAGGAATTACTATTACTATGCCATTAGTATGAGTGAAGTGTTGGGAAGGTTCCCTAGCAAGAGACAAATGGGCAGCTTAATTCCCAGTCTCCAAATTCTCCCAGATACCACTGGACAGGCAGAAAGCACATCCACGTGCATATGGATGGATACACTCAAACCTTAATTTCTACACCCCACCCCCCACGATATATGGCAGAGTTAAAACACTGTGGAAACAAATTCAGGAGGGGATAGGCATTAGCAACGCTTGAAATCTGCTTTCCGATTTAAGGTAAACTCAGAAGAGTACTTAATCTTCTTTTCCCAGTTTTTTGTTCTCCATATTATAAATCCTTCTTAAAAACTTGAACCGTACTGTGTTATTTTGGCTCAAAGGGAAAAAGAAAATCCAGTTGATTTGTACGTTCAGGTTCTGCTTTTAGACTCCAGTTTATCTTGATCATTAGTTTATAAATCCCAGTTTAATGCACATTTAGAGACTGCATTCCAGTGAATTATTCTGAAAGGTTTTCTGGAGCGCAGACTTAAAAACAGCTAGAAAAGAAAATGGTATCTTTACATTTCTCCAGGCCCACATATGGGACTCATTTCATTCCCTGACACCTGACATTGCAACTAAATCAGGAGGTGATTTCTACCCATAATTCTATTTATTTTAGTTGTATGTGGGTGGCCATTTTTTTAGAGTAAATTCCAAGGAGAAAAATAGAGGTGAATAGAGTTGTTCTTCTCATAAATAATACAGGGAACTACACAGCAAGACCACAGAAAGTGTCTTCTCAGAGCTTGTAACTTCAGCAATGAAGGTTGTTTTAATTATATTAGAAGAATTTCCAGATTCATTAGCCTGCACTTGGACCGATCACGATCCAATGCCTATGCAGACACAGAAGACCAGCACTTTCCAAAGATGTCTATACTTCGCAGCACTCTTGAAACAAAATGTGCTACAGAAAAACTTCAGAGGATGGTCTAAATCAGCTATTGCTGTCCACCATGGAAACTGACTTCAGTATAGCTATACTATGATTCATACGCTGCATTTCCAGATGCATGCATCCACCATCACCTTTCCCCTCTGAACAATACAGCTGGAAGTTGGTATGCAGGTGCCTGGCTCTCCTGAACCTCTCAAAAAAAAAAAAAAAAAGTCTCTGTTTCCATTTTGGGATGAGCTTTCCAGAGTGATCCAGTGGAGAAGTTTGCACACTGAAATTTCACCAAGCAACACCAGGAATTCCATGTGCACAGCAACAAAATGAACTCACATCATTGATATACAAGCAAAAGCCGATCCTTAACGTTTAATGGAAAGGGGGGTGCATACAGTACGTTTTGGAGGTCAGAAACGCTCGGACTACGTGACGCTACAACAACATAGATTCTGACAGATCCTGAACTTGAAACTTTCACTGGAAAGCAGGCATCATCTCCAAGTTGCACAACTCTCACAATAACATCTACATATGAAAAAACAACTGTACAGCAGGTATGCCTAGTTTTTGGCCGATTCAAGACCTGTAAGTAAACAAGACAAATTGCTTCTTAGTCTCCTTGAAACAGGTATCTTCCTTACGTTTTGTTTCAGCTGCAAAGAACACTTCTAAGAAAAGCAAAAACCCACGTTAAGGTATTGTTTTCTGTCATCAGATTCAGGGATTATTTTCTACCCATGATAAAAATTCTTCAGTAGAGCTCTTTGCCTCTGTCAGAGAGCAGGTAAGAGACTAAAGCAATACACCCCTCATTTCCTGGATTTAATTGAAAATGGGATAAAGGGAAAAAAGTTAACAGCATTTTTTAAATCCCAGGAACTTGACAGTGACATATATTCCTAACTCACGTGCCTCTGAGAAGAGGTCGTGCTGCCCAGAGTAAATAACAGCTTGTAATTTGCAACGAGGATACCCAGCAGCAGCACTGTAAGATATACACGCGATAATGTGATTTACAGGACCAGGAAATAATTTTCAGATATACTGTGCTGCATTAACAGTCCAGGTTAAGTGTGTGCTGCAACTTTTCCCTTGAAGGTACAGTAGTTGGAAGATTTGTGATATCTTTAAATGCAACAAAAGGAAATATAGAGGGAGGAGGGAGGAGTCTCCTGCTGAGATGTTGTGATAAATTATTAAAACTTCTTTTTAATGTTGATGCTACTCTTTAACCTCAGATCACGATACTGACAGCAGACGAAAACTGAAAGTGCTATTAAAGCTGTGATAAACACACCATGCTGTGGCAACACTTGTAAGGAGGGGAAAAAAAAAAAAAAAATCCTGGGGTGCCTCCAATCAGTAACATCAAGAAACAACTAGGGAGAAAATACCAAGCTATCTACAATCCACAGTCCCTCAGTCCAAATATTTATGAGATACCATTTATGCTCACTGAGCTATTTGATTATGAGACCTCAATAACCCATGTTTTCCATAAACAAATGTCATGCAAGGAAGCAAAACAAAGTGAACTTTATGAAAAGGCACATTTAGTGAACTGTTCACAGCACATATAGGGTAAATCTTCTCAGCAGTTTTTAAAAGAAGAGGAAAATGGATTGCTGCCTTCAAAAATCATAAGTGTTTTCTCAGCACAGCATTTTTTTCGATAAAGTTAATGCAATTTATCTTTATTAACACATCAACACTGACATAGCCAGTCAGCCAATTAGTGCTGCTGGCAGTGCATTTCACAACATTCATGTACTCTAAAAAAATGTCTGTCTAGTCATTTTTACCACATACACTAACAATCCTGCACTCAAAATAGGCTGCTTGCTTGCTTTCTCTCTCCTTCCTTCCTCTTCTTTTCCACCACTATAAGCCCGTATGATGGGGGTAACATCTCTTGCAATAAAGCCACAAGCATCTGTCCCAGAGTCTGCATAATGAAAAGAACAATCTGAATTCTCACAGTCCAAAAACCCACCAGTTTCTAAATGGCATACATTTATTTGTATAAAGGCCTTAAATGTTATTCTGCTAACGATACAATGCAAAGTAAAATTTCTGCAAGGAATATGCCTTACAGAGTCAGTCAAGCAAACTAACAAGAAAACAAATTAAACTCCATGCTCTCTTTTCAGCATCCTATTGCAAAAGCCCACATGGCAACCTGAAATCTGAGTCACTCAAAACAGCGTAGGTATTCGTAGGTATTCTCCTTAGTTCACCTTCAATACAGCTTTTTACAATCTTACCCAAACATCCATTACAAAACTTTTTCTTTCCACTTACCCCCCTTCCAGTGTTTGCCTTTGGTCCTGCTAAGCTTGCTCAGGGTTGGTCCAGAGAAGAGCAACATCAAAATGAAAAGAAGTTCAAGCATAGTGATTTTCCCCTGTTTCACTGATGATAACATTTCCACAAGTTATTTTCCAAAAAAAAAAAAAAAAAAAACCTCACATCTTCTCCCCCACTTTCTGTTGGCTTAAGGAGGAGTGATTAATCATTGAAAAATCAGAGCAAGGAGTAGCTTTGCTCTCCTTAGATGTTGAAGTAATATCTCAGTGATGTAGCCCTGAGGAAAGCCACATTTCTCACTGATCCGGTTTCTCCCACACAACATGCAGCCAGCACTGCTGCTACTACAGTAGCTATAAAATAATTTCTGCTCCTCACTTTGGTTTCTGTGGGAATATATTCCTCAGCTTGCAGCGTGAGCTTGATTGAAAATGATAAAAACAGTAATGCTTGTGCCCAGCAGAAAAGAGAAAAGATGTCAGGATTGTGAAAAAAGATGAGAAGCAGTTGTACTGACAGCTTTAAGCCTGACTGTCTGATCCTAATAGCCGTGCAACCAACCAAATTGCTCTTTTAAGAGTAATAAGGCTTCGGTGAAAGCTGGTGTCACTGCCACTTGGGTAGGTAGTGCAGGGCTTGAAAATCACCACGGAACCTGCTAGAGATAACGACTGCCACGGTCCCAGCTCCGAACGCAGAGGGCTGAGCAGAATACAGTATGCACAGGGAGCATTTAATCTCTATTGTGTGGAGGAGATTTCCTGCTTTACAGTCTGCAACTGCTCAGGACTTTTGACTGCATTTTATTAAGGCTTTAGTTCATACTTTAAACTAAAATGCAAGCTTCGACACACTAATTACTTATAGCATTTCTGAAGCAATTCTGAAGTATGGGAAAAAATCTTGCATGCTTTTGCCTTTTTTTTTTTTTTTTTTTTAAGTAGCAAACAGGAAGAACAAATCCTTAGCAGTAATCTTTTCACTGCACACAGCAGCTATGCATTTTATATTTTCACACGATCTATCCTTAGGATCTCCTAAATCCAGGGGGCGAGGGTGGGGGGTGGAGAGAGAGGGAAAGAGAAAGGGGACGTTCAGAAGAACAGATATTTTCAAACTAATAGATTGCAGTCACAATTTTTCATTTAGTAGTTGTTACTGCCACAGAAATAATACAGCTACCTATGTCTCCGGATGTCCATATTTAAGAATGCTGAAGCTGGATCAATAAACACAAGACTTTCTGCATAAAATTTTGGATTTTTACAAAGGGTGCTCAGAGAAAGATTCACAACATTCAGACTGCTCAAACAGTCTTGAGACGCCCAGTGCTTACTTAAGTATGCCCAGTAGCTTAAATTCATCTACAGTTTGGCATTTAGTTGTTTCCATATAAGTATTCAGTACTCAAATCAATGAGCCACAAACCTTGTGCTGTAGATTTATATAAATAAAAAAATCAATGTCCTTAGAATGACAAAGCAACGATGGTCACAAATTCCCTGAAGTTATCACGTTTTCGACCAGGGACATGATGCCCTTTTCAGTGCAACATTAAGATGATGATATTAGTAAATCTGAAGCTTTGCTTATTCGTCTGAATAAAGAATGATATTTTGACTGGTGGAGACAATCATAAACATCTAATATATGTACAGGGATTTTTTAAACAAACAGCATATAACATCACAAACAAGGAAATATTGGGACTCCACCATCACCACATCAACTATGAAAGTTCTTTTTTTTTCTTTTTAAGTTCTAAAATATATTTATGGGCTGGTTAGAGGATGTAACATTTGCATTTAGACAGAAAACAAATGCATGCTGATGAACAGTAGTTTTTCATCCCTCTGTGCATTAATTTTTAAAAGTTATAAGACATCTTACCAGATGCTGCGTCTGATATATCAAGGTTGATGTTTATGGCTCTTAGTTGCCAAAAATTAGGTCAGTATCTATCATGTAGAGTCACTAAGCTGCAGCTTCTTAAGTTCAATGTCTCCATCAAGCTATTCTTAATCACCAGTCTCATTGCTAATAATTAAAACACCATTTCTTCTATTTCTCTCCCAACTGTTACTGAAATGAGGCAGACCCTTGTGTTCATTTTGATTGCCTCTGTAACACTCCTCTGAAACTAGCACCATACTGCCACGTTGAAGCATCAAAAAAACTACGAGTTCACATTGCTAGGTTTCAAACTTTTTATGTCCAGATAATAAAATGACCTTAAACTAAAACAACCACCACCACCACAACCCTCAGGTACCACTATTCAAATTCAGCAACTTAAAAGAGTTCTGAATCAGAAAGCAAACACCTCCAATATCCAAAACGTGTGACAATATTAGTCATGCTTCAGAAATCCTGATGGGATCATTCTCTTGGCCATCTCTGCAGCCTTATGTCACTTCTGCCTCCTGCATCCTTTCGTCAGTCTGCCTTGCTTTCAAATTTTGAAAGTTTGCCACCCTGTTTCTACCCCTACCCACGTGAAAGCCAGCTGCTGTGGTGAAACCTGTTTCCAACGGTGGCAGGCATCCTTAAAAATACCTCCTTGGTTCCTACGCTGCAGAACAATTCGACTTCTTCAGCCTGGACACCTTGTATTTTCAGCATTAATGAAAGCAGCAGCTATTGGAAGGTATTATGAGTTTCTGTCAGCTTTCTGCCAGCTCTGACATGTGCCTCCAGCAGCCTCAACAGGATCAGGTACCGCTCGAGCAGTAGCTCAAGCGATGTGGCAGGAGAAGGGAAGGACCACTTGATAAAAGAGCAAAAAGGAAACCAACACGGCTGCCGGTCATGGGCATGTTTGGTTCAGTTTAACACTTAAAGAGCCCAGACTTCCACTCTGCTGATGGTTTTCTGGGTTATTTTGCAAAAGGTAAGTTAATAAATCCAATTTGTATGTATTAAGAGTGAGCGGGCAGACCTTCAGGGAAACACAGAAAAAGTGTTGTCACTTCTTATGAAATTTAGCGGGGTTTTTAATGTCCTTGTTTCGAGGTTCATAAGAATTTCAATTTTCCAGAGTTGAAATGCCTCCAGAGAAAAGATATAGTTTCAAGAAAGATTATACAAACGTTATAGGTTGAAACATCAGAAAGACAAATAGAAGAAACCCAACATTTATTTTTCCTTCAAGTATCGTGATTTTTAAGTCAACATCGTGTTTTAGAGATGTAAAAGAACTGATTTGTAATTCTATTTCATGCTTTGAATGTGCAATACTGGAAACAGAGACAAAAGTAAGCAGTCTCTTCTACCTTTATGTCTGTTACTATTACAAGAAAAACAACTATGAGAGCTACAAAGAGGCAAATCGATCCCATTGCAGCTAAATGTCCCTGACATCCAACCAGTCCTTGTCAGGATCTCTTACACCCTCCAAGGTCCTTCACAACAGCTCACACCAGTCATGAGTGTTCTAAGCACAGAACAACCCGTATATTAAGACAGGCTCGCTGTCCAAGTGGAGACCAGCAACGAGTGGCGTTCCTCAGGGGTGGGTATTGGGACCGGCGCTGTTCAACATCTTTGTCAGTGACGTGGACAGTAGGATGGAGTGCGCCCTCGGCAAGTTTGCCAATGACACCAAGCTGTGTGGTGCGGTCAACACACTGGAGGGAAGGGATGCCATCCAGAGGGACCTTGACAGGCTTGAGAGGTGGGCCTGTGCAAACCTCATGAATTTCAACAAGGCCAAGTGCAAGGTCTTGCACATGGGTCGGGGCAATCCCAAGCACTAATACAGGCTGGGTAGATTGAGAGCAGCCCTGAGGAGAAGGACTTAGGGGTGTTGGTTGATGAAAACCTGGACGAGTTGGCAATGTGCACTTGCAGCCCAGAAAGCCAACCATATCCTGGGCTACATCAAAAGAGGCGTGATCAGCAGATTGAGGGAAGTGATTCTCCCCTTCTTCTCTGCTCTCATGAGACCCCACCTTGAGTACTGTGTTCAGCTCTGGGGTCCCCAACACAAGAAGGACGTGGACCTGCTGGAGCGAGCCCAGAGGAGGGCCACAAAGATGACCAGAGGGCTGGAGCACCTCTCCTGTGAAGACAGGCTGAGGGAGTTGGGGTCGTTCAGCCTGGAGAAGAGAGGGGTCCAGGGAGACCTTCTAGCAGCCTTCCAGTACCTCAAGGGGGCCTACGAGAAAGCTGGAGAGGGACTTTTGACAAGGGCATGTATCGATAGGACAAGGGGTAATGGCGTTAAACTGAAAGAGGGTAGATTTAGATTAGCTACAAGGAAGAAATTCTTCCCTCTGAGCATGGTGAGGCACTGGACCAGGTTGCCCAGAGAAGTTGTGGCTGCTCCATCCCTGGAAGTGTTCAAGGCCAGGTTAGATGGGGCTTTGAGCAACCTGGTCTAGTGGAAGGTGTCCCCGCCCATAGCAGGGGAGTTGGAACTAGATGATCTTTAAGGTCCCTTTCAACCCAAACCATTCTATGATTCCATGACCAAATGCCTATCTTGTCTAGCATCACATCTTCAACAGTGGTCAACCTCGGATGCTTGTGGGAAAAGTATAAGAACGATCAGAAAGCATTAGTGGAGCTTACCATTTGCCCAGCCTGCCAGTCTCTGCTTGTGAAAGGCTGAGACTTCTTAACTACAGACTCTATAACAGCTATCAAATTTGATTAGAGTGACAGACCTATACTTCCTGACTTTGTCTAGCTCCTTTTTTGATTCGTTTATGCTTTTCTCCAACTCCATAGTCCATGACAATGAGTTCCACAGATTTAATTACTTGCAGCCTGAAGAACATACTTCCTCTTGTTTCTTTGAAAAGTGTACTTGATAATTTTATTGAGATAATTTTGGTTTTCCATCATGGAAAAAAATATTCCTGTTCACCTTTCCTCATATCATGGTTTTCCAACATACCCTCCCTTCATACAACTTATTCCAGAAAGAAAAGTCCTACCCTAGTCTTTTCTCAGATCAAAGATGTTCCATACTCATAAATGTCCTTGCTGCCTTCATCTTAAGTATAAGTTCTCATTTAGTGTTTATGAGATGAAGTCAAAAGAAAAGCGTGCAGTATTTAAGATGAATTATCAGTTGTATATTTTCTCCCTCATTCTGCTCATAAAGCCAAAGGGCGGTAGCTACCATTAAGCTGAAATTATGTTTATAAATGCCTACCACATTAACAGATACAGAGGTTCTTTTTAATTAACAGAATTTTAAGATGTTTACTCCGTGGAAGCATACATCAGCAACCTAAATAACAAACCACCAGTGAAATACTCAGAAAAAAATATGTCCAAGTTAGTTCAATCTGCAGTTGTTGTATCCAGTTATTTGGTCACCCTTCCTTTCTGTATTTTCCTTCTTTTTACTAATCGCTATCTGCCACAAAGGACTACTGGTATAAGTACTTGGTTAAAACCCTCAAGCTTGAATAAATAGCAACAATAACTTCACAGAAGCTTAAATATCAGAGTCCCCGAGCAACATGCTCTTTTAAGGGTGATATCTTGGAGCAGCCTGCTGCTCGCAGACTATAGGAGGGGTATACAGAAGCCTCGACCGCTTCCTTGCTGACATGCTCTCTGGCCCTTTGTATTTGCCACCCAGATCCCATCTCGCTGTGGTGAACGTTACAGACTTTTACAAGATCCTTCAGTAACTGCAAGAAGTAACACTTGGATCAAACCCAGCATTCAGTAGCACAGGTATTTTTCATGCTTGTATTTCCTGGCACTTTTTAATTGTAGCATTGTCTTAACGTTTGGAGAAGCTCAGGAAGAATCGCAGTCTTCACTCTTCCCATTTCAGAACACTGGACAATCAAAATAAAAAAATGAAGAGATTGCAGCAAAAGATAGAAATGACGATTTAGAGAGTCATGATTAAGATGAGAAGGAATGGAAACAGAAGCTGAAATGCCCACCCCCTCCCCCAAGAAGTTACAAATATTTTATTTTGTCCTACCTCTCTCCTTTTCTATTCTCCCAAAGATGCCATACAGGCAGCATTTGGCAGCATGAAAATGCCCATGACTAAATGAACTTTGCAGAAGGAGTATAATCAACATTAAATACTACAAGATGGAAATATCACATCCTGCATTGTAGGCATGAAGAATATTTTTCCACTGTCTACCCTCACCATATACAGAGGCCCAAGTTGCCGTAAGCCATAATTAATTCAGTTCTTTTTAGGCATGAAAATTGTTTTGATTTTAAATACTTCCAGCTTAGGGCATTCTAAATATCTGTGGAAACCTCCTGGGGATTTCTGTTAGCCACAGACACTAACGGGAACAACATTTTTGGATACTTGTAATGCAAAACATTGCCAAATAAATACATAGCCTTCTTAAATCAAAAATCTATTTGAAATTCCTTCCAGGTCATGTGATTTCCAAGGATTAAGAAATCGGTGCTTGCCTAGTGTGCAATCTGCGCTTCCATTGCAGGTATTCTGCCAAAACATTTATATTTCCTCTTCACAAATATAATCAAGTAAGATGAAGTTCTGACAGTTATTGCATGCTAGTCCCCAAATACTATGTTCATTTTGGCTTCCACTGGTAATAAGAGACCCACAGAAGGGTCTCTCTTTTCATCATAACTAATTAGCAGCTCTGGTTTTTGTATAAGACAACATGAAAGCTTGATGTATAGCAATATACCAGTTTTAGTGCAGTAGAAGAGACACATCAATAAAAGAAGGACAGTAAGTCCAAAACTCAACTTTCTACACCAAGGTTTTTCTCTTGTTTATGCTTAGAGGTCTAAGGTTTTTCTGATACTCTGCAGATTATATTATGTAGAATGAAGAAGTACACAAAAGTTATTTCATATTATTTTGTACTCATCAATAGGATTTATCCAAGGATTACATTTAAGTATAATAAGAATGATAATTATTCACTTTGAATTTACCAATTATTCCAGTCTTTAATCATACATTGTTTCCATTCAAAAAGTATACATTTACTTGACAGAGTTTGTAGGCAACCTTGGACTGCTTAAATATTTGGTAAACAATGTGAGAAAACCATCTTTTCATTTTTTTCAGTATTTTTAATAAAATAATTAACTTGAAGAATCTTACCCACTACATTACACACAAAGATTCTAAATTCTTTCAGCACTGATAATATGCTATACTGTTACTTTGAAACGTAATTTCTAAACAGCATCTAATAATTTTATTGCTGTCTATATGTAACATAAACTATACATACAGTTAAACAGTAATATATTAAAATATATATAATTATATGTAACAATATGTAATAAGTGTTGTGTATTTATCACTAACACGAATTGTTAAACAACATACACAAGTTGTTTCCCAAGAAGCAGCTTTGGTAAGAAAAGTACTATATGAAGTCATAAATCACAAGAGGAGGTAAAAACTCTAATGAGACATTTCACTGTGTTTTCTACTACGCAGTGAAAACACATTTCTGTGTTTTTGACAAGAGAGAAAGGGGAAAAAGGCAAACAGTTCTGGCCTTATTTGCCTCTTTTCTAGCATGGAAAAATCCTAATATATTTGCTATCTTATTGTATCCTATTTTGTTCTATTTCCTATCCAGAAATAAAACATTTATCCAAAACACAACTATGAAATTATCTGGAAAAATTGGCACATGCTACCTATCTAACAGGAGGGGAAAAAAGAAAATAGAATAATCAAGGGCAAAGCAACTTGCAGGTAGAGAAGATACCAGAATATATTTTCACAAAGTGTAAGTAGAGCAATAATTATACTTTGAAAATACTTGAACTATCATACCAAAACAACCTTTTTTTTTTCTCCTGTGGGCCTATTTCTAATGGCTATGAAGAGGAGATAGCAAAGCTGAAAAGTACCAGTTCATTCATATAAGAATCATAACCTGCCTACCATGACTTAAAAGCTTTGATTTGTCAATAAACAAATTCTGGTTATCACTCACAGGAAAAAAATAAGTCAGACTCACATTTCATTTTAAAATAGATCTTTAAATCCAAGAGCCTCAAAGCATTTTGTGTGTTTCCCAGTTTTTTTGCCGCCTTTGTGATTATTTTAGACCTATTCACTTTAAATTTTACTATGCACAAAGCCACAAAGTAGTGAGCTCTTCCTCTCCTCCTGCTTCCAATTAATTTTTGAAGCGCTTTGGCACTGCAATGCCCAGTAGCCCCATTAGGAAGAATCGACTAACATCAGTCAATCAAGTATCTCTAGATGTAATCTACAGACATTAGACATGGAAAAGACAAGCTAAATCATAGACTATTTGGCATCTCCATATAATAAAGATGCTGGGAGAAGACAAGCTTTATTGGAAAACGGAATTAGATAGGATCTGAAATTTCAGATCAGAAAGAAAGGAGGACCAAGATGTAGCCAAGATCATTCAGGAAAATACCGCTGGTGACAAGAGATACATCTGCTTTCTCTGAACAAATATTGATCCAGCAGGTTTTATATTTGGGATGCCTCCAGTGTTGCTGAAGGTGTCACGTTTCAGGTGACTTGCAACAATGAAACCCTGACTAATTGCAGTTATTAAAGATATTAGCTTGTTTTTCCTTTTATGCGGTATTGAAGTTTCCCTGAGGACACATTCAAGACAAAAGACGTAGCGGTGACTCTACACTTCGACTTCTGTGCTCAAGTGAAGAATCTCATTTGTCAGCTGGGATTCCAGATACAAATCAAAAGTACCGACAATTACCAGACAAGGGCATAATGTGTCAGTACGAAAGCCGTGCCAAAATGCCACACTGCTCATACACTTAAATACTGGAGTAATTTTTCTGCAAAGCTCCAGATTTGCAATTCATTTGCAAAAGAATGAAGGAGATTTGGCTGGCTTGGCTGGGCTGTTTCCTCCACCACATTCAAGTTCAGAACCAACATCTACATGGCAGAAAAGAAAAATGGCAACTGTGACACACCTGCTTCCATCCTTTGTTAAATTTTCTGAACATAAAGCCAAAACAGAGGATTTCTCTAACTCTGTGAGTGTCTTTCAGAGACAGCAAGTATTGTATATTCAGCATTTGTCTGAAATACTGAGACAAACACTACACAGACTCCTGCTAAGCAAATATTTGCTGTTGCATTTAAAATGCATTCAGGTTTAATTGCAATTTATGTTTTGAAACTATTTTTGTTTAGAACAGTGCAAAACCAACTATTGATTAAGGATATGTTCAAGTTCTGCATTCATTCTTTCTTTTTCCATTTTTATTACAGATACAGATATTGATAAATATATCTATCTCTTTTCTGTAAAATAAGGCCAAAAAGCCTTTTTTAGTGTGTTCTGGTGTTGTAAAATATTTACACTTCAGTATTCACAGCCTACACCTGCCCAGCTGTGTTACAGTAGGAGACAAACCCACAGTATCTGACTATCCACGGTACCTACGTATGTTGAGTCCAGTCTTGCTTTTTTTGGGAGACAACCTGTCAGGCATGGAGCTTCTGTGCCGGGCAGCAGAACTGGATCAAATGTTCAGAGATGAAATGTAGACACAGCTACCGCAAGACACCTCATCTACCACAGCCATCACTGACAATCCTGAATTCATTCATTCAATGATTTTTTTTTTTTTTTTTTTTTAACTTCTATTAGCACTGCAGAGCCCACACTAGCAAAACAAACTGGACTGCATTTGAATGTAGCTCACACATCGAGCACTTACTTTGCAATGCCGGGGCCAAACTAATTTTTATCCTGAGCAGCCCCACTGGACTATAACCAAGGCCAGAGGGTACACACAATGATATTGCGTAGGTACAAATGAGGGCATCATTTGACCTGCAGAAATCTTTATTAATGGTGCTGATTCACAAGGCAAAAGAACTTAGCAAAGCTATAATCCTAGCCTCAGCCGGTTCTGTCTGATGTTAGAAAATACAACTTATTATTCATGAATTGAGAAAAATGTATATGTAAGTCCTTCTGAGATAAACTTATCCCCAACCGCACCCTTCTGCACCATTGTCAGAGTATCTCACTTTGCACCAAGGCCACACTTCAAGCATGGTTTTGTAACAAAAGCATAATCTCTTCTTATGATGACTTTTGTCATTATAGTTAACCGCCTTCTACTCTCATCCAGCATGTAAGAATGAATTTCCTTTTAAACAACTAGCATTGCTAAACAACTACATAGACGTTTGATTGAAAGTGGCTTTCAGACGAATTGTACAAAACCAGCACGTGTTAAAAAAAAAAAAATCAAACAAGGAGGCAAAACATTGTTGCTGCTGTTAGGGGGTCAAATACTCGGAGCAAAATTAAAGTTGGGTTATTCCTCTCTACCTGGCTGTCCTGTGCTGCAGGCTCAGTAGAGGTGGCATTATAAGCATGGCTGAATAAAACAATTTATAATAAGGTTTTTGCCTACAGCATTGAAAGGTTGTGTTATAGCAACACAGTAGGAAGAAATGTGATCTTTCATTGGTTTTGCTCCGGTGACCAGTGGCCAGATGACAGTGGATAATCAGCGAGGGCTATAATTTATCACGGCACTGTAATGTGTAGCAGTTCATAAGACAAGCTGGCACAGTAGCAGACCACCACCCAAGGAAGCAGAACAAGTTGGTCTCCAAGGCCCAGGTGTTCAAACAAGTGTGTACGCATTTGCTCACATACCACAGCGTGTCAAATCTGTGCTCAATACGCCTTGCTCAGAGGTTCAACAAAAGAACTGGGAATTTGCATACATGTAAATATTTTGTTAAGGCACCTAAATTACGTGAATAAATGCAATGCACTTCAGTACCTTTTCTTGGTACACTGATTTTAATAAGGTCATCACCTATATGTTTAACAGCTAACAATTCTGCTCTTTTCCTCAGCATGGAAAATTCTGCCCTAGGCTGATGCAGTTGCTCTGGCTGCAGACAAGACACTACAGATATACCTAAAGGGAAGAAACTACCCTAAAAGTGAGAGATGCAGTGCCCTAACACACACGGTGCAAGTGACCAGCAGCATTCTTGTATCCGAGAAGTGAGCTTTCGCTACAGACCTATCCCTGAGTGCCAGAGGCCACTGAAAGTTACAATACCAAGGTTATGACCCAAAGCCTATGCCTTCTGCAGTACACGCCAGTCCTGACGGCCACCAACCACAAACCACACAAACACATGGATGCTGACATGATCACACCTTTCATCGCACATGCATCGAGGTAAATCGGAGGGATTTTACGCAGCGAGCTGACTCCTGACATCCGTAAGAGCTCTCCTTTGTGCAGGCCTGCAACAGGATGCAAAGCATGCTCTAATTTGGTACTGGACCCTACAGTACCAGGCCAGCATGCCTGTCCCTTTTACGTTGTATTATCAACAGCGGTACAAAGTCAGAAATGCTGAGCTGAAACTCTTTGAAAGTTTCTGGTCAGTCAAAATCATCAGGTCATACCTGCGTGAGCATTTAATGGGAACAGCCGTACAGGTGATCTGATGTTAGATTTAGGCAGAGGGAGGCCATGCTCTTCCTCTGAGAGGCTGTGCAAATTGCACCTATTTATTCTGTTTCTTCAACCTTTCCTTCCCCCTCTGCCGGGAGCCCCAGATCATTGTCCTGGCTGACAGCCTCGAAAACCCCATGAAATCTATGAAAGCAAGTGGCACACGCTTGCTGACTTCCATGAAATTTAGATCAATTCCACAATCTTCAGCTTAAAACTCAGTGTCATTTTCACTACTAATTGAACAATTCAAAGACCATCCATCTGAGCACATATTGAAAAAAGCAGTTTTTCTTGTCCAAGTAGAGTTAGTCTTATCAGATATGGCCCCCATAAAGTTTCCCTATATCCCTGAAATCAATCGTCGTATGCTTGCTCCCAGCTTTCCCCACATCTGCCTTTAGCAATTTCAAGTCTCATTCCCTCTGTGAAACAGGCAATAAATCACATCCACAGTATTGAGTGAAAAATAAATCATAAACTTTGAAAAACAACCAGAAGTTTGTAAAAGACTTTTAAGAGGTATTGTCTGTCATTTGTAAAGTAAGGGAAAATCAAGTGTTGGGAAGCGGCTGGTGTCTGCATATGCAATCCAAGGGCTCCTTAAATAGATCCCAGTAAGGTTCCTGTGCTTAAACGCACATGCAGATGTGTCCTGAGGAAACAAAGTCTGTCCTGACCTATCTTTGCCTTTTAAATATAACCTCAACTTTTCTTTTCCCGATTTTTCTTTTTCTTCTCTACAAATAAAAGTTAAAAGGATTTAGTACTCCTCAGTATACACGCCCCGCCCCGTGGAAATACTTTTGGGGTGATTTTAGCTGCCTGTGAGCTCATTGACATTTAAAGCTTTAGATAAACTCCAATATGCATAATTAATCCCCAAAATGGAATATGCCTATAGAGCAGGAATGTCTTTCAAACTTAAGTATAACTGGCCAGTGCTCCTACTGCATCAAAACCCTGAAAAACTCCATGTACTTGTTCCTTTGGAACACGAGCTCATCAGAAACCTATCTAAACACGCATAGAGAGAATGATTTTCCATCATCCTGACATTTCTTTAACAACTTTCACAAATAAAAAGTACAGACTATCAGCATTACATACCATTGCTGTGTTGCTACAGCAAATTTTTAAAGTTTGAGAGGAGACATCATATCCTTAAGCTTCATGAAGTGCACAGACTGTTGCTATAGATTTCTTCTAATTATGTTATCTTCTCATATATCCTCCTACATCTTTTAAGATATTTGAACATAAAAAAAATAATTCTGAAATTAATCTTCTTTCCTCAAAATATAAAAAGACATAATTTTTATTAAAGGATCCCATATTTTACCAAAATTGGTGTTTCAGGAAGATAGTTTGAAGTCAGTAACTAAACAGCAGAAAACATTCTCCAAAGCAAACTTCTGCTTTCTAAGCTCATCTTTGTCTTTCACAAAAAAACCCCAAACATTAGGAAAAAAAAATTGTCTTGGCCTAAAAGCACTTATGAAAAAATGAAAGTGGATTAATTTAATAAAATTCAGTGGGGACTAAACCAGGCTGATATCAAGAAATATGTTACATCTACAGTATAGGTTATTTTATTTATATAATGTGTATTTGTCGTGGATCTAGTTTTCATTTTATACCCTCAGAAATACTGGAAGGCAAACTCAATCTCTAATTTTACAGTAAATAGTTCTGAGTTTAAGCATAGTCTTTCAAAAGGAATTTGCAACTCTTATTCTGACTTAGCCACCCTTTTAGAATACATCTGTAAGGCTAAAGATAGAAGTGACAATTTTTCTAAGATTATTAAAAAATTAAAAAGCCAGTAGAGTACTATGCTTAAAAATTCTATTTGCACTTTATCTGTCACTGAATTTGCCCTAATTGTCCACTATTGTGATAACGTCTGAGTTGAATACTGTACGTCTGTATGTATGTTAGCACCCAGCAATTAACTTGGCAATAATTATATACTATTTCTGACCTCTTTGTGCAGCTGGCAGAGGGTGGTTTTTTTTTTTTAACACATCTTCTGCAACTTTAAGTAATTTTAAAAAGTAGAAAAACAGAGTTTAAGAACTATAGGAAACAATTATTAGCTTTGCCGATAATTCCTTATATACTTAGAGACTTGGAGAATTCACATATACATTGTGATTACATGCAATAAGTTTGAATTATAATAGCATTCCTCAATAACCTCTGTTCCTTTTACAGCTCATTGAATGATTATATGATTTCATAAATGAACCTGCGATAACCATGAGTGATTTTTATTTTTTGTTAAAGCAACTATTTATTAAATGCATTTCTATAAGCAAGAACAGTACTTAAATGTTTTTAATCTTGCACTAGGTTCTTCACTATAACGACAAATGACAGAGACACAATGCTATCTTCCTCAAGCAGTTGGCATAGTTCTAAGAAAATACCGGTAACACATTTCTCAGCCCTGCATTGGTTCAGTTGCTTACTTATTCCTCTGTTATTTTATCAGTTTCTCAAATGAGAGATGTTCCATGATTAGGGATATTTATAAATTAAGAGATCTAATTTCCTTCACAGGTATACGTGTGCAAGACTCGTTGAAGTTAAATGTCAAAAAGAATTAAAGATAAAATACTGATTCTAGCAAAATTCTAAAAACCTCTATATTTGCATCTCTCTATATGCAAGCCATGTGTAGTTCATTAACTTTATATGTCAGTAAGGTTGCAGGTCAATTTAGAGATCCGATTGCAAATCAAGGGAAAACTACTTTCAAACGACATCTGGCTTGACCTTCAAACCTTAATAATCTAGAGCAAATCAGATCGTTAAATTATAAACCGAAATTAAGTTTATGATTAATAGAGTTCAGAAAATGAATTGCAATGGATAACTGGGCTTTATCTGGTCCATGGACTATTCACGAGCAGATCACAGCTCCACGGGATTTCTTGATGCAATGTTTTTAACATCATCTTAAGCTTCTTCATCGATGGGTCCTCACAGAATCTGAAGTCCAGATGTGGTGAGAGAGCTCCTATTGCCACGGTACCTGTTTGCTGAGCAGAGGGGTAGGGAAGAACTTCTAGCTCAGGTGCATATGTGGGAGTCAATTCAGGTGTCAGTCTTAGACCGAGGAGAAGAAAGAAACGTGTTCCCTTGCAGTGGCGGTCAGACCCACGTCTTGGCACAGTTTCAGACATGTCCATGGGTGGGACCTGTGAAGTATCTACTTGCAGTGTGAGACCTACATACTTGCATGTGAGATTTTCATCTCTGTTCTAGTGCTCCTTGTGACGCATAAAAAACCCTTAAAACTTCTGTTTTCTGTGAGGAAGAGGATTTCGCTGATCAAGTGTGAGGCAACCAGTAGGCAATTCTAGGTAAGTCCCTAGGCTTCTCCTTTTCAAAGTAAGCACAAGTGAAATTAGCAGAAACCTTGATCAATATCCATGCCAACCAGAGTTCGCAGTTACGATGTGGCATTCTGCTAACTTGTCAGCACTAGCAATAATCCTTCACAAGAGATTATTACCATACATCAAAGTATCAACAGCACTGTAAAATGACATGACCAAATTTTTAAAATGATGATTTCCTTTCCATGGGAAAAACAAACAAACAAACAAACAAAAAGCCCCAGCAAATGCACACATCATATTGTAGAGCAGACTGAATACCAGTCTGAGATAATAAAGAACAAACTCTTATGCTATACCTGTAAGACTTCCAGATGCAAAGTCTGGATAACCTATACGTAAATAAAATAACACTACCATGTGGTTGCTTCAGAAAATAGAGAATGATGTAGACTGAATAAAACGCACACTGTAAGCAGATGTTTCCTGTAGGCTTGCATTAAGATAATGGTAGAAATACTTTAATAAGTACAAAAACCTTGTCAGATTTTGGCTCTTAACTCGTATCACTGTCATAGCAGATGTCATTTTACTCCATATGTTAATCTATCTACATACTTATATAGCTTTTATCACCAAAGTACCTGCACAATTTCTAATCCCTTAAGGCTTCGTTCTCACAACATGTGAAAGAAGAACGGGCAGTTTACAAACAAGCAGCAGAGACACAAACCGAGCTTGGAGACTTGGGCAGTTTGTAGCTGAACCCATGATTCAGAGGAGGATTTTTAGAAATCAATCCCCCTCATTAGCTGCAATGCATTTAACTCAGCGCCATACGCAGCTTTCATTTAAGGACACATTAACAAGTACATGATAAACACAAAATCAGACTGTCAGGTCTATAATGAACAATTTAAGAGTTAGTTTGTATTCACTGTTGGCGGTGACCTGTTTTAGGATACATGCTTTAGTTCAGCCCAGAGCCTGAGACATAATGATGTTGCCACCTTATCCTACACAGCAGAGTGCCCTAATTTTGGGAATACTTAGAGAAGCTTGCAGTGTTCAAACAATACAAAACCTTCTAAAACGGTTAATCCAAGTCTTTGGTATCTTCGTACTACAGTATGTATTATCAACATTTTTAAAATATGCAAATTGCTGCAGCAATCCTACAGGCTTGTAAGGGCCCATATGCTGATTATTCCAATGAATAGATTTTAAGACAAGAAGGGACTTTTAGAATCACCCCTCATAGCAGTTGAGGTTACTTGTGAGTAGATGCTCTTGTTTGAAATACCAGCCACACGAGAAAGGACCGAACTGGTGCTTAGTTCAACTGTTTCCAAGAAAATAACGTACAAATACCGGGGTTTAGTGGTAGTTCATAGATTTTTCCATTTGCAGGTTTGTTTTTGTGTAAATTCAAAAATTGAAAATAACAACATAGGAGGAGTTAGGTTTACCAGAAAAAAATCTATGGTTACAGATATACCAGGAGCACAAAGCATGTACAGCCTTATTTTCTGCTTCTGTATCCTCTCACACGAACACTCCCAAGGCAGCTATCGCAGTTAGCTGTGCAGCGTCATCGGGGCTGCTCTCCAGAAACCCTCAAGACCTGCCAGAAGGGGCGGCAGGAGGCAGCGAGGGGGTGCGAGCACCGCATCCCCCCGCACTGCGGCCAGGCCACCGCAGGGAGGGGGTGGCGGGGCTGTGCTTGCCCTGCCCTGCTCAGAAGGTCACCTTTGAATTTAATACCTTATGGTTCATCACAACCCAGAAAGCAGAAAGGCCTTGCTTTTTAGAAACTTCAGCAAACCCTCCTCTACGTAAATAGCAGGTTAAGATTTAGCTGGGGAAGACTACGATAGTATGTGGCAGCACACTGTTCCTTTCACGCCTCCTCCCATCCCTCCGACTATAAATTAAACTTTTCTCATGGAAAACAACGTAATCAAAGCTGTTTCTCAGATCTCCGTTTGTAAAATAGCGCAATTTTACTTCCTATTATGTTTCACAAGAATTATTCTAGCAAAGAGCATGAGACAATATCTAAGCAAGGAAATACTCCAGTATAAATTAAAAAGTAAATGTTTAAAATGTCACAGGCATTCTTGATTAATGCTTACTATCACTTAAATTCTTTATCACATTTATCAGTTTCAGAATTGTTCTACTTTTACAGCTGCCTTCGGACAAAGACCTGAGTTCCCCTTGGTCTAGATCCATCTCTCTCATCAAAGAGCACTGTAAATACCTGCTTGAGATTAAAAAGCATTCAGCTGGGCTGGCAAAGCTGGGGTCTTGGAGTAAAGCACGTAGAAAAGGAAAACTGCAATGGGAAAGTTTATTAAGGCCGGTTCTCTTTTTTTTTTGGCTTTGGTTATGACAGGACACGCGCAGTCAATGCAGATATGCACACAGGAGAGCGCGTACTGTGGCTAATACAGCCCTGTCTGCCTACGCTGGTGAGTAGCGGAGTGCGACTGTAGAAAGCCATACCGGAGGTACTGCTTCTCTGTTTCATCCCGGAGCTTAACTTTGGCACTACCTGATCATGTACACAATACTATTTTATTGTCTAAAATTGGATATGATAGCAATTTACAGTCAGAAGGAAACTATGAGGATGGCAGAGTGATCCCACCACTGAGTCAGCTGTGGCATGGATTACTGTGCGCACCTGCGTGTTTCCCTACCTCTCCCCTCCCAAATAAATCAATGTTTTCCATCACCTTCTCCTAAACAGCAGGGTGGAAAAGAACACGATTGCTGATAGGCCTCTAGAAAAACATAGAAAGAGATCGCAGCAGAGTGCATGGACACCTCCACCTCCCTGGAGGTCTTTAAATAGTATTCCAAGGCTAAAATATCATAAGGTGTAGTTTGGAGTAGACAGGTACGATAGATCAGATAAATTATTGTCATGTGTCAACTGTTCTATCCAGTCAGGAGTTTTTTATTCATATTTAAAGTAGAGGAATTTCAAAATCTATTTCTATATTTTAATTACATCTGATGAAATATGACTTCATACATTTATTATATATAAAATCATGTTTTCTTGTTGGATAATTAGAGAATTTTTGAGGTATTAAAAGTTTTCTCACATATCAAAGATTAAATCTACTTTTTTATAAATAATAGCAAAATCCCACCTACAGGGTAATCCTACATATAGAATCATAGGATCGTTTAGGTTGGAAGAGACCTTCAAGATCATCGAGTCCAACCGTTAACCTAGCACTACCAAGTCCACCACTAAACCATGTCCCTAAGTCTAGACTTTTTATCTTTATTTTCTTTCCCTTTTTTTCCTTTTCTGAGGGAAGGAGAGGAATTAATTTCTTTTAGAGTAAAAGTTCAAATATTCTAAAATGCAAGTATTCTGACAACTGATAAACATAACACACTTACATATAGTGATACGCACTAATATTCAACTTCACTGTATGCCTGAAAATGAATGTATATTTAAGTGAATATTCCTTAAAAGCCCACAAGAACACCGGGCCTTAACTGCCTAATTTAATGCTAATCTTCTGTGTTAAAAGGCAAAAAAGGAAAGTGTTTTTTACGAGCTTTGATGGTTCAGGGGAATACCGCGACGCAAGGAAGCTACCAGCTGTCCCGCTCCATCCCTCCCCTTCCTGCCGCGCGGTACTGAGGGCAACGAGCCGTACCAGCCTTGGATGTGCTCCCGGTTGACCCTACCAGGGCTGCGCTCCTGGGCACCAGCAGCAGAGAACAACCAAATGTGACAGCACGGGCGCCACGGGAGAAGGCGCTGAGGGCGAGATCTGGCTGCTGATCTAAGCACTCGCTCATGACAAGAATCCCAGGCAAAAATACAAGCAGGGAATTCAAGCAAGCCAAAGCGAAGCACAGGCTTTCACCAGGTTAGATTTGGAAATCCTTAATTCCTCTGGAGTCAGCACTAGTCGATACCAAACTGTCTGTCCTAGGAGGCACCCACTCACAATCAAATCTGAAAAGAACAGTAGCAATAAATGCAGCTAACAATGAATATAACCAAGACCTAGTGGCACTGCATTTATTTAGCACTGATACTCATTATTAAACTGAAAATTTGTAATAAAGGAAAATTAAAAATATCCCACAAGTGTCCAGATATCTGCTTCTGCAGTTAGCAAAAACTTGCTAGGGTAAAATAGTTTATTTTAAACATAGATTAATTTAGTTTTAAAAAATATGTTTGGTTTTCTGTACCTATGCAGGGGATTACTTTAACGAGCACGTTTTCCTATCAAGAAGAATCTAGAACTCTTAGTTTGTTTGCAATATATTTTAAATAACAGCAGGAATAATTCTTATTATTATTTATACTTACAACAAAAATCACAGTTTAGCAACCCAGACTGGTGCTATATTGTGCAAAGCAGCAGTGAAACCAGAAAGAGCAAGACTCCACCCAAAACCCTGGCAGTTTTCAACATTTGCATGAGAGGTCTAAATTAGGACCGTGGTAGCCCAAATTTCCTTTTGTAATCAACGGTGAGAGGAGGACCCCGCTGGGGCACTACTCAGGTCTCCAGCAGGCTGAACTGCTCTGTGTAAGTCTCCATGATCACGAGGCAGCAGCTCCCGAGCTGTTTTTTAGCAGGACCGTGTGCTTCTTGCCTTCTCTACACTCATACCATTTCCTTCTGTCCTCAAACTTCCACTACCCTTTCAGTCCTGTTTTCTGACACACTCCTTGCTCGGCACTGTCTTTCCAATGCCAGACCCATATCAGCCTGTTTTGCCCACCCATAAAAGCTTTAAGTTGTTATTTCCCCTGTTTCTCCTTCATCTACCCTCCTACCTTTCCTTTTCTTACCTACAAGGGGTTATAACTGCATTGCTCATTGCAATTATTTACCCCGGACTAATTTACCGCCGGTAGAAAGCTGCACCCCTCCGGCAGGCATCCCCACCGCATCCCCCCGTGGAGCCACAGGCTTTTGGAGGGGTGGCACGGCCCTCCACAGGAGACGGGCACACTTTCTCCGGATGCCTGGATATGATACAATGCTGCCAAGCCCTACAAAAAAGCACAGGAGTTGTTCAGAGGGCTGAACGAACAATGCGACCATATGGCTCCTAATGCTAATTAATTATCCTATGGGTTAAGGGGGACACCGAAATAATAATGCTAAATGAGGTTGGAAAGATACTTCCTGCAAGTTTAATTAGGGCAGTATGTCTCTGATTTCAAACAGCACACTGTAACTCCAGAGGATCCTTCCTACCCTCACAAAGGTCAAATGCCATAATTTAATCTGCCATAGTAAAATAATTAATACAAATATTAATGACGACTTTCTCAAGAATGGGCTAAGCGCAAATTCAACTTTATAAATAGCAGCAACAAATCAGTTCACCCAGCTGAATCCTTCCCTTACAAAAACACTACTTGTCTACACTGATTTTACACAGACGCTCATTAGTTTTGCATCCAGGTAGATAGGATTATCAACCGCTCTCTCTTTCCTTTGAAACAGTGAATAGTTTTATTCAGCAGATTCAGTTATGCACGAATTATCCCAACTTTCAGACACATCACTTACCGCAACTAAACTACAACTAGTTGGGTTTTTTTTACATTCAAATTAACAGATTCCAATGAGTTTTAACTGTGTCCTATGACTTGTTATTTATGAATTTTTCCATTTTCTTGCATATTTTTTTGGAACAGATTGCCTTTAATTCCCCACCAGTGTGACTATTTGAGGATAACCACACCCTCTGGAATGGCATTAAAGGTACAATGAGGTAAGACTCTGTTCCAGAGAAATAACATTTGGATTTTTTGAAAAGAAGAGCAGTTCACATTTAAACTCTTATAACTCTTGTAGTGAAGCTGTTCCCATTTATTAAATGGTCACTGTCAGCCAGAAAATCACATTAAGTTCAAGAACAATCGTAATTAGCATTGTCAATCAAAATGGTACAATAATAGGCACATTAACACAATAACATGTTGATGTATGAAGAAGTGAAGTTCTTGCTGCCTAAGGTAATGCTTTAGTCTGAAAAGAATAATTGCCAACTACTTCAAAGTGCTATAGTGAATTAAGTTTGTTTATAGCATAATTAGAGAGTAAAAATGAAGATAGGCGCGTGCCAGATTTCAAATTGGCTATTTTCTACCTGCAGTGCTCAGAATTTCCAAATGCCTTCTGCAACGCATTGTACCTTATTATTTTCAGGCACTATATCAAGTTGCATCATCTCGTATCCTATTATACTAAACGATGTATCAATTCTATTGAGTTCACCCTGAGGTATCACAATGCTAGAAACATAAAGGGAAGAAAAATACACTCAGAGGAAGCGTTCATGAAATAAAACTTAAAAAAACCCCCAACTTTCTGTTAACCAGCTTTCAAAGTGTAGGTTACATACTTAATTTAGTTTCTTGGTGTTTATTCTTTGATCTCATTCTCCCATTCTTTCCAAGGTATAGGAATGATGCAGAGAGGCCTAAGAGAAGGAGAGACACACCACAAAAAGAAGCCAGTGAGAACTGGAAGACTAAGTGCAAGATACTTTTTGAAAATCGAAGACTTCCCTGCTAACCACTGTTTTCAAGAATCCTTTTTTAAAAATAAGATTTCTTTGACAAATGAGACTCCTGGGTTATTATAGGGAGAATTCTTGCTGAAATCTGTTCCCTAGTCTCAGAGTATCTTTCAAAAGTTTCTTTCTCTTTTCCTTTTATAGCAGTTTTGAAGCAACTTTCTAGGCAGAGGAGACTGACATCTATCACCTTCACAATGTCCAAAGACAGTTAATTATATAAAGCCAGTGCTTTGCATTAAGCACAAATGCAAGATTTCCACTAGCTTTAACTATGAGGAGACATTAAAGAACCTGCATCTTCTCTCCACGAGTGAGAATGTTTCAAAAACAACTAAAAACGTCTGACAGATGGCAAAAACTCTTAAAGCGCTTATTTAAAAGTACATGTTAGGTCAATATAATTAAGAGATTCAGTAGCAAATGCATCTTTAGCATTTTTTTAAAAATCAAATATCACCATTATCGGAGGAACATGCTGTATAGTTCGTACGTAAATAAGGAGCCTGAATCACTGCTTTTAATGCAATGGACAATGTAACCTTTACCATGACAATATAACTATCATATCCCAACAGGTAATAATATAGAGGTCAAGTCTGGTTGTTTTGGTTGGTTGGTTGGTTTGGCGGGGATTATGTTTTTTTAAAAAAAATAGGCAGTTTTATAACCCTACTATTTTGAGAGCCTTGTACTTAACAAAGATCCACCTGCATTCCCATCCCTAACCATGAAGATGACTTAGAATCTACTTTTATCAAATGAAAAACACCCCCACATATATATAAAGAGTGAAAAGAATGCAGTGCCTTTACAGAGGAGATTCAGGACTGAAAGTGAGGCAAGTTAGCATGAAAATAAGTACCTGATTAGCGAAACACTGCGATAGTCAGCAGTAGGCAGAAAGGAAGCTGTAGTGAAGGTTCAGCAGTTCTCCAGAGCACACCCACAGCCACATTAATTTTGAAATCTTTTGAAATGCTATTCCACATTCCCATGCAATCTAGCAGCAGTTGTGAAAACATCTTTCAATCATTTATAATAGCTTTAAAATTATATAGTACCTTTCATCTAAATGGATCTGAAAATGGGTTTCTAGCTTTATTCACTAATTTTAGAATTTATAGTGCTTAAAACAAAGAACTCCGTTAGCTAACTTATAAATAGGCTAATTATCATAGTGTGACCTAACTACTGTAAGTTGCCTAGACAGCAAAACATACAACTTTAAAACTGCAGATCACCTGATTCTTTCCTTTATAAGAGTCTGAGTTCAGATACGTGCAGAAACATAAAGAGAAAGGAGCGACATATAGTGAATTTCCAAATGAGGCCTCGTTACAGCCAATTCAAAATTCTCTATTAAAAGGAATTTTTTTCTGATTCATCAGAACTGCAGGTTGCAAGATGTGCCCTATCTGGCAGCAGCAGAAAACCAGAAGGGACTTGAATCCTTCCCGCTTTCACAGCCCGCCACATCACCTTCCCACCACCTTCAGGAAGTGGAAGCTCCATCAACACATTCATTTTTGCCTAATTAATGACTGTATGAGCCGCACCTCCAATCTGTCCTCATATGACATCCCCAGGGAGGGTTAAGGCTTGGTTTATCAAGGCATGAGAGAAGAGGTTTGTGCCAAGGTCTACAGCCAGAGGGGAGCGGGGAGGGAGGCGAAGGGCTCCCGTGCTCCTCGGCCTCGGTGCTGATGGCTCAACCGCTTCGCCGGCAGCGAAATGTCCCTCACGAGGGTTCTCAGCCCCTTGCCGGCAGACTCTCCAGCGACTGAGCTTTGCTATATTTTAAATTACTATTGAAGGTAACATTTCAAAAGTGTTAAGAGTTTTAAAAGGATTATAAATTTTAGGAACTTAGCCTTTTGTGTCCCTTACATACTTTTGAAAATCATTACTCTCCACTTTTACTGTATCTTTACCAAAGCCAGTCTCATTCCTCCTCCTGTTATGTTTATCTCAACGGGAAACAAAACTAAAATAGGAACTGTTGTTTTTATCACCTGTGTTCACTAAGCCTAGCACACATGAGATTTCCATTGCTAATAAACTACATATCTAAATAAAATCTCTTCAACAACTCTTTTTCATTATTTGAGAGCATCCTTAGGATCAGAGAAATGAGTTGCTAAAATATGGAATAACTAGATATGTCTGACTGGGTCTTAACACCAGCGTGGCTCATGTGCTTTTTCTTTTCACAACACATATATTATTTTGAAATACAGAATGTAAAATTAAGTCAATAACAGCAGTCCTTTAGCAGAATACTCATTCAGTTAGAGATAGTGGGACCCAGGATAGGTATGCAGCTGAGCACAGAAACTATTACATTAACTGCTAGCAGAGACTATACAAGCTTAAATGAGTCTATGACTGTAAATGCAGAATGTGCAAATTAATGTGTGTCTGAGCCAAATTAAAATACAGCCTTATTTTCTGCAAGATAAAATGTTTGGCTTAATACAAAATGTTTTAAACAGTCATGTTAGTAAATAAAATTGGCTACGGAAGTAAGAAAAGTGCACTGACCAAAGCAAGGCCTGTTAAAGATTAAAAAAAAAAAAATATTCAAGGTATGTGAAGGGTTGAAAAGTAATAAGGTCTGAATGACTTAGTGATGGCTGTCATAAAAATCTGGCAGGGTATTCTATTTACAATATGTAATAAAACTGTCACACACAGAATTTATAAAAGCATTTGCCCTAGAAAACTAAATCTTTTTGCCAAGGGCAAGTTAATAACCTCTACAGTTCATTTGAATATATGGGCAAAGAGATGTTTTGACTAATAGAGCATCACAAGGTGAGCACTAGGCAATCTAATAGATATTGTGAGAATGGGATGATCCAAAGACAACAACAACCTGTTAGAATAGTGCTGAAAAACCTTGTGAACTTTATATCCATCGCGATCTGTCACTAATGAATGTATGCTGTGCATGTATGTTTAGATGTGTGGGTTTTACTGATTGGGGATTACACATACAGCAATCCCATGTTAGCTAACATTAAAATAATTCCTCCTCAAATACTCAGAGAAGATGCTGACTTGTGAAGTAGCAAATTGAATGCAGAGCTATTACTCTTAAGATTATGTGGGGCTTAGTGGTTTGAGAGATTTAAGTCACCAACAGATCAGTCGACAACCAGGATTTTTCCCTCAAAAATCCACACTTGTAAATTAGCATATTTTTAAATTGAAGCCTCAGAAATACATCTGAATTTAACTTGGAACAGCGTCCCACATTATAAATTATGAATCATCCAGGAAAATGGTTGATACTTAGCCAGAGTACAAAGCTGCGTGCAAGTTCATGGGGAATGAACAAGTAACTCCCATCTTTGTTAAGGGAAAAACCATATTCAGTATGATAATAATCACCATTTTAGAAAAATGTATTTGTTTCTGCCCAAGAAGTAAGGAGATTTTCTGCCCTAAGCTCTGTTGCCACAGACTAGCATTTATACCTGAGCTACCTAATTAAAAGCTAGCTTTGGATATCTCTAAAATATGCTGCCGCCACTGCCATGACTGCAACTTAGACTCTGTAACAAGCTGTGTTAGTTCCCCCAATACATTGGCAGCGGAGCTGTGCTGAAAAAAAAACCAACCAGGATAGATTCCACTAGACCTACATGAATTAAACCCTGCTGCAGGCTATTTCTGTGCAAGGCACTTGGTGCTTCTGCACAAGGGAAAGGGTCCAAACTAAATGAGATGAGCTTCAGATTAGGCTTTAGTCACCACCCCAATAAACACGTTGAGGCAGCAGCAAGGGCGGGCTTGTGCCGTTGGCTGGTGGCCTATCCCCGCAACACACATTGAATTTTCCTGTCCTACTAATGAAGTGCTGTGCCTATGTACGTGGCTGTACAGGTTTTGCTAACTGTGATTTGTACTGGAGCAATGTTATTTTACCTTAAAATTTAAGGCCTTTGCATCAGAAACCAATTTAAAAGTTCAGCTATCATATAGCTTTTATAAATGTCATTAACATATCATTTAAAAAGTCACAAAATCAGAATGAGATGGCTCTCCATTCCTGCAGTTGAAATTACCTGAATTACACTTTACTTGTACTCTTATGCGAGTGACTGATATCCAGGTGCCTGATGAGCATTTGCAGTTGAAATGATACTAATAATCTCCCTGTCTCTTTCACTCCCATCCACAGGAGAAACAATTATGATTGATTTTATTTTGTTCTTTTACTTTCTTACGGGTGTGCCATTGCGTGAAGGACTCAGAGAGGACTATGTCAAATTTACTTAAAATTTACTCTGGAAAAGTGGCAATACATGTGGCCATTCAAATCTCCTGCACATCTAGCTTCAGCCTCTCACCTAGGTGAATCTATAGCTGTTTTTCTGGGAATGTAATCGTCCAGGACAGTTAATGGTAACAGAGGAAGAGGCAATGCCTCAGAGCGATAAGGCAGTCCTAAAGAAGCCATGATTTGGCACAGAAAGATTAAGCAGTATACTCATTTGTGAAGTGATGCTGAGTGATGATTCTGTTATTATCAGGTTGTAACATATGTTCAGGTCAGCAGCATACATATTGCATCCTCAATTTCAAAATTAATTTTTTGGAAGAAGATCAGCGCTCAATTTCTGAAAGCCAAAACTTCAGCTGTTTGAGTCAGAGAAGCTGGACCAGGTTAGAGGAGATTAGAAGTAACGTCTGTTACGGCATGTCTGCTGCCACTTCTTAGCCGTCTGGTAATACACTCTGTCACACGAGTTTAGGAGGGAGCACAGCTGATGCTAGCAGCACTCTGTGGTCCCTGTCCTTGCTACGTCCTTGTAACTCCACACACCCCCACGTACACGCGCTTCTCCTAAGAAAGCCATGTCATTTTGCTACCACTTGGTACTAAGCAGGCAGAGTGTCCATTCACCCAGAAGAGCCCCAGCTCTGCCCCCGACAGGTAACGGTGTTGACCACACATCATTGCTTTACATGTACTTCATATAACAGCTCCTGTTGTAGCAGCATCAGCCATGAGGTGTGCGTGACCACCTTTTGGCAGCCTGCTCCTAATCAATCATCCTTCTGCACCCTGCTTTCGACCTGCTGCTTTTGGCCTACTGCCTTGTTATCTCATGGCTTCTTTCCTCCACCGAGCGTGCTCGCTGTAGTCTCAGAAAATTACCCTTATTTTTCTCTACTCGGGGACTATGGCCCTCTCTACTGGCTGGCTGCTGCTGGCCACATGCTCCCCTCGCTGGTTAGATGCTCCTTCCCTCACACAGATTACAGATCTGGCCCCAGAGAAGCAGAGGGCTGCCTGCCTGCCTGCAGGGATACAAAAAATAGCCTGGGAGCTGATATAACAACAGCAGTAACAACAACAATAATGCACTGAATGAATCCATGTAAAAAGTGACCCAACGTGCTCGAGGAGAGAAAAAGAATATGAATCTCAGGCTTGTTTTGGATTTATAACAACACAATGGAGCTGTTCAACATGGGCATACTCTTTATGATCCAAACAACAGGATTGAGATAAATATAATTTCTTGATGAATGTGAATGAATGAGGTTAAAGATTTCTTGTCATATCACATAAGTACCCCAAATTGACCCAGAAACATGCCTACAATGTAATGGATATTAGAGTTGGTAGACTAGTTGCCACAGTACCCAGTCATTGCATAAAACAATAAAAATACCTCACAGCTTTTCCCTGTAGAAATGCAACGTTCCAGGGACATATTGCAAAGGAACAAGGGAATCTCCTGACGCATCAGTCTCATCCTATTCTTGTATTAAAGGTTCAAACTGCAGTAAATTAAGAAACTGTCTCACTATTTAAAAAAAACAAACACACAAAAAAACACCACCAAACAAACACAAGACCTTTAAATGTTAGCCTTAGGCCAAATCTAAGGTTGGAATAAGGTGGCATCATTACCCAAAAGTCATCAGAACCAACGGCTGGGCTGGATGCACCACCAGTTACTGCATCAAGGAACGTAAAGTATTTGAAAAGATAGCAAGAGAGTAAAACATTATACTCAGTTGTAGCAGTTTTTAGTACTGAGAGTTGTTCACTTTTGCTGTTACTATTGAAAGTTCATAGTAGCCGTAAGAGAAAGAGGACGGCCCTCCAACACGCTCCTTGATGAGCAGCATAGTTCAAAGTGAAGGACTACATTTACGACAAACACTCAAACACCAGTCGTCTTGACTAAAAGATTTTAATTAAGCAATAGTGGTAAGAGAGGGAAGGAAAGCCACAACTGCCCTACAAGCCATTGTTCAGGTGACAGAAAGCTAACTGTGATTCCTGCTTTCAGTCTGGTTGCAGGTCCAAAAAAAAAAAAAAATCAACAAAAAACCATTCTCTGAATTGAGCAAGGGAGTAGGTAAGTCCTGGCTCCACATACTGTCCCCCACTTGATAATCATAGTGGGAGATTAGGGCACAGCAAAAAGGTAGCTGGCCCATGAAAAGATCTGTTAAAAGCTTTTCCTTTCAGAGGAAAGAAGAGCTGGAAGTAAAGCTATTTATCTCAGGGCAAACAGATGAACAAAGAATAACGTGAGCCCTCCTTTTGTAGGCTTTTAAACTGGTAAAATGTACATTTATTTTTTTGGCTTGGGTTCAAGAAAAGGAAATCTGGACCCAGCTTTGGTTCAACTTCTGGGTTGCTGTCAAGCTTTACTTGCTTTTGCAATTTATTACAAGTGTGTCTGAAAGCATGGACAGAAGTGCCTTTTGTCCTAATTATTGATACACAAATGCACAGGCTATATTTTCCAATAGCAAACTTGTCCAAAGAGAATCTAAATGATATAAACTACACCCTTGTAACTTAAATTGCCAGATTACAAACCAATAAAAGAGAAATAGTAACTTTCTATCACTCTGGATTTCACTAAGTG
The DNA here is from genome assembly GCA_009819775.1 of Phoenicopterus ruber ruber. Taxonomy (NCBI): domain Eukaryota; kingdom Metazoa; phylum Chordata; class Aves; order Phoenicopteriformes; family Phoenicopteridae; genus Phoenicopterus; species Phoenicopterus ruber. Next base: position 109,467,178 of record CM020215.1, read on the forward strand.
AGCATGACTGAAACTAGAAAGACTGAAGATGCTTGGAGAGGGTCAGGTAAGATTCCCGCGGCAACAAGAATGACTGCACACGTGTGAGTGTTCATAGAGGTGACTTCATATACAGAGTCATGTAAAATAATGAACTCTCCATCATTTGGGGTAATAGGAGGGGAAGAGGAGTCTGGAATAACGTAACTGAGACTGGACCTACAGGAACATCAACATCCAGTTAGAAAAACTCCCTCCCAACTGGTGCACAGGCACTTATTTCTTCCCACAGACTAATTCAAATGCAGATATCCACACTGTAGGCATCCACAGTTGAGCGAGATGAACGCTACTGCCAGCGTCTCTGCAACCCTGTGAAACAAGGTAAACTATCTGAACAGGGTAAGTACTCCATGACAAAATCTGCCTCAGGATCACAAGCTTCATTACTGACCTAATTCATTAATGCTTACATTACCTTATCTGCTGATACAGCACATAAAAGGAGAAGGCCCAACATTAGACTGGACAAGACTCTGCTTCTGGACATTGCTACACTCCAAATCAATTGTGGGCATCTTCTCAGAACTTGCACATGAAAAATGCAGGGCAAAGGATAAGCATGAGTTGTTCAGTTGTCTTTCCTATGCAATAGACAGTCAGTCTATAGCTGAGGTAGAAATCAAACTCAAATATTAGACACCCTGCTTGCATTTTAACGTCATTTAAAAACTTTTGTACCCATCTATTCCAAATGATCATCTAGCTCTACGTTAACGGGATTTCCCTCAAAGTTTTGTATTGGTAGGAAACCCTGCATCAAAAACCATTTCCAAACAATATATTTAAATGGACCTGTAAGTTATTACTAATATTATAAAGCTCTACTGCTTTTCCCTTTTCAGGAATTACTTCAGGGTCATTTCTAGGCAATACGTGAAATCATTACACACTTTTATTTGATTTCTAGGACACAGGCAAGAAAGAAACTTCAAAAAAATCTCTTAATCCCGAACCTGCAACTTTAAAACTTCCATGTTTCTTACTCTTCCATATTTTGGTTCTACTCCTGGTACTATAGCTTCTGAGTCAGAATTGCCTTTTGCTGTTTTCCTAGCGTAAATGACAAAAAGAAGTGGGAAAGGCAAAACAAAACAAACCCACAACAAAACAAACCACAAACAACAAAAAACACCAAACTGGCTATTCTAGCAGGATGTCTCTGTTCTTTGAGGTGAGGAGACAGTCAAAGGTGTTTCACTCACCTCTCTTGACTTCTATTTTGTTTCTGCTCTGCATTTCAAGAAGTGAAACACAGGCAAATACTTTGTTTCATGCAAAATGCAAACCCTTCCCTCAAGCAGGGCTGGGTACATGGATGAGTGACTCCCTCTCTTATTTATGCTTCTCTGATCCAGATACTTTTCAAAGTCCTGTTTCCATTCCCTTAAAGTCGCATAGGAAAATTCCCACTGGTTTCGGTGGGAGCTGAATGGTGCAACAAGATTACTCTTTCTACTTGAATTTGTGACCAAGGAAATGAAATTCCAGAGCATGACCTTGAACCCACGTTTTTTACATATTGGAGAAACACCTGGGTCCAAACCAACTGGCAAGTTGTTTTGGACTTTTTTTAATAACTTTTATAACTTGATATGTGTTTCTGAAATGAAGTTTAACCCATTCTACGAAGGCAAAATGTAATGAAAGTCTCATAAATCATTTAATGCTAGACATATATATCGGTTCCAGCTACACAAAAAACCCCACCACACTAGGCTGTGAGACACAAGAGTCTTATGGCACAATCTGCGCTTGTTCATTACTTTTGGAAAACTACATTAATCTTTTATATTCTCATTATATTGCGATTTGTCTTATTTCCTAAGATTACAAGGAATGACACAATTGGATTTTGCCACATGTCTTGTCCAGTGTTTCAAAAGTATTCAAGATCATTACAAATTAAATGACATAATAACATGGTCAATATTTCATTTGCTGCTTCACAGCTGTTAGAAGGTGCGCCTCTGGTCTCAAACACGAGAGCGCCAGCCAGCCAAATCTCACTAGTGCCCTTTGGAAAGGGCCTATCTGCCCTTTATGATCGCTGCAGATTATTCCAATGTACGTGGGTTACTACTAAAATACATTTTGATGCTCTGCCTACCTATCACTTGGATCCAGTCCAATCTTTCACCAAAAGAAAACAGTTGGTAACTGTTTTCAAGGATCAATTATTTTTTGCACCGCTTCTCTTAGATGCCGATTTGGATTATTCCTATTACTACATACATTCCCCAAAACACTGCATAGGATCTAAGTCAGAATTTTCTTTCCACAGAACAGTCTTATTAAATCATATTTGAAGAGTCAACGCACTTTAGCCAAATCACAATACTTTTTTTTCCCCAAAATAAAATATAAAGCAATTTTCAATAGGTTCATACAAATGTTCCATCTTTAAATACCATCTTATTTTTGCAAGGGAAATACAAACCATATGTTCTAGAAAAACAGCTGCCATAATATGGGCCTACCTTTGCTCCTGTGAGGTGAAAACTGCCAGGCAATCCTAGGCTGGAACTAACAGGAATAACCCTGCACTTCTGGAGTTGCACAGGCTCCTGCCCCTCATGACTGAATTGGCAAATATTGCTCCAAACCAACATGTCAGAACTCACCAAAATGTAAAATTTTCCAAAGTATATTAATGTTTCATAAATGTCCATGACACAGAAGCCTAAAGAAAAGAAAGCTAATACAAAAGTTCCTTGGTATCCTATTTGAATAAACAGATGATTAAATCACAACTTTTGAATGCACCTCCTGGGTCCATTTTCCTTATCCATTTTAAGATAAAAAGTGGATTCTACAGTATCTTTACAAGTATTCACAGAGGCATAGACACCCACCCATCCATGGAATCTTCTTGTAGTTATTGCTATAATAATGTGGCATGTTGCACTAAATCAGTACTTTTGTGCTCTCTATCTTGCAGACTTTACTGATGTGGTGTGACAGTTCCAGCACCTCTTAAATAGCCTTCTAAACTTTTTGCACTTTGAATCACACATGAAAATTTAATTATGTGCAATTCTTCTATCAAAGTTGTCCTAATCTACTACAGCCAATAATATAATATTGTAAAAGGAAAAATCATTAAATTTTATAAGGTGGGTATTCAGGCAATCATTTTTTTCCTCTGAGATATTTAATCATTATTTTTAACTCATATAGCTATCTGACACTGAACAGAAAGCAGCCACATTATGTAGAATCATGCAGTTAACAAAAATGCAGAGGTTGAATTTGTAGCTTATCATGTAAACATCCAGCCTTATGAGAATCTGCTGTCACAGAAAACACATTAGCAGGTAATTTAGAATCTGACCTGTTCGGAGAGCTGCATTTTATGATAGCATCCACTTTGTTAAGTTCCTCTTTGAAGAGCATCCCACAGTATTTCTCTTAATTGCAAAACATACAGAAAGCAATGGCTATAGAAGTCTCTCTCTGTATTTCAAACCTAACCTTCTCTCCTTAAAAGTGATATTTTGACCAATGCAGCCACTTTAAGCAAAATACTCCAATAAACTGGATTACAAGGTCTTGATAATGACTTTCATATCCCGATGAAAGCCAATGTGAAGTGTTACATGAACACGATTGATAGGAAATAGGAAAAAGGTTACATTAATAAAGACAGCTGTGCATGTGCACGTTCATACCTGCATATGCATTCTTTCACATCAGTATTTGCTGATGTTACAACACTGGTAGCAGGGGCAGGGTTTGTACTGTCACATTGTCACGTTCCACTTTCCTGCAGCTAAGGAGAAAACACCTTTTCTCCTTACGGTAGGCAAATATAAGAAAGGGTAGAGACTTTATATTTCCAGGAAAAAAAGGGATTTTAATTCTATGCAGCAAGTAGAAGCTGATTCGCATCAGTTTTCTAAGACAAATTGTCCATCAGAAAAAAAAAAAAAATTAAGGCATTCTTAATGTAAATCTCGCAAAGCTGCTAACTGAATTTCCTCTCCTGACACATACTCTCAAACTGCAGTGGCCAAGCTGCGGCACTCCAGCTGCACAGCCAGCCATCAGCAGAGGAGCGAAGCCCACCTTCCTCGGGCCCCCTTCTGATAGTCGAACACCTGCAGCAACAAGGACCAGGAGCAACTGCAAGGGTGCCAGCTGCATGCAGTAACAACTGGCCAAGGCATGACCATCCTCCACACAATAAGGAAAAGTTTTACCCTGTGTGTCATAAAACTGCACTGCTTGCCTCTATGTATGTTTCTCTCTAATGCAGGAAAATAAGGCACAGCATGCAAATGATCACACCGAGGTATCTCTAATAATTCTAGTCTTTTATACCACACTGTAAGAACTTTGGTGCAATGAACACATCGATTAAGATCTGCTCTACCGATTATTAAGACTAACATGCAGAGCATGGGAGATTCACTTGCCTCTCTCTCTGATCATAGATTAGAGTAGGACACTGGGTAGAGAATTCCTCTGCAGAATCACCCTGAGCGACATTTTTAGAAGCCTGGACAATGGTATTTTATACTGACTTACACTAAGAGAAACAGAGCAGCTTTATGACAAAACAGGATTCAAAGCAGACAAAGTCCAGCAGAGAAAAAAATGCAAGTTACTCATTTATGCAGTTCAAAAAACTAGCGTATATACAGCACTAATGCTCTGATGTTTTTGTCTTCATAGGAGAATAATCTTCTCATCCTGAATCAGTGAATGTTAAATAAGAACATGATTTTCACTAGCTTTTTCTTTTTAAGAAGTTGTCCACTAACATTTCATATGGAAAATAATTCATTTTTCTAATACCAGTTACAAGATTCTTGTATCAGAGATGATCATTCAAACTAAAATGCTTTAAATACCCCTAGTTAGTCAGTAGGCACTTTCTATAATATTTTATACTATCGAGAACGTTTTTAAGCATGTAATTCCGTCATATCAGTGATAGATTAGGGTATGGTATCCGTCTTAAATGCCAGATTTTTTACACTTCCTATATCCTTCAATAATGAATTAACTTTTTGCTTAATGACTAAAAGTTTAATTAATTTACTGAAAACAGGCACAACTAACCATTCCTTTAATTAAGAAAATTCATTAAAATCTACCATTATCTTTGAAACTGTTTGAAGTTTAAAATGTTATAATGTTATATTTTATAAATGTTACCTTAATAAAGTTTAAGAAAAATGACACAGTATTAAGTTTAAAATGACAGAGAAGTAATTTCAGGGTTTCTTTTATGCGATGAACACAGTATTTTAGCTCTCCTCTTATATTTCCCAAGAGATATCTGGACTCAATGCATCCAAGATTAATACCATTAATTAAAAGCAGGCGCTATTTACCAGTCACAAGTTTGGGCAGATTCTGTTTATTTTTTTTCCAAAGCTTCTTTTTCATATGCAGGAAAGGGAAGCAGGGGAATAAAACTCCCTTGCATACATATACCAAGTAAAAATCAAGCATGTTCACTTGGATGGACATCACTTCACTTTTAATGAACACATTAAAATTGTTCATGAACACAGGAGTGCATTTTGCATCCTTTAATTTTCATTAGTAACTCAGATTTCATGCTGTATGATTTGCCTCTTCCCTTTCCCCGTTACCTTCATATTCTTCTAGTATGACAAAGGGATTAAAAAAAAAAAAAAAAAAAAAAGAGGATTCCTGTTATATAGGCACATTAAAAACCTGAGATTAGCTTTATTTCACCCACCATGAGGTCACCATCAGCCAACCTACTGACGTGTCAGAGTACCATGTAGCTCTGGCTCTACTGAAGTTGTAGTGTAAACGTAAGCACTTTAACTTATAACAGAAGCTTAAGGCTTTAAACTGTAGGCCTTTTCCAGGCCTATAAACACAATAATTTTTCCACCTAACTACTATGAAAAATCCTGATATCTTCCAGCTACACTTGAGCTGCACAGCTCTGTTAATGAGAAATAGGAATGTCTTTGTCCTGAAGCTTGAGAACAGCGGAGGAATCATTAAAACCGGAGAAGCTCTAGTAGTCTACCAGACTAGTAGCTCTAGTAGTCTACTCTGTAGCACAGTGAGAGCCCTAACGCTTCAAGGACATGAGTGAACAAATGTCATTTTCAGTCACTCTTGAATCCTGGTCTGACATAAAGAGCTTGGGGGTGGTGTGAAAAACATCCTAGTTTAATGGTCTCGGCAATACTATTTCAGAAGGCAAAGAGATTGGTTTTTTTGGTCCAACTTTCAAGTGTTCGTAGAGACCTTCCCAAAAGAAATGCGTTCAGAAGTCTGTCAAAAACGCTACTAGTTGAAAGCACTGTGATAATTTATTATTGAGAAATAGACCTGAAATAACACCAAGTGCCTATCACTTACAGAATGGGAGATGATTCATCTGTTAAAATATAGTGTGACAAGACAAAAAAACCCTCCTTTTGTTTGACAACACTGTTCAATAACATTCCCTGAATTGTACATACAAGCCTGCTGACATGCTGTTGAAAATATTCAAGAATTCCCTGGAAGAGGGGGCAAAAGTAAGATTACAAAGTTACCTGAGGCTACTTAATTATATTTAGTGTCAGTACAGTCAAGGGCTATCTGCAAATCATAACAGAAAGTTCCCAAGTTTCCAGATGACTCAGCACTAATACAGCAGGTGATAATCACTGTAGATTAATGCCCAACTTTAGTTAGGCACTTGGGAAAAATATTCAGCAGTGGATGAGCCTGAGTTTTGTTCATTTATTTAATCCGTCTTTGATGAAAGAAAGCATTTCCGACGTTGGGGTTTGTTAGGAAAGCACAGAGGACAAAAGAGGAGCTGCCGTTGTGCCAGCGTACACGAGTCAGAACGCAGCCACGTCTCAGATGCAGGGCATGTTTCTTTTCTCTCTATCTTAAAAGGATACATGTACAGAAAACATAAAGAAAAGGCAATATGGATGACAAAAGCCAATCCTTATGGATTGAACAACTACAGTGTGAAGAATGAAAAAAAAACCCTGGGACTCTTTAGCCTGGAAAATAGATTATGAGATATAGAGTTAATCGTAGTCAACATAAGTCACAAATGGCAAGGAGGAGGACAGCAACTGTTCATTGAGTCCTTCCTTCAATACAGGAATCAAGGGCATTCGATGAAACTACCAAAAAAACAAGTTCAAACCCAAAGGTAGAATTCTTCACACGCTGGAGAGCCCAGCTGTGCCCTGGCTAGCTAAACAGTATTACTGCATTTTACATAATTTTAAAAAGTAACTGAAGACATTCTTGGAAGAAGAATACATCAAAAGACAGGTATTTAAATTCCTGAGCTGTAAAATGACAGACTGTAAGAAAATTCTGGGAAGGTATACGTGCTCTTACCAGAGAATACTAGAAACAGGACAATGTGCCAGATGAATCTGTGGCCTAACCTAGTATTCTCTGCGTTCTTATAATAATCCTACTCATAAATGAAATGTACTTAATAATAACCATGGGTTAATTTATTCATGAGATTTATTGTTGTATCAATATTCAGTGATCTGAAATCGTGAAACGCCTAACCATGCAAAGAAGCATTGAAAAACTCATAAGCTTAAGATTATCCAAATTCTTTGACACAGCATATTTCAATAAAATACAAACTTTTAGAAAGTATAAAGCAAAAACCAACTGTATGGAGGTGTCAAATTAACAGTATAAACTCAGGAATTGAGTCAGCCTTTTTTTCTCTCCTTGTAAAGCATAATGCAATGCTATAAATTTAAATCCAGTTGGAGTTCTGTTTCTTTACCAAAAGATCTGTATCTGCATGAGTTCCATAGGTTGCCATGCTATTTTGTTGGATTAATGACAAAAAACCCATGCATGTATAATCAGGGTAACGTGGTAGTACATTTCAGCTTCTACAGGTCATTTATAATTTATGCAATTTGTTCCCTCCTTTTTAATGGCAACATTTTTCATTCAAAGTTGTGCTTCCCTCAGCCGCAAAATGGAGAGTCATTCATTTAATGTATGCAGATGGAAAACAGAAAGAAGGTCAGACAAATTGCAGTCTTGTATTTTGCAAGAAAAGTAGAATTCTACACCCTTGCTGAAGAAAATACTCAGAAATATACTTCAAAATATTGTTTAGAACTACAGCAAAAGGAGGACTGTGAAAATATTTATCCTATCATTATGTTGAAATAGTTTCAAAAATAGTGCCATTTTCTTGTATGATTGTCCAATGTCCATTCTGCTTATTTAGCATTAATTTTGGTCTGAAAAGAGAGAAGCAAAATACAAAAGCTACATTCAAGGTGAACAACAACAACACAAAGCCCAAAAGAAATGAAAGTCCCAAATCTCGAAACTATGTGCATTTCACCATTATGAAACATATTTTGAGGAAAAGTATTATATTTTAAAGACCCTCTAACTAAAGATTAATAAAATTTAAAAAGGTCCACTTACTTTATGGACAACCAAATCTTTTCCTGCTTTAATTTTTAAGGCTAATTCAATATTATCGAAAATAAACTAAATATTAAATTACTTGGTTTGATTTTTATATTTGCATCTATATAAAATATTTAGGCTGATTTTATGCTCAATCTGTATGTCATTAAAGAGAATCAATAATAGTCGGGGGTTTTTTTTACTAATTTTTAATGCCTTTATCAGAACTGTCAACTGGTGAAGAAAATGAGCTGGATACCTACTTGTTACATTAATACCTGAACGATGTGAAGGAAGGGGTATCTGTTTCCCTAAAGCATTTTTAAAAAGGCCTAGTTTAAACTAATTTTAAATGGAATCCAGGCATTTCCATTTCACCAAAAAATAATAAACTCCAGTTGTAGATTTATCCGTGAATATAAGCAAAAGACAGTCAACGTATGCTTTTTTCTAAATAGAGCATAGCTTTTCAATGTTGAAGAGCCAATTGCGTAAGTCCTTCTGTGACTTCTTATTCAGTGGAACACACTGAAAGTATTACAGGGCAAATCTCTGTCATCATTTAGAGCCAAGTTCCTCGGTCACCTTGCAGAAAGTACTGTTGTTAATACAGTTTTATTATCTATTTGCAGTGGATCGGCTTTCAGAAATCCAGTGGTTTGACGATGTTTAGTCACCTTCTGAAAGGCACATACATGCCCTCAGTGGAAAAGTTCCTCGCTTTTTTTGATATATCCCACTCAATTCCAGGGAGATAAAGAAACAAAGGCAAAAAAAATTACCATGAAAGAAATGTCTTTATTAGACAAATGAAGTTTTTGCACTCTGTTTTTAGAAGAGAGTATATTCTTAAATTTATAAAGTCTAAGAAAGCGGTGTATCTACTAAATCTATACTGTAAAAAATGCTAAGCAGTAAAGGGAACTAAAAATATAATAGAATTTACATGTTTATTAGCATAGCACTATTGAGTACTAGGCAGCAAAACTGCTTCTGTCAAAATCTTGGATAACACCCTCTTAAATTTCGCTGGTTGTTCTTAATATTCATGACTTGCGACATTTTTGGATGATAGCGCTTGAGTGGGGGTGAATCCAATGGTAAAGTAACTTCATTTAAAAATCAAAGTTAAATTTCTGGGCTTAACAGGATGCTGCTAAGCTAGAAGTCAACAACATTTTCATAGTGAGAAAACACCTTTCACTAATTCCTCACCATACTTTTAAAACTATTTGATTTCCTGAAAAAGTGCGATTCAACTTGATTCGCTACGTGATTCAGGTGAACAGAAACAGAAGAAAACTATCAACAATGTTCAGGAATTTCTAGGATGAATTAACTCAACAGGCACAAGAGCTCTGGGGGCTGTTCACAAAAAGGCCACCAAGGCCCTGTAACACTGTGGTTTGGTACTCACTAAAAATACATGGGGAGTGAATCAAATTCTGTTTCTGCAGAAACAAAATTGCCTGTGTCCCACGAGAGTGTAGTGGTACTAACCACCGTCATCTGTGGCGTTCAGTCATACAACACTACAGTCCAGTGATGAGGTCCTAAGTACTCCTCCTGTTGCATTTTATGAAAAATCTAGACTAAACATGTCTCCCTCTGTCCAATGAGTAAGTCGTAATCAATGGGAGCTGAAGAATGCACCTCAGCAAGCACCTCTCCTTTCAATATTTCAAAGGTGTTTCCAAGGAATATTGTCATGTAAAGAATTTTGTTTTCTGTTGCTCTGTTAAAAAATTCATGACATTATGTTACTTTTCAGAATAGGGCAAGACTATCTCATTCAAATGGAAAGTCTGTCTTTCTATGATCTCTTATTCATGAATGGGGTGAGACAGTGTTTTTCTCTATCACCTTACCACTACATATTTGGAGAATCTGGTATGAAACAGGTTTTTTTCCCTTTTGAAATAGGTACAATTGTGGGACATAAGATGGGTCCTTGAGAGAACAGAATGGCTGTGTTGAAATGCCTGGCTCTGAAGGGATCCTGGCTTTCCAGTTCTCCAAATTCAAAGAATCAGCAGAGTCATTAACATTGCTATCAGGCAGCAAGCAGACAACATATTCTGTGAAAAAGCTCATCTCTTGCAGAATATAATGTATGTGTTCTGGACTGGAAGATAAAAAATGTGTAGTAGACTGATGGAGTGAACGTCAGAATTCATGTGCTTCGCCATAGGCAGAACTGTTGAACTATTGGAAGGAATCATTCTGAAGTCGAGCCTCTAATGGACCCTGTATGACAAGGGCAGCTGGACTAGTAACGTTGTGCCAGACAAATCTGGAAATCTATAAAACTGAGCTCCCAGCTCCTTCCTCGTCAGAGGGGAAAAGTAGATTGAAAGGAACTAAAATGAGAACAGGCAGATGTGGATGTCAGCGGTGCCGAAGAGGGGAGCTGGCAGCTCTTCCTCCTGCAGAAGAGGAGTCTCTGTGATTTCTTGCAATGGCAAAATATCTTTAATTCAACAAGTAACTGATAGCATGCAAAGAAACTATGAAGATTGATCTGACTGACTGATGTTTGGATCTGCTGACTGAGATCAATGGTTGATTAAATATTCACGATGTTATTTGTAGGTTGCATTGAGCATCTTAACAGTAAGATCAATTCATTAACTATATTAATGAGGCTACACAATTGTTAACAGCATAAATACAGTTCATTTGAGAAGACATTAAAGCAGAAAAATATTTAAGTTAACCCTTTATAGCAGCAGTTAAGGGACTGGGGATTTTTTTTTTTTTTTTTAAGTATTCCCATTTATTACATGTTAGATCCTGTGATTATTTTTACATGTAAAAGTATGTTATTTTGAAAGTAAATCATGACTAGACCTTTAAATTACAAAATAATATCCAATTGTCCATATACAATATTTTCTAAATGTTTGGCAATCTCTTTTGTGAGGTATGCCTTCTTGTCGTATTTCATTAGGCCCCTCGACTGCATTTCCACTTACAAAATGTATTGATATCTTGTTTGCTTTTGAGAGGCTTAGCATGATTTTTGCTTTTCTTCTCTTTGTGTAGCTTCAGAGGATGCACGGGGGCATTAAACACATTGTTTGAGTTCATTGTGCATCAAACCGTACGCCCGAGGGATATTAGAAACTTAGGTCACCTCACCGCCAACAGTCCCAAGGGGCCTTTGGGACAGCCGTAAAACACCACAAAACACCGTTTCTGGCAGAAGGAAAGAGTCCGGCATAAGGGCTGCAAGAAAGGCTGCAGGTTGCAAGGGATATCGCTGCACAAAGGTTATCCTAGTAAGTGCCAATATTTTTCACTGCCTCTCACAGAAGAAGAAACACAAAGTGGCCACATCGGAAAGATAAAGACATTTGACTCTCTTGGTGCATCCCGAGAGATTTTTTTCCCAGTCAGCCAATATTTTTAACAATTATTCCAGTCGTCTTCAAAGTCAAACTCCCCAGCTTTCCTGGTTTTTGTATTATTGCTATGCTGATAAACACAGACGTATCATAGGAATTATTCTTAAGACCGAGTCAAATAACTGAGCATTCTAAATGTATGATTCAAAGGAGGATAGAGCTGGTTAGCTGCTTCAGTGATGAGACCTCACATCCGTCTACAAGGACTAGCTTTCGCTAGTTTCCATTGTTACCAGTGCGGCAGTTTCAAAACAAAAACCCATGCAATTTCATCATGATTTTGAAAATTTGTCCCTAATGCATTTCCAGTTAAGACACCACAAGTAACAGTATTATATTTATAAAACCAACCATTGATTGTATGCATATTTATAAATCAATATACTTAAATGAGTTTCTGTTGTGCAAGTTCATACATAAGGTAGAGGAGTGAAATTATTTGATTACTAACGTTGCTCATCTAATTGGTAAACTCTTTTAATGGTGGGTAATTCATTGCTATATCTATACAATTTCTATTCTGATTTGCTGTCTTTGCATGTGTGTGTATTAAAAAAAGCGAAGGGGCAAAAACATGATTTTTGTTTGTTTGTTTGGGTTTGTTTTGGGGGGTTTTTTGGTAAAAATTTACAATGTTCCCGACATTCATACTCTGGGCTAATTAAATTGGAAATTTGAATGTAGATTGTTAAACTAGACTTAAGCATGATATAATAGAACAAACAGTTACTTCTTTCTAATCAGTGTAGCGTAAAAGTTTCATGAAGCCAGGGCAATGAATCAGAGTTCCTTCCACATCAGTTCTTTGGTTTTTCTTTACTTGCCATTTTTATGAGGAAAAAAAAAAGGAGGAAGAAGATGCTCAGTAGTTCATTATTATAATTAAATTACTAATACATTTTATCTTTAATAGGTAACCATAATTCTAAACTTTAATATACTATAGGTAACTATCACTTTATTTTGAATAAAGGTGAAGAAAAATGGAAACCATGAAGGATTTGCTTCTTTTAAGAGTGCAATTACTACTTTGGAAATATAGATGCTTTAGATTATAACTGCTAGAAAAGCATAGATAAAGCATAAAAGGAAATAAATAATTAAAAGAATTCTACTTTTTTTTTTTTTTTTTTTTTTTAATATGGAACTCCAACAAAAGTTCATCTGTAAGAATCATTGTATGAAACTGTAGGGGTTTTCCCCTACTTTACCAAAAAGTTTCAGAGGACTTTTTTTTTTTTTTTTTTTTTAACTTCTAAATTGTTTGGGACTTTGAATGCATATTCATTGCTTGTTGTAGACTTTGTATTTGTTCAGTAACGATCTTCAGAAAATGTGTGTTACTTTTTTAATATACCCCCTTAGGAAGCAATTTCTAAGAGTAAAAATCTGCCTCATCGAAAATGGTACCACATTATCCAGTGATTAAAGTTATGTGACATTCTGGTGTTACGCAGCTGGTCAAAACAAGCATTGATAAGAGTGCTCTCACAGGCACATTAAGGGTCTCAACACAGAAGATTTCAATGCAAATTTGTCCTATATTCACTATCATGTCTAAAGAATGAAAAATATACATATATCATCATAATTTCTTGCATTTGTTGCTGGTTTGCTAAAGAGGAATTATGATGGATAAGTATCAGTTCTTGTGTTACCATGTTTTTGTCACTTATCTTGCTAAGTATTATAGTTTAGATAGGGAATATCCTTGTTTTGTTTTATCTTCAGAAAATACGCATTTAGTAACAGAGGACTAAGCTAGTCATTTTATTCTCTCAGGAAATTAGTGAGAAGTGTGACTGACTTTTTGTTTTGTTTAGTCAGATGTCTATTTCATTTCTTTTTGTTTTATTAACTAATTATGATTAAATCGGGGACCATTTGTGTAAATAACACAGAGTTGCGGGGGGTTGGATGTTTTTTAAACACATCACAACCTAAATTTCTTTAAATATTTACTACTTATACTACAAGTTCCCAGTTATTTACTAGTGGTATAGTTTTACTATTTTTCTTGCTTTGTAGCTAGTTCTTTTCCTTCTCTTCTCCCCAGCAAAATGTCACGATTTCAAATCAATACCTTTTGGAGTCAGCCTGCCATGGCATCTTAGCAAATGACAGTTTAGCATGTCACATAAGCTTTACTGACAGGTTTCCTGGGCTACAGCATCAGTTTAAGATGAGACAATGCTAATTCAGCTCTGTAGTGTCATTAACTAACGCCATGGGCCCCCAGCCAAAAATCAGGGTCTACAACTTGTGAAATTCTTTTCAAAAAGCAGTTTTGCTATCAAGGAGACTGATTTTATGTACTCAAACTTGATATGGAGAAAATTTAGTTGTTCAATTAACTTGTATTTCTAACAGAGTGAATGTCGTCTTTGATCTAACATAGTGGTCAGGGCTTTTTAACAGATCATGGAATTTGACATAACTCACCTTTTCCAACTTCATTACAGGTATTTCCAAGACCTGTACTTTCAGAAAAAATCTCAAATTTTCCTTTAGCAGTTATGTCATCATAACATTTGCCTTTCTTCCATGTCATGAGTTACCAAACACAATTTTATTTTTATTGATAGATCTATAAACATACAGTGCTTGCAAATAAGAATATCTGTCAACTGCCTGATTTGACGCATCACTCTTCCATTTTTGCATTATTTTCCACTAAAGAATAAATTGAAATGAGCAGGCATCCAGCATTACATCTTGATAGACTTAGACAAAATCTAACACCAACATTTTTATGTTTAAAAAAATAGGAATGTATTGATTTCACCCAGAACTCAAGCAATTATTTAAAGAGAACACAAGTGTCAAAAATTGATGAATTCTACACTTACATTTGGAGATTATTTATCGTATTATTTACCTTGCAGTGCTAGGCCTCTTAATATCTCTATACTTACATCATTGCTTACATTTAAGCATGGAATAGTCTCTGTGGCTTTCAGGGGACTAGTCACAATGTCTGAAATTAAATACCTGTTCATGTCCTTGCAACAGCTTATATTATCCCATCCTACCTTCTCTCCCAGCTTCTGAGATAATCAGAGTTGCTAACAAGCAACTTGTGACTTGCTGTATGCATATAATGATATAGATCTGCCTGGAGGATCCAAGATTTGCTGTTTCTGTTACCTGTAAAAATTGGAGGGTACCTCTTCCTTCCACCTTTTAAGAAGGCTCATCTTTAGTATTTATAAGGGCTATCTTCAAACTGTTTTTCTAAAAATGTGATTCTCTTGTCAAGCACTGCATTTCAGAATTACTTCCAGATTCAAATATAGAGCTAGAAAAATTTACCCGCACGTTTAGATTTACATCATCTTTAAATTTGTCTAGCTTTCTTAAGTGTATTGTGAAAGTTTAGAAATAAACATAAATTTTAAACCACCCTCCTTTATAATGCTGTACAATAAGCTACAGGCAAAAATTACTACTTAAAATTTAAAATCATATTTAAAAACCCTTTCTCAAAATTGACAACTCTCTTATCCTCATAAATCTTCCAATATACACTGAAGATGCTACATCTCCAAGAGCAAGACTTTTATCATTTTCCTATTATCCTTAGTCTTTGACTCATTATATGAACCTTGGGTATCATTTCCATTTCCTTCTCTTTACCATAATCTAGAGAGGCACTAAAACTTGAAATGACACAAAATAAATCAATATATATTTCTACCTATTTTATTATGCAGTTATCACAGAATGTTGTATCAAGTTAATTAAATATGAGGAAGTAGGAATGCAAATCATTATTTAGTTTCCTAAAGATAAGGAAAAAACCCTGAACTGGCTTGTTACACTAACTGGAAGCAGAACGTATGAAACAAATATTACACTCTTTCCTTCCTAAATTCTACTTTAAGAATGAGTAAGTCCAGTAGGGGAAAAAAAATCTCATATTAATTGACCTATATTACATTTTTATAGTTGGAGCCCCAACCCACTACTTCCCCTAGCATGAAGGCAATTTATTTAAGGCAATTCATTATCTTTACCATCTAAACTAAATCCCTGTTTTATTTTATTTTAAAAAAAGCAAAACATCAGTCAAGGACTCATAAGACCACTTCACTGTAGAAACAATACTTTTGATAATATATATATGGCATTATTCCAACAAAGTTTACTCCTGATGCTACAAATGTTAAAAAGCATGCGAATTTCATTTATTTCAGTGAAACCACTCACATAAATTAACAGGAATATTTCTGTGTTTACATTGCTTTGATTCCACATTCCCATATGCAATTTTCTCTGTGTCAGCCATCTAATTTTTATCTTTTCTTCTGTGCCAAAGGGGAAAAATAAGTGGCCCCCTCCCTCCCCCAAATGCCTAAACCAACTTTGGATTGATGGTGCAAGAAATTTACCCCAATACATGACAAATATGAAAATCTCTCATGTAAAGGCATCTTCATTTCTGTCAATTTAGCATGTAACCTAAGTGGAACAGAATGAAAATTAAACATCAAAAAAATAAAAATCATCAATATATTTTAAGACAGGCATACTGTGAAGCTGTCAAACGAATTATGTTAATTACAGACCATCTCTAATTTTTAGAGCAGAGATTTCTCATACATACTTCTTATATATAGACTTTGCTCAGTAACATCAAAGGGTAATCACAGAGCTAAACTGTAAAAAATATTTCAGATGAGACTAAAATTGGGATATGGTGTTGATTTTAACTCTATTTCTGTTAGCGTGAGTGAAGCACAGTGGTTGTTCAGGACATGGAACTGGCTTTAGGGTTGCTCTCTATTTCTTCTCTAACTTCCTCATCTCCTCCTCGCTTTCCTGTCACTGTATTGCAGAACTGTGGCCTTAGGTCATCCAAAACGCTCTTCAGTTTGCATGCAGAGTGACAACATTATGCCAAGGACTGGATTTAGCCCCATTCCTTCAAATTTTTAGCCAGGGTTAGCTTCAGGACTATCCCTAATAAATCCCCCAAATACCTAAGAAGCAAATCAATACCTATTTCTGGCTCGTTTATTATGCAATTATCAGCAACTGCTGAAGCAATGCACAAAAGATATTAATTAAAAAAAATATATATATAAATAAATACTTCAATTCCTGAAAGGAGAGAAAGCAAGCACAGAGCGGCAAGGCCAGCAGCTGCGGAGGTGGTGCTGCACACGCCTGCTGTGCCAAGGGAGACTGGGATCCAGCTGCCTGCCAGGGCAGCCTGCTCAGCCAGCCCCGTGTCCCGCTTGGCCTGCTCCTCCTCCTCCTCACCCCAGATCCACCGAGGGAGGCAGAAAGCACGGCGGGTGGCAAACATCACAAATA
The DNA here is from genome assembly GCA_009819775.1 of Phoenicopterus ruber ruber. NCBI lineage: Eukaryota > Metazoa > Chordata > Aves > Phoenicopteriformes > Phoenicopteridae > Phoenicopterus > Phoenicopterus ruber. The sequence continues at coordinate 109,484,355 of CM020215.1, forward strand.
CTCATCTGGTTTAGGTAGTTCTGTGCCTGGCATTACGTGTAACGGCAGCTGTCGTAAGCATGATGCTTGTGGGACAGCATAAGAACTAAATATAAATTGTATATTATAATTTTATATTCAAGAGACAAATCAACCCTGAAACATCTGTTAGTAGCTTCCTAAAACCCACCCTGTCGTGCTCATTAGCGCAACAATAAAAAATACTGTATCAAAAACTAAGCGATCTGCATAAGTACATGTTTGGCTCTATCACTAAAAATTACAGACTAAAAGAACCGCATCTTCTTTCACATCCTTCAGCATCTCGGCAGATTAAAAGCACATCTGAAATTCACGTGAAGCTACATTAACACAGCAGACGCCCGACAGCAGAAGGGAGGAGGGCCTTTCCAGCACGGTAGACCACATCCTCAAGCACTGCAGGTCAGTAGGGAAGCGCTATGTCAGTAGAGACGCCCTGATTTATACCAACTGAAGATTTGACGCAGCATGCACAGAATCAGCCAGCCCGCTCCCTGCCGCTGGTCAACTAAGACAATAATTCTTAGTTCACATCAACGAACGCTTTTCTTAGTATGACTCCGTAAGTCCATTTAAAATAGATTTTGCTTTGCTTCTGCTATGGGAAATTTCCTTTGACCTATAAAAAAGTGCATTGGCCTCTTAGACAAAGTCTTCTTGTTCTTAATAGGAAACATCAACTACATCACTCAACAATTGAAAGGCATTTGCTCCTGTGTACATAATCCTATTGTTCAGTTGACTAGACGGGTAATAGTTTTTTTTATGTTTCCTTCCCCTAGTATCTAACTGTTTTGGTAGCTCACAAGAAAACAACTCATTTGGAAAATAAGTAGAGCATAATAATTCCAAAACCCTCTGTTTTTCTTTAGCTCTATCTTTTCACTACATAGCAATATCTACAATATAAAATTCATTTTTTGCCTCACTTTTTAAAGCAAAAGAAAACAAGAAAGCAAATCGCCAGAAACTATATGTACTGTAATGAAATCCACATGCAAACTGTGGAATCCATACAATTACATACAGAATTTTCTAAGGACCTCCTTGGCAGTCTTTCTGCTTCCTCAGCTCTGATACGTTTCTCTATAGCCTCATCAACAGATTAAAAGTGCTTTTTGGGTGGGGAAGAGCTTTCCGGCTTTAATGTAACATAAACATGCCATATAATATTTCTTTCCTACACACAATTTTGGAACTCTCCCCTCAGAACTGAGCCAAGTCCACAGAGCGACTATGTGGGCATGTCTATAGTACCTCTATGTTTCGGTGTAAAGTGGGAAGGAGAGAGCTTCAGTTTCCTCCAGCGGGCCCCGGTTCCAAGACCACAGGCCCACTTTTTGTCTTTACTGGAAATTAAGGCTGTGCTGGCTGCAAACCGCCCTTGGTACCCATCAGCACGCACAGAGCGCTAGCTGCTGGAGGACCCTGCATCCACGTAGTTTCACCCTTTTTCCACCTGAAGGAAACACACCTCACGTGCACTCAGAGTGTGCTCAGCTGAGGGCTGCAAGGCTCCCAGGTCAGATACAAAGCAAATCTGCATCCTTCGGCAAACCAAACTGCTAATGTAGACACACTCTCTTCATGCACCAGTGAATGGATTAAAGTCTAATATTTTATGATGCTAAAAAGCCTAGGAGAAGTGTTAATAGTAGATCAATCCTACAAATGTTCAATACTTTTACTTACTCAATTTCTTTACTCTTAGCTATGCACATTCAAACATAAGGTACAAAAGATTTTGTATGTGAAGAAGTACACTGTAAATAACTTCACTGTTCCATGTTTATTAATATCGTAGCTAATCAGCTGTTATTCTTCACACAGTAGGTTGATAAATGAGAGCACATTCAGGCTACCGTCAGCCAGAGCTGCAACTCCGATCACAGTTGAGACACATCTCTAAAAGCTCAATAGCATCCTGTCCTTACAGACTGGAAACTTATCAGAAAAAAGCAATCCTTAGTACCTCACTGTATGGCCCTGCCTCATGTATTCATGGATAAATAATGTCCTTGTCAGTAATTCTGCTTCACTCTCTGCTCTTGAGGGAAAATACTCTACAGATGGTCACGAAAAGTAGAAAGCAATGTCACCCTGTACTCTGGAAGTGCTTCCAAAAGGAAAGTCAAGGTTTTGTTCAATTACTCCCTCCTCTCAACCACTGAGAGCACATCAACAAAAAACAAAGAGGAGGGGCCGAGATTTTGTAACCTACTGATCCTTTTCCCTTGTTGATTGCCACAAGGTGGCAGAGCCCATAAAGGAGAGTAAATCAGGGTGCTATTATACCTTATATTTTTGAATTTGCGTATAGATGCATCTATCTGCTAATTAGTAAAGGAACAAACAAGCAAAGATTTTGCATCATAGAAATCCACGTTATTCGTTTCATCAGCGTATGTTAATTTAAATTATTTACCTGTTCACTGAATGCTAGCGTATATGCTGAAATATATATCATAAAAAATAATTGTATCTTCACAGTGAGATCTCAGTACAGCAGGGGCTTCTTGAATCTTTGATGAGAAGTGTAGAGAGAAAACTGTGTGCATGTGAGAACAGTCCGATCCTGCTGCATTATTTACCGATACTTTTTTATATTACTATCAATGCAAAACCAGCTGAACAATGAGGTTAGACAGTTAACAACGCTGGAAAACAGTGTAGGCCTTCAGTGTCACAGCTAACGCTATGCTAATTTATAATCAAATTATATTAGACATCATCTACCTTATTTTAGCAAACTCTTTTTTCAGAATTAGAGAATTTTTACAATTGCTTACTAGAGCAACAAATTATAAAATCTGAACGAGATTTCATTTCAACCAGAGGAAGCCTAGTTCTACATGTTTGCGTTCTAATGACATGGCAACATGCTGAGCCACCCCAAAAAATCTGGAAGAATCACTGAATAGTAAATGCTTCCCTATATCCTCCTCTTTCACTTACTGCAATGCATTTAGATCACATTTTCGTGGTGTATATTCTCAACAAGAGATACAGGACAGGGGTTCCAAAAAAAACTGTGTTCCTTTAAATCTTTCTGCTGTCATCTCTCCTTGCATTCTATAACGGCAAAGGTCCATAGGTAAGTGTGTATAGGTGTATTTCCAGTGAATTACTTGACCCTCCTCCCCGCAAATTATTCTCTATTCACACGTTTTTCAAAGCACTAATTCCCTTTGTACCAAAGCAAACTTCTAGTTATACCTGTTCAGCATTAAACTTTAAAAAGTGCAATGCAAACACCTGCTTAAGTTGATAGCCATCTGTTTTCTGGAGAAATCAAAACCTTAATAACATGGAATTAACAGATGGAAAGCAAGGCCTAGACTCTGAACGGGTTACTGCATGCTTTGAGTTAACATAAAAAGTAGTATTTTTAATGAATCATTCACATCCTCCATTATTCTGTTCCCATCTATCTGGACTGATAACCCATCAGCGTTCATTTGCTCCTTATGGGACTTGCCATTCAAAGGCAATTGAAGATCTTTTAGGATTTGGCCCATACTAAATGGATACTTAACTATCGCGAATTCTGCCTGAAGTAGGTAATTCCAGCTAATTCCCTGTGGCCAAACTAAAACTGATTACACAAAGATTTTAGCAGGAGCTCAAAACTGGGGGTGGGGGTGGGGGGGGTGTCAAAGAAAAAATTGTTAATAGGCTAATATGCCAGTATGTTGCAACTGTATTTCTGAAAGAAATAACTTCAAAACTGTCAGCATCATAGGAAAAACTACCTAGAGACATCTGTATTGTAATAAAAACTGAGATCTTACAAAAGCCTTTGGTGTTTTCTTCTATATTTATCACTGCTTCCATGGCGCAAAGTCCTCGATGCTGGAAGGAGAGTTTTGATTACCAGGAGCGGGGCTGTGTGTGCTGGGCGCACAGGAAGCCCAAGACGGACGCGGTACAGGTCAGAGGCAAGAGGCACGTGGCCGGTCCCACCAGACCCACGCGGGATCTCTTCCCCAGGGCGACAGCTGAGAGGCTGCGACTGTGTCCTCGCATTCACACAGCTGAAGTCCAAACCGCCGGCTCAATTTTTCCTGTTCCCACAGAGTGAATTAGAGTGCCTTCAGAAAAGTTGCTTTTAGAAAGGAATTTGAGGAAAGTATTGATTTGCCTTTTCTGGATGCCTAAGCAAATGCTAAATAAATTGGAGCAGCTGACAGAATAGGTAGAAAACATGGCAAACTTGAATACTGTCCTAAAACGTGCTCACGGTGGTTGTAAGAGCGGTGAAACAGATTCCACAGAGAAAACTTCAAATTTTTAGATATATTTTAAGTTCTTTTCTATCAGGAGAATAGAAATACAACTTCCTCTATTAAGCTAGGACAACTTAAAGAAAGACACTTCTAGTTTGTTGAACTGAACCTAAGTGCTTTCTTTCCAAAATACTGTAAAACTGAAAATGCTTCTACTCCAGGACTAAATCATCATTCGGGTACTTAACAGCCTACTGTTGTCTTCTAGGTTCTTTCATCCAGCTAAGTCTCTAAGTTCTGTGTTACATATCAAAATAGCAGTTATCAACCCAGAAAATTGGGACATAAAAAAGAATAGGAACATGATGCATCTAAACACCACTCTCAAATACACTTTAATCAAAGTGCGCTGGCAGCCCAGAAGGCCAACCGTATCCTGGGCTGCATCAAAAGGAGCATGGCCAGCAGGTCGAGAGAGGTACTTCTGCCCCTCTACTCTGCCCTGGTGAGGCCCCACCTGGAGTCCTGCGTCCAGCTCTGGGCCCCTCAACATAAGAAGGACGTGGACCGGCTGGAGCGGGTCAGAGGAGGGCCACAAGGATAATCAGAGGAATGGAGCACGTCTCCTACGAAGACAGGCTGAGAGAGTTGGGCCTGTTCAGCCTGGAGAAGAGAAGGCTCCAGGGAGACCTTCTAGCAGCCTTTCAGTACTTGAAGGGGGCCTATAGGAAAAATGGGGAGAACCTTTTTAGCAGGGCCTGTTGTGATAGGACAAGGGGTAATGGTTTTAAACTAAAGGAGGGGAGATTTAGACTAGATATAAGGAAGAAGTTTTTCACAGTGAGGGTGGTGAAGCACTGGAACAGGTTGCCCAGAGAGGTGGTAGAAGCCCCATCCCTGGAAACGTTCAAGGTCAGGCTGGACGGGGCTCTGGGCAACCTGATCTAGTTGAGGATGTCCCTGCTCATTGCAGGGGGGTTGGACTAGACGGCCTTTCAAGGTCCCTTCCAACCCAAACTATTCTATGATTCTAAATTGATTTTTTTCCATTTAAAAAACTTCCAGTAAAATAACCTTCTTTACCCTATCAGTGTTTTCAGTAACAAAAAAAAAAAAAAAAAGTAATTAGTGCATTCTATGACAATTTGCAGCTTTTCAGTGGCAAATATATTCCTAAATCATCCATTTCATTTTTGTTAATTCACATGCCTGCTGAATTTCACTGTGTCCTAATCTGTTGGGTTTGTGGTCTACACTTAGCCATTAACACCATTTAACAGTTGTTAAATAGTATAATTGCCTGTTGTTATCTTGATGTAGATTCAATTCCAGTGTTAATTGCTCTCAATGTGCTGCTCATAAAACCACCCATGCTATATTCTGTATGCTCTACTTGGAGGAACACTAAAGTGAAATGGACTGTATTGTACTTCAGTAGAAAAAAAATCAATTTAATGAAAAAAGCTATATGCTTAGGAGAGTTATGAACGGAATATTGATGTGGTCCGATTTCAAAACTTCAGAAGAATTACATGGCAGATTTGGGGTGACTGTTCAGAGCAGGAGCTCGGTTTCAAGCCAGCAATAAAATTGCCCATCTGCTTTTCAATGACCCGTTAGGAGGTGAGTACACCCTCATTCCTACAATGTTTCAGGAAGTGAACAGTTTGAACTAGAAATATGTCTAATCTTGCCTTTTTTTTTTTTTTTTTCCTTCATTCTTTGAAAGTCTCTAAATATCAGCAAAGTTGTTGCACTTATTGTTGGGTAGAATGATGGTGGGGTCTCCAGGCAGGTCAGTGCCCGCTGCTGGAGTCCAACACCAATCCTCTACCACAACGAGGAGTAGCTGCACTAGTGCTACAACAGCAAGACTACCGAAAGGACAAGCAGAGCTACCATGGGAACAGAAAATACTTCTTTTTTTCATACTACATAGCTGGACATTTGCTCCTGTTCTCCAAGTTTTGACTAGTATGTGGGAATTAATGGTCCTCCATTAAAGCTCTGTTTCTGTTTTTTCCCCCCTTTTTTTTTAGGAAACAAACTTTCTCCTCATCCTTCACAGTCTTTAGGGGAAATTACTGCTGCCACCGCGCTTCCCACTTCTGCCATCAAGCAGTTTTGATGCAGTATATGCCTGTAAGATTGAAAGAAGTGCTGATGGTCTCTTGAGACACAGATCTTCCAACCCAGTTCCCCTCGCCCCCGGCCCTCTCCTCCGCATAGTGTGGTGTTCCCTCTAGAAGCCAATATTGGTTCCTAAAGGTAATGTGCTTCTGTAGAATCACGCTCTTAAATGACTGGACTACAAGTGAGGATTTAAAGTGAATGCTCGCAACACCAATTTTTAAGGGAAATGCCCTCTTAAAATTTCAGAGAGAGATTAATAACTTCAGGTATGCGTACACAGATATGATTACACTTGCAGTAATGCAATATTTAGAAGTTTAAGCATGCAGTGCTCACATTTGTGCAATTCCTGTGAATGTTCTGGTATTTATATAGAAATCAGATGGAATCACAGCAGAACTATTAAAAACACATCCCTTGATGAAATACGGAGTTTGGGAAATTTTCCTTTTTTTAAACAGAAAAAAACGTAGGAATGTTGATTACATGCATAAAAAATTCCTATACCAAGAAATATACCAATGTACTTACTTTCCAAAAGTACTTTCATTGAAAAAAAGAAAAGCCAGCACTACCTCCTAGCATACCTTTGCCAATTTAAGAACATAAGCACAATCCAGAATGAAAAACAGAAAAAGAAACATATTTCCATATATAAAATATTCAAATAATTTCTCAATTACCATAAAAAAAGAGAAAGATTTCTACTTTCCCCACCCATACATCCCTGGCCATGCTTTATTTTCTACAATAAATAGAGCATTCAAGCTTTAAGGATGAGGTCCTGAACTCGCTATACACTGAAAGACTTTCATTTAAGACAAAGATTCCTGCAAAAATAAGAACTAAACAGCAAGACATATCTCAAATTTATTGGATAAACGCTTAATGAAAACTACTCCTGTTGCTTATTAATTATTCCCAGCTCTGTATTTCTCCATCACTTTAAACAAATAAATTACTGGACTAGGACAAGAAAGATCAGACCACATAGAAGAAGATAATACAATAAGAAGTTTCAGTTATTTGAAGTTTATTCTACTTGAGGAAGAATAAAAATAGATTTGAGAAGCCTCACTAAAAGCGAGAGCAACTATCTGAAGAAATAATGAGAAGGCGTTCTCTGTCAGAAGCAGAGCACACTACTGTCAGACTTGTAGGAGAGCACTCTCCTCCTCTCTGAGGCAATTCAAAGAATAGATGCAAAATCAGAAATTGTGCAACTGCTCTAAAGAAAAATATTTGTCATATACATGGAGTGGTATTAATATTCCTAAATTCTAACACTGTCAACTGCACCCCTCTATTACTAAAAAACAATGTAGAAAATTATTTTATTACTTTATGATCCAGTATTTCCTCTCCTTATAAAGCAAGAGCACAACCCTTATAACTATCAACTCAAATGTAAGTTCAGTACTCTAATTGTAGTAACGTGCTATAAAAAAAAAAGCTGTAGCAGGGAACAGCAAGAAAGAGATTTGCCTGGAATTTCTCATCGGTTTTATTTTTTCAATCCAAAACGGAGTTTTCAATTAAACTAAAAATCTGTTTTAAACATCTAGAACATCTATATTTCAGGTGATACACTTAAAATTGTCAAAAGTACAATCTTTTAAAGAGAAAATTCATTTCAAAAAATGTTTTGAGGACAATAATACAACTTTTTGAGGATCTTTCTATTTTGAGAATAACAATCCAACATTTGTAAATAAATGCATTTATATATGTGCCATGCCATTCTTGTATTCAATTTCTAAAAAAAACCCAAAACCACTTTTGCATACCAAAGGGAGCCTACGAATGATTCTACAGTAGAATCTGTTCAAGTCTTTTGCAGCATATACATGCATAGAAGATTTAGGAAATAGATGGAATGCTGGGCTGCTGCCATCTACAATTTTCAGTAATATACATACGCTATTAAAATTATGATCATCTGTAAATATCTTCTAAATAGCTACATTTACCAGACCAATAAAAAGGAGGTATCTTCATAAATAAATGTCTAGCCCCGTACATTAAACACATATCACTCAAAGTATCGACATATTGATTTTAAATAATTTACAGCTCTAGATAATTGCAAACCCAGATTCCAAGTTGCCAATAACAGCCGAGTAATGCATTTCAAAATTCTTGTATAATCAAACTACCTATTGTTTTAGCTTCAATTATAGCCATTAAAGTAACCGAAAAAAATCCACACATCTTTTTTACTGCTCCATAATGCAGGAAGAAAAGAGACTTCATTACTTTTCAAACTGGTATGTCAATATTTATTTAAAAGAAGTTTACAGTTGTCAAGAGAGTCCTTGAAGAGGTGTCCAGAACTCAGAAATTGGAAACCTTATTGCTCAGTGAATCTCTCGTTAGTCATATCCTGGATTCCTGCAGAAATTCCAGTTTCATTAGGACAGCCCAGCAATAAGATGAGATGCTGCAATGAGAAAATGGTCTCTTACTCACAGAAATATTGAGGAGAAGCAGAAGCAGCATTTGAAAATGATTTCTAATTATCCTGTGACAGTCTTTTTCACTAATGATTTGCTGTCTGTTATCCAAAAGCAAATACAAAAAAGACCGCACCTAACAATATGACAATAGCATCTTCTTGAGTTTTATATATCATTAAAAATGGAGGAAAGCATAGGAAATACAATTTTTTTTTTTTATATGGATTTCCTAGTGACATCAGTATATTTAGCAAAGCAGCAACCAGGCTGTTGATACACGCAGGGCTCACAGGGTTTAAAAGAACATTACATAGCTTTAAGCAACTGACTTTTAACTGATGAGGTGAAATTCTCATTCCCACTAGCAGTGAGAATCACCCAGTATTCTTTGTGCGCATAAAGATCTTTCTTTGAGATCACATCTGCAGACCTGTCCACTCAGCCTGGTAAGAGAGCATCACTTCTGGCTGGACACTGCCACCTTCCCGCGTGGAATAATGTTCTGCAAAGTTTCTGTATCCTTTGTAAACCCTGGCTGCTGGGTGTCCCAGAAATCTAGCCCTTGTAGGCTCGCAAACGTTTGTGTCCACAGACTGAACTCGCTGTGTCGCAGATGTGTTTGAGCCACAGCATATGCAACGCAGGGTCAATCTGCACACATGCAGTGTCTCTCTCTGGAGGAGTGTTGGTCCTGCAGCTCTTGCAATTGCTGGTACCCATGCGAGTGCATTTGATAGCACACAAAGTGCCAGCTACAAATTCAAAGTCCATAGGTACTCTTGTGAGCGATGTGATCGAGTGTAAAGTTACACAGTATTTCTGGTCTGCCAGCTGTAAGAGCATTAAATATCCTAGTGCCAGCGCGCAGACGTACAGTTTCACATGCCCGCTGTTGCACTGACATTTTTAACTTAATGTCAGCAGTGCTAATTTAGGCTTCCCTATACAATGTTAAAGAAATCAGACTTGGTACAGGTCGTTGAAGACCTAAAGCCTTTCCAGGCCCTAGAAAGGCTGAAACTGCAATATAGCTTTATCTTTCTTCTTATATACTGCTGTTACATACTGCTTTATCTTTGTTGTTCTGACCATGACTTATGAGCTACTGATGTACCTAACAAGAGCTTCAACACACCCCCCTTCTAACTTTGCCTAGGTGTCTACCACGCCAGCTAGAACAAATTAGGTGGAAAAATCTCAGAGACACTATTATTCATAACTTACAGCCAACAAGTACTCATGTAGCCACCTGAAACATGTTTTTCAGACTCACACAGAATGACAGGCAGGAGATCACCTCGTCCAATCCCCTGTTCAGACCATGGTCAGCCACAGCAGGTTGCTCAGGGCTGTATCCAGTTGGGTTTTAGCTGTCTCCAAGGATGGAGGCTCCACAGCCTCTCTAGGCAGCCTCTACCAGTGTCTGACCACCTTCACCGTAGAAAAGTGCTTTCTTACATTTAGGTGGAATTTCCTGTATTTCAGGTAGTACCCATTGCCTCTTGTTGTCCTGTCACTGTGCACCACTGAGAAGAGTCTGGCTCCCTCTTCTTTACTCCCCCCATCAGGTATTTGTACACATGGATCAGATCCCCTGAGCCTTCTCTGCTCCAGCCTGGACAGTCCCAGCTCTCTTAGCCTCTCCTCGCAGGACAGATGCTCCAGTTCCTTAATCATCTTTCTGGCCCTTCCCTGGACTCTCTCCAGCATGTCCCTGTCTCTCTTGTACTGGGGAGCCCAGCACTGGACCTGATGTGTTTCACTAGGGCTGAGGAAAGGCGAAGGATCACCTCCCTTGACACTCCTCCTAAGGTAGCTCAGGAGGCTGTTGACCTTCTTTGTCACAAGGCCACATTACTGGCTCATGGTCAACTTGGAGTCCATCTTCCAGTCCTCAGAAACCTCTCCCGATCACCAAAACCTTTCAGAAACAACCGAAAGTGTCCTCGCAGTGAGACCCCATCCTCTTCTCCCATGCCACCCTGGTGCTGTGCAGCCTGCTGCCCTCCCCCCGGGGATGCAGACCCCTGCCTGCGCCCATCTCCTCCAGGCAAGGACATGTCTCCCCCCCTGCCCCAGCCATCCTGAACCTGCAGAGCCATGTCCTCCCTTGGGAGCTGGGCTGGTTGAGCCACAGCCTCCGACAGGCCAGGTAGCTGGGGTATGGGATGCTGGGGACCATACCCTGCGGGGCCTCACCCACAGGAGACATTGCCCTCAGTAGAGCCCCTGGCTCCTGCAGGTGCCCCCTGCGTGCTCTGGGCCAGGCAGGGACACAGGCCTGCCCCTGCCCCAGCTGTCGGGCCCGGGACTCCTGCCCCGGGTGGGAGCTCCTCAGGAGGCCTGGTCCTCCCTGCGGGCAGGGCTCCCGCGGCACGGGCCTTCTCACGCGCACCATAGGTATTTGTGAGCCCTGCTGTCAGACGCCTCCTGTCCTGGCAGCGTTTTTACTTAAATATGTGACGTAGGCAGAAGATGAGAGAAGGAAACACTGCCATTTGTGTATGGTCCTCTGAAAGGCATCCCTGTTCAGATGCTGGAATAAATACGAGAAAAACACCCAAACCCCACAGTGGACCTAACGCCAGGGAATACCAGAGCAGCCCGGCGAGCTGCTGGGTGGAAACACCCGCCTCGGCTCTCCCTCAGCCCAGTGCCCTGCCCGGCAAACGCCGCCTGTTCTCCGCAGCCGTACAGCCACCAGCAGCTGCACGTAGCCGGTGAAAGCACACGCACCCACGGTCACTTCCAGACGCTACCTCCCGAGTCCACAGCACGGCGCTCAGAGAGACGATAAACCAGAACAGAAAATCCCTATTTATGGACTAGTGTCTGCAAACCCTCAACAGGCTCCCGTGCCCCAATCACCTTAATGAAATAAACCTGGATAAGGGATATTTAATTTTTCCATCTTTGACTGCTTGTCTGAGATACAGTCGTGACATCAAGCAGTCACAACTGTTTTTATACCCAAACCACAACAATGAAAGTTTCTAAAAGTAATACTGGGGTAACACTCAGATCCTCTTTCTGATTACTCCAATCTTTCCCCTTTACTACAGAGCTCCTCATTTTAAGATGTGCCATTTTCCATCTCCTATCACATATGATTTTATCATAGCCTAAGCTACCTTTCTTGGAATGAACAGTTTACATCAAACAAGTTATTTTCCTGATGTAATGCCATTTTTGGGTGTGTTTCCAACACACATATATTTACTATCTATTTGAATAAAATGATACTTTAGGTATTCATTTTCTAGAAAGAAAGCAGATGTAGGGTTTTTTACTATTTTTTTAGTGTTTTCTACATTATTTTACTACATATGTTTTAGGGACTTTTTGCATCTTGGCTGCTCACTTAGCATCAAATAGCGCAACTAATTCCTAGTCAAGCAGCTAAAGTATTTTTCTAGTTTCTCACACAAATCATTTCTTGTTTCTAACACAGCATCATTTACTATGGGGAGGTAGGTGGATAAGAGGAAAAAAAAATAAAGTAACACACCTTTTCATTCAAAGTCTATAGATATCTCAGCAAAGAAATATTCCCAACAACCTCAATATATTGTAAAATATACAGCCATGTTAATTCTGTTTACTTTAGATGAGTAATCAATAAATTATCTATTAATTAAAAATACAGTTTTAACGTATTCATACTAAAATATTCCTCAGTTACATACTACTACATTTTTTAAAATGTTGCAGAAACAAAACTCAAATGTGCATATCAGCCATCTAACAGACTACAAATAGTAAATAACTAATAGCTAATATACTCTAAGAATACAATACTGAAGATTCTGTCCAGACTTTAAATCAGTACATTCAAATACCATAAGAACAGATTTGTTTCACTCTTCACAGAACAACAAAGGCTCTAACTTCAAAAGCCTTGGCCACAAGAATCCATTCTGCTAGAAATGTCATTCCCTTTCAGGAGCCTGCGTAAGCAGCAGTGTCAGTCTTTTTTGCTGGGGGGTCCATGCTGTACTCAGACAGCACCAATACAAAAGGAAAGCAATAGGAAATTATCACACAAGCATGAACATATACATAAATTTAAAAAAAAAAAAAGCTAAGGATTTCTCTTTCCTTTTTTCCCTCCAACTTATCCATCATGTTATTAATTTCTATTCTCCTTTCTTCAAACACCAAAAAAAACTATTGTCCTTCTATTTAAATGGAGTTGCAGTTCTGGTATCAGGAGAACGATTGACCAGCACTGTTAAACAATCTTTGTATTGCACAGATGTGGTTCACATTGTATAACACCTTGTTTATGAGACTGTTGATTGAAAATTATATGACCTGAGCACTCTTCCTAGTTGCATTATGAGAACTTATTGTTGACTTATTTTCATATAGTGTTACTGAACTATATTTTAGGTGTCTTAGATTCATCTTTTTTATTCCTTTTCAACTATGGTTTGTAGATTACACTACATAGATGCACTATGATGTATAAACTGTTGGATCCCAGCCTCCCAAACACCACACACCTCTTTTTAAAATGTTTTCTATCAAGCTGAGAGTGAAAGACAGACACAGACAAAATGAAGCAGAACTACTGTCAGACACTGACAGTGCAGAGAAACATAGAGAGCTAGATAACAGATAGTAGGGTACTAAGTACCCTACAATTTATTGAAGCAAATAGAGGAGAGTTGAGTGGCAAATTACCTACACTGTTCACAAACCAGCAGGCTACCCTGTTTGCCAGCCATCCAAATTGTTTCTGGGTAATTTGGCACATTTCTACTTTGTTGTGCTATTTCTTATGGAGTGACTTTGAGTTTTGATCATTCCCTGTTGTGCAAGACCTCTCACTAGCAAAACTTCCAAGGATAGTAGGAACAATGGAATACATGGAAATCGTTAGCTGACCAACTAATCATTTAAAGTAATATGAACTCAGAGAGACACGTAACTATTTTTAAAGGAATTAAAAAGATATTAAATATCAAATGAAAACAAAACAAACAAAAACCCCAAACAAACAAAATTTCTCTCTACCAAAGCTGAGAAGAGATTCCTATCTTAAAGAACAGAGCACAGGAAATTTGTCAGGAAAGCGATATGAGAAACAAATATTTCTTTTGCATACTGAATAAGATAAATGTGAAGCAAAACATCAAAGATCCAAGGAAGATAAAATACAGTTTCTTTTTGAGGTGTTGTCTTCATTCTTCTTGAAAGCATAAAATGTCACTTCTTTAAAATTATAGCAAGGACACTGCTGTTCACAAAGTCAGGAATCCAGGAAAAGGAATTTGATAGCAATAGTAATTTTAGACCTGCTGATAATTCTCAGCACTAACCTGATATGCAGTTTCGCTCTGAGAAATTAAAGGAAACTGTAGTATATGAAACAAACTCTAGTATAATTCTGTGATTAATTTCTGTGCCTGATGCTGTGTGTATATATAGGCATATATATATATATATGCACACATGTTCAGTATGCGTATGTATTCTAGTTAGTTAAGTCCTTCCATAGCAGAGGAAGCATCAGCCTTACCAACAGCCCAGACAGGAAAGTGGCAGTGATTGTAGCATGCTGCGAGAGACCAAGGGGTCTAACAAAGCTGGGAAAACACAAGAGCAATGAGAAACCTCAGTTACCCCCCATCTGGGCAGCACAATTATCACATTCAGTTGTGATGCTGAGACTGAATTTCTAGCTGCTGTTGATGAGAACTACACGAAAGAAGCAGTCTGGGGCACCACGAGAGGAGAAGCACCTCTGAGCGCTGGTCTGAAGCAGCATGCAGGACCTGGCTCAAAGCACACCTGTAGAGGCACTCGGCACCTGTGACAATAACGTACCTGGAGTCTGCATCTTGCAAGAGCAGCAAGCCAGAAAATAAACTGTAGCGGTGCTTAATTTAAAACAAACAAACAAAAAAAAGTACACAAAAATAACAGCTCTCTTGAAAAGATAAAAAGCAATCTAAAAGATGAAAATGTTCAGACACAAAAGAGAGTCTATTTATAGACACTGTACTGTAGGCCCAATAGAAATGCATTTCACCTGGCCAAAAAGGTTTACAAAGACAATAAAAGATACTGTCTCTAAAAAGCCAGGTAAGAAAGCTTTTGGAAGTAAGAAGGCTATTTTGCAGAAGATGAAGTTATGCCTAAATCAGGTAATAGGGAGGATCATAAATGTTGGCAGCTTAAACGTAAACACTAGGCTGGCCCAAAGGGATCGAGAAGCAACTTGAAGAAGACAAGAAAATTAGCAAACAACCATTTTTCTCAGGAACACAACCTTGCTAGAGAGGGCAAACAGATGATGAAATTTAAAAGAAAAAAAAAAAAAAAGAACTGTCAGAGAAGACAGAACACAGAAAAAAGCTAGAAGGTTTTCTCATATCTGGTTTTATCAAGCAGACTGCTCATGTACCTTTTTTAAAAAAAAAAAAAAAAAAAAACAAAAACAAACACAGAATGTGTTGTTGGAGAAACTGTTTGAAATTAAAACATCAGCACAAATGCTTGTAGAACAAACTGACAGGTTGGACAGTGACTAATCACTATTATTTACCTAAGTTCTAAAAGAACTCAGGGATAAAATATCTGAACTACTAATTCTATCAGTAGCCTATTGCTTAAATTGCCTTAATTGCAAATATATAGCAAATTTTAATGGCTTTAGGGAAGATCCAGGAATGAGGAATGCCCTAAATAAACTAATGTAGATTGATATGATAATTAAAGAAGAGCCTAACTATCTTCTGTAAAGGGAAGTCATGCTTTCCAAATCTATTTCTCTGAAGGAGTCAATGAGCAAATGGACAAAGGAAAGTAAATTCTATATTCTACTTCCATTTCCAAAAGACGTGCCTATAAGGTCTCTCGCTGACACTCATCAAGGAACTAAGTAGTTGTACAATCACGAAGCAAGCCATATCTGGCCAGTCTAAAGGTCCACCTGTCACATGACCCTGTGGCCACCAGGAGCTGATTCTGTGCCACAAGGCTGATACTCTTTCGTCATTAGTTTTGATGCTTATTTGGCAATTCTTCTTCTGATTATAGTGACTTAACATTTATAATGTAAAATAGATAGAATTTATATAGATTTCTATATATATTATATTTCTTTTAACCAAATGTCTGCCTTTTCTTAGCACTTCTCTGGCTTGACTGGCACCCCCAGTTACACACTAATATTCCAGAATCCAAACTCAGGCGTATGCACTGGTGTACACCGTAGCCACCCAAGAGTTTGGGAAAAGGGAATAATAGCCACAACCAACGGTAACAGCAAAAAATTACAAACCAATCAATGGAATAAAAGCAACTGGCTGAATGACAAGAACCAAAAGGTTATGACAGGCAACACAAGCCAAAGACATAAAAAACCCTAGCACTGATTAAGTTTATCTGCCTAGATAAAAGTATGGTGTTGGACCTGAGAAATATGGAAATTACTTGCCCAGATGAAAGTAATCGGATAAATTAGACAATGATTTTGCCATACACCTAAAGACTTCAGGAGGAGACCTGCTGGCTAAAGGAGTATGTTAACAGCCAGTTAAAGAACCAGCTGCTATTTCACTTGCAAACAGGACTGAGGTACTACCAGCATAACCCTGTCAAATTATGCACATAAGGTATGCACACACTATTCATTTTGATTAAGAGTCACACTAGGAAACTAGGTGTTCAAGCAGCGTCATCTCTAGTAGAACCTAGCCAAAGCAGCCAAACTCCCACCAAAAATTATGACATTGTCAGTTAAACATACTTCTGTTGGCAACAACATTTGGATCATAGTTGTGCTAGCTGTTCTTCAAAATCACTGGGTTTGACCAAGAAGTTCAATCTTTGTATCAAAAGCCAAAACAAGCATGCATGGACTTTTGCTTTCCATTTAGCATTCTTAAAACACCTTCTTTTAGCACTGCCAAATCATACATTTCAACACTCAAATTAAAACTTCCTCTTTCTTGAGCAGTTCATTGTTATACTGCTTCATTTCTTGGAGGAATTTTTTTTTCGCACCAAAAAAACCTCAGCTGTAAAAATTTTATAAAGCTAGTTCAAGGTTTTTAGCATGGCATTAGGTAAAGACATCACTTTCTCCTACATTAGTGAATATAGAAGGGGGAATTATGGTTGTGCTCCTTTTATGTTACTTCTTGTGGTCCTTCATAATGGAAATATAGATGGACTTTTTTTTATATTTTTTTTTCACATATATAAAATACACATATCTGTTTCCGATGGAAAAAACTCATTGACCATAATGGAGACCAAATAGTGATACTATATGCTTTAACTACACTGTATAAAGTACTACAACCAAGCTATTATTTTAAAGCTCTATAATTTAAAACAGAACATCAGCCCATAAACAAAGGGGAAAAAAATTAATGGGAAAAAACTTGTTGAATTATCTGGTCAATGTCTCTGCCTTAAGAAATGAGCAACTCTGCCTAACCTATTCGTGAAAGATGCTACTGTAACTTTTTCTTAAAATTCTCCTATATCGGAGACACTTCAACCTCCTCAACAAACTTTCCACTGCCCTTGTGGTAAAAAACTATTTCCTGATGTTTAATATGGATGTTTTGGGCTTCAGTGTAAACCTACTACTTCTTACCCCTTGCTCAGTATAAAAAAGAACAATTATTTCCTTCCACTTTTGTAACCATTGTGGAGGGAGGGGGGATGTTTCAAGTGTTACTAACTCCACATCAGTCACCCCTCTAGATCAAATAAGCCCTTTTGTTACAGTATTTTCTATGGTCAGTTTTCTAAACTGGTATTTCTTAGTAGACTTCTTCATGGTCTACATAGGTGTAGAATCTAAAACTGGCACAAGGCTGCTTCAGCTTATGAGTATTCAACGGAAGAGAGAAATTACTTCTTGTGAGACGCAAGTAATGTTCCTCTCCATACAGTGACCTGACATTTTTGCAGGTGTGGCATTGCTTGTGGGGGTGCTCCCACAGCCCACCCTTGGCAAAGTGTCCTGCGTAACAACAGCAATTAAGATAGAAAAGTGAGTGAAAATACTAAAGACAAATGAAATACCCCAAACAGTGCTTGCCCCAAACCAATACTGCTAAGGAGGAAGCTGACCATCAACCAGGTTAAGCAGTGACCAGGGAACTCCAAGGAGACTCTTGAAACAAAGCAGTTGGATTGAGAAGCAGCATGAAGGAAGCACGAGTACAGTGCACTGTGTGCATCCTCATTAGCTGAATCTTACTTTATCCTTTTACAGATTTTTTTAAATCATTTTTAGCCAGATTATTTTGAATCCCAGTCTTCTATTTCATAGCACATGCAGCCGCTCTTTACCTGTTCCATTCGTTCACTTAATAACCATATACCCCATTCAACTACCCAAGCTGTTAGCAAAGCTACTCAATAATACCAGATCCAAGAAAGAAGCAAGCTGAATCACACTTGTAGTTCCTTCAATTTAAAATTGAAGCATTGATAACTATTCTCTGACAACAGTTTTATATTAATCTGCTGAAACAGTTTTATATTAATCTTTTTTTTTCTGGGAAGAGAATTTGGTGAGACAATGCTTGCCAAGAATCCTCTACCATTTCAAATATGTCAGTGAGTGTCACAAACGCGTAACTCAATTGATAACAAAATAGATTGCTGCTATTTCCATATTCCCACTGGGCCTAAGATTCCCAGTTAGAGATTAAGACCCTAATACTTTAGGTGTGATACAAGTATAAAACAAATAAGAAAGAACCAAAATAAAAGGTAAGAGTACACATGGATACAGAAGGATGCGTGGGGAAAAAAGAAAGAGTAATTATTCCTGTAACAGGCAGTTGTCTCACTGTATGAATGATCTAACACAGTTGTGAAGTCAGTTGAAATAAAGGTGAATGCTGGATTACCCGGTCACAAAATCCAGATATTGGAATTATTTTCACATTTACAATGTAAGGATAACATGTCTAAATTAGTCTGAAGAATTGCATTTAAATACCTGTCATAGCTGACTTTTTGGAAAATGTATGGGTTTTGTTAATTACCTTCACTCTCCATCTTCAGATAACATGGATTTCAATAAATTCTTTCAGAAATTACTTCAGATCAGACAGATGTATTTAGAAAAGGTTAAAGAAGGATATTTTAATCTTTTATTAGGATTCCTTCTCATTCTGGCTTGCTTTTAATTTTTGTGACATTCTGGCTCTGCCAAAAAAAAGAAAACCCTTGCCCTGAGCGTAAGAGTTTTAACCCCTGTTTCTCTCGAAGATGAGATTATGGAAAGCAAATGATATCATTTACACCACAGAATCTGACAACTCTACAAAAGTCAGAATATTTTGACATTTTCCACAGAAAACAGATTAAACCGTTGTATCTGCCTGTTTCTGTGTGAATATTCACACGTCGTATTATTTTGCGTCTTTCAGAAAGAGGGAATACAAAGCACTTCTCAGGTTTCATCTCCTGAACTGACCAAGTAAGTTCTAGGAGGAGGAAAGGGTTACCTAGTTGAGCCACCTATTTTCCTACCAATTTCTCTCCATGGTTGGTGGCAAGTCCTTTATTCTCACTGACACATTTGTATGATGAACTGTTCAAGCATTATGTGTCACATAAGTTTCACATACGTAACATCAGAGGTACAATCCTCTATTATTGACTTGTCTATGTTGCATGAATGGGTTTGCTTACAGTCAAGCAAAACAGCAAACCTCTCACCTGGGGCAAAGGGCATCCTAATGCAGCAGCTACCAAACTATCTCAGATAGTTCAGCTCTCAGGCAGAAATGAGGTGATATCTTTATGAGAACTTGGGCTGGAAGTTTACCAGAAGTCCTTAAAGAACACATTTACAGCTGACAGAAACCTCAGACAGAGCAGATCTTTGCCCTAGATCAGCATTTTTCCCTTTAAACCCAAAAGGACAGAAGCTGTTTAAAGGATGAGCTCTCAAAAGTACCCAGACCGTTCATCGTGTGAGCTGATGCCTCACAGGAGCCACGCTGATGCTAGAGAAGAGCACAAACCTTTTTACAGGACAGACTACTGTTCAAGCCACTGCCCTGCCCATCCTCATCCCGCAGTCTGCTGCTCCATTGGCTGTGGCAGTTTGATGACCCATGGAGCTGCTTATCCTCAGATCACTGCACAGTTCAAATTAAAAGTGCTCCTCTCCTTTCCCACACCATCTCCATCAAAAAAAAGTTATCTTTTCATACTGATAATTTCAGGATCTTATATTTGCAGAAAACTGAAAGGGAAGCACAAGAATCCATGGTGAATAGTTGGCAGCATCTTCTCAAATAGTCTAATTTCAAAGCCAATACATTAAGTATCTATGCCCTGAAGAGCATTCATAACGAGTCTTATTGTTTTGTTTCTTCACACTCATCTTCAAAACAAAGGCAGATATCTTAAGTTTTGCCCTTGGGTAAATTGAGTTCATTGTAAGTTTATCGTTTGCTAGACTTACAAATGATTTCAGGTTGGTTAGAAAACTGCAGATATTGCCCTTCCCCATGGACAGGCACATTCATCAGGATTTCTTCGTTTAAATTTGTACTGACAAAGATCCCTTCCGCAAAAGGCAGCAGCCAGTTTGGAGGCCAGTAGCACAAGTTCCCCATTGGTGACAAAAGTCTTTCTTGCCGGATGACAAATAGAGCCAACTCTCTGCCTCTTTTTGTGCAAGGGAGAGGCAGGGAGAGAACGGCATGGAGAGGTCCAGAAACTCAAAAGGACAGTTAAAACACAACTAAAATAGACGTTTGGACAGGCCAGTAACCCACTCAAAGTACACAGGAAGTTTGTTTGGACAAGTAATTTAAGACAGAGTTTTGTTTTTAGAGTAAACACTTCTGGATCTTTAATGTCCACACAAGAGAGTCATACATGTTTTTATGTTATCATCCCAAAGATTTCCGTGTACCATGAAAACCTAACTATGCCCCCAGAGCACAAAAGCGGTCAATAGCACTCAATGCAAAGAGAGCAAAACCCTGTACCTGCTAAGTTCAAACCTATCATTTTTACCTCAAGACTCCTACCTCATGCTTACAAACTGCTTGGAAGCTGTCTGTGGCAATCTAAATTACATAGCCTTTCTAACTGTCATTAGGGCAATTAGTCTGTATTATTGCAAAATTAAGGGCTGGGGGAGGCATGAAGGTGGGAGAATTGAAGGAGGAAATAATTACAATTAGTCTAGTAATCTGAAAATGTCCACAGTGCAGCTCTAATATGGACTTACCGCATTTGCTCAGGTATTTTATTCTATGCATTCTTACGACATCTAAGCCCTACCAAACAACTTTTCAATTTATAACTCCCTTCTTTCTAAGGCTCATATAGTTACCGTACTGTTGTTTGGATTCTGAAGCATTGTAAATGCCCTGCCATACTCTAATGGTAATTAGTCTCTTTCATGTATTGTTAGGACTTTGCTCTGAGAATCTTCACTGTCTGCTTTTTCAAAATCATCTGAGAGCATTGCTATATATATCAGGTCTGAACTTTCATCATTTCAAATCACCACATTTAGTTTTAGTGAAATGAGGTTTCTGATGTATCCACAAGATTGATTGTAAATCTTTCACGTAACCTCCCTAAAAGAACATTTCAACTGTTTGAATGCTTAAACTATTATTTGTTTCCTTCAGTCCATATTCAAGAATTCACGTACAACTATGCAGATTTTTCAGTGAATTATCTTTGGGTAAGGCTCACATACCTAGCTTTTATCTAGGTGTTGGCTGAAAACATACTGACAGCAATTTTAGATTGAACAATATACTATTAATCTCTCACCTCTGCCTTTTCTACCCATAAGAGCTAATTTGGCACCTGTTTATACAGATCTGTTTCAGATGCCCCCCCTTTTCTTGCTCTGCACAAGAGGCCTTCTTTGTATAAAGAACAGACAAACTCTCAGTGAGCGTAAAATCAATGCAACCTACAAAAGATACAACACTGCGGACTTCTAGCTATGCTTAATCAATAGAAACCCCAAACTGTCTTTTGAGGTTATCAGGTGTACCCGAGACAGCTGTTACTTCTCAAGATAACCAAGTATCACCCCCTCAAAACCATTTGCCTCTTTTTTGGCATCTCTTAGCATTGATGCATTTGACAGAAACATAGCCCTATCCTTGCATGCCAGCACACACAGAGAAGCACTGCATGTATGATTGGGTTCGTACCACAATTTCTTCATGCAGGGGACAGTGTGGTTAAAATCATAGCATTGGTATCAAGACATACGTGTATAAATCCACAATAAATTTTATAAAAAGATATTATTTCTTGATTTTTCTACAAGGATATGTTAGACTTCTAAACTACCAGATTTAAGTAAGTTGCTAATAATGAATAATTTATTTCAGATCATTTGTAATTTATGGTATAGCAGTTTATGGCAGGGCTGTATATGTCATTATTCCAAACACAGTGTTAATTTCAAATAAAGAAATCTAATAAATAGTATCTATTCTTAGAGACACAGAGGCCAGATAGAAATCCAATAAGTGCTTGGTAACTTCGGCCACTCGGTGCCTGACAGAAGAGTAGAAAGCATCCAAAATAAAAGTAAGGTGGTTTCAGCCACAGGCTTGTTATCTACAAAATGTCACCAGCTCTGGGAAGAACTTTTATCCACCTCCTTGTTGTGCTGTGATGGTTCCTACTTAGGTGGACAGCTAAAGTGAGTAGCTAATCAAAAATGAAAACAAAAACGCCTACCCACAGTGGCAAGGAAAGGAGTGCTCACAGATAAGCAGTTTGAAAGCAGCTTGAAATAATAGCAAGAGTACGTTGCTATGTTCTACCATACTATTTGATATAAAATGGTGGTCTGTGAAGATATAACAAAACTGCCAATTGACATTCACTAAGAAAAAAATTCAGCTTTATTTGTAACCATCAGACCCCAGGAACACCTGCCTTTAATTCTGGTCCCTCAGATTACTTGAAAAAGACAAGAGAAACAAGATCTCAGAGATTTTCTAGTTTTGTGACGAGCTTGGGAACAATAGCCAAGAATTTTGAATCAAGTCATTTAATGCTCAGCATTCAGTTCTTTAGTAAATTATTCTGATCATTTGTTTTACTAAAAGCAGTATTCTTAAAAATGTACACTCAGTTTAACTATTCAGTAGCATACATAAGGAAAGTATAGGATATATTACTGCCATTCTCGAGGAGACTTTGCAGTTTCCCTCATTCTGGTGCTTATCTGGAACAGCAGTTCAACTAAGAGACAAGACAAAATCATCCAAAGTATTTTTATTAAGGATTATTTTTATTAAAAACTAGTATTAAACTGTCTCTTCTGCTGCTAGGGTAGTACACTCTTTAGATAAATGACAATTTAAACTCCTTGCTTCATATAATTTTAAACTCCACAAAATCACTGACTGACTACCACATTTCACAGTCCTGTTACTGTCTTATGGTTTTCACTTTATAGAGCTCCTGAATGCTATTACCTACATTTATATGTTTCTATCCCATGGACTTGGCTACCCCTTCGCTCTGAACTAGTAGATCTTCACTTCTGGGAATATTTGATATGGTTCTATCAGGTTCACCTTTGGAAAAAGTAATCCTAAAGGACTTATTTGGCTAGAACAAATTGCAAAATATAGCCAGAAAAGATTGTCAGATAGGAAATTTAGAGTCTCAAAGTACTAACAGGCTAGTGGAAGTAAAAGAGTCTAGTCCAGCTTTACTAGTAAAACCAATCTGCCCTTTATCTTTTGCTTAAATATAGCTCTATATCACAGCATATTAAAATAACTATTTAACATTTTCCAAGCGGCTTTTTAGACAGGAAGAATAAATAATGGCAACATTTTATAAGTGAAAAAAACTAGTTTCTATGTAGATTTCTCTCTTTTGTGATCTGTTGTAATTTGCAGCTGAGGTTGCTGTTAATTACTTTTTTTTTTTTTTTACACACACACACACAAATTCAAACACACGGAGATTTTTAATAATTTACATTTATTTGTCATGTAGATCAATTTAAAGCAGGGAGGGGGTGGGATGAAACCCATGTCACTCAACCATTCCCTGTCAGATTTCATAGCTGGTTTAATACTTTATTTGATCTTCTCTTTGAATCATGAATCTGAAATTACTTCAAAACCTCAGCTTCTCAAAAAATAATATACCAGCACATAAAGACCAAAGGAAAATTTGTCATTGCTGAACGTACATTTCAACCATTCATACAAGTTTCATCCATTTAGTTTATCTGGTAAAAATCACAGGG
The DNA here is from genome assembly GCA_009819775.1 of Phoenicopterus ruber ruber. NCBI lineage: Eukaryota > Metazoa > Chordata > Aves > Phoenicopteriformes > Phoenicopteridae > Phoenicopterus > Phoenicopterus ruber. Next base: position 109,508,447 of record CM020215.1, read on the forward strand.
AGAATAATCATCTAATGTAAGTCAGGCTACTAAATTACAGCTAGATAGATTTATACCTGCTATACATTTAGCTGAAGAAGTTCAAAAATCTCTTGCAGAGAAAAACATACACCGTAAAAAAAAAAATACAATGTGCCTGATACAGCTCATTAACTTTGTTTGAGCTATTACACACTTCAATTATAATAAAAGACTAAGTGATTAGGACAGACAGTTGATGCATGCACTAAGGGGTCTGAAAAGCTCTTCGTTTTACAAGGTTCCCTAAGAAATGCTCCCAGAGTCCTGTGCACACACATGCACTACAGCATCCTTTTAAAAAAATTACCTTTACCCAACTACACATACACTTCAAAAAGAATATACCTTACACACTCTTAAAATTCCAGTTTATGTCTTAAGATCTTGCCGTCTTTTCCCTTTGCCTTTGCACATACATGCATACCATGCGCATGTGCACACGCACGCCCACACGCACGCTCATGCTAACACCTTTGTACTTTGAACATTCTTACCAACAGCTTGAAGGCAGCGTTATGTAAACTTAATTTAACCCCCTAGAAGTAGGAAGAGCAGCCAAATACAGATGATACGGACACACAAATGAACATGTCTTTTGTATCGTAAAGGACAAAAAATTCAAAGCTTAATACAAAAAGCAAATAGCACATGTGTCTATGTACTGGGGACCATGGATTTCAGTTGGATTTCACTATATTCACCTCGCTCCTCCAGTATATGAAAATTGAATAATCTGAATAAAGAATATGCACATATTATTGTAACTTAGATGTAAGGTTTGCCAATAAAAGGGAAAAACCAAAACCAAATGCAACCACAGAAACCCAAATAAGGAGAAATAGATTTAGGTCTATCTTGATAAGGCCTCCGCCCCAACAGATGGGTAAAATAGATCCCATGTTGCAACAATAACCTAGAATAAGTTATTACCTTATTGGAGATATGCTGCTATACAATAACTCAATCTGTCCCGTTCACCTTGATTTTTATCAAGCTTTTTAATTTTTTCTCTTTGGGATGTGGGATAGTTGCAACTCATTACCTTTATTTAGGTATCTAACACACACATTGATTCATCTTGATCTCCCAGCAAGCATCTCTCCTCTCTACCATAACAAAAGAAATAACTGAAAATCTTGACGAAAACTTGATTACAGTTGAAATAAATTAAAAAAAACCCACCCAACAGCCAAGAATAATTTATATTACTCCCCTACTGACCTGCTGTATATAATGAATGGCATCAGAAAACTTAAGGGAAGAAGTGAACAGACACTCCCCAGCATGGGAATTACAAGCTGTGAGCACAAGTTATGAAGCTCCTAACAAAATCACTCAGTAACTTAAGGTCAATAGATCATACATATGAAGATTGTGCAAAGTTTCATATGTCTCAAAAATAAAGCATTTCTACAGAGGTACTCCTAAAATCACAGGGTCCCAACTACAATTCTCAAGTCTTCCATGTACAACATACATTACAGTAAGGCTAGAAGAAGCATATCCAGCCAAAATGAAGACATAACCATTACTTTCTTAACAGCTATACATTTCTGCAATTCCAGGCCCTGTACATTGTGCAGCTGCCTGGTAAGACTGGATCCCTAGCTGGCCAAAGCTTTAAGCTCTAGAGCCTCTCCGAGAAGTGAACTAACGAAAATAGATCTGAAGGTTTTAAAATAAAAATAAAACAATAAACAAGGGTTTAGTGGACTGTTAATTAGAAAAATTACCGTTTTAATGAGGGAGAACTCAGAACCAGGGCAGACCCTTGTTTCTAAACACATCTTTTCTGAGTTTTAGCAAATCCTGCCTAGGCCCCTCTGGTCCATACAAATCTCTTGCCATCTCCTCTGTGGCCTGAGGGGCTGCTCCTCACTCCTTTCTGCACTTTATCTGCTCCTTCACTGCATCCCCAGGCTCCTGCTCCCCTGGCCTCTTACACCGTATGGTCCCTCTTTCCCTGGAGCTGGCTCAGTTACTGTACAAGGCAAGAAACAGTCTTCTCCCTCCTGGGGAATCACTCCTCTCCAGTGATTCAGCCAAGTCAGTTCTTAAACTAGTAACAGAAACTTAAACAGATAAAATAGATACCATCCATTATTCAGTGTCGAAACCTTTCAGTCTGCGAATCTGACTTTTTCCAGGAAAGCCTTGATACCAAAATTAGCAGTGTCCTCCTGCTGAGGAGGGATTCTCTGCCTGAGCCTATCGAGGGCTGTCCATCTAGTTCACAACCTGCTCCAGGCAGTCATCTCTTCCATGGGATGTGAGAACAAGCTGAAGACTACAAATAGGTGCTGCACAACCAAGTCAGCCTCTCCCACCACTAAGACAGACCATACAGTGGGAAGGGACTGCTGTCTTCAGCCCTCTACTGCGGAGAGTAAGGTATAAATAACTCACCCTGCTGCTGCAGACCATGCAGGATTTTCTTTCTCCTGCAGTTCTCGCTCTGGCCCTTCATCTCAGGACAGTGTTCTTACATGGTTCAGTCTGCTTCTAAAATCTTCTAAGATATTATTTTAGCAAATCTCCGAGGGCACTGTCATGAACCTAACAGAACTAGCACTTAGTCATGCTGCCCATTTTCCCCTCTGCTTTACCTTAGAGGTACAGACTTTCACCTTTCAAAAATGCTGTTGAATTTGCTTCTAGCACTGTGAGGGGTCTTTTATTATTATTATTATTCCATAAAGGCTGACTGCCTGTAGGCTGCCTAAGGGCTAGACTGTTGCGTTGCCTGGGTTACCCTTTCTTCCAGAACACAGCTAATGCAGTAGCACATTACAAAAGTAGTGTTAAATATTTTTAATAGTCAAAATTATAAGTGAACACACAGGGCTATAAGAAAACATTTTGTCTTGAGGTGCATTCAAGTACCGATGTTGGTGCTAAACATCCTTTACTCATCAAATTGGAGCAAATGGCCTTTTATAAATTGCAAACAGAAGAAAACTTTACAAGCACCCTTCTGTTCTACGTGCTCTTTCATGAGCGAGAACAGCAAGTGTCCATGGGGTAGACACAGATGTCCTGACTGCTGACGACCTGCATTCATGGCAGTATGGCACCACATGATGGAAATGCTTCCTAACAAATTAGCAAACTACAAGTCAAGGCCCACTACGTGCGCACACGTTTGTGTCCACACACATAACACTGTCGGACTAGGTCAATATTATTGTGTCCTGCTAGAAAAGGTTTTAAGAGTCAGTCGCTGATCAGGAACCCCACAATGACCAAGTGGTTCATTATTCATTTTGTATCCAGTTTCAATCAATAGCCAGAAATATCCTATATGCGTTAATTCATTTAGATAGTAGTCTCAACACTCTTGTCAGTATGTAGGTTGATCCATAAGGTTCAATGGATAGAGACATTTCACCTTGACCTGTACACACCAACTCCACGCATGGGGAAGGAGGTGAAAAAAGATAGAAATTTAGCTCTTGGCTGAGCTTTTATTTTATTTAACTTGTAAATAGACAAAACTGCTTGATAAAACATATACATTAAATTAATGGACACATTCCACTCTGCAGCTTTGGTTATTTTCATAACCACTATTAGTAAGGCATTCTGATTGTGGGACCAAAGTTTCTGTCAGCTGTCACGCATGTAAAAGAGGGTTTTTTTTTCCTGCAGCTTCACATCTTATCTGTGCTTATGATGCTACAGTTTTCAATTATACAATTACAGAATTTTTTTTTAACTGCTAACTCATTTTCCAATGGGAGTAAAATTATCTTGGAACAAATCAGAGCTGTGTAGCAATAAAGACATATACCAACAACCTTCTTTCCTATTAAGAATGACAGCTATTCCTGTTGAAAATGATGGTTATAAGAAAAGTGAAATTGTAAAACTGAAGAGAAGGAAGAAAAAGATGACTACAGTTAAAACAGGTGAAGGATGCTTTCGAGAACTGGATTCTATTCCATCTTAATTAGAGATCCCTGTGTAAAGTTAGGAAAGTCACTGAAATAAACTGGAAAAATGGCCACTATTTCTTCATTTGCTTTGTGGCCAAAACCTTGATGTCCAGCTGCTGAATGTTCTCACCAGAAAGTTGTGTTAATGCCAGCTGATTTCTGATTGACATATTGGGTGTTTCACAATGCAAAGTACACTGAGATGTGGTCATAGTTTCAGTGATTCAAAATGGGTGCCCATATAATTATATACATCCACTTTCACTCTTACTGCCTGACATAACTGACACCAACACGCAAATTAATTATACTACTATTGAATCATAACGTTGCTGTAAAAAATAAAATAATATTTTTTTAAATGGTCATATATAAGAAACATCAGATACACCATCAAAAAGAGAATCCTGAAAAAATTTGGAATTCCACCTTCAGAGCAGGATTTGAACAGCAGACTAGAAATAAAAATGAACATATAGAACTAGAAAGAAAAAATAGGAATGCACAATAGCTGCTTCTTAAACCTATTTTGTACCTTAAATGAGATAAAAGAGGGAAAAATTATACACATATTTTAAAATTTATCAGAATGCAAACACTTAAGGAAGCTGTAAGTCTTGCTTTGCTTTTTGAGTACTCAAATTTGCATTCTAAGTACAATATTGAACATTCTTTTCCTTGATTTTGTGATTTAATAAAAGCATTCCCAGTGGAAAAGACATGGAATCTGACTACAGGAATTTCTTTTGCTTTGGGTACTAATTACCTGCCACCGCTTTACATGGACAGTACAAAGACAGCATTTTCTTCTGCTGTACGTCCAGTGAAACGTATAATTGCCTGTACTCTGGGTGTCCAAGTGCAGGACTACCTTTTTCCTTTATCTCCCTAGTCTTGTTTGTGCTCCTTACTCGGTGCCATTTTGATGCGGTGGCAGAAGGTGGGAGTTGAGCTGCCCTTGAAGCAGGAAGATGTTTCTTGTAAATTCATCCAAGAGTCAAAGTTTTAATAGATTAATTAAACTTGTCAAACTCTTTAAAAGCATTTTGCCCCAAAGTAATTTATCACCTATGAAGTAATGAACTAAAGTGCAATAGCTAATTACCTGCAGAACATAAGAAGTACAGAGCGTTTCACTGTAGGGTTACCCTGTTGCATTAGCCTATGAATCTGAAAAATAGCCCACCATAATGCAGGAGATGCATTAAGGAGAGATCTTAAACTAAGGCATACTCTTCTGAAAATAATCGTACTACAAGTTTTAGAAGAAACCTAAATGATTTCTAACAGTCTAACCATTTCTAATTTAATCTAAATTTTGTTGCTCATGAGAAGCACTTTGTTGATAGCCTTGCAACTTCAAGTTTGTCTATATACAGTAGATATACAGAATGGCAAGTTATACGCCCATGTCTCCTGCACTTTGTTCCAGCTTTAGCTCCTTTTGAGGAACCATAAGCCATTTGATTTCTGAAAACATTCATTGTTACATTTTTTTTTTTTTAGCCTATTCCTGGAAAGAAAACTTGACCATTGGAAATCAAAACAGAGTCAGACTACATGTGCTGGGTGTATTTGAGCTATGAAACCTTGCCCCACAGAAAAGAAAAGTCACCAAATAGAAAGATTGCCCCCCCCCCAAAAAAAGACAGAACACAACCTGCCTACCAATCGTCTTACCGACTGAATAACCCCATTTAAATCAACCACACTATTTCAGTAACTGGTGTAATCCACACCATTAAGATTTCTGCATGGAGTACACAGTGAAGTTTTCTTCCCACTTAAATATTTAGTATTTGCACATGGTTCAAGGCATCAGTAGGTTTAAAGGTAAAAAGAAATATAAAGTGCAGATCATTAAAGATTTGGTTAAAGAGTAAAAAAATCAAGAATCATCTGTCAAGATCACCTGCTTCTCTCTCATTAAATGTAATGTTAAATGATGTGTATATCACATAGGGCTGGCACTATAAAATAAGAACATCCATCGCTTCTCATATTTTTGCTTTGACATGAACTAGCAATCAAACAAAAATTATATCTATTAGAGATTTTATTTTTTCAATTTCATTTTTAGTAACTGTGTCAAAAGTGCAATCTTTTTTTTCCTGAAAGAGCTATTTTAGTGATGCTCAACCTATTCATGTAACTGATACACATTTTACATGGTCCAATGAAAAAAAATTGCTCCTAAAGTAGCTGCTTCATTTTTCATATCTCCCTACATTTCTGATTTCACTAGTACCAAGCTATTGACAAGACAAATAGTAAAATTTGATATAAACTTCTGTTCTGCATTATAGAATGTACTTGTAAGAGATATTTTTTATTAAAACGTATATTTTAACCAGTATCCTGTACACAAGAAAGAAATGTTTGAACAACACACATTTTCTTAGCTTTGTGCCATATTCCATCTCATATCTACTGACGTTTGCTTGAGTACTGTTATTAGTATCAGTTGTATTTTTCTATCCTGTAAGTTTGCTCATGCTTTCCTATGTGGTGGCAAGTTTTCCACGCTAAGTCCCAAACTATTTTTTCTAGAAAAAATCAACTTGAAAATTGCTTCTTTATGAGAATTGATTATGATTGCTGTCAATGCCAGGAATAAAAAACCACAGTGTAGGTCATGCTGCTGAGTAAGCTTTAAGTGTAATAGTTTAAAGCAGCTGTCTTTAATATCAAGACTGACTGTGTGCTTCAGTTAAAGTTGTAACCTCATGTAATGTTATTTACAGTAAATATTGAGTTTTACTACAGGATATACCTAGCAATATTTACAACTTTTAATATAAAGCAGCTTCAGACAATAAGCAAAGTAGATGAAAAGTTTTCAAGTCTAGTCCTTTACCAAGAAGAAAGCAATAGTACCTAAAGAAAGCAGGGAATATCAGCATTTTGCAAGAAAAGGATAACTCCTGCACACGGTAACTACTCCACCAACAAGGAGAATTGAATTTTTTTTTTTTTTTTTTTTTTAAAAAAAAACACCTATCCAAAAGTCCCAGGAGACACAGGAATTTCATGCAGCCAATCAGAAAAACAGCCCAAAGATATGCTATAATCCAAATGGGAAGTAATTAAGTAATTATTAAAAAGGAAAGCCAAGGGAAAGCAAGGGAAATAGAACTGAAATAGTTAAAATCAAAGATGTATAATCTTAAAGAAAATACCAAAGGAACAATGGAAGGATGATATCGGAGTGGTCTCAACAGTTAAGCTTAGTAACTTACGTAGTTGCAAATGGGTGAGGTTGCACTGTATCTTCCATGTGTGCAATTTAATGAAGTCAGTGTGTTGCTATGAATAAACTGGGGCTTGAATTACAAACCGTTCCAAGTCAGCCATTAGCATCCCATTTCTCTGCTTAGCGAGTGAAGAGCACTTCCCTGCAAGAGCTACAAAAAGGTTTTGTATTGCATTCATCGGAAATATGTGTACAGCATAGGATATCTTCTTCCTACATAGGTTTGTGTTCTGAGCAGGTATCAGCCTGGCCTTTTAGCAGGAGCAAATAGAAACTGCTGATCCAGAAACGATTCCATGTATTCTCCAGTATCTTCTACTACTGCCCCTCACCCATTTTACATATATACTCTGTGACCAAAAAAAAAGAACCACCCAAAACCTGCTTTTTATTTCAGTTCTCCCTTTGGAGCCTAGAGAGCCACAAAAAACTTTCAAACATGGTAAGATAACCTGTTCTCTTCCTTTTCCAATAAAAGGCATATGAACATGTGAGGAGTTCAGAGGAGATTTAGCCACCAGACCAGGTATTTCTATCATTAAGATAGACTGGAATTACAGGGGCCAAGGACAAATAGTGAAGATAAAGGAGGAGGGGGATGGAGAGGAGAGGAAATCATCCATTAGTCAAGCTTTCTAGGCAGTTGCCTTATAATTGAGATCAGGCAATAACCCCTACAAAAAGCCGAAATAAACATAGGCTGAAATGGTAGAGCGTGTTAGCAATGCCATTCCACAAAGTACGAGACACAGGCCTAATGCACTGTCATTGTATAGAAGACCTTGAAGTGATTTGGTTTTATACGACTTAAGGTTGTTGCTGACATATCAGAAATGTTACTGAAGATAAAAAGAAAAGAAAAAAAAAAAACACCCCCCCACAAAAAAGCAGGAAAAGCCTCTTCACAAGCCACAAAATTAATCACAAACTGTTGTTACGGACAAAATGTAATAAATAAAAGCATACATTAAAGAACTAAGATCAAAGTTTACAGCTTCTTTGGACTGCTTAAGAAATTAAGGAAATTTTTTTTTACAGACAACAACTTATTCTCTTGCTTTTTAAGATTCCCCCCCGCCCTCCCCTTCTTTCTGCTATTGAAACAAAACAGGATCTTGGTATGTTGTTTATATGAGAACAAAAATGAAATGGGGAACATGTATTTACCTTCGCTGTATTTGCTTTCATTAAATGGATTCCCTAGGTTTTTTTCTTTTTTAATCTCTTCTCACAAAGAACGAACAGAAGTAAATTAACCTTTTTCAGCCATACCTGAAAAGTACTTGGTCATTTTTGCCTTTATAAAATGCAGTCCAAAATCTGTCCTGCTTTTACAAGGCATGGACCTAATGGGAGAGAGAAGGAGGTCATGAAATAGCTGTGCTTCTCCATGCAAGTCTGCAGAGACTTGATCTGTCCTCAGCATTCAGATCTCCAAGTGCACAGAGATTTACCCTTATCAGCATTTCTTGCAGACAATCAAATTCAAATCACCTTTTCTAATTACATTATTAAACACTGTAACCTATTTTCTTTCCTTCTCCTCTCCCACCAGCACACAGACTGGGTTGCCAATGTGAGCACTTCCTTTACAGGGATTTTTCCTAATTTGTAGCTATCACATTCTCGACACTTGGCTATCCTTATGGACATGAACTGCTCCAAGCAGTTTCATTTGGAACCGCATTAGGAAGAAGTTGGCCGGACTGGATGGCGTGTAGGCAGGCAAAACGTGGCAGCATGTACGGTACGCTCCTTCCCTGCACTGCTGGGTTTGCATCCGCAGACCAGGGCACAACAGGATGTGAATTTGCCCACCATAAAGCTGTGCCTCGTTACTGTGCTTTGACTTCTAGGTATGACCACACCAGCAAATTTGATAAAGATACAGACACTTAAATCATTTGCCAGACACTTTATTTTGCAATTGGGAAAAGGTAAGTGTGTGCCCAGCTATGGCAGTTCTGCCATTAGTCACCATCACTTGTATTTACTTTGTATACACAAGCTAGGCACACCTTCACAGGGAGTTTGCAGAACACTAATTCTCCATTTTTGATAAAACCTCAGAGTTAATCTACTTCTACTCTACAACATCTGACATATCTCCTCCTCCTAAACAGCTAATGAATCACATTAATGTGATGAAAATTACAGGGATGATGCATGCACGCAGAGCTACTTGACATGAACAAGGACAACCGATAGTATCCAGAGAATATGCAGCAGCTGGGATGTGCATGGTTTTGTAATTCTGTATTTTATGAACCTTCACCAAAAGAATATGCAGGCACATCCACTAATATAAATGTCTATATTTTACAGTTACAGCTTAACGTTAAGAGTAAACACACAAAGCCAACGTGTGAAACCTTTAACCGAAATACTCAAACACGAGGCACAAACCCATATTTTTATATTAATATTTCAGTATCCAATTTCAATGTGTCTGATATTTAGAGTTATATAAGGTTAATTTTATTTCAGGCCCCTACACCTTTGAGTATTTAATTCTAGAAAACAGGTTAGAAGACACCAATTTTAATTCATATCTCAATGACAACTCTTCTATCAAAACAAAGCAGTAATTTTTAAGCAGCAGGTGGAAGTCATACCCATCTACTGAAACGGTGACAAATACAGAGTCTCAGTGCACAAGCTTTCCTTAGTCTCTAGTCCTGAAAGAGAGACATCTCCTGTACACCTTGGAGAAATTTTACCTCTTTCTCTGTGTCAAGGGAAGCATTTTACATTTGCTGCATTTCTGTGCTGAAATACTGGGAAGCGGCATAGATGAGCGATATTAGGAAAGCACCTCGGTGCTAACACATGGAAAGCTACCGGTGGTGCAGACCTGGGTCAGACCACAACCTGCATAACCGTGACCTTTTCTTCGCGCCAGGTACCAATAACAAGACAGAGCGAGTGAGCGTAAAAACTGACTACAATTATAAGCGTGGATAACCTTCGTGGTTCTGCTCTGGCACATCGCACAAAGCTCCAACGCCTGTACAAGAGGCCAGCCAGGGGAACGACGGGTGTGCCAGCTGCAGGGCTGGAGTATGTGTGACACAGTGATCCTCCATACTATAAGAAAGGCTGAAAAAGTCAGCCATTAGACAACAGATGTATTGGTCCTGGAGAAAGGGTTTGCATAGTTCATTATAAGCTATTGCAATAGGTTTCAAACAGAACTGAAAATTACACTGTTTTTTAAACATCCTTAATACCTATTAAAGGAGCTAGCTGCAATTCCTGAATCATTGCAGAACTTTTTTTTTTTTTTTAAGCCTCGCCCATCCCCCCTTTTCACTGAAGTTAACCACATGTTTTACTTTGTAAAACACTTTGGGAAAGAAAAAAAAAAAAAAAAAAACAAAACCCAAAACAAAAACAAACAAACAAAAAACCCACAACCAAAAACCAACAAAGCAAAACCCACCAACAAACAACCCCTGAAAACAATAAAAGGGATGCAGATTCTTCCTATAATGGGTGTGGATATTTCAAACACTTTATTCATGATATTACCTCTGAGCTGCATGCACAGATTACGAACATTGTTGTAATACACAATGTAATACCTAACTATATATGTTGTATACTTTATATTATTACATGCATTTTATATAACGATACACATTTTATATAATATATAGTATAGTCATGTAATATATATTTCTACTTCATAAAGACTTATTTTTAAAAAAAAATATACTAATAAATAAATGCAAACATTTAAAAGCAAGCAATTAAAAGTATGTATCAAAACACACTAGTCAACAACAAAAAGGCAGTGTAAATAGCTCCGAAGTAGAAAGGAATCCCTTCTAAGGGCAGCAGCTGAGTGGAGAAAGGACTGTTTTCTATTAGGTCTAACAGCAGGATTTGTTATCGTTTAAATACACGCTCTAATACACTTAGTGTTTTGTGCTACGTTTAACAAGATTAAGTGATCATACAATGTTTCATCTCAAATCTTTATTGGAAATCAGACGACAAGCCTCATTTCTTGCCAAAACATTGTCCCATGGTTCATGTGTGATGCTAATTCCAACTGAATGAGTAAATCTGTTTACCCAGGCGTAGCAAGAAAAGTGCTATTTATCAATTAAAGGATTCCCTTAGGAACATCTTTATTTTTTCTCGACTTCTATCATTTTTCTAAACAGGTGCAACTTTGCACCAAAAACCTAGATTATGAAGTTCTAAGGCACTATTGAGGCCTTTGATGTGGATAAAATTGGAAAAATTTTTATCTTTACAATTAAGGATTTCAAAATCAAAACACTTTATAGAAAGCACTAAGTTTCATAAGTATTAATTACAAAGGAACTTTTCTTTTTTTAAAAAATTCTAAATGAAGGTTTGCAGGTGGAAAGACTAGCAATGTAAATGGACTGAACACAGAGAGCTTCAGAGTACAACTGAATGATGTATGTACTAAACTTGAAAATAATACAAGCCTCCTGGTACATGGACTCATGCCAACTCCTAAATTATACCAAGAGGTGGCATAGGTGGGAACGGGACTCCATTTTTCAGATTCTCATGCCTGCTGAGAAGAAATTCTACAGCTATGACACTAGGAAATAATTCATTACTTTTAGTGTATCTTTAGCTAATACATCTTACAAACCAGTTTCTACCCAACAATGTGCTGCGGACCTGCCTTGGCTGTACCTGTACTTATAATGAAAAAGAGAGATCTTCAGTTCCTAGTCTAGACAAGAATTTTTCCAGCCTAGTCTCTTGCTGTATATTATATTCTGTTTATTTATTGATTTTTATACCAATATGTTTAAAGATTCAGTTGCACCATTACATTACACAGGCATGTATGGGAGCTGGCAACATTGGGGTCTTTGGGAAAAGTAACATCCACAACCAGCATTAGCCAGGGAATTTTTGCCAGCATACTTTAATGAGGACATTAGTTACAGATAAACAATAGTTAGATGTCTTTTATACTCCCAATGCAAGTGATATTAGGAGCTGAGCTAAGTAATTATTTTGTTCTGTGAAGGAGGAGTGGGGTAAATAATATGCTATGCTCTCTGAAAATAAAATTCAGATTAGTGTAATTCAACTTCAGCTGGTATCATTATGGGCTTGGATGCTAAAACCTAGAAGATTCTAAATATGAAACTCCCTTTTCTCAAGGATAAGCCTAAACCGATGTGTTGAAAAATATCGCATGTCAGCGTGACATTATCAGTGCTTTAAAAGTCAGTTCACAGTCCTGCTTTTAATGAAGGCAAAGTGCATTTAAACTTGGGTGTTACACATTCAAGATTAATTTCCTAATCCCTAATATTTAGTTTATTCAGGGTGGATTTTCAGGATAGTCACCTGAAAAATGGATTCCAGCCACTGCTGGAATATTCACTTACTATGCGAAGGGATACTACAAGCATTTGGAATATCAAATAGTCTGATGATTTTAGTATTCTCTTTAGGAGAGAGAAGGATGCAGGATCCCAGCAGCAGAGAAGGTGATGGAATCTGCTTTCTCCCATTCTCGGTGAGCATGATCATTTCCAGACTCTTGCAGAAAAGGGCAATGGCACAGCAAGCTTGTGAACTTAGCCTGCTCTTCTTGTGTACCAGGCTGAAACGGCTACTGTGCCAAGAAGAATTCATTTTAATTAAACCCAAAACATTTTATATTTACTACAGTTTGAACCACATTTTTCCCTATTCAATCTTGCTTAACTAAAAATATAAATTAAAACCAAAACAAAACACAGATTGGGGTGGGGTTTTTGTTTTGTTGGTTGTGGTTTTGTGTTTGGGCTTTTTTTGGATTTGGCATTTTGTTTGTTTGTTTTCCTTCCAATACGAGTTGGATGCTGGATCTCTGAATCCATCCACACGCACCTACCAACCAGAACAAAACAAAGCTCCAACAGCAATGAAGGAAACCTTTAGAAACAGCTGTCTCAGAAATAGCTGTAGCTGGTATTCTGGTCTCACTTTGGATGAGTTTTTCTCTTTTTCTGAAAAGCAGGCATGGCACTAGGATACATCCTGTTATTTTCAGCTTTTTCTGCAGTTTGAACAGACCTCCTGGTAACACTCATTTGCCAGGCTATAAACCTCTGGGTTCTTTAACGTGTTTCCTGCTAACGTTTTGGAGAAGCCTTCAGAGCCAGTTTATTTTTCAAGGTATTTTTCCGTAGCCTTTACTATTATATTTTTTTAATTAAACGAATTATATTAATCAGAGCTATAAAGTGTTCTTTGAGGAGTTTTATGACCTCTTCAGTCATCAAATTATGTTCTTCATTTAACAGCAAGGTTTCTCCCGGTACTCTTTTATATTCTTCTTAGTGTTAAAGTGTTTGTTAAACAATGTTTTCAGCCTATGTCCCCAAAACTTCTCTCAACAAACTAGTGTCTAGGTTGAATCAATTGTGCTGTGCTTTTCTAGAAAAGCTTTTTCCTTTTTTAGCTTGAGGGCCTAGGATGGAGAAGTGCTCAGGGCTAAACATATGACCTTCCCTGCATCAGACCATTCAGAACCCCAATCCATAGTCTGCAGAAGTACACGATGCAAAACTCCCCTCTTGTACAGGAAGCAATTCCTCTAAACACTTTCCAACAGACAATTTCCCTGGGGTCTGTTTCAGGAGGTAAATCAAAACTGTCCTCTGTGTCCCTAAAAGTCACCTTGAGCAGACCTCAAGCTGCATATTAGCATTCCCCTCTATATTACCCGCTGCTGCTCTCTTCCCTGTCGCATCCCCACACCAGGCTTCTCTTCAGCCCCTGCCACCACCTGCTGCATTTCTGCCCTATGCATTTACCTGCTTCTGCCAATACTCCACCAGAATCTCTACAATGTTATTTTTGCTCCCTTTACCTGCATCTGCATCTTGATTTTTTTTCTTCATTTTAGGTCTGAGACAGTCACTTGCTTAATTTTGTAAGGCACTTCCATATACATTTGATATGGAAAATGGCAGTACCAAGGGGGTTTTGTTGTTGTTTTGTCTGGGGTTTTTTTGCTGGTGGTGTTTTGTTGTTTTGAGGGGTTTGGGGCGGTTTTGGGTTTTTTTTTTTAACCAGGCCACATTACAAAACAGAATGTGGTATTTCACCTGGGGCCTCATCACCAAGTCCAGAAGAGCACAACAGTTGCCTGCCATACATGTGATCCACATGTCTGAACAACCACCAAGAGAGAACGGTGTTTCTGTTGTTTCCTAATGCATAGTTTTTGGAACCATAACAACCAAAGACCCATTTCTGTGGCACAGTTGCCTAAAGAGTTTTTCTCCATTTGATTTTCAAGTAAAAACCGTGTTAAGTAGCAGACAACAAAACAGAGTATGGTATCTTTACCTGGCTCCATTTTACATTTTGAGTCTACACAGAATTAAGAATGAAATTTAGAAGTGAAAATATTTATCTTAAAAAATAAAATGGTTTGTGAATTCCTGAAGACAAAACAATCACTGAATATATGTTATTTAAAAGGATTATTCATTTTATAAGACTACATTTAGAAGAATAACTTAAGATGTAGGGAAAGTGCTAAACAGAAAAGGTCAAAACCAAGCTAAAACATTTAGAAACATCAGGAATAATCTTTTTATTTACTTGGACCATTTCCAAAGTCTAAATGAGTTGCAAACATACTGCAATTTAAAATTTCCCAAGTTTAAAATTGAGTTTGCCCCAGCGAAATCCCTAAAATTCCTCAAAGTTCAAAAAAAAAATTTCTGTCTCTCACGACTAGCTTCTCAACAGGAAGGAATCTTGCACCAAACCACCCTGGGGGTGAGTCAGGAGGGAGTTATCTTATACTTCAAATGACAACTGATTTTTCCTTCGCCGAGGCTGAAACAACACTATCTGATGGAGCAGCATGTACCACTCTGCCTCAATCTGTCAAGTTTGAAAGGATTACCTTCAAACATATTATTATATTTAGAAAGACTGAAATACAAAGATCCTTTTGGCCAACAAAAAGATTTCAACTTAGTTAATTTCAACTTAGATTTGAGTAAGGTCTGTGATATAATTTCAACGTACATAGGTTATTATGAGTTTTTGTAAAGACCTGATAAACACTATTGATTTTCCAATTTAAAAATTACTCCTAAAATTTCCCCAAAATATCACCTTTTTGGATGTCTGTGTCTCAGCACCCTCAGCCACCAAGCACTTAAATGCAAAGAAGCAATTGTTCTTCCTGAAACAAGGAAATCTAAAAGCCATCAAAATCAGATTTCATCTTCTGCACAATTTACTTTTTTCCTCTTGTAATGTGAAAACTATAGCAAAAATAAGCAAAATACTCTTCTACACAAGTTAAAATTGATTTCCTACGACTGAGAAATACACTGTAGATAATATTTCACAGAGCAGTAAGAAGGCTATTCCTTCCTATTAAAAGTATGACATTATGAGCATAAATGTCCCCCAAGACCATATCTGCCATTTGACTGCATCTCTGGAGCCTGTTGTTGGTACAAAAAGGGAACTGCTGTTTCACAGCAGAGTGATGAAATGCATGGTGTACTTTGGCAATGAGGGTGCTGAACGACGACACCTTGCAAATTTAGCTGTGCTAGCGAAAGACATTATCGCCTTCAGCTGTCACTCCCCCCCCCCGCCCTTCTGCAAGAGGTTGCTGCCCCCACAGCATGAGCCAGTGGAAGAGAGCACATTGCATGCCTTGCCTACACGGGTGCAAAACCCGGAGTTGGCTCCAACTCCCTTTCATGAGCAACTTAAAAACTCAGAAATCTGCGCTGCAGCAGGAGAGGTGCAGGTGCACAGCCAGCCCCACTAACAGGTTTGGGGGGCTATAACTGGAGCCGGGGTGCTGAGCTGTACCTGTCAGCGTAGCTGGTATAGCTGTCTCCATCCTACAGATCAGCTTCCTGCTGAAAATTTGCAAGGGCAAAGGAAGACAAGTTTTAAGATGTCTTCCACCTGCAGACCTGTTTCATGAAAGAGTAATTAAGAAATTTCTTTTTCTGTGAACATTACTCAGATAAACATTTATTTTCGTAACAGGTCATGTTGACAAAAAGGCAAGATCGAGGAATTTTAAAGCTAATGACTTTTTAATATACATTTGCATATATATGAGTATTTTCTTAGTATCAGATTAAGCCTAATGAAATCAAAGCTAATCAGATCTGAGTTTCATTCCTGTTACCCTCAAAAATCCAGTATTCTTCCTCTGTTATATTATACTATAACTATGACATAGTATACTCTACTATGACTTTCTGTACCTGATGAAAAGAACATGTCTGTAAATATATTTGAACTTTCTTGGTGAGTTTCTAATGCAAACTCCTATCAGTACCAATGGGGAAAAGTGAGAACTACCTAAAGACCTCTGTCCCTTTTCCAAGACAAATAGATTTTGCTAAACCTGGAGCAAGGTCAACCGCTGCACGAAATATGCAGTTGAACTTCTTCTAAGTTCAGAGTTATCACAAAAAGTAAACTTCCATGAATACTTGCTTACAAGATATCTTGTCAGATATGTATGTGATATTAAAGAAACACTGTAGAATATACTTGATTAGTGACTGTTAATCAGCAAATGAATTAAGTCACTCAACAAATATCGCAAGTGGGTTTTTCAATAACTTCCCTTCTGGAGGACCTGTGGTACCCACCCCCTCCCCTACACACACACAAATGGCAAAGAGGAATGGCTATGCCACTGAGCTAGAAGGCTGCTTATTTGTGGTGCTTAACTATTCACAAATGCAATGATGGCACAGACATATTAAAAGGGAATAAAATAGACTTTTCATAAATATTTGTTTTTCATATCTTTATAAACATTCTCCCTCTCTTCCCGGAAGAACAAGTTTGCAGATCAGCTTTTCATAAGACATTGTATCTAGTTGATGGGATCCTTCAAGCAGCTAAGAGACTATATCTGCTAGAGATTCCCCTGAAGTTCATTTTGAAATGGAAAATGTTTACTGTAGAATTGAAATAATGTCATAGGGCTGAGAGCAGAGATTTATCTATTATCTCCAATGTGTGCAATCTTAAGTAGCACTTTATTTGTTTCACATCATTCACATTGTTTATATCACTTACTGTCTGAGAGAGAGGCAGAAGAACCTTATTTTAAAAAAAGATCTCAGTCTCTCACCCACAGATGATGCTTTCAAGAAAGCACAGTCTATATATCAACTAAATATGTATTGTTCTAGCCTAGCAAGTTTAAGACCGACTGACAAATGCTCTGCAAGATCAGGAACCTGGTCACTGAAATTCTCATTTTTATGTGGAGGAGGGGGGGGATTTTCCAGTGTACACACACCAGAGATGGGGCTGAGAAATATACCACAAATAACTAAAAAAAAAAAAAAAAAAAAATTCCAACACACAGTGAGAAGACCCAGATTTGCTACTAGACAGGGAGAGGAAGGCATTACTGCCTTTTTCCAGGCTGTGATTCCTTGGCAGCCACAGGCAGGCTCACAGCCGCTGCTGCAGTCCTGCCTTTCTGTCCCTTCCTGGCACTTGTCATCTTCTGTGATGAGTTCTTTCAATTCGCTAAGCCAAACGGCTAACACGAAAACATTAGTTTAGCTTAGCTTTCTGCCCGTTTGGTGAACTGAAATGGTTTATTCTAGGTCAAAAGACAGGACAGAGTGAAAGGAGCATAGGTTGCATTAAAGGTCAGCATTTATTCTTGCTTCTGCCATTTGCGGGGTGATGGGTCACATCCTGAGCTGGCACAGACAGCTGCAGGTGAAATGGGATGGGAGGAGCCCATCGCACAGCAGATGTGACATAATGCACCCCAACATTGCTGCTCCTCAGCTATGCTTTTGCTTGAGGCTTCTTGTTGTTACATTGCTTTGTTTTATTTTAAACAAAAAAGAAAAAATTTTCAGGTGCAAAAATTTCAGCTGCTTTAGCAATACTAGATGTACCAAATGTAACCTGACTAACTTCAAGGAGCACTTTTAGGATTAATGGAATTGTAGATTAATAAACTGTTGGAACCAGGGACTCACACACACCTCTTGTGTGGTGCTGCAACAGAGCAGCTAACCTTACATCACGATACGACCTCCTAATCTGATGCTAGTGGCACAGCTCAATAGATATTCAGGTAGTGTGTAGGTAAGTGTAAGCAGATGGTCAAAAGGTTACTATTAGTGTACCCTTTATTTTTTCCCCTCCCAAGTTCCTCTCACTGTAAATGCCCTCTGCTTTCAGTATTGGTTGAAATTTTGCTAGACATGAAGGAACAAACACCTACAAAAAGAAATACGAAAAAGCATAAAGGTCATCTCTCCACAGACTTTGGGGACATTGCCCTCAACACAAAAATCTCCCTACAGAGAGGTTACAAATGAATTCACCTACGTCATATTTATTATGTGTCCAAACACAGCAAGCTTCCTCTACCACCTGTACTAAAAGGATTATCACTCTGCATGAAAAATTATTTTGAAAACCTAAAAAAAAAGTGAGCTGCTTCTGACTTCTTCCATGACTTCAGCTGAAGGTCTACAGACACTCAGGGTTACCGCACGGCATCGCAAAGGGCAACACTTCACTAAAGGATCAAAACTAAATGCATTTAGGTTACATCCATGCTCTCCAGCCCTGAGGTCAACTGGCCCCACGCAGCACCTCTCACGTCCACTCCACTAAGGTCCCCCACCCTCTCCTCTCCCCACGGCCCCACGCACGGGGCCACCAGCCACGCTGCCCCCGGGACAGCCCCAGACTGTGCTATCCCCCAACACGTGCTCAGGCGGTCTCTGGAAAAGCATAACTAGGCCTGGACGAAAATCATGCCATGGATCATCCTAACTATTTAAAAAAATGAGCAAATCACATGCCAGTGCTCAGACTATACTTTAACCCTGTTTCGCTTACTAATGCGGACATGGCCTTGGTGCCTGCATGCTAACAGCAAACTCCACTTCGGCAAATGCAAAAAAAAAGAAATCCAACCTTTTTTTTAAAAAACAAATACAAACAAACAAAAAACCCCAAACAAACAAACAAAAAAAACCAGGAGGAGCAGGAAGGGAAAATAAAAGATCTTTTTCCCACATTTTAGCTGTTCTTCAAGGCCTAACATTAAAAGCTACAGATATCCCAGCTGGATACAACTAAATAGTACCCAGTTAAATTCCCTCCATATTTTACTTGATTCATTCCAAATAGTTCAGGGAGGGCTGGCACAGAAACAAGGCAAAACAATGGGACTGAATCTGGTGCTTTTATACGCAGCATGATTAAAGCTTTTATATTACACAGGAGCGAAAAACACTAACATCTCACCAAAACACTGTAAGCTCCTACAGCACTCAGCAATAATTTCAGGAACCGAGATCCACTGAGTGAATGCCAATACCAACATTTAAGAGCATACCAATGGCTACTTTCAAGTACATACTTTGAAGCAACACACTTGAGCCTCACAATGATTGTTGGCTTTGATTTCCTATACCCATCCATATAGACATACCCATGTTCCCGTGTGTGTAACAGACCTGATCTATGGAAATTTTAGAGCCTACTTTGCTGAAAACAGAGATCAATGTGAAGCTAGCACTTGAGAAGCTCGTCGCACTACCGATAACCATACAGCAGAAACCAAGAGTTCTTTGAAAGGCAATTAAAAAATTAACATTATACGACATTCAGTAGAAAAGAAAACTATCAGTAGACTACATGCATGTGGAAAAATATTAGGAATTTTTAATCTCAAGTATTTCCTGTCCCATTAAGACTCTCATTCATGGTCTTTAGGAAACTCCCTGTACCTACACAACAAGTTTGACATTTCTCTTTTGATACCATCTTATCAACACACTCTAATAGAATTAATAGGCTGTTCAGAAAAATAATTTAAAATAGTAGGGGAAAAACTAGGATAGGATTAAGACTGTCTATTCTAGTACCAGGTGTCCTATAAAAAGGGTTTTTTTTTTTTACTGGACATGAGCAGGGTCAGCTCAGTGATAACAAAACTCAAATCCCCCAACCTCCTCCTATCATTGCTCAGCCCAACATCTTTTCCCTCATCAGGCTTATCCTTACCACCATCAATAATAATTTTCTGCACAGCAGAAGTATCGCTATGCTTGTAATCACTGCCAGGCTCCTCTGGCAGAAAAATCACTCTCTGACTCACTCTAACAGCTTTAGAGAGGCTGTGACAAGCACGGCAGTGATATGTTAACAAACCATTTTGAAATGTAAAGAGCTGGTTATGGACATGCACTAAAAAGGAAAAGCCATTTACTTTTCTATTTTAAAAATACATATTTATTTTTAAAGAAATATTATTCCTACTTAAGTTGGTGAAAAAAAAAAATCTTTCCATCTTTAGGAAAGAAGAGAAGATAAACAAAATGATGAAATAGGTTTGTAGAGTCTCATAGAAAAATGTATCTAGAGCTAAACGGTTTTTCTTAGTGAGTAATACTGATTTCGTGGTGGGGAGGGAAGGAAGTGCAAAATGTCATTTTAAAGAAAAACTATTTGTTTGAGCATTACAGGTTCAGTTGAGTAGGGGATGGTTTGTTAACTCAACAATCAAAAATATTGCCTTGACCAGAATTTCAGCTACTACACTTCAGGGTCCAGGCACTGGCTGGATACAGAAGCCAATATAGGTTCAGAGCAAGGAACTGAAGAGCATCATAGGCTACAGCAGTCTCTGTCTTCATTGCATATTTCATACAGAAAAGGCAAAATAAAGATGATTTCTAGCCCAGAGTTCAGATAAGTGCCACCAGGAAATTTCAGAGTTTGGAAAGAAACATACATCAGTGTATGTATCCTTTATGTCCCTTCGTATTTTGGCTAAAACCGAAAAATCCATCTTATTTCTTCCAAAACAAATAAGAGAAAATACAAAAGCTATGCTGAGGCAGAAGATCTATTTCTGTCCTATATGTTGAACCTTTGTAAAGAACAACCAGTTGTGAGCCCATACGATCATAGCCCTTCAGTAACAATGCTGGGTAATTATTACTAACTTACGGCAGTAGACAGGCCTTTGTAGAGCAGACGGTAACAAGGTTTTGGAGACAAATCACTGGGATAGTTACGGGCTTAGACAGCACACACACAAACTGCATAAAAGCTGAAGCAAGAGTCAAGTATGAAGGGTCCATCTGAGGTTTAACTATAGCACAATTCATCAACATAGCCAAACACGAGAAGAAAGTCTCTCTGTGTTTACATATGTTCAAAATAGGAGGAAATCTGCTATCTTACATAACTTTTCTTGCAAAATATTAAGAAAAACAAATAAATGGCTAAACATATCCAAACCTATACAACAAGAACTACCCTAACTAAAGATGACCTGAAGATTTTTTTTTTTAAATTACAAAGTATTCTCAAATTCTGTTTTCTTTCATTTCAAAGGTACAACTAACTCCAAGCTAAAGAAGTTTTTTGTATCCCTTTTCTTTCTCTCATTCTCACTTTTTAAATTTTTGGCATCCCAGTGGAAACAGTATAGGCCATCCAGAAACTCATTTTACCACAATTAAAACCCAGTTTTTTTACCTATTTCTCACCATATGTTGAAGTAATTACAATCAGTGTTAAAATCTTGTAATTATAGTTTGCACAAAATTAACTGTGTGACAGACTTTTCTATGTCTCATATTTTAGTAATGCTAGTTATTAACTATTTGCACTTCTGCAATGCCTGAAGGCCATTTCACAGTAGGAAAATGCATGTAGTAAAAAGACAGATCATGAGGAATCTCTCTTAAAAAGTGGGTTGTATTTTTCTTAAATCAGTCTAATCTAAGATCAAAGACACCAAGCTGTATGATTATCATACAGCATTAGGAAAGGGCAAAGTTAAATACCTATATTTCCATGTTTTGCCACATTTAGTTTGCATTAATTCTCAATTCTCTGACTTTAATTTATGAGACATTAGAAGGACTTGCACCATTAAGGTTACTTTTTTAAACTGCTAACTTTCTCTCTTGTCCTTAACTCTGTTGGCACCTTTTTCTCAGATTAATAAAGATGTCCCTCTCCTACATGCATTTCCTTGTATTTTTTATTTTGCTTCTTTAAATCCATGTTTATTCTTTCTAAGAGATATAAACATAAACAGGAAAAAAAAAAAAATCAATTCTCCCAATATGCACCACTTAAAATCTGAATTAGATTCTCAAGAAACTAAGCATATTCACATATATAGTACTGCACTGTGCCATATCGACAAAACAAGAGCTTAGCTCCAACCAAGTTCTAAAATATGTCTGCTATTCTTATTTTTCCATAAATAAATGGAATTAGCCTTCATGGACTCCATAGGAGAATCAAGAATTCACTCATATTTTCGTACTCAAATTACATAGGGTTTCTTTTACAAAAGCTTTAACAAAGACAATGCATAAGTGACCATCATGAAGTAGGTGCTTGTTTCTATTTGATCAGACTTTATGCAGAGAAATCCTTACAACTTTCAGATTTACATTTCAGTATCTTTGTTTCATCCAGATGTTTTAACTAGTAAGCTATCATCGTGGATGACATGTTTTTAACAACAGCACAGCCAGCATCCTCATAAAATTAAGTCCCTCAGAATTTCTAGTTTTTAGCATAGACAGAAATTGCTCTGGAGAATGAAAACGCATTCTTTCTGTTATCTTTATTGGCAGTAATTCTAACATCTAATAGTTATCTACGGTATCTGCATTTTTTTTCCCCATAAGTCCATTTTTGTGGGGGGGTTTTTGGTGGTGGTGGGGTTTTTGTAAATGAAAAACGGCCTGGAAAATATTCTTTAAAAATTGTGCTGATACACCAACTTTTCATGAACTATTTAGTAAAATTATCTTAACACAAATGCATAAGAAGGTAATAGCAAAAATTACAGTACCATAACCTCCCTGCATGAACCTGAGGAAACATCTCTACACTTTAAAAAATGAAGTAGCATTTTCTAATCTGCTTAGTCTTTGAAAATTGTTTCTTATGCTTTGACCACACATTGACACATTCTTGCACATTTTCCTGTTAATTTTCCTCATTAATATTTCTAGCAGATATACTCTTAAAGTTGCATTTATATATATACATACATACATATGTGTGTGTATATATATATATAAAGAGAGAAAGTCCAATCACTTAAAACATCTTCCAAGTCTTCCCTTCCGAAATGAAGTCAGCAAAAGCAAGATGAATTTACTGAACTGTTTGGTACCTCTGAAGACACATTATTACCAAAAAACTGTTCTTAATGGTGTATGATAAGTTTTAGTGATGACCTGATTTTGTAATCCTGCTGAACTCTGAACCAACAGCACTTCTCAGAAACAATGTTCATTTTCAGGCTTCATAAGAGATCTCTTGAAGACAGTGTAGAAACTGAAGATCATCAACTAAAATTTAAATTCCATCCAACTCACATATTCCCAAAACCTCCTGTAACCTAAAAATCTATTATCTATTCCTATGCACGCACACACTTAAAAGACACCAAAAGTGTCGGTCTATCATTTAGTTCATTGCTTCTGAGATGTAGAATACACGAGCCTGGTCTTATGGTTACCTTATAATTAACTCCTCTGGTTTTATTCTGAAATTAATAATAATCATTCACTACTCCATGCATTTAAGTTCCAAATCTTCACATGCATGAGATTTTATCTTTTAAATAGTCCTTTATTAGCTATAATTTCATTTTTCCTTTGGAGTAAATTTTAGAAGCAGATATGAGCGTTCAATGCCCCAAAATGGGACTCAAGAGACCCCTCTAAATAAAGCACCATGCAATACTAAAACAAATAGCAAATAGGAACAACACCCCAGTTAGGAAGGCAACAGTAGTAGGGATATATTAGGAAATAGCTCAGCATTACTACATGGTTTTACACGGAGATGACCACATGTCAGTATGGTCAGGTCCACTGCAGCTCTTGCAGTGAAACAGAGTTTACTGTTGCATTCATTTCCCTCAGAGAATTTCTCAAGAATTTCAGCTTCTAGGTCTTGACAAGTGATTTCTAGTTCCCAAAGTCAAAGATATCTCTGAAATTTGGAATCTAGCATAAACCTA
The DNA here is from genome assembly GCA_009819775.1 of Phoenicopterus ruber ruber. Taxonomy (NCBI): domain Eukaryota; kingdom Metazoa; phylum Chordata; class Aves; order Phoenicopteriformes; family Phoenicopteridae; genus Phoenicopterus; species Phoenicopterus ruber. The sequence goes on from CM020215.1 coordinate 109,532,718, forward strand.
GTGCTGCATCTCCTGGCACTGGAGATGAAACAAAAACAGTGAGCTGCCTAAAACCCCAGTCAGATTCCACTGCTGTGGGGCTTGTCGCCTTTCAAGAACAAAATCTGTGATCTAGACTATTGATGTTTTGGGCTTTTCTGTCTTCTTGCCTAAGCAGAACTGACCCTTTGGATACTTGGTCCTCTTCCCCTTCAGTGAACTTCTCTACTGCATGGAGTCAGGCTGGGAGGTACCCAAAGCTCAAGCCTGAGTTGCACCCAGGAAGCTAGGAATGGAGAGGAACGCATAGAAAATAGCTGCAAAACGCAGCTTCAGCACAGTGGCTTCAGCTGCAGGATTTGGCCCTGTTGCACACACAGAGCTTTGACCATGCAAACTAAATGCTATGGCCTCTCAAACTCTTTCTAGCATATTCTAGTACATACGTATAAATTTTACATATCATCATTAATCATACCCTCACCTACTAGGTATTCCCAAAATCAAAGTGAACTTAGAAGAAATAAAAATTATGTTGATCCTTCACGATGCTAGCAAAGGACACATATTACACAGTAGGTATTGTCATGCTGGCCAAGACATCATGTTAGGGCTGCATGCAGATGACTAGGCTGCTGCTGAGACCCTGCTTAACAGACAGAGTGTGAGAAAATGCTGGACACAGCATAAGAAAATTCACAGATGTGACAGCTCACAACGCGAGAAGTTGACAAAAGTTACAGACAGCAACAGGAGGGGTTGCTGGCCCTCGCAGATAGTCATGGGGTTCTTACACGAGAAACAGTCAAACTGCACAGACAATCAAAGAGGGGAGCATTGGAGAGCATTAGGAGGTTGTCCTGCATGGCCAACAGTACCTAGGTCACCATTTCAATGATACCATAAGGGCAAGATTACCTAGGCAATTGTGTCAGAAATATCAAATTTAGGTACAGATTTAGTAAAACTGGCACCAATGGGGGAAAAGAAATTATGGATCGGTTATCTGGGAGAAGACTGGGGCAAAGACAGGGAAATACAAAGGTGATAAAAATGACAGTGAAGAAATAGGAAGAAATGTAATAAGGTGTGCAAATGTCCCTGTAATCAGAGCTGTCTGGGAATACATGTGGCAGCCCTGTGCTCCATCACTGCAGACTAAAGAAGGACAACAAACCAAACAATGTTCTGACAATATCACGGGAGTTGAACCTGTTTCTGCAGTCAGGAGGACCATGGGTATGACAAGAGGGGATGCCTTCCCCTGCAAGCACATGGGAGCACTCTAGGGAGGCTGATCCAGCATCCTGTTGTCACCTTTTCAGATGACAGGTACAGTCCTCACAGCATCAACATCTTCACAGTCATTTCCCAATACACTGCAGTATCCTACCCACATTTTATGTTAAACACCTGTTAAAAGTTACATTTTAGGAAGGAGAGTGAGGTTACTGTAGTTAGTTTATAAATTGCTACTCTGTCATTAAAAAAAAAAAATTATAATTAGATTTTCCATAGTAGGTTGATCTGACATTCAGAGTATTTTTCTTGCTTTAGTTTATGATGAGAACACACTCTGTAGTAGTGTCATTCAATGCATAATATATTAATTTACTGATTTAGTTTCATGATCATTTATTGGGTTATATGGTATTAGGAATACAGCATGAATTATATGCTAGCTAATCAAGTATCTGCTCTATTAAAACAAGATTTAAACTAGGAATTCCAACTTTTTGGAAATGCACTCTTTTTAAGACTACATACTTTAATTTAGTTTCAATTTACTTTTTAATTTACTGTGTAACCATGGCTACTTCTATCTTAAATGTTATTGCTATATTTAATAGACAATACATATGATCTGGATCCTACAGTTTGTATGTGTTTTCCCTGATTAAGCATCCATAGATACGAAAAATCTTCTGACTCATTTCGTCAAAGAAGCGTCAAAGAGTTCTGTTGCAGATTCTCTCAGGATGACCCTTTCATTCTGGAGTTAACCTATCTGAATTACACACCCATTAAATTAAAAGAATTGTCAAAGCTGAATCTGACAATTCTGTAAAAAAAGCTATTCATCAGGAGATTTGTAATGTAACTGTTAAGTGAACAATGAGAACTTAAAGTAGCAATATTAAGGTCTGTAAAAGCAGTGCCAATTAGCACTGTAATTTTTCTAATGTCATACTGTTGCAGCTCCTAATAGTGCCATTCATTTAACATGTTAGGTAGGACATGGGTTTAACCTGAAAGCTTTATGGCAAACGTCATGAGCTTTGAAATAGTTCAGAGTATAATTTTTCCAGTTCGTGTTTTTGAAGATTAGCCAATCCTTCCATAAATTGCACGTTCAAATGTAGCATCTTACTTAAGTATACGGACAGAAATCTCCCACAGCTGAATTATCCTTCAATATCCAGCCATAATACAGGTATAATTCCCACATAGCAACACTCATTTCCTCTCCTCCCTACTGCCTCCCCCCAGAACAGTTTCAGTCAGTCCAAAGATGTCTTCAACACCACTTTTTGGTTTGTTTGAAACCTGGAAGCTACAAGCAGATGGAAGAGGGAACTCACACCTATACTGTTGCCCTTGATTTCTTTGCATTTCAGATATGAGAAATATCTTATCTGCTAATTCCTGATTTTGTTGCCAGCCTCATCTGAAGACTGTTCCTCAGTCCTCCAGCTGTACAGCCTGTTGGCAGTCCGCACCAGTATCTTTATGGTTTGGTCACTTTGCACATCCAAAGAAGGGCAATGAAGCTGGTGAAGGGTCTAGAGCACAACTCTTAGGAGGACCAGCTGAGAGAACCGGGGTTGTTTAGCCTGGAGAAAAGGAGGCTGAGGGGAGACCTTATCACTCTCTACAACTCCCTGAAAGGAGGTTGTAGCAAGGTGGGCGTCGGTCTCCTCTCCCAAGTAAGAGGTGATAGGACAAGAGGAAACGGCCTCAAGTTGCACCAGGGGAGGTTTAGATTGGATATTTGTAAAAATTTCTTCACCAAAAGGATTGTCAGGCATTGGAATAGGCTGCCCAGGGACGTGGTGGAGTCACCATCCCTGGAGGTATTTAAAAGACGTGTAGATGTGGCGCTTAGGGACATGGTTTAGTGGTGGACTTGGCAGTGCTAGGTTAACGGTTGGACTTGATGATCTTAAAGGTCTCTTCCAACCTAAACAATTCTACGATTCTAACATTTCCAAGGCCATGGGCAAGGCGACATTTTCTCATCACACAGACATACATGGTACCCGGGAATTGCCACTCAACATCTGTATTCTCAACTTCAGTACTGCTTTCACACCTTTTTGGTCCTTTAGGAGATTCAAACCAATAGATATGAAATATTAAAATATGGTTCTAGCTAACAAAAGATAAAGCCACATTATTGAGTGTAAAATCTCATTCCTATTGAAAACTCACTGCTATGACAGGATAGAGGTCCTCGAAAAGTTATTTAAGAGGAACTGAAACGCATGAGAGCACGATCTTAAGTCCTGACCATGGTGTGCATATACCTGTGCATGGAAATGATGCTTATGATACAAATTACTAAGGAATTGCTCCCTTTGGGCTGTAGGGGCAAGACAGCCTCAAATTTCGCAGAGGAAAGTCAGCCCAAGTATCCATGTCCCTATCTTAATGCACTTCAAGGATGATACACTGTGTGACTGAGCACACAGTGAGGAAGAACAAGAAAATATTTCTTAAGATTTAATCAGGCCACCTTTTTCTTCCTGGTGTTAGCTCATTAATCTCTGCATCTCTTCAAAGCTGTCACAACAGGATTTGTCTTCTCAACTGTTTATTTGTTTAAAGAAGAGATGTATAAACCTTGATTTTCTCCCGCCTCCCACCCACCCATTTGTCTGGAATATTCATAGTTTTTGCTAGATCAGGCATCAAGGTGTCCTATAATCACTGAACACATATAAAATAAAATCATTCAACTAAACTTTAGCCTCTACATGGTACTAAGTTGCTTCGGTAAGCTCAAGTTAAACCAGACAAGAGTAAAATGCATCAGTCCACTAAACCAATGAAAAATTTTGTTTCATGAAATAATGTTCTGAGCATTTCATTAATATTTTTCAGATTTTTTCATTCTGAGAAAGAGAGAAAATATTTAATTTCACATAAGAGTAAAAGAAAAGACAAAGTATATCTACAAACTATATCTTCCCTGTTTCATACAGAACTCATGAAAACACATAAAACAAATTCCACAAGACTCTTGTTCTCTGTTGGGTTCACAACAGACTTCAACATAAGCTAATGGGATGATTTTGTAAAAATATTAATAGAATAAGTTTTTAAAAATCAGCAATAAAAGCAAACTTCTTCATTCTTCTATTCATATTACAGGAAAACTGTGTACCTATATTATTTAGAATTGCTATAATTTTTTTGCCATTAAAATACTATTTGATTTCTTTTAATTCTTGGTTTGTTTAGTGAACAAAAAGAGAAACAAATTATTTTTTATTTCAATAAATCAGTTTAAAACTTGCTGACTTTCTGCATAATTTAATATAGAATATTTATAGCTTCAAATGAATTAATCACACAGGCAAATTACAGACATCATTAGTCAATTATGCATACCACCACAGGGCGTGCAAATGCAAGACTCCAATCATACAAGATGTCTTCAAGTGTTACTGAAAAGAACATTAAAAACCATGGGTTAAAGTCATATTTGTTACAAATATACAAAATTCCTTTAAGTTTATAGGATTCTCCTCTGGTGGAATGAAATCAAAATTTACCCACTTCTAAGCTTTTTAATCATTTTACTTCTTACAGATCTCATCTGTTTGTAGAATGTAAACACAATTAGCTCTTCAACCACAGATTGTTTGGGGGGTTTGGGCAACAGAAGCCCTAGCTATACATTTGATTAAATAATTATTCCTTCTCCTGCTGAACATTTCAGTGCAATAGCAGTTCTTTGGAGAAAAGTGTTTTTTGTCTCAGAAAACAGATTATTTAAGATACCCAGTTTATATAAGAAAACATATTATTTAAGATACCCAGCTAAGAACTCATGTTCAGATGTGTGTAATTAAAATCTTTATCTAAAGGAAATAATTGAAAGGAGCTTTGTTACTACATTAAATTTGAAAGTTATGTACGCAAGTAAAGACACTTCAATTTCCGCAGCACAGCTATACTAACTAGAAGTGCTGTATTCCACTATATATAATCAGTCAACTCGGGTCAGTAATTCATTTTATCAACACCCTAAGGCAAGGAGAGAATTTTGGGGGCGCATTGTTAACATCCAAAGAACTGCAGTGCAGAGATCGCTCATCCAATTTGGAGCAGGCTGGTACGGCTACATGGGACAGTAGCAGCATGGCATACCAATACCACCTCAGGGCCCAAAACCAAGGCCACTTGGCTCCGGCACAGCCTCACACCGATACAGATATACTGCTTCTGAAGCTAATTTTGGCACAGCCAAATTATTTATTTCTGCATCCTGTTCCACATGTGCTGGTCTGGGCAGGATGACCCGTTGCAGGTGTCCTGCCATAGCGTCTCTTCTCAGAGGGCAACACCTGTACTTCACACACCACCTACATGAGGACAGTCTGGCAGACACACTCTCCTAAAAGCACGTGAACGGCAAGGATGTAGAGAGCTTCATGGAGCACATTATATGCAAGAATAAACTCCCTCACATGCAAGGAAATATAATCAAACCTCTGTGGAAAAAAATAACCAAACAAAAGCTGCATTTGGCAGTATAGCAGCGCTACAAAAAGCGATGATGGAAGAGAGTGAAGTATGATTAGAAACTAAATGAGACTACAGAATTTAGACTAAATTAATTTCTTAATAGTTTTTTTCCCATATTTGGCCTTGATGCCATCATCTTCATCCTCATAAAAACACAGCAAAATCTTTCATGTCTTTAAGTGATCAAAACATCAGCTCCAGGGGAAAGATGCTGCATCCAGACACAGTAAACTCACATGACTAAGCTGAGATAGTCAGGCTGGTACTGGTTCAGAAAGTCTAAACTCTAATTAAATGAAACAATTGTCATTCGTCATATTTTTCATTTAGCTGTTTACATCAATACTTTCATAATAAAAGCCATTACGCATCTATTAAGCAACATACTGGTGTGTCTTAACCCATCTGGAGAAATACAGCTCTGTTTGTGGAAAACTCCTGTTATACAACCTCCCTTCAGTTATTCCTCAAATCCTCTCCTGTCCTCACTAAAATCATCCATAGTTGTTCAGTGAGGTTAAGGTCAAAACACCACAAGACCACTTGGTCCTAACTCATTCTCTAGACTCCACTCCCCCCCCCCCCCCCCCCCCCGCCCCCCGCCTCTCCCCCTTAAAATGTTCTCCTGAAAATCTAAAATGAAGTTGTACGTCGTTATCCTCAGCAAATGCAAGCACAGGCAAAGGGCTGTTTTCCAGACGGGATCTCTTCATGCAGGCACGCGTACTGGGGCAGCCTGATTCACGTTCCCTGCATCTCCCCCACCACTTCAGGAAGTATGACTGCAAATCATCACCCCCCATCAGTACGCATCTCTTTTGACTTCAGAGCTTCACACTCAACTTTTGTTTTTAAATCAGTCTTCCCACATTATTTTCAAAGACTATCTATCCACCTCCATTTCTTATTTAAGGAGTAGTTTCAGGACCATGCACTGTGAGCTTTAATAAACAAACAAATGCTAATTTTCAATAAAGACTTATGTTGGGTCTGATGAGTTATTTAGTTACAAACTTTTTTCTTCCTGGTTCACCCAAGGAACTGGTTTGCCAGCCTCTCCCCTCCAAAGGGTAGGCTTGCAGGATGTCAAAACAAAAAATTGCATACTTCAATACAATTAATAACAGCAAGAAAGAATCACGCTGCAAATAATTTGTAACTGGTCAATGGCTAGCCACCACACCCTGCATTCCCTCGACCTGAAAGTGAACTTTTTCCACAAATTTCAGGTGAAGACCAGAGCTTGGCAGTATCCAAAACGTCACAGCCCGCACCGCACAATCTCATCGAAGAAGATAATCTTTGCTACTAGGAGATCAAGATCAAGATCTAAATGGATTCATTTCTTTGGAAACCAATAGAAAAAGTACTGTTGATAGCAGCTTATTGGGTCCACCCAAAACATTCCAGATGACTGCTAAAGAGCAAGTCTGGCTTGTTCAGAGAATCAGATATAGAATATTTACACACACATGTTACTTTTTACCTGAAGAGATACATAAATATTCTCTCTTATTTTGTAGTGAGGCAATCCTGACTCAGAAGGGCTGCTCAGAGTGGGACTGAATACCTGCCATTCCACACACCACTTCTGTTAGCAAGTTATTCTGAGGAAGGGAAATCTCTGTGGGAATTTTTGTTATATGCCTGGTATCACAAAAAAGTGAGACGTGGAAAGCTTGAACAAAATCTCCACAGCACCTCCAGAATCTTCTAACTGAAAAAGAAAGCTCTATTTTCCATCTACATTCATGTAATTACCTGTTAACCTTTTATGCTGCTCCTACTACTCAAAATTAGATGAGTTTTAAAACAATGATGTGGTTTTTGGTCTGTGACAACAATGTTGTCGTACTGAAGCCAAAGCACGGAAGCCACCAATGAGATTAAGTTCAGTTCTGTATTTAATCAAATTCACATCATCTAATAGATTTTTACCATCTTGCTCTTTCCTTTTTCTCCTCCCTTCTTCAGATAAGTTTACTCTTTTTACCTATTATTTATAATATCAGCTATCTTTCCAGTCATATCGCTAAACTTAAAGAGATAAAATAGTGAGGTTAGAAGCTGTCTGACTAGTTCAGCTTTTATATGAGATACAATCATAAAAATAGGTTACATTTTGTGCCTTTGCTCTAGCACCTAGAAAAGCAACTAAGCATTACAAGGGAGTTTGCATTTCCTTTGGTCACTCCTCCCTGTGCACAGAGTCTCTTTTAGGCATTTCAGAGTGACCAGACAGAATTTAATGTTGTACATAAACTTGCCACCAAAACGTAGCACGGTGACTCTGCTGAATTTGAAAGCAATACTACAAAGGCAAAATTTCGAAGTTTTTCCTCTCATTTCATACATGAGTCAATAAACCACTTAAGATTAAAAATTAGGCAGCCTATCTATGTTGCAAAGGAAGACAATAAATACCACTGCAATGATAAGTGTTAAAAATGAACTTGTTAAAGTTCACAGGAACAAGAAATTAAAGATTGATAGCAGTGCTAGTTCTGAGACCCTGCACACATCCACCAGCTTAGAGTACAGCTTAAGACAGGCTATGTGTAAATGAAATTAGCATAAGAACTGTGACTTCATTATTTTATGAGGCTTTTTCATATTCCGTATTCAAAATGAGGTAAACCTACTAAGAAGACAAGGAGAAAGAGGGGGGGGGGGTCTTAGTTTTGCATGATGTTGTACTAGTATAGGCTTTGAGGAAAACACCACAAACATACCTGTTTCATACAAGTCTTCTGAGATTTAACATGGTTTAGGCACACTTGAAAGGACGCAGCTAAGAAATAGCTTTTTGTGACATTCATTTAGAGTGGTGGAATTCACTATGAAGCCAAAAGTCACTTTATTACAACAATGAACATGGACAGATTAACAAGGAAGTTCAACCAGCTCATACTCAAACTATATCTCAGTGATTAAATAGATCTTACCCTACTGACTTTTCTTAAGCACAAACGTCAGTAGAAGGAAATAAAGGGAATAAGCCCATTGGTTGAAAAAGAAAAAAAAAAAAGAAGAGAAATGACTATAGATCATAAACTCACTTGGGAAAGGTCCCACCAGGCACCAGATGGCCTTCATTTTTGCAACTGCAAAGGACAATTAAAAAAAAAAAATATCTACTTTCAAAATCTAGAAGCGCATATATTTACAGGTAATGTGCCTTAATATATTTACTGAAGTTTGTCATATTAAAAAAAAGTAAGCAGTGCTACTCTTTCATGTTAAATTCAAGTGAATCTGACCACAAACGCCAATCTGTCCAATATCTAGGGTCCTATACTGAAAGCTGAAGTGTTTGGGAATTTTAAGTTCAGCTTTAGCAATGAAGACCTTGAAAATCTCACTTAAGTATCAGATTTCATTTTTGAGATCAGTGTTTAATTTAGATATTGACCAGGAGATGGCAGCAGTACCCACTGAATTTATTTACATGACTATGAAATTACAGCATATTAAATTCAAAACAAATATGGAACATATGCAAATTGTAAATATGAAATCATAAATCCTGCAGATGCTCTTAAAATATAATTCTTCATCAGGGACTGTATTATATGAGTATTTCTATTTTACTTGCATCGTGATCATTTGCTTGTGGGTCACCTTCAGAAATGAATTAAAAATTGATATATTTTCATATGCCATGGCATATTCTTTGCAAGTCAGAAACCAATGATTTATTCCCTTATTTATAGATTCAGTAATAATACACTGTAGAACACAGAGTGATCTGTGGATAGCGGTGGATAAAACTTTTAAAGTGTGATTTACGGCTGTAAGGAAATGTCCACAAGTCAAGGATACAGATAGGATATGAGTCCCAGGTATGAGGGTGTTACTAATCCAAAGGAACTGGAAGGGGGGTGGGAAGGGGGGTGGACTTCACTACTGGAAATAAGAGGAGAAATCTGGGGGGGGAGAGAGAGAGGAGGCCGAGAAAGAGAACAAAGAAGGACCTCTGTAAGCTCTCCAAAAGACAAAAGCTCACGTAAATCCCAAAAAGCTGTTTCAAATCATGACTGGTGTGCAAACATGCGTGAACAAGACAAAATTAAGAAGTAGGAAGAGCATAATAGATTTGAAGGTGAAGTTAATTAATGAATGCTGCTGTAGGGGACAACAGTATCGGAATAGAGTGGATGCTTAAGGCTTTTCTGCACGTTAACGATGTTAGAGTTTCATCTGCTTTCACAGGCTTCTTCATTATACCAGTGCAATCTTGTCAGTTACTGTATATTCAATAATGCAAGAGCTCTCTTACAGTAACAACATTCATGTTAATAATAAATTTGAATCAGTTCCAACTGACATTTTATACTATAAGCGAAATAAATATTATCCTCACTTCACAGTCAAAGAAACTTCACCTCAGAGTGCCTCAAAGTTACTCAGCGTATCAGAGCAGAACCAGAACAAGTCCCTAGCTAGCTCCTATACCTCTTCTACCAAAGCACATCAATATCTAGCGGAAAACAGGTTAAACCAATGCTGTGATGAAATTACTTTTCCGATGTCCACTCAAAGCAGCTAGACCGGTCTCTGAACTTGAAGGTACCCACAAATACAACACGTGGCCCTAACAGAGGCCACTGGCAGAGGAGCTCGCAAGAGTACTCACAGCTGGGCTCAACGCTTCGGTTCTTCAACAACCAAATGAAGAACAGGCCATATAGCTGACACCAGGCCCTGGCACAGGCCAGGCTCTTTCCTGACCAGGCATTTTTTCCCTATCCTCAGCAGTCCACTACTACAGACAGCTGCCAAATTTACCCATCTATAAGGTGGAATATATTACATACCACAACAGACCAAGGTGCTGGAAATTTCTGCTCCTCAGGTTGGTGCAGGTACTGACTAGCAGGATCTTAAGCTGCTGATGAATAATAATACCAAAAAGTGTGCCATGAGCAGAGAGCTCTTACTATTCTGCCCTCTGTCCAGCAACAGGGGGGTGCCCATCCTGGGCACGCAGAACAGGAGTACGTACAAAGAGATCCCACACACAGAAGCAGAGGGACGTGCAAAATTCATCTACACTCTACATCTTCATTTGTCTACATTTAATTACTCTGCAAACATTGGCCAGCAGACTCAAATGTGATTTTACTTTCCACCTATGTAGAAAGATTAGCCGTGCAGTCCAACTGGACCAGAAGTACAACTGCAGCTTCTTCACAGTAGGAATATGAACCAAACGCTGGCAGCATTTAATGCACCTGCTTACTTGTGTTGAAAAGCACATTTAGAAGAGCAGTAACAGTACCATAACTGAACAAAGGCCTTTTCCTTCTCCTAACCCTAGACAGATAACGCTAGCTTCCCTCTAACGCTGGCTGTTAGAAGGTTGAGAGTTCTGTGGAACAAAGGTAAAGCTGTCCAGCAAGAAAAATGTATCTTTCAACGATGGTGCAGATCTTCAAAACCCAAAGGCAGCACCCAGCTCACAGAACAAGGATGATTTCCCATGGATAACACTGTTTGTGTGTACCTTAGCATTTGGTCTCTGCTCATTCTGTATATGATTCCTCAAAATGGTCTTTTGGTATCAGCCTCTCGCCAACCCAGATTTCCTTCTACAATTTTCACAACCAGTCTTTTCTTGGTTAGAGTAGCTTGTGATAATTACTTTGCTGGTTTGATACATTCAACTTTATAGGTTCCAGAAAAAAAATGAAGAACTTTGTTACACGTTGGATTCTGGAGAACATGGGACCAGAGGGTTTCTGTGTTACTTGCAGAAACAAACAAAAAAAAACCCCTTAAATTACCAGAAAACACAGTATGTAATGTTTCAGCTCCTTCCTTTCTGGCTTAAGAATCTTTTTGGCTCCTTAGTTTAGGAAACTTCTAACAACATGAATGTAATTGAGAACATGGAAAGCAACCTTTAAACAACTAAGCAATCTCATATTCTTCAAAATGTGGTTAGCAAGAGTTAGATGTGTCTGACAGTCGTTGAAAGGTTTAGCCATACTTGCAGATGGCACCCAATGAATAATTATGTCTTCGGGATGACAAATTAGCGGTCATCTGCATTTGATAAGAGTGCTAGACCTCCAGATACTGCAGAATAAAAAACAATTCCACATTTTGCTGTCAAGATTTTTTTAATCCATTTATTTATTTATTTTTAAATGTGAGGGTGCCTACTCTGTCATATCTCATGAGGCTGAAAGCTTGTCACATCAATTCTTTACTAGTTAAATTAAGCAAACAAATGAAAAGCATGTTATAACAGGCTAGAAAACCATCAATATTCTGACAAGAACGAGTTTTTAAGACCTCTTTTTCTCTGGCCTCAAAAGGAGCCGCTTCATTATTCTGGCAGAAAGAGAGGCCAGGAGAGGAGACAGCTGGCTGACACACAGTCCAGATAACAGGAGGGTCATGCTGTTTTGGCAGGTGGAAGCGTTCTGAAGAAGGGGCAGAATTTACAAACACCACTTCTTCACATGAAAGCATCTGCTGGTCCATTGGTAAAGCAATGTACATCTCTGTGCCTGTCAGACCTGTCTCAGTTTGCCTGGTCCCCTCCTTGCAACACAAATTCGTGCAACTAAGAAATCCTATGGCACTTTTACAAGGCAAATATATCACACACATTGTTTCAAGACCAATCATCTGTGGTATATTTGGGACAAACCATAAAACCTGCTCAGAACTCCAGGCAGTGGAAGGAGAAGCAACCTCACAGGCAGCTGCAGCTGTGCAACAGGTATCGATCCAGCTGCAAGGGAAGTTCAAGGTCCCAATTACATATAGTGAATCAAAAAGGGGCTTGTCGATACCTGCTTTTTCATGTGAGCTAGTGGGGGGCTAGTTTTCCCAGAATGCCAAAGTTGAACAAAGTTGGGTTTTTTCCTTTTCACTCAGTTCCCCGCCCCCACATATCTTTGCATAATACTGTAACTCAGAATTATCTTATACACCAATGCTGTGAAGAAACAAGAATTCTGAGAATTTTTGCACTGTCAGTTTCTTGCCAGAAATAGAACTTTTAAAGTAAAGCTAATCTTCCATAATGTATTTCACAATGTTCTCATCAGAGGATTATAATTACATGATTTCTGACACCTGCTGTTATTTGACTACTTCAATTTAGGTCAATACTTTCCATTTATAACTCTTTACTCAAATAACCAAACAAAAAAATTATCTTCTACTAAAATAATTTGACAGTTTATCATTGTACTACTTTAAAAAAGCGACTACTCTGACAGACCTAAAAAAAGGGTTTAGTAAGTATCAATGCTGTCAAAAAGAGGCTAAAAACCACAATCAGTTCACTGTTGTTCTTGATGGCCAGTTGTCATAGTGGCATTTCAATTAAGGCTGAGGTTGAAGTTCTACATCCCCGGCAATTGGTGCAAAAATAATGTCTTTTTTTTTTAGAAAATCAAACATGTTTTTAATTTTTAAACTTAAATTTTCTGTTCACATTCCTCCTATTACATATTTGACAGCAGAACTTCAGGAGATCAGCCTCCCAGTCATATTAAGTTCTCTGTAGGAGGACCTTCCAACCAACATAGGAACAAAAGTTTTACAGCTGACTGCCTCTAATTTTAAGTCTACAAAATAAATTTTAAACATCTTCAATTTAACTTACTTTATTACTGAAAATTATTTCTATCCCCTCAAAGAGCTAATATTTTCTATCCTTGAAGAGATACTTCCTCTATTTGTTCTCCTGAGGGATGAAAATACCATATTCTGAATCTTGACCACTTGATAATAAGAACAATCTACTACATTCCCAATAAATTTTAGTGATTGGGATTGAGGCACAGGAAATACTAAGATTTTTTAGTTTGTATTTTTCGAATATAATACTAAACTCTTGTGGTGGGTTGACCCTGGATGGATGCCAGGTGCCCACCAAAGCCACTCTATCACTCCCCTCCTCAGCTGGACAGCAGAGAGAAAATATAATGAAAGGCTCGTGGGTCGAGATAAGGACAGGGAGATCACTCAGCAATTACTGTCATGGACAAGACAGTCTCAACTTGGGGAAATTAATTTAATTTGTTACCAATCAAATCAGAGTAGGGTAATGAGAAATAAAAACTAAACCTTAAAACACCTTCCTCCCACTCCTCCCTTCTTCCCAAGCTCAACTTCACTCCTAATTTTCTCTACCTCTTCCACCCCCAGTGGCACAGGGGGACGGGGAATGGGTGTTGCGTTCAGTTCATCGCATGTTGTCTTTTCTGCTCCTTTCTCCTCAGGGAGAAGACTCCTCACATTCTTCCCCTGCTCCAGCGTGGGATCCCTCCCACGGGAGACAGTCCTCCACAGACTTCTCCAACGTGAGTCCTTCCCATGGGCTGCAGTTCTTCATGAACTGCTCCAGCGTGGGTCCTTTCCACGGGGTGCAGTCCCTCAGCGTGGGTCCCCTGCGGGGTCCAAGTCCTGCCAGCAAACCTGCTCCAGCCTGGGCTCCTCCCTCCACGGGGCCACAGGTCCTGCCAGGAGCCTGCTCTGTGGCATGGGCTTCCCATGGGGTCACAGCCTCCTTTGGGCGCATTCATCTGCCCCAGTGTGGGGCACCTCCATGGGCTGTGGAGGGACAGCCTGCCTCACCATGGTCTTCACCGTGGGCCGCTACAGGGGAATCTCTGCTCTGGTGCCTTCTCCCTCTGCTCCTTTACTGACCTTGGTGTCTGCAGAGTTGTTCCTCTCACATATTCTCACTCCTCCCTCCAGCTGTTGTTCCGCAGGTTCCTCCCCCCCCCCCCCCCCCCCCCAACTATGTTACCCCAGAGGCGCTCCCACCATCACTGATGGGCTCGGCCTTGGCCAGCGGTGGGTCCGTCTTGGAGCCAGTTGGTGTTGGCTCTGTCAGACATGGGGGAAGCTTGTAGCAGCTTCTCACAGAAGCCACCCCTGTAACCCACCACCACTACCAAAACCTTGCCATGCAAACCCGATAAAACTCTCTTTCAAAATAGTTTTTCTCTAATGTCCTTTGCCTGGAAGTTGTTTCAAAATACCTCACGTGAGAACATTCTACCTGTTAAAGTGTGGGTCTGGGGGTTTTTTTGGTGCCCCTGCAAACCTTTGGAACAGTATTCAAACTGACAGTAAACTCAAGTTAGTTTCTTTTCATCAGAAGTACAGTACTTGATGATGCAAGTATTAACCATATTTTTTTTTTTGTCTGTGGAACAGCAGAAATTATTATAGCACATTTCTAGTACGAGTTTCCTCTCTAGTATATAAACTGCTTTCTATATTAATATGCAAATATTCAAACTTCTATGTCTGGTCACTTAAAAACTTTAGAATCACACAAACAGATGTTTTAACTTCAATTTCTATCTTAAAAATACATTTTTCTTTCCTTCCATTATTCTCTCCTCTCAATAATGAACAAGGCCTGTGTGGGTGTAGGAAGCCAAAGATCAGACAGAGCAACTGAAATGGAAAAAGTGATTCCACCAAAACCCAAAAACTCAATAACAAATCAATAGCTAGTCGTTTTATTTTCTTAAGTAGAATGGCAAGTATCTGATTTATTCAAACGTGACAGGTAAGCGATAAGGGAAAAGGTGTGCGTGTAGTGAAACACATGGAGATCTTTCTTTGCTGGGAGGCAACTGCAGTAATAACCAAGTGACTCAGCCTCCTGCTAAAAATGCTATTTCCATCCCTGCTTTCCAAAAGGATCCTTTTGCAGAAAATCCACACATCATTCAACTTTACTGAATGCTGAAATGAAAAATAGATGCCCACTGTCATACAGCTATATTGATTATGAGTGAAAATGTGATCATTTTGCATTAACTTGCCCCACAGCACTGGAGTTCCATCAAAGCATCAGAAGGAAATTAATGCTTTCATATAGTGCCTAAGAAAAATATGAGATGTTGTTCACTTTGCCCTCTAGACAAAGAGGTATATGCCAGTAGCTGAGAGGTAATAGCTTTCAGAAGAGAACATGAACTCTAGACTTTTATTAAAATCATTATTTAATGTGCAAAAAATAATGAAGCCACAGCCTTGGCATTTAAAACAGCAATTTGTAGTCATTACATCTTAGATCACGAGGCTTATTTTGTAAAAAGACAGTCTTTCTCAAATTAAAAATTCATCATCAACTCCCACAGATTATGTAGTCCTTTAAATGATGCCATTTCATACAGATTTATGCTACCTAAACAAAGAGCCAGTAAAGTGGCACACATAAAATATCTATTTCATTGCTTTCTCTCTAGAAAGACCTTTCTACTCCTTAGACCGTTCGAAATCTCACATAAGCATTGACTAATGCCTTGATAGTTTAGTAATTTCACCTTCCAGGGACATTTTAGATCTTAATTTGCCAGGCTCCTCACCCCCACTGTAGAGTGAACTGTGAAAAATAACCTTCAACAGAAGGTTTCTTTCTTCTCTTTTCATACTTAGAATGGCAGCCCACAAAGTGAATGACAGTAAGACGATATCAACAGGCCTAAGTGAATCCCTCTAATTGACTAGCATTTAATCTATTATGAATATTAGATTTATTTTAGATGGAAAAATAGGCAGTGAAAACCTGTTCCTCTCCAGCAAGAATCCTGTTAAGAACTTGGGTGGCAAAGTGATGCAGCCCTACATAACTGATATTTGTTATTCTGCTTTATATCAAAAACTGTCATGCTTGATTCTCTTTAAGCACGAAGTGATTTTTACTAAATGAAGTCACGCAACATCATAGCACATGTAGATTTTAATTTTTTATCTAATAGATCTTTTGGAAGAGCACTATGGCCTGACAAGAAGTTGCAAGATAGCACATTCATTCTCTTGTCTTACTAGTGAGAGATTTTACTCGGTAACTTGGATAAATGTAAATGAGATTTACATGTGTATCATCAAGAGAACAAAAATGCACTGCACGTTTTATCTCTTTCCTGCTTCAAGACTTCTTTTAATTACCATTTCAGCTATAGCGGTGTCAAGAAGTTGGGATCTCTTTTGAAAAGAACATTGAAAGAGAGTCAGTTCCTCCCCCAAATTATTTTAACGTATGGACCTGAATCAGCACGTAACACCACCTGTAATTTAATTTTTTGTATGTTGAATAGGCATGCTGATTTCAATCCCACTCCTCTTTTCAGCAGAAACAGTACATTTAAATTAACATGTTTCAGAGTACGTCCTCTACTGTCTTCCAAATGTCTATACTCAACACACCTCTCCCACGGAGCATTCCTCCTACAATGGCGACGCAGCTTTTTCTATACCCTTCTACAATCTCTACACCTGCCAGATAAGATTTTAATTAGGGGCTAGCAAGGGGCTAACGATGTTTTATCAGGGGACTAAAACATGACATTTGTTACTATACTTTCCATCTAAATGGCTTGCTATTTAGCTACATCTACCAACAACATCTCTCCAAGACGGATCTCCAAATGCCTTTGGTACATAAACTTCCTACTAACCCTACAAAAGATGTTTACTCACAAGTTTTGCAGAATCCTACAATGTTTCATGAAATTTCACCAGGAGTCCAGCTCTATATGAAAGCAAACAGACCTCGCGCTCACTAAACTACTGTTTGCCAGGGATTCATGCAAAATTGTGGAATTCAAATTAGAAAATAATTTTTAAATCAAGACAGAAGATTGTGGGAATCTTAAACAGGACTGCGATATACACAGCCTATATGATGTAAAAAAATTAAGCAGAACAAGCTTCAAAACAAGAGCAGGCCATTGTACTTTTCATAACCACCACCATTTCAGGAAGTTGAAAATAAAGGATGGCCATGATGACAGGTAGTTGGCTGGAAAGATAATAAAACGAGATGCTTTGTTTTGGTCTCTGATAAGTTACTATAACCAAATTATACCAATGCGTATCCAAAACTACAATCTAAAAATCAATTTGGTGTACATAATGAAATACACCACTTAAAGGAAAAGTGAAAGTTAAGAAATTTAATCAGCGTTGCCAATTGGAAAGATATAATCTCATAGTTACTGCACATTACTGCAATTTGTACAGCTTCACAATGAAGTCCACGGAACTATGCATAAGCTCAGAATTGCTACTGCACAGGCATCACTGACATTTAGGTCCCTACTTTATTAGTTTGTTACTCACAAATCTTGGCATCTTTGAAGCAAATAGGAATATCATAATTTCTATCCAAGAAACAGAGATTATAGAAAAATTATGAAACTAGCCAGTACCTTGACGCTTCAGGAAATGGTGTCACTAGTTAGAGGCTGCTTAAAATCTTAAAGTCTAAATAGTTTCCCTCCCAAAATTGTCCTCAATTATTCTGACACTAGTGGAAGCTTTATCTTCAAATTTCAAAATTTATCTGCAGAGTTGAGAAAATATAATGAATGTTGATGTACAATCTGGAGGATAAAAAAGTAAGCCATCTCAACTGGAAGAGCTTGCTGTCTTGCAGGGGGAACAGGCAAGCTTGCACCACTATCAGAACAGTTTTGCGTGCCAGTTATAACTCCACCACAATGTTATTAAGGAAATATTTGCAATCAAAGCACCCTTTCTCAATACTTCTCTCTAACAGAGTGCTGAATCCTCCAAGATAAGCATCTATTTGAAGCTTTTACATCCTCTTTGTCATATGTACCTGCTTCTCTTACCTCCAGTTATGACCCCAGACTGAGGCAGCCAGGCAGTTGTACAAGAAGGTTGTTGCTCATTTTTGAAAAGAAACATCTGTATATGTAATCCAAACAGCACACAGATGAAGTTCTACTTTCATACTGCATACAGCTTCTTGGGTGTTAGTGCTACGGACTTTCTTTAATGCTTAAATTCAAGCAAAATATTAAAAAATAGGGTCTCTTCGCTATATAAAGATCTATTGTGGGATTTCTAAGTGCCTAAGCATGAAAAGCTTTAAAAGGAGTTGAGCAGTGTCAAAGGAAAAGTAAAATTATTTTTAAAATCAGAAAAAAATTGGTTATTCACTAAAAGTAAACACATTGAACTAGGCAGGCAGGGTTTTTTTTCTTTCAGTATATTCTTTCTTCTACATTGTGCTCACCTTTTTTCCCAAAGCCCAGCAAACATTTGAAATGATTATGTATTCAAGAATGGTGTATTTGCTGAAAGAAAGACAAATACATCTTTAGCTTGAAACTCAATTTGTAGTTGAATGATTAATGCCATCTAGGTCTTGCAATTACATAAGTTTGGATGTCACCCAGGGGGTTCAGGTTGTCATGCCAGTAGAAGTACACGTATTTCTTCTCAATTCAGTGCACAACAGGACATGTTTCCCTAGATGGAGTACAGGCTCCCTCTATAGTTACAGTCTAGCAACCAACATTGCCTGGTCTGACCACAATGGCTTTAATTTAAATTCTTGTTTCTTTATGGTAAAACAAAATAAACAAGAGCAGCCCTTCCTGCATAATCTCCCTGTTGCATCACCTGCCTTCCAGTTACTATTACTGCTCACTGATGCCCAATCACAATTACTTATTCAGAGGCAGTAAAGTTGCTAAAAATAATCCAAAAATATACAACGACAACAAGTGATTAATCAAATACAGGATTTATATTTAGTAACTTTGATCAAGTCTTGCTTCCCATTAACATTTCAGATGAACTCTTCTTTCATCCTATTCTCATTAATATTCTGTTAATATCATCAGTCTTAATTAACAAGCAGTACATACCTTTTGTTCTCTTGCCCCCAGTTTATTTTTTGCGTTTGTGGTTTCACAAAGTAGGTAACACACTATTTGCATCTCCCATAACAATTTTATCTTCTCTATACAGATACCTGTCACTGCACTAGTGTCTAAGTCTGTCTGAGGCCAGGATCCCCAAAAACATCATCTGGCCACTCTAAACCAAGCATTTGCTCTGCTGCCAGGCTATCTGACCGCTAAGAGTGGCTGTGTTTCCAAGCAGCTCAGTCTGAAATTTAACAAACTGCAGAACAACCTGCCTTAGCCTAGCTGTTCTGGAGGGATGAGTTTCCCACCCACATTTAAATTCCTGACCTTGGAACTTAAAGTTTGTCTTCCTGTCATGCCAGGCATAGAAGTAAAAGTGATGGATTCACGTGTGCCCATGCCAGCTATGCTCACAGTGAGGAATGTGCAGAGGGACAGAAGACTGTGAGAAACAGCGAAGAAAAAGTTTCCTCGTCCACATCTCATCTGCCCTTGCAGCATGAGTGCTTCTAGTCCACTTTAATGCAAAGTCACATAGGCCAGGTTAAACCCCTTCTGACATGCTTAAACTCAGTTGCTGGCCTTTGCTCTAAGATGGACTGAAAGCGTGTGCTCAGTCAGGGACAGCTAAGAAGGTGTTTAAGAAATAGCTCCTGATTCCTGTGAGCAATAGCATGCACTTTGGTGAGAATGCTTTTAAATTCCTTCCAGGACAAAGACAAAGAGAGCATGCCTTTGAAATAACTTCCTTAGCTTTGCCCTAGAAGGGCTTAAAAGTACTCACACACCAAATTACTGGATCTCAGTGAGAAGCCAAAAAATAAACTGGAGATGCACCAGAGGAGAAACTTAGATTGCCTCAGTTCCTCTCTCCCTCCCAGCTGGCAGCAGGAGCGATGCATTGGAGACCTATGCAGATTCCCTGCCAACATAATCCCAACCCCAACCCAAGTACCAAGTGCCTCTTTTGTTAAGGCATCTGCCACATGTTGGGTGCTGAGGCTGTTAAACCCCAAGTCATGGCCCACCAAGCTGGTAACGTGCCTCTGGGGCCACATACAGAAATAACACATACCTCTGCAACACCTCAGAGCCTTGCAAGCCCTACTCACCACCATGCAATAACCTTACTCTACCACCAAGACTTTTACTTGTTACTCTTCTCCTTTGTCACCTGCCATCTCAGCCAGTAAATCCCTTTCACACATATCTGAACAGACTCCTTCCCACTTGACAGATCTTTTACAGTTGAAGCATCTTCAGCATCATATCCATAAGAGACAAGAACCTAATTTAGGGCTCTGCTGGTCCTGTGGTCCTGCCCAAGGTACACGTTCATGAGTAAGACATTTTGCATGCCTTGATTAACCCTCTCAAGTGATCTTTCTGTACTCCAGGAACACCATGACACAAGCATGCCACATGCAGGGAGAGGAGCAAGTAGTAAAAAAAGTTTCAGATCCTCAGCAGTATTGTTAAAGGGAAGACTGAACATAAAAATAGATAAAATAGTTTACAACTGCCATTTCATTTGCTCACTCACAATAAGGTAAAAATAGCAATGCTTAAAACTTTAATACTAATAGCTATCTCATATTTACTGGGGATACCTAGTTTCCTGAAGCCTGGTTGAGTCTATTGGATGGTGCAAAAATTAACAAAAGCTGTAAGTTCATCTATGTTCCAACTTCCCTCCTGCCTAAGAAAAATCAAGCTCCTTGAAGGAAATCCATCAATTCCTTAATAAGAGTAGGATTCCAACTACTGCAGTGTCACAATTTCTTGCAGAAATTGGAAGTATATCCCACTTGTTATGCATATATGTTATAATTACCTTAAAAAGAAATTTTTAGATAAAAATAAATATTCAGATAATAATAAATATCAAAGTGAAAAAAAAATCTAATTTAGAAGCACTAATGTGGGCAATGGATCATCATCTATGCCAAACACCTTAGCTACTACAATCAGTTTAATTTTATTACCATCATCCATAGGACATCAACAAATAATCACCAGAGAAACTCAGGGTATCTGACCACAAGACCTTAGCCATTTTTATGGCAAAATATCTAGTGAAAAAAAAGGAAAAAAAAAAGATTTATAATTGGCATCCAGACATTCTAAAAACCAGAAGCTGATCAGCACTCAGCAGTCTCAGCCTCAAGGTTGTCTGTATTCATTGTTTCTGCAATAGAGACAAAAGTTTAATCTTTACACAGAAAGCATGACGTTTTTGCAGACGATGCAAAGCTGGGGGGAGTGGCTGATGCACCAGAGGTTTGTGCTGCCACTCAGAAGGACCACAACAGGCTGGAGAAATGGACCAACAGGAACTGTATGAACTTCAACAATGGGAAATGCAAAGTCCTGCACCTGGGGAGGAATAAAACCCCATGCACCTGTACAGACTGGAGGCTGACCAGCTGGAAAGCAGATACATGGAAAAGGCCCTGGGGGTCCTAGCGGACGCCAAGTTAGACACTGACTCAAGCAATGCAGTCTTGGAGCAAAGAAGGACAAAGGGCCTCCTGAGCAGCATTAGGCAGAGAGTAGCCAGCAGGTTGAGGGGGGTGATCCTTCCCCTCTGCTCAGCACTGCAGTGCTGGGTTCCGTGCTGGGCTCCCCACTATGAGACAGGGAAATACTGGAGCAAGTCCAGGGAAAGGCCAGAAAGATGATTAAGGGACTGGAGCATCTGTCCTACAAGGAGAGGCTGAGAGAGCTGGCACTGTTCAGGCTAGAGCAGAGAAGGCTCAGGGGATCTGATCCAGGTGTGTAAATATCTGAAGTAAAGAAGAGGGAGCCAGGCTCTTGTCAGTGGTGCCTAGCGACAGGACAACAAGAGGCAATGGGCACTAACTGAAATATAGGAAATTCCACCCAAACATAAAACAAAGCACTTTTCTACTGCGAAGGTGGGTCAGACACTGGACCAGGTTACCCAAAGAACCTGTGGGGTGTCCATCCATCCCTGGAGATATTCAAAACCCAGCTCAGGACACAGCCCTGAGCAACCTGCTCTGAGCAGGAGGTTAGACTAGATGATCTCCAGAGGTACCTTCCTGCCTCAAAAATCAAACTCACACTGAATGGTTATCTATCTCAGTTTACTCTCCTTCTACCACCCTGACAACACTCATCAACTAAAGTAAAACAAACGCACATGCACGCACACCACCACACAAAAAAACATAAACACCTAGCTAAAATGAAGGCAAACACCATTCAGATAAAATTTCTTGAATCTCAAAAATACATGAACTTTTTTGTTCAAAGAATTTAACTACTGCACCAAGATGATTAGCCCAGCAGTCATTTACACAGAATAGTCTTCCGTGGTTCATACTTTTGAAAAACTATAGAAGCACAGAGTATTTTCACTACTTCTGAACAGAAGCAGCACTTTTTTTTTTCCAGTTTTCTACAACCGCAGTATTTGATCCAACTCAAAAAGAAAATACATTTACAGAAGATCCATCTCTTCTCACTTAAAGAAGGAACAAACACTATTAGCAGCTAAGCATAAGAAACTATAAAGCCTACCAAGCCATCTATAAAGTAAGGAGAAGACTATTCTTGCTATGCATCACTATCCTTGGGAACTTCATCTATTGAGGCCACCTCTATAACAGACCCAATACCTAAAATTAGCCAACGGAGAATTTTTCTTCCTCCAAAAGGAGTAAGTGGTCTCTTCACTCAAAACCAGAGAAAGATGTTCATGGTTTGAACCTCTATTCTTAATATTTTCGGGTTTGCTTAGTAGGGTTTTTTTGGTTCTTGTGGGTTTATTTGCTTTGGGGGGACGGGATGGGACAGGACACAGAATCGGATCAATCAATGTGTTAATATTAATAAGAATCACAAGCTGATGCAAAATAGCATTTCTCCACAATGACAAGGAACGAACAAGCCTTTGGAAGTTTTTTCTTAAACAACATCCTATACCCAACCTGACCTGTTTACAAGAACTTGGCATCTAAAAGCACTCTTAAAACAAAAAAGAAAAAAGTAATTTACCTTCCATCAAAAACAGCTTAATAATCTGATTACTCTGAGATAAAAGGAAATGTAGTCTTAACCCCATTAGCCTGTGCTTGTACACTATCTACCAGTACACAGCCTGGATTTAGGTTCTATATGCAATCCATGGACATTACTCACTCGTTACATATAAAAAAATTCCCCTACTAGTCATAGTATAACATTGCTAAAAATATTGTTTGCTCCTAAGAACACTTATATCATAACACTTATATTTGCTGTACTTCAGAAACCATCTCATGACAACAAAAACAGCGTTATTCACATATTTACTCTTCCACAGAGTTATCATATTAAGTCATTCAGATAACAACATGCGTCTTGCAGATGAAGTTATCAGCATACAACACATATAAGAAGCCCTAAAAACACATATAGCACTGTAGCAAACAGGTGGAAGCTGGATTTGACAGAAGAAATATTGGCTGTTCCTATGTCTGGAAATGCATTCAATAATCTTCCTTGACGATTAATATATCCCACGTGTAAAAGCCTGCATAAAAGACCAAGCAACAGCTGTAATTTACTGAAGGAGGTAGGACAGCTCAGCAGTAGAAGCCATCCAAGTTGTAAAATGACAGTGTATTAGTAGTTCCCATCCATTTAATTACAGTTTAAACTTTCCGATCTGACACAGTAATAAATTGAAAAATGCTGCATTACTGGCTATTTTTTTTCTTTAAGACAGATGTTATACATGGTATATTGTGGACCTTTTCCATCTCTTCCTTTCTTGCTGGTTATTGCCTGGCTAACAGGATGTTTCATTTTAATGAAAAATACATTAGTGCATTAAGATAAGGTCATCAGTTCTTAAGTTAAATGCAATTTCTGTAATAAAATTAATTGTATAGCCCACATAAAATTTTTTATGTAGGTTAAACACTTTTAATTACTATCTAAATTTTGTTCAACTGAATGTCTAAATCAAGTATTCCCCTATAAAAAGAATGCATACACTGTGAAATGCCTTTACAGTTCTTTACAGCATGCCTTCTATATGTTATACTGTAATACAGTAAGCGGTCATCAGTGTTAAAGTCTACGTAAGTCTCTTGAGCAAGGCTAAGGGGAAGGAGGCAGAGGAAAGAAAACTGACAGGCTATGCAGTCTGTGAAAACTGGGTTTGAGGGTGGACCTGCTTGCTCAGGGCCATGCAGAGTTGGGTTTGGGGTATTTTTAAGGACAGAGACTCCACAATCTGGCTGAGCACCCTGGTATACAACATTATAGAGTAGAAAATGTTTCGGCAGTTATTTGTAAATCCTGTTCTGTTTCATATAAATAGCAAATATTATTTGATATAAATATCAAATCATCACTGTAGCAGAAGTTGGAGCTCAGATATATCACCTCTCAGATTACTTTGGCAATCTTTGGCTATTAAAAAAACCTCATGTTTTCTCAGTAATATTGGTATACTTAGCATGAAGTGGAACAGCTCACACATGAAAGACGACATTAGAATGACTTTATCCCAATAGTTACAAAGTTGTTCTGAAATGTGAGACAAAACACTAATAAATTCTCCATTCCATTCAAAAGCAGAGATATAACCCAGGGTCCCCTATGCCTTGGATGGCTTTGATGGCTATTAAGAGGACTTGAAACAATTAAGTTTCATAAATGGTTCACAGTCCCTTTTTAAAGTTCTTGCAACATTAGTTTGCATAGGCTAAAGGATATTTTTTTTTCCTGAGAGGAAAATTTTGGTTCAACCAGGATTAAAATGATTTTTAAATTTTTTTTTTGTTTTTTTTAATTCAGCTCCCAAACCTCCAAAATAATAACCAAGTATTAACTCACCTCTAAGTCAGATGCCAGTGAACTGCATAATGATAGGCCCTGGGACTTGAACCATGGATTTATAGGTTAATTCAATGTGCATACTTTTTCTAGGATATTTTTAGTTTTATGCCTACAACTCAATGTATACTATTCAATCAATTGATTTATGAAAACAATATTCCTATACTAACTTAAATGTGGTTCCATATTTCAGAATCAGATTAAATTTGACATTTTATGTTCTCTTCATTTTAACTGAACTGGATTGTGTCAACAAAAAAATATCTTCCTACACAGAGAAAAGAATTGTTTTCATTAAAGGAAGCTTTGGAAATACTTGCTTTTTATGGCCTCAGAATTAATAAATTGTTAGATTAACTAAGTGAATGTATAATGTTCTATGACAGAAAAAGTTGATACAAGCATCTTCTATAGTGTTCCTCATTGTGCTTTCTAAGTATACTTTAGCCATTAAAAAAAGGGCTTTTTTTTTTTTACAGCATCCAGGAGGTGTGATTTTGTTGCCACTAAATGAGCAATATAACTTATATAAAAGGGAATCATTGTCGCTCTACAGGGAGAGTGACATAATAGCACAAGGGAAAGCACGGTAACCTTAAGCAGCTGAAAACTAGTTCGAGAAGAGGCCTGTCCAATTCAAAGATATTTGGGCATCTGACCTCCAAATTCTAGTCAGTCTGTAGTGCAGATGTAAGAGAGGAGGAGAGAGAACAGAAACAGTCTGTTCACATGTGTTCATACATACACTGTGTCTGGGTAACCGGGCACGCGTGCAGAAAAGCAATGAAATAATAAGCACTTTAGTTCTGCATCTATGAGACACCGATAGTTGAATAGAGTGGGGAAGGTAAGAGTCCCCTAAGACCTACCCATATGGATGGAAATTATCTGAAAAATCCAGTTCTAGAAAATATACCTGACAGAAATATCCCAAACAAGCAGCAAAGGAGCAAAATCGTTTATTAGGTTCTTTCCCTTTCTGTGTTTTTTAATTGATTAACCTCATGTTTTCTTTTCCTCTGACTTTAAGGTATTTTTAACTGTTCATACTCGTCTTAGAACTAGAAAATAATTACTTAACCGTCATGTAGAAGTAGTAAATTTTCCTCACAGTCTCTCAAATTCTTGATTACCTTTGACATATCTAATGCAAATTTGTGCTCTGTTGTATTAGGAATAGGTACTTTGTTTCAGACTTTTTTTATACATCAGGGTCATTTTTTGGAGCTCTTCTTCCTTTAGTTGGCGCTTCTCAGTCATTTAAATTAAGTCAAAGTCAAATATATAAATTTGTGGTAACGGTTTTGAAATTCTAACTAAATTATTAAGTTACAAACTAATGAAATAAAACTTTGTCACAGCAGCCAGCATAAATACTATTAGCTATTTGAAAAATATCAGTCCTAGATGATTTCATTAAATTGTTTAAACTCAACAAGTGTGTCAAAAATTGTTTACAAATATCATCTTTAATAAGAGAAGTGTAACAAGATTGTTACTCATTCAAAGGATTTCACAAAAACTGCACCCACATCCTTTTGGCTACAATACATTCCCATTCCCTTATCAAATGGCTGTCATTTGGCTACTTCCTTTTGGTCCCTTGCCCAGAATAATTTATCCATTAAATGAAATTTCACAGGTGCAAGATTTACAGTGAAAAACCTATTTCGGGCATTTTTAAACATCTGCAAGCTTTCTCTCCATAAAGTTCTTTATTAAATTAAACATAGTTTGAATCCCCATACATTTTTGCTAAGGCTGTTCAATTACACTTAGATATGAAAACTTTGATTTCTGACCAAGTATATCAATTTCTCTCTTGCTCATTGTAAAATTATACTTGCTCCTTTCTCCTGTTTCAGGAAAAAAATAATGTCACCTTTAGACCCACAAGAATTCTGTAATATCCTCTCATTTTTCAAATGTATTTATTTTTGCTAGTGACTAAAACAGCTAATATCAGGAAACCATTATGATAAACACCAAGTGTTTTCCAAAACAGCAACATTTGAAACTATTTCTGAAGCATGCAAGTAAAGATACAGGTTCACAAACAACCTCTATATTAACAGATTAATTACACTCACTCTCCTGTTAATGATATTTGTATATAAGCATGCAGACATTCATGAGCAGAAAGGGGGAGGCCCCGGCCCAACTGAAAATTCCAACACCACCTCACGTTGCTGTTTTTTCTGAAGACATTGCCACCTCTTTTCTGAGCAAAAACATTTCAAGGCTTTGCAAGTCAGCTTCACAGTGGAGAACAACACAATGAATATGAATCTAATTATATTTAAAGTGCATCTTTCCTTGGCTTCACATATATTCCTGTGGAAATTATGTCCTCTGGAGATCTGCAAGATTTCCAAGAACCAATGCTTACTCTTCAGGAACCATCTCTGCCTCAAGGCTCTATTTTAAACAGGGGCCAGCTCCAGACTCTGAAGGAAACTGCCCTGCCTTTCACACAGCAACACTTCCTAGTTTTTATTACACCAAAAATAACATAGGACCTGAAGATACCACCACTATAGCAAGCCTCCCCAAGAATCACAAATGACACGGACTAAAATCTAACGGCTATGTACACGAGCACCACCTTGTGATAGCTACAGTGAAGTACATAATGATTTGGTTGGATCAGATCATTAATGAACATCCACACTATGCTAGCAGTCAATTTTTCTCCTGATGCTCTGTGTGGCACACTGGGTCAGAGCCTGGGGTTGGGACCAGGACGCTCCGCTCCCAGGCATGACCATGGCCCCTGCCCCTGAGAAAGTGAAGATTTACTTCTGGGTGGCTCTCCTCCACCAGCATATACTTCTCCCTACCTTTCAGATATGTGTACACAGCACAGCAAGGTGTGATACCGTAACACCCAAATTGGCACCGTATTCTCCAAAACAAGCATGGGTCAGACTTGTGTATTTAGTAAGCTCCCTGCACAAAACAACACACAACAAGATTTTCAGGTATCAACATAACAGCATCGGCAATCACAGATACTGTGGCAAGTCTCAACGTAAGCTCTCTTGCAAGGTTCAACTGCTTTTAGCACTTCTCCAGGTAGGCTTTCATGTCTGTGTGACAGGTAGTACAGAAAACCATGAAGTACTTTAGGCTGTGTAACCCTGAAACCCTGTAATTGCACAGTACTGGCAACCCTGACACCGAGTATTGCCACTGCTAGTAACAGGCCACAGGCTTTGTACGTGCTCCCAAGGCCTCCTGTCTGAGGCTTGCCAGGCTTGCTTTGTTTAAATTTGCCTTTACGCACGGAGCTTTGTTTTCACTCGATTTAGTTATAAACAGCAATTCCTCTACTGATCAGATGGCTACAGCTAATTTGTTTTACTTTTGCTGGGCAGAACTGGTTTTCCAGGGTAACAAAGAAAACCAAAAGCCCAAGTATCTAAAATGCATAAAAATGCACTATAAATAGTAAATTTGGATGCAAAAGAGTTGCAGACCAAATGGAAGAAAAAGCAACGTGTAAAACACATATTAGTAAACATAAAAACGACCAAGTGGCTCCTTGAGTGAGGATCCCACCCAACACCAGACTGACCTGATTTCACATTTCACCGAGGAAATTTGCTTCAGGCATCATATCAACCACCAACTAAAGTAAGTTGAGGAAACCAGAAATCCCATGAGATCTGCTTTCATCACCACTGAGCATGACAAGAGTATCAGTTTCCTTGGGTAGCCACTACACATCTAGGAGGGATATTTCCAAATGTACTGCCCAAAGTTGGAGGGCCCAGAGCTACAAGGTGGGCTCGGAGCCACAGCAGCACGTGGCACAGTCTGTCTGCACGCTGTGTCTTCAGCAGGTAAGAATGCTCAAGCAGAACAACTCCCGATGAGATATTTCAGCCGGTGCTATCCTGGAGCTGATCTCACCGAGCTGACAGACCTTTTGTAGATTGATGTATTAGTTCTTAAAGAAGGTAATAGTTTTCTCTCGAGATATGACAAATTGTTCTCTTCTTCAACTTCCCATATATTTATGAATGTATTTGTTCAGGACAGGACTACAAATCTAAGTTTACGAGGAACTGTTTTAATTTCCTAGTCTCAAAAGAGCAGCAAAGCTGGCAAACCTGATCACTCTGTCTTTGATCTTCCTTACTTGTAGACAAGCTGTAAGAGATTAAGCTCTTTTCCCATTACTTAATCACTTAAAGTGATACTCTAGGATTCCCAAGGGTAAATGCATTAGGCTACTGATCAGTCTGGGCCTCTTTTTTCTTTTTTTTTTTTTTTTTTTTTTTTTTCCAGAGAGATTGAAAGATTTATGAAATACTGTTATCTTATGCAGTTTGGATTAGATTTTCAGAAATTCTTTGATAATTTAGGGGCATAACTCTTGTTTAAACCAACATGTAGAGGGAATTCAAATGGCTAGTTTTTAATATCATGTAAACTGCTCGTTTTTATGATTAATTTTTATTCCCATGTTTCATATGTACTCTCTTTAAGGCTACAAGAAAATGTTCTTACAATCTGGAAAGGGCAGAGGGTGTTAAATTAAAATCTTTGATTATTGCTGTGTTGCACAGCAATAATTTAAGATACAAGTTTGCAAGAGTTGCATCACTTCTCTACATAGAGTATGTCCACCATATCCCAGCTCCAACCATAGGAAGCCCCAGAGTTTCTCAGTTTGGGAAAGAATTGAATCCTTAAGGAAACTGCCTGAATGGTTCCCAACTTGTACATACTTTTTTTAACCTAACTGCATTTATATCCTTCTTCCAGAACCATTAAATTCTCCCCAGGGAAGCCACAGGAAGGCAAAGGAAGCCTTCCAAAAGAAGGGGTTTTTTCAATCCTAGACACAGTGACAACTGTATAATATAATGATGGCAAATATATGGGATTACTGCCAGACTCTCATCCAAGACACACTGATGTCTTCATCTAGTCAAATATGTTCTCCAAATAAAATTATATTATGCAGAGCAAAATGCATGTTATGTTATGGATTTTGGCATGAAACCATAGTGATTTTTAACTCAGTTGTCTGCCATGATTCAGGATATTAATTGGAGTATAAATTGTACAGATGCACATTCTGCATTAAGTGACCTTTTTCTTTCAAGGTCTTACAGAATCATTTGTCTCTAAAATGACCACACTATGAAAAACAAAAAAACCCATCACACAGAAAAATCAGTACTGCTTAGATAATATAAATATTTGTAAAACTTACTATTCTTAAATATCAAAGTATTCAAGCATTTCCAATGGCTTTTCAAGTAGATCTTAGTTTAATGCAAG
Source organism: Phoenicopterus ruber ruber (assembly GCA_009819775.1). Taxonomy (NCBI): domain Eukaryota; kingdom Metazoa; phylum Chordata; class Aves; order Phoenicopteriformes; family Phoenicopteridae; genus Phoenicopterus; species Phoenicopterus ruber. The sequence continues at coordinate 109,563,275 of CM020215.1, forward strand.
AGAACTTGCTTCCTTATTAAAAGTCTTGATAACACCACTAAAAGATCCTCTTTGAAAGGTATAAGCAGATAATTACTAAAACGTGCGCATAGAAATTCCAGGTTTAGGGCATGGCATAGCATGGCCTGGCAGCTGGCACAGCTATTCCCCTTGCCAGCTCCCTAGGAGGACCAGACCCATTTGGGATCCACTGCCGTCATCCTTTGTAAATTTAACTCTCAAATTGAAATATGAAAAAATCCTTAGTGAGCTCTTACTTTATCTGAACTTGAAATCTAGTCATACCTGAAAAAATTATTCAGAAAAACCCAAGACATTTTGAACCATATCAATATTATTATTTCATTCAAATGTCATTGTTTCCAGTGGAACTGAAATATTTCCTCAAAATATAAAACGATACATAAAATACGTCTGTCTCGTGCATCACTGAACATCTGTCTGAATGTAGGCCTTGGGGGGGATGATGTGAGAGAAGAGAGAAAGAAAGAATACTCTTGATGGTAAATCTTAGAACTAAGAGTTCCTATACCTCTAATTAAATTAGCGCTACCACGTCTCATTTATCCTTATTAAGAAAATGGGTGGAAATCACAATTGCCAACTGCATTAGAAGGAAGTCACGAAGTTATTATCCATTTGCTCTTCAAAATGGAGCAAAAGGAAACCAAAACTATACCAAGTTAAGGTAAATAAAACACATTATTACTAACTGTAAGCAACCTTACCTTTAAGACTGGACGTATAACAGTTTAAGAAAGAAAAAGCAGCAGCAGCAGCAACAAAAACAGGGCACTGAACTTACTAACCTTCTCTGCCCAGATAAAAGAAACCAGGTATGTCCTAAAGAAGAAAGTGTATTCATAGTTTGGAGAAGCATAACAACAGTCTCACAATAATAGCTACATAGCTTAAACATCCAAAGTCCAAGCAAACTTTTAGCTCTGTTGCTATTTCTGAAAGGATTGAGCGGTCATTATTTTGCCAGATATTTCTATGAAAGTACCGCAAATATTGCCTCTGTCCTATCTCACCGATTTTCAGAAAAAAATTACAAACAATTTCAAAACACAACACTAAACTGTTAAGGAAAGATCATCAAAATCTTTCAACTGTCAACTAAGTTGAAGGCTTGTTTTCTGTGCCAATTTCTCTGTCACATCCATTTGAAGCTGCCTTCCCTATTCAAGTCATGCCAACTCTTCCTCCCTGCTTCCCAAGCACGGGTGGGGGAAGGATGGAGAGGGATGGCAGGGGAAAGCTCAGCTCAAGGGCTGTGCCTCTGGGTCAGCGCCCGGCCACACCAGCCCCGGGAAAAGCAGCCGCTGAAAGCCAGCACGTGAACTCACACGCCCGAAGTCCTACTACTCATTCAGAATCAGGCTTAAGACACAACACGTTCCTGTGCCCTTTTAATCACTTAATTTTCCTTTCGTTTGTCCTTAGAAATGCCTAAGCTTTTTTTTTTTTTTAATCTAGACAATTAAAATAAAAGTCAGACCAAAGTATCATAGTGCATCATAGGAAAATTTCTCAACTGATGTTTCCTCAAGTTGTTACAATATAAAACAGTATTTAAAAAAAAAAATGAAAAAAGGTAAGGAACTGTGACAAGTTCTACAGTAAGAGAATATTTAACATCCTGATATGACTGTAAGAGTACAAATTTAGTAAGGCTATTTCTAGAACAACAGTAACTAGCTAAATCAAGACATCATTTGATTTTTGAGGCAAGATAAGTTTATAAAGACTGACACATGATACAATGATGCTAGAAAGAGTAGTTGCTGTTGTCTGAGATCATTCAGGGGTTTGTTGGAGGCGGGGGCTGGTTCATAAGCAAATTAAACATCCCAGAAACTTAAAAGCAGTCATCAGAAATATACCAATACCGTGTTCAGTCACAAGATGTTTGTGGCAATAACTAAGGGGATTAACTGGTTACTTCTGGTAATATTTGCCTCTGCTAGGGCCGTCACTGGGTAAGTAAAATAAACTGTGCACCAAGTGTTCTCCTCTTTGTTTGCTTGGGGTGTTTTCTTTCTCTTTTCTGAGAGTTAGCTGCCCAGTCTAGTGACCAGTAAGTTAAATTAAGAAAAAGCTGCATGAATTTTTTTTTTTTTTTAAAAAAAGGTTTTTGTGAGCGATCCTCTTTTCTTTATACAAAAAGAACAAGAATGCCTTTCTGTCCCAGAAATCAGACATGATGTAAAATGCTTCCTCGCTCCACAGCAGGAGGAAACTGTTCTGAGCCTTCACCAGAGAGACCAACTCAACCTTACTGCACACCATGATGTGGGGTACCGAAGTTCATGGTCATACCTCTGGATTCAGATCAGGGTCTAAAACTTCCCATTGTTCAGATAATCACTCCAGTAGCACCTCTTGGGATACTTTGATGTAAAGCTCTCTTATTTGACCTAGCACTGTCAATCTGCTTCCCACCAAACTCTCACGGAAACTGGTAAGCATCTACTGAGATGACAGAGTAATGATAGAGTTAAAAATAAAAAAAAAAAAAGCGAAATTTCACTTTTACCTTCAGAAAGGTGAAATTTCCTTTCAAGATGGACAAAACTAAATTGAAACATCTCATTAGCATGCTAAATGAAGAGTTGTGTAATTTTTCTGAAAAATGCTTATTGCTTTGATTCCACTTAGTGTATTTCATCGGTTTTTAGAAAGGGACAGTTAGACCTCCCATCTCTGTTCTGCCTGGGCTACGCTTCCAGGTTTAGCTATATTTCCCATGATGCCTGTTCAAACTACGTAAAGCAGCACTTTATGGAAGTCACATGCCTGCACATACTGATAACGGAGTACATGCCACACATGCAAGAACAGAAGTGCGAGGGAAAAAAGCAGCACCCTTATACCAGAGGTAGATATATTTTAAAGTAGAACTGAACTGCAACAACATGCTTCCCCTTCAGTTCCATACACAAAAGGTGAAATGTTTCATTTTGACAATGCAAAAAGTTTGACTCATCTGAAAATATTGAAGATTTACATTAATAGGAAGATGTATTTTTTCTTTCATAATTCAATATAATATTTTGATTTTTAAACCCAAGCTGCCACAGAAATCCCAATTATTGCTTTGGCCTTTTAAATTTCTCTGCTTTTTAAGACAGACTCCAATTGTGGTCCATCTCTATGTATTTTTTTGTATTAGAAAACAAGCACAATACTATGTATTATGCTTGGATGGTATACTGTATGCGCTCACAAAAATCAATCTTAATATAATTCTTCGGATCCTTAAAAATCTACTTCTGTGTCTGTAAGAAACCCTTAATTTGATAAGGCTGCTGACGGGCTGAGTCAAATAGATATTACTGTTTATTTCTTTGTACTTCCCCATCTGTCTCCATCCTTCCCTGTTCTCACTGTACACTTAGATGGCAGACAACGTAGGTCAAGGATCTACATCGGTGGCGTTTGGAGCATTTCTGCGTGTAGTTGTATAATTCTCATCACAATGGTGTCCTGCTCCCTGTTTCAGCTTCTTTGGATTACGAGAGTTCATACAAGTGATAACTGCAATTTTAGAAATAACCATAACACCACTTTACAACAAATCATAATGTATGGGGGTGGGGGAGGCTGGACATATACATAGCATACTAAGTAAAAAAATTAATAACCTGGAGGATTAAATAACCACCTGTGACTGCTTCTGTCATTCATTTAGTCTTTTTATTTCGCCTTCCTTTACTACATATGGCATTAACTCTCTTACTATTTAACATCCATTGGTGCATAATTACAGGTACCCAGGAATATCTGTTTTTCACGCAGCCCAGGTCTCCTCAGGGCTTCACAGATACCTTGAATTAGCAACTCCAATTCCTTCAAAAGTTGGTTAAGACAAAAAGAAGGGGCTGTTACAGATTGCTCTCTGTCCATGTACTCTCCCTCCTGCTCCCTTCAGTTCTAGTGATGGTGTCACTACTATTCAATCAAATTAAAAGACAAGTCAGCATTGGACATGAACCATTTCAGCTGAAGGCCTCAAGCGATCATTTCTTCTCTGCTCCTGCATTCAGTCTATGTACCTATTCCAGGAGAAGACAATGCTCATTGCCAAAGTACTCTATTTTAAAAAGTTAAGTCCTCGACTACCAGAGAATAGCTTAAGGCATTTTTGATCAAGACCCAAACTAATCAGTTTACTATGAAAGATTCAAGTTAATAAACTTCCTTTTTATTTTTCAGAGGAGCCCTCATTATACTTGAATCTAGAATTTCAGATGATGCAATTTTAACACTTTTTGAAATGTGATTGATTTATTGTTCTGTCATGTTATTTATGGGATAATATGATAAATTCAATACAATTCATCATAGTATTCTATAAATATTGCAACAAATTATTAAAGCAATAAAATCTCGTGCTAGAAATTTAATGAGATCATGTCACATTTGTGTTAAAGCCAAGTGATAAATTGTGACATCTGCAGTGGCTGTCACCACCTTAAAAGGAAAAGTCTGCACATTCTCTTAGCACAAAGCAAAAGTCTAAATCTCGACTTGGAGCTACTAGACATGAAAAAGTGCAGCAGAAAATATCAAATGTGTATGTCTAGCTGTACACTAGTCTTTCCTCCAGTAATGCATACCAGTCCTGCCTGGATGCCATTTAGTGTGAAATTCAAATATATGAAAATTCAGCAGTATAGAGTAGACCTATATTTACAGATTTATTGGATTACTGATTTAATTTAGCCATTTTTTGAGGAAAATATTTTTGTAGTACTATTGTTCCTTAATTTTCTTCTGCCAGATAGAGCTAACACAGCCTATGGAAAAGCTACTCACTTTTATCCTATAGTCATACAAGTTACTTTTGTTTAAAAAAAAAAAAAAAAAAAAGGACTGGAAAAAAACACGTAAAGCATGTAGAAAAGGATACCACACCATTTACTTAAAAGTCTAGAAAGGAATTTATACTCACATGTATTATATTAGATGACAGTTGCAGGAACCACTTATGGAGCTAGCTACTCTTTTTGTAGATGTATGCACATGCAAACACACACTTACTTGCTGCAGATGTGCTTAACAATAAGTTGATATCAAGTCTGACATGCAGCTGTTAATTTTTGCCTCTTTCTCAGTTTTGTATGAGCAACTAAGGTAGACTACATCTGACAGATTTACTGAGATACTTTTATAAATGGAAGAGAAGATTTAGTAGGTTTTACCATTATTCAGCCTGAGTACTAAATCTTTTATTATTAAACGTTCTCCTAATTGTCTCCTGGAGGAGTTCAAAGTTCCAGTGATTCATTCAGAATCTCTTCCTACTTATTAAAAAATCAAGTCATCCAATAAAGGAGTAGAAACCAAACCATGTGAATTAGAGACCCAATCCCCCCCAAACAAACTCCTTTTGAAAAACAGATTACAATCCATTCATAGATTAATCAACAAGGCTTAAATTCACCCCGTCGCATTTCTTCACTTCATTAGACTGTAACAATAGTAAACTATTGTACCTTCTGTGAACCAATTTCTAGAATGAAACGTAGTACATGCATTTATAAGCACATTGCAATACTCAGACAGGTGTTAACTGTACATAACTTAAGATAGAAGCTCTTTGAAGGCTCAAGGACTTTATTATTTTAAAAATAAGTGTTCAGAAAAAAACATAAACCAGTTATGGAATGGCAATAAATGAGACAAATTATGCTTTTTAAAAATATTTTAAAGAAATTGATCATACTATAAAGAGAAGATAAAACAAAATACATGCATTTTAATATGCAACTGAGAATTCTAAAATCAATTTATTTGCTGCATGTATTAGACTAACTCTAAAATTTTGGATGAGTATTAATATTAGCAGCAGGTTGGCTCTTTATCCTATTCCTTTGTCATGGTAACACTGCAGCATATTTTTGTGCATCGTAGCAACTGCCAGCCAGCCCTGTCCTCAATGCTTTCAATAGACCATTAACTCTTCACTTCAGGTTATCAGAATAAAACATTACCTTCTGTCACATAAAATTTTTTGGACAATAGTAACGGCTGAAAATGTTTCATTCTGAAGCAAGTTTCTCTTCCTACATCCCTAAGCAAAGCTAGTAGTTGCAACCATGAGCTGTTGAGCTACTGAACTCGATACAAAAACCTACGGCTGGGCCATATCCTCAGACACACACTTACACCCACTTGTACTTGCCCTCTCATGGTACAACCTAAAATCTACACAAGACCCAACCCTTGCCTTATCTGTACATTTGTTTAACAAGGGCTCGTGCTTTGGGGTTTCATTTTTTAATGTTGCCACCCTGTGGCCATTGATGGCAAAGACAAACGTGTTCACAAAAAAATATCAGGGAAAACACGTTGGGAATTCAAAGAGCAACCCTTTATAGCTTAAGTATCTGGAAGACAAAAGCTTTAGGTAAAGTTATGTGGGGAATGCCACAATTTCAGAACAGCCATTTAATTTTCTATAGTTCTGTAGGAATCTTATGTACTGACTTCAATCAAGCGAGTCTTCTGTTTCTTAATCTTAGTTGCAGCAACATCCTGAACCTACAGCACAAGGAGTTATTCACAGGAACACTACCTCCAGCATAAAGTACATTGCCTTACTTGTGTCAGTTTTGCCATCAACTGTCCTTACAGGTACAAATGAATTAATAATTTGGGGTTTTACTTAACTTGCCATCTCCCAAGAAAAATAAATCTATCTTGACCCTGTAATTTCTTCCACTCTTTCAAACCGTAAAATTCCTTACTGCATACTCTCTATGCTCATGCTTCTTTCCCTTTCTGTATGCAAGGGGAATTGACACATTCAGTCTTGTTTTCAATAATTCAAAAATAAATCAAAAAGAAACACAACTCTCAACTTCTAATTATACAATATTTTGTAAAAACCTAGTAAGGAAGAAGCATTCATTTAAGAGCTGTAGCTAGTCATTATTTTGTTAGGCACACAAAAACCTACTCAATTAACATTTATCTTTATACTAGTTCCCATAAAGTTATTTACTATTATTACAGATTATCTTGCTTTTGCAAGTTTTCCTGTTGAGATACTCGCTTCCAACTGTTGAGATACTTGATTACAACAGGAAGGAGGGGGAAAAAACCAAACCACAAAACCTGACATCTAAATGTCACTCCAATAGCTGTGTAGGTAACAGGAATAAATAAAACCAGCAACATCCTATCTACCCTCTAGATCTCCATAAAAGGTCAGAAAGCAGAAAGCCTATTTCAATAACTTTATTTTGCTCTGTTGTAGTTTTGGAGCATTCTTAAAGTGTAGTCATTTAGAAAATGAGCGCCCTGATAACCTCTACACTCCTCCTAAGCATAAGAGGACTGTGTTTCCCCGAGTAAAGCAGAAGCAACCCTAAAATACCTTTCAGACCAAGGATTAGGGAATTCACCTGTAGGGTGGGAGGAGACTTGGACAAGGAGACCACTGAGCCTGCAGTGCACATCACTGCACAAGTGCTCTAAACACTTTATTCCCTTGCCATGCCATACTGGAAAAAAGTCATTTTCATCCATACCTTAGCTTCCTTTGTTTTTCTCTGAAATGTTTCATTAACAACATACCACCATTTTAGGACTATGCTTTTTGGGGGTGTGGAAAGGACAGCTGATACTCACGCACTGTATGCAAAAACACTTATTTCAGTCTGGCTTGGCCTGATAATTTTTGAAGTTTTCTGTCTACCTGCTGAACTGAAGAGTTATTCTTACGGCTTGAATGAAACTCTCCACAAATATTCTCTGCTAGTTCTATCTTCACAAGTTCTACAGAGTTAAGTGAATGATAGTCTTCCGTATTTCATTTGTAAATCTCTTTATGAGGATGTAGGTCATTAAATGAAATAATCTCAGACACTTCCCTTTCTTCATTAACACAAAAATATCTAATTCCATCTGCATAGCTAGACCAGTTGAGTACCCTACGTTTTGCAACATCAAGAGTTCATATAATTTTAGGAAATTTGCACAGAAAGAAGAATGCAGCAAGCTTTTCATAAATCAGAAGGACTCTTAACGGGAAAGCAATAGCAGATTTCTTTTTAGCTGAAATCAGGTTAATGACTGTCTCTCCTCTCATGCATTTTTATCAACTATAAGTTTTTAAATATCTTCCTAATCCCCCAGTCATCATGAAGGTGCACTGACCCTCAGCTTTACCAAGCTGTAACTTCAATTACACTAGTCCGTGAAAAAGTTAATTAGAATATACTTCCATAGCAGTAGAATACAGAAGCAATATAAATGAGGACATAGAAAAAGGAGATGATATGACAGTAGACTAGTAAAAAGGACTTTAACTATGAATTAATTAACATAAAAACCACACAAAACAACACCTCTCTCACTGTTACAATATCACATCTTTAAAATTTCCATTGCTCATTTCTGTAATATCATCAGTAAACAGCATTCTGATACTCAAACTCAGATGCGGCCTCAGAGTTCATTTAATGCACTGTATTCATATAAGGCATTCATTATTTCTACCTATTTCATCAGCCCTTTCCATTGATACGCAACAGAAACCCCCATTCAAAGCACTAATGAAGAGTACCTATCACCAAAAGCCGACTAAGCTGGTTGCTGAATCCAAATGAACAGCCAGTCAAGCCTCTACTCCATATAACTGGATGAATCGGATACACAGGGAAAGAGAAGATGCATGAGTAAAAGCTTCTGGGTTCAGTGGCCCAAATCCCTGATGATCCAAATTCAGTTATGTCACCAGTAGATTAAGCAGCATAACACAGAGCCTAGAAAGAAGTGCTTAGTAGTCATAGATTTATAAAAAAAAAAAAAAAAAAAAGACATTCTTGAAACACCGTGGTTATAGATTTCTAGGAAATATTTTTATCTACATTACTGAAAATGCTATGTAATTTACAGAACTCCAAAAGTGTGCTATAATATTCATTTCACAAAATATGACACCAGGCAACAGCAATCATTTTATGCCCCCCTGCTCCCTGTCCTCCCCCTCCTTTTTTTAAAAAAAAGTTTTTCCACTCTCTTAACACTACATTTGTCTCAGGGTAACAGTGCACTCCACATAGTAACACTGCATTCTAGAAATTACTTTTCATTGATTTATTTTATCATTGTAATTGTATATATACAGTACGCAAGGATATGGTGGATGTCCTATCCAGAACCCAGCTATATTATTATATGAACAATGTGTTGATCTGTCCGACTTCGGAGTACACAGGCAGCTTAAAGCAAAATGGAAGAAAACAGTTAAAGGAAAAACAGCTGGTGGATTGAGCAGGTTTAGATTAGACAAAAGATAGAAGTTTAGTGTTCCCAGCAAAAATATTTTAAAAGAACACTATCAAATTGAATTGTTACTTCAACAAGGAGAGGAGAAAGGCAAAGGACACTTGGTGAGTATTAGCAAAAAGCTAGCCTTATTGGTAGACAGCAGTGATCTACAGTTCTGCATAATAGGCTCCCCGCTCTATAAATCTGCTCTACTCCACAGCGCTTTCCCAAGAACGTGATATATTTCTAAAAAGTTCCATCTAAATGTCACCTTGAAAGCTTGCCGTGCTGAGGACCATTCTAAATGTCAGAACAGTCTCATGCGACCTATGACTGAATTTAGGATTAGTCTGCACCACATTTTCCTAAAATAAATTTCTAAGACTAAGTTATGCATTTGGAATTCAGATTTTGATCTGTGCCACTATCCAGTCTCCTTGCCTTCAAAAGCACAGACTTTTTTCAGTTTACCTCAGGTTTTCAAGGCTTAATGTGCTTAGAAAGAGCAATGAGTAATGTTACAGTGTAATACATTCCTCCTGCATCCTTTGAAAGGGTTAATCCGAATCATGGCTGCATTTTGGGTTTTTATCTTTGCACAGGTACCAATTCCTTTACAGAATGCAGAGAAAAGTACACTTCACTAGCTTCACTGTCCACAAGAACTGAACACAAAGAGATACAAAAAAGCTGGATCCCTACAGCTCTCATAACACAGAAACAGACACAATCTTTAAACGCTTTTGAAAAAAAAAAAAGTGATTGAAATTCATTAGATATCTAAACTTGACCTAAGCAAGATAAAGTGGCTATTCATGCATCGAAATGAAGGCGTAAGTGTATCAAGGGGGGGGGGGGGGGGGGGGGGGGTGTACTGAAAATAAGTATTGAATTCAAGACTTTCACAGTTCGTACTCACATGAAGGAGACACGTGCATTAGCTTATAGAACACCATCTAGTTTTTAAAGGATTTATAAAATGATTCACATTGTGTTCACTTTTGTTTCAATAATCATTAGCATCCATTTACTCTTTAGCCTCAACTCATCCCATGTTAGTTATGGGAAAATCGAAGTGGGGACAACCCTTGACAAAGGAATGGATTGTTTGGTATATAGGGTACAAACTCTATTTAAAGCTTTACTGGGGTTTGGTACATTCATAAAATCTTTCTTGGCAAATTCTGTGGGTTTTAGTAAGAAGTGAGCTTAAGATGAAGCTTTACCCTTGAGAAACTCTATTCTCCCTTAAAAAATACTTTTTCACAAAACCTGTAGTTTTGCTTTAGGTATTCTACCACTATCCAGACTAACTAAAATTAATGATACAGTTTAAAAGAAAAAAAAGTTTCATTAATGAAACTAACAGATTAAAAAAATGCATACTATGCCATATTCTACAAAAAATTATTTAGACTGCAAGAATGTTTTATTACGGAATGTATGACCATCTAATTCAAGAATAAATCTTGATACACACATCTGAAGGAGCACAGTTGAAGACTATGCAATGGGCAGCTTCAGCTGCAGCAGCATCTGGCTTGTGACCACCAAACTACATAAATATAATGTTCTTTGAACAACGATTTCTAAGGAAAGAACAGCACTTAAGAAAACAAACAAGGCAAAACTATAATACAATATTCTAGTCTGAGCTTAATTGTTATACAAGATATACTAAATAAAACATCAAAGTAAGGCTTAAGTAGGACTTAAGGGAATCATAAGCCATATGCTGGCCCTCTGAACCAAAATTAATTTCATCTTAAAGACTATATAGGTCATTGTCATAACAGTTTGGATGAGAAAATTGAATTAGGGGGGCACTATTCATTGCATAATGCTAATAGTAGTCCTTATCACTTATTACTGTAATAAAAGGTAGCCCACAAACTAGAGAAGGTACATGGAAGAGGTTAATAGCGCAATCATCTAAATGTACAGTTAGTACTCTGCCAAATTCACTGCATTACATTTTATTTAGTGTTACTCTACTGCATCCTGCATTACCAAGTGTAAAATAAATTGCACTTTTATAGCACACTGTAACTGTTTTATGACTTCTATTTATTAGAAATACTTTTACTGTTTTCAGACAAAATATATAGACATACTCAAAAACGCACGTGCTGTTGAAAATTTGTCTTGCTTGTTCTATTGCACACATGCACTGGGTTAAAATACGTTAGGTAATTCCACAAATTTTACCTTGCAGTTTCATTGTGTTACTATAGAAATCCTACCTGTGATTTTTAAAGCAGCTTTTAAGATTTCATTTCTGTACTAAAACATCAAGTAGCTATGCTTTATACACTCTTTGTCACATGGTCAGTGTATTTGACAATGCCACCATCAGAACTCACCTTCAGCTAAAGGCAGGAACACATTAAGCTCCAAGAGAAGCTGAAAGCAGCATTCATGTTCATGTTTTGGGCCTTCTACTTACTGCTTCAGCTTCTGGCAGTCTCGGGCATCACACTCCAGTGACCCTTTTCTGTAGGAAGTGGACCCATGCAGAAACACGGAGGCAGAACAAGTTGTAACAGAATAAGTCAGCATCACCACAGTAGTGATTCTCCAGCAAATACTCTAAGATCAAACCGTAGGATACATGTTTATATTCCAAAATATTAACCAACCTCTTTCATAATCTTAGAAAACTAAGGCAGGCTATTCCAGAATTGCCCACTATAATATTTCATGCTGTACACCTCCTTAACACAAATAGACTGGCAGAAATCCCATCGATTCTCAAAAAAGTGAAGTAAAGCTTGTACAGACTTTCATTGGGATTAGTTCATCTTCAGCTATTGCTTGACCCTACTGCATGCTCTCTGGGTGTTTTGTGACAGTAAATGCACAGAATGACTCTAAGCTGTCAGTTTAACTTTGGAAGATGTTACTGAAATGTCCTTGTCCATCAATCCATGGCAGTCATTTACCTGGGGACCTAAAGTCTGAGAATTACAGGTCACATTACTATACACGGGCACTAAGATCCGTAACAATATAAAGCATGCAGCCAAAGCTACCAATGTGGATGCTGAAAAACAACCCCTCCCTCCCCCATCTCCAAGAGAAAAACTCTGAAAAGTGACACATGACTGACAGGCTGAATCATGTTCTATATATTTTAGGTGCTTTTTTTTGTTGGATCAGTATTCAGTTTTGAAGTATTTACAAGTAAAGTCCTAAAGATTTTTGAAAGGGAACAGCTAAAAAAAAAAAAGTAAGAATTCATACAAAGTTGATTCTTGATATGATACTTTGAGATATAACAAGAGCTGTATAACTGATATAGAGTGACTATATCAGTTATATATATTTGTTTGTTTATATATATGTTTGGTTTGGGTTTTTTTTTTTTTAAAGCAGTGTGAAAGCAGAACATACTCACACACCAGACAGCTACACACTTCAGTTCAAAGCAGGGACTTCAACATCACTGCCCCAACATGTGCCACAGTGGTCAAGCTACTGGCTGTTGTAAGGTACTTCCCCCCCTCAATCGTTTTCTGTATAAAACCTAACTCATTCTGATGAGAAAATAGTCTTTAAAAAAAAAAAAAACCACCACAAAACAAACTCATTTATACCAAAAGAGTTTTCCTCACTAAAAACCTGTATTTTCTATCTAGCTTTAAATACCCAGTAGGAAGGGGTGTGGGGGTATGTGAATTTGAACTAGGTCCTTTGATTTGCAGGAAACTATTTGAATGTTAGAGCAAGGAGGGGCTTAGGAGGAGCTGTGAGGGTCTGGTTTTGTTGGGTTTTTACTCCGCTGGAGCTGCGGAGACTTGAGGAGAGGCAGAAGTATAGACCTGAGCTGAGCCTTTATCATCCGTTTTCAAATTCAAAGAACTCCTGTACTTACAATTAGGAGGATGATTTGCACTGGAGAATAAAGGAGAAAAACTGTGCTGTTTTCTACCAAGGAAGTAGAAAATCCTCTTTAAGCAGTGGCCGGCATTTGAAGAGTAGTGACTGCATTTTCCTGGCAACGCTTCTGACAAAGCAGCGACTCCAGCTCACTGAGGAAGAAAAATCTAACCGTGCCAAGATACTCCTAAATGCAGGGTGGGGGCAGATAACTGGAGCGACGGGGGAAGTTTTCCCAGTACCAATGGTGGGAAGAGCAGAGAGGTGAAGCTGAGCCTGGGAGATGGGCCCTGCTGCCCCTGCCCCTGCTCAACATGGCTGCTTTCACCCCCGGCTCCGCGTCTGGGCCCTGGCAGGCAGGGCCAGCCTCACCCAGCACCCCAGCCCTGCTTCGGCCTGGCTGTGGCGCCACATTCGGGCACCCCACACCTCGGCCCGGCGATGGGGTGGGTGCTGCCCGGCTCGGCCCCACTGCCTGGCAGCAGAGATCGGTGGGCTGGCCAGCGAGGCCTGGTCCCCTCCCGGCACAGCAGCTCAGTGCCAGCACGGTCACCTCCCGCTTCGTTTTTAAGCCGGTTTTGAATTGATTTGAAGCAGATCTGCTACTATCTCTTCCTCACTCTCTCCCAGTACTTCAGGGTTTGGTCAGGTAAGATGAGCACCTTTTCCACCTGGATAAAAAGAATCATTTTATCTTAAACTCCTCTTTTAAAAATAAGGGCAATCATCTGTTTATCCTCCACCTTTGCTTTTCTCATCAATTTTTATACTCCCTCCACTTCTTTCTATATTCTTCCCAGCCTTTGCTTGGATCTCTACCTCTCAATTTTTTTTCCTCTTACCTGCAATTGCATTTTGTACTCGTTCATCCACTTTGGCCTTTTTTTTCCCCCCTCCTTCTACTCATACTGTATTTATTGCTTTATGACACATATCACCTGTGGGCGGCCATTAACTCATCTTGCAACGCTTTCCATTTCCCTTCTGTATTCCTCCTTTATATTACTTTATCCCCTTTGACTTCGACTTCACCCAGCACTGCACACATCCAGCCAGCCTCTCTCTCTTGAACTTCAGCTCTAATTCTTTATATTCCTAGCAGGAGATCAAAACAGATCATGGCTACTATTCAGGTGCCGGCATCCCCCTGTCCTACAAAGTGTTGGTGCAACATTGCCACTGCGCTCACTAAATGCCCAGCTGCACTGTGCCGACTATGCGGGCAGGCGACTGCAGGAGCAGGCTTCTCCCCGCTGTCACTTGCGATGCAAAGGAGATTACTACATCGGCAAATAAAAGAGCACAAGAAAGCAAAGAGAAGAAAAATACATAACAGTGAATACAAAGAACAGAACGGAAAGGCAAGAGGAAATATGTAGAGATAACAGACTCAGCAATATTATCCTACAAGTAGAACGTGTTTTCACCTTAAAGCAAAAGCAAACACACACCCCCACAAAACCAAAACAACCTGCACTACCTCAACCCATATGAAAAAGCAAAGTGTAGAAACTTTTTTGTAGAAATGAACAGTTCTAAAACTTTTTGGATTATATATTTTAAAATTTGGTCATAACACTACCAAATACATGTCTACCCAAGCTATTGCAGTACCTCATGCTAATGACAACTCTGAGCCTTTAGACATTATTTTATGTTACATGTTTTGCCCTCTTACTGTACGCTGCTGGCTCTCCCTGAGAGACCTGCCTCTGACAAGCAAGGTGCTCTGGCCTTTCCAGCCACCAGCCTGGGACACCACCACAGCTGTCACTCACCATCCGAGCAGCACCATGCTCCCACGCTGACCTAACCATGATGTGCAGCTCCCCAGTTCAAAACGTTCAAAACCAATGAGCTCTGGCTTCCCTTTTAAATGTTGTGCAAACTCATACTATACTCTTAAGAGAGTCTTTTACACTAATTCATACATTGCTTATTTGGTTACAGAGCTTGATCATATACTCAGATACTAATCAAGCTTCCAATATGTGTAGCAGCTCATATGCTATTCTTATTATTGTTGAGGCAGGGGGGAGCAATGAAAAACTGAATACCCCATTAAATCAATTAGATTATAACTACTCTGGTTTTGCTTCTCTCTACTTCTAATTATTCCAGTCTGCCAATACTGCCAGTGTCAGCACAGTTTCATACACGAGATCATGATAATAAGCAGCACCAACTTCTGATCTCTGATGTAGGAATTTTCATCAATTAACAAGTTAACAGTTAATTAGGCTTAAACCAAAAAAAAAAATCTCATCATCATCTGATGCTTGTGCAGCCTGAAATTCTCAATTACACTGTGGTAGTCTAGCTGCAAGGAACAAGGCAGGTAAGGAGCTATGAAGCAGGGCAGATTGGAAACTTCAGCATGTGGGAGGTGCTGTCAAACAACAGGCAGATGCCAACATTACGACTGATAATGATACAACAGAATTAATTTTCACTTTCCTTAAAGGAAAGCTCTACCCAGGGTTAGCCCCCCAGCTCTGTTCTGTGTTTTGTTATATTTATTAAACCAACAACCATCTAACAAACAAGCTATCTAAGCCAACAGCCATATAATAAAATTCTTCACAACCAGAAGTAGATAGAGCTATCTAGCTGGAGATACCACAAAATGACAAGTATCTATAGTGACACATTTAAGGTGGTACACATTTTTGTGGCAGAAGTTAGAGTAAGGCCAAATGAATGCAAGTGACAAATATGAAAAGGCTAATTATCAGAAAAATAAGATATTTTTGTTTTTACTTATGACTTGAGTAGTCATCTTTGTCAAATATTCAAAAAACAAGGCGATTTTTGGTTTTTGAAATCTTTTGAAATCTGTTCTCTTTTTAAAATTAAAGATAACTATTAGGGTGAGTGGATAAAAAGAGCTCCGCTACCACTTCACACTCAAGGCATAGCAAAGGAGACCAAGCAGCAGGCTTAGTTAATCTAGCTTGGGAAACACAGCTGTTGGGTTTTAGCAATCTAAAAAAGTAAGGCTGAAAAACACCAAAGCAAATAGTTTGCTCTAACTAATAATTCCTTTGCTTCATGTGGCAATTTAGGGATGTTGTCTTCTTTTCTACATAAGGTCTGGATCTCCTCCAAATTCCTAACAAACGAAGGCTGCCTCTAAGGTGCTCTTTTCTTCTCTTTCAAAAGAAATAATGGGTTTAAATATTCACCCAACTTCGGTATCATTTTACAAATTTGGTAACTTATTTTGTAATACAAGCAGAATTTCAGTGGTTCACGTGCAGATCCTTAGAGCCACTGTACTAACAAAGCCCAGCACCATCCACAAAGGATTCTCAGATTAAATAGGACTGCACTCGTCTATCTGAACTACTTCTGTTTGTGCTTCTTAAATACTCTTACTGCGTTGGTAGAAAGTGTATGGGCACTCTTACATTTCCAGAGACAGTTTTGCCAGTGCTGTTTAGCCTTATTAAACAGGTATAACCCACTCAAAAAAAAAAAGAAAAGGTAAACATTCATATCATATGGTATATTTAATGTGTCTGTTTCTCTCCTTAAATAAAGAGCTAAATATCATGATTTACAAGGTACTACAGACATTCAGAGGCTATATTCCTTTTTTCCAATCCCACCACTACAACATAGGTCAGAAAAGGAGGAAAAAGAAGTCTCTGCATGTTGTTAACCTGCCCTATGCCAGTTGTTAACCACCCACGAATGCAGTCTACCTATATAATCTACCCATAACACCTCCTGACACACATGCGAGATTAATGAATATTTCAGGACTACAGTGTGAGTATATAGAGCTTGGGCTGCAATGAGAGTTGCCCGCTATCCACTACCTAGGGGATGATACCATAACGAGTTGCTGTTACCATATTTTCATCTTCAAGAGGGGCAAGAAAGGGTCTGTTTTACCACCTCTATACACAGAAGTTTATTATTTGTATTTAAGAAAAATGCCTATTAGCAAATCAGAAAAGTAGCTTTCTACTGTAATCCTTTCCTGACATCATATTCATCATCATGCAAAGAATATCTTGGCATGGATCTGAAATGACATGAATCTGTTAAAGTCTCCAAATATAGGAGCTAGTTCTTTAAATTCAAACTGCTGATCGACTCAAATGTTCATCTCTGGAGGTCCCACATGTAGCACACAGTGTTATGACAGCAACCATCATGTTCATCCAACTCAAAGTGAAAGGCAAGAGAGAATAAACCCCATAATCTTAGCTCTAAATTAACTTTGAACTTCATTTGGAAAAAAAAAAAAAAAGAGAACAACTACTCCCTTAATTACACACTTACTTTCTTTTTAATTAACCAGAATAATTGAAGCATGACTTCTTAAAAGCCTCTTGCCTAGCATCTCCCACAGTGGAAGCTTTTTGCTATCTGCCAAACAACGTTAAGTCTTGAAAAACTTCTGGCTGCATAATCTGCTGGCTAATACTACTGTATAGTGTACACAGAATCTTTCTTATAAGCCCTCATGACTTCAAAAAGTGAAATTTAAGTTCTGTTTGTTTTTCAACTCTGATTATTCTAAATAAAATAACTGCAGATTGCAAAAGAGAAAATATCCTCTCTTGATCATTCCAAATTCATAGCAGCACTAAAAATCTGCTCTCTTTACAGTTTTTATACTTTTTTTTAAAAAAAATCAAACATTAATGCTAACATCATTATTTAATAAAAGCTTTTTTCTTAGGAACATGTATTTCAGTCACATACAGCAAGGTTTTGCATCACCATATAAGTAAAATGTAATGGTTCCATCCAGTGGTCATCTTCAACATTGCAGACCTAAGATCAGAAAGTAAAACAAAGAACTCTTTGCACTGAACTAATTGTAAAAATGACCTAACAGCATGGGAAAGAGCAGAAGTGACTTGCTGAGTTCACACAGTAAGTGCTTAATAATGTATTAGCATGATCAGATCACAATTATAAAACATCTTTCTATTTGTACAATACGTATAATAATTGAAAACACGTTTACCTGTTACTAGCATTTTGAAATCATAACATAAAATTTTTACTTAATTTCTTAATTACTTAGTACAAAAATGAATACTTCCATAGTGTGAGATCATAAATAACACTCAATTTCAAACACCTGTCTTCTCTTTCCTATTTTTTGTAACATGCAGCATCCAGAGAATCCAATACAGAGCTCACTATGCTAAAAAATACAAAAGCACAAAGACCCTCTCCTAGGAGCTTTCAGAATTGTTTATGTCCCCCACATGTTTCAACTGAAAGTGTCAACTCCAGATGTATTGGTCACAGATGACCGACAGCAACTTCTGTAGCACAGATACAATTGGGGAAAAAATACCCATTTTTTTATCATCACTCTGACCCACTGTTCCTTCAGCATCTGAGAAAAAAGCAACAAACATGTCAATGGAGTCTGTTGAGCATCTTACACAAAAGAGTAAATATTTCTCAGATGCACACGCATACACAGATAATGGTCACAGAAAGAACCAATGGATTTTGCTGAATTGCCCACAAATTAGAAATACAGAGCAGGAGCAGACGACAAGGCACGGGAGCCGTGCCACCTTGTACAGGCTCAGGTAGCGCGCCGCACATTTTTATGTCGTGTTAGCAACTTTCACCACTGCATTCATAAATATTAGATGCCGTTAACTCTTTCTGGCGTTTTGGATAACCTTCCTCTGACAGTGACATTTTCTGCTTGCCCTGTTTCAGGTCATGAGTTCAGTCAAATTCACAAGACACGCAGATCATGACCTTGTCAAATCCAGTCATTCAAAAGACAGCTTCAGTTAGGGAAAAAGCCGAACATGAACTGCTATTTTCACATTCCCTATGTACTGGCACAGACATAGTGTCTTTGTTATTAAATAGGCATAATGCTCCCCACCCACGACTGGTGGTCTCTATTCCAGCAACCCATATGGTGCCATTCATTTTTTTCTCCCTCTCCTCCCCTTTTCTTGTGCCATTTTGAATTGAAAACCATAAGATCCAAGCACAGAATGAATTGTGAATAAAGCTTTCTTTACACTCATTTCTCCCTATAAACCCTGCAACTAACCTTAAAAGCCATTTCCCTATTCAAAGATCAGCAAGCAAGGTTTCCCAAAGAGTGTAATGGCGCTAGCGCGGGTGCTTTTACACCAGCAGCTCAAGGTTCCGAGCAGTGACAGCTTCTGCTTGGCTTATAAGAAGTCTGCAAGTATTTCTTTCAGAAGATAACCATCAAATGAACAGCACAGTCTGCCACTAACTGCAAACTATGTCCCAGAGGCTAGCCACCACTCTGTATTTTACACTAGAAGGTACAACAGACTGAAGTAGGGAAAAATTCGAGGTTGCTTAACAAAGTTCAGCACAACTTCTTGATTTGAGAAAGGTTTGCCAAGTGCAGCCACTGGGACCAGTGTATCAGCGCAGGCTTGCGCAGCAGGGCAATGGAGAGAGCAGGCTGAACTGCTGAAGAAACAAAATTGTACCACAAAAGCCATTAAAAAATTACTAGTTATTGTCTTCTCCAGGGTGAGCAGTCTGACTGGGATTTGAACAAACACAAAGACTATCTCTACCCCAACAAATCCCTGTCAACAAGGAGGGGCACAGGGGAAGGCATTCTTGAATTTCAGAATTGAAGGAAGACCACCTCAGGACCTAGATTATCCTGCCAGTAGCACATCCCTGTAGGAGGAGCTTCTATGACACAAACCTCTGTTTCCCAGTTCACTCCAAGCCCCCTGGGGCCCCCACGGCTCTGGGACACAGGGTCTGGTCTCTGCAAATGGCAGGCACCACAAGGGCTCCCCAAGCACTCTTCGCATTTCTTATCTCTCCGCACCGCGTCCCCAGCCTAGTATCTGGGCATCTTACCATATCACAGCTACACGCGACAGAGAAGTCTCTCTGCCGAGTACAGTATTAGGCAGAGAAGACATTCAAGCTACATCCTCAAAGGGCATGTTCATTAAAATCCTCAGTGTTGACAAGTCTTAGTATTCAGGCACCTCGTAGCCTAGACATGGCCCTGAAATAAGACAGTCAAAAAGAGAGATGAAGACTTCAGCAACTACTACCCTGAGCAGGATGCTACCAGGTATAGCCTATAGGAACCTATAATAAGCAGGTTTTGACCTCTCCAGATGTTAACTCCCACACCTGTTTCTGCAACTCTGACCTACAGGAGTGAACCTTTAACTATAACCATGGACCTTTCTCTGAAATTAGGCACATAACCACTTACTTCAAAAGCTTAAAAAAGTGCAAAGCCTTTCAATACATGAGCAGAGGGAGGAGAAGGGCGGGGGTGGGGGTGGATGTTAAATAATACTATCAGCACTGGATGAAATACAGGAAAAATGAACAAAGCATTCCTTGAAACAGGGACCGAAACCCAAGATTTCCTAACAAGAAAGAGAGCAGCAAGCCATACAGCTTATTATCTTTACTCAATCTCACAGCCCAATTAATATTTTTAAATTCCTTTGTATAAAAGTAGAACAGCTTTCAGAGGCCTACACGTGGGGTAATTAAAGAGCCTTCCTGGAGCAACAACACTCTGTGAGAGGTATCATTTTTGCTGCGCACAAGCAATACAAGAGGGGGAAGTGGATTCTGGGCTTCAGTTGACTGGAGATAATCAATAAGCCTTCTGTCAACCAAGCTTGAAGTTCAACCACTTACAATGTTGTATCTAAATGTTGATGTTTTCATTTTAAGTGTAACTTGGTACGTTTTGATAAATACATAAAGGGATTATTTCCCAAAGGCCTCCAAATATGACTTTTATTGATGGGTTAGTAATGAATTGGCACTGTAAGGCAAAAAAATAATTCAGATTTACCAGGCAATGAGCTTCACACAGTACAGGAAGGTACCACTCTATCAAGAACAGAGCAGGTATTCCAAGATGCTCTTGGAATACAGTGGTTTGAGTAGTTAGCCTTTCAGTAACAAGCATCATAATTTCATTTCTCTATTTCCTTGGATTAAAAACAAAATCCTCCTGTCAACATCAGGAGAAGGATTTTTGTAACAAATGCTTCCTCTCTAATCAGGGCTTCTTCTGGACAGTTGCTCTATTTATGACACTGAAGATTAATTTCTGTTCATACTGATATTTTGCAATCGTTCCTTAATCGTTTAATTTGACTACTTCAGAGAGAAGTGATAAGTTCCTCTGATCACTTTTTTCTTTCATATCAAAACTTGAGCAAACAGCCTACAAATTATTAGAAATTGGCAATATACTGTATTAGAAATACATTGTCATATAAACAATATCTACAAATTCATAATCTACTTAAGAGACTGGGGGACACTCATTTTTATTCCCTTGTAATTGCACATTTTCAAGATTGTCATCTTTGTTTAAAGAAGAAAATATATTACAAAAAACTCTGCAATACAAGGGAGAGCATTAAAGCTTCAAAAACTAGTGCTAATAAACCCAAACAATAGTGGAACAAAAACTATAACCTTAACCTGGATTTAGCTCCTCCACACTGTATAAGCAGGCTGATAAATGATGTAGTTATTTCGGATTTATTGTTTCTTCCCTAGAAGGTGCCTCCTTTGGTACAGATCCAGTCTACTTCAGTGAGAAAGAGCAACTAAGGATGAACGCTCATTTGTGGGACCCCCGTCCAATTTCTTGCACATGTTTAACAGTACGAGAGAAAGAAAAACACAGCAAGTTGTGTCAGGGTAACTGCTACTTTAAGGCCCAGATTCTGATCCTGCCAGAGAATGTTTAGGATGCTGAGTGACTCACATAAACCAAGTGTTGAGAGACAATGAGAAAATCTGGTTTTCCCTTTTTCAGGTTCCCCAATTTAATGTCCCGTGATATGAATTAGCGAGCGCTAAAATTTGGAAATAAAGGACCAAAGTTTAACATTTTGTGTCTAAAGAGAAACTGGCAAAAAGCGCCCATCCTGATGGTGTCTTGGATGTCTCAGATTCGGCACTCTGAAAATAGAGGAGATATTTGATCTTGATCTCATTCTGCCTTTATTGCTCGCTTGTAAAGGATAGATAAAACTTGCACAGCTCAAGGGTGTTGTGAAAGTAAATTAATTATTTTGGGAGAAGCTATTCAGATATTGCAGTGATGAGCACCATGAAAAGCCCCCAAGGAAAAGAATCATTTTGACTTCTGAGTAAGGGTCTGAATAAAATGCGGGAAATAAGGCCTGAGGCCACACGTTGTACAAAATAGTGAACATCTGTTCATTAAACAAACCCTGTCCATCTCAAAAACTGAATAAGGCAACAATACTTTGGAAAAAAATAGCATGGGATAACATAATTAAGGACTACTGTATAGCATACAACTGAAGGCAAACTTCTGTTGCAAGAATCATTAACCATACTTGACTATAAACTCATTTTTCTTTTAATAATTTTTTTATTGCATGCAACATCCTTGTTTGCTTCTTCAGAATTAAAACCAAATCCCATGTCTTTTGTGACCACTTTGCTCATTAATAATGTTTGAAACTCATGTACAACAAACAGACCTCTTCCTCTTGAGCTGGGGGAGTAAATGGTAGCAGTTGTTACTGTGGGATTTTGGAGATAGAATTGGCCAGAAAGCTTTCACACGTTTGCTAACAAGAAGAGTCAAGAACATGGAGTGTCATTGTGGGCTCTGGAAGGAGACAGGCTCTTTTGGCAACAGACTTTTCAAACCATTCAACTCGCCCCAATAAACTTTGTCTTCTACCCCATAACTCAAATCTGTATTGGTCATATGGTTGTTTTTAACCCCTTCCCAAATCTCAGTTTTCCAATTCTCAGCTTCTTGGTAAGAAATCAGGATCCCCTTCTAGACTATCTAATCTCATCCCACTCTTTTGACCTATATCACCTAGTTGGTCTATTAGTTTTTTAGCTCCCTATCCTGCATTCCTCAGGCTAGCCACTTTATGTCCATCATTTTAATCTCTGGCGACACCTACACTTTTTTCCTAGGCACCAGCTAACTTTGGCGCTTACTCCAAGAATCAATACTCCTAGCCTCTGTCTCCCAAGTGTTCCCATTTATCCAGACCTACCTTGAAATTTCTTGAGACATGTTTCCCCTTTTCCCCTAGTCCTATGCCACTGCATTACCTTCTTATCCCGGGTATCTTTGACAGAGTGCCATCTGGCTGCCATTCTTTATGTATACGTAGGGTCTAATTCAGAGTCAGTTTCCAACTCATTTCTACTCCAGCTTTTCTTCTCTTTCCCTAGAGCTATGTCCGCTCTAGCCTGCATTCAGCTTGGGATATCTCACACACTGCTAGGTGTTTACAGCAGCAGACAATAAAGAAAAACCTCTTCCAGCTAAGTACTGAAGTCAACTATTAACTAATTTTTATCTTCAATATTTAATAAAATATTTAATTTCATCTTTGAACTGAAAAAAACAGAAATTTCCCCCTTCCCAAACATGTTTAAGAATACAAAATAAACTTAAGAAGATAAGCTTTCAAAATAGAAATAATGTTCATATTCACAGGACTATATTGCCAATACATGTAAAACCCAAATTTTACTAATAGCTTTCAAGGAGCAAACACTGAGACTCAGGGAATGTCCTGCTATACAGGAAAGACAAGCACCCATTTGTATGGTAGTAACCATAAAGTGATATTATACTTTATCCCAAATACAGCTGGAAACACGTCCAAGCAGTAGCATTCGCAGTACTTCATCACTTCATGATGCTAAACCAGGCCTCAGAAGGAAGACGCTATTAAAGAAGAAAACCATGCAGCATCTTGTCAGGCGTGCATCGCTTTCACTGAACGCCCGGCCTTCCGAAAGGCATTTCAAGGCAGTTAATGTGAACATCCAGCCCCAGGTCAAATCACACGTGCACTGCCTCAACACAGGAACCAGCCTGAAAATACAGGCGCGAGACACTGCGCCAGGACCTTGCCTTGAAGGATAGGAAGCGCAATGCTAAAAGCTGTTGGGAGCCAGGGGGGAAACAGGAGTAGGGCTTTGAACTCAGAAGGCAGTGGGCAAGAAGGTAAAGTTGTCTCACCCGAAGGGACATTTTTCTTCCCTGCGCTGGGAGGCAAAGGGAAGCAGGGCAGGGCAGCTGCCTCCTGGGAGGTCCCAGCCCCACGCCGGGGATTCCTGCCCTCCCCAGGACCACCCTCACTTCCTCCATGTCTAAGCCCATTTTCCGAGTGAAATGCCTCATCCCCCCAAGAGGAAAAGCCTCCAAGTGCCCACTCCAGGAGACAGCTGTGTGGTCCCCCGTGCCCCTGCCTGTGGTGGAGGGAAAATCCTGGTGCTCATCACTGTCGCGCAGCTGTGACAGCCAGCAGCTCCCAAACGGAGCCCTGGGAAAAATCAAAGCCTCTAAGGGACTTTCAGACAGCGCAGCGGAGGCGTACTGATACGGCACATCGATGCCACCTGCCGTACTGTGGGCACTGCAGAGGCAGTAGCTAGCATTACCTGCAGGAAACTCCATCGGCTCTTCTGGTGGATTTCTGAATTTCAGAGGACTTAATCCATGGTAGCATCAGGCATGACCAAAAGAGATTAATATTATGTTCCAGAGCATCTAAGCATCTTGCAAACATACCTTATACCTTTTAAAAACGAGATCCTGAATAATTTAGAAGTTATTTACAGCATGACTTGGTACAGAAAACTAAGTCAAAGAAAGTGGATTTTCCATTCTGCAACTCGCGCAATGAAGTCAGCTGTTTCTCTCTTTTGCTTTCATCAACAGTTTAGTTTTTCAACTCAGATGCATTAATCCCATATTTCTTTTCAGGATTTCAAGCCAAAAAGTTTGTAAAATACTGTTTTGTACCTATGCAAACCTAACAGCTTCGAGTCACCAAGCATTTTTGGTCAGACATTTAACAGGACAGTCTGAAATCCAGGCAGGTAAGTAGAGAAAAGTTCAGGAAGAGACATTAAAACGACTGGGTTCACACCCAGATTATACTTGAAGTTCACAGCGGTGCCTATTTATCACAAAATTAGTCCATGGAAAAAAATTGAATCCCAACTTGTATAGCAAGTTTTTACAATAATAAGCTTAATTTTCAAAATTCCAGACTTTGGTAGGTTTGGTGGGTTTTTTTCCCCCCTCCTTAAGAAGTATTCCTTTTAAAAAAATTGGCTGAGAAAGCTGTCCTAATTAATATTCAGTTCAGTGATTAAGCACTCTCCCAAGTGACCTATATGTGTAATAGCATCAAGTACCACCTGCTCAAACTGTTGTTTTGCAGTGAAATATTAATCCCTTGTACCTTCTGTTACCAAGCTTGGATGCCATCTGAAATTCAAAAGGGAATGATTCATTGTAGATGCTTTTTAAACTCACTGAAATTTATACCAAAAAGTAGTAATTATGTACAAATAATTCGAAATAATGTAGTACAAAAAGAGGGTTACAGAATTTTAGATAATTTCTCCCATTTGAAGTTCACTTCATATTATGTAATGTATAAATAACAAATATTTCTTAATGAAAATTATTCATTTTTTTCTTTTAAATGAACCTACATAATTTCTGTAAACAAGTGTAAGGAATATAGCTATCTCAAATTACTTGTGTCCGTTCCTTAAAGAAGAAGGGTTAAGGTAATATTTCATAAAAATTTATTTATTCAAAGGAGCTGGCATAGAAAGCTGCACTTCCTCCCTTCACACAAGTTTAAATTTGTCCCTAGCACAAAATACCTGAACAACTATAGTATATTTTCTATATGCACCGTGGGTGGGAAAAATCCGTATATTTCTGCCAAAATTATACCTAGCATGCAAGCAAAATTGCATACTTAAGATATGTTTGTGCTATTGATGGCACACAAGTGGAAGAGGAAGAAGAAACAGAATCAGATACTTGGCAGCATAACAAATCCAAAGGTCAACATCTGACTTCGCTGACTTCAATTAAGAGTCTTCCTATTTCACACAAGTCTTTTTTTAAAAAAAAAATTAAAAATGAAGAAAAAAAATCCTCACATGCTTTCTGTCTTGGGACTACATATATAAGAGAGACCTTTAGACCTCAGCTTCAGTCCACGTTGGTGAGCAACAGATCTTACAGAAGATCTGAATGCAGGAAATGAACCAGCAGAGTTACGCGTACAAAGGAAATTTTGCGAGCGACCTAAGCAGCTCCTTATGTAGAAAAATACTGTCATTTCTGTGAAGGTACTCTCCATATATTCCTAAACATTTGTGCAGTAACACAGCTTTCCCTTGTCCTATGTAAGCTGGGATCAAACTGAGGCAAGAGAACTGTACATAAGTTACGCATAAACAGAATTTTCAAAGACAAAAAGTTCTGTACTTAGAGACTCAACAAGTTAGTAGCATAAAGCAACAGACTCTACAATAGGAGAAAAATTATTGCCATTAAATAATAAATTAAAAAGTAAAAATCAATCTTTGAAATAGTCCCATCATTTCTAAGATGACTTTCTTAACATAATGGCAGAGAGGGCTTTAGGGCTCAAGAAGAAAACCAGGCTCTACCTAAAGGAGCTTGCAAGTGGGCTCAGTTTTGGGCTTAGCGGTGCCAACGGTATCAAGGTACAACAGTACAGAGGACACGCTTCTAAAACCTGTACCAACAATACTTTAGTTTCTCAGTACTCCTCTGTAAAATGAGTTGCACTGTACTTCGCCATCTTATTGGGGTCTTGTGAAACAAACACCTTAAAGATTTGCGACAGATTCTGCTATTACTATAAATACGTGCAACTTAAGTACCTAAACCTTGTTGTATAAATGCGATATATCAGAGGAAGTCGTTTGTGTTCACAGCTGTACCTCTGTTCCAGCTAATCTTTGGGAATTAGTGATAAAAGCCGAACACAAAAATCTTGAAAAACAGAACAAAAAAGCAAAGATTCTACAAGTGCCTTAACTAACACGGTTATTATCCTCCCACCATCCAACTAGAGCATATTGACTTGTGTGTTTATAAGGCTCAATTTATGTGACTTTTATAGAAGAAGATTGTAGGCTGATTGTTATATGCATGCAGAATAGAACTGTCCAAGAGATATTTGGAGGCATGTATTCAGATACATTTTTATCATTTTGAATAGAAGCAACTGAATGAAATTAATAAGATGTATAAAGACTTTTTTTAAAAAAAAAAAAAAAAGACCTAAATGGGAATTACATAGACAGCTCTCAAAGGTTAATTGCAGCTAAATCCTTAACTATTTCGCCTTTTCTGAGCTGTGAATGGTGGTGGCTTCGTACATTTGCACAAACTAAACACATAAGGACAGCAAAGGCTCTCACTGGCCAACAGGGACAACGTGGCTGAGAGGACTGATGGGGTGAATTCTCCCAGCTGTCCCCCCTCTTTGCTGAGCAAATGGACAAACAGCTCATGAAACAGCCCTCCCATTTTCACATTTGCTTATACCTCAAGCATTCAAGGCGAACCATACCAGCTTCAGTTCAACTTAAATATTATGTTTTAAACTGTGAGGGTTGAGGTAGGCAACAAGAGACCTTACTGCCCACAGCCACCCCAACAGAAGGGACCGTGAGACCCAAATTTGTTCCAAGATGAACTAAAGCACTGATTTTAGGAGCGTATTTTCTATCATCTCAAAATGGACTTATTTTGTAGATTTTTGCTAATAAATAGCAGCAATATCCTCCAGACACATAAATAGTAGGACACATTCTGATTTCTGTATTAATAGTTGGGCATGTTTGTTTTTTTTCACAGTAAGTAAATAACACTACATTATGTGAAGTCTCCAGACAGTACTGGCTTGTGGAAGGGGAGAAAGATTTAATCTGAAGAAGTCTTCAAACAAAATACTATTGAAATATACCTTACCAATTGCTTACCAATGTGGACTGAAGCTGAAAGTCTTAGCTCTGAGAAATAAAAGTATACATTAAATATTTATTCAACAGGTTAAAATTAATTTGCTTCCCCAGATATGCAAAAGTATGTACTTTGAACTTTCAAACTTATTTTAATAAAAACTAGAAGTTGCAAACTAGTATGCATTCAATAGAATAAGATGAAGAGAGACATGGAAAAGAAATGAAATCAATTCTGATGTATTAGTTTATGCTACTGCATTCTTTTGTTTTCAGTTTTGTCTGAAAAGCTTGTTACAACTCATCTGATACTTATTAGCTATCTGCTAGTTTTTATAGATACTAATTCAAGCAAAAGGCTTTGCTTTCAATGACATTTTCCATTCTCTGTGCACTTCAAAGACCAAAAATAGAAATAGCTAAGTTTTCAAATAAAATTGGACTCTAAAATTGGAATTTCTGGAGTATTTAGCCAATGCTAGTAACAAGACAGTTCTATTCAAGTATTTCTAGTAGCTCATCATTTGTCACCCACGTGTATGAAAATCATCGCAGCTATTCAAAGGGATATTACCTTATTACTCTACTATTATTATTTACATATTTGAACTACCTACCTGAAAGGCACAGACCTATCTTAGGAATAACACTAAATATATCAGGCAACATAACTAGCGTTACCATTCAGAAGCAGAATTTTGCTATGTTTATATTTCAGTTGTAGCAATGACTGTGGTGGGAGTATTTTCCACAATTGAGTCTGTTCTAATACTAGTGTCAACCTTGCCCATCCAGTAGAGAAAAGCAGAGCAAGACACTCACTAACAAAGTAGGAAAAAAGCCTTCCCTAACCCTCTGGTTTTCGTGAAATGCTGCAAACATTTTAAGAAAATAAGTCGTAGCATGAGAAAATTACCCAAATGCAACCTGACAATACAGAGCTGTATCAAGCCCAACTGTTACTTATTTGAATAAAAGCTGAAATTTCTTCAGAAGTGCTCTGCATTAGGAAGGGAAAGGAAAAAAAAAATAAAATCTGACAGTCAGTAGCTGCTGTAAAGACATTAAAAACATGTAGGAGACAAGCTTAGAAGCACCGAAGAATGGTCTTTTCTCTACAGCTAGTAAATGACAGCTTTTTTTCTACCTTAAGCCAGAGTATGTACTGCAATAGAGCTCCACATCTCCACAAACACAGATGCACTGTAATATTCCTCTTATTCCTAAACCAGTAGCTCAGGTCAAAAAGTACAAAGGTGAGATATAAATACCGCGCATAACAATATCTTCCTGTATGAAAAACATATCCAATAAGTGGTTTTGAATTCCACAAAATATAGAAAGTAATTTCCCTGTAAAAAGTTACTCCACCTAAGGAATGCTGGCACTACCACAGGGCACGCGCTTTAGTACCACTGACTCGGGTTGATCAGAAAGCTATGCTTGCTGTAATTCATTTGTAAGTCTGTGACTTGAATTCATTTTATGCTGATAAATCTTAAGTCTTAATATGTTAAATCACATACATTAAATGCAAAGGAAGCCATTGTGATAATCTGTCAAAAGTCTTTCAAAACCAAGGCCACAAAGGTAATCCCATTTTTATTTTCAGTATAATAATTTTACATTGACTGTAAGTTAATATTAACTGAGAAGGTCCCAGGGAAGTCAACGAAAAGACTCCCCTTAATTTCATGGTCTTTTTCTTAATTTCCCCTTAATTTTATGGGCTGTTTCTATGCCTGACAGAATCATTAGGATCTTACCATTAAAGTGGTTCTCTCTTAGTTTTCCCCTTAGCAAACAGGTCTTTAAAATGAAGATGACCCAATCAGTCACTTTGAGTTAGTTTTATGACGATACTCTAAACAAAAAATGATCAAGTTGAAATTAAAACAAACTCGCAGATCAAGATTTTACCATGAAAACATGGTTTTGTGAAGTTTACCTCCAGTTCTTTTCCACTTTGTTGTAGATCATTTTCATAACATCTCTTGTACCTCCTCAGCACTTGCACACGTATAATTTTTATGACAAAAAGAAATAAGGTATTGCCTTTTCCAGCCACCAGTTACAGGATGCATGAAGAGAAGAGCTAACTTCAAGAGAAGTATATTTAACTAGTAATCCACAATATTACATGCCGCTTGCCAGTTAGCAGAACTGTTTTCCCCCTCTCCTTTTTACAAGTCCGCTTTCACTTACTGTTTGAAGTTCGTATCTAATTCAATGTGCAAACACACCAAATAATAATTCATCACCTTTTCTTGCTTGCAATCACTTTTTGTTTTCCAGATTATCTGGACCACTAGTTGGCCAGTCAATGCCAATCTTTGCTGCTTTCCCTCTTTCTGCAAAGCAAGCAAGAAACTCCACCTTCATTCAACTTTAGGAGCAACCAGTGCATCATAATGTTGAGCACTCTGCTGCTACCAATCATTTTTGTTTTCATCGCTCATTTACGAAGCGTCAGGAGGAAAGAAGTATTTGTTTGAAGCAGGAGGACTAATTCAAACTAGCAGAAGCCATTGTACAATGAATTAGCCTGCACAGTCAGATTTATGTAACTATTTCTCTTAAG
This sequence comes from Phoenicopterus ruber ruber, assembly GCA_009819775.1. Lineage (NCBI taxonomy): Eukaryota > Metazoa > Chordata > Aves > Phoenicopteriformes > Phoenicopteridae > Phoenicopterus > Phoenicopterus ruber. The sequence continues at coordinate 109,593,834 of CM020215.1, forward strand.
ACTTTTAAATGGTTGCCCATCACTTCTGTGTCTGAGCACCTGCCATATATAAATCAAACAACAACAACTGAGCACTGCAAGGATCACAGAGTCATATTCACTGCACAACTATAATGAACCAACCTTCTGTTCAAAGGTACTGAGCTGTGGTCTTCATGATTACTAGTAGTAAAACTATTTGGTTTGACTTAACTGTGTCCAGAGCAGGTCGAACGATATGGTCTATAAACTTTCCAGTACTGAAGGTGATCTTTGGAGGATGTGTTTTTAAGTTGGAAAGTATTTTGATGACAATACACACTAAATAGAACGAATTTTATCATTCCTAAAGTAACCCTTGAACATCACTTACAACGGTCACAAGGACCCATTTTCTACTTTAATCTAAAATTCCGGGTAATGCACATATTAGAAGTGCATTAAAATGCTCTTAACCTGATTGGATTTTTGAAGGGGATGAAAGGTGAATAAATGGGTAAACATGTTACAGAGGTCTGAAAATTGAAATACCAGTTTCTGAATTATTTATGAAAAGTAGCACAGCAAATAAGTTGAGTAGCATTTCTTTTTAACTTGTGAAACGAACATTGTCGGCAATTTTCACAATTCAACTTCGAGCCTACCTTTCCATCAAAGCAACTTCTGACACAGACTTCCCACAGCTCTAATGCCAAACAAAATGCCATACATAACACAAAACGATCTCTTTTCATTTGGCATTAGAGCCGGGTACAGTTCCTCGACAGGGACGGAGGTCCCCCACGTCACGACCGAGGCGAGAGGATGCCTCACAGCACAGCCATGAAAGGAGCCGGCCCCCGGGGTTATCAGGCTGCTGGGGAAGATGGATGCCCTGGAGATCCTTGGGGGTTTATATCGGGTGCAGTAGCTTCTAGCAGAGCTTTCAGGGCCTCCCATTGCACTGCTAATGGAAACTATGGATCAGTAACACTAGGAATTATTTCAACCTGTTTCAAAAAACAGATATTGAGAATTTCTAGTTTCTGAAAACACAGATTTCATTCCAACTGGGACTAGACACATGTGACAATGCAGTAATATTTCTTATAGAATCACAGAATCATTTAGGTTGGAAGAGACTTAAGATCATCGAGTCCAACCATAAACCTAACACTGCCCAAGTCCACCACTAAACCATGTCCCTAAGCTCCACATCACCTTTTATAGGAAAACATTTCCAAGCAACATACTACCTAAAAATGCCATTACTAGTTTGAAGAAAATGCAGGCTTTGCTTAAAATGTGATGTCCTGTGTAACACTGTGCTTAGTATTTATTAAAGAAAAGTTTTGTTTCAATTCTTGGGTTTTTATTCACCAGTTTAGACCCGCTGATCTTGGACGTCTCTTCCAACCAGAACAATTCTATGATTCTATGATTTTGTTTACTCAGTTTAACAATGTTTCCAGCTTCAGCTTCTGAGCCTTGGCATACTTCTGAAATACCTGGCAGCCTTTTACAGCTCTTCAAAATAAAAGATCATCCAGGACCAGCAAAACATAGTCAAACGTCTTCATGTATATTCTACTTCCTCAGCAGCAATACATCCCATAATCGTGACGATAAAGGGTCTGTCCCCACTCCGCCAGGCTGACCAAATATCCAGTTTCCCAATGCAGTAGCAAAACCAGTGAAAGAAAAACCAAAAATGAAGAATATCTTAATAGTTTAAACTGATATGATTTATTTAATTTTGTTTTAAACAAGCGTTTCATTCTGAGTTTAATTGTTTAGCACAGGGAAACAAAACATCTAGATTTAGTCACAATTCATAAAAGGGAAAATGACACATGGCCTTTGACTTAATGGTCAGGTACTTAGGATACTTGTCAAAGATGTAAGAAGGACAATCTAAAAAAATCACCTCCTTGATGAGACAGGTGCAGGTATAGAATAGGCAATCTCCCTCTAAAAATACTCCACTGAATAGGAAAGGACAGTAGACAAAAAGACAGAAAATAAGCATTCTATAGTAAGTAAAACAATCGTCTGGTGATGGCAGAGAAAGATAGAGCCTAAATTAATGAGGAAATAAGTCATGATCTATCAGAAGCGGAATTCACTAAAGTTTGTTTATATTTAGGTAACATAATTGTGAAACCTGAAATACTGTTGCAGACTGCAAAATGCTATGGGAATGACAGAAACATGACAGGATAGGTACTCATCATATATATAGTACTAAATATATATGTACACACACTACCCTGTACAGAGAACACAGAAATAAAGAAAATGCAATGAGACAAAAGAGGAGATAAATTGCCAGATAGACTAAAGAAGGGAGAGCACAGTTAAGAGAGAATGTGCTTGGGTCAATATTACTTTGCAAATGGATTACAAAAATCCCTTTTGGTTCTGTCAAGAGTCAACTGTAGATTTTCAAGGCAAGATTTGATCACAGAAAACGTCTATGAAGTAGTTTGATTGAATAATAATGGTGAATACTAAAACAACAACTTCACCAAGTTTAAAAAAATATTACTTTTTAAACATTGTATCCAGCAATCAATAAATCATTGTAAAAGTTTTGTTTGTGTTTTGAAACTGGGAACAGCTGTTCTCCAGAGAGTATTGTTGGTGATGCTGACAAAGAAATTAGAACTGCATGTAAGAAAATACTGCTATTTATAGAACGCATAGCAAGCAATTTTTAATCAAACAAGTTTAATCACTATTCTAATAACATAAATGATCAGAAAAACAGTTGCAGGTACTACTGTGTAAATAAAACCCTTTACAGAGAGCTTATGAAAGAGAATTTTGAGTAAGGCTCTTTATCTGGGCAAGAAAGTTAGCACACAAGCTACGTTCTCCATTTTGCTCCCAAGACTATGTAAAGCCTTATTTTGCAAAAGGAATACGGGGGAAAAGTGATCATGTTAATTATGTCATCAAGTAGTATAATAAAATCTCTATAAGCTTTGTTCAAATGCAAGTAGAATCAGGTCCTTAGCTATTTAAGATTTTTCATTAAGTTCACTCCACCAAATTCTGAATTGACTATAAACGAGTCAAATTTCCTTTCCCATCAGGTTCTGCTATCAGCAGTAGTCACATAAGACCATGTTATAGCTATAGAACAAACTTTACATATTGTGATACATCAGGAGATAATGTGTAGAGAGAATGACTGGGAAAATAAAACAAGATTTGTGATGTATGGATTCAATTCTCCTCAAAAACAGGTTTTGTTCTAGTCAAAGATAAAAAACCCCACTGGACTCTGCCTGGCTTTATTGTGGATTTGGATATATAGAAAGGAAGTATCTGTGGAGACACACCCACAGCAAGAAAGGGAGGAGAAGAGGAGACCCCAGGGAAATGCTTTAGAATTGAATGTGTATTATCAACCAGTGCAACAAACTAAGTAAAAGTTGAGTTAAATAAATGGATTTTTCAATATTTGCGGCTAGAGGCTTCTGAATTAGAATACCTCAGTAATTAGCTCAGATGAAATTTAATTACTCACAGAATTACCAATGTCTTCATTAGTAACTGGCCCTTTGGTATGGATTATCACATAAATCTTTTTCCATACTGTATCTAATTGAAAGTAAACAAGCCAAAGCTTGGTGTAAACCCAGTCAACATACACAAATTAAGCCAGTATTTATGCTAGATCTTATTTTCTCTGAACTCCAATATCCATTTACAGCGCCTAATAAAGAATCAAATGTGACAGTAATGCTTAGCTGGTCCCCTGCCAAAACGCTTGATGGCGAGTCCCTGCCTAACTTAAGTATATAAATTGATATAGCAGATCCTCCAGCTCCAAATCTGATGCAGCTACTTTCCCCTAATCGCAAGCTTCATGTTATGAATTAAATATCAAGAGAAGAGAGAGAGGTTAGGAAGCTCCAGGGTGGAGGGGGTGCCGGATGCACGTCGTCACATCGACCCTACAGTGCCAGCAGCCCTGTGCTATCCCAGGGGAAATCCCACGTACGTGCAGATGTCCCGTTGGGAAGGTGGACGCGCTGGCAGCTGCAGCAGGAGCTACGCCACTGCCACGCAGCCTTGGTCTCCTCCGGGAGAGGCGGCTTCAGACCGCTGCCAGAGGGATGCTGCTGCAGTTGAGCAAAAAAAGGCTTCAACACCTTTGCACCTCTCTCTTCCCCCAAAATGGAGCAAGAAGCCTGCACAGCCAAGAAAGGAGGGGAGCCACGCGTAATGGCTGGAGACGCCAGCTACAGGGAGCAACGGTGACATCCTGGTCTTGGGTACCACAGAAGGGCAACGAGCAAGATGCTTCTGCTTATGGAGACGGTCCTAGGCACCTAAGGCCAGGAGCCACTACTTTCAGACTGATTTGGTTTGAAAGCCTGGGGGACACAAATGCTGTGCCTCGTAACAACTTGCCCGAGTTGTGAATAACAGGTACTGCCACCTTGCTTAGGCAACGGCATTTCTCTAGTCTCTATTAATATTGTGCATTTGGAAGACAGGACACAGCATTTAGTATCTTCCCAGAAACACGAGCAAGATCGTTACTGGCACTCTGCCTTTCTTATTACCCTAACTTTACCGAACAAAATTAACACGTACTTGTATATTATTTCAGTAGAAGGGCAAGTAAATTCTCCCCGCTGTATTCCTACACATCGCTCATTGACGGAGGAAGACAGATATGTAAACTAAGAATTTACATAAGATTATTTAAGTAATGAAATTCTTCCTGTTGCCTAGAGCTATCAATACCATTTACAGCATGTATGCAATGCAATAAAATGAATAGCTTTTTATTAAAGGCGGGATTTCTCAGCATGATACTAAGAAAAGTTTCCCTGAAGAGGGGGCCTGCAGCCAGTCTCCAAATAGCATATGCCACTACTTATTTCAGTCTATAATCCAAACGTTACTCCTAAGGCAAAAAATAGCGTTAAATTTTGTGTTACTGTAGCTACAGAACTCCTTTTGCCCTCTAAGGGAGGGAAACCCCCAAGCAGTTCCTTGTACAGCATATAGGAATGATGATAGCTGTTTGCACAACTCACTGGTGGTGTCCGTTCGCTCACACCTACACACAAATAGGTTAGCAGTTATCGTAGTAGATTTAATAAAAAGTCAATATAGGAGTCCAGAGCAAAAAAGCCTAGGATATGTTGGCGTCAAGCCAGCGAGGAAGGTTAGAGTTATACGTTATTGACAGAAGGGTTATAAATCCATATCACGCCCCACTCCCCCTGAAGGCCTCTTCAAGGCCTTCTCACTGCTGCCTTGAAAGAGGAAAATAGTAGACATTAATTAAAGTATCATCAGCTCTGGAAATCATAAAGATGCTGTCAGATGATCTAGGTCAGTGCTCTTCAACTCCAGGTGCAAGGACCCACTGGAGATTAGAAAGAAATGGAGATTAATTCCAAGGGATTAGTGGAAAGGGTTTAAACTTTAATATATTTTATATGATCTATACAAACTGTATAATCTAAGCTACACAGGAATTTATGGATGTGAAACTTGTGTACTTCCACAAGAAAGCTTCTAGGTGTTGATAAGTTGAAAAAGTTTAAAAAAATCATCATCCTTAATATACATATTTCTACTAAAAACTTGACTAACTTCTGTCTTTATTTACTTATAAAGTACTTGCAGCTTCCTTTGATATTAATTTGATTTTTTTTTTTTGCCTCCTCATCCTTGGAAGAAGGTCATTATTACCTCTCAATAAGCTAAGCTAACCTAATACAAGTGCTCTAATGGAAATATCTATTTTAACCTATGACAGTTATTACTGTGAAAACAAGAAGAATTAGAACCATTTGTTTTCATGCTTTTATGGCAAGAGGAGACCGCTGCCTTCAGCGAGCTTGTAAAGTGTCCTCACAGAAATGCTTTCTGGATTTTTCTGTGGAATTTAATTAGAATGCATTACTTCCCAGCACCACCTCAGCAAGAACCACCTCTTCCAACAACTGCTCAGGAACATTTTCTCAATATTAATGTATTTAGATGATTTATATCCAGGTTAGCCAAAAAAACTTCACCCCCCAAGTTACATGCACTTTAAAATCTAGACAATCCTGAAATAATGTGCTAAATGCTACTATTTCTATGTTGATTCTAGAAGTGTTCTACATATCAGATCTAGAAAATACTGAGGAATATGCAGAATTTCTTCTTTTTTGTAGGGGGAAAAAAAAAAACCATCAAACATATATAATCTGTCATCAGAAAGTCACAGACCTTCTCAGTGGCTGGCCTTGTAAAGGACCAAAGAACCAATTAGACAGGGTTCACAAATGGCAAGATTTATGAGCCGGCTGTGGTAGAGAACATAAATCACAACACTACTTTCACTCAGAACTGATGTGAAGAAAGACCACGCGCATAACAGAGAGGGCCCAAAAGCAGTCAAATGTTTCTCTATTGGATTATATTCTTATCAGACATGTAGCCAATTTTAAATGTTTAGAATTAATTTATTTGTTTGCTTTGTTAATAAAAGTGAAGCTTGCCACCTTATTTGCGAGCTCACGTGAAGCTAAAGCTTACAGGTGTTCAGTTACACACGGCCTGTGTGCACGATGCCCCGCATCACATGTACCCTGCATGTCATTCAGTTTCCACTTGAAAACACAGAATCATGAAATTAGCTCTTTAAAAGGGTTTGGATGGAGGAAAGCAGAATTTCTCAAGTAAAAAGATAACAAGACGGATCAAGTAGTCAAAACGATCAAGTTATTTTCCGTAGAAGAAATAGGTGCATCAACTGCGCACAAATATTAATGACTATTGAAGCTGGATTTCATGCTTATGCCATGAAAAATAGTAATCCTTAACAGAAAGCCACATGCAATAAATAGAAAATATGAGAGACCTTTTGCATATAATTTTTTTGTCTTGTGGTTGTAGAGCTTTTGTTGACCAAGCTAAACATCCGTCAGATAAGATGCCAATTCAGCAAAATATTCTTATACTTCATTGCAAAAATCTTAGCCTTCATAGATTTGAATAGAGCTAGAGCACGTAACCCCCGTGCTTCGCTGAACAGGACCAGGCTCGATGCTATGAAATCAGTATGTTTAAATACATTGAAAGCTAAAACAAAGGATTCCTCACAACAAGCATCTTACTCCAACATGCAGGGTCTTCGAGAGAGAGAAACATTTGGAGTAGCGCAGGGATAACAATGCTGCCACTGAGTTTCAAGTCAGAGATAATGACAACGTGACCTGCCAGATGAAGTTAGCAGTTTCACATGAAAACCTGTCATACTTGTGTTTATTTTTCTTAACAGACACATATAAGCTCATGCTGTGTACGGTGGCACTTCAAGCACAGCATCTGCTTTCTGATTTGTACGCGAGCGAACATATTTGTTAAACTCATTCTCCAGTTGACGGACAACCCAGTGAAACAATCAACACAGACCAGACTGAGTTTGCCTGTCACACACATGCATAAATTAATATGCAAAATTACATCTAGAATTGCAAATGCCCTCCCCCCTCATCTTTTTAAGATAGTCTAAAGAACAATAATAATTCTGCACATCCAAAATGCTTGTGTAGCGCAGCCTGCGCTGGCTGAGCCCGCGTTGAGCGGGGAGGTTGGCACAGGTGACCTTGAGAGGTCCCTTCCAACCTCACCCATTCCAAGAACACCTGACCCCTTTCTATATACAACTACATATCTTACCCATTTTGCTGCTTCAGCTGAGATTTTAAGGAAAAAATTGTGAAATATCTTTCCCACAGTATTCTTGAACCTTCAGTTTCAGGTGGACAGCACTAAGTATAAACATTGTGAAACCTGGAGCCTCACGTTTCTCGTAAAGTTCCTTTGGAAACCTTACGCAGCTCTAAAGCAAAAAAAAAAAAAAAAACCTCAAAGTTTTATACCAGATTTACGAGTCTGTTACTATTGAAGACAAATTTCCAAGGTGCACTTCAGGAACAGACATCTCATGTAAATGGGATTATTCATTCATTTCAAATTAATAAATAATAAAATGTTGTAGCAAATCAAGCTAGCAGGCAGTAGGGGGAAAGTGCTTGGCGCACACACACATGTATCTGCAATGTTACAAGATACATGATAAAATTTCCCCTGGGCTACTTTTCTATAATAAAGAAAATTCATCGGATTTATAACTGGCAATGATCGATGCCAGAGTTTGAAAGAAACACAGACTGCAGATGGAACATAAAGAGGATAGCACGCTTTGGGCTTTAACTTTACAATACAGTATTTCTTAGCAGCAAAATAAAACTTCAGTTCTTCTCAGTAAGCTTTTCTTTTTAGCTTACATAGTTGACATACATATGTCTGATACTATTTGCCTGAATTTTAGCAATAAAAAAAAAATCTGGTAGTTGCTATTTAGTCCCTACCTTTAACGCAGACCAAGGAGATTGAAAACATTCGTGGTAATAGATCTAAACAGGCAAGAAATGATCTGCATTTTCTACTACGTATTAGGATAATGGAAACAACGTTCTTACCCATGTATTTTTAATGATATGACCCTACAACTATGAAGCATAGTCACAAAGCACTGAAACATCATTTAACAAGATGAGAAAGCTGTGACTTATTTTATCTGATCCAGAAATGAGCTGTCAAAGTTAAACTGTCATGTAATTAATTGTGCATTTGCTGGCAATTTTTAAACTGTGAACGAAAGACTGTAGTGAAATTGCAAATCACTGAACACTTTCATCTAATACATTTGAGATAATTCGTTGAAGACCACTTTCCCTGAACAAAGTGTTAATGAGAAGCTTCTCACTTTAATAAAATGTCACCTAATAAGTATAACCAAACAATATAATTTTCTTATTAAAAAAAAAACCCACAATCTTTCTTAGATGGCCATCACTGGATGGATTCCATAACTCATGTTGAGATACAGAAAGATTCAAGACCTTCAAGAAATAATTCACCTCCACAGGGAGCACTGAAATGTCCAAAGTGGGACTCGGTGCAAATTTCAATTAACTGATTTACATGCAAGATACTTCATAGGACACTCTGCCTTTATATTACTATATGCCTGCAGTTAAATAGTCTTCAGTTCCTCTCAATTTTATTCAAAGAGGAGCTAGAAGGGCTACTGATGACCTTTTAACCTTGTTTCATTCATCATCCCAAGCAGGTCACTTCACAGTTCTCCTCCCTCTCCCTGCCCCTTTTGTATCTTCACACAATTCATTAGTTATTGACCATTATTTATGCAGATACATTTTGACAGTTTGCCACAGTTTGTTTTGTTTTTTTTTTTTTTAAAAAAAAAGATGAGATTTGGTGTTTCGGTCACCACTAGCCAAGACAACTCGAGATAAATTTGCTGGCTTTTTCAGCCAAGGTTTGCCATTCCAAAACCTTTGTTGGGCTGTATTCCTCCTGGAGGAGTGAGGATCTAAACACAGAACATCAAGTGGTGGAAGGAAAAATGAATATATGCTTCCCAAGCATCACCCAGTCAGCATAGGAGCTGACAGTGTGGAGATGGGAAAATGCTGAACTTCATAGAATCACAGAATACCAGGTTGGAAGGGACCTCAAGGATCACCTGGTCCAGCCTTTCTTGGCAAAAGCAAAATGGCCCAGCACCCTGTCCAGCTGAGTCTTAAGCATCCAATGTTGGGGAATCCACCACTTCCCTGGGGAGACTATTCCAAGGGCTGATTTTCCTCATTGTGAAAAGTTTTCCTCTTATGCAAAATGGGAATCTCCCCAGGAGTAAGCCGTCCCCGTTACCCCTCATCTTTTCCATGTGACTCCTTGTAAAAAGGGAGTCTCCATCTTCTTTGTAGCCACCCTTTAAATACTGGAACATGGTGATAAGGTCTCCCCTAACCCTTCTTTTCTTGAGAGGCTGAAGAAACCCCGTTCTCTCAGGCTTTCCTCATATGGCAGGTTTCCCAGTCCTTTGATCATCTTTGTGGCCCTTCTCTGGACCCTCTCCAGCCTGTCCACATCTTTTTTGTATAGTGGGGACCAAAACTGAGCACAGTATTCCAGGTGTGGCCTGACAAGCACTGAGTAGAGTGGGATAAGGACTTCTTTATCTCTGCTGGTGATGCCGCTGTTGATGCAACCCAGCACCCTGTTGGCTTCCTGTGCTTGTAGTGAAGCGGCTATTAATGCTGGAACCCATGTGAGGCTTGGTATTTTCACTCTAATACAGCTTTCACAGCACTTCTTTATGGGGAGTTCTCTTTTTAAAGAGGCTAAAATGACTTTGGTGTTGGGCTTGTTTGGGATATTTTTTTTTTTAATGTTGGAAGAAGTGAACCCGAAACAGCAGCTGAAAAGTAGAAGAAACCTTGCTTAAAAACAAATCTATTTCAGTTACCCAACATATTAAACAAGCTTGTTTGAACTATGAGCTTCTTGCCAGAATATACTTTTAGATGTTCATTTCGGCTCACCAAGACCTGAGAGTTTATGGGTATAGTAACTTTTTAAAATAAATTATATACAAAAAGGACAAAGACAACTGAATCCTGAAATACTTTAATTTAAAATGCAACATAAATAAAACTCCAAGCTGTATCTCAATAAATATACATTAGGACACTTAGTACTTGTACAGGTTCCAGGATTAAGTGTTTTATACTACATGCATTGTATCATTCTCTTTGCTGCCAATTATTTTTATGAAGCTTACTACCACAGTGACTGCCAAGAACATTTTTGAAACCTCATACATTCTGTTAAAACATCAAGACAACTATATTTTCCAAACTAAAAGACTGAAATAATATCAAGTGAAGCTATAAAAAAAAAAATGGTATAAAGTGGTGGGTTTATTCATATCTCTGTTTCTAATAAGTAATTTTACCTTTTGTAAAGAAATACAAAAATTGGTTTTGAGTTTGGTGCTAGGATCATTTTTAATTCCTACGTGACAGAGGGCAAGTTCTGGCCCACCTAGAGCAGCAAGTGCCACAGCAGCACCAACAGTTATCTGCAACATCAAAGCTTGTTTCCAGGAGATGACATCTGAGGTTCTCAATTACGCATACATTCATTAGAAAGTTCTCATCATTCAAAAATAAAGCTTCCTGGAAATCAGTTCTTGAGGATTTAACCTGCTGCAGATGGCAAACACTGAACCTGCTACACAAAACAAACAAAACACCCCCCACAAACCACACACCTGCTATCAGAAGCATTCTTCCTATAGAGCTACTTACAACCTGGAACTAACCTTTTAGTATCCTTCACATTAAAAAATTTCCTAGATCTTGAATTGTATTAGACCATCAATTCAAGAGTTTAACAGCATGATTGTCTCGGTTTCTCTTAATTTTTCATACAATAAAAATACGTCTACTTTTGTAACACAAGTTCTACTAAGAAGGTAAAACTATACCCTGGACCTGCTCTCCTATCCCTCTCATTGATCTTTGCTTTGCTAAGCTAGGAGAACTGCAAACCAACAGAATACCTGCACTCTTTGCATACAGAACATTAGCACAACACCTGAAGAATAAAAGGTGTCACCTCCTACATCAGGTCTAATTTCCTATATATCGCTGCCCAATATGGAACAATTATTTTCTTTTCCCCCATAAAACCCTTTCAGGGAAAGCAGGTTTTACACCCCTCAGACGCAGACTGGCAATCCTGGGGAAAACACCTACAGAAAATGCAGTCCACAGAAAAGGCAGATACTTTTCAGGTTGTAAAACACAGTCATGCAAATAACCGTAGGCAAATTTATACAAATTACTCATAAGGAAAACCTAAATCTACTATTAGATAGTTCACACAGTTTCCATTAGAAATTTCAAGCCCTTTTATTACTCCATACCAAAAATGTCATGGTTTTGTCACTTCAGTAATAAGAACCCTTTTGTCCTCAGCTACTTAGTTAGCACCTGTTAGTTTCATAAACTAGTACCACAGATTTTCCACTTCCTCATTAATAATAGGTAGCCTGCTCAAGTTATCTCCTCCTGTACTTAATACTAAAAGTATTCTTACATTCTGTTGTATGATTTCTGAAAATTACATTGTAGTGGAATCTTTAATGATGATATGTGTTTTATGTGTAATTGTATATCTCTCTGAAATAGGCATGGCATGAAATATTTTCTGATTATTGGCCACAAAGTGGAATGTCTGCATGCTAAATATCTTACACTTTTTGTGGAAGTCAATCAAGATTAATTCTAAAGAAAAATGCAATATTTGTAGATTGCATTAACTTTGCACAGTGTCTTTGCCTGCAAGGATGACTTATGACAAATGGAAATATAATTGATTGAAAGCAAAGCATGCTTTCTGTTCAAATTTAAATTCCTCAGCTCACATAGGAGTTCAGCTGCATTCCAAATTGTTATGTGCAGTTGCTTTTCTTTTTTTTTTTTTTTAATACTGTGGCTAAATTGAAGCAGGCAGCAAACGTTTCACTTTTCAATTAGGCAATACCTGCGGCAGGAACACACACAAGGAGAGAATATCTTAAAGAAACACTCTATTGGTTTCTTTTTCCATCAAGAGTTTCTGCAAAGGGTGTTGCCTAGACAAATGAAGGCAAGCAGACCTCTTTTCAAAAATGTAACATGTTATTGGTTAACAGCCTTTTTTTTTTAAAAAAAAAGGCTACTTGCCAATTTTAAAGTGGCTAAGATTAACCATTCCATTAAAAAAACCAAACAAAACAAATCCTCCCTTCAAAAGACGGTGTTATCCATTAGCAAAGCTGCATAATGTACAAGAGATAAAGGTTAAGTACTAAATCATGTTCAATTGCTTTAAAAAAACTACTGGTACTTTGGTAGGGTAAAGGTACATGCTAATAGTGTGTTTTCAAATGTATTTTGAGAACTTTATTATGAGACATGCAGCTGTCACTTTGTATCAAGTCTGAAGCTTCTTTCACTAAAGCTAAGTTCCCCCCACTCTTTGAGTTCAAGATTTTTTTCTTTTATACATAGATATATACAAACCACCTTTCCCTTCCACCTATAAAAAGTCACATCAAATTTGCATAGGCAGAAGCGAGAACAGGAGGTTTAGGTGTATCATTCACACACGTGCCTCCTATTCTTTCCAGCACGGTACACCTGGGTCTCAAGAACAAAGGCTTTGGGCTTGTTGTTTCTACAGAAATCACCCAAATGCCTTTACACGCCCACGATAAGGATACAGAAGGCAGCCTCATCATCACTTAGTTCCTTCATCATAACTTAACTCAAACATCTAGTAGAACTCCACGGTGAGGAAGCAGTAAGAAAGAAGGAACAACACGCCTGGAGAGCTTTGGCTGTCCTATCCCCAGTTATTCTTGCTACACCACCTGAGTATATAACAGGTGGTAGTGCACAGAGATTGCTAAAGCTTGTTATCTGGGTTGAATCTAAATTTGGATCAACAAGCACATCGATCAGGGACTCGACACAGAATCCCAAGTGAGTGCTCACCAGCTCTCTGCAATAGGATGCTTCACAGGAGAGCAGTAGAGATTAGTTTTATTTTGCTGGAATGAGCTTCAGTTTCACTTAAAGGATATGAACTGATTACCTTAAAACCATTTAATACATTCTACAGCACATTCTGATAATCTTTGGAAAGACATTAAAAGTACATATATATTTCATTAGTATCTACTTACCTAAAAAGATATGAATTACAGGTGACGATTTACTTTAAATGAGAATTTTACAGTATATTTAAGTAGAGTTTGGGGTGCAAGCTGGGACTACAGAGTGATTCAGAAATGAGTACAGGAGTTCCTGCAGGCAATACCTCTCTCCCCAGGTCTCCTATCCCAAATATTTGCTTTCCAGAAAATAAATTTTTCCAGCGTAAGTAGCATAGAACACAGCATTAGGACTCCCACTTTGCTGTGGCTTTTGTGGGCACTGACTTGCCCCACAAATTTTCTCTTCTTGTGATAGTCCCATTAATACCAGATTAATCGCATGAAACCTACCCTAGTACACATATTCTCCAAAATGCAATAAGTTTTTGAAATACATATTACATATGCATAGAAAACATGTTCTAATATGTCTGCAAGTCCACGCATAATTTTTAAGGAACATTTGCAACTTTCCCCATTTACATTGCCAGCCAAAAGGAGAAGTTTATATTTCAGAACGCCAGCGTACAGAGAGACTCAAACTAGGAAGCGCAATTCAACTTGACCCAGTCCAGGAAGTCTACAAACCTATCCAGTCTTGTTTTGCATTTTTTTTTTTTTTCCCTAATATCTGAAGGTGTTTATGCTGTATTTGCTGCTTCTAACGAGAGGAAGTGAAGCTATCCAGAGATTCAAGAGGAATCACAACAGAGCTTTCCCTGCCCACCCCCCCCTTGCCCAACCACAGTAGGGCATCGCCATCCCACTGCCCTACCGAGGAGGGATGAGCAGACCAGCTCCAGGGACAGCTGCTCTGCTTGGGTGTGCCAGACGCGATCTACTGCTACTCCAGTCCTGCCGATAGCGGAAATTGCAACAAACTTTTCATCTCTGCAAATTCCGAAAGGGATTTCACATGGGACACACACGCACTGGTGTAGTCTGAGGAAATGCAGAATATCAAACATCTGCTAGAAACGATCAAGGTGTGACAATCCTTTCAAGGGAAGATGGTGAGCAATGTTAAGCATAAACTTGCCCAGCAGCTGATGCTCTAATTCACGAATCTGATGACCTTCCTGGATGTTGCAAAAAACTTCAGTTTGAGATGTTGCTTGTTAAACAGAGATGAAAAAGTAACTTCTTCCAGACAGTTACTGGGCTAAGATTTTACTGAAATCGGTAACTTTGTACTTGCTGGTGTTGCATCAAATTGTTGGTTTGTTAGGAAGCACATAGTTTATCTTATTTTTGAAAGAGCAATTATTTCGTAGATACACATTTTCACATAATCATGGAAAAACATCAGGTTGGAAGGGACCTCTGAAGGCATACAGATCTACCTCCTGCTCTGAGTAAGCCCACTTTCAAATTTAGATCAGGTTGCCCAGGGCCTCGTCCTGTCAAGTCCTGAATATCTCCAAGGATGGTGGTTCCCGAACCTCTCTGGGTTACCTGAGTCAGTGCTTGACCACACAGAGTAAATAATCTTCTCCTTGTCTCTGATGGTGATTTTCCTTGCTGCACCTCACAGCCATTGCTCTTGTGCATCTTTGAGGACATTCTCGCTCCATCTTCCTGCACATCTGTCTTCCAGCCCCCAACAATCTCAGTGGCCCTCAGCTGCACTCACCACACTTTGCCAACATGTCTCTTACACTGAGGGGCCCAAAACTCAAGACAGCATCCCCGATGCAGCCCCGTGAGTGCCAAATATAGGAGCACAGCCGTTACCCTCAGCCTGCTTGCTGTAGTCCTGGTAACGTCACACAATATGTGGTTCATTTTCATGGCCTCCAGGGCATGCTGCTGACCCACATTTGATGCTCTGCCCACCAAGACATCCATGACCTTTTCTGGAGACCTTCATTACACGTATGTTATACACTTTAAAAAGAGTTTATAGATTACCTGTGGCTTTACACTTTTTTTTTTTAAAAAAAGGCTAGTTCGAAAGATTGACGTAAGAGTGACTTTCAAGATAGTGAAAGTTAACATTAAAACAAAGGCCTGCAAGTCATCTCACATCAGGCACCCAGAACAGATCTCAAGTTTCTTCCTCTAAGCGTGCGAAACTGTCACATGCCGGTAGATTACGCCACAGGCTTTGGAGGGGCTGGGCAACCGGTGAGCTAGCTGAGCTCCCTGCGCACAAGGCGGGTCTGGACAGCATCCCTCCCCTGGCCCTGGGGCGGCGATGCCACCCGGGTCCTACTCAGTGTCACCGTGGAGCTGCTTATCTTCGCATCAGGAGTCAGTGGCCAGGTTGCACACGTGCGCTTGGCAGACCCGGCCGTGCTGGAGGCAAGCCAGGGCAGCGCGCTGCCGATGCGCGGCATCAGGGTTAGCCGAGGTGCGAAATTGGAACCAATTCTGAGACTCTTGCTTTCTACAGAGAGATTTGGCTTCTCTGGTGTTTTATGGGTTTTTTTTAAACCAAAAATCACTAGTCATTTATAAATTTAGTGTTACACAAGTGCACTTGTGTGCACATATACACTCCATATATATGAAATATTTCTTTCATTACCTCACCGGACGAGCAAAGAGCTGAGCAAGAAGCAGCTACTTACACACAGCTGCTTTAGCCCACAGCAACGTGCAGTGGTTAGAAACTGATACCAAAGCTTAAGTCTTTCAATTTCTAAGTAGTTAGAATTGTCACAACATTTCAGCATCCTATCCACAGTCAAAACGAGTTACTAAGGTTAGGTTTGTAAAGAAATCCCAGGTATGCTCAACCTGCCTTCCTTCCCACCAATAATAAGCCACAGTAATCTCAGGATTTCAGGACTGAGAAAAGGCGTTGTTATTCGTTGGTTTTGAAGCATGCTTTGGGGCACATTTGTTTTTCCTCAGCAACACAAACAGAAGGAAGAAAAAAAAAAAAAAAGATGGAAGTGCAGTAATTTGAATGCTTGTGTTTAGCTGTAAGCATCAACCTTGTGACTGTCTGAAGTCCAGCAGACTCCCTTTTACTCTTTCTGAAGGTATATTGATATATATACTCCTGTATATTCCAAGTTAGTTGTAATGCTGGCTGAGCATAACCTGCTTTATTATTGATTAAAGTTACCAAATGCAAAGAAGAAAACAAAAATATCTCCCGCAACGTGGTTTCAATTCAAAAGTTAAGATGATTTTCTCCAAACAGGCCTGTGTTGGGGGAAAAAAAGAAGGTCCTGCAGGCGAGGCTCAGAGCTGAGCCAGCCAGCAACACTCACTGCTTTCTAGCACGTTCACTTTGTGCTCTGAAGCCTCTTGGCTGGAGCACATTACACAGCCTTTATGCTTGATCATTAAACAATGCAACCTGTCAACACTGTACGCCAACAGGTCTGACAAAAATAGATTTGAAAGGATCTTCTTCTGCAGGAAGCACACGTCCAAGAACACCAGCACTACTGCTGTGTTCTTCAGAGAGCAGACACCTTTTTATCCAGCCTCTCCAGAGCTTCAAAGAGAGCACCTGCTTACTCTATACAGCAATGAAATTCCAGATATTATGGAACATCCACTTCTTCTGCAAGTCTGAAAATTCTTAGATTCCAGGATTCCTTAGTCATCTTTTGCCTTAAAATCGAATATCAATATTAATACTATTTGAGAATACCACAGAACAGTAATTGTCTGCTCGCTGTTCAAGTAACTTAAGACTTCCAACTATATGCTTTCTCTAAGTTGGCCAAGAAAAAGAACCAAGTGTAACTGTTTCAAAACATTCTTCAGATTACTCATGGCTCAATGTTAAAGAGATACCAAATAGTTTTCTAAAATTACTTGTGAGCACAAAATACAGGCTGGGGTGCTTTTGGAGACAGAGGAGTGAAACTATAATAATTCAGGTAAATGAGAAAAGCAGAATGGGTGCAACACTCTAAAAATTACACATTTGACTAACGTGCAAGAGCTCAGAATAAAACGAGACACAGCTTCTTCCACACTGCAGCCTCCGCTTGACACTTACGCTGGGTAAACTGAAGTCAGTAACGGTAAGCAACACGTAAAGAGAGCAAGATGCAGCTCCATGGACCTCAAAAGACAGAGAATTGCTTGGGTTAATGTGTAAAGAGAGACAGATCGGAATAGCTGTTGAAAAACAAAGAGTTTAATTCGAGTTTACTATTCAGATTGGAAATGGAAGTGGAACAAATGTTGGTTTCTTTCTAACTTCCATAGCAACCCACTCACACTGAAGTTATGTGACTCAGAAGCTGTTTTCTTTAAATGCAGCCATATGGCTTTTAAACCCTTTTGGTTCAAAGCCCAGACACAGAATAATTATTTCTTCATTTTATTGTCCTGACAGACTCCGAATACTCAAACTTTACAATTTTACTGAAATTACTCAATTTCTCCTTTATTTTTCTCAGGTTCCTGCAAGTCAAGCCCAAAAGGCTTTGCTTTTTACTTTAAGAGAAAATGTTAATAGAAATCCACAGCAAAATAGGGATATAGCTGGCAACTTAAAGAGATTTCACATTTTCCAAATACCCTGCGTAGGTAATTATACCAAAAAAAATATATTTCTTCCTTGCTTGTAATTTACTACTTCATTGCCAGAAGATTAAAAATTCACAATTCTCAAATGAAGGTTTAAGCAGTCGTCAGCAGTTGCAATAAGTATGTATGCTCGAAAGTCTACACTAAACCTCCATCACAGCAGAGTACAAAGTCTACCAAAGACTGAAACACAGCCAGCTTTATTATACTGGGCCTGCTTAAATGTATGTCTTAATATTCACAAGCTGCATAGCAACCTAGCAAACTTATTTAAAAATAAAGTAAAATAGCATGGTGGAAGTTCAAATCCCTTTTCCAGTAAGAGTTATTGAGAATTTTAGGAAAACATTTTACATTCAATGAGAACATAATATTTTGTCACACTAGTGAGGTTTCATTTTTCTAAGTCGTATTTTGGTAATTATTAGTAAACAGAAACATATAGAACTACATGACCAAAAGATCAGCTCAGATGAAGACTGCAATCTTCAATACCTCTCATCAGTCAGAAACTCCAAGTACATTGAGAACCGTAGAAAGAATATTTCACAGCACAAGTACCCTCACATTGTCCACTTTGAAAACAAACTCCTTCAAGTTACTGTTTCTGTGTTTCTTTCCAGTATTCCATTCTTCTCAATATCATTCAGTAGTATTCCATAAAACACAAAACTTTACCCTACCTGTTACTTTTTAGCAAAATACCACAAAATGCAAGTCTTCAAATATATCTCTCTTTCCAAGTCAAAGACTATGATGTCAAAATGGAAGCTTTTTCAAAAAAAAAAAAAAATCTTCAGAAAACCAACTCACCTTTTTGTACAAAGACAGTTTATATCACAGAAAAGCTCCTCTGCATTTCTGGTGATTAGCTGCAAAATGTTCGTGACTCTCACCCTACAAAAGTGCTCTATGGACCGTGAGGTGGGCTTTGAGGTGGGCTTTTAGTATCTTCACAGGCAATGTTAAGTTCTGCAGAAGTTTCCTGCAGAATTGCAGCACACGGTTTATATCCAATTTCTACGCCTACAACGGCGCCGAGCAAAAGTGAACACCATTGTCGTTCCAGCAGCCAACAACTACTTCTTCTGTCCAAACTGCGCGGTGGAACAGACCCAGCACAGGCTACATACGCTAGCCAGCATCATGCTTGTAGTCATTCACTAGAGTAATACAGAGCAGATAGCCTGTAGTTGGAAAAGGTACAGCATTTTCCCCACTTGAGAGAGTAAATTAAGGACATGGACACCTCGGCTCACTGTCACGGAGGCACACCAAAACCACTCCACGCAGCTAAACTCAAACAAACCTTTAATTCACAACTGAAACCAAACAACCAAAACTAACGAAACAACCGGATAACCAAATGACACTCTGAGAACATTTAACAAGTTACAGGTTCGATATACCGGTCGGGGATGTTATTACTGCACGGCAAAACACGAGAATGATGGTCCAGGGTGTGCACACACTCACAAAAGGGAAACTCTCACTCAAGGGTACCCAGAAGAATAAGAGCGCTCACCGAAAAGGGGGGGGGGGGTGTTCAGGTTCGGGTTCACTCAAGGATATCCAGAAGAATTCACTCACCAGAAGATGGCGAGGGCACTCAATCCCGGGAAGTTTCCTTGGGTGACGTCTCAGCCCAAGGGGAGAGTTTCCCATCACAGACCCGCTGCTCCGAGGAAAACCACTCAAAGGGGCTTTCCGGCGGGGCTCCTTTTATAACCTGGTCGGATCTGAGCTGTGGTCATTTATGGTCAGTGTTCCAGAAGCTTCTCTCAACCAAGGCATGCCATTGGTTGAGGGTCCTGTCTCCCCACTGAGGGGTACCAGTATGGTCAGAGGTCTAGAAGTTTCTCTCAGCTGAGGCCCGCCGTTGGCTGGGAGCCCTGCCGACCGGTCCAGGGGTCCCGCCACTCCCCCTCCCACCACAGGGAGTGGGGGGTTGACACCTGAGCTGAGCTGTGAGTGACAGCTGCCATGGCAAGACACTGGAGGCGCAGAAATGAGGCGCGGAAAGGAGCCATCGGCTGCCGCCCTGAAGGCCTCTGGCCCTGACCAGGGCGAGTGTATCTGCCACACTCACCTGTAACATCTATTTCCTAAAGCTGGCCTGACATACCTCAAAAAGGAATGCCTACCCGCTTCCCTTTAATTTCAATGCCTCAAAACTATCGCTTACAGATTTCCCCCTCCCCCAATTTGACACAACATTCAAGCATCTTTTATACTAAATATATATTAAAAAAAAATACAATAGCCTGTTATTACCTCTCTTGTTACCAGCCCTTAGATACAGTCTCCAGATCAGAAACAGGCAATAACACTTCATTTTTCAAAATTAAAAACCCAAGCAGCTAGAATTTTTTTTTTTTTGCTTGTCTGCATTCTTGCAGCTGTTATTATGCACCACCATCAGTGAGACAGGAACACAACACGGAAAATATTTATAGTACTGTAACAAAAGCCTCTCTGAATATTTCATGTTCATCACAGATATCACAGCTAAGTAATGCAAAGCATCCGTGTCTATAATCTCTTAAACAACGACTTCTCCACACCTAGAGAGCCAACAACAGATAACAATGGGAGATTTATTTCAAGACACTCCAATCACAGAGCACACGAAAACAGATTCAAGCAAATCCCATAAGGCATCAATACATCATTTTCTAAACAGCATTTGACTTTTCAACCGAAGCACTTCAAATTCTGATATTTCTTGTCAGCAGTTCGCACAAGTTCAGCACTTCATCACACCCCCTCGTTTCTCCAGCCAACACTATGCAGTACTGAGCAAATGGAAAATTGTAGTAGAAGATCTTTGCTTACCTTGTCCTTGTCCACTGATCTGGCGACTCCACAGCATCAGAATTATTGCTAATATCCAGTATCTCCCTCCAGTTACTCTGTCGCTTCCTTCTCTTCCAGCCATTGCATTATTGGATGCTATACAAAGAAATATGATTAAATGTTTTAGTTATAACTCGCCGGAAATATACCTTTGGGCAGAGGAAAACAAAACAAAATCCCCACAAATTTCCTCAGTACATATCCATCACTCTACTTTAATAAATACTTACTGATAAAAATGCTTTTTCCTTCAGAACATCCCTGACTGTGTTTGCTCAAGACTCTTACCTCATAGGCTACTGCAAAATGGACGTAAGTTGCTTTGAAAATGCTTGAATTTACTTTTCATAAAGAGGTCCTGAACTTCACAAAAATACCAAGTTCCAAACCAGCCAGGTTTAGGAGTCCTGAACAAGCCGCACTTCACTGAGTCACTGAAAAGTTTTGCTGTACAGTACAGAAACTCTTCTGAGGTGAAGTCCCTTGGTCAGCAATTAACTTGAATTTTTTAAAAAAGTTTGGGTTTTTACGCCTCCGAGTTGTGCTAGCAGTTGCATTTCATTGTGGGCTTTACTGGGCCAACTACATCTTCCAGTGGTCAGTTTCCACCTCACCGACACATGCAACATTTATCTACTTATTATCCCCTCGACCCCCTTTTTTTAGCACTCTGACTCAGGTCTGCTTCTTCAGAAGGTCTGTTTAATCAAATACAGATTTGTCAGAACTGTACTAATTACACAGGCCTGGCTGGACACTGGCTGAAAAAAATTAGGATATAATTTCCAGGCAGGCAATTATTACAGAAATTGGTATATGAACAGTTAGGTAATTTATTCAGCATGTGCAAAATCTTGCAATAATTCCTTAAGTTGTTTTAAAAAAAAAGACGTCATTTTAAAAACTTCTTGTGTTTTTCCATTATGAAATTCTGTATTACTGTGAACAGTGTTGTAGGAATTCTAAAAAAACAGGAAAAAATCATAACAGAAGAGAATGTTGATGTACTGCGTAAGTTGTATGCAAAAGTATGCATTAAGCATACTTTTAATATTGCTATAAGTTTCGTCTAAAAAAAAAAACCACCACCAAACATACCCACAACCAATGAAAGTATTTGACAAAGCCATGGATGTGGAAGCCATCCATAACAAAAGGTTCAGCTGAAATTATACTCAGTAATCCTCAGTCCTCAATTCTGATCTATAATCTCTGATAAAAAAATATCTACAATTAAAAAAAAGCAGTATCATTTATGCAATAAAAAAATCTAAGTAAAATTATACAGGCTGTCATGTAGAAGAATACTACACTTGAGTTTCTCCCCTTCCCACCTACCCTCACATATGGAGGGAAGGAAGGCAATGGAAACTACAAGAGTTTGCTTGCTGGGCGACACTTTGCTGCGACACTCAAACTTTCACTTTTTCATTTAACCAGCCCTCCAACTACTTGGGCCAGATCACTAAGCATCTTCCGTATGTACTTCATGTAGCTGTTCAGAACGAAAATTGGCTTTTGCTTCAAAACTGGTTACGGAAGCTAGCCCTTCTGCACAGAAAAATTCCCCAGTGTTGCAAACACCTTGATTTTCTCCTTACGAGTCTGCTCCAGGCGCCACTAGAACAGCTGTTATTTCAGCAAAACAGTGCCCTCCCCAGCCAGCACTCAGCAGTTCCTCCCCGTCCCCTCTCACGCAGGCATATGGAGGGAAGAGAGGAAGGGATGCTACAACGCGTTGTTTGTTTGTTTTGCCTTGCCTTTTTCGGGCTGTTTAACCCCGAGAGGAAAGGAGAAGCAAACGACTGAAAACGGTAGCCCCAAAGCAAAAGCGTAGAACAATGAATATGAATAAATGCCCTAAAAGTATATATTTTACCACCGCAAGGTCAAAGAAATAGTTTTGTAAAAACAGTATCTTGGAAAAGAGATATTCTGTTTCACGAATATTCTTTCCCCAAACTAACAGACACATTTTTGATTCTCAGTGTAAGCAAGCAGATGGTATTCAATTAGTTATTTACCTACTTTACCACTATTAATTAAAATCTCCAAGATAATTTTTGTTTTCACTGTGCCTACAGAAAGCTAGAGTTCCATAAAAATCTGGCATTTGTATCTACAGCCCTGCTAGTTGTAATATAAATATCACAACTAGAAAGCATTAAGATGCCTTATCTGAACCCCACAAGGAAACATCTAACTTTTAAGAAGGCCTTTTTTCTTGAACGTTCATAACTAGCGAACAGAGGAAGACGACGGCCGTCTTACTAGAAGGAAGTCTAGAGGTCAACACCCGTAGTATTCAAAATGAGAACAGAAGCAGCAAAAACTGTGAATTTTGATTAAGGATTCAAGAGACATTTGCTTCGCACTGCAGCAGCCAGCCACGGCAGACAGACAGAGAGCGAGGCAGAAGGGGCTGCAGGGGACGGGATGAAGCTGCACACCTCACAGCAACACAGGACTGCAAAGAGAGGGGGGAATCTAAGCCTGATAGATACTGTTCCTGCCGTATTTCTTGTCTTCTATGAGACAATTTGTAAAGGAAAAGAAGCAAAGAAATGCCGCTGCCACATACATAACTGAGAGTTCAAACTAGAGCTTCCATTTGTCAAGGAAGATTCAACAGGAGGCCGTCATTATAGAAGCAGAAAACTGACTCGGAACCCAAAACATAAATCTCCTCTGAATCCTGAGCCTCGCTTTCCACACAACAGGTGCAAGGAAACAGGTTTATCTCAAGCAAACACATTTCTTAACTAAAGAACAGTTGTTCTAAGAGAGGCTACGCTGCTGTAAAAAAGCATAACTGCCAAGTCTATGACAACCTTTATATCATTTGGGTTTTCACCACTGTTGCTTCAGCCCTTCTAATACAGAAATAAAATGACCAAGGACAGAATCAAGTCATGAGTATGCTGAATTAATAGGAACAGCAGGTGCAACAGGTCAGGAGAGGTAGAGGGGAAGAGAAAGTTCTCTCTTTTCCCCTTTTTCCTTTAGCTATCTTGTGAAAGAGGTGACAACAAATCACATTTCAAAAAAACCCCAGATTTTAAAAGCATACTTCAATTTTTGTTGTTACAAGACTTATTGAAGGAAAGCCAAGAGATATACAAATCACACCCTCCAAGGGACGAAAAACTCATTGATCACTCTATTCAACTCTCCAGGGAAAATCGGTTTTCATTTTTCCCCCAAACCTCCTAGAAGAGGAAAAGTATTAGAGGAGGAAAAAAATCCCAGGCTAACAGAGATATAAAGTCTTACCTGTAGAGCTTCCTTCTCTCTACTCCTTCTTGTAAATCAAACATTCTCCCTTCACCAGCGGAGAGAGGAACAAGGCAAAGCCCACACCCTTATGGTGTCTCCAGCCAGGGCCCAGCTGAACTAACGAGCACCTCAACGTAACCTAATGCAGCTGCGCTCACACAACATTGCCTGCACCACAACGTATAGAGAAAAGATCAATCGCCATCACTATTTACCCTTTTGGTTTTTTCCCCTCTAAACTTATGCATATTACAATACTCTACATGAAAAATAGCTGCAAGAACTACACTGGCCAGCTTCACAGGCAAGAGAACATGGCAAGGGGACCTTCTTCCCATTTGTTGACAATTAGCTGTAAGTAATTTAGAGGGAGCCAGGTGCAGCCAGTTGGCAGGAAATCAACTAGCATGGATAAATCTGTCATATAAAGGGCTCTAACAAAGTTTGAAGTTTGTTTTAGATGAGACTTTTGCTGAAGTAGTGTTGGCATGAAAAGCTAGGAGGCTTTCAGTTGCATTACCCGAGATTTGTTGCTGCCTTGGTGGCATGATCCATTAAAATCCATAGGCTTTGTAGAATTTGATTTGGGGGTGGCAGTAACTTACATTTATTTTGCTTTCCTTCTGTCACTGCTTGGATTATTTTATATGCTTTTGTCTTGTCTGAATCACTGAATATATCAACTATGTAGACTGAAATACCTTTTTTAGTATAATTAATTTATCAATTTCTTTACAAAGTTACTTTTTTAAGACAATATTTAGTCTATGCAAGCATAGACTTGGTAAATGACAAGCAAAAATAAGCCAGCTTTCTGGTAAATCATGGGAACATCACTATTGCCTCACAAAAGTGAAAGCTACTGTTGCAGATGAAGTAGAATTTAGGCACTTAACTCTAAAGTACAGTTTTCCTCTTCACACAGCACGAATGAAATATCTGGTATAGATAGTGGAAAGGGATAAATGGCTTCTCAGGCCATTGTTAATACAGACAGCCTTCCTGTATATACCTTTCACTCATGCATTAAAAAGATATCCATTTATTTATAGAAAACTATTGAAATAATCACTGCATCTTCTTGCTACCACTCTGTGGGTAATACTACAGCCTATAGCTTATATAGCTATAAATACATTCTTTGAACAGTCATCTTCAGAAAAATGTTGTCACATAAAGTGAGGCAAATTGCTACACCATGTAGGATAGTAATTCCTAGCTCAGACCACAGTCCGAAAATTGAAGACTCACATATATGCTTGATGTTGAAACCTATATTTTGCCCTACTGGAATTTCTTGTGCTTTGGTTTAGAAAGTAATCCCACTCTTCCCTCTCCTTCAAGAATTCTTGTATATTTGAAATTTGTAACTATGCCTACTAAAAGACTAATAGCAAATATATACCTAAAAAAAATAGCTTATGTGGTACTCAGTATATTGTTGAATGTATTACATTAAACTGCTTTCATAAAAAAGATTTGAGATAGATGGAAGAACAAAAAAAAAAAAACCCCCACACACCATTAATTATTTTCTCAGTGGTGATCATTAAAGAGTTGATAGGTCCTGTGTCCCATCAACTGGATCTCTCCAAAATGGAAATACAAGAGTTTTAGCAGGTATGTGAAATGCTTGGAGTTATATAGCCAGGCAAAGGGGAAGAAAAGAAAAAAAAACAAACACACCACACCCCAAAACCACAAAACATCCTTTAAAGTATTTTGAACGTTATAATCGTTGGGAATCACTGATGCCTAAGGAAATGCCAAGGACAGACTAAAACTTTTGCTAATACAGATTGCCAAGTTTAAACCGGATGCATTTTACTGAATGAGAATCTACGTGCCTGAAGCCACATTCTGATCTTCCTTACAGGCACAAAACCCTATGGTACCAGCAGGCCTGTTTATATCCACGTAACTGAAATCAGAACCTGGTCTGATGCATTTAAAATAATTGGATTTATCACTGATGTCTTACTTTGCCTGTTACAAAGACAGTATTTTTTAACCTCATTTCTGTTAGTGCATTACCAAAGACATTACAAATACAAGATCCCTCAGAGGGCCATCTGTGGAACCAGATACTATCCGATGAGGACCTCTCTGCAGTATCAGGATTGTTTACGCACTGTAATGAACAGTAATGATAAGATTTTTTCCTATTTAAACTCAGAAGCAATACAAGAGCAGCATAACAATATCCATCCCACGCCAGAGGTTTCCAGTGCTGCTATCGGTGGGCCAGAGCACTCCTGGTCCTCACTTCTAGCTGGCAGCCGTTGCCTTTGTGCGTAGCAGGTGAGAAGTCATGAACTCCCCCCCGAGATCTCCAAGAGCCCAGGTAGAGGGAAAACAGAGCAGATATAACCTGATACACCTGTCAGTTTGGAGACTGCTGTGGCTCCAGTTAGATCTCACAGAGGGTCCAGAAGCCACCTCCCTTGCAGGCATACCTTCTGCACTGTGCTATGGCACGAGAGGGAGAGTCACCTTCCCCTCCTTCTGCAAAAGTGGGATTGGAGTACACGAGACAGCAGGGCACGCAAAAGCTTTCTCCACCTTCCTAACACTATGACAGATTTATGAAAAGGAGAGAATACTAAGTTTTGAAGGGGCTGGGAAGGCTGGAGCAAATATTCCCACCAACACTAGGCTCCTAATTTAGGACACAAGTCTTCCTATGCCTCCTCCGTAGCCAGTGCAGAGAAAGAGGACTCCCTGGGAGGGCACTGGAGAGCACCACAATTAGACTCCAGCTGGGATTCGCTGCAGAGTAGATCCTGTGTCCTCCACTGGCTGCTGGAGAAGGTCAGAGAGCTTGCCTCCAGGTGAAGTATAAAACAGGCTAAGGTGCATAGTCATGCTCATATGGGCACCTCCACTGGAGCACGTTCCCTCATCCGTTGCTAGAACGCAGCTCCTTGTGATAGCAGGAGATGTGCGTCTGTATGTCAAGATGATTTCTTCAGTTAAGCATACCTGCCAGAAACTTATGTGGTGTAATTACAAACCTTCCAAAACATATTTAGTGAGAGTGATTCAGAACATCAGTTAGCAATTATTGATTATTCAGTAACGTACTAAATCATTAATTCACTAACTTATGATCAGGTTTGCTTTCAGAACCTTTCAAAATTTAAGTAACTATTGATTCTTCCATACTCTCTGATTAAATTTTAAAGTGAAAAATGTAAGAGTTTTAATATTTTTAAAATTGAATATTTTTAACATCAGATTAATGCTATAAAGAAAACAACACATGTGTAGTGCTAAGAGAAATAAAAATTACCTACGGGCATACTGTAACTGTGAATTAATGGTACCTGAATGAAGGCCAATATGTTTTAACCTAGGTATTCAGCCTTTGGAAAGACAGTTTCTTCCATTCTTTTGCGTATTGATACTTATCAATTTCAATTTTCTGAAACACTATAGACCTTCATGGCAATTTCAATAAAACTGAAAAGGTTGTGGGGTTTTTTCCAAAATGTAAAAAATTCCTTGTGATAGAAAGCTTAATTATTGGATGACTTTAGCTTTTAAGATTTTTCTTGCAGTTCTTCAGATGATAGCATCTGATACAGGAATTGGCTGTATCACTATAGAGAGGAGAAGATAGTTGTGGAAACTATAACAAGTGGTTGAAAGCAGTACTGTTGCCACCCACCACTCAAATATTGTTTTGCCTCACAAATGACCAAATAAAAATCAATTTTTTGTTTGTCTTCTAGTGTTGCTGCCTTCAGGGTTCACAGTTGCAATCCCTTCACAAAACAGCAGCAAAATTCAATCTCAGAAGCCAAGATTCCTAGGCAAGGCATTTATCCTTAAACCAAGACTTTAGAAAAAAATACAAAATACTAAAGATATCAAAGAATCAAAAAGAAACCTCTTAAATCACGTATGTTCTTTCTTGCAAGAAAATGAAATGGAGCATGGTGCAATGTTCTTAGTTTCCTTTATTTTTTTTCCCCAAACCAAAAAAAAAACCCCTTTTAAACATATGTATGTAGCACGTTACACAGTATCAACAGGCTTTGGATAAGTTTGAAATAGCCAACTGCACCAAACTTGCAGGAGTCTTGCTTACAACCCTATTTATTTATAATCCTCAGTTTCCACATTCAAAACGCATCCCTACGTACAGTCTCCGGCAGGTTATGGTTAGAATACATCACGTGAATGATCCCGCCCGGGGAAAACCTGCGGTCTGCAGTGGCCTGTCTCACTAGAGCTGCATACCAGGGATAGACAGCTGCTGCTCGTGCGCAGGCTGGGTGGCACAAACGGGAAGGAGCTGCGGTATCACGGTCGCAGCAGCGAAACACGGCGTCTTTCCAAGGCTCCAGGCACAGGCAGCGGGCAGCTCATAGGTGTCCCGGTGAGACTCTGGTGCCTGGCTTTCCAGAGGGGCAGAAAGCAAGCGTCGCTGGGCTGCCAGTGCACAAGGTACGCCTCCTTCTTACTACACCTTCCACATACATACCACTTCATGCAACTTTTACCCTAGGGCTAAATATACCAGACCATTTACAGAAAGAGCAGCTTCTCCTACCACCACCAGCAGCATCTGATATGGTTTGTATTGCCTGGTATACAAGAAGGACTCCAAAGTCACGCAGCCCACCCCATTCTGCTTTGGGCTCCATCCAGCCCTGCTCCCCCCGCTAAGAAAACAGGAATATAGCTGTCATTACCTACTACCAGACAATAGCATCTATAAGGATGAAGGAAGAAGTTTTTCACAATGAGGGCGGTGAAGCACTGGCACAGGTTGCCCAGAGAGGTGGTAGATGCCCCATCCCTGGAAACATTCAGGGTCAGGCTGGACGGGGCCCTGAGCAACCTGGTCTAGTTGAGGATGTCTGTTCTATGATTCTATAATCAGGTAACACCATTTACCAGCAGGTACTTGAAATGCTGTAAGTTTACACCTAAGCATATCTAGCTTGTGTGGCTATATGAACATTTCTCATCAGTTCTAAGATGCCCCCCATCACACAAAATCGGATCCAGTTTATTCCAAGCATTGCCGGACCTGGACAGTACATCACTTTTGTAACAATCCTAAAAGAAGAAGAATATTATCCACATTCGATTGACACTATGATATCTTAGTCTCTAAGTCTTTCTGATTCATGAAAGAGGAAAGGAGTAAATAAAACTGTGACTGATAAACATAAGTTTCCTAATTACAATCATTCATATGATCTGCTTTTGCATTAACAGATCAAAATCAATATAATTGACTTTCGTTCCATAAAACCATTTGTTTTGGTTTTCTTTGCTATCTCATACACTAAGAAGTAAACTTACAATGCATTAAGAAATTTCAGATAACTGGCTCTGTCAATATAGCATGAAGGATGAGGAAAAAGTGAGTAGAAGAGTAATATATTTTTCACAAAGTATTGGATCCCATGAACAAGTTAATGATGTTTGCAAGGGAGAAAATGTGAGGACCAAAAGTTTTCAAGTTGCTGAGTGATAATAATGGTGCCATCTATCGTGCATCCATCACACTGAAGTGCTTGACACGTGTTTTGGACTGTTTTCATGCATTTTCTTTATGATGATTAATAGTGGCATTGTACCCTCTGAAATAGCGGCCCATCACACAGAGAAAGGTGTACTAAATTAAATTCAGATGATAACAACTTTGATCTCAGACACACATGGAGAAAATACTGAAAGGTTGGAATAAAAAAACCTGTGAGAAATTCTCATTTCTAAGATGAGGGTCCACAAGCAACAAAGAGCAAAGAAAAAGGAGCAGGGACAAAATGCACTGCATAAACACAAGCGCCTTTCTGAAGCTCATTTCTTTTCTCCGCTCTACATTTACGTTAGAAAGTGGTGAGGTTTAAGATGCGTTTTCTTTTGTTACACTTTGAAGGAGAAAGGGGGGTACTACACTAGATGAGATAATTACATTTCTGTAAAAGGAAGAAATAAAAGGTGATGTGTCTCACCTGCCCACCTCCCACATCCTGGACACGCTACTGGGTCTGTTTTCTCTAATACGAATCAGAAGCGCACAGAGGTTGATGTAAGTTACGTTTGTTCCCCCCTGGGTCCTTGAACACTTTGCTAAAGCAACTCCTCACTTTTTTTAGTGGAGCTAGGAAGCGAAGTTAGCATAGGGACAATCCACCAGTGCCTTTTCGCCTGGTGAGACTGGAAGCGGGGCTTCCAAGCCCCCTAAGGTGACCAAAGCAATGTAAAGACGTTTCAGTGAGAGTGTGCTTATATTGACACATTTCAGCCTGCTGCCTAGGAGGAGGAAGGTAGTTACTACGGCTCAGCTAACAAGCTGTAACCCTAATTTCATCTCTTCGGAGGTGGAATTTAGCAGGGTAAGTCGAGAATTTTCAGGGTGCGCCCTTCGCTCTGACTCAACAAGAAAAAATAAGGAAAAAAAAAAAAAAGAAATCCCTACTCCCATCAGAAGACCGGGCATAATAACTACTGCATGAGCCTCATAATGTATATTTAATGACTGGAAACCACTCTGAAGTATCTGGATGTGTCATGCATAAATGGGAGCGGTAAATCGCCGCTAGAACTTGCTCGGGAACCCATGCAGCCCCATGTGCTCCCAGGAACGTGGAAGCAGAACCACGCTACAGCTCCCCCAACGTGGGAGCACAGCGGCAGAAATCAATTATTTCAGCCTCCTGCAGCAGTCAACAGACTTGCAAGCCTTAATGGAGAGCAGCTAAGGGATGGGAGATGCCAGTCTGATCTGTGGATCAGCGCAGGCGCATACAAGCAGCACGGGAAAGTCTGAGTAGGTTTGTCAGAGACTGCCACCTTTCCTAACCGCCAACATATGAATAAGTATGTCCCAGTTGTGCTATTTGATATGCATAGGATTTCCAAATGTGCCTGAGAGCAAGTTTAGTGCCTACTGGCTTTTGCTTTTCTTTTTTGTACAGTTACAAATGTACATAATAATATTGTACAGGACTGTTCAGAAAAACTGAATTAGCTGGAAGCTGATCTATTGTGATGCCTCCCTGGAATGTGTTCATAGTATAGTTAAGAGATCCGATTATGATTTAATAACTTACTAAATTACAGTGTTGTTTATATACTACATATTTTTACATTATTACCACTATCAAGGAATGTTGGCATAGTTATTCCTGTAAATCCGCCCTGCCTAACCTAAAATAATCTTGATGGAGTTGAAAAAAAAATTCAGGGCAGAAAAAATCCGAAGAATGGGAAAGGTCAAAAATTCACCTAGTTTTTTGAGTAGGAGTACCAACAGAGATAGGAACAGTTGGTTAGGTTTTTTCCTGTTATGTTGAGTATATAAAATCCAAGTAGCCATAGACCCCAGGGGAATGAGATAGTTAATGTTGCACCCACACCAGTAATCATACCTTCATATATTCAATGCATCATTTACCAAAAAGTGTTCTGAGAGTAGTCTAGCATTTTTTAATATTTTTATAAGTGTAATTCCAATATCTCTGTTAAAGGATCTCTCCAGAGTTCAGCTGTCTGGGCTTCTATAGGATAAAATGCATGATAGCTAGTAAATTTTAAAATCCTCAAGAAATTCTTTGAATAACTTCCCTATGCATAACAAAGTTGTATCTAGTGATTTAAAAGACCTGATCCACCAGGGCTAGAAACATCTAACTTTAAGGGCAGATGCTGTCTGTGAGCTGAAAAGCTCTTTATTCTGACCAAGCTTCCCAAGAACGTGTCATCTGAAATCCATCGTTCATCCAAGACTTTATGTCGCTGATTCTAGGCTCTAGCTAGTGTATTTCTGTGACAGAAATTTCTTGTTTATGGGATGAACAGGGAAGCAAATGCTTCTGCAGCTGTTGGTTTGGATTTATTGCTGTGGGGCATTTGTCTTATGTTTAAAAGAAAAAACTTTACCATTCTTGGAGGCCTTGGGTTTTAGAAGCTGTCCTAATGAAGAAAGCAAAGCTACTTTCCACGTCGTGTTTAAAACAGGTAAGAAAAGAAGAAACCATTACACCTTGAAGATCAACATAGTCTACTGTGAATGTAATACTATGTTTTCCCCATAGCCAAGAGCATGTTACCTTCCAGAGGCCCAGCCACAACTCCCAGTCAAACCCCATGAAGCTGTGAGGTGCCAAGTAGAGCTGATGAAGAAATTCTGCTGATGGAGAAGCAGGCCAGCAGATAAAAGAAAAATCAATGCCTGAGCATCAGTACAGTGTAATAAAAACAATATGTCATTTTGACACCTTGACTGAGTTTACTTTGGACAAAGACCAGCATTATTTTTCCTCTAAGTTTAACCCCTGGTGTCGAGTTAGGCTCTTCTGTGTTGTCCAGTACGGGCAACTTCTGCCTCGGCTCCAACTGTAGCCACATTGCTTGTCTCTCTCTTTCATAAAGGCTACTACTGTCCTCTTTTCTGCAAAGTACTTTTCTCTCACTCACAGTAAGCTAGATATGCATTGGTAGGATATCAGAGACTAATTAAATATTGTGACTGTGATACTCAGATAAACAGGTATCCAGGCTCCAGGGTTTTTTTCCCCCCCAAATGCACAGACTGCTTCTCACAAAATATTTCATCAGCAGAGGCTCCATAAGTGGTCATTTGTTGTTTCTTATAATTCCTAGCTGACCCTGTAACAGGTTCTCCACCTTCAAAGTTTAAAGGCAAAGCCCTTGAGCTGAAGGCACTCCTAAGTTTTTTCAATGAGCTGAACCACAGATAAAGATTTAATCTGATGCCAATTCCCCACATTAAGATCAGTTATTCCACAGAAAACCCCACATATTCCAAGGGAATTGATGTCAGATAAACCAATTCTCCACTGCTCAGATAACTGACAAAGAAAAACACCAGTTCAAAACATTCTTCAAACAGATGACTCAGCTTCCAGTTTTGTAGGCATCTCGGGCAATTTCAACGGCTACTTGTGAAAAAGCCTCATGACCTCTCGCAGTTGGGAAACTTAATTTTAGCACAAACAACTAGTCATCAACGAGGGACAAAGGAAGGTAATAGCACCCACCTAGTACTTGACCCTGCACGAAAGTTTACATCAGAAACGTTAACCTTACTGGAGTTTAGTAAAAGCGTATTAAGAAATGGCTTTCATCGATAAAGTTATTTCTTTTCCTTATCATTTCTGTATGACTGGATATAGGATTGGGTGGGATTATTTCATATTTATTCTGATGTTTGTTTACAACCTGCTTAATTCAGGAATTTTGGAATAAAGGAATCCTCAGTATAAATATTTTTCTCTGTTGATTTTGAGAGCTCTACTGACGTCAGCACAGACTTTTTCATTCATTCTGAAGTTGGGGGAAAACGTGCAACTGGAATTCATAACTACTCAGAGAAACAGCACACTGTAAGTAATCTATCAGGGGTTTGAGCAACATGTATATCAGGTGGCAGTCCTCTGCATACAAGTATAGGTCATTTAAGAGAGGAAAAATACACATTTACACCCAATTTCTACATATTAACTAAAAAAAAACCCTATACATCTGTTGTTTTGAGTTTTCTTCAATCGCACATGGGTTATTAACATTACCAAGACTGACAACTGAATGTATATTGTAACTGTCAGTTACATCAATATCCTTATGAAAATACTGTGTCTATATTAATCATTCTAATTTCTCTGACTCACATTGTTGACGGAGTCTTGGATGGGCAAATGCAGGTAAACACCTCCTACTTGCATCAGATCCGAACTGCAGTAGAGTACGCCCACTTCTCACCGCCCAGCATGAGACACAAGACAAGCGAAATAACCCTTTTAAAAGTGTTATCTCGGTACTTCTGGCTTACTCTTTGTGTAACGACCAAAAGCAACCACCTAGGCACTTGCTATCTCCAGCTGTATAAAAATGCCAGAGAAATAGTGAAACATGCACCAGCTGCAAAGAAGTACCAGAAATGTTATACGTAATATGTAACTCCACAATTAATTCCCATTATTAACTTCCTTAACATTAGGAATAAAATAGGGTTGATTTTCCACAAGTATTTTAATTCATGAAGTATATATATTGTAGGTTAAATCTGAAATAAGTGACCTAGTATCAACAGCTTTAAATAATGCGCCATACCTTTGGCTAGCAGGATAGTTATTTCCCCTGATTTACAGCTGATACCCTGGCTATTCTTGACCCAAGTTTTTTCAACAATAAAATTAGAGACTATTTCTGCAATCCTACAGGCCTAAGTAAGGACCCATCTTGAGCATTAATGTTCCTTCTTGACCATAAATTCTTTATCTATATGCATATGTATGCGATGGACGTATTTCCTCTTATCCAAAGTTATGAAAACTGCAAAAGAAAGGCCTCCTGCTGGGTTGGTTGCAGACAGTTTAAATTTATAAGGTCGAGTTTTCTTTGGTGCAACACGCCTACACTGAAGTGCCACCAAACTCATCTGCATCTGTATTACTTCTCCCAAAGCTAATTACAACTATTTTTATTGCCTTTTTCTTACTATTAACATCAACAAAACTGAATATATTATGCCAGTTCCAAATTAATAAAAGAAGCCTGCAATTTCCAACTTACGTACTACACTCTAATACCTTTTACGAGCTAAACTGCTTTGTATATTGCAATCCATAATTTGAAATAAAAGACTTTGGCATTTTTATGCATTAAACTGTAGGTAAACGAGGATAAACGAGCAAAACTCCCATGCCCTTTCTTCACGCCAGCGCTTCACTGATTCCTCCCTTAGCTTCGGCATTTAGATTTTGAGGGATGCCCAGAACAAGCCTAACTGGAAGCAAAGCGCAGGTGTTATCCCCACTGCCCCGGGATGTATTTTGCTCCCGGGCTCCGCACCCCCGCGAACACCCCCCCCCCTCCCGCTTCCCCACCTCCAGCCGCTGCTCCAGCCCCAGCAAAACTTGGGGAAGTTACCTGGCGGGAGGCGCCTGCCGGGGAAGCGCCCGGCGCCGGAGGGGCGGTGCGGGGCAGCCGGCACCGCCGCGCCCGGGAAGGCACCGCGGGGAGCCGGCCTGGAGGGAGGCGGCAGCTCCGCCGCGCCTCCCGGGGGGGCGGGCGGGAGAGACGGGGGCTGGGCGGGGGCTGGGCTGGCCGCCCCGCCCAGCCCCCGTCTCTCCCTCCCGCCCGCCCCCCCGGGGGGCACCCCGGCCCACCGCCTTGAGGGGAGCGGACACCGCAGGGTTTCTCTGCCCCAGCCCCCCGGCTCTTACCTGGGCGGCGGGCACCGGGAGCCCCGAAACGCGGTCCCCAGGAGATGCCGGAGGCGTGCCCTAAGTTTGTCGGGGAAGGGCGGCGGGCAGATCCCGCTTGCTGGAATTAAAGCCCCCGGGGTGCACGGTCGGTGGTTTAGAGAGCCCAGGCGGAGCAAGCTGACTTGCTCTCTTAAAAGCAAAAAAAAAAAAAAAAAAATATATATATATACACACACACACTTATAAGGGGGTGGGGGTGGAGAGCGAGAGGAAGGCACCCGTTCCTCCCGGCTTCTGGCGGTGCAATTAGCGCAGCTGAAGGGAGGAGTTAGTTTAATTACACGCCGCGCTCCCGGGAAATGTGCCCGAGGAGCGGCCGCACGCACGGGCGGAGGCGGAAAGTTGCCGCGCTCCGGCGGGCAGCGGCCACCGCGCTTCAGCACCGCGGACAGCGGCGCCCCGCCCGGCCCGGCCCCGCGGGGGGTTCCGGCCCACGCACGTCTTGGGCAAAAACACGCCTTCGGGGCGTGAGTGCTTTGAATGGCGGAAAATCGACCGTGCTCCCAGGCAAACTATCCCAACAGTAAATTGTCAGCAGCCTTTGCAGGTTGCGTGTTAGCCCTCCTGGGAATTTGCCAAGTGGCTTCTGCCAGCCGTCACCAGCTGAAAATAGGCATCGGGTCATGATTGCCTGAAGAATCGCTAATATCCTACCAATATACATAAATTATATTTTATTGCACGTATTCTGACTGATTAGTGATCCACTACCACTGGCTGGTAAATATTATTAATCCTGTTCTGCAGCTGAGGACATTGGGCCAGAGAGATTAAGAAATGATCGAGGTTACATGCATAGAACCAGATCCCTGCACGACTCCAGATCTGAGTGTACCTAACCTGTGGGATCATCTTCCGCCTCAGATCACTTCTTTCCCTCCTCCTTGCTCCTTGGGTGTAAGTGTAGTGCCTCCATGGCACCACAAGCAACAGCTTGGCCATCAACTCTGGAAGCTTTTATAGACCTCACCCAAGCACTGAAATAAGATTTGAGGTCCTCCAAATTCAGAAAGTTGCTATTGTGAATGTAATGCCCCAAAACAAAGAAGCATGGGTTTGTGAGGAACAGCCAATAAGGAGCATGAGAATAGAACTAGAACTTTTATCTACACAGAGATGAGCGTTAAGAAAGTGGGACAAGAATTCACATTTTAGGGTCTCTCAAGCAGAAGGGAGAGAATTCACCTTCTGTAAATCTCAGAAAACAAAATTTTCCAGAAATTAAATACTACTTCTTATCTCCAGAGATCATGAAATATTAAATAAGCATTCCAGAACAACAAACAAGCTTTGTTTCAACATCGTAGAGTAAGTGTTGCTACAGGAGTGGAGCTAAGTTATTTTTGAAGAAAATACTGATTTATTACAGTGAGAAAGGAAATTTTTATTACTAATAATTCATATAAAGAGTAAACAGACAGAGCCCACTTCTTGCTGGTTGTTGGAATTAGTTTAGAGATTGGAAAAAAATAAAGGCAGGCTTGGGGAAAGTTCATCAATGTTCAAGACAGACAAGAGGTAGGTAAGGTGAATCTTAAAAACAATACTGCATGACTCTTCAGTTCATCAACATTTATATGATCTACGTATGTGCGTGCCTTTTCTAAATACATGTATGACATGAGAATACAAATTACAGCTGTGGAAATGGAAGGGTGTATGGAAGGCTGAACGGATGGAAATCCTATGGAAAAAACCCACAAATTTCTAAATAACTACCAAACTGTGATAGCTCAGGCACTTTCTGCCTAATCTTAAAGTAAAGGGACTATGAGAACTGAAAGGCTGAGCTGAGTTTTTAAATTATTTTTATTATATAGGGAATTACATATAGTATATATTTTTAATTATTTTATTATATATGCATTTTTTATTATATTTTATTATATATGCAATTCCTCACAGCCTTCCCAAAATTTTTACTGTTTAAAGTATATTCTAAAATGTCTTCTAAAATGTCTTCTTTTTCTACTGAGCTTCTTTTAGTTAGCTAAGAAATTTTATATATACACACACACACTTCTACACATATGACAAAACATAATGCATTTACAACATTTTGCAAAATGGGGCAAAACCAGAGGAAAGATAGACTTTGAAATCTCAGGATTTGAGACGTAGACAGTAACATAAGCTTAGAAAAAGGTTTTCGGAGTAGTAACACACTTAAAATCGCGTCGTGCGAGTTTTCCCAACAACAGCCTGAAAGCAGGTGTGCCAATTAGGCTCATCACAGATTGTGCAGCGAAGGCACAGGCCTCTTCAGTGGAAGTGTCTTGGAGCATATCCAGCACTGGTACATGACTATGGATACGATTGCGTCAAAATCCAGGCTGCTATGGCTTCCGACTCCTAAGTCACCTTGCTGTACAGATGGTCTGAGAGATGAAGCATGGAAGAAGCACGCTAAAATGCTCGTGGCAGAAGTCGTGAACTGAACAGGACCAACTGCACGAAGCAATGTATGACACCTCCTGCTGCGGCAGAGAAGAGTTTCTTTGCTTCTCTGTGCTAACCACTAATTCCCGGTCAGGAGGCTCATTTAGCGTAGCGACCAGTTTGCTATGCTCATTTTACAGGACAATCAAAAACACCCTTATGGTTGTTAACATTTGGCAGTGCGGGTAAGACTGCTCTAATAGGGCATGAGTTCTTGGCATCCATGGTCTCAGTGCAGTTTCCACAGGAGAAAATCTTTGCTCGGGTAGTAAAAAATCAAAGTTAAACAATAGCCAAGCACTTATACTCAGAAATTATTAGGGACTGAATAATGATCAGCTTAGGTCAGCATTAAAATTATTAGATGAACTGCATATTACTTTTAAGACAAGGGATCTTCCTTGGTTTCCTCTGCTTTTGCTATAGAGCAGACAGGGTCCTCTTATGTTAGACACTAGACAAGTGTGAAACAGCAACAGGAAATATCTTCCTTCATTGAAAAGCTTATAGTCTAGAAAGGTAAAAGTCTTGATAAGAATAATGTACTTACTGTGTGGGCAGCATAAGTTTTATGTGTTCTTAATTATTCATTTATTTGCTTCTAAGTGCTTTGATTTAAAAATGATGCGATGTGTACATGCGGTGTTGATACTCGGATAACTTAATTGTTTTGGTAATATAACAAGGCATATGATGTAATGTCAATAGACTGTACCTTGTGCACATTACAGAGCTTTTCCATGTGGATGCTTATCGTCTCGTGACAAAGCTAATGATTCCTAATATGTGTACAGGGTAAGAAAGAGACTTAATAAATGGTTAAACAGATTGGTGGGAGAGCCAAGAATAAAACTCATAATCAAAGCTTGGCTTTGAACTGGTTTTGGAATGAAATAAGCAGATGCAAAAGATTTGAATGTGAATAAAACAGGAAAAGAAAAAGCCTCAGGGAGAAAGATACCAAAGTAATGCAGCTATTTGTCCACACATACAAACTTAGGAGCTTCCCTCCTAAAAATATGCTCCAAGCAACACCAACTTTATGGTATGTTCCCAGCAGTAATCCAGGCTCAAAAATATTAGTTACTGGAGGGCACAATGAATTTCCTTTCCTAGGTGTTTCAGGAAAGGAGTACAGTATCTAATTAAAATGTAAACATCCAAGTGGGTATTCATGCCTTCTAACTGATGTCATCTGAATTACTGCCTAGGAAAAACTTCTCTCCATCGACTATACAGAAAATCTACATTTCTAATCATATCGCCTAAACAGTGAACAGTGTTTGTGGGTGGTTTTTTTTGCATCCGTTTGTGCTGAAACAAAATAGAACTGGAAATACATGAAACAGAGAGAAAGGGAAATAAAATCTAGACAATTACTATCATTGTGGCCCAGCCACTCAGGATCAGTAGCATTTATTGCTCAGGTCTTCTCAGCGGATAAGGGTCTAAATGTGACAGGTATCAACAGCTGACTGTTCAGAGCAAAGAGAAAATGCTCGCCTTAATGTACCAATTGTGTGCTACGTAGTCTTTTTAAACACATATAGTCTATTCAAGAACATTCTTGTAAGAGTCATCCTAGTTCTGCTGTAAAGCGTATCTTTCTGGACAGGCTGTGGGAGGTTTTGTTGGGGTTTTTTGTTTTGCTTTGGGTTTTTTTGGTTGGTTTTTTGGTTGTTGGGGGTTGTGGTGTTGGTTTGTTTTGCGGGTTTTTTTTAAGGTATTAGTGTTACTGATATAGGTAGCAAAAGGAGCAGCAAATCACCTCCTATAGTCAAAATAAGATTATCAGCTAAAGCAACTGTCTTTCCTGTCAATAAGCTAACGCATATCTATCTGTATAAATTTCATAAAGCCTGAACTTCATGTATGAACATTTGGCACATTGAAATGAATTGGTATTTTGGCAGTGATTTCAGCAGGATCAGAATTTTATTAAACAATTTTTAGTAGGCATGAGGTAGGAATGCGTCAACAGAATGAGAGGAGGATGGAGAACAGGCCATATATGTAACAACATCTCTAATTAAGCCTATGAAGAAATATATGCAAATCGCTACCATCCTGCTGTGATTCACATTTTCTTTTTAGAAGCACGTCTACTAACCCCTTTCTTTCCCCCCAGTTAGCCTCAACTTAAAAGCCAGATTTACATTCTGCTTGCCCAAAGTCGGTGCCCATTTTGAAGAGCATCTGACACATCCGGCAGAAAAGGGATGGGACAAATAAGAGCAAACCCATCATTGTGATATCAGTCACATCAGTACTAAATAAAGTACTGGATTACCAGGATGAACTAAGAGGTCATTTACCTTTTTCCAATTACTCAGTTTAACCATTAGGACTTTGAATGACAGTCTGATTTGAGTTGTGGCAAAAGCAGTTATACTACTAACAACAGTACTGCCTAATTACAAATATAACCATGCTTTTGAGTGAAAATTAATCGCTAAACCCCTTATAGTGTAGAAGGTTAAGCACTTTGATTCCTTTGTAGCTAGGGTCTGACCCAGAATCTCAGTTTCATAATGCCAGACCAATTTCTAATTGATTTTATATCACCATTGATTATTACAACAATTTAAGACTTCACCCAATTGAGTTATGGGGAGGGGGGGAATCTATCACAAAGATACAGAAGCATCCATCAAAGATGCATTTAGAGCAAATGGACAATACACTTTTTTTTTTAAGTTGTAATTGTATTCAAAGGAATGACATTTAGCAGCCATCGACTGTAGGTTATTGAAATATTCTGTGACCTTGGCTCCACTTCCAAATGGAAAGCAAAACCACAAGTAAAACTACAGGGAATAAAGAAATCAAATTTTGGTCTCAATTACGTTGTTTTGAAAATGTTCAATGATAAGATAATGATCCTAATTACTCTCACAGCTACCAATTTTGGAATCAGGGCTTAACCAAAAACCGCATGTTGAATAACCCCATAATCTGTAAATGGGCAGAGTTCAAATACGTAAGTGAATCTGCACATACCTACTACAGCAGCCCAACTATTTTGGTAAGAGCATGGTTTTCTTGCCAAAGTAGTTGTACCAGTATACTGCTTGTCTTGGATATGCCTAATGAATACACATGCAACACATTATAGGTTATTTCATTACTACATAAGATTAAACTATGATGATTGATACAGCTGCAGTCGACATTGGATGGGCATTTTCCACCCTACTGTATCCCAGCATTTAAAGCAGTAAGCTTACATTTAGCAGTAATGCCTTTTTTATTCATGTAGCTACATCTTGTAATGCAAAATCAGAATCTAAAAGAAAACGTTTTTTTTCTTTTGTTTTAGAAGGGGTAGGAGAGGGTAGAAGTTGAAAGCCAAGCCTCAAAGTTCCAGTTTAAGAGTTTTTTTATTTACAGCTTGAGTCTGTTCACTGAATTTAGCTGTTAAGTAAAGGAGTAGGAAGAGAGGAGAGAGAGAGAGAGCAGAAGCTCTTTGCCTGACAGCAGTTGTTAGAGCAGCACTCCTGATTATCGTAATGGGTTCACTTGTCAAATGCCTTTCATACCAAAAGCAAGGCTGTTAAATGTGAAGTTGAGACTGTGGATATTTTTTTCCCCATGAAAAAGCACTCTCCACATCACCCCCCCGTTGATGAGCATTAAAAGCATTTTGATGCTTGAAGGAATCTTAGTTCCAGGGGGTTATCACAGCATCTACCTGTCTTTTGTTGCTTCTGAACACTTTGTTCATAACTTCAAACAATGAGTCAGCAAATGAGATTTCTTTTAGAATTTACTAATAACAAACATTTAGTTTTATCTCTTTTGACCAGTAGCATTCCTAAATAAGCTCTATTTCTCACTTCCCCTTCCCTGAAAACAAGGAGCATTCTACCAACTGAATTGAAAGCCTTTGCTCATCCTTTCAGATCTTTAGTAGCAAAATTCCTTTTTTTTTTTAGGAAAAAAAAAAAAAAAATCAAAGGTCAGTGCTGGTTTTGTATCAGCCAATAATCCAACCCTAAAACTACACAGTGACTAAATGAATATTTGGATACTTTTTCTTTAAAATGAATAAACAAACAAAACCAACCCCCACACCTCAAACACTTCCTCTACTGCCTCAGAGGCAAAAAAGCTTTGAGCAGCAAAGAAGCAAGCCTTTGGTTCCTTTTAGAAGAACACCTCTCCCATGCCTTCTTCAGGGCACGACTGTCACCCGTGTGGCTGTTGCAGGGTGAGTGACAGATCACAGTGCTGGAGCCAATGGAAGCGGCCACTGCACTGCAAGGGAGAGAACCTCGGGGCCTCCCCCAGTCGTGGAGGTCACGTCGTGCTGGGAAAACATGTTGCAGGGAACAGATGGACAGGTGGGGAAAATCATAACTACTGAAAAGACTGATGATTGCTCCTAATGAAAGGGTGTTTAGGCAAACATTACACTCTTAGCTTGTAATATGTGAAATATGAAGATGCATCGAGAAGAGAAAGTAAGGAAGCCATGCTATTTCTGATATTTTCCAGTAAGCAGTGCTCAGTGAAGACAATTATTCACTGGGTATGTGGTAGTCTAGTTGGAAGGGCAGGGGGGGGGGGGGAATCACCCCCAAAATAGTGATTGGGATTCCGGCACTTAAACAACAAAACCAAAAATCTGTTTTTTCCTCTCCTCTTTATT
Organism: Phoenicopterus ruber ruber; assembly: GCA_009819775.1. Taxonomy (NCBI): domain Eukaryota; kingdom Metazoa; phylum Chordata; class Aves; order Phoenicopteriformes; family Phoenicopteridae; genus Phoenicopterus; species Phoenicopterus ruber. The sequence continues at coordinate 109,636,378 of CM020215.1, forward strand.
TTCAACGGGGTCTTTTGAAACCTCAGCAATGTTGCTAGGACCAGATTCACACACACATGAATCTAAGGACAAGTAGAAGACTGAGTAGAGAGAATGGAAATAGGTTTTTTTTTTTTTTCTTTTTTTAATTTCAGACCGTTACTAGATGCACTACTTACACTTCCAGGTACGTTAAACCACATTTCTAGGAGATGTAGGGTTGTTTGGTTTTGGTGTTAGGCTGGGGAAGTTGACTTTCTTCCTTCGGTGCAGGGCAAGTTATTTCATGTACCTATATGCTAGCTACCTCATTTCAAGGACAGGAAAGAATAGAAATAATAATGTTTGTATGCCTCATAGATTGCCTCCCCCTAAAAAAGCATCTTTTTCTTTGCTGTGTATGAAGAGAACAAACTTCCGATTGCATTTTAGAGCAGAGATGAGTATAGTGCTCTGTACCTCAGCATTGCTTCAGATTTATTGGAAAATAAAAATTATAATTATTGTTCCCAGCTTACCTAACTTAATAAAGAACAAATTTATGAGGCATTTCTGAGGTATTTCTGTTGGCTTTTAAACCATCAAAACACTTGCAACTCACTTGAAGCCTTACAGACTTGCAATTGTCGTTGCTGGCACATTATGCACAGATTGCAAGTGTGATATTCCATTACAGATACCGCAGGCCACCAGCCTGCTTGCAGAATTAAAAAGGAGTAGAAATAGGCATTTTAAAGGACAATTAAGAAGAGGAAGGTAATATAACTGGGGCAGGGGATGGGGAGAGGGAACCCCCCCAAAAGTGAAACTAGATTTTCAATTATTTTTATAAAAAATTTTTAGGTCAAGGCAACAAAGAGAATGAGCTAGTATATTCAAATAAACCTCAATTCCTTTTGCTACTGCTCTGTAATAGATGTACTCAAAAATCATTAATATCTTTCTGAAAGATGGAGAGTTGGAGATATAACCAATAACTATGTTGCTGTGTCCTTTATTAGAAAGACAACTGATTGCTCCAGGTTTTCTTATTATACATATTGAAAAAAGAAAAGCTGCAAAAAGGATTAATTCTGGAAAATAGCAGACAAAAGTAGGGAAAAAAAAAAAAAAAAAAAATCAATAACAACCGGAATCTAGGGAATAGATTTAAAAAAAAAAATCACAGGGGCTGGAACAGTTACTTGTAGATGACAGATGAAAAGCATAAATCAATAGAAAGCTTTGAAGAAGGTACCATAGGAATAGATGAATATATACTCCGGAAAGATTAATGTTTTGTGTATGGCAGACAAAACCAATGGAACCAGGCATCATGAAATGGAAAATAACATCACATCCCATAACACTTTGTAATGACCTTGATAGGAAGAAGCTGGCTGCAGAGAAGTTACATCTCTCTTAATTAGGTAGGATTTTGTGCAGCTTTGAAAGCATTTACTTGATCCTCCCCATTAAGTATAGCTTATTACCTACAAACTGCTCATAACTTAAAGGCATGCCTCCTTCTGAATCAAAGTGAGACAGCGATAAATACTATAATTTTCATATTTGTTAACTACCTTTTTACCAACAGAAGTGCATCACTGAAAACAACACATTGAGACATAACTGGTCAGAAAGCTACTAAAACACGCTTTCAGGTTTGAAAATGATGTTTCAACATTGTTCCTTTTATGCAACTTCCTAGAAAGTTTTATGAATATAACTTCTTTGAATTCCAAAGGAAATTTCTACTACTAGAAATTTGTCATACAAACTACTACACGAGCTAGCAGGGCTCATATTGACAGAGCTTTAAACTAGACTTGAAGGGGAAAGGGGATAACATCAGGCTTGCCCGTCACAAGCTGTGGGATGACGTGCCAAGGTTAGAGGGACTGGCTGCTAGCGAGGGCCCTCAGCCTGTTGCTCTGAGACGCGCTGGCTACACTGGAGCACACTTGAAGTCTTAGGGAGATGAGCCAGGGGTTCCTGAGGTAATAGGAGTCAACAGGAAAACACCAGTGAAAAACCTCAAAGGAATTAAGGAGTGTTCCTCTGAGAAGGTGAAACAGCCAACATCCCAGCTGAAGTGCCTCTACACCAACGCACACAGCATGGGCAACAAACAGGAGGAGTTGCAAGCCACTGGGCTGCTAGGAGGCTACGACCTATTTGCCATTACTGAAACTTTGTGGGATGAATCCCATGACTGGAGTTCGGCTATCGATGGCTACAGGCTGTTCAGAAGGGACAGGCAAGGAAGGAGGGGTGGAGGCGTTGCCCTCTACTTCAAGAAATGGATAGAGTGTGAGGAGCTGTCTCTGAAGAACAGCCACAAGCAGGTGGAAAGCTTATGGGTAAGAATCACAGACCGAGGCAACAAAAGGAACCTTGTGGTTGGGGTCTACTACAGGTTGCCTGATCAAGGGGAGCCTATTGACAAAGCCTTCTTACTCCAGCTACAGGAGGCATCACACTTGCAGACCCTCGTCCTGCTGGGGGACTTCAACCACCCCAACATCTGCTGGGATAGCAGCACGGTGAGTTATAGGCAATCCAGGAGACTCCTGGAGTGCATAGAGAATAACTTCTTAAGCCAGGTAATAAACAGTCCTACCAGAGGGGATGTTATACTGGACCTGATGGTCACCAACGCAAGTGAGCTAATCGGTGATGTCAAGATTGGAGGCAGCCTGGGCTGCAGTGATCACACACTGGTGAAGTTCACAGTCCTGAAGGATATGGGTCAGGCAAAGAGTAAAGTCAGGACCCTGAATTTTAGGAAAGCAAACTTCCATCTCTTCAAGGAGTTAGTCAATAGGACCCCCTGGGAAACTGCCCTCAGGGACAAGGGAGCAGAACAGAGCTGGCAGATCTTTAAGGAGGCCTTCCATAGAGCACAAGAGCTCTCGATCCCCAGGTGTAAGAAACCAGGCAAGGAAGGCAAGAGACCAGCATGGCTGAGTCGAGACTTGCTGGTCAAACTTGCTGGGCAAGAAGGAAATGCACAGGCAGTGGAAGCAGGGGTGGGTATACTGGGAAGAGTACAGGGACACTGCCCGGTTGTGTAGGGATGGGGTCAGGAAGGCCAAGGCACAGATGGAGGTGAACTTGGCAAGGGATGCAAAGAATAATAAGAAGGCCTTCTACAGGTATGTCAGCCAGAAAAGCAGGTCAAAGAAAGCGTACCCCCACTGATAAACACAACTGGAAGACTGGTAACCACGGACTAGGAGAAGGCTGAGGTACTCAACAACATTTTTGCCTCAGTCTTCACTGGCAATCTCTCTTTCCACACCTCTGGAGTGGTTGGACCGCAAAACAGGGACTGGAGAAGCAAAGTGCCTCCCACTGCAAGAGAAGATCAGGTTCGTGACCACCTGAGGAACCTGAACATACATAAGTCTATGGGACATAACAAGATGCATCCCAGAGTCCTGAGGGAACTGGCTGACGTAGTTGCCAAGCTGCTCTCCATGATATTTGAAGAGTCATGGCAGTCAGGTGAAGTCCCTGGGGACTGGAAAAATGAAAATTTTGCACCTATTTTTAAAAAGGGTAAAAGGAGGACCCTGGGAACTACCAACCTGTCAGCCTTACCTCTGTGCCTGGGAAGATCATGGAACAGATCCTCCTAGAAGCTATGCTGAGGCACATGGAGGACAGGGAGGTGACTGGAGACAGCCAGCATGGCTTCACCAAGGGCAAGTCCTGCCTGACCAACCTAGTGTCCACTGATGTAGTCACTCCATCATAGAAGGCCAAGGGAAGAGCTATGGATGTCATCTATCTGGACTTCTGTAAGGCCTTTGACATGGTCTTCCACAACATCCTTCTCTCTAAATTGGAGAGAGACAGAGTTGATTGGTGGACTGTTCAGTGGATGAAGAATTGGTTGGATGGTCACATCCAGAGGGTAGTGGTCAACGGCTCAATGTCCAGATGGAGATTGTTGACAAGTGGTGTCCCTCAGGGGTCCGTATTGGGACCAGGACTCTTTAATATCTTCATCAGTGACATAGTGTGATCGAGTGCACCCTCAGCAAGTTTGCGGATGACATCAAGCTGAGTGGTGTGGTGGACATGCCTGAGGGATGGGATGCCATCCAGAGGGACCTGGACAAGCTCAAGAAGTGGGCCTGGATGAACCTCATGAGATTCAACAAGGCCAAGTGCAAAGTCCTACACCTGGGTCAGGGCAACCCCCAGTATCAATACATGAAGGGATTGAGAGCAGCCCCACAGGGAAGGACTTGGGGGTACTGGTGGATAAAAAGCCGGACAAATTCCAGCATGGAGGATGCATGCTTTATATGCATGATAGTTGTATCTTCCTCTTCCTCAATTTTCCCTCACTTCAGGATCTTCAGAACTCCTTTTTCTTGCATTTGGCTGTTTTATCCTTGAAGGAAGGAGAATTGGAAGTTCACATTTTGCTCTGGGGAAAGGAGAGAATGCAGCAGTTTGAAAAATTTGGAGAATGAACCAGAATGAACCATCCTCTGCTCTTCTTTGGTGCTTACATCTTCAGCCCTACCCAGCAGCCACTTAGGTTTGAACCCCTTGGTACCTCACAATCCACTCAGCATATTTTTGAGAGGTTTGAGTTTATTCCATTCACTTTTCATGAAGAAAAGTTTCTGGTCAAGCAAAAAGAAGAACCATAGGATATTCAGACTTTACCCTTCCTTCTTGTGAGTATATACCTATGAAAGATTAAAGCTGAAGGAATCGTTATGGAAATCTTGTGAAAATAGCCACAAATTTCCAGACTGGGCAGGGAAAATACAAATACTGTTTCCCCAGTTTTCTAGTCTACTATGTAAGCTGCTCTCACAGCTTCTTTTCATCTTCTAACATTGGCCTATAACTATACTAATATCACTATCTCTAGCTAGTATTCAGCTATATTGTATAAGCCCACAATATTGCCTCCTCTTGTGTCAAAAATAATTCTATACTGACTCAGGCAATTTTTCTAACCTTCTCTTTCACATCAGTGTTTGAGAAGGCATTTTACTCTCCTTTTCCCAACAACTTCTCAGCTGCACTCTTGACATATTTTAATCAGGGTTTCTCTCTGACCAAAGGATGGACACCTCTCTCTTCCAATTAGTTAGTTAATGTTTTCCTATTTGCTGCTGCTGCTACTGTTGTTGTTTCCATCTCACTCACCATCCTCCTTGACCTCAGAGCAGCTGGAACTCTGAAATTAGATTAGACAGGCTCATGCAACTCTCATCTCCACAGAAGCTGCTACAGTAGTTTTGCTATTTGTGTCCAAAACCATGCCTGGATTCTTGTTTTGTTATATAAATTGCAGTAGTCGTAGGTGCATATGGATGGAGATGACTATTTCCAATACAAATGGAAGTACGAAAATAATAAAAAGCAGAACAAGTAGGAGACAGACACACTTGTTTTTGTAGCACAAACACATACAAGACACGCATAAGCCTTCACAAAGGCTGTATTCAAAACACTGTTCATCAACATTACCCTAGGAACAGCCCTACAAAATGAGAACTACTAATGACAGAACGTTAACAAAGTCCAGTGATTAGGAATGGTATATGCTGTAACTGAGATTGTGACTGGTAAGGAACTAATCTTCCCATTTCAAGCATGCTATCATTTTAATGCAAGGCTTATAGTAATACTAGAATGCTAGTGTGGGAAAAAGGATTTTACACAGATGGACAAACCTCTATTTTACCAGCCTCTGCCTTTTGTGAAACAATTAACTTGAGTTGACCCAAGTATGCGCTCTAACTCTCACTGCTTCTATTTTACAAAAAATTTTAAAGGCATATGGGCTTTAGCAGCAAGTATTCACAAAGAGTCTTTTTTTTTTTTGCATGTCATGAGCCTAGTTTTGAAAAATTAGAGTGAAGGCCATGCAAGGAAAACATCTCCTGAAACTACAGCTAGTAAGAGAAACAGAAGGTAAAAGCATTGGTTGAAAATGCAACTGAATGAGGTGGTACAAATTAATTGTAGTTTAGTGAGTACTCATCACTTACTATAGTAGGTATGGCGGTGTCCATACTGCTTATGCATATTCATCTATTAATTAAAAAATAAATCAAGCCAGCAGTGGTGGAGGAAGTAACCGTTATTTCTGTTATTTGCATCTATCTTCTTACTACATGCTGGGAAAAGAAAACCTATTACTATTCTTTATAGAAGACACATTACGGTGTGTTAAAGCTTTTGCTCCTTTTCTTAGGAGCAAATTTCTGTGCGATTTAAGTTTTACACACTTAGCAACGGTTCCTCTTTCACCTCAGTATCTCTCTGCTATTAAAGTAGGGCAGGATCAAAGAGAGATGCTTGTTAAACAACTCCAGTATTTTCTTATTTCGTTTCAGTTCCTCTGACTGTGACATTTCAGTTTCATATACATGAGGGTCAATATAGACTGCCTGAGCTCTTTCCAAACACTCAGAAAGCATCCCACCACCCACACCTCCTCTTAATTCTCTTGCATTTTGCCAAACAATGAGGAATCCACACCTCCAAGCAGGAAACTGAGCTCTGAAGAGTTGATATGGTTGAATATAGGAAAAGTATTTAGGTCAGATTTTTCAACTCAAAAAGCCTAACTGATATGCTAATTAATCAGTCTGGATCCCAATGAACAGAATCATAGAATCATAGAAATAATGAGCCTTCTATTTCTATGATGCCATTACTTTCATTATTATACTAACGTGAAATAATTTCCATGATTTTACCAATGTAACACAATGCTTTATGAATGTTAAGAATTTCAACCTTACAACAGTCCTGACAGATATGTGTTATTACACAAGAAAGGGAGATACAGAGCTCCTGAGTTACAGTGAAAGCTGAGAAAAAAACTCCAAACAAAAAACCCAATAATATCAGAAGCTGTCATGGAACATAGAATTCCTGATAGCTAATCTGCCACTTAACAAACAGCAACTGAACGGAATAAAAATGGAGAAAACAAAGAAGGACGTTCTCCACTTGTCAGTCATAGTAGGAATGATCCTTACTCAAAAGGCAGAAGTCTAGAAGTTTATATCTATGTAAGCAAAAAGGTAGACAGGATTGATCCTGCTAATTGTTTTCATCCTTCACTGTAATTAAACTAAGAGAAATCTATTCACTCAGTGGGCTGCAGCACCAAACCATTACTGTCAGGTCATGGCTACCATGCATATCAATTGTAACTTGACAGAGTCCTTAAACTTCAATGTTATTTCATCACAAAAATAAATAAATCAGTCAATCTCAACTCTACACCAAGGTTCAACTGCATTAAAAATAACTGCAAGGGTTTAACATTTGGAGTACATTTAGACAACCCCCCTTATTCAGAAGTGTCTATGGGTAGAAAAGATAGTCTCATTTGGATTTATATCGGTCTTCTGAAGTGCATGATTACGTCTCCAGCGGAAAATCAGTATTCCATTGGCCTCAAATGTATTACTGCTGGTTTAGGAAACCCTCCCTCTACTGTCACTTTATTGGTAATATGATGTATTTCAGTGCATTTCGCTGAGTTCAGTGGATTTTGATACTTCTGTTTAGTGTTTTGCACTTCCTTTTCAATTCTCTCTCTGCAGTGTATCAAACTTCGTTCATTATATTTCAAGTACTGGGGCAGATAAATAGTGTCTGCCAAGATATACTTTCAATTGAGCATTGAAAGTGCCTACTTAAAATTCCCTTTGAATAATTTTTTTTTTTTTTTTAAAAAAAAAAAGAAAAGCTTTTTGGGCAAGCCATTAATTATCACACAATTATTTGTGCTACAGTGTCCTAAGTAGTAGATGTAGCACTATAAACACATTTTGTAAGTAAACAGCAAAAAAGATACTGATCATCTCTCCCACTGAAGAATTTGTTGCACAATCCTAAATAGATAACCTACATGTCCTATGTAAAAAGGATTTTAGGCACCTTTTTCTGGACTTGCACACTGTTAAAATCTGGCTGTTTCCTTTAAAACAAAAAATCTTTGCCCTCATAGGCAGTATAAGTCATACTTCTTAACAGTTTGCATCTGTAGCCAATGTTTTACTTTATGTTGAACATGAAGAATGATCTCTGCAGATAAAACCTAAAAATATTCAGGAAAGTATCAAAACTCTTTCCAAAAACATCTTGCAGGAGCTTTTCAGTAAGTCATCTTCACTTGATCATTTGACAATTAAAATTCTGGCTGCTTCATACTTCTGAGTTAGAAAACATCAAGAACTGGGCATTGAACTTCTCTTTTATTTATACAGGACTTAATGAGGGACAAATATCACTGAGTTTCTCCTACTTTAGGAACGTCAAAAATTCATCATAGATACCCATCTTTTCTTTTTACCCTGATCACGCTTTCTTGCTGTACTGGGTCTGGCTGGGATGGAGCTAACTTTCTTTACAGCAGCCTGTATGGTGCTATGTTTTGGATTTGTTGATAACACACCAATATTTTGGCTATTGCTGAGCAGAGCTTCCCCTCTCCGTCCCCACAGTGAGCAGGCTGGGGATGGGCAAGAAGGTGGGAGGGTGGACACAGCTGGGACAGCTGACCCAAATTGGCCAAAGGGATATTCCATGCCCTATAACATCATGGGGTAGAGGAAGAAGGGACTGGGGCGAGGGGGAGGAGAGGGGCGGGGAGAGTTGGCTTTCATTGTTCAGAGATTGTCTGGGCATCAGCCTGCTAGCAGGAGGTGGTTCATGACTGCTTTTTCATCACTGTTTGTTTGTTTGTTCTCTCCTCATGTTGACCCATGAGTTGTCTCACTTTTTCCCCTTCCCATTCTCTCCCCTACGTCATCACAGGGAGGGGGAGAGTGACCGAGCAGCAGTGTGGGTGCTCGGCTGCTGGCTGGAGTCAACCCACAACACCTGCTAAGTTATTCTATGTATTTTCTCTTTTCCTGTATCCTTTCTTGCCTGCCCAGTAGCCTGTTCCCCAGGCTCGGTCAAGGTCCCTGCTTAGGGACAGAATTGAAGGACATCATACAGAGAGCAATTCTCTTCTCTCTTAAGTTGTTTCATAGTTCACCATTCAAATAAGTCAAATGTGCTACACAGGACACTGAGCTTTTAATGAAGCTTAACATTTTGCAGCTGGCAGCTTATGATATAAGCTGATCCTAGTGTCACCTTTTTAGTAAACAGTTTTTAAACTAATGGAATTGTTTTCCTGATAAAGGCACTTACCCACTGCTAAATTCACACAATTAGTTCCGCTTACATAAACTGGTATTTCTAGTACAGACACCCATAGCTGAATCCTTCTTTCAGTGTCTACTTGAAACACAAACCAAACAGTAATCGCAGAGTGTGTAACTTTAATCTAGTTAATTTGGTTATTTGTAAGAATCTAACCATAGCAGAGAAGACTTAAGCTTTAGCTATATTAACTCACCTGAGACCTCAGGGGAGGTGGTTAGCCAGGCGAACCTGTAGCTCCGCTCAGTGTAGCGAGACAAACTCACCACAAGTTGGCTGGACTATGGAAAATTTCACTTTAAAAAAATCTCAGTGCAGCCACAACCTATAATAGATGTGATGTATGGTCTCTCATAACACAAAATCATACAATTTAGTCTACACGTTTGCTCTGTTTGCAAAAACCTCCTTTCCAGATAGTGTCTCTTGCCTTGTGATTGTGCTATTTACCCTATCTACTAGCCTGTGAAGTTTTCATTAAATTCCTGGAGGAATTATTCAGATATTTGGAGAAAGAATAGGATCATTGCAGATATTTCAGGCAAGAGAGTCTGTAACCATTTATTGGCACAATATCTCCTAAAAGGTCATTGATTATTACCAACTGTGTCTATTAAAATTCAATTTTATATGACATTTTAAGAAGTGCATCAGGCAATAAATTGCTAGATTGAAAGTGTTTTTCCAAAGAAGAGAAGGTAGCCACAAGGGCGGATATACCTTGCAGACCAGTAAAATTGCAATAAACTAAAGTACACTATCAATCTGTTGAATTAATGCAGGGGGGATGTGGCGACGTGGGGCGTGATCCATTGTATTTGCTGTAATAGAGCAAAGCAGTTGTCACAGAAAAACTATAGTGTTACCAGGCTTGATAACTATTATAGTAATAAATACTAATGGACAAGGCCATTCTCGAGATGCTCATGTCAAATTAGATATCTAGCTTATTTCAGGTGGGCCTGAAAAATATTTTTCCATTGCCCTTTTCCAATGGACTCTGTCATTAACGGCCACTGCCATAAACTGGGGCCCGAAAAAGCGGTGAAGGCTGAAGTTTCTTAGGATTCTTCCCCCACTATCCCATCCTGCAACAGAGCCCCAAATCTGGTGCTGCTGGCAGCTAGGAAACCTACTGCTTGTGCGCATTATTAGAATAGGGAGAATAATTTTGCAAGAATGGATTACCGAAACAGTCCTTTTAAAACTTGCAGTGATCCACTGCCTCTCTGATACGCTCTTGTTTTCCCCCAGCTACGCAAAGATAATATTAACTCAGAGAAGCTACTATTTCCCAATCTGCTGATTTACAGGAACAACGAAGCTCATGAAAACAAGTGTTGTATGATGTTGTTTCATATTTGAGCTCTCTGATGTGTAATAACAACATCTGAATTCTGGAAGAAGTCTTCCTGTGAGTGGGGCATCAGTAACATCTTTCTCCCCTATGGCTTCTCTGGTATTTAGTAAGGATTAGGTTAACCCCACAGCCTTTCTTTCCCTCGGGGTGAGCTAATAGTATCTGTCTCTTCTGTGGCACCTACTGTCACCAAATGCAGAAGCTGCTTTCTCTAAGACCATAGTATCTTTGTTAACGGAAGAGTTGAACTTCAAAGGAATGGCTGGACAGAGAAAGAGCCTGACACCATCACCTACATCCTCCTCAGAAACCCAGGTTTCCTACCACCTACAGGAAGGAAGCACTTAAAATAATTGTTTATGCCTGATTTGGGCAAATTTTACCTCTTTGCTATTTAAGTGCTGGAATGCTACTAAGGCCCAATTTTACTGGTATAGAAACTGTAGCAATGAGGGAGTGAAAAAGCAAACATTTCCAACAAATCACTTCTCACTAATGGCAGCATAAATCTGCAGTTACCCAGTTGACTTCAATGAATCTACTTTACATTTACGCTGCTGTAGCCAAGCATGAAATTCATCCCAGTGATTTATTCCACAGATGAGATAGATCTAGGTTGGAGTCAGTTCTGCACTTAGAAAGTGGTCTGTAGTTGAAAAATTCCCAGTAATTGGAGATAGAATTCATGGTTGAGAAGTGTCTCCAGAGAAAAATTTTTTTAAATGTTTCAGGGATTGCATTACTATGAAGAGCCAGATGCATGCAGCCACCTATGACTTAAAGTGTGCTTATTCCAGATATAAAATAGTCCTAAGGACTTAACTGTAGGGAATAGTTCTGTAAAGCTGATCGCTCCTCACATTTTAACAAAGGCTTCAACTCCACGTTGCATTATTCCTGTATCTGTAATGCAACTTCATATACCAAAACAAAAGTCATAACCTAAGAGACAGAGTTGAAGAAGGAAATGGAATAAATCCAGAACAAAATCAGTTGGTCACCTTACTCTAATCTAGAGCTACAAATACTTAAAACACTTTCATCATCATTACATTGGCATTATGGGTGTAAAGAAGACAGAGCCAGACTCTTCTCAGGGGTATCCAGTGACATGAGAAGAGGCAATAGGCAGCACAAATTGAAGCACAGGATATTCCACTTAAACATAAGTAGAATCCTCTAACCGTGGAGAGTTTAAGATTTCTATTAGGTTGTTGCAAATTACTCAGCTATTCTTGATGTAAAGCAGTATTTCAACTTATACAGAAGTCGGACCTTATAATAAAAATCTATTGTACATCATAGTTAAACAGTTTGGGTTTTTTGTTGTTGTTAAAATAGAACTGTCTTTAGGAAATAACTCTTGCTCTACAGCTCTTATTTTGCTTCTACAGAGAAAGTAGATGAACACTCACTGTCTGCCATTGGTGGCAACGGATATCACAGGATCAAGGTCATTTATATGGAATCCTCCACCTCTCGCCCAAGAAATGCCTTTTCATTTGTTGAATGTGGTTTATTATCTAAAGAAAATCAAATTGGTAAGATTGTTGGACATTGTCTACTCTGACTAAACTCAAAAGGAGATTTTCTGCCTCTTCCAATGCTGGCCTGATCTGAAACTTACTTAAAAAAGAAATATATATATTTCCACTGATTTCAATCACAGCGTTGGACAAGGCTCCCATGTCAGAATCCATGAAAGAACTAGGAAAAAGCCAAACAAACCACAACAAGGTAAATTAGATGTTTTTCCCCTCAACTGACTACAGTCTACGCCCTTTTCAGTAGTTGCACAATATATGCTCGGTAACAAAGTTCAGGAAAAATTTACATACCTATCTGGATAAAATATAAAATTCATTAACACCTCATCTTGTAGATGAAAATTGCAAATTTAAAACCTTTCTTCTTGTGAAAAACTGGAGTCTTTTTTTTGTCAGTAGTGTGAATTGATGTTTCCCATCTTTTACTTCAAGTGTTTGGTGGGAAATGTACAATTTGCACTTCAAAGACTCGCACCAGATTAGTCGTGTGCTTTGCGGCTGTAGGAAAGTCTTGCAATTGTATCATTAAAGTCAAGAGATTTCCATATATTTAAAGTGACAGGCTTACATTTATTTAATTCCATAGGAAGTATTAGACCGCATATTATTTGGAGCAGCATTTCAGCATATTTGGATCTCTGATCTATGTATTTAATCATATAAATGATGAGCCGAGTGCCCATTGCAGCGCAAAGTCTCACATGTGTGAAATAGTTTACCAAACAATCTTAAAACACGAGACAAAAATAAACCAGGCTCCATGGCCCAAAACAATCCTCTCAAAACAATTCCTCCTGCCTTAAGCCATTATGTGATTATACAATGTAGGTTTTAAATCCACGCGGTACCAGATCGAACCCTGACAACTTTACGCATTCGCTATTCCTGATGGAGAACGTCCCATCACAAAGATTTCGGGTGAGAGGCCATCAGAGCACCCATCAAATCCTGCAAGCAGCAGAAATTATTTCTGCTACATCTGTTTGCAGAAGCAGCTCTGTAATCGCATGCAGGCATAGAAACATTCTTGCTTCAAATTCATACCCTGCGTGGAGAATATTTCTTCACAAAAGGGTTTGGAAAGCGAACGTGCCATAAAGCGCTATCACGGCAAGCAGCTGAGATGGCCTCGCTCTCGGCTGCTACGTGTCTGCCAGAGCTGGGAGCCAGGCTGTTCCCACCTTGCGGCGTGCTGTTCCCGGCACCGGCGCACCGACGCCTCGTGGCAGGAACTACACGTCTCTCCTACCAGTGACGGGCGCACGGGGCCGAGGGAGCTGCTCATCACCTGCCAGCTGCCATCTCCCCCCTGTTTGGAAATATATTAAAAAAAATAAAAATCAAAGCAGTGCTACCTAGGAAGCAGGCTGACTATAGGCTTCTGAAATTACCAAACCCTTGGGAGCATTATTTGCAAGGAAGTCTGCGACATGACTAGTCACGGGAACAGTATAAAGCACGGTGGATCAAACTGTGCCAGGCAACACGGGGCAGGGGCCATGGTGCTCTCCCTCCCCAGCCAGCCCCAGTCCCAGCAAGGCCAGGCAGGCTGGGGAAGGTGACCGGGGTCAGCCACGGCCCAGGCCCCGCTGCAGGTCCCGGCCCGGCCGGGAAGGCAGCCCCAGTGAGGGGACGGGGTCAGGGGGGTGCCCAGCCCAGCGAGGCCCGGGGACAGGCAGGGCTGATGGCAGCCCCCAAGCCGCTCGGGGCCTGGACACCAATTTTTCACCCGAGTGAAAGCAGCTGATGCATTATATTTCATTAGGCTTTTAAAGCCTTGATTCTGTGTTGTCCATGACAGCTTAATAACGCCGTCCTCCCCACCACAGCACGCAATGAGCGGAGGTGGTGAGGAATTGCGGGGCTCCCCTCCCAGCTCAGCAGGGCTGTTCGCGTCCAGCCACTCCCTCTCCCCTGGGGGGGGAACGGCCACAGGCCCCATTTCCCCATTACCAGAGCTGATCAACTTCCTCCGAGTAAAACCATGAAAATATTTCCCCATAAGGTATGAATGATCAAGCAACAAGAAAGCTGGCAAGTCTGTGGGAGGAAGGGGAAGACAAGGGTCCGTTCACAAACTATGTTTTGGGGTAAGTCATGTATGTTAACAGTATGTCCAGTTATAAGTTTTATCACTGCAAAAGGCAGAGAACGCAGAGGAATCTTATAAGGTAAAAGCTTTAATTTGACAGAGTCTAGCACAGCTTGGTCTAACCTGGAAATGTTGGTAGCACTTGTAATAAAAAAAAAAAAAAGCAGACATATCTGAAAGCTCTAGTACTTAAACACTGTCAGCTAAAGCTGATTGTTAGGAGCAAAATAAATGCTATGGAGAATTCCTTAATAGCAAAAAGCTTTTTTCACAAGGAACTCTATCTTCTATACTTTTGCATTCCCCATCGCTAAATAGCAAGTGCTTCACAAGCCTTAATGCATTTATAACATTTCTGGGAGGCAGAGGAATACCACTGTTTTTCATTTTACAGATAGAGAGCTGAGGCAGAGGAAGGGGAATGCTTTGTCCACGGCCATCAGTTTGAATCTTCATTTCTGGATTCCTGGGCCACTGCCCTAAATACTCGGCACGCTTTCTACCACTAGAATTTTTTTCCCCTGATTATGGATAGTCCTAGATAGAAGCATCGATAGCATTACATTAAAAAAAAAAAAAAAGGTAGGATGCCCTTGCTCCTTCCTTGAGGAACCAGTACTGAGATCTCCCCCTGTTCCTTAAAAAGACTAGGAGATAATGTAGTATTAAGTAAATTATTAATTAACTGCTGAACTGCTTTCAGGAGTTTCTGCTCCTTATCATCTTAGCATAGAACAGAAAAAAACCTGTTCTGGAAATTTTGGCATCTGATGAGGGTCACAAGGCAAAAAATTCCAGCAATGACACAGAGCAATAGGGTACCTCTTGAACATGGTTTTGATCTAGTCTCCTCACTCAGCTAGCTAGAGCAACTGCCGGACATAGGGATACAGGACTAGGAGGGTGAAAATCTTTTCCCAGTGCTGGCAAACAGGGTATAAGCACCACTGAAACCAGGTATAAGCACCACTGAAACCAGACAAATGACTACCAAAGCCTTGCTATAGGCATACATAGGTTAACAGAGGCCTATGCTTTAGAATAGGCTGACACACAGAAGCCTGCCACTCACCTATATGCAACATAAATTTTTGTTTTGCTGGTAACTGCACCTCTTCAGACTCTTTTGCTGATATATAGGTATATTATAGATACACCTGATATTTCTATGTATATTATTAGCTTGATGAAATAAAGTTACACTTGATATGAAAACTACTATATGACAGTAGGACAAGGACCTGAAATCAGGTTGATGTCATGCTCTTAGCAAATACACGTAGCTTCTATTGTAATGTGTAAAACAGTCCATATTAAGATAATGGGAAACAGCATGTAGGCACCCTGGCACTATGTTATAAACCACAATAGCCCCTTTGCAAGGGAGACAGAAAAAACATCCGTCAAGACTGCACTTTTCCTCTTGAAGGGAGGATACCCGGCCTGGCACTTAACTTGGTCAAATCAGCGAGCGTGTGCATTAATTCCCAAAAGGAGGTAAACAGCTTACAGCTTATTACATTTAGCTATACACGTATATAGTATACGCTCATTACCGAACACCTTTAACATCCTTGCCTCTTTTCCCTGTAGTCATCCTGATCCCTTAAAACAACAGCTCTTGCAATAACAGGTGTCTCAGCACCTCTAAATCACATCATTTTTTGGCTGCCGACAGGTGTCACCACGAGGAAGGAACAGAGTCAACGGAGATTCACTCTGCAGGATTTGCCACAAGCCTGTCCTGGGGACCAGCCTGAAGAACATGCTACAAACCTTTACTTACTTATGGTTTCCATGGCCCTATTGTCTTAAGCCATCAGTATCAAAGGAAACTTGGCACCAGCAGCAGGGAGGATCAGAATATGTTCACAAAATGCTGCATTTTCTTTCCTAGCCTTCTGTAAATGAGCCTGAATTCCTTCCTCCTTCCAAACACGCACTACTTCCTTCCAGAATATAGAGGAATTTTTTCCTCTATAGAAGAAAATACAAGAAGATTGCACAAATGAAACATTGTTGACTTTTCCACTGCCTTTTCCTGCAGCATTTTCTATTGAATGGTGCTCTCCACAGACACATATATATGCATATTTATGTGTATCAGCATAGATCACATTTTTCCCCTACACTCCCAAATTCTGGACTCTTCTCCAGCTCTACTACATTCTTTATTATCTATTCTCCTTGTCTGTAGGATAAAATATTTTATTTTTTCAAAGTCTGTCTTTCTACTAGATAAAACAAAAGCATATAAATTTAAGGAATCAACTACATGACTTCTGATGTGAACTTCTTCAGTTAAACTGTTCATGTTCATAAACCTGTACTGCTTATGAATTCTTAATACAAGTGGATGTAATCAGAGCTAGTCATTGCTTGCATTGATAATTTTAGCGCTTCAACTTCAAAAAAACTGATTAAAATGATCAGTCTCTTGGAATTTGTTTTATATTTTCTGATCCTTTTGTTTTAACACTCTGTATGGCTCCAATAAGATAAAAGCAATGTCTACCTGAAAAAAAAAATGTTATTTTCTGCATTCTTCCTCTTTCAGAAATTAAAACTCCTCCAATGTATTACAGAGAATTGAAAAATGAAAATGATGTGTTCATTTTTAACTTAAAGAAGAAAACTCTTACAAAGAAATTTAATCTGGGAAGTCTGAAAGATAAGAGAAACTGTTATGCAGCATTCAGATAAGGCCCTTCCCAGTGCTTTGCAATCAGACAAAATTCCTACTCTCTTTAATAGAAGTTTACAGAAGGGTAGAGTGCTTTGATACAGAAATCTTTTACATATGGAAAGCACGGACATGGAAATGAAGACTATTTATTTAACGAGTAAAGCACCTAATAAGGAATTCAACTGGAAAGAGTTAAATTCAGGGAGAAGTAGATCTACTATCATCTCTACTGGCAATGCCCTGGATTTGGAAAAATGCCATAAGACCGTAACTTATATAGATAACCAGATTCCTTTAATAGTTAACCCAACTGATCATAGATATCTGCACAATGAAGTATATTGAACTGGAATATTCCAAGATCATTGCTGAATGCTCTTGTTTACTTATACGTATAGCTATATTGTAACAGTTCTCTTGCTGAAAAAGTGTTCAGAGTAAACAAATATTTATATATCATTATATTGGCTTTGGTAAGAATTCCTGTATATTTTTTTTGTTTAAATTGGAATTTGTTGTTGGTCAATTTGCTAATTTGCTCCAGAAAATGCTAAAATGTCATGGTAGACCGAAATTAAAATCTTATTTTGTTTTCTTTCTGGGTTTATGTTCTTTTCCTATTATTATGTGGCATCTAAGTAGCAATAATTCCTACTGACATGTCATAATAACTGAAATATTGTTACTCATATTCTCTTTCTAAAACCAACATGAACAATTGAATGTTTTCTTCAGATGGAAAAAAATATTGCGAAAATATTCAGAGTAGACACCTCAGAAGGCAGGAAGATCTATTATATTCTTTGGAAATATGCCTTCTGTGTCTGCTGTAACAAAAAAGCTGCAACAGGCACATACCCAGGCATCTCTATTGATTCAGAAGACTCCTACTATTTACCATCTAGCTGTAATGATTTCAAAGAAAACCTAAAATATGGACTAAAGGTGTGCTTTAAAACATGTTTGTTTCTTGCAGTAAAACCAGACCATTCTCATACTCCTGCTTCATTTTTATCTTCCCTGAGTTATCCCATACAACTGGTTGGAAGTCAGTGCAATGAGACAGATTTCTGTAATTTGCTGGGTTAAAAATTTTTCCGGAGATGTCCTTTAGCTTATTTTTACCACGCAGATTCTTCCATTGATCAGTTCACCCCTTTAACAGTGTGCTAGCAGAAATTAGAAAGCAGTAAATTACAATGAGGAAAGGGGAAAAAAAAAAAGAAGTGGAGATGGGATATTTCAGATCAGGTTCTCAATTTAAGAAAAGTAGCCTGACGAGAAAGCTTACATGCTGAAGAGACTGATCTGGAGAAAGCCCGACTCAGCTGGTGAGATTGCAGAAGGCTCCAACCACAGCAGGGATTTCCCAGCTCGAAGGAGGCTGTAAGGCTCAACAGCTGTGGTAGCTTGGCCCTGGAACTAGCTAGCTTTGGGACAGGTAACCAGAGCCACAGCAGCCAGGGGCTCAGCAAAGCTAGAATGACCGTTTTTGAGGCTATGCTATGAACTACATCTGGGAATTAAGCTAGGTCTGCAAAAGCTCTGTTCTGCTTTTGTTGCTGTTATTTTCAAGCCAGGCTGTTTCCCAATTCAATTCGGACATGTTGTGAAACCATCGTTTGAGCATCACTTAGACGGGAGTTTCAGCTTCTTTCATTTTTAGTTACTCAAAAAAAAAAAAAGGTGAGACAAGATCTGAATTGAGCAGATCGATGCAGGCACAAGACCATTTCTTGAGAAAAAAATCGTGTAACCCTACATACTTCCGAATAAGCACGCATACATAAGTCTTCACTCAGGATGGAATACAACATAAGCATACAAAGTAGATAATTACTGGCTTGCTCACTCTTCTTGCTGTTCTGCAATTTCCATTTCACTTTGCCAAAGTGCTAGGCAAGAAAACATGGAATAAGAATGACAAAGAAAACAAACTTGAAGTGCCACCCTTAACAAGGTAAAAGACATTAAGGATAGTTTTAGTGGTATTCTCTGGACTGACTGCAATGTCAAAGCATATTGAAAAAAATTTATCAAGAGCTGCACAATAGGCACATTCAGTCCCCTAAACTTTGCAGTATGCAAGCATATAATTAGGAGAGTGCTATATAATAAACACCAATTAAGTCAAAACAATCACAAGGGGAATAACAAAATGAATACTAAAGCAGGAAAACCAAAGCCATCTGCACACTGAAAAATACCATTAATTCAAAACAGTCTGTGCATTACTGAATACCTGAAAAAATATTTATTACCAAACTGGGCAGAAGGGGGGAAAGGAAGCCATAACAACATTCTTGTTATAAAATTCTTCAACTGTGATGACATTAATATATAGGCACTACATAAGAAAGTGCTTCACAAAAGACAGTACCAAAAAAGAAAAAAACCAAAAACTTCTTTCTGTGGCTCACCTGATCATAAACATGCAAAACACAGAGAGCAACCGCCTGCATCAATAACAGTTAATGCACCCTCTTTCTAACCAGTATCAATCCACCTCCTTCACATTCCTTTTTACTGACACATTAAGTTCCTAATTACCATATCTAAAACAATTACCTGCTACAGAAGTATCTTTTATTTCCCCAAACATGGAGTGTTCTTGTCTCCTTTGCCTGTTAAATAGGGGCCTCATTCTCATGAGGACTTACATCTAATTTCATAAGGAATTAAACCAGTAGTAAAACTCACATCAACCGATATCTGTGCTGAAGAATCATAGAATCATAGAATAGTTTGGGTTGGAAGGGACCTTTAAAGGCCATCTAGTCCAACCCCCCTGCCATGAGCAGGGACAACCTCACTAGATCAGGTTGCCCAGAGCCCCGTCCAGCCTGACCTTGAATGTTTCCAGGGATGGGGCTTCTACCACCTCTCTGGGCAACCTGTTCCAGTGCTTCACAACCCTCATTGTGAAAAACTTCTTTCTGATTTCCAGCCTATATCTCCCCTCCTTTAGTTTAAAACCATTACCCCTTGTCCTATCACAACAGGCCCTGCTAAAAAGTTTCTCCTCATTTTTCCTATAGGCCCCCTTCAAGTACTGAAAGGCTGCAATAAGGTCTCCCCGGAGCCTTCTCTTCTCCAGGCTGAACAGGCCCAACTCCCTCAGCCTGTCCTTATAGGAGACGTGCTCCATTCCTCTGATCATCCTTGTGGCCCTCCTCTGGACCCGCTCCAGCAGGTCCACGTCCTTCTTATGTTGAGGGGCCCAGAGCTGGACGCAGTACTCCAGGTGGGGCCTCACTGGGGCAGAGTAGAGGGGCAGAATCACCTCTCTCGACCTGGTGGCCACGCTTCTTTTGATGCAGCCCAGGATACAGTTGGCCTTCTGGGCTGCCAGCGCACATTGTTGGCTCATGTCCAGCCTTTCATCCACCAAGAAGTACCCAGCTAGTTATATTTAGTACTGCATCTGTCACAGGAAACAAAACCTTAACCATTAATGAAAAATTTGTGAATTAACTGATGACTTTTCACAGGTGAGTTATTTGCAGAGCAGTACGTCTTCTGTTTTACCTAGCATCAGCGTTGCAACTTGACATACAACCTTTGGGTGCCTGTGAATGCAGGTAGCCAACAACCTAGCAAATTCCCTTCCTGGAGCTCTGCAAAGTGATGGCATCAGCAATGACACCAAGAAGGAAGAAAATAAGGTAAAAGGGAAAAAGGACAAGATGCAAGGGATAGAGTTTAATTAGGCTGCAGCTTAGTTAAATCTGAGATCATTTCTCAGCAGTAAGTCATTCTTCCCATGATTGCGCCAACCTATTTCAGAGGGTGGTTATCAGCCCACTGATGTGGTGGCAGTCCTTCCTTAGGTAAAAATGAAAGGAGAGATGATGGCTGTTGTTTGTTACCCTGCAGCCTCACAGAGAACAGGCATTTTGATGCCCTTCACCCTCTCCCTGCCGGCCCATTTCCAGCCCGAGTTATTGGATAACCAAACCCTTGTGGTTCTTCCTCTGCCGTGGATACAGTTGGAGAAAAATCAAAGCAGAATAAAACAAAAAAACTTGACTAGCCCAGTGTTGTGGGAAGAGAAAATTTCCCCCTTGCTCCCTTTCAGTCCTCCACAGAGTTCAACAGTCCTCAGTGTGGATCATCAAACATGCTCCTCTTCTGACCCAACAGGTGGGAAAGTGAGGAGTGAAACTGGCCTTCAGCAGTGATGGAGCATCAGGGTCAAAAGGAACTGGGTGTAGCCATTACTCCATCCCCACCACCACATGATGTGACTTTTTCCAGCTCTTGGATAATATTCTCGGCTGGTTTTTCTCACCTTCCAGGCAGATGTGCAACAGAAGGATTGAGAAGTGACCTCTCTGCAGAAAACCCCAGACTCAGTTTTTGTGCTACATAAACAAAAAGGCATCCACGTAGGGTTCTATTAGAAGATACTGGACATAGTCTGGGTAATTGGAGATCTTACCTGGGCAAGCAAGGTGTTTTTAACTCTTTATGTTCATGTCTCCTCTGGACCCTTCTAAATATTTGCCTGTTAGAGATCTGTATTTTTGACAATACGCTATTTCTATAAAATAAAAAGTCATCAGAGAAAATAAAATATTATACTCGACAATATTGATCAGTATAAATTATGCATGACTCATTTTGAATTACTTCTATAACCCCATATTCTCCTCTTGCTGGTGGGAATAAATTAATTATAACATTAGGAGCCACTGTATAAAGGTTAAAAACAGGCATGCATGCATTCAATCTACAGAAAACTAAAAAGTTTAGGTTAATGAAATGTCTGAGGAAGAGTCTTATTAATTAGCAGGTTCACAGCATTCTTCACAGCTATATTTTAGAGATGCCAAACTGTAATATATTAACGCTGTAGGCAGAAGCTGCATCTCCATCTAGAGAATCATTTCAAGCTTATTTTATTCACCCTTGGATCTTTTTTCTAGTTATTTGTATGCTGCAAAGACTATCTCTTCTTCAAAGTCTTGCATGAGACAGAAACCAAGTGCAATGTTTACGGCCCTGTAGATAATGGGATAAAACTACTGAAAGAGCTCTAGTTATATTTATTTTTTAAAATGGATTGCATTTTCAAAGTTTCATTAACATTGTACCTGATGTAGGTAAGTGTTTATAGTTTTTTTTTATCCCCTTCATTGGCTTTAGATTTGATGTTGAGATAATCTCTTCTTTTCTTCTTTTTCTTTTTTATTGGGGGGCTGATCCAAGCCCATTGCAATCAGCAGGAATCTTTCCACCGACTCTGCTGAATACTTCAAGACCTAGTAAACAAAAAAACCCAGTACAGTACCTTGCAACCTAACAAACTTGCGGCTTTCTGCATAACATGCAGAGAAGGCACGGAGTGAGGAGTATTGGCCCTAGCTATCACACCGCTCCAGTCCTTCAGTTGTGACCTGAAAGCCATTCAGGAGTCGATACGGTAATGCTTCGTTTTTTCTCTTTTCAGCCTTTGCCTTTTGAAGAATGTCAATAATTTTATTGTTCATTGGGATTGTTTTTGTGAGATGGACACTTCTATTTTTTAAGCACAAAGCTTATTCTGTCACTGAGCATCACCTTTAAGAACCAAGCGGTAAACGAGCATTTGTGGTCCCATGGGTTGTTTTTGTTGGGAGGAAAAGTCGCTGCTGGAGGGAGGTGCAGGAACGGGGGAGCTGCCAGACTCGCAGGCAGTTCCAGGGATGGGGACTTCTTGTTCTGTGCTTGAGTGGGCAGGGGAAGGAGGAGCTGCCCGCTGAGCCAAGTTTGGGTGGCATGGCTCCCAGTAAAGAGCGTACCAGGGTGGAGAGCAGTGCTTACTGGAGGCAGCACTTCTTCAGCTGACAGACAGTTCAGGATCCAGCTCTGACTTTAAAGCCCACTCATCTGAACTAGAAGAAACCCCATCTGGCTCAGCCCAGGATGCAACTATGTCTATGAACAAAGTCCCCCCAGTGGACAGGTCCCTTCTTAGCAATTCAAAGTTCTTTTCCCAGATAACACTACACCCAAAAATTTCCCTCCTTTTCCACGAGCACACTCCAGAGCTTGTTTTTGTCATTATTCTGACTGTCTCTCCTTCTGAAAGACTTCCTACATTATTCTTTATTTCTCTCACTTTACACTGCTGATCAGGTTGAAGATTTGCATTATTTTCTGGCTCCATTCTTTGAGGCTTGTTACCACTCTCCTTCTCGTAGTTACTATGTCCTCAAACCTACAAGCTTCCTAACCTGTCCCAATAAAGGTGACACAGTTTAGCTGAAGCAATTTAAACACTAAGTCTTTGCTATCAGTCAAAATAGGTAGATTGGGCAGCAATGACATTTGCAGGAAAGGCAAAAGCGCTAAGAATTACCAGCGGGCATCTGCCAGTTCTCCCAGTGACTGATTGCACTTTGTCCGCATTGCTCTGCATCATCTGTCAGTCCTCAGGGAAGCACTTGAGGTCAGCTTCTGTTCAACTCTCGACACCTACTTGCACATATGGGATAGACCTCTCCGAGCCTCCCCACTCCAAACAAACCCCAACAACCCACAATCTTTTTGTGTGGGCTCCTGAACAGTTGCTGAAACTCTTGGCTTCATTTCATCCAATGATACTCCTTTTCTTTCCTCAGTTTATCATATTTAATAAAATATAGATGCAGGTACTTCAAACAACCACCAGAAAGATAGTAATAGCATGGGGAAAAAAAGTTTGATTCAGAGACATTAAAAAAATATATACTCTTTTTGATTGCAGAAGTTAGAGCAGATGGGCCAGATACAATATAAATCACCACAAGCCCTTCACTTGATAGAGCTATAAACTATACCATTATACCATTATATATTATATTATATGTTTATTATATCTGTTTTAAAAAAGCTGGTTCTAGTTTAAGACATTTTTTTAAAGTATTCTTTCGACAGTAAGGACATATGATTTCAAAGTAAATCTGGCAATTTTGCTCACCAGAACAGTCTTTCTCCTCTTTTGTTTCAGAAAGAAAGGAATGCAAAAATAAGGAAGGGAAAAAAGCCCACTTTTTAAAATTAGATCCAGCTATTGATAATCAAGGGTGGCCTAGGGATCCTATTGACAAGTTAACAATAACCTATATGAGGGCTGAAGCTTTTATTGCATGCATAGACATAGACAAGTATACAAGTCTACTACCTCCAATCCAACCAGGCTCAGAAGGAACAGATCTTAACAGACAGGCAGAGTCGTATTGTTTCTGGAAAACTTCCAATTTATATGTGTCTCTTCAATAATACGGACCTACCAGGTTCCCATGTGTTTTGCTAGTCAAAACATTGGGAAATATCCAAAATTCATCTATCTTAAAATACGATAATATGCATTATATATACCACAACACCTTCAAACCATAAGCACGGTTCCCGACACCTTTCATACAGCCCTCTGTTCCTTTAAGGAAAATCAGCTGGAAATCAAATGCTTTAAAGTGAAAGAATTGTTTTGAATAAGAACTGAAAAGCTAAAGCCCCATCTGCTCTGCATCCACAGTGAAGATGTCTTGCTATATTTTATAGGAATAGGGGTGTGTCTTGGCATCCGATACACTACAACGTATGCACCTCATGTTGAGCAGTATGCCATGCTATGATTAACTCTCTGCCGTCCCCTTAGACTTGCCTGAAGGGTGGAAACCACAGACTAAAAGCATCCACGGATGGGAGTGAGAAGATTGATAGGGCCTTTAGTCGCCCTTTGCTCCTTCCTTATGCTGTGTATTTGTTTCTTAATTGGAACAAAGGCGTAATATGCATATTATACACAAACTAAATATTTTGTGACAGTTTTGAGTGCTAAAAAATGTTTGATCTTTGAGCAAAAAATACTTAATGGCTTGAGACTGCAATTAGGTAAGCTCCTGTTTAAGTGCTTATTTAATTCTCATCTTAACCAATCACTTAAATCACCTGGAGTTCAAGTGCTTTACTGAATCGAGGTCCAAAAACTTCATTAACTGAAGTTGAGTCCTCACTCAGCCAAGTACCTAGACCCAAATTTTCACTCAAGACACATTTCCAAACCTTAAGGAAATTTGGGGACTTTTTTGACATTTGACACATACTAAAATAGACTTGGAGTTCCAGAATTACATCAATAAATATTCAGATATAAGGTTGATGATTCTTCTGATTTCACCTTCTTCATTCCCACTGCCTTTCCAGCAACATAATTCTAGGGTTGTAATTTCCTTCACTGGAGATATTTCTGATTTATATTTTTAAAAATTAAGAGGTTTGGGATCCCTCACATTGGCTTGGCCAACATCTGACTTTGTTTTGAAACACTGAGAAAGCCAAACTAGCCTTGCTTTGATATCATACATTGCTTTATTTCAGCTACGTAGGGTTTTTTAACTCATTCTTGGAAATCACTTGCCACTCCCTCTCGCCTATCATAAGGCCACAGGATTCTACTTTGATTCATGAATCTTTCCTCCTAATTGACAAAGAAAGCATTCTGAGGTAGAAAGAAAGTTTTAACATCAAGCCATTTCAATTAGACTCCTAGTTTGTGAACTTAAAAATACAGGTTAAGAGATTATTTCTGTAGTAAGTGCAATAGATTCCTCTTGAACACAGGAAAAAAATAATACCACTATGTTGCAGGAGCTATTGCTTGTCAGTTCTTAAAAAAAAAAAAAAAATCACTGCAGCCTAATTCTCCTAATTTCAGACCATTTTGTTAAAATGCTGCAGAATCTAATTCACTAAAGATTTTTGAAAGAAGCGGCTGTGTTATCTTACATCTTGCAGGGAGTCATTGCCATATCAACTAAAAGGAAATAACAACCTGAGTCAGGAGCACTTCAAAATGGGCAAAGTTCCCATCTTAAATATACACAAGCATATTAAGTCTCTGGAAAGTCAAGGCTCTTAATCCTCCAGTTGCCTTGCCTTGCCTTGCCTTGCCTTGCCTTGCCTTGCCTTCCCTTCCCTTCCCCTTTCTGTTTTTGAACAGACAAAATGTGTTCAAATTGCATTGTCTTGCACAGCTCGCAGGTGGGGTTCCCATTCTTAGAACACAACAGATATATATTCTGCATACACTGTTTGGAACAGGGGGTCCAAAACCACTTGGGTTACTTTTTACTGGTGTAAATCCCTGTATGTTCAAGGAACTCTGCTGATTTAAGGTACAGCTACAGAGTTGACTATAGTCTTCCTCTTGGGCCTGTATCTTTTACATTTGACCCTTTCCACAGACAGTAGATTGAGTATCTACAGGCAGATGAGATGAGAGCTCCCTCCACTCCTGCTCTGAGCTGCTGGCCGTGAGAGGCCTCTGGTCTTGAAGTCACTTGGCAACAATGGCTGAGTTCATAAGCTTTGCCGAGATGCTGGACATTTTAATTTGAGATTTGAGGAAAGGTCTTAATGAGGAGAAGTTCCAACAGGTACTGATACATAATGCATGTAACTGTCATGTTTGTGTTAAATTTTTATAAAGTATGCCTGCTTACGCTGGTGGTGATCTTCATAAAGCCTTACCTAAACAGTTTGGGAGTTCCTGCTCTGTTGCCCTGACCTACTCCAGGCTAAATTACTTGCCAAGAGGCACAGCCACAAGGCTACTCCTTCCACTCAGGAATCAGAAGTTAAAACAAATACATCTTTGTAATCTCTTGTATCAGTTCACAAGTGATGTTTGTTTAAATTTTCGTGTTTCTCTTTTTCCACTGCAGTCTACTGACTGCAACAAGTTCTGTATAAAATCAGTGTAGCCTGCCAATTGCTTATGATATAAATTTCACTATTTGAAACAGTCTTCATGACTACATATTGTATTTGAATAAATACTGAAACAGATTGATATGATTAAGAATACATTAATAAAGCATCATTCATTTAATTTACTAGTGCTTTGTTAGTTCTTAATCTAAATATTGGCTTATGTCTCTGCAATAATATTTAAGCAAGAAGAGTATTTTGCCCTTAATAGCCAAAGTATTCAAAGTTCATTTGCCTTTAACTACAAAAAAAAAAGGATGATCGCATCTCCCTTTTTTGACTCATTTTAAAATAATTTCTAACTATTGTCTGAACATAACAGGAAATAACTAGTACTACAAAGCCAGGCCTCTGTCCTTTGAAGGTAGCACAAAAGAGAAGCTTTCTTGTTGTGATCAAGTTTTCTGCGTGTTGCAGTTTCCTTAACAAGGTTAGCCCCACACTGGTGTGCTTAACTACAGTGAAAGGAATAATTTCAGATGTTTTCTATATTGTTGTTGGTTTATAGTTTATGTGAAAAGGCTGCCCTCTTCTGACAACTTTTTCATTTCTTCTAAAATCTTAACTTATTTTTCTCATCTCCATTTATAGTTTATCCTTTGTTTCGCTGTACATTGTATTGGTAGGACCACTATCCCTTTTCCTTACGCTCATATTCAGAACAATATAAGAAACATAGATATGAGAAAGTTAAATACACTATGCAATTAATGTGTAAACTGCATGCAGTTGATAAACATGATAAAAGCCACCACCCCTCCGTTACTCAAACAGTCAAGCAGGAAGCAAGTGGATGTCCAGTATTCTGAGGTACGGTAGAAATATTAACTGTCGTGGGTGTCACACTTCCACTTTTTAAACAGGTGTCATCTTCTCATTTTTCAGATACACCCAATGTATGGACACCTTTATCCACAACACTTTGGCAGTATCTGCCTTTCGGTTTGAATCAGGACCATCCTGACTTCCCACATCCTAGTTCGCATTGCAGAGCAGTCTCGGAGCGTGCCGAATGGGTTGCTTTCAAACAAAATTAAAGTGAAAGATGTCTTCCAGGAGCACACCTAATGCACTCTGATCAGTACTGGGGAGTCAGTCAGTGGGACCAGAACAGAGCTTGTCCGAGGACTTGCTAGAGCTAGAGCATATGGTGAGTAATCAAGTCTCGCAGCAGCGGTTAAGGCTACCAGCCCTCTGCCCCTGGGCCGCGCTACTTGGGGGCCACAGCCACTGTCTCCAGCTGCGCTGAAGTCACAGCCGGTCAGGGACCTAAGGGCTGAGCTTATCTAAAAGCTACCACACTACTTTTTTAGGTCATAAAGCTCTTAATCAGTGTTTCTCTCCTACACTCCTACAGTACACAGAAGGATGCAAGGGCTGAAACTAAAACTGGATTTTGATGCCACAGTGCAGAGCCTCTTTGGCAGCTGCAGTGAAGCCAGGGCTCCGTGGCAGTAGGCATACAGGCTGCTCCTTCACCTTGCGAGAAAGGACAGACAGTTCAGTTGGGATTGAGAACAACTGAACACACATTTTAAAGAGTTAGCCCATTTTACACATTGACCATTTAACAGCCCCTGAAATAAGGCCTGCCACCCAAGGGTCCCTCTCCCATTGAGCACTCCCCTTGCTGAGCTCACCTGTGCTCACCAGTCAGTCTTGGTCCCACTCTGCACACCCTCACACCTTCAAGAGGAGGGGGAAAAGTGCGCCCAGCCCAGGAGGGCTGACAGCATGAGGCCACAAGCACTCCCTTGGGAATCCATAGACAAAGATCTAAATCTCCCTTATGCTACGGACGACTAATTGTACTCCAAACATGGTCTCTTAACCATAAACTGTGCCTGCTAGGGAATAGCAGCATATAATTTTCCTTATACTTTTTTAACAGAAGGCAGAGTCTGTCTCAACTTTTTGTGTGGAGTTTAGTTCAAAGTGTCAGATGTGCACCAGGCATGCTCACCAGACTGAAGGGGGAGGTGTAAGCATACTTACACTTGGGGTGTTGATTAGCTGGGAGGCAGTGTCAAACTGTTCCGCACTAAGACCGATGCACGCATCTGGACATGCTCAGAAGAAATCTTGGGAACTTCAAAGTGAAAGAATAAGTTGCGATACCCACTGAGTGCTGTCAGTGGCAGCTATCAAATGCAGCAGGTGACTCTGGCCTTAGCCTAAATCCTGATTTAGTACCTCTTTAGGTCCCCATGTCTGAATCCTTCCTTCCTCTCTCATATCAGCTGCGCTGTACTGGTCCATCACTTGCCATCCAGACATTAATGTCTCATGTGATTATTAATTACCCTGAAATGCTCCTTTAGAAGTAACCCATAACTCTATTTACAAAATTCGCATAAAAAGAGCAGACGTTTTTACAGGGCTTTCTTCTTCCTAAAAAGATACTTGACCTCCATTCAGCATCTCCTTACTAAATTGCTTTCCACTTAGCTGTATATAAACTTAGCCATTAATTCCACCAACATATATCTGCACTTTACCTTATACAAATAAGTAATCCCAATGTGAAATCAATCCTTATCTGAGGCAGAGATCATAAACCACAGCCTTAACTGTATATAGCATCACTGAAATCAATAAAGCCATCCCAAATTAAACTGGCAAATGGTCTTGTTTTACATATCTTTAATCTAGACCATTTCAACCTATTGTGAATTAAGAGAGTGATGTCATGAACATCTCCTGTATTATACTTTGGTTTTTGTCTAAAAGTTAGCTACTGCTTATCCAGTGACTACTAGTGCTTAATGAGTTTCTTGACATATCCTCACTGTCATGTCATTTGAAATAGTATGGTTAAAAGAAAAGATGACTTGATACAAATCAAGTCTAACTCAAGCTAACAAGGAAAAACAAGCTTATATTAGTTTTATAAACCTGTCAACAATTTCATCTCCCTGTGACTAAACAGTAAGTAGAAATACTGCATTAAATCTCCCAAGCTTGTTGCATTTGATAGAAATAATTTAGAGTTCATTACTACAAGTATATACTCACGAGATCCCTTTGGTATTAGTACAACATACTGGTTAATTACAGAGCCTACGTTTACTCACGGGATGTATCTTTCTTCACATGTATAGAGACTGTTCCTTACGGTTAAACACACTAGATACAAGCAAACTTCTAAAATAAAGTTAACAAAATTTATCATTACAAATTGGGAAGTGTTTTTTGACTGGACAATTTTCCATTTTACAGGTGAGAAAACCAAAGCACGACAGTATCACCAGGCCACCCAGCAGGCCAGTGCTTATTGCCAAATACTGAACCAGGAGAAAATTGGAGTATTTGGGTTAGTTCGATAAAGCAAGTATTTCATTCCAAGTCAAACCAGTCAGAAATGAGCTATTTCTCCATTTTAGATTTTCTCAATGGAAATTGATTTGGGGTTTTCAGCTCATTCTGATTTTTCCCAATGAGAACATATGTACACCTTTTTTGCAGTAAAATGAAAAATGTTAGCGGGTATTTTGTACTCTGGCAGAGAATGCAAAACAGTACTGCAGTGACTCCGGCTCCTCTTCAGCTCTGATGCAGACGAAGTGTGCTCCGCTGAACTACCATCACTACTTGCTGCAGAACAGGGAACTCCTTGGAAGGTTTTCATTCTCTGCCTGACCACGGCATCCTCTGCCGAGCTTGAGGGAGCTGACGGAATTAGTACAAAGTAGCATGTGGCAGCAAGCCATAAAAAGCAATGCACTTCCAAACAATTACAGCACATTTTTGTTGGTGCTGGGAGACACAAGGCTGCAGTCCAAGTGCTTAGCCACTTGAGAAGTGCAATTATGCGCTGGAAATGCACTGCCTGGAACAGTCCCTCTTACGAAATGGAAATTACCAACTAAACTGGGAAATTAGGGGGAAAAAAAAAAAGTTCCTTTCTGTCTCATGTCGTTTATTGGAACCTCCTTATCAACTCCGCTGCTTCTTTCCTTTTTACCCAAAGTTTACCCAAATCAAGGCAACAAGCTGCTATTGCCGTCCTACCCTTTTTATAGGTATGTTTAAAATACGTGAAAATATTATCATTACCTTTATACCGCAACCCTGTTGGTCATGTCTGTATGTCTCCCTGTATCTTTTCAACAGCACCTTACCTCACATTCTTTCCATGCATTTATAATGGAAAAATTCTAGGAAAGTATCTCAGTCTTTGATCCTTCCCATTTTCTTGCTCATATCTCATGCTCTACCCCACAACTCAATATATCATGATTGCCTGTGTAGCCACCATTTTGCCAGTATGTTTACATGATAGATAAAGGATGCATGAGGCTAGTAATCCATTGCCTTTGAGTTATGACTACTGCCTAAAAGCATGTATTAGTGCAAGTTGACCTTTCCAAGGGCTGCAATACCAGAGTTCTATCCTAATTTTGGAAGCAAGTAAATGGGAAAAGATATAGTTCATAGTGAAAATGCCAACCCCAGCAAATGCTGAGAAGGTAGACTTTTATGTGTCTCTGTCTTTAAATAGAATTAGCTGTTGAAAATCAAGCTCGTATGGGTAAACACTCCACAAAATAGGGGAAAAAACATTCGCTTGACAGCTACATCAATAATAGCTGTGGTAATAAACAAGGACTCAGTTCTATTCCTGGAAAGAGCAGTATATCTACCCTTTATGCTGCCAATTTAGAGCTAATACAATTTCATGAATTTTTCCAGATATTAACTTACAATTTAATATCTCAAGGAAAATAAAAGTTTATAGTCAAAAATCATATTCATACCTCTGTACTTCAATTGTTCTCAGCAGGACATAAAATCAATGAAAAAAAAAGTGAGAACATAAAACGTTTTTAAAAATATTAATTTTTTTAAAAACATATAAAAATATAAAACTTCAGGGAAGTTGTAGAAAGCATCATTAAAAGGAAACTTAAGAGGCCATCTGATACATTTCTATGCCTGAACATGTATGTCACCCATTGAAAGATTCTAGTTCAAGACATTTGAAATTTACTCTCAAGTCTCTATGCTTTTTTAAAGTGATATAAGAAACAGGTATTTGGAGGCAACGTGATGACAGCAAGGAGGCTCAGGGACCTGTAAAGGGGAAGCTAGGGGTGAAGAGCAAGGCTGCACAAAAACCTGCAGAATGAAAACAAGCAGAGTAACAGCAGTTTAAAAAAACAAAGGGAGGAGAAATACAAAAAACCCACCCCTCCATACACATGCATATAAGCAGACAAAAATGTCTTTTCCTGTATATCTCCTAATAACTCCCTCAGAGGAAAGGAGCAAAGTATACAATCAAATGATAAAGCTGAGAAAGACACCACCTGAGAAAACCTATGGTAACGTAACTACCATTTCTATAGAATAAATATTTTTTCTAAAAAGTCAGTCCATGAGCAAGTCTGTCCACAGTTCTGTATTTTTTTGGTGCGTCCAAGCACTTACTTGTCTAGAGAAGTAAAAGCATGTGCAATGGCTGGTTCAGACCTTGCACGTACTGACCAGCATGCTGGAGCTGCCTCTTGCAATGAAAAGGACAAAGTTATAACTTGCTTTCCCTTCCTTAGGACACTATCTTCCGTCTTTCTTCTAACCCAGCTGTTGACTTTCAATAAGACTTAGAATTCATAGGTTTTGGACATCCCACTCTGACATTCAGGTGAAAGTGGTCAATAGGTTCCACAAAGTATTGCTGTCAAGAGCAGGGACAGCGAGGGCATAGGAAGGAAAGGAAAAGGATAACATGCACAGGACTCATTAGCACGAGAAACCAGGGTTAAATACAGAAAACAACCTTAAAGAAGAAAAATATACATATCTGTTCTTCAATCAGTACCACCAGGAAAGGCAACATGGCATTGGAAAACCTTTTTCTGAACTGGAGGAGAAAATCTTTCTGTAGGGCTAATTCCTGCTCACATTCCCATAGGTGAAAAGCTGTCATCAATCTCAACATGAGCAGCAGCTCTAATTCCAAGAGGCCCAAACAGAAACAGAATGAAAATGCATTTATTTCATCTTTAAGTTATTCTCTTCAGAATAGACTTTAGAATTGCTTCGTATCTGAAACATCGCTGCCCTGTCCATAGGTTTAATAGAAAAAAATCTGAATGGTTGCAATAATATTCATCTACGATGAGCATAAAGATAATTGATTTAAATAGCAAATTTACATATGTGCCCACAAATCTTATTGTTCCAGTTCTCAGAGACTGAGATATTCTATAATGAGAAAATGTGAATTCATTTATCCAATGAACATAGTACAGCAAAACTGCTGTGTGTTAGATCTGTAGATCACATACACAGTATATTAAATTCACTTAGTAAGACAGATAATTATGTTTCCACATAAAAGCCATTATAAATAATAAATAATTAAATATATGTATGACACGACAAATAATGTGCCAGGATTATGCAGATAATTCATATTTAATTCAGTAGTTGCTTCACTGCTAACAAATAATAACGAAAAGACCATTGCATGTTCTCCACCATGATATATTTACTTTATTCAAATTTCACAAATACATAGATATCTGAACTTTTCAACTAATTTCACCCTAAGGCACTCAAAGCAAGTAATGCATATTACCAGGTAGGCTCTTGAAAATAAACCTAGCTTATCTCATTTCCTTTCTCATTGCAGTCCTTATCCTGAGGAAGAATCAAAATGTCACTGCTGTAAGAGAAATGAAGTTAGTAGAAGCTCTCTCTTCTTTCTGTATCATTCTCTGAGCAAGGGATAGGTTTGAAGGTCAGTTCAGTGTTCTCCATCAGTACGAAATCGTATCTGCACAGCTGCATCCTACAAAAGCAGAAAAAGAAAAAAATGTGCACAACAGAAAAAAATAACATTAATAGAAAAATATTTCAGTATTTGAATTATTAAATCTCCAGTATTTACCACCTCTCAGAGATGGTACTCAGGACAAGAAATGTCTTCTTGCCTAAGTTTACACTCTACTTTACACATCAGTAGAGCAGTTTTGCCAGACTGTGAACAACGACCAGGACATCAGCTGGATGGTGCAGTGGCATGAGTAAAAGAAGTGTATCACATTAGTCTGAAATATGAAGATGCAATACTTCACCCATTAAAGCTATTAATCTGCATTCAAATTAATTCTTTAGAACAACGGTCCAAGAACAGCCCAATTACTGTTAACACTGGGCCTGAATAATTTATTTGGAGTTCCCTAGGTATGAAAGTTTCTCTGCTTTCATTCCACAGAGGAAAGTAGAAAAACACATCATAATACCTTCTAACTCTTTCAGTTGCGATGACAGCATGCGGAAGAAAGTTTCATTCAAGAGAGTAATTTGTCATCTAAACACCTAGAAAACTCAGAACAGCCTAATACTACACGAACACATACAGAGGTCACAAAGGGAGTCACACACACACACACAATCTTACTTTTTGAGGCCAACATAGATACTAGCTCTGCCGTTTTAGGGCAGAGACAGGTCATAGCTCTGCCCTTCATGCGTTACTATAGATAGATGGTGAGAGCTGATTTGAACAGGCAAATGACTAGCGTACCCTCTGATGGCACCTCTAAGGGCATACAAGCTAGGATACTTCTGTTATTTAAAATTATTATCTCCTACATTGCTCTGAACTCACAGATGTGCCTATACAACACAATCCACCTCGGACTGGGATGCAGCGTACAG
The DNA here is from genome assembly GCA_009819775.1 of Phoenicopterus ruber ruber. Lineage (NCBI taxonomy): Eukaryota > Metazoa > Chordata > Aves > Phoenicopteriformes > Phoenicopteridae > Phoenicopterus > Phoenicopterus ruber. Next base: position 109,670,640 of record CM020215.1, read on the forward strand.
TGAAACACCTGAAGAAAAAAGCCTAAGAAAGAGCATCCTGCCAGGCACTTCTGTTGTTGCCCATTAACGTGAGATTTCCAACCAGTCAGGGCTCCACCTGGCTGTACGTGAAAGGACTGTTGGATTTCCATATAAGAATTTGAGGCCCTTTAAGGACCCCACAAAGCTACGATAGTAGTTTTTATGGCTAAGAAGATCAAGACAAATTCTAGCATAGAATTTCATACAGTCCTTCATCCACAATTTGTTTTGATTTGAATTTAATGGTTTACTATTATATTATTTTTGTAGAGGGAGAAAAAAAGACATAAAAGCACAGAAATTGCCGGCATTTTAAAAGTCCTTATAAAAGACTGTGAAAGAATTCACAGGACAGATTTCCAACCAGAACAGTGTAAGATTATTATATGCATCCATTTCCTGATTTGACTTTCAATATCTCACCTAACAATAGGAGGCTGTATTTTAGCACATTTGCAACAGTATTTGCAGCACAATGTGTTAGCATAGCCGGTTCTCCAACAGCAGTTGTCACCTGGGAAGGGCTCTATCTAACCACAGGGGACACAATACTTAGACAAAACATAATTATGAATACTAGAAATAAAAACATATGGTTTCCAATGGACTGTATCTCATCTGAAGTGCAATCCACCTAAACATGTGATTACTGAGTACCAGGAATGCCTTACGGGAGAGTAGCCCTGAGCGAGGAGCAGGTTCCCCAGGTCACCGACAAGGAGCATAACACCAAGGGCCACAAAAATGATCAGAGGGCTGGAGCACCTCTCCTATGAGGACAGGCTGAGAGAGCTGGGCTTGTTCAGCCTGGAGAAGAGAAGCCTCCGGGGAGACCTTATTGAGGCCTTTCAGTACCTAGAGGGGGCTTATAGGAAAGATGGGGAAAAACTTTTTAGCAGGGCCTGTAATGATAGCACAAGGGGTAATGGTTTTAAACTAAAGGAGGGGAGATTTAGACTAGATATAAGAAAGGAGTTTTTCACAGTGACGGTGGTGAAGCACTGGCACAGGTCGCCCAGAGAGGTGGTAGATGCCCCATCCCTGGAAACATTCAAGGTCAGGCTGGACGGGGCTCTGGGCAACCTGATCTAGTTGAGGATGTCCCTGCTTATTGCAGGTGGGGTTGGACTAGGTGACCTTTAAAAGGTCCCTTCCAACCCAAACTATTCTATGATTCTATGACAAATAATTTTTTTGTTAGGTGAGGCTTTCATAATCCTTCACCCTGTGTGGCTTCTCTGCTGTCTACTAAAAAGCAAGGGCATGCCGCACTGTCTTGTTCAGTAGAGGTAGTAATAAGGTCTTCTTTTTTATTACTCATGTTCTTGTTTTGGTTAAAAAAACCAAAGGTGGCTGGGCTAAGTATTTTTGAGACATTCACCCTGCCCATCAAGTTTGAATTGACTGGCAGGTTCAAAAGCTTTTTGAGAGAACTGACACCTGGACACACACAAGTTAGGAAAGCTTTCTGGTTTTATGGGTGAGCAGGAATGATTTATCTCAGAGACCAGAAGAACAGTCTGAAAATTACATGTACCTTTTAGCACTCCCACATTCACACACTATCTGTGTGAATAATGGACCAGCCCAGTAGACAATTGTCAGTGATACTCCTCAAACTCCCACTGTCTGCTATTAACCCAGATCTGGGGAGGCTGAGACTCCGACTGTCGTCTTTCTTTTATCCCTGCACCTGTCCCCTGGTTTTTACCTACTAGTTTGTTATATGAATAATTTAAATATTTTTAATGTAGTTTCTAGTTGATTACCCTGAATTCAAGTAATTGTTGTAATTATATGTAACTAAATAAGGTAAATATAGGTAGTTATAATTACAATGAGCAATTATGTAACTATACCAACCAATAGCGTTGTAACATCTGCATTTAAATTACCTTCACATGCTGATTCAATACACTATTTTCCATTGCTGTCTAAAAGTATCTATTGTGCCTGTATGACTGCCATCTGATGAGGCTCCATACAAAGGACTTTAGTGGATCCTATATTAAAGCAAATCAAGTGCATCTTACTTTAAAACTAACAAGAGTCAGAGTAACAGGAATGAAAACTCAAAACCAGCACGGGCTGCTCACTGAACATCTTCCTTATTTGCTAGATCACTATCTGAAAAAGGCCTGAATGCTGATAGGCTTGCATGAAATGTATCTTCTGATTTATCACCACTGGGTTGAGAAAAAAAAAATTGCAATATGATTTAGCGCTTTGACCATCTCTCATCACCAAATGCTTTTAAATAAAATCATGCCAGTTTACCTGAGAGGTTGAGACTTATGGTCATCAACAAGTTAATAAAGTCTAATGTATATACATTCTGGGATACTGTTTTGATTCCTGAGTGTTCTCTTTCTTCCTAAGTCTCTCCCACCTGTCTCCTCCTCTTTCCCAGTAAATATGAAATAGTAGATTAATTTAACAAGGTTTCATAATTCTTACAAAGTGTCATACCCAATTCCTACTAGATTATTATTATATACCAAATCAGAAAGCCTTAATTGTTATTTCTCAAGTTAACAAAATATACTGACTTAAGACTTACTTGTATTGTAATATTCCCACTCATTACTTATTTGACAACCATTATTAGGTTTTATTTTAAATTCTGACTTTGTTGAATCTGCCATTCATATGAATCAAATAAATGTAAAAACTCTAAAATAAAGTACTCTTGCTACTCCTGGATATTTCTTACCTATTGCACGTAATATGTTACTTTCACAAGATGCAAACGTAAAGTTTAATTGCTAGTGCTGTTGTACAAGTAACTCTGGAAATCTAAAGAATGAACATATGGCAATACTGCTGAAGTATTTAAACCCAGAAATAATTAATAAAAGCTTAGTAATGACACTTAATTATCAAAAAATGCAGATGATGATTTCATTTTAAGTGTAGTCAAGTATAGACTGTGCTTTGGTCTTGGAAGGTCTTTACCTTCAGCAACAAGATCAAGAACCAGCCACACAAGTAGCTGAAGTGCTCCATTTCATATCTGAGTGTGAAAAGCTGTGTACGGACACACGATTAAAATCAGAAAAGTGCTTAATAAAATTCATCTTCTGGAAGAGAACTTCACCATGCAGGTGTAAGTCAGGCCGGTCTACCTAAGTGGTCCTTGAGAACCCACTGTGACCAGACAGCAGCAGCAGCAGCCTGCTGTAACACACAGCACGTGTGACATCTACACGTGTAAGGGTGCTGTGCACTAAATGTTCATGTACGGAGCAGCTCTTCCACATGATAGATTTGATCCTAGGTAGGATGAGAAGGATATTCATGCATTTAGGAATATGAGATTAAAAAAATCAATAGAGGGAAATACACATTTCTCAGGAAACATCCTGAGCAGTTTAGTTGACGCACAACTTTGATACATGACAAACACTTACCTTTCTGGATTATTAAGAGATTTCAGCCTCATCTGGAGAATCCTAAGCTTGTATTTTGGGCCTATTAAAGTCTTCGTAGAAAAAGTCAAGGAAATTTTTGATATTTTGTCAAAGTCTTGGGAAAATCCAGTTAGTATTTTGACTCTCTTATATTGCTGAAATGTTGAAGCTTCACTGAAGAAAAACATTATTTCTAGTTAGAGTTTTGTTAGCTGAGTAATATTCACTATTGCTAAGCATTATTATTAAGATCAGAAATCTTGTAAGATGTATCGACTTCGAGTGTTCAGAACAAGCACACATAGAACTGGATTCAAACCAGTACCATGCAAGGACCTGGGCTAGTTCATAAATGGAGGGAGGATCATGTCAGTGTGAGGAGCATTGCCTCTGACGCTGAGCCATATCCAGGAAAAGGAGCCCTGGTCAAGTCTTAACAACCTCATGGTACTTTCTTGACTTACAAGTTAACAAGTTAAAAGGTTTAGGAAACTCAGCAAATTAGTCCTATAAAGTGATAAAAAAGATTTAGAGACAAAGCGCAACATACCTATTCATCTCTGATTCTACTGTGTTTCCAGCATAATCTGTTAGTTTGACTTTAATGAAACCTCTCCTAATGCTTTTATTCCAGGTAGTAATATCCAGTAAGTAGTTATACACTGCAAAAAGAAATAGGAAATAACAAGATTCAAAGAATGACCTCAACAGAATACAGTTGCTATTATCACCCTGTTAAAAGTATTCACTGGTTGATGATAGGAATAGTGACTCTTTACTTCTAAGTTACCAGCTCAAAGCAGAATAAGAAGGCTATTGACAAAAATTAGCTTCTACCAAATGGCTACTTGGAGTTCTGTGTAATTAGTGTATCATTTCCTCCAGTTCTTACATTGAAAGGACTTGCATCAGAAAGCTACCACCACAATTAGCATGAAGAGTTTGACCTGCCTGAGGAAAAAATGCAAAATCAAGCCCTAACTAGCACCTTCAGGTTTTGGCAAGCTCTGCAAAGAGGGGATATTTGAGCTATTAGTGTCGCAACACTATCACGTTACCCACAAAAGTGACATGTCCAGAAAGCAGCCGAGGGACGTTGGCAGGGAGAAGGGAGGAACAGCACTGGCACAAGCTTTATGTATAGGCAAGGCAGGCAGTTAGCTAGGTGAGCAGACTAATCAGGTGGTAAAAGCTGAAGAGAGACATTATTCCTATGCCTTGCTTGCCCAGCCTGAGCAGGTGCAGCAGTACAGGTCCTCCAAGCACCCTTCCCTCGAAGTCAACCTGCCAAAACCTCTGTGTGGCAACTAGAAAAACTGCATGGGGAAGAGGAGAGGGATCTGATTGCTTTCCCATGCTCCAGCCTCTTCTCACCCTCCCCCGGAGGACCCACGGCCTCAGGAAAACAGCCTGGCTATCTAGGGCTAGCACCCTCCGTGCACTGGCACGGAGCTGACCTGCTCTGCTGTGCCCCCAGGAACCCTGACCTGGCCTTCTACCACACTTCTGGAACCATCACCAATACTGTGACCGTGCTATGGCTGCCCAGAGGAAACACAACTTTACCACTCCCAAAGGAACGAAGCCAATTCAAACTTTTTTTTTTTTTGCATGTTGCTTTTTAACATTCTTTCCTAAAAGACCAAGCCTCACCTCATATGAAAAACTTGTCCTGCTCAGGTTTACAGTTTCACCTAGTTTTAAGACCTCTCGTTTATTTCTATTTCCTCATGTTTTCAAATATCTAAGAATTAAAATAAGGCTTTAGTTAATACCCTCTTTTTCAGACTGGTTTAGTAGACTCATTTTTCTTCTTACCTTTGCATATTTTCCCTTAAATTTATGCTGTCATTACGATGTTTCTTATTCCTCTGTATGTGCCTTCTCCTATGGTTGGTAATATTTCTTCCCCTCTTTTCTCTCTTCTACCACCCCTGTCCCAGAATACTATACATAATCTTTTCCTTCTGCAGTGTACTCTTTCCATCATCAGGATTCTGCCTGGTTGGATTTTTGATGAATGCCCAGATTTTAATACATGGGAGAGCAAAAGCAAAGACGTATTTTTTCTGCAGGAAGAATGAATGAGGAGACAGACCTGGCAGCCTGTGCAGCCTTGACAGCATGGAAGAGCAAAGCCCAAGCTGACAGGAGCAGGGGAGAACAGTGGTAGCAGGTTTGGGTTGAGCTGAAAGACCACTGGGAATAGGAGTTATTTTATGTAAAATCCATCACATCTTCGTTAACCAATCCCTGGCCTTTTGGAAGAAACAGTGATGTAAGTAAGCGCAATTACCACTGTAACAAGAGATACTCAGTCCTTGGTCACAAAACGTGCCAAGATGGTAGAAAAAGCTAATGGGAAAACTTGATTTCACTTGAATTGCCCGTAAGCCTATCCTCATACTCCAAATCAAAGAACCTTAAACATAACCAATTAGAAGAGTGTGCTAACATTTGCTTATGGTGGTCAAGTCTGTTAATAAAAACAGAAATTGGATGAGAATCTAAACTGGACCTCTACATGGATAGGTAGATATCTAAACTGTTGCAGCTAAAGCCCATGCCATGAGAGTTCATTCCCATATAGCATAAACCTGAAACAGTCAGCTAAGTTTCCCTCTACTGTTTTAGTACATGGACTTTTAAAAGCTGGAGTAGCTTTAGGTGACTGTGGGGCACTGCCCTCCTGGGGTAGAACATAGAGGGGTCTCTTTTCCATCCCCCAGCCAGGGCGGTCTCGCTGAAAATGCTCTCTGAAAATGGCAGCAATGATCCCATCTAAGCAGGTTCTCCCAGTCCAGATTTTTCGCTGTCACTTCATTCTCATTTTCTGGCTTACCTCTTCCTCTTGGCAGCCCATCCCATTGCTTTTAAAATCACATTTCTTTCTCAGTTCACGTATTGCTTATTCTTCTGCCACAATCATTCTCCTTCCTCCTCCAGTCTGCAAACTGCCACTTAGCTCATGGTTTATTATACCATTTTATGCAGCAGCTAACAATAACTTTCTACTTTTAACATGCTTTCACCCCATATCAGCTAATAAATAGCAGCCATAACATTTCATAAAGAGTTTGTTATATATGTATTCAGCCACTCACTGCAGAACGGGTCTTGGGCCAAGGTATCAAAATAAGCTTTCGTTGATGAACTTTTTGGGATTAACATGTTTTTCCATCTATCAGCATAATAACCTGAAATCCAAAGTTTAAATATTTAATTTCAGACATTTAGCACAATCCTGATACACATATAATTATACAAAAGAAACTCACCCAAAGTGACAGAGTTGGCTTTAATTTTCTTAAACATTCTCTGAGAAAGTAAATTGACTTGGAAAATGCAAGAATTCCCTGAGCATAATAGAATGTAGTATGCAAGTATTTAATTCTTCTAATATATTAGTATCACTAAAATTGTCATAATGTTGGAATCTATTTAGTCTGGAGTACTAACTCCAAAAAATACTGCTTATAAACTCCTGCAGAGGTAATAAAAACAAACCCCCAAAAAGTAGCCCGCATATTTGCAGAGAACAGTAACAGAACAGCTTCACATTAGGTAAAATTTTTTCCTTTCTTTTTTGAATCATTAAAGTAAATATTTTTAAACCCTCTAGTCTATAATTGTGGATATTATTTAATAAAATGTTAGATACTCTTTAAAACTCCTAACCGCTTGGATGTAATGTAGAAAGCATTTTTGTTGTCTGCAATTCTATGCTTATTGTCTTTGGGGCTTGATAACAGTCCTTGTTGCCAAAGCAGCTGATCCTATTCTCTCCCTCTTGATTTCTTCACCTAGACTGGACAACGAGAGCTGGTTCCAAGCTGCAGAGGTGCCACTGCAAGGCAGCAAGCAGGAAAGCTTGCAGTAGAAGGATGCTGTTTCTCCCCCCAGTTCCCAAATTCAGCTGCCTGCCACTTCCTCATAGTTAAACCACGACAACAACGTGTGGAGAAGTCCTGGGGTCTTTCTGCCCTATTATAAGGTCCCGTTATTGTTGGGTTTTATTATAAAATAGTATATAGAACTGTCTCTATGCTTTTTCTTCAAACCTGATCTAACTAATATATGTAGGGTGTACATCCTAATAGAAGGATGTAAAGAAGACAAGGTATGAATTGAAAGTTAATTTCTGTTTAAATATTTTTAAAATTTCATTCTTAGGAAAACCCTGCCAACTAGGAAATGCTCACACTATTGTAGCTGTTTTCAAGCTGTCCCACATCCTCTCTAAAAGCAATAAAACGCCAAACAACTAAAAACTCCTCCAAATAAAAGCTTGATTCCAAAAGAAGAGCCAGAGAAACCATGAAGTTGCTACAAACATTATTACTTTTAAACAAAAAGCACGGGTGCTCTAGGGATGATAACACACTATGTGTGCCTAAAGTGATCGACTAAGTACAAGTAGTTTCTCTGTAGAGAGGAAATACCCTGTGAATCCATTTCAGACTGGAAAGCATAATAATCAAGTATTAGGAACATTCAGCACCTACGTCTAACAGAGATAACTATAAAGCAGACAAAGCCGTAAACTTTAAACTACTTTAAACAGTGTGCAGCTCTGCACATGATCAATCTCTACAGATCCCTTAACACGATACTGCAGATCTCTGGAGCAGCCCCAGAAAGAGCTCGTCGGGATCTCCCGGTAAAGCTCACCCAGCCCAGAGCAGATACTGTACCGCTTACCCAGTACTGGGCAGGACATTGGCTGGAAAGCTTCACAATCAACACATTTTCCTTTCTTGTAATCCGAGTAAGAGTCACAAGGATATGTTGTTATGTTGCACTTTCTTTCCAAAGATGATAAGAAGAGGAAGACAGATCTTTGATGGTCACACTTAAAATAATAAAGTCCTTCAGGAAAGAAAAAACAAAATATACGAAGAATACATAATCATTTTTCTTTGTGAAAGAAAAGTTATCATCAAAGTAATCCCATTTACCTGAGTCATGCTTAGTTAGCCATGCTTTTATTCTGCGGTTAGTTGACCACCAAGTGTAAAAAATAGATGCACATGCACAAGAAGAAGAAATTGAAGACTATTTTGAATATTACAGGTACAGATAAAAGTCTACAGGGCTTTATATGCAAGAAATAGTCTACTAAATCCTATCAAATTTACAGAATTCATGTTATAAAGAATGAGTCTGAGTTAAAATTTGCCTTCTTGCATCCAGTGCAGAATGTTTGGGCAGAAAAATTACCGTGAGGAATACTTCAGAGATTCCTCTCTCTAGTTTTTTTGGGTAATAAATTCCTTCCTCTCCTAGCAAAACAAACTGTCAGAATTGCACAGATGAAGATGATCCTGAGTCTTAAGGGATTCTCCCATACTCACAGACACACAAGTGGAAGCCCCATGCTTTTGCAGCAGCTCTAATTCATAGCAGCAGTGTGCAGATTAGTAATAAAAATACAGACAGACATAAACATATCCAAAAAGAGTAAAAAAAAACCAACAGGCAGCAACCTTGCTTAAGATTTATGGAGGTGAAATAAGCAAAATTCTGCAGCAAAAGATCACATAGTTAAACTGTTTTCATCCTAGAGCCTAAAAGAGCTGCCCAAAGCCTAGTTCACCACTGCCAACCCGGAGGAGCCTAAGACACAGTGACGACTTGAAAGCCTTGCCTTCCATGTCCTATGTAAGTGATCCTGTCCAAACCACTTGGACACAAACATCTTCCCCCATGCCTAGCCGTATATAAACACAGAAAAATAATGATCACTATATGCAGATTGTATATATAATATAGTAACATAATTCCATCGTATCAATAATAATGGTATGGTGGAATATGTATGCTATAGGAAGAACTTTATTTAAAAAAAGATATCAAATGTCTTTGTTATTTCTCATTTGCTGAGTGGGGATGGAAAAGAAACAATACAATGCACTCAGCTCCCATATTACGGAATATGTGCAGTGTCCATTGAATTCAGTTTAACCTTTTTGCTTTGATCTCAAACTCTTTTCTTGTTAATTGAACATATTCTTATTTACCACTGAATAATGTTTGTGGACAACCAGGCTGATCCATTCCTCCATTTGGATAGAAATCAATGGTTCCTAAAGGTTTCTTGAAACCTAGTACTAAAGTAAAAACATCATGAGTCAAAAAACCATAAACAGAATTATGCGGTCAATTATTTATCATTACATTCATTACAAAATAACATGGAGGTCTTAAAGAAAAATTTTGCAATTATACTGTTCTTTTGTTCTGTAACTGGAAGCCATGTTCTAAGTTAAAATCCATGGGTTTTTTTCTTTTTAAGAAAATTATACACAGGTAAAGTGCTGTACACAAATTTATACAAAATTGTGTAAGATTCCTACTGCTACAAAAGAAAAAGGAAAGAATAGAAACAACTATTTAGTGCTGTAGCTGAGACATTATTTGCACAAAAAAATTATGAAATTCATGTTCTCTCCAGCAATAAAAATTCTTTCCCAATGTAATTTTCATTAGAGTAAGATTTTCCATTTTTGGCACATGACATTGGATTCTGAGCTACACTAATATAAGCAGTATATCAAAGCAGAAAAATCTCTATCTGTCCTATAAAAGACCATGAGTAAGACTTAGCTTAATCTGACCTACCTTCCTTTCTACCACACAGTATCTTTATTCACATAATTGGAACATTACAAAAACTGGTATTTTACAGCTTCACATATAATTTGTATAGTAAAATGCTTAATTTTTAATATTATTAAAGAAACTGATATGAAACTACACAAATAATCAGACAAGTGTGGTAGGTTTGAAAGGTTTACTTCTGGTTCTGAGAAAAAAATTAAACCAGATTATAGCATAGATGAAGCAGACTTTACAACGTTCTTCATTTTAACCTTACAATAACGTGATTTAGAACTTTAAGCAGTGGATCTGTAGTGTACTAATGTGACACAGCTGAGACTGGCTGTCTCAGAAGGGACTAACTCAGTGATAGCCACGTGCTTACAACCTCTACGTTAATACACACTAGCACAGCAAAAGGATGTTTATGCTAAACTATTTTGCAAATAGCAGTATCATAAATTAATGCAATAGGCATGCTTTATTCAATGTGCCGACTTTTTTGTATTCAGAAGGAATATACTATAACAAACAAGACATAAATGACAGTGGTGTAATCGCTACTTTTGCATGACATTAAATGGACTCATGACTATATGGCTATCTACATATGCCTTCAGTTAGCTGCTGGACATAAAAGTTATTTCAATATTTTCAGGGTCAGACCTGAAACTTCACTCACTCAATAACATGGCTACTTATGTCAGAACTGAACAAAACAGCCCATCATTGCTTAAGTCATTAGCAAAGTTGAGTTTCAATTTCTTGATGAATAGGCATAATAACATACAGTATGATTTTAAAAGTCTAAACTTTGTTAGAAAGGAACAGCACAGGAATCCACCTGATAACACAAAATGTACTTCTGCAGCACTATTTGGACGTTGCTGAAATAGCTTATCCCTTCTCTTTTGCTTTCCTGCCTTTCCTCAAGTTGAAATAGGAAAGGTAAGGCTATGTCATTACCATCAGAATCTGAATGGATTACATCAACAAATTGTGCATCAGTACGATCCAGTCTCCCCTCTGGTGGTTCTCGAGTGAACGAAGGGCCCGCTGGATCAAGACCTACATGAAAATAATACTAGCATTACAAATCCTGGGGTGTGTTTCTACAGATATATACAAGATCGACACTTGAGCATTATTCATCAATGACTCTTCATTTTCGTGGGATAATAATAAAATAAAAACCAGCACAATTCTTCTCAAGTTTCCATTCTTCAGCTGGCTAAGTTGACTCCTAATTACATTCTCACTGACTGACAGGGACAGTGTATGAGCTTAGATTATCCAAATTTATATTATGATTTAACTGGCAGATGTGCTTTAAGAACTAGTCCAGGAAAGTTCTCTCTCAAGATCAAGATAACCAAGACCCAAACTACCACAGAGGATTGTGGAATGCCAGGAATACGCATTCATAGTACCCCAGTTGACAAAGGTCATTGTTTTAGTCCACTAATTAGTTTTGTATTTCCAAACCATCAAAACAGTGAAGAAGAAAATATATTTTTCTTTTTTATTTAAATCTCATTTTTCCAACATCAGTTTGGGCCACTGGCTCAACTTGTTTGAAAGAAAAAGTATCAAAACAGTCACATAAAAGGTTATGAGCCTTGTGTGTTTGGACTACTCAGTCTTTGCCTTTATTCATCCATATCTGTAATTATAAGAAGGTGATTGAAACATTTCATATAATTCCATTTAACTGTGAGCATCTGAGTTCAGAAACTACATGGATCTACTAGCTCCCAGTTATTGTACAGAGACGACACAGACCTGCTAGCCTAGCATTGCAATCAAGACTATCCCCGACCAGTGATGCCAACGAACTCTAAGGAATTGTGTAAAGTGGAAATGAGTATTCTTAACCAAGGGAATATAGCTGGAGCCTATCACACTCTTAGAAAATGCCCTGACTTTCAGATTACTGTATGAAAAGGGGAGGAGTCTCTAATTCCCTTTCTTAAGGCTGGCTACTGGCTCCTCTTACATTTTGGGAAAAAAATTACTTAAAAGTACTCTGAAGAGAGGGTTTGGAGCTATGAATCTCAAGGACAGATAACTGCATCCTTTCAGCCTGAAAACAGCTGCTCTCTTAAATCCTAAACACTACCAATCAGGATCCAACAGTCCCTTCTCCCCTCAGCACCTTTCTGAGAGCTAGCTTAGTCAGGTTCCTTCTCAACACGCTAGCTGCAGTGAGTTTTGCTCTTCCACCACAAGAAGTATCTGGAGCCTGTGCACCCAAATTAGCACTGTGGATTCTGCCCTGGGAACCAGCATCTAAAAGTTAATCCTAAACTTCGTGCGAGCCTAGCCCTGAGAGGTGTACCCACATGAGAGCACTCCAATTTTCACTGTGTGCAACACTCACTCCCACAGATGACAATGCTGACAACGCAACAAGTATGAGGTAAGATTTGCAGTATCCATACACAGGCTGCACACCTGATTTAAGCTCCCTGTAGCAGATAGACCAACATACTACAGCCTACACCATGTCCAGATAGATACCTCAAACTGAAACTAAATCCCTGTGCCTGATTCCTGTGGTTTGACCAAGAGCTTTTGAACTTCCTTTCAAAGGAACCTGACTTGCTTCATCAACTAGACAAAACCCCAGGTAGCCTATCATTTAACTTAAGTGGCATTTGGATGTAGCACTCAATTTTCATTTGAGAGACTAGAGGAAAATTTGGTTGGAAAATTTTGGCTGTAACTTATGTCCTGAAGGCAGAATTTCACAATTTTCTGAACTTGTATCAGAATACATTTTTCCCCTTGTATGTAACTAATTAATCAGTTCTTATTTGTCGATATTTCAGTGCTAGCATCTATGTGATTCGCAGCTATGACAACAATACAAGGTACATCAGAATACATGTATCATCGGGATTAAAAGCCTTACCTGTAATTCTGCCAAGTTTGCCATTATACTTCTGGCCAACAAAACCAGCTACATGAGCCCCGAGACTAACACCAATCATATACATGGTGTCAAGAGAAGCTCCATCTACCTATCAGGGGAAAAAAAACAACAAAGCCACAACCACACACACGGTTAGCTGAACAGACATCAGTAGACTGATTTAGTTTTCACTTTTTGTCAGTACTCTAAGTTATATCTCTAACTTTCCAACTTTAAAAATAAATGGAAATTACAAAGTCCTTTTCAGTTTGCCATACTATACTAGTTAAACAGTGTAGTAATTATGAAATTCTTTGACTAGAAAAATGTAAAAAGGAAGTTGAGTCACATTTCTTCCAAACTGTCACACTAGTTAGAAGGGGAGCATGGGAGAGAAGAGGAAGACATTTACCAGATACAAGAAAGATGAAATAAAACTATGAACTAGGAGAAAAAAATCTCCCACTGTCTTAGCCTTCCAATAAAATAAATTAAAAACATAATACCATTACCAAAGACTTCTGCCACAGAACCGCTGAATGCACACCTGCAGGAAAGCCTTAAGATGCCCATTCTACAAAGCAGGCAGTATTTAAAAAAAAACTACCAAAGAACTCTGAAACAGTATCAGCAGATCTGTTAGAATCTCTGCAAAGCGATGGGATGATGTGTGGGATCTGACATACAAATGCATCTCAAAATGAATGAACAAAGGCCTCAGGATAGCTTGCAAGCGCGAAACCGATAGCTGTGGGACACAACATTCCCCACCACCACCACTTTGATGACTCACACATTGGGATTCAACAAGATCGGCCCAAGCATGCCCTGCAGTCCTTGCTTTGTCAGGCAGATGTGTAATCAGCAATTAACCAAAAATCTGCATCAAGAAACTTGCAAAATACACCTTTTTAACCCACTCTGGATTGTTCTTATAGTCCTATTTTATTTTTCTATTCCATCACAATAAATTTACTGTCATAATTACAAATTGTTGTCACTATATCTAGTCCCAGAGGGCAGGTTCTGATAGGCTTTCTCTTCTCTTCTTTCACCTCAGCCTTTCTCAAAATGCTGAGGTTTTTACTCAAATTCCACATGTAAATTTTCTTACTGCACACCATTCAAAATTTCTGAGAACGTCTGGGAAAAGAAGTGGTGAGAACAGAAGAAAAATCAAGTGATAAATCTAACAATGGCATAAACGAGATGATAACATGTTTTGTTCATTTGGTTAAGCAATAAATCTAAAGCCCAGTTAAGACCACTGGCATCAACAATTGTTTCAGCAACTCCCTCTAGAATCAGGAAGTTTATATCATTTTGGAACAAATATTTATCTCTGTCAGTGATTTATTTTTCATTTAAAATCTTTAATTATAGTAGTTTAAATAGTGAAAAGAGTAGTGTAATGTTTTTGTAAAATTTTAATGCTGCATACTATTTGATCATCTCTCACTTCACTTCCCCACTGGTGCATTCACTTTTTCCAGAAGACCTAAAACTTCCAGCTAGCTAAAGAAATCAGATGCCCTCTTAGACATACTTAGGTGAAAGGGAAAAAAGAACTCAGCTGGAGTTAAAGATATGCAGTAATAACTGCATGCAAAGTTAGTAAATACTTTGGTAAAGAAATGTCATTTGATATTGTTCACTGGGCTTCTCCTTAGACATATTTCAAATATCCATTCCCACCCAAACGATGCTATTTAAACTTATTCAGAACAGATGCAACTCTCTGCCTTACCAGCATCTGGTCAATATAGTTCTTCAGTATTTCTGCAACTTTTCTGCAGTTTTCAACAGCAATTATATAATTCACAGTTGTAGCACCACGATTCCAATCAACTATAATGAGATTAATATCCTCTGAAGCCAGTAAAAGCTTCTTTATGTCACCTAGCCATGCTGGTGGAGATCCCGTTGGTCTGAAGCCATGAATAACAAAGACAATTTTCTTGGAGGTATTAAGGTACTCAGATGCGGTAACATTGTGTTCAATGAGTCTCTCAGAACAATTTGGATTTTCCCTTGTGTATAGCAGTAGCTGGACTTGGAGTTCTGTTCCAGACAAAGCATTGCCTATATTAAGATCTGTAAATTCAGGACATTTTTTCTCCTCATCTGAAAAAGATGAAAATGTTAGACAGTCATTTGATGAGTTAGACCACCTGAAATACCACCTCTTCATCCTTCTTTCCACATTTTTCCAGTAAAAGTGAAGAGAATCCATTTTATTCACTCCAGACCTTTGCAACGAAGTGCCAGAACGTGCACTGAACAACGAGGAGACACAGTTTAACTAATGACTCTGCAGATACCACTGTGCTCCTCTGAACCCTTCAAATACAAAATTAACTTTTCTAATTGTTCCTGAACCATGTATTTTCTCCATAACAAATGCAAATTAGTGGTCAGTGTTGATAAGATCCTTTGCTTAACCATTGAATTTAGGTTCTCAGAATTTTTTTACAACTAGCGTGTGTTGTATAAACAGGAAGACTACTGTGGCTGTTTCTTCCTCTTTCGGCCAGGGTGTCAAAGCTGCCAATCCTTAGGCCTTATTGTTTGATCTAGCAATAAGCAACAGTTACCTGACGGTACGGGATGACCCAGAACCCTTCCCTAGTTTTGGATCACCATGAGGACACCATTACCAAGAAATAAAGAAAGAAGAAACAAAGGATCCTATTCTGAGTTTGAAAAAATAAGAATCTCTAAGGTCAATGTATATAGTGGCACAAGAAAAACTGCAGTATTTAGCATTTCTGTACTCGGACAGTTACGGTATACAAGGTTAAGCTGTAGATCAGTCAGGATCAACAAGAGGACTGAGATTTTCAAAAGAGTCCAAAAAGACTTAATTTTTCCCCTATGTGCTTGTCAACGTCAAAAGTTAACGCTTTAAAAAGTATCCTTTGGCTGCTGAGGTCACATTGTGTGGATAAGCCACTTCAGGATTCTGGGCACAGCGCTGATGCCTGTCACAGCTCTTCTGCATGGCCTCTTCCCCTTCGCTATGGTGTGAGCTGGCTTATGGCCAAAGAAATTTGGGCCAATCTCTTGACTTCTAGTGGGCTACGCTACTTTACACGAGGCTTTTGCCTGATATTTGATGGCACCTTCCTTTCTCAATTTTCCTGTCATTAACAACTTTGTAAAACAGAAGTCAGTCAACTTCTAGAAAGCAAAAGTAGGAAGAGGAATAGTGCCTACTCAGTTCCTTAAAAGATAGTAGAAAAAGTAACCTGAATTTCTCAGAATTTATGAGTTATAGGAGAGGCAACTCTAGCTGTTCTTTTCCCAGCAAGTGGCTAGCAGGCAGAACCGAATCCACCACATTTAGATAAGCACATCTGAGACGGACAGAGAGCCCTCACCGGTTTATAAAGCCGCACAGGGCAAATGTTGGGGGGTTACAGGGTATCTGAAAAATGTATTTGATATTATAGTGCAGATCTAAACAAAGCTAAGCAATGTGAATTACAGCACTTAAGACGCAGCAAAGATGTGGCAAAGACACTAATTCACTTAGGGAACTAGACCAATCACCTCTAGGCCAAACCATGTATCTACAATGACTAGACCAGTCACTTCTGGACTGGACGTCACAAAAAATAATAGATATTTGCAAAGCAGAGCAGGGTTGAAGTGACAGAGTGTTAGAAATGGCCTGAAACTTCCTGTCTCAAATCGTCCAGACAGAAGTTTCATGCCTATCATCACCTTATCATAGATGACAATAGCTACAATCATTACGTGTGGGAAAAGTTAGAATTACCTGTATTTCAAGATAAACATCACAGTTCTCATTTAGACACTGAATAATGTAAGTAACTTTTACTGTGATTACTGGACAGGTTATTGACTAACTGGTGCTACAGGAAGGCAACTCAGTTTCATTGCTGAGACTTATCCAAGAAGTAGTTCCGAAACTAAGAGCTGTTCAGCTGCAGTCGGCTCGAATTTAATGAAGACAGTATTCAAGAACCTGGTAAAATGTCATACATGTGACATGATACTGAGATGCTAATAGAATGTGCACATTTAATCTAAAGTTTTCGTATAATCATTTATGACAATAAAACTCGAATAGAAATTCTATTACATGAACATCGTATACAAAGCTAAACGATAATAAACAGCCACTTGATTGCATTTTTGCTATTTAGATTCAAAGCTACAACATGAAACTCTTTCATTTTTGCCTAATATTGTTCGTAAATCTGAGTTTAATCACTGTTCCTTATAATTCAGTTCTACATTTCTAACATAGAAAAGACTCATGCTAAGATACTGTAAATGTGGAAGTGTTCTTCCATATCAGTTTATGTTTTGATTTCTTATAATTTGATTGGCAGAAAGAAGAATTAACTTTTCTAAAGTCAGTGGAATGACAGTGACATAAACCAGAGACACAGTCTGGTCCATGGAAGTGAGAAATCTATCACAAGGATATGATTTTAACTGACGAAACCTATGTACTACCTGGGGAATGTCAAAGGGAAACAACTCGTTTACTTATGGCTGCGAAATGACAGCAGTTGTTCTTTGAAAAGTAAATAGAGAAAAAAATTATTTCTTTACTGTGGAATTAGATAACTACTACAAATTGATTTAATACTTTGAATTGTTTAGTGAGGAGTCATTAAGGGGAGGTTTTTCAAACTCCTGTTTCTGGTTGATAGCTGGAAGGAATACTCAGCTGCCCTTTGTGCACGCTTGTGGCAGCACCCACATACACTTTTCTGTACAGTCAGAACACACAGTTAGGTGTTGGGCAGTTACATATGCAGTTTAACTCCGTTAATATACAATTTTAACTTTCCTGTGTACGTTTGTAAGCATTGTATCTTCTGTGGTTGAAAAGGGGAAAATCTTAAGTGCACACTGACTTTTTTGTAATTAAATTTTACTATTTAAAGCATAACACGTAACTGGAAAACCTGTCAACCTATCAAATCAGCAATAAACAATAAACTTGAGTTAATATGTTAAAACTATTTCACAATTACCTCTTTGCTTCATACAAAGTGCACATACCTAAGTGTGTCTCTGCGCAAAGTACAGCCAGAGATAAAGTATCAGGCTTTGTTCTATTTACTTTAAAATGAAAAGATATGTTTCAGTTTCAAAGTAATCAAATTCTCTTTACTAATCATCTGTTCCATTAGGCATAATTCAGAAGGTTTAATCTTTCGGCCAATTTAAATGAAGGAATATTCATTTTTTATGTTTGATTAAAGCCAAGAGACTACATCGCAAAGAATAAGCTAATGGTTCTTACCTGATTTCACCCAGTATATCAAACAGATGAAGAAACACAATTTCAGCATGTGGAAATGGAGAAAAGCAATATGTGATATCCACAGACAAGTGGCAAATCTAGTGTTTCCTTATAGTATGCTAGATTTCTGACCTAGCTGCACGCCACTAACGAATGTGGAGTAGGAAGCAGAAAGCAAAGCTGTACTCAAGCTTCTGCAATTCATGACTCCTCCTATTGAATGACTTCAGTAGGTAAGGTGGTTTCTGGTCTTCAAGGGCTGGGACTGGTTTTTAATCTATTTCCTTCTCTCTTTGGATATCAGCAGATTTACACGTAAACAATCGATGTTATATATTACTGACAGCTCACACGGGTGGAATTTAGGAAACGGTAACTAGAGGTACATCACGTGAGACCCACTGTGTGTCTTTTTTTTAAGTGTGTCACGCAACTGCAATTAGAGGCACTGAGGTGGGCAAAAGAAACTTAGAACAAAAAGTCATTCTGGCGACAGAAGGATTTTTCTGTAAGAACTTGAAAATAATTCTGAGAACTGTATCTCCATGGATTATTTTTGCACAAAATTATCTTCTGAGCTTTTTCCAGGGAGTCAGTCTGTAATCTAAATCCAGAGGAGGTCTGTGAAAGCGCTTATATGGGAGAGAGATGGTGCTTAGAGCCCCACAAATCTCACCCGGACACTGACTTGCTGGGTGGTTTGGCTATGTCACTTCACTTCATCCCCTCTGTGTCCCTAACTACAAAACAGATGAAGAAACATTTGTTTTTGTGAAGTTCATTTATTTACAAACCAATTCACTGGGTAAATACAAGAGGACAAACTTCAGTTTCTTGGAATTCACCGTGAGGCAAAGAGGCAGATAAACTCTGCATTAGTCAAGTGAGACGTCGGGATGCTCAGTTGGCCTACATCTGGCCCCCAGTTGTTTCCAGTGCAGGAGAAAGAAAAACATACCATAACCACTCAAATATGAGGCAGACGCATCCCAGAAATGTTTTTTGCATAGTGTATCCTTCACAGTGCTTCTAAACATAAGGTCTAGGTCTCCTTTTCCATCCACAACAGTTAAGGGGGGGGGTGTGGGGGTGTGTGTATCATTATTTACTTTTAAGTGATCGGTCTCTTCAGCTGGCTTTATGATTCTGAGCAGCTCAACAAAGCTGTGCTACACAAGCTCCTGCAGCAGACGGCCTTTAGGAAACCTCCTCCAAGTCTCTTCCCCTTTGAATGCAGCCACAAGGAGAAGAAGATGCAGTATGTCCACTCATATGAAAATCAACTCAGCTTAATCAATGACCTTTTATTACTTTTGTATTTCCATTTCTCAAATTTGTCACCCTATTCTCAGCAAAGTTCGCTACGGCAGCTCTTGTTATTCTGTTGCATTCCCTCTTCATCTCAAATCTTTGACACTTTGTCCAACTATTATTATAAAAGCACAGCCATACTGACATTACATATTACTTAGAACAAGTAATGGCATAGTGTCAGTTTGGCTCTTTCTCCTCTCTACTTTTTAATATAGATTACTGTTACAACAAAAACTTAGTGCACCCAAGCAACCGCCAGTTAGGCAGCCTCAGCAGGCACTCAGTATGCAGCACGCGTTCATATGGAAGTTAAAGCATGGAGGGCTCAACACCACTGAAAACGAACCAGCGATGAGCCCTAGTAAAATATCTGCCGTGCTTATCCAAGAGACAATCCACCTGATCTTAGAAGAAAATCCCACATATGTACCTTTACATATGCCTAATGCCACTAGTTGTGTATAAATAAACACTTGTTCTTTTACATACCAATGGGGAAAAGAAAGGAAATTTTAAGTTCCCTCTTGAACTGAAAACAAATAAGCCCAGCTCACATGTAAGTAAAGTACTGTGCTACCCACGTCAGTATAACGACCCATGAAACAGTTTTAAAGGCCTCTGAAATCAGTCTGTGGAAAGGACTCCTTTACTAAATCAACGCCCAGAAACTTTTGTGGTATTAATCAGGATGTTGAACTAGTGCTTGTTGGACTCACCTCTCTATCATATGACAAGGGGACTTTGCTCACCAGCAGTGCCACTTACGCCACTTAGAAATTCATCAATCTTAACTACTGTTACTGTTTACACTGTAGTTTCTCCTGACATCCCACTGTCAGGTAAATCCTTCAAGGCGACTCCGAGTTTCAGGTACACTGTCACAGATGCGAGACCCTCAAAGTTCAGCTACTGCCCATGCCGCTTCGCTGCATATTGTTATGTCCACTGCTTTTCTCACAAGGATACACTTCTTCTCGCACTGAAATTCAGAGTCACCTGCTCCAAAAGTGCCTCGTGCAAACCAGTGGAGGATGCCGGCACTGCCTCTTCGGTGCTCTGACTGTGTCCCACAGTGCTCAGCACCGTAGGAGTTGTACCTCCCAAACGAACCCTGATGCTTTGGGGAGATCCCACAGCCCACCAGCTACTAAAGCCCCCTCAAGATTGGCCAAGTATTCAAGTTGAAAAAATATATAAACCCTTCATTTTATTGCAGTACAAGATTACTATGATTTACAGGTAACAGAAGGGCACTTCTACACTTCAAGTTTACCTCCAAAAGCTTCTGATAAAATAACAGCTAAAAACATTACAGCATGGTTTTCAAGATTAAGATCAAATTCTTACGCAAGCCTTGATATCCTGATCTGTGGTCACATGTAAATATATTTCCCCTTCTAATCTTCTCTCTACCCCCAAGGATTTCATAACCTTGGGAAATCCCATTCTCATAACAATTCTTATGACGACTCTCATTTCTCTTACGAATCAAGCCACTTCTCCAGAAAAATTCCTCTCTAACCACTAGCTTAAGAGTGCTGCTCCCTTTCAGGCAAGACGAAATCACACCTGGCTTTTGCAATGCAGTGTGTTTAGCTATGAAAAAAAGCTGTCTAAAGATTACAAAGGGAAAAATCCTGACTGGCTGGAAGACATTTAAAACTCATTATGTATTCTACACAGAAGCTTGTAATTCCTGTAAATTAATAATCCCTTTCTAAATAGACTTGACAAGTCAGTAACTAAGCCTTCATTAGAAAATAATGGGCATTGAGACGAAGAACACCATCTATGCTTGGGCAAAAAAAAATCCTTCAATACTATTCTTCACATTGCTGTCATCGGGATGACTTCTGAAAATGTGCTCCTTTGTAAAATAACACTTTAAAAATATACACTGAATGTTAAACGTGTGTATGTGCTTGAAACCTGCTTGTGGCAACCATGTGCCAGTGGGTTATAAGGCAGGTGCAACTTCAGCTTTAAAGTCAGCAATCATGTTCCAGTTCTTTTTAAATACCGAGAAATGTACAACAACAGACACTTTACGTTTGTATTTTATGGGTAACTATCACAACGCTTTATCACAGCGATGACTAAGCCACCTGTGGGCTTTGAAGGTTTTTGCAGCCTGTGAAAGCAGCTGCAGTATCCACCTGCTCCACAGGGCGGCAGGCGGAGAACGCAGCTCTTCCCCTCCCCTCCCTTCCCCTCCCCTTATGCGGTTTTCTCCTGGCTCCTCAGTGCTCGCTCGCAGGTTCACACGGACGAGAAGGAAACAGTCGGGGGGCTCCCTTCTTCCCGCTGGCAGGTCTGACGATAATAATCTTTTCCTCCGGTCAGCGGGGAAAACCCAGAAAAGAAAAAAATGAAATAAGCGTCTTAAAACGTTGAAGTTCCTCACAGAGTAACGGCGCCAACTCGCTGGACGCGTGGCGCCCCTCAAAAAGGCTATTAAACAACACGTAGGCGCTGCCGCCGCTATGACGAGGCCCGCAGCGGGACCCAGGCCCACGGCGCTGCGCTCCCCTCCCGCGTCCCCTCACGCCTCACGCCTCACCCCCCCCCCCCCGTTCCCGCGCGCCGCTCCTCCCCTCACAGCGAGCGCCCCGCCCGCCCGCGCTCCCGCGTTGCTAGGACACCGAGCCGCTCCCTAGCAACGCGCCCGCTCGCGCAGCGCTTTACGGCAGCGGGGGCGCTTGCCCCGTCCCTCCCCTCCCTCGCTGGGACCCGGCGGCGGGGCCGCCATGTCCTCGCCGGGGCGGTCCGAGGAGGCGGACCGGACGTTGTTCGTGGGGAACCTGGAGAGCCGCGTGCGGGAGGAGATCCTCTACGAGCTCTTCCTGCAGGTGGCGGGCGGGCCCCCAGGGGCGGGACGGGGCCGCAGGGCGGAGGCCTCGGCGGGCCCCAGCCGGGCGCGGCGGCCGTGCTGTCCCCGGGACCGGGCAGGGGCGAGGCGAGGCGAGGCGAGGCGAGGCCCCGGGCTGCGGCTCGCTGCGCCGGCGGCAGCGCTCTGCCCTGGGGAGCGGCCGCGGCAGGCGCCGCCGCAGGAGCGAAGCGCTGCGAGCGGCCGGAAAGCGCGAAGCCGCCGGGGCCTGCCGGCAGCGCGCCGCGGGGTGCGTGCGGCGGCCGGGGCTGCTGCCCGCAGGCTGCCGCGCACGGCGGCCCGCGGGGGCAGGAGCCCTTTTCGTGTTTCGGCTGTTGGCGGCCGGCGCTGCGGCGCCGTGACCCTCGGCGCCCCGCGGGTGGGAGCGGTCCCTGTCCCGCCCGCCTCCCCGTCCTCGGCTTTGCCTCCGCTCGGCTGTGCAAGTTTGGGTGCCGCAGATGGGCCCCTAGTTAGTGAGGAAGTTAAATAATTCAGAGATGTTTTTAAAATCCCCAAGGAAAAAATCTTTTTACACTACTTTTTTTTGGTAAATATATTCTGAGCAAGAAATTTTTGATCCATAATTTGGTAGGAAAAATGAGTGTAAAACCTGAAAATGTGTTGAGCAAGGTTGAAACTATCAACAGAGTGCGAGAGGCAAGAAAAATGATCTGCAGGTGGGGCACTGGACTGCCACCTATAAATGACCTTTATATCAAAATGTTTTATGTTTTAATGCTTGAGAAGATATTAAAAATTCCATCGGTGGGACTTTCAGGGAGGTGGTGGGAAAATACTAAGTAGCTGGACCTGTTTCAAACCTGAGCTTCATTCTCTTCCTTTGTAAATAAGGTATGCCAAGGAGGAAAGAAAACAGCAAAGACAGAAAATGTCAAGACACTGACTTGGCTTCAGTTTTGATTTCACATTGACAGCACCTCTGGCTAAACCAGGTTTACTAATCTGAAAGTAGTAAGGAAAAGAGGGGGGAGGGTATGGAGAGGAGGGAGCATTGTGTCACTAATGCAAGCATCAGATTTCAAGATGGATTGACAATAGTTGCTGATGATGGGCTTTTCCTGAATTTGTTTGTGGTGTCTTTGTTTTGTTGGTGGTGGTTTTTTGTTGTGGGTTTGTTTGTTTTTTCCTCTCCTCCTGGCATGATCCAGTCAGCCTCTGTCAAGCTAAAAAAAGGTCCCAGACTCTGACTGGACAGTTTAGCTGACAGCAAGGTGATAAACTTGCTTCTACCAATCCACCAATTTTCCCCAGTCTCAGAATGAACCTTGCTTCCTTCTGGTGAGTTTGCAAAATAGAGAGTGCAAATAAAGAGAATCATCTGTTCTTTTGCTATTTCATTTGCTAATCAGAACTATTTCTACTCACCAGTTTTATTCCACTGGTTAATCTGACATTTGTCTTGCTAACTAGGCAAGACCTTAGCATGCTACCCCCTTTGCATTGAAAGGCCTTTTTGTTTCGTATATTCTAGCTCTGTGGGTTTTTAGCTGCTCCTATCTCTTCCTAACTTTCAGTTTTTAACTCTTCCCTAAAATTAGCTAAGAAACAGTTATTTCTTCGCTTTTTTCCCCTCCTTATTTTCTATTCATTATTCCTACCTGTTTCCAGTACTAAACAGTAGTCTGCTGTTTAACTGTGCATGTTAGGTTAAGAAAGCTTATCTTGCCCGGGGACACGAGTAATACTGTACAAATTCTGGTACAAAAGTGATAAAAATAAGCAGATGGTCTGAGAGTGCTGTTCTGCATGACTCTTCTGCATAATCTGCAGCAGTCATCCAACTGCTGACTTTTTTCTGGGTCTTTAGGTCATCCTAGTAACACCTACTTACCTTTTTTCTTCATCTTATTCTCACTCAGGTTTCTCTGTCTTTTGCTGCAACAGCAGATGCTTCTCATTGCAGTATTGTCCTTTCTTGGAAAGTATACAGTTCAATATTCCTGCTATGGCATAGTCCCAAAGATGCGCTCCTGACCTGTAGCTTTTCCCCCATCAAATTACGAGCAAGTATCTATTATTACTTCTAAACTATTAATATTTTTATTTATGAACAGGAAGACTACATATTTAAAAGACTGATCTGCAGAAGACTTGAGTTTGTTGCTTCTAGTTCTTGAAGAACCAGATCCTCCTCGTTAGGCAAATAATAATCAGAAGACTGGATATATGTAATTTTTTTTAAAAACTGCAGTGTAGTGCAGAACAACAACAAAAATGCTTTAAGGAGCCAACTCAAGCAAAAATAAGCATCTTCAGAATCTTACTGAAATCCCTTCTTTAAAAACAATCAAACAAACAAAAAAACACCCCAAACCCCAGAACAACAACAAAAACCCCCTAACCTAACCCAACCAAACCAAACAAAAAACCTCAGCAAACTTCAAGACTTTTGAAAAGACAAGATCAAGATTTTGAAGATTCCCTGCACAGGACAACCTAAGTAGTATCCATTGCTCTATAGCCTGATCACCCACTGCACCAATACGAAAAAAATGGTACATTATTTTTGGTCCTTTATGTTTGTCTGTATGACTTCCCTACTTTCATCAGGGTTGGGTGGTGGAGGGGGAGTGTGTCTCATTTTGCGTCAAAAGCATCTTATTTGAGTAGTCTATACGGAGCTGGCAAAAGTGTGCAGCGATTGGACAATATTATCACAGATGACAATCCTTACTATCTTCAGTTTGACAACACGGAGGGTATAATAAGGGAGATGTCTCCACATCATCACTCTAAATGCTCACAGCAGAAAAAATACAGATTTGTTGTTTGACAGTAATTGTTGAAAATGCAAAATAATAAAGTAAATTACTTTCTATGCCTTATTTTCTTCATCTCAGCATATGTTGTGTGTTTATTTTGAATGTTTAACTGTTTATGCAGTTTAATTGCTGTAAAGCTCTTATGAGTTAACGTGTGTTTGCCTGAAGCTATAGATGACTTTTGAGTGACTTTTACTGAAAAGTACGTATTGTATCAGTAGTAGTAGTGGAAGCCAGTTCTACCAATGAGTGCTATTTTTTGATTCAGAACAATGAATTCTCCATCTACGACAGTAATTTAGACAGTCAGTTCTTTTTTTACTGGTGGATTTTTTTGTAATATGTCACTTCATTGCTCATTTGGATATTATATCCTCCTAAAGTTAAGTTGTTGCATCCTTAACACTCCTGAGCTGTGGCAGGAGACTTCTGTTGGCCACTGCTTTTCACTCTGCTGAATGAGCCGTACAGACGCATAGTTTGTTTTGATGAGAAACTGTTAATTTGGTGACTAATACACTGATTCAGTCTTGTGTAGAGAAAATTCATCCTCTTTGATATCTGTTATGAAAGTGACAATTTCTTTGAAAATGGAACCAGTATTTATGGAATAGCACTGCTTTAATTTGGTTCTAGAAGTACTATACAAGGATTAAAATGGTATGTGTAGGCAGAGATGGAATTTCTTTTCAATGAAGATGTTTCAGCCAAAGGGTGCGGTTTGGGGTTTTGTTTTGTTGGTGGAGTTCTAGGGTTTTTTGGTTTGGTTTTTTTTGAGGGGGAGGGGAGGGCAGAAACACTATGTTATCTCTGATGAGATGATAGGGTCTCTTGATGCCTTGCCATGCAGTTGTGATGAGGGTTAGGCAGTACAGAAAACTCTGTGTTGTCGTAGTTCCAGAAGCACTACTCTCTATTTGAGTTTGCTTTCCCACAGTGTTGATGCTGCCCATTGTAGGAATTCAAGCAAGAGTAAAATAGAAGCATATTAATGGAGTAGGTCACTCTTACATAGCTGATATTATCAATCTGCTTAGTTATGTTAGCTGTGCAAAAACCCTCTGTAATAATTGTACTAGCAGCTGTACATGCATAAGATAACTTTTGCTATGGAGTCAGTAAATTAGTCTTCCCCCTTGCAGCAGCTGTCATCATAATATTTTTAAAATGATCAAAAAAATCTGATTATTAAAGACTAAACATCATGTATGGACTGATGCTTTGTTCCCTTTTTTAACATTTGTGGAGCTGATTTTTGTTTGTAGAAGGCTCAGAATTTGAGCTTGGGGAATGTGGAGAGACATTTTCAAAATCAAGTAGAGATTCTTACACTGAGAAACTTACACCGTTTCTGACTATGGCAAAATATACATCATTATGAAATATTCAAAACATAATGATGTGTGAATCTCTGTTAATTTCTGTGAGAAAATAATACAAATTTCTTTTAGGCCGGACCATTAACCAAAGTGACGATTTGTAAGGACAAAGAAGGAAAACCTAAGTCTTTTGGATTTGTCTGCTTTAAGCACAAAGAATCAGTGCCTTATGCAATAGCTTTGCTGAATGGAATCCGTTTGTATGGAAGACCAATTAAAGTGCAGTATCGGTTTGGTACGTTTAGTTGTCTCAATGATTAAGTGTTTGTAATTTTTTTTTTCTTTAATGACTATTTTTGAATGCTACAGTCTTTTACAAAGATGACAATTTGTAGTTGAACAAATTACAGTCCATTCTTTTTAAGAAACAAAAACTTCTTGTGGCTTCTGCATAGGGAAGGGTTCAGGCTTTGCATTTTTTGTTTACTAAGAGAATTCAATAGGTTGGTTCAGAACAGCATAACTTGAAAGCCAGCTCGGACCACACTGTACGGAAAACATAGCAACATGGGTTTTCACGCCAGATTACATTTAGGAATCGGGGTGTGACTTTAACTTGCAGTCTGGCAGGAAAAGTCGATTCAGTAACTGGAGCAACTATCAAGCTATTTGATAACTTTGTAGCTTTAGTATAAAAAAACTATCAGAGCTTTTGTTCTAAGTGGAAGAGATTGTAGTTCAAAGAATATAGTCAAATCAGAGTCACATTCTTCATTTTATGTTTATGAAAATAAGCCACCTAGAAAGCTAATGATAAGGCAGCTTTTGCAACCCAGACATTAAGGACTCACGTCCCCACTGTGCACTGTGCCAGTCCTTGCTACAGAGGCTGTACAGAGCAGTCGCTGGGTTCAAGTAGAATGGCTGAGGTCGCTAAAATCAGAAGCATCTCCCGTGTCTGTAACTGAATGGGAATTATTCTGTTCTTGATTACTTCAACAGTCCTGACTTATGCTTCTGTAAGTGAATAAATGATAAATGAATGTTTTCAAGCAGTAAAATGATGCTAAAGATTATCTGCCATAAAATGGCAGCTTACCTTTGTATACTAGCTTAGATATACTAGCACACTACAGATGACACAGAACACTTTCTGTGTTTTTAACTTGTTAATTGAATAGTCATAACTGAATAGTCATTATGCTCTTGTCTTATTTACAGGGAGTTCTCACTCATCAGAACTAAACAGCCCTACACATGGTTTTGAGAACTATATTGACTTATATTCACCTTCATATAGGTAACAAAGATCACCTGTGAATGAACTGTATGATTATAATTTAAAAAAAAAATCTTATTAACAAAAGCAGTTGATGTGATAGAGCAGTCTTTAGGCTTGTCATTAAAACAGCTGTTGTATGCTTTAATTGCGTCCTTACTGATGGCCTGCAATGGGCTCTAGTTAATTTTAACATTTGGTTGTTTAGCTTGCCAGAGGTTCAGTTAGCTTGAATTTTCCATTCTTTTTTTTTTTTCTGCAAGATACAGGACCATGAGAAAATATTGAAGTGCGATGTTTGTACTAATAATGTTTGCAGTTGTTAGAGGGGAAAAAATCTGACAATGGAGATAATATTTTTAAACCCCACTGAGTTTATATCTGTATTTTCTGTGTGTGTATGTACAAGCAGCTGTCATGTACATATGAATGCACAGATAGAAACCTGTTACAATGGAAGTCTGAACACCCCAGATGCAATATTTTTCAATGTTTCAACATTTTTATTTACAAATGAGACAGAACTCTCAGTGGAAGCTAAACTCCCATGGGGAAATCCAGAAGTCTTCTGTGTCTGCACTTAAGTACATGTGAAGATTACTCATTAATTGAGCTTTTGGGTGTATTTTCCTTGTTTTATCAGTTTTTTCATGGAAATCCAGTTGTTAATATCTCAATTACCCTCTTGGATATACTCATTATAGCCCAAGAGTTAAGTCTCAGCACTCTGGTAAACAGTATTTGGTGGATGTCTAATCTCTGTACATTTCCTTGTTTTTCAGGTATCAAGAGTCTTCTGGAAATCCTCCATTTCTTGTTACTCCTTTTCCAATGAACAGTAGTTTACCTCATGAATATTCAGGCTTTCAAAAGATGGTGAGTTTGTGTTAAAAGTTAAAAATTTTGGGAGCTTTTTTATGAAGCTGAATGTCTTCTGCATTTCTGCAAACAACAGTGCTTATTTAATGTCTCAAAATGTGGTTTAGGCTGCTAACTTTGACTATTAGGTCCATTTATTTTAGCACTTAAGGGTACTATAGTAACAGGGGATCTACCAAACCAAACTATTTTCTTACTGCAGGAATGTCTTAAAGGTATATAGCTTTGGGAGGCTAAAAATGTCAGTCTATGGATGGAGCTCTTTCCTGTACTGTGTTCCAGATCAAATCCCCTTGGTGAGACAAGCTAACCTAGTAAAATTACAACCATGCAAGCAATAGCTTCTTCACATACAGCTAATTCAGTCAGGGAACCTCTTGGCTCTTCTACTCAATTCAGAAATGCCCAGCAGAAGTGTGAAATGTCCTGAAAGTCCCCCAGCAAATCACCACTGCGCAAGTTAGGGAAACAACAGCTTGAGGGTTTCTAGCCTGAAGCTTTTCATGCCCCTGCAGTTCTCACATTCATGATTTACTTCCACAGCAGTAGACAGTGAGAACCCGTACTCCACTTCCCCTCTAACAGACTCTGGTGCACCAGGCCATTCTTCCTGTTTTCATCTCTTGTCTGAGATATTCCACAAGGCAAGTGAAAATGTCTCTTCAGATAGCAATGCGTGGGCCGAACCCTACTCACCAAACACATCATGGAGCTTCTGAATCTGATGAGTATGGATCGGTAGGACTGAAGAAACCCAGCATTTAATGTGAGGTACCAACTGTGGACAGTACTGCTGCCACCCAGTCTGACTGGGGAATGGCCAGCCCTTTGTAACTGTAGAAAGGGTGAAGTCTGGATAGATTACTCTTGCTAGCTGCAATCTGAGCAGGAAAATGGAGAGGGTCTGTTCCCGCTTGCACAGATGCAGTGGTGGACTGCCTCCCCTCTTATCAGGCTGTGCCCTCAGAAGAGCTGGTGCTTGCACAAACTTTCCCATCCCCTCCACTGTGGATGGAAGGCTTGGGAGTGTATCATCTCCCCCGCAGTGCTCACTGACGAACCCGCTCCTCAGTAACAATGCAGTACATAAACACTGAGAGACCAAACGCAGCAGACCAGCACACACGACCAACTTCATCCCATTTTCTGCTAGCTAGAAGGGATGATACTGCAGTATGTCTTCAATGATAGTTTGTTGCAGCTTCAGCAGGAAGAGATCGGGTCACATGCAGGCCTTCACACATCTACCTCCCCTTTATTTGGGTGAGCCAGGCAGGTTACTCACTTGGAGTCTGCCTGCGCATATAACATATTCAGACATGCTCGCCATAATTTTTCTGCTTACTGCCAGTCAGTAGAAAGCCACTCTTTTCTGAGCTTTGTAATTCTGTTTCTGTATTTGGGCTGTGCATTTTGTATGGGAGGAACTCTTGGGATACTTTAGGGACTGTAGCAAGAAGCTGGGCACTTACTGCATTGTTCCAAGTGCTTTGATCTATGGATTCACTATAACTTGTTGGAATGCGTTGTTCCACATTAACTTTAGAATTAGTTAAACCAGGTTAAAAAAAATTGCAGATGTGCATGTCTTTACATTAACAATAGGCATTGACGTTACAAATGTTTATAACATACATAGATGAAGAAATGAAAGGAATGCCATGTTTGATTAACTTATGCAAAGACTAACTGGCAGTTTAATCTTAAATCAGATTACGTCTCTGGTCTAACTTTGCCATGAAAGATTGTCTACTTTTTCCAACTACGCTAGTTGATATAATAAAATGTATAAGCTTTATTCTCAAACGTTCTGTTATTTTATAATTTATCAGTATTTTCACTGTAGAAGCTGTAAAGCATGCAAAATTAAACTCTTCAGAGCTTCCTCTTTATAGTGTTAACAACTCAAGTTTCTATTTGTCTAGATGAACCATTTTTTAGCACAGCAGTACACAGTACAGAGTCCAACGGGTCAACAATTTCCTTACTATCAGATGACTCAGCCACTGCCTTCAAATTTATCCCTTTCTCCCTATCAGAATCAAGCTGCAAATTTTAAGTCTGCACAGAGTTCTTTAGACTTGGCCCTGCCACATTCAAGTGACTGTGAAGTGCACCGGGATGAAAGCACCTCTAAAAGAAAGAGAGAACGGCAAAGTTGTGACAGTGACACTAGTATTGAGGATGACCAAATGAGACAAAGAGAGCGTGACCAAAAATACAAGAAGCGCAAAGCCAAGAAAAAGACGCATTAATACTGTGTAACTGGATTAATCTTTTATTATTATTATTAGAGTTGCTATTTTTATTTGAGAGAAATTCAGTCTTTCATCTTTGCACTTTATTAAAAAAAGGAATGTTCAAGGTTCATACTATTTTTGAAATGTGTTGTGCATAAAGTACACTGATACTTTATTTAATCTCAACCTATTTAAAGAGGAAAGTACTATTTAAGTTATAAGAAACATTTAAGAAGATAAAGTTTTCCTAATAAAGGAAAAAAATTAGTTGGTTCTTCCCCCCCAATCATGTAAGGCTATTATTTCACTAATATAGAAACTTTGTGAAAATAAATAATTTCAGCCACTCATGAAGCATATGTATCACTTCCATCACTTATGGAATGTATTTTTGTGAATGGAGTAAGAATTTTCTGGAGTAAGCGGGCTAGAAATTCTAAGTGTCACATAAAAGATGTGCTTGTCACTGAAGTATCAACACCTATAACTTTCTTCTGATTCCGCTCTGTTGTTACTTTCAGTTAGGATCACCTTGTATGGTGATTGGAACTGGTTGTTTTTTCCCAGTAGTAAATTTGAGGTAAAATACGGGCATTTGCACTAACTACAAGACTTAAATACATATCAATACTCAAATGAATGTATGTACTTTATACCTGCAGTATGTACTGACTAGAACTACATGCATATATATGCATCTTCCTATAAAGTTACTCTCTAGTGTTTTATTTGCTTATTTGGGGATCTAAATGTTCATTGTAACAAATGGATAAAAACTTAATGAGTATCTCATCTAATTCATAGCACAAAAGCATGAGTGGAGTTAGTACAACCTCTTAAGAAGAAAAGTTTTTCCCTTGTTTAGCAGAGGAAGAATAAACTATCTCATATTGTGATGAATCAAAGTAGTCTAACGACCTATTTTCTATCTTTCACAACTGCCGCCAACAACCTATAGACAGATACAGAGGTATTGTCTTCTACAGTACCAAGTACAGGTGAAACACTTTTAAGATCCTATTATATGAGAAAGCAAAACACTTCATTTTCAGCTATTTAATATTGCTTAAAGTTAAGTCTCCTGTTCAGACTAGATGCAGGCTTCAGATTGAACCCAACAGTAAAAAAGGATTTGGGTTTTATTAAACTCAGTTTTCTTGGTTATAATGTTGGGTTGTTTGAAAGGAATACTTCTCATCCATACACCGGTATTGAGAAAGAATATCCAAGTTTACTGGTTTAAAGGTGGTGTGTTTTACAAGCCCAAATGAGGTTCAGAAATGGAAGAACATTTAGCTTGCAATGATTTCTATTTTGTCTAATAAGATAAATCACAGCTAATAAATTCACTTTCTCAAGACACTGCTTTTAACTTCCCAAAGGGATTACTTCTTGAGCCTAAGAGACATTCCTATAACATCACACTATGGCACCCTAGAAATGTCATTAGCACCTTCTCTAGAAAGAACTTACGTAGCAAAGGTTTGTGCCTTAAGATTTATGCCTTGTGTTTTAAGAAACTTGCTAAGTCTGCCCAATCCCTTTCCCTTTTTCCCTCTACCCTTCCACACAAGCACTTGCCTCTTTATCTTTTTGGTTCTTTTTTTTTTCCCCACCAGTAATTTTAGGACTAAGCCGTGTAGATGTAATCTAACTTACGTGGGAAGATACTGCTGACATTATACCAGTAAGTCACTGGTCGCAAAAGTTGCCACAATAACGGAAAAAGTTAAATACACTGGATTTCTTTAAACCTGTTACCTGTGTTAAAGAAATTTAAATATGATCAAGTAGAGGAAGAACATGTTAACATTAGCTTAAGTTAGAAGTGAAGTTCATCAGACAAAAGAGAACATGGATGGATGCCCAAACCAGAGTTAGCCTACAGAAAGAGAAGCTTAGTCAGGTCTATGCTAATGTGTCCTTATCAGACTTTCCCAGTGGATAGATAAGATAATCTGTTCTACGCAATTATGATCTACAAAAGGAATGTCAAGGAGGATCACATTGCATATGGCTGATAAAATATCAATACAGTTCTTCTAAAGAAATAATTTCTCTTACCCTCTTTCTTCCCAGTCTTTTTTTTCCTGAGGGATGTACAGACTTTAACACCTCTCAATATCCGCTTACCTAAAACTTGTCAGTGTGTTAAAAGAAGAAAAGCTGGGCATGAGGGAATGTGCTAAAATTACTTTAGCCATAACTAAATTTCTTTTGTACATCTGTTAACTTAAGATATCACTTTAGTCAAGGCCCCATTGATATTTTAATTACATTGTCACCATGTTCAGGAAATAAAATACTGGAAACAAAAAACCCACTTGAGTTTGGCCTTGACCAAATATTTCTTCAACCCTCTGTCTGTCTCAGTCACTTTTTCAAAATCTTTATGAATATGCAATGAATGTTTTCTATGCTAGTTCTGATTCTAAATGATTGTTATTTTGTCCTGGTCTTTCACTTTCCATGCTACTAGCTGGCCACAAGACCTTGCTTTCCCTGCTGTCACATAGGTCTTGCATTTAGACTTGTTTCTCTGTATTCTGTTATATGGAATGCAGTGCAGTTTTTTCCGTTACAATCTCCCAAACTTTGGACACATCAGTATTGCTGCAGTCAGTGATGCATTCTCATTTAAGGTGGCAATGTGCCAGGTCAACAAGAGTCAAAAGGGAGGTGCCATATTAATTACGCAGTAAAATCAAGACACTGATTTTTATTAACTTTTGGAAAAAATTTATGTACAGGAAAAAACCCCACAGCAATGGAAATTACTATTATAGCTTCCTTCCTACCTACCTTTACATTTAAATGCTAGTGAGCAAGCTGTATGAAGCCTCCAAAAAGCAAAACTAGAAAGTATTGAGAAGTAACAAAGGTCAAAACTTGGTTATCTGGTATGCAATCTGCAGGAGTTGCCAGTGCTGCAGCAGCCCGGTTCCAGAGACAGGCCAGAGTTTGGGCTGCCAGCCCCAGGTGGAGTAGTTCAGTCGACAGCGAGCATGTGCTTTCAAGTTTTATCCCAAAGTGCTTTAAGTTGGAGCAACGGCATTGCGGTGCTCTGCTCCAAGTGGGAGATGGAGCCGGTCTCATGAAGCAGCTCGCGCTGCGGGCCCAGCTCTAAGACGAAAGTACTGTTGTCATTTGTCATTTTCTGATGCGCTACAAATCTAGCACGCATCCAGCTAAGAGCTAGTAAAAAAAGAAAGTGGTTTTGTTACCTTGCGGACATATCTTATGCATAGGTAAAAATAATTGTTTGAACAGAAATAATGTCATAGATTAAATAGAATGAGACAAACTAATAGTTAAGAATAAGGCAACAACTAAGGGGCAGTTACTAACTCATGAAAATGTGATATGCATGGTATTCGGGACTGTAATCTATGCACTTTAGATACTTAGTTTCAGGGTCTGTTTCCGTAAGACAATGCTTAAAAGGTATTTGAATAGCAGCCAGTGTTCCAAAGGAGCATCTTATGGTTACAAACTTGCTCCGCCAAGGACATGTATCTTCTGTGAGAGTGTGAAACAAGGAGTTGGCAAGAAAAACCAGAGCCCTGGTGTCCTCAGATGATGCATGACCATAAAAGGACAAAACGAGTAGGGGTATTATTCCCAAACGACCACCAGAGACCCTCTGAGACCCCCGCGCAGGCGTGCAAGACTTTGCTTACCTAAGCATAATTCCCGCGCAGATGCAGAATACTTTGCTTGCTCAACACAATGAATATGTAATAGACAGGTGGAATAGTTACATTAGTTAGGCGGGATTTTTGTAACTCTTGTGTATAAATATCCGGTGAAAAACCCCAGTCGCTGTGCTTGATTTGTGGAAATCTTCCACCTTGCGCCCTGCGCGGAATAAAACGATGTCTCCTCTCTAAACATACTCTGTGTGTTCCGGGAGTTATTGTTCAATTTCAGGCAACAGTTTTATACGTTTAGTCACCGCTACAAGACGGGTCAGCTACTGTGCGCGCACACCCCATGTGCCGTTCCCTCTCCGGCCCTCTCGGTTTCACTCCAACGGTGCCCACCGGTACGACACGCACTGGGCCTGCCATTAAATGACACCAACGAGACAGAAATCACGGGCAGACCGCGCCCTCGGCGGCTGCAGGTCGCATTTTAGGGCACAAAACGCATTTCAGCACAAGCCTTGCGGCCGTGGGGGTACCGCTGGGCCCGGGCACCTGGACGTGCCTCGCTGGCTCCAACCTGGGGGGGCGGCTGAGGCTGAGGCAGCGCCGCCCTCCCCGCGCCTCGCCCCAGCCCGCACCGCTCCTCCGGCGGCCGCTTCCCGCCTCCAGCGCCTCTCCCCTCCTCTCCCCTCTTCGGAGCGCCCGCTCGGGCTGGGAGCCATGGCCGCTTCCCCCGGCAGGCAGAGCGGCCGCTACGAGCGTCCCACCGGCGAGAAGGTGACACCGGGCGGGGGGGCCGAGCGGGCAGGAGGCGTTACTGACGGGGGCTGAGGGCCGGGTACACCCCTCCCTCACCCCCCCGCCACCGCGGCCTGCCTCGCTGCCCCGTCAGGGAGCCGGCGGCTGCCTCCCGGGGCAGCCGCGGGGGGGCTGTGTGGGTGGCTGCTCTAAACCGATCGGATTTCATGGAGGTTTCGTGCTAGGCCTGTGTCAGAAAAAAAAAAAAATTGCGGCTAATGGCAACTGCCGTGTCCTGGGATGTATCCTTTGGATTCCGAAGGAGGGAGTAATCTTCAGTCCGGGCTTTCCTTCGGTATTTCTTGTCGTTCTTTTGGTAGGAAATAGGAGCTGTGCCACGGGTAGGAATAGGAGCAGGATTTGAGCAGGGAGTGTTCGTGCCCAAGACTTCTACCCTGTTCTTTAACAGTAAAACATAATACTTAAAAAAAAAAAAAAACACACCACCAACCCAGTGCTGTTTGGATGTAAAATGCAGAAGTCATAATGGAGCATGGCGAACGCTTGCGTCTGATAGTGATGGGCGAGCAGGTGCACAAGAAGATGTGTTTGTTACAGGAGGAGGGCATACATATTTGTTGCATAGTTGTTTCTTGGATTATCATTTAATCATTTGGCTTGTAGTACTTGAATAGTACAAGAAAAATTGTTGTGGAAAATATACAGGATCTCGGAGCGCCCACAGCATACATTTTTGATAGGTGGGTTTTTTCCACCACCTACCGAGAAGACCTGTAACTGCATCTTTTGTTAGAAATTATTTTTAAAACGGTAATTACTGAGGGACAGAATTTACTCCCTAGGCGTGCTGAAGTCGTTCTTGGGTGTGGATATGCATTCCTCAAGAAGCATGCGAGAGTTCGTAGTTGTTTGCCTCTATTATACTTATCTCCAATGACGTATGAAATTGGCAGCAGTGCACAAGCCTCATATTCTTCTCCTCCTTCATGTGTACAGTATACTCAGTAGTACTTCACCTCTTAAGGTCTGAAAGGAGTTTGCTGTTCTGTAGGTATTAGCAGTGGATAACTTCCAATAGCTAGGTTTTCAAATGAGGGAAAAAGAAACCCTGAGGGATTTTAACTGTCAAAAATTTAAGGAACGTTTGCTTGTATTGGCCATAGAATCATAGAATATCTCCAGTTGGAAGGGACCCATAAGGATCATTGAGTCCAGCGCCCATGCTTTGCTGTTGGTGTGATCATACTCTAGGGTATGCGTAAACAGTGTAAAATCAAGGTAAGGTGGCAGTTAACATCCTCTTACAGCGAGTTAAGTTGCTCTAGTAAGTCACAAGACTGTAGATCTTTTTGATTCTTTGTACCTTGTGTTAGAGTGTATTGGTGGGAGAAGGTAACAAAGAAGTGTAAGTGAAGTAGAGACCTTATTATAGCTCAGAATTAAATAGCTCCTAAGAACTACATGTTTAGTAAAAGAAAAAAGAAACCTAACTTTTTCTTCAGTCTTTCAAGTAACATTGATACTTTTTCCTTTTTTTTTTTAAAAACAGAAACGCAGCCCTGAAGAAGATGTTTTTTTCTTCAGTAAATTAACCTATTCCTGGTTTAGTAGGTGAGAATTTAATGACCCGCTTATTGATGTTCATTGATGCTCACAGAATTATAGAGCACGCACTTACATTGCACACCATCATTCTGGCTTGAGCCAGAGCCTGAGCCTGAGCTTGCTGTTAGCTTTTTGTACAAAAATGAAAGTTTACAACTTTTAGAGGTCATGTTCAAATAATCTGTGGACTATTGTTTATACATAGTAACAGTCATTTTATATGTTATCTAATGGCATTATTTAAAACATTAATATTTTGATAACTAAGCACACTCTTCTTGTCACAAGAGACAATAATTTTAGACAACAGGATATGAAAATAAACAAATTAGGCTATCCTTTTTTATTTATTATCTGTCTGTATAAAGTCTGGCAATAGACAAAAAAATAAAATAAGGTTTCCTTTATGCTCCATATAGTGATACCACAATTTGCTAGATCTCCAGGAACAAATATTCAGTAATACATTTAAGGTATTTTCCAAGTAGTCAATTTCATGCTTGTTTTCCTCCCTCTTTTATGGTAGGCTGCATGTTATTACTGTAAATCACCTGCTCATAAACACCAATAAAGTCCCTCCGCTTCTTGGGAAATTTTCCACTCAAAAATAGGAACTGAAAGCTCAACTATATCAAGTCATGCAGCTTCCCGTCACTTAATATTTTGGATGTTATTTCAAACAATTTCATGTGTTATATCTTGTGACCATTGCTCATTTTTAACATTTTTCTTCTTTCTTCTTTAAAAAATCATTTCAGTCAGACAAGTACACTTCAAAAATCTAAAAATGAGAAAAACATTTTAAGAGTATTATAACTGTTTCTTGCTTTATTCAAAATTATTAATTCTAAGGAAAAACTGAAAATGATATTTGCTATTAAGAAGCTGAGACAAAACAATCAGATTGTTTCAAGGGTTCAGAATATTCAGTTAAAATCTGGCCCTGCTGAAGTTAGGAGTTTACTTTCAGAATAGCTTTGGTTTTTACCAAACCTTACATTCTATACCATAAATACAAATTTTCGTTTTTTCTAGAAAGTTATGCAGTAAACTGAGTGCAGCACTTCTATATGACATTTATTTGTTCATTATGTCACAGCGTTCACCTAAATATTCAAGCTAGGCTATCCTTTGTAGTTTTTAACCAATTCCACAATGTTTAACAAAGTGGGGGGGGAGGGGGGGAAGATTTCAGTTCTGCTCAGTGAGAGCTTGTTTAACTATGAAATAACCAACTGAATGCGTTTAAACTAATATTGTGAACATTAGATACGTTCCCTCTTTCCAAGCACAAGCAAACACAATAAATTATGGCTAATATATACGCACCTTAAGTGCTTGCAATCTAAATGAGGAAGTCTCAAATTAATTGTTACATAATAAACCCATAATGCTGTATTATGTTTCCTTAGAATTCAGGCAATCTGGAGATTACGCTGTGAGGGGCATTTGGTAAATCTATTTATCCTCTGGCAGCAGTGAGTTTTAACATTGGGATGAGTTATGCAGAACTCTTAAACAACAGTTTCCACTCAAGTACCAATTGGTCTGCTTTCCTCATCTGTCTCAAAAGCTGGCGCTCTTTGTGAGAAGCTAGTTATTTTTGCCTTAATTTATCAAGCGTAAGGCAAATTCACTTTGTATTAATGTTACAGCTTCAGTGGATGTTTGGGTGGCCCTTGGGGATAGGGAGGTCCACCCCCACCAGAATTTTACAACCTCCAACCAAGTGTTTCTGAGTCTTATTTTCTGTCCTGTGATAAGAGCAATGGCACAGGTGTTACCCCCAAGTCCAGCGCCGGCACTGACCGGCACGGGAATGATACGCTGGAAGCGCATGCTAGAGACAGTAGACGCTGCACTTGTGTTGCGGCCCTTGGGGGGAGAAATCCCCACCAGCTCGAAAGCATTAGAGCTGCCACTGACCGGACACACACTCCAGTGTCTGCGCGTGTCTCGCTGGTTGATTCCTAGATGTTTGGCGCTTTCTTTAAGTTAGAGAGCATTGTCAACATTAATGCTTTTGCATTTTCCCCACCTCAGGGATGGTATGGCACAGTTTGCTTTGAGTTGTCATAAATCTGACATGCTCATCCAAAATTCCAAATCATCTATTTTTCTTTCAAACAAGAGTTCCTGTAGGTTCAGTGTATTCATTCAGCCCTATTTTGCCATTTTAAGACCAATTTTAGGTTTTGTTGACACTTAAGTGGGTAAAAGAACTTTGTTAAAAGAAGATTTTAACAGCTGAAGATCTCGAAGGAAGGAAGGAATAGAAGTAAGGAAAAGAAGTAAGGAAACTTCTATTGTACTTGTGTTGAAACCCAGTAGTATAAGGTTGTTACCTTGGTTAAAGATGAGTTGCAACATAATGAAGTCCTATAATAGAAAAGGTATTCATTCCAGATCAGAAGAGTAAGAGTAAGTGGGTAATGACGCTACACACATCTGTATATGAAATAGTATATTTTCCTATAAAGAAACAGGAGATCAGAAATGTAGGCAGATTCTGAGGTACAAAGGTTCCTCAGAATTTGCTGTTCAGCTGTGACAATCTGCTTGGGCTCTTCTTACCTCAGATGAATTTCGGTGTATTTAAGGTGACTGTAAGTATGTTCCACTATTTAGTCTGTAGCCTTTGTAGGATTACATACATTATTTTGATTATAGAGCTTATTTATATACACTAAATGATCATTCTATCATTAACTTTTTGAGTTAGTAGTTCTGCTTGTTTTGTCTGCTGTATTTCATGCTGTCTGAATTCATTGCTTTCTTTCAGACTAATATCTATAGGCTATAAGAAGCCATTGGAGAGGGATGACCTGTTTGAGCTGAATGAAAGTGATTCACCATACAGTGTGTGTCCTAACTTTGAAAAGCAATGGAGAAAAGAAATCCAGAAGTCTACCACAGGATTAACGGTAGTTGTAATTCTGACAATAGGCAGTATCCTTTTCTAAATTTAAGGAATCTAGAAGCTGGAGATCATTTCTAAAATCTTGTTGTTTATTGAACAGCCTACATTTTGTAGATCACAAAGGCCACTCAGTGTTGTGATCAGTGATCTCTAGTGTGGCTATAGGTTTTTAATGACTTACTGAGAAGAGGGCTCCTGCAGAGTCTGACCTTACTGCATCTCTTCAGTATTTTTCTTATCTCCTTGTAGATTTGCCCTTTCTTCCACTAATGGTATACACATCAAAAACATTTCTACCAAAGCATTCAGAAGCATTTTTCAATAAGGATCATTTTTAATTCGGATATGTTTTTTATTGTTCAATTAATCTGTAAAAAGATATCCTATTCTTCATCACTGTGATGATAACTCGGTGTTTTTGAGCTCTTGTAAGAATATTTGCAATTGTTTGAGCTAAATTCAAACTGAAAAAAAAATCATGGAATCATAGAATCATTTAGGCTGGAAGAGACCTTCAAGATCATTGAGTCCAACTGTTAACCTGTCACTACCAAGTCCACCACTAAACCATGTCCCTAAGTTCCACATCTACACGTATTTTAAATACCTCCAGGGATGGCGACTCAACCACTTCCCTGGGCAGCCTGTTCCAGTGCTTGATAACCCTTTCGGTGAAGAAATTTTTCCGAAGATCCAGTCTAAACCTCCCCTGGCGCAACTTGAGGCTGTTTCCTCTTGTGCTATCACCTGTGACTTGGGAGAAGAGACTGACACCCACCTTGCTACAACCTCCTTTCAGGGAGTTGTAGAGAGTGATAAGGTCTCCCCTCAGCCTCCTTTTCTCCAGACTAAACATCCCCAGTTCCCTCAGCCGCTCCTCATAGGACTTGTGCTCTAGACCCTTCACCAGCTTCATTGCCCTTCTCTGGACACGCTCCAGCACCTCAGTGTCTTGTAGTGAAGGGCCCAAAACTGAACACAGTACTTGAGGTGCAGCCCCACCAGTGCTGAGTACAGGGGGACGATCACTTCCCTACTCCTGCTGGCCACATTATTTCTGATACAGGCCAGGATGCCGTTGGCCTTCTTGGCCACCTGGGCACACTGCTGGCTCACATTCAGCTGGCTGTCGACCAACACCCCCAGGTCCTTTTCTGCCGGGCAGCTTTCCAGCCACTCGCCCCCAAGCCTGTAGCGTTGCCTGAGGTTGTTGTGACCCAAGTGCAGGACCTGGCACTTGGCCTTGTTGAATCTCATCCAATTGGCCTCAGCCCATTGATCCAGCCTGTCCAGATCCCTCTGTAGCGCTTTCCTACCCTCCAGCAGATCAACACTCCCTCCCAACTTGGTGTCACCTGCAAACTTCCTGAGGGTGCACTCGATCCCCTCATCCAGATCATTGATAAAGATATTGAACAGAACTGGCCCCAGTCCTGAGCCCTGGGGAACACCACTTGTGACTGGCCGCCAGCTGGATTTAACTCCATTCACCACAACTCTTGGGGCCCGGCCATCCAGCCAGTTCCTTACCCAGCACAGTGTACGCCCATCCCAGCCATGAGCAGCCAGTTTCTCCAGGAGGATCCTGTGGTAAACAGTGTCAAAGGCTTTACTAAAGTCCAGGTAGACAATATGCACAGCCTTTCCCTCATCCACTAAGCGGGTCACCTTATCATTAGTTACTTGACAAGTGAAAATATTCTGAAAAAATAGAAGGGTTATTCAACCTTCGATATAAATTGCTATAAGCCTGCTACAAATGGTAATACATTTTGATTTATGTTGAAGCTTACCTCTGGTTTCTTGATACAGGTTTTTTGACCTGTGATAATCATTTGAGGATTAAATTATTTTCTTATGATATTTGTGGATGATTGGTGCAACCCTAGAAATGATATTTGTCCTTTCCTAAAAGACTACTAGCCAGGCTAAATAAAACCAGACTTCATTTCTTACCCTAAAGGTTTCCTTCTAACTATAGGAGATGTGCTTTTTCAGATGATAAGTACAGTGATGGCTTTAGATCAAAACTCTAATATTATATATTTTATATTTGTAAATGTGGGTGAGGTTCAAAAATATGTTTCTTTTAATTCTGTACATATTTTTGTAATCTTGCAGGCTTCTTACATCAAAAGAATGCTATTTAAGAAAACAAGTTTCCATAAACCGTCTTTGATTTTGCCACTATGGCAAACATTTAAATGTTTATTGATTAAGGTTGCATTTCTGAAAGTTACAGCTGACATTCTGGCTTTCATGAGTCCACAAATAATGAAGTAAGTCTTTAATGTGTTTCACTTTATGTTCAGAGAGTAACAGTAATAATAAAGCTAAAGGGTTACCAGTATCAAAACCAAATTAAGCAACAGCTTAGATGTGTAAAGATTATTTTTTTCCCCCAGTGACTACCTCTAATGAGGGAGAGCTCAAAGAGATCAGGAGTTTCGTAGCTGAAGGACTGAGACAAAAACAGTAGAGGCTCAATTCCACAGTATTGTATTTAAGTATTTAATATGCTTAAATATAAAACCAAATGTTAAGAAAAATGGAGTACCAAGGTATATATCTTCCCTGCTTTTTTGTCAATATTTTTCCATCTCTATTTAAAAAACCCAACCTTAATATATATAATATATAATAAAAACCCAACTTAAATATATAATAATATCTACAGCTTCAGCATTGGATAGAAAACTGCAATGACCCTGTTGTTGTAATGTTGTTGGTACCATGAGATTGATGGAAGTGTTTTTTAGAAATTGTGCTTAAGGTGTTAAGCATTTATCAAATACTTGTGTGTTTATAAAGAAAAGAGTTAATGAACAGAGTTATTGTTAACCTCCACACTATACCCTGAATCAGTGTAATCCTGAACAAAATTCTTAACCATAAAATCTGTTTAAATACATCACAGTTGCTGGTTATTTAAGATAACTTTTTCCTGACACAAAAATAAGAATTTTCCTCTAGATTTTTTAGATTTTTTTCTCTCTCACTTTCATGCTTGGTAGTTGCAGCCTTTCTAAGTACAAATATCTAATATTTTTTTTCTTTTTTTCTCTCATGCCATTCTTTATTTGTACTCCATTGTCAGTGAAGTCAGCAATAGCCCATTCATGTCTAGAATAGTATTTGAGAATTGTTTTTAAGCTAATAAATGGGAAAACACAGATAAGACCTGCCTTTTTTTAACATCGTATTTCTTTGTGACCTTCCACCATATCTGGGTCCAAAATGGACTTAGTTAAACAAGTTCCCAGTATGTCAGTTCATTGAGCTTTTTACTGTCGGTTGTTGACTTAATGCACAGAATTTAAAATTTACTTTCCTTCATTTTCAGAGCAATGATAATGGTCAGTGAAAACCATCCTAGTTCATATGGCAGTGGATATGGCTATGCTATTGCCCTGTTTTTTGTAGTTCTCTCACAAACTCTTCTCCATCAGTTATACCAGCGTAACAACATGCTTACGGCAGTCAAAATCAAGACTGCAGTTGTTGGCCTGATATACAAAAAGGTAATCCTGTTTTCTTCTACTTTTCTTTCAAAACAAAAACTAAAACACTCAGTGTTAAAAGATAATATGCTTGCCAGCGTGATCAAAACACAGGATGTTATACACTGGTGACAGGCTAACAAACTGACTTTATATTTTGATGATTATTTTTTTATAATAATTTGGAATTTCAGTAGCATTTCTAATATAAGGCTCTAATCCTGAAATTGCATGCTTTTGTCAGCCACCTGTACAGACGTAATATTGGAGATATATGTAGAAACTGAACTCTTCCTATTTTGATTATGGGTTAATTTCTCAAATTTACTGAATGAACTGGGAAAACTTTTTAGTTTGAATGCCCGGGAAAAAGCAAGGGTATACGTGATCACTGTTTTCACGGTATAGTAGTAGTGAATATGATAAGCTGAAGTTTGCCACATTGTCTCCTTTTGAAGTTGAAGTTTCCCCCCTGATTTTAGTGAAATTGATTTTCTGTTGAGTTGAATACCCAATAGATTTGTTTTTCAGACGTTTTTTAAACGACGGCTAACTGCTGTGGAAATCTATCTATAAGTTATCCCACCTTTAATAAGGTATGCTGAGGTAGCAGCATTGTGAGCTACATGAGATGCAGGTGCTGATAATGTAAAAGTAGCTGTCTG
The DNA here is from genome assembly GCA_009819775.1 of Phoenicopterus ruber ruber. Classification (NCBI taxonomy): domain Eukaryota; kingdom Metazoa; phylum Chordata; class Aves; order Phoenicopteriformes; family Phoenicopteridae; genus Phoenicopterus; species Phoenicopterus ruber. The sequence continues at coordinate 109,714,648 of CM020215.1, forward strand.
ACCTGCAGAACATAAGAATGCAGCACATAGATGTGCTTGCTGTGAAGCCTGCTGTTGCTGGTTCCTGCACTGGGAGGTTCTAAGCTAGGTGAAAGCTGAGGCTTTCTGAGCCCTCTTTGCGCTGTGTTGTCCTGTTTATTTACTATAAAGAGTTGCAAGTCTGTCTCACTGGGCTCAGCTTTGCTCTAATTATTGTCCTCTTAGCTTCTCCCGGGCAGCTAAACCCATCAGAATTGTTGATTTTTGTAACCTCTGTGTTTTCTGGTTGCAGGCCTTAACTTTAGCAAATTCCTCACGACAAAACTATGGAACTGGGAAAATTGTTAACCTGATGTCAGCAGATGCTCAGCAACTCATGGAGCTAACTGTAAATATCAACCTGTTGTGGTCAGCACCTTTTCAGATCATCATGGCTGTCTTCTTTCTGTGGAAAGAACTTGGCCCCTCAGTCCTAGCAGGTGTTGCAGTGCTTCTTTTGGTTATACCTATAAATGCGCTCGTTGCAGCCAAAGTAAAAAGACTGAAGGTGAGATATTTAAATAAGCATAGTAAGGAGAAGTTAAGTTGTCATAATACAGGAATGAAGGTGGGGGTAAATCAGACATGTATAAGAATACTATTGGTACGTTTAATCAAACCCAAAACAAACAACGCCAAGCCGCAGCTGTTTTTCATTGAGGGGGGAAGCATAACTGCAGTAAGAAAGCCGTATGTTTGATAGCTAAACTAGTATTTAGGTTGGATACCTAAATTTTCATTATACTGAAACAATACTTTTGTATTAGTAAAAATTACTGTATGACTCAATTTAGGAAATAGCTATGTTTTTGCATATTACATGAGTTAATTCCATTAAATAAGGGATTTTGTAGGATTATGGCCCTCTTCCACTTCTATTATCCAGGCTAAGCTGCTCACTCAAATTTAGCACATTCTCCTGAGATGATGGGAATTCCCATAGAGGTACTGCATGTGTTCTGACTTCTTTTGTGCTACGGTTCTCTTGGCAGCGTATTGCCTGTTACTATGACAATTTCTGTGAGCTCCACTGAAAAAAAATACTGCAACCCTAAGTTTTGCATTGCTATCAAGGCAATTATTTTTCTCTGTCTTATTGTGCCTTTGATGGCGCAATATGCAGTGAAGACTCTGGGTCTCCATTGATTCTTTGGTAAGACTGTGACAGTTTAGACACGTTGAAAAAACCCAAAACCTCCTCTCAGCTCTTTTGCAGGTGAGGTGCAGCAGCTACATATGCACTTAGATCCCTACTGTGATGTGGGAGATAGAGAAGAAATACAAAAGAGAACAAAATAATTCTGTCTAAAAGTTTGCAACTTGTTGGTGTATTTGAATAAGACTCAAAACATTAAAGAGGCTGTTAATTAGTATTTTAGAAATGTGAGATGCAGAAGAGCCTGGGGATAGCACAGGAGTGAGAATTTCTGTGTTTCTTTGATGGGTTCTTTCAATAACACTGTATTAATCAGTAACAAAGGAAATTTTCTTCCTAACTCCTGTATACATACATATATACATATACAGCATTTTATATCCATATTGTGTTATGTATATATTCACGTATGTGTGTATATAGTGTTGTACTGTATTGTTAGTGAGTCTGTATTTACCTGCTTAGTGATTTTGAAGATTAAAACCGTATTATCATTTCTGAACACTCTGGGAACTGGAAGCCTGTTAAGATTTTAATTCAATGTGAAGAAAAATAAAAAGGACAAAAATTGAAATGCATTTTTTAAGATATTTTAGGAAAAAAAAATTATTTTAATATATTTAATCCTTTATCCTATCTAATGATTTTTTTTACTACATATATATCTGAAAATGGTGTAACTGCAGTGCAGTGTGTTTTTCGGCAAGGTAAAAATAGCATAAAAGGTATTTATTGCCTCCAGTACACTGCATATTTTACTTTCCAAATTTTTTTGCTCATTGAAAAATGAAAACATTGCTGTCTTTTAACCAGAAAAGCCAAATGAGGTATTCGGATCAACGAGTCAAGCTACTAAGTGAAATGTTACATGGAATAAAGGTAATGCCACAACTAATAAGAGTTTTGGGTTTTTTGTTAGGTTGTAAAGATAGAAAGTAAGTTATTTAAAAAACTAAGGTTTTATGAGTAATATTTCAGCTGATAATGATAAAAGTTTAAAGGGAAAACATTTTAACATAATGTGCTTAAAGTGTTTTTGGAAAATACTTACTAGTTTAATTTGATTTGAAAAACTTAATATAAATGATGCATTAATTTTACTACCGCATTTTTAATGAGAATGTAAAATATGCTTATAGGTGTCTGAAAACCTTTAGCAGATTGAAATTTTAGCGTAGAAGAAAAGCTCTTCTAAAAGTTGTCTCATTTTTGTTATTTATCCTGTTTTGAAATAAACCAGCTCATCACTTATGATACATAAGGAACAAGTTGAAATCTGAAGAATTAAGAGTGACTAGAGTATATCTGCCACAAGAACAACATAATTTAGAGTTATCTCGGGTCGTGCTTTCATTTGTAAAACATTCAAATTTTTGTAGTTTGACATTGCTGAATATTTGAAAATGACATTTGGAGCTTAAGCTTATTTTCTGAAGCATGGTCACTGCTTTTTTGTTTTATTAAAATATGTTTGTTTGATTGTCTAGATCCTCAAACTTTATGCATGGGAACCTGCATATCAAAGGAAGGTCACGAGCATTAGAGAACACGAAGTGGATGTTTTGAAGTCATCTGGGTATCTGACGACTTACTCCATGCTAACATTGACGTGTATTCCTTTTATGGTTTGTTTTATAAAAATATTAATTTATGCAGGACTGTTTCTCATGTTCCCTATTACTTTAGTAGCTGAATGTCTCACAAATGTTGCCTCGCAGTATCTCAAAACATTAAATTTATCAACACAATATATTTGAATTCTCAGGTTTTAATAGTATGTATATGACTGGAGAAGAATGAGAGAGATTATTAATTGGCTAAGCTTTTAAAGACCTCTGGTAGAAAGTCAGAAACCAAACCCAAAGCTCTCGAATCTTATTTCACTGTTTTAATCATGCTGTTTCTATTGCACAGAAATCAATTACCTTCTTTATACTCCACCTTTTTTAAGTTTTAAGGGAATGCATTTTCCATCTGTAATTTTTAGCTGTCTCTTCTCAAACACTAAACCTCTAAATACATGAAAAAGAAAAAACCAAAAAATATGAACCAAATTCATCCTAGCCTTATTTCAGTGGAATTCTATCAGGAATGCATTCAGATCTTTGGGTCTTTAAATCCTTCTGTTAAACTCCAGTGGAAAGTAAATGGAGACTTCAGGGCTTTGGGACGACTGGTTAAGGGATCAGGAGCACAAGTAGTGCAGGGAATGATGAGGGAAGAAACAGGAAGAGACAGCAGATCAATACCGGCTCCGAGCCTGGTGTCACCTGCAGAATTTTGGGTTTTTTGATCATGGGCCCTGTGGTGACAGATGGGGTACACCTGTCCCAAAGCGGGAAAAGGATCTGTGCACAGGAGTTAGTCGGGCTCATTGAAAGAGCTTTAAACTAGATCTGAAGTGGGAAGGGGATAAAACCAGGCTCGCTAGAGATAAGCCTGGGGGTGGCACACCAATGTTTGAGGGATAGTGTGCTAGTGAGGTCCTTTGGTCTGCCGTCTCAGTGGAGGTAGGGGATGGAGATCCATGCGGCAGCAAAGACGCAAGGATTATTAGTGTGTTAGAAACCATGGGAGCGCCTGAGAATAGTCATATAGGAATTAGGGCTTCTCCCTCCAAAAAGGTGGCAGGATCAATAGCCCAACTGAAGTGCATCTACACCAATGCCTGCAGCACGGGCAACAAAGAGCAGGAGCTGAAAGCCATTGTACAGCTGGAAAACTGTGTGATACAGTTGCCATCACAGAAACATGGTGGGATAACTTGCACAACCGGAGTGCTGCAATGGATGGCTATAAACTCTTCAGAAGGGACAGGCAAGGAAGGAGAGGTGGTGGGGTAGCCCTGTATGTTAGGGAGTGTTTTGATTGTCTAGGGCTTGATGGTGGTGATGAAAGGGTCAAGTTAAGAATCAGGGGAAGGCCAAAAAGGCAGATATTGTGGTGGGAGTCTGTTATAGACCACCCAAACAGGATGAAGAGATACATGAAATATTCTATAAGCAGCTGACAGGAGTCTCACAATCGCTAGCCCTTGTTTTCATGGGGGACTTCAACTTACGAGATGTCTGCTGGAAATACAAGAAATTGGAAGGGTCTAAGCCCAACTAGAACTTAATCTGGCTACTGCTGTAAAAGACAATAAAAAATGTTTCTATAAATACATTAGCAACAAAAGGAGGGCTAAGGAGAATCCCCATCCCTTATTGGATGTAGAGGGAAACATAGTGACAAATGCTGAGGAAAAGGCTGAGGTACTAATGCCTTCTTTGCCTCAGTAAGACCAGTTGTTCTCTGGGTACCCAGGCCCCTGAGCTAGAAGACAGGGACAGGGTGCAGAACAAAGCCCCCATAATCCAAGGGGAAATGGTTAGCGACCTGCTACACCACTTAGACACACACAAGTCTATAGGGCCGGATGGGATCCACCCAAGAGTGCTGAGGGAGCTGGCAGAAGTGCTCACCAAGCCACTCTCCATCATTTATCACCAGTCCTGGCTACCCAGGGAGGTCCCAGTTGACTGGAGGTTAGCAACTGTGAAGCCCATCTACAAGGAGGAGGATCAGGGGAAGTACAAGCCAAGCCTGTCAGTCTGACCTTGGTGCCAGGGAAGGTTACGGAGCAGATCATCTTGAGTGCCATCACGTGGCATGTGCAGGAAAATCAGGTGATCAGGCCAAGTCAGCATGGATTTATGAAAAGCAGGTCCTGCTTGACTAAGGTGATCTCCTTCTGTGACAAGTTGACCCGCTGAGTGGATGAGGGAAAGGCTGTGGATGTTGTCTCCCTAGACTTTAGTAAAGCCTTTGACACCATTTCCCACAGCCTTCTCCTGGAGAAACTGGCTGCTCATGGCTTGGATGGGTGTACTCTTTGCTGTGTAAAAAACTGGCTGGATGGCCAGGCCCAAAGGGTTGTGGTGAATGGATTTAAGTCCAGCTGGCGACCAGTCACAAGTGGTGTTCCCCAGGGCTCAGGACTGGGGCCAGTTCTGTTTAATATCTTTATCAATGATCTGGACGAGGGGATCAAGTGCACCCTCAGTAAGTTTGCAGATGACACCAAGTTGGGCGGAAGTGTTGATCTGCTGGAGGGCAGGAAGGTGCTACAGAGGGATCTGGACAGGCTGGATCAATGGGCTGAGGCCAATTGGATGAGGTTCAACAAGGCCAAGTGCCAGGTCCTGCACTTGGGTCACAACAACCCCAGGCAACGCTACAGGCTTGGGGGCGAGTGGCTGGAAAGCTGCCTGGCGGAAAAGGACCTGGGGGTGTTGGTCGACAGCCGGCTGAATATGAGCCAGCAGTGTGCCCAGGTGGCCAAGAAGGCCAACGGCATCCTGGCCTGTATCAGAAATAGTGTGGCCAGCAGGAATAGGGAAGTGATTGTCCCCCTGTACTCGGCCCTGGTGAGGCCGCACCTCAAGTACTGTGTTCAGTTTTGGGCCCCTCACTACAAGAAAGACATTGAGGTGCTGGAGCGTGTCCAGAGAAGGGCAATGAAGCTGGTGAAGGGTCTAGAGCACAAGTCCTATGAGGAGCGGCTGAGGGAACTGGGGATGTTTAGTCTGGAGAAAAGGAGGCTGAGGGGAGACCTTATCGCTCTCTACAACTCCCTGAAAGGAGGTTGTAGCGAGGTGGGGGTCGGTCTCTTCTCCCAGCTAACAAGTGATGGGACGAGAGGAAATGGCCTCAAGTTGTGCCAGGGGAGGTTTAGGTTGGATATTAGGAAATATGTCTTCACTGAAAGGGTTGTCAGGCATTGGAACAGGCTGCCCAGGGAAGTGGTTGAGTCACCATCCCTAGAGGTATTTAAGAGACGTGTAGATGTGGTACTTAAGGACATGGTTTAGTGGTGGACTTGGCAGTGCTAATTTAACAGTTGGACTTGATGATCTTAAAGGTCTTTTCCAACCTAAATAATTCTATGGATCAAACTGGAACCTTCGTTAGAGATAAATGATGACCATTAACTTCAGTTACACAAACTGGCATCTTGCAGTGTTTAACTCACAATATGTAAGAGTTAGAGAGGAATATTCCTTAGGAATAGTGCAAGGGAGGGTTAAGGCCATCCTTCAGTCTGTAACCTTGATAATCACTGAAATATTTGAAGCAGTGAGTGAGAAAAATTCAAAGTTTGAATTAAATGCAGTGAGATAATCAACTTACTATTTAGGAATTTCTTAGGAGTCCTTCTGCTTTACGACCAGTTTAGTTCAGGACTCCTAGTTTAGTGTAGGACTCCTAAATGCAACAAAAGGCAGAAGAGACCTCATAGGACAGGTTGTTAAATGTAGGCTTTTCTAGGTAATTTTGAAGGCTTGAGTATCTGTTGTGTAAGAGCCCAGCTCATTCTCTGATGACTACTGACTAGATTTTTGAAAAAAATTCCAAATGGTCACAATAAAAATACCTGCAGTAAATAGTTCTATTTTATGTCCAGTATCATAGCAATAGCAAGAAGAAAGAAAAAAAAAAAGGGTATTTCCTGAAACATCATGTTTGAGTATTTTCAAAATAAAGAAATCAATTCCCGAGACGGGAAAGTTATTTCATATAGTGTCATGTGTATCTGGTTGGGTCAAACACAGTAGCCATGTTTTTTTGCTCACTAAAATTATAGTATTCCTGCACTCAGTATTGCAGCTATGCAATAATTTCCATGTGCAGCAGTTACAAAGTCCGTGTTTATGTGGGAGCAGAAATGGGATCCTACACCTTTCAAATGCAAACAAAAATAGTATCTGTGTATAAATTTTAGTTATGGTGTGATTTTGCTTCTGGATATATCTTTTTCATGTTTTTATTTAAAAGGTCTCATTGGCTACATTTGGAGTCTTCTTTCATCTGGACAAAGAGAATGTTTTAACAGCAACTAAAGTTTTTACATCTATTTCTTTATTTAACATTTTGCGACTGCCTTTGTTTGATTTACCGTCCGTGATCTCTGCTGTAGCCCAGGTAAACTTATTATGAACAAGTGCTATAAAAGGCTGATGTTTTTACTCTGTCATGTTTCATCTATTTCTAGGAGTGATTAAGTCATTTAATTATTTTAAGTTACATTTTATTGAGATGAAACTACACAGTATTTTTATGGAATGAGAAGCATGAAGGCTGGTTGAAGGATGTTTCTCAGTCTTTTAAGTAGAATGAAAATTGGGTAGCACACCTAATTGTGGCTGAGCTTTCTGTTTCTCACTTTTCTTCCTTCAGTGGACTAGATTAACTTCTGCTGCTGCTGTCTCAATTTCTCTTCCTCGTAGTTCACTGAAGATAAAGTATGAGCAATTTGGGCTGCACATGTTTAAATCACTCAGCCATTGTTATATTGAAGCCCTTGGTACCAAGTAGGGGAGACCCACTGTGGACTCTACAATACTGTTTTGTCAAGTCATCACTGAAGGAAGTAGAGAAAAAAGGAGTAGAGTTGCTGAGGATACCGTGTGAGCAACCTTCAGTCCTAATGGTACACCAGTAGGGTTACCATATGAGTTGGGAACTTCTACCTTTTAAGACTCTATTATGGGTATATTATATGAGCTGCTCATGAATGTACTCTATCACAGCTTGTACACAACTCACCTTTTTGTAAGGAAGGGGACCACTGTGAGCAGATACTCGTCCTGATTGGATTTCATTTATGTGTAGCATACTGTAAGATCAAAGCCTTGTCTTTTCCTAAGGTTTACTTCTAATAGCTTAAAAATTAGCACAAGCATAAGTTCATCACACTTTGTCACAGCACAGTGATGGACATCTCGTGATACACTCACAGTAAAATGTTGTCTGTCTTCATTATATGAAGAGAGAGTTACTGTGTGCTATTTCTTTAAAAATAAAAAAGCTAAAGTGTTTTCACCACAGGTTTATGAAAACAAACTAATTGAGTCAGAGGAACCAGACATTCAAGGGTTAACTGTATCTTCTAATATTGGATATGTCAAGCATGCTCTGTTGCTTTGTAACTACCAAGCAGTAGATCTTCAGGAAAAAAATACACTTATTTATGACTTTAGATTGTTTAGTACTTTAAAGAAAATAATTTTAAATACCTAAACACCTTTTTTTCTATCTTCAAATAAGACAAGGAATACGTCTTTCCATATTATCTAGAGAGTATTTTAAAATTTAGGGAGCACAGGCATGCTATAGATATATGTTCATCTTGCAGACCAAAGTTTCTCTGAGCCGTTTAGAAGATTTTCTGTGTGCTGAGGATCTTAACCCTGAGGATGTTGATACAAACTACAGTGGAAGTAAGCAGTAGTTATTAATTTTTAATTGGTCATGAGTTTATATGGATGATCATCAAGAAACTCAACTGAGGGGATGGATGCTCTTTTTTCTTTACTGCAACAGATCATGCTGTTGGGTATATTGGTGCTTCTTTCCGCTGGGAAAAAAATGGCCCACCAGTCTTAAAAAAGTAAGGTATTTCTTACTTATTTTTATGAGCTCCTTTGGCAGAATGTGATGTCTACAGAGAATTTCAGGTTCAGGTTTAATGTATTCTGATTCAGACTAGTTTATGATGTTACATACGAAAAAGAACATAAATTATTGTTTCCGAAGTATCCCATGTGTCACATTTCCAGTGTGCTCTGGAAAGTCAGATCTGACCTGGTCTCCCTGATGCTCCAAGAGGAACCACATGAAAGTGTATGTTCCCCAACATAGCACTGTATAAATGCTGCGGGAAGCCAGTGCTCTTCCTTCCTTCTTCCTTCCTTCTTCCTTCCTTCTTCCTTCCTTCTTCCTTCCTTCCTTCTTCCTTCCTTCTTTCTTACCACCTCTCCCCTCAGTTTGCACAAGGGAGATTTAACTGCAATATTAATTTTTCCTGAATTGCATTTTAGGGAGCATTAACTGGCAAGATGCCCTTTTGTCGATGTAGCATTTTATATTGCCTACAAGTAAGCTAAGGTAGTTTATGCAGCCTTGCATTGAATACTGATCTTAAAATTGGGCTGTGGCTTCCTTTCAAAAGAACAAACAAACAAAAAGTTTACTTTTGTCACAGTGGTCTCTCTTGCCTGAAAACACCCCTCTTTTTCTTTGTTATTTCTTAATAAGGTATTTCTTAGGTGTAAATTCAGCTATGCTTAAACTGCTACGCCATGAACACATTGGGGGGCTAGTAAGGAAATGGACTAAAGAAACTCTGGAGTGGAATGAAGAACCTATCTGATAAGCTCTATACAACTGTTAAATTTTACTAAGGCAGCTGAAGAGGTCACAGTCCACCCAGTCTCACCCTCTCACACACCGTCTACCCTGTTGCTCTCGGGGCTGGAGGGATCATTTCCCATAGCATGGCATTTAGCATCCACATCTCAGCCACTATAGCCTGCAATATAGTATCCAGGTATGAGCTGCCTTCAGCATCGTATACAGACTTCATTAAAGTCTGGTATAGTCTCCGAGTACAGTCTTTCTCTACCTTGTTTGTGCTCCAAGCTCCAGTCTGAAGGGACTATGCTTATCTTAGCATAGGGCCTTCAAATCAGAACACACTTAAATCCAGATAGCAGAGCGTACAGACACAGCAAGTGGCTCTCCTTGTATGCTAAAGTTTATGAGTACATATTATATTTATTTTGACAGCAAAATATGCAGATGTTGAAGGGCAGCTTTTATTTACCCCAACAGCTATTTTTTTCCTTAAGAGGGATCACACATTGGCTACAGTAGATGCTACATGAGGAGTCTGGCAGTTGATGGCGTCAGAGTAAGACGGAATGTGAACCACAGGCCTGAGAAGAAGACAATAAGACCACTTATTGGTTAGACTGTCTCTCATTTGATTTTATTGTGACCAGATGAAAGCACAACCTCTTAACTTGCAGACAAATAAATTTATACCTAAAGTCATTATTGCAAGTTTCTGAATGGTACATAGTCAAAAGATGTGCGAACTGAAGTACTAATTTCTCATCATTCTGAGGGTAAAAGAATATTTCTTTCTTACAGTGACCACAACCCATACTTGATGGAGTATTTACAAAGAGGATAACTAATTTGTCTTCCTCAATATTTCCAGCTTGAGTGTCAGCATTCCTGAAGGCTCTTTAGTTGCTGTTGTGGGACAGGTTGGATCTGGAAAGTCATCTTTTCTTTCTGCTATACTTGGAGAAATGGAGAAACTTGAAGGAACAGTTCAGAGAAGAGTAAGATTGTCTGTCCGTGTTCCCCTGCCCTGCCCCACTCCTCAATACTTAAATTAAGCAGAACTGCTTTTGAAGGTGCAGTTTTTCCTCCGCAACTATTTATGGTTGTAGAAATACTGGCAAGGGTAGCTCCAGCTTCTTAAATCTTCAAAGAAAGGTAACACAGTGACACTTTAACAGTGTAACATTTTTTCTTTGTTTTCAATCTAAGTGGTTGCAACGCTGTTTTCATTTTTTTATAAGATATATAATTCAGTGCAAAAATCATGAGTGTTTAAGTTGTATATTGAGCCTAAACATCTAATGGTTGCTGGTTTTGAACAGCTGTACAAATATGACCCACTTGGAGCAGTTATAAACTGTTGTAGGAGATGATCATCTTTCTTGCAATGGTTTATGTGTAGAGAAGATACAGGATATGGAAATAGAGGGAAAAGTTGAACTTCAGGCAGAGATGGAATTAAGGTGCTGGCTTTCCTAGTGGTAGGAAACTCCGTAGTTTAACTTGTCTTGTAGTTACATAGAGCAATGAAAGTCCCCATCCCAGAACAGAGTTTAGGGAAGTTTTTTATAGGTTATAGATATGGAGGAAGTTAATCTCTGATGACAGACTACAGTGCTTGAGCCAATAAATGTCAATGGGTAAGCATGATATCAGTTAATCTGGTTGCAAGTGTATGTGGCAACGTTAAAAAAGTGTCTCAGCCTTGAAAATAAGTGTTGAACAGGAATCCGCTCCTGTGGAAATCTAGTACGGTATCCTGTCACTGTTGGGGGATGGGGGAAGAATATGAAGTTGAGGTGTTCCAAATCTGAGAGTAGTAATTAATGGGAAAAAGATCAGCTGTGTAGAATCTAATAAGAAAGGCATATACCCAACAAGTGTATCTACACTATCAATTTGTTGTAAAATTAATAGATTTTCACAGGGCATGTAGCTTAATGTAAGAAAAGATCTAGGAGCATTTCCAGTTATCATTCCTATCCTGTAACCTTAGTTTCTAATGGCTGACACATTCCACGGCATGTTATGTAAAAATACAATCAAACTGTATTTTGATATTTACCTAATACACACCCATTTTGCTGCATATAAATCTTACAATGGATGCCTGTTTGTCACTGAGTTCTTTCCCTGAAAGACTTTGCTCACTATATGTCCCAGCTCTGTCAGTTTTATTCAAAGTATGTGCTCATATAATAATTATAGGCAAGCTGTTATACAGGAGTATTCAACAGATTGTTTTTATTACCCAACTTAGTCAAAATTTTAACAGTTTAATAATGCTCAAGTTTTGGAAGTAATTACTGGTTGCTTTGAGGTAAAGCTGGAATTTCAAATGTATTTTTAAATGCTATTTTTTATGTCCAGAAAGCCCAAGTAAAAAAATTGTTTCCAATTCTTTTTAGGGTTCAGTGGCATATGTTTCTCAGCAGGCTTGGATTCAAAATGACAGTTTACAGGAAAATATTCTCTTTGGTGCAAGTCTAAATAGGCCATACTACGAACTTGTTTTAGAGTCTTGTGCTCTACTGCCAGATTTGGATCAGTTACCGAATGGAGACCAAACAGAGATTGGAGAAAGGGTGAGAATTTGAGATGTCAGAAATGGTGCAATAAGTTAAGTTATGGCTTTTATGTTTTTATATATTATCTATTTGGTAATTTACACTGATGACTAATCAGTGTTCAGCCAAGTACATCTAGCCCATCTCCTTACTTAACTCACTCACTTTGAACTTAACTTCTGTTCAAGCTCTGAACTTAACTTCTGTTCAAGCTCTGAACTCTTACTAATTTTTAAAATGGCTCTTCTCTATACAGAAGTTTGAGTCAGCCCTGTTCTGTTCTCCAAGGGTTTCCTCTATACTGTAAAAATGCCTGTATGACTGTAAATAATAATTATTTTTTGATTTTCCAAAGTACTTTGCATTTGCCTATTTTGGAATGGGAATTTAATCAATAGAACCCAAACTTTGCTCTAATTACTTGAAAATCCAAATGTTACCTTTCTATTTTCATATCTAGTATAAAATTTACTTTGATTACCTGAAAAAAATGACAATGAGACTGAGTGTGATATATTGGTCTTCTTTAGTATTTCCTATTTAAATGTCGATTATTTTGGCTTTCTTAGGGTGTCAATATAAGTGGAGGGCAGAAGCAGAGAGTGAGTCTCGCTAGAGCCGTGTACAGCAATGCTGACTTGTATCTTCTGGATGACCCCCTGTCTGCTGTAGATGTACATGTTGGGAAACATCTTTTTGAGAAGCTAATTGGGCCTTCAGGTCTCCTAAAAAGCAAGGTAAAGTAGGGTGGCTTGCTTTCAATTTGGGGGTGAACTGCTTTGTACAATACAACAGACACGGTAAAAGTCCCAGTCATTCTGCAAAAGCTCATCTCTTACCTAGTGGGTTGATGAAAATTATTCTGAATAAAGAGGCTAAATAAAAAGCACAGCTGATTGTGCCAATTTGAAGCCTATTGGGTAGACATAGCACAGACCAAAAAAAAAGATTGACAGCTGGCCTGACCTGGGAGTCTGAAAGATTCATATAATATTTGTTCATTTGTTCTTTACTGGCAGTTTTTGAGGAGTGCTGTGATCCGCATATAGAAGGCAGAGTGGAGCCCTTTGAGGTCACTCTTGATGCCTCACTGCAGTAAATAGGTTATAGCCAGTATAGGTTATAAAAACAAAGGCTTCTTGTTGAGCAAAGAAATTTCTAGAAGAAAGTGGCATCAGAAGGGATAGATTTTCCCATTTAAAAACTGTTCATGTGGGAAGGTAAGACAGCTTGTAAAAAATCTCTCCTCGGTGTTATGAATTAGTACAGATTATTCCCACTGGCTGATGCCTGCAAAACACAAGTATTACTATGAAATACTTACTATTATGAATACGTTACTTACTGTGAAGTAAATGTCTTTTACTTTCTCTCTCTCCCTTCTCCCTTTTCTTAATTTACCTACTCCATGGGTTGTAAGTATCTGGCAGAAGCAAGAACTCTAGTAATGGTAGACTTGTAAGCAGATTTAATATTAAGACTATCAAACTACATGTAGTAATTAAAAGCTGTAGCATATGCCTCTTCTCTTTACAACCTAATCTAAACCATTCCTGAGCAGGATACACGTTAAGAAACAAGTAATAGCAAGTAGCTATAAGCATAAAGTTTGACATTACAATTGGCAATTAGAAGAGTAATGTAGTAAAGTAGGCAATAAATAAGAATAATAATAATAAAGTATACAAATAAATTAGCAAAATCACAGAAAAATTCCATTATATCATTCCAGCTAATAATATAATGACTACTTTTAATATACGCTTTGTATCTATATGGTAAAATGGAAAACATGGTGTTTCAGACTCGTATATTGGTGACCCATAACCTAACGCTCCTGCCTCACGCTGATCTTATAATAGTAATGGAAGAGGGCAGAATAAGTCAAATGGGGACCTACCAAGAACTCAGTTCAAAGAGAGCTAATTTTGCTGAGCTTATTCAAGTCTTCAGTGCAGAGCATACAAGTGAAGAGACAACCCCAATGGAAGGTGAGAAAATTTGTATACTATGTTTGCTTAGTATTTTTTCTTTTCATTCAAGCTTCTCAAAATATTCCTCCTCCCCTTCCTGGAAATGAATAGAATAATTGCTGGAAAGTGTAGAGCCTTCCTGTCTACTTTTTGGTATAGAATTATAGGTTGTAAACTGAAAAAAATCAGGCTTTAATGTCTTGAGATCAAATGGTTTACTCTTTCAACTAATGAATGTATGATAAAGCTGCCTTATGCAGCTATTTTCTACTTTTACATACTGTATTAATTACCTGGTAAAGTTACCTGATTCTGATAAGGATTTATCACCCAATAACTAACTTATGGACATTTCAAATTAATCTTGCAGTGTCAATGATTATGTCCTGTTTTATATTGGATGCTTCCCATTTCCAGCATCTTAGACTGCTGTAATCATGGAGCACAGCAGAAGGAGTAGGAGAATATGGTCCATTTGTAGGAGAAAAAAATAAATGGAACTTTTAGTACTCTTATGAAATACTTCCAGCCAACAAGTAGACAGCATAAACAAATGCTGCATAGTAGCTTTAAAAAAGCATACTTACAAATCATTCACATGGATTGGGACTCAACTTACTTCTGTACCTGAGTTGTTCAATGTGTGCTCTTTGTAGAAAGAAATAGGTACATTGGCAATGCAGTCTGTTTGACCTGTTTTCATCATGTACTTCAGGAGGAGATTAATTGTGGTTATTTAATTTTGAGAGAAGGAATCTCTCCACATGACACAGAAGAGTCCTATAACAGATAAGTGACTGCAGATGTTTATAATGCTGGTTTCCAGTAAGCTTAGCAACTCTAAATTGAGCCTGTAGTAAGTACAATGCACAATCTGGTGGGCTTATTAATTCAAGCCCTATACTAGAGCCAGCACTCTCAAATATTGGCTGGGGTTGACGGGGAGGAGTGGAAAGCCAGAACAGCAAATTTGCAAAAGGCAGCAGTGGGCAGTCTTGAGTTAGCTGCGTTGGGATGAAAGTGGGAGGCAGCCATATAAGGAGACCTGTATTATTTGTGACAGGTAATAAAGAGAGGGAAGGGGAACCAAAGTAATGAGGAGAAGAAACAGCATGCAGTGTGTTGTGATACACAATTATACAGCAGAAGTACATTCAGCAGGATGGATGGACGTAGAAAACATATCTTTGTCTTAACCGGTCTGTTGACAAAAATAACATCAAATATGAAAAAGAAGAAAAAAATCCATTCCTGGACTGAAGTGTTGACTCCTTTCATTAACACACAAAGTACAGCAAGCTTGGTTTTCCAGCCATGATGCAAGAATACTTTGAGATAAACACTAATGTTAATATTTGCAGGGATATTAATACTTTCACTCAGCAAGAATGGAATTCCAAAGAGACCCTAGGCTCATGGGGGAAATTTACCTGATGTCACAGTTCTAGCATTTGGTCATAAATGTGTCTGTCTTGTGTAGTAGCTGTCCTAAGACTAGGTTGACTTAAGGAGTTCGTAATTTAAAGTATCCCCATTCATCATTTTGTCCCCATTTTTTATTTCTAGCTTCTTGTGCTGTACCTGTCTACTCATGGTATAATACTGAAAATATTCTTCTATTTTTTTTTTTTCTGTTATAGTGAGTTCTTCAAAAGAAGAGGGCCAACTGGGCAGGAGTCTCCAACAAAGAGAACTGTTGAAACATAAAAAGTAAGTATTTAAAAAAAAAAAAAAGCCATTGCTTAACTGATGCAATGCTAGAACAACCCTGAGTGCTGAAGGCTGTGCCACTATCCTTCACTGTGTAAACATGGGCTAAGCCTGAATGCCCATTAGCAGTTGGCTGGAGAGCGTGTATCTGGAGCTCATCTTCTGGTTTCACTTTATACAGAAGAATTCCAGTTAATGTCCTGCATGAGTTCAAGAGGTCCAGTTCATGGGCTGCTTCACTGTGTGAACCAAAGTACATTCAGCAGGAATGACGGGGACTTTCAGAAGACCAACTGAAGTTGCTTATGTGGATGCATCCACAATTCCCTGGCAGCAATTTGACTTCTCGGTGTATTAACAAGTTGTTTATGCTCTGTGTTTTTCCCCTGTAACATTGATTTGTCTTTTTCCACCTTTAAGAAAACTTCTGGGCTTTCAGATAGTTGAATGACCTCTCCGATCAATTTGTAAAGCACTGTAGTGGTATATTTGCAGTGGTAGAAGATGGTGCAAAGATGAAGTAGAAGAGACTCAACCTAGCAAGTTCAGACAACGCAGGACACTTAAGCTTAACTACTCTGGTCCAGAAGTAGTAGAATTGGATGTGTCAAATAATATGCCCCCTAATCCTGGGCCCAGACAAAGGCTGAGACCCAAGCTGCACCACACTTACATGCCTCAAAAAAGGGTGGTCTTACATCTCTAGCTGATGCCTGTGCAGGGCAAGGTCAGTTTTATCTACATATAATTATGCAAGAAATGAAAAGGCCGTACCTAGTGTTGTCTTCTGACCATAACGTTATTCTAACAACAAAAATAGAACAGCTGAGGACAGTTCATGTCTCCATAGGAAAATTTCACAAGATTTTATAGTATCCATTTTTGCTTAGGAATAAATGGATATATTCTTTGTATGATGATTCACGAGAAGATTTGAAAATGTTTCTTGTTTGCAGTTCTTCCTTTGATCAATGGAAAATACTCACTAACAGTAAAGAAAAAGTTGCCACTGGTGGCGTAAGTATCACTAATAGAAAAGGCTTTGATATTATTTTTTATAAAAATGTATTATTTTGCAGTTGCAGTTTTCTGTTTCTTGTTAAGGTTGCTTGACATCTCATTACTGAATTTAAAATAAGTCTTGCAGCTTTTTATCAAATTTTAAGTATGTAGTCTGAGATTTTCTATTTTGATGATCTGCTGCTGGCTGTATTTTCATATTACATCTAGGTCCAGTCTGTTTTGCATATTTCAGAAAGAAGAAGATGAAAAAAGATTTTACCTCTGTTAGAAAAACATTCTGTCTATCTTAGCTTTAGGAAGTTTAAATACTTGTGTGCTGGAGCAGAGACTAGAAATTTTGCATGGTAATACCACTGCAGTACTGTTTTATGTTAGAAGCACACTTTCTGCAGTCTCCATTAAAAAAATCTGCCTGTTGCTAGGGAGAGGCAAAAGAACAAGTGAAACAGAGTGTGAAAAAGGTCAAAACTTCCTGGGAAGCTGTAGTTGAATTAAAATAAGAACGGGGTGAGTGGAGAGGTGAAGAAGGTATGAATTTCTAGCAAGATGGTAGAAATAGGTGTTTGAAAAAAATGAGTTTGCAGAAGAGACAGAAGAGTTTGTGCCAGCTAGAGCTCATTTCACTCCAGACCCTGTAATGAAATCCAAGAATCTCATTATTCTGCTCCTACCAGTTCTACCTTTCAAGTGGCCTAGCTGAGTTTGGCCCCGTTATTCCTCATCTACACCAAGGATGAGAACTTTCTCCTGCTGATACTAATTTCCTTGGCTGCAGTAGCCCAGAGTGGCAGTTCTAAAGTTTCTAGTTCCATTGATGAATAGAGTAAGATTTGCTTCATACAAACTGCCCAGGAATTGCACTCTTGTTTGGTTGGTTCGTTGGGTTTTTGTTTTGTTCTTGTTTGTTTGTTTTGTATAATCTACATATGTAAGATTTTTTTAAAAGTCTAACACTGGAAAGTGTCACAAGCAAGGTTGCCTATGATATGTATCATTAAAGAGCAGAGTGTAATGGGAGAGGAAACCTTTTTACAGTATGATTTTATATACCTAAGTTATCAGATTTAATTAAGAAATTCTTTAGAGTTATTCTGAATTTAACGTATCCAATTCCCATTATATAATGTGTATTTGCCTTCAACAATGATAATGATTTTAAGAGTAACTCCTTTTTTTATATATTCTTTTTTTATATATATTTAGATGAAAATGTCAGTTGTTTTGAAATACCTCCAAGCCTTCGACTGGCGATGGATGTGGCTAACCATAGCTGCTTATTTAGGACAAAATGCACTAGCCATTGGACAAAATCTATGGCTTAGCACCTGGACTGCAGAAACAACAAAAGTTAGTGATTTCACAGAATGGAAACAATCACAAAACTATAAACTTCGTATCTATGGGCTTCTGGGATTCATACAAGGCAAGGATGAGCATTTATGACTGTTTTCTCACCGTTTGCCAAGTCTGATGTACCTGAATGTGTATTAGTAAAGAAATAATGCTAGCGGTTTCATAAACAGAATTGTATGCAACACAGTATAATAGTGTAACCTGGGGAGAGGAGAAGAGATATATAGACATGTAGAAGAAAATGCTATTTAATTTTATGATACTTCTGTGAATTCTTGGAACGTCCAGGTGTAACCTATGAAGTTCTGTTGGCATCTCAGTGAGGAAGGAAATCAGTGTTGATGTGTAGTGGCGTGCCAGCATGAGAGACTTAATTGCAGGAAAAGCATACTTACAAAGTAGTAAGATGTATCAACAAAATACAAATATGTACATTTGTAAAACTAAGATATGAAGTGTGACTGTTGGATTGCTCACTGTGGTAGAAAACAGTGACAGAAACAAGGTCCACCTCCTTTCCCTCCCCAGCCATTCATACTGTCTTTTAATTTATCCATTCACAAGGTCTTCTCGTTTGCTGCGGTGCTTATGTGCTCACCAGGGGATCCCTGTCTGCTTCTCGGGCGTTGCATCATCAGCTGTTAGACAATGTATTGCACCTTCCTCTTCAGCATTTTGAAACTAATCCAGTTGGTCAGATCATCAATAGATTCACAAAGGTAAAGGGAAAATTCATGCGTATTTTCCATTTTATGAAAATGAAGCTTGAGGGACTACAGATTTCATTCCATTTAGTATTGTTGAAAAATTAAAGATATCAAAGTAACTGAATGCAATATCTAGCAACAGAAAGCTGTTTCAGTGCATAAAAACTTAAAAAGAACTGTCTCAAGCTATTTTCTTACAAAATCATCAAAACACGTTATTAGTAGAAGTTGTATAGACCCTATCCAAGATCATTAGGAGGACATTCCTCAAAGACTATTCCTGCAGTGAAACAAGTTTAGCAGACCTAAACCTAATCTGTTTTAAAATAACCCTATATTTTTCTTTGATAGTATATTGCATATCAGAATCAAATGTTATTGTCAAAACCAATACATACATTAAATTCACATTCTCAGAGGCATATAGACTTAAAGTGAATGTTATTTTCTATTTTTGTAGTGTTTTGGCTTTAATTGGAACCTCTAATATGCAAAGAAGTGTTATTTACTATGACTTTAATACTTCCCACTCTCATCATAAGTAGATTGTTGCAACGCATTACTGATTACTTCAAATACAGTGACTGTTGATTGCTGTGTTCTCCAGAAGAAACCCAAGAGTGGTTGTGTAATAGACTGAAAGATCAGTTAATTTAGGTTTCACTCAAGCCCCTAGTCTTTGGTAGCAATATATTATAAGCTGGGTTTGAAAAAGCTTTACTGTGTACAGTAAGACATTAGTAATATTTCAGTACACTTCTAGAATTATTAATGGGAGTACACAAGAGTTAGGATTTGATTTCCTGGCCTCCTTTTCAGTCTGATATGCTTTACATAAGCTAAATAGTATTAAGTACCAAAATAACAAGAGCTACCTCTTTTTGACTTCGCACACTCTGAACCTGTTCTCTGACATACCACGAGTAGTCTAAAAGCTATTATGTCTCTGTCACTTTTAGACAAATAATAATGATATATGAATACATTTCATTAGGATATAATCGGGGGGATCCTACTAATTTTTATTGAAAATATTTTAGTTTGATTCCATTTTTAAAGGATGCTTTCTCAAAGTTTTTAGTGAAATTTACTCACAAAATCTTGATTCTTCTGTGCATCGTTACAGGACTTATTTATAGTGGATTTACGTTTCCATTACTACTTACGAACTTGGCTAAACTGTACACTAGATGTTATTGGAACCATTCTAGTTATCACATCTGCCTCACCACTATTCATTGTGGTAGTTATTCCCCTGGGATACTTTTATTTTACTATCCAAGTAAGTTCATTAAGCTTTTATAAGGATTTCTAGATGTATGTGGATGAAATGTCCAAAACAGTCAAGGATACAGGTTTAAGTTACTCCTTATTGTGGGGGGAAAAAAAAAAAAAATATATATATATATATACACACAGAACGCATGTGAAATTGCTTTCAGAAAAAGTCTTCAGGCTTCTTAAAAGGAAATTAGAACACATCTTGAATATATCCTGTAATGCTTGGGAACTGGTAACGACTGTTGTTTATCTCTTTATATTTTCCTTTTTCTTAGGAAGGTACAATATTGGTATATATCCCACCAAGAAATTCGATGAAGTTACCTGAAAAAATGGGGTATATATTATAGAGAAAGTTAAAAGTTGAAGGGTAACCCTGAAACAGCAGATGTAAATTAGAATGATGCCTAAACTACCTGTGCTATTTTTTGTCTAGAGTGTCAGTTATGCTACTGAGAAACCAAGAAGTAATGTTTCAGAAAGACTAATGGCTGCATTGCTGTTTCGTGATGCTCAAAGTATGGTCTGCGGTTGAAGACCTTAAAAGATTCTTAAAATAAGAATAAAGAGGAAGGAAAAGAGTGCCTGGATTCAGTCCCTGCTAAGGAATTTAAATACAGATGTCATTACATTGAACAAATAAAGGCTGACTTTCATCTGAGAAAGAAGCAGGACATTCTAATTTGAAAGTTTACATGGAAGTTTTAGTTGGTTGATACACACCTCTTGTGGTATAGCACATTTTCTATAGAATTTGGAAATAACACTCTCTTATTTTAACCTTGCCAGTAATTTATATATTGCAGTTATGTCAACATTACAATGTTGGTGTGACCCAAGAGACAGATTTTTTTTTTCTATACTATTTGTGAATGGCTTTTTTTCTGTGTAGACACTTCCAACTTTTTCATATTCAAAATTTACAGGAATTACTTAACAGATTACTTATCTGGAAATAAATATGGCAAATATTTTAAACAATGTAGAAGAAGCTGTAGCAACTTAAAACGTCTGTTTTGTCTCTGCTGTTTTATTAGCGATACTACATAGCAAGTTCACGACAAATTCGACGGCTAGCAGGAGCATCGCATTCTCCTGTTATCTCCCACTTCAGTGAGACTCTTGTAGGGCGATCAACAGTTCGAGCGTTTGGCCACCAGGAGAGATTCATTAGAAAAAATAATGATGTTGTGTATGAGAACTTAGTTTACTTCTACAACAACGTCATCTCAAACAGGTACTTTACATCAGTTCTGCATCTGCAACTGAGACCTTCATCTGTAGAATTCCACAACTAAGTGTTTACCTTCAGTCAGAGTAAACCCACTGAGAAACAGAAGGACAAGAGCAATTTTTCCACCACTCTTTGTAATGAATGGATAGATTACGTCTAAACACTAGGATGATTTCTTCTTTATGTACCAGAAACTAGCAGGTTTATAGAAAATATGCATATGCTGTGGGGGATGAGAATATTTAAAAAAAAAAAAAAAAAAAAAGAAAAAAGTTTACCAATAGGTCATGAGCATGGACTGTACTACATTTCAACTAACAGTTCCTCTTACAAGTTTATGAACAAATCGAATTTGTATTTCAGTAGTTCATGTGGAAGTAACCTGGTGTCTGTACCTACAGGCACCAGGTAGGTCTTGAGAGTGGAATCTTGGGTTTAAGGAAATAAGTCCATTTCCTCTCCTTCCTTTGTGATTCAGTTCAGTTACAGGCAGAGATTAGCAAGGAGAAGATTTTCAGTTCTGGTTTTCAGTCATATACCTGAATCTTTCCCAGACAGGAAGAGCAGGAAAGCAGTATGAGGAGTGAAGGCAGCATTAGCCAGGAGTTGAGAGAACTGCATTTTTTTTTTTAGTGGTGCTACCAGTTCTAGGTATGTCATATTCCCTCCCCAGTCCATCTGTAAAATGGGAATGGTAGTACTTACCTCTTTTGTAAAGTGGGTAAATTGCTAATATAATGATCGCAAAGAGTCATTATATTAGCAATATGTTCACTATACTATAAAAAATTCTGTAGGTAATTCACTCTTTTCTTTGCCTTGATTTACTACAGGTGGCTATCTGTCAGGCTTGAATTTCTGGGAAATTTAATGGTGTTCTTTGCTGCACTGTTTGTAGTACTGGCTGGAAATACAGTGAGTTCTTCTACAGTGGGGTTATCGATATCCTATGCTCTAAATGTAAGTAATGGTATAAATTTTTTTCTGCTACCACCTTGCATATGAAAAGGGAAGAATACATACAATAAAGTTGAGTAGGTGAATATAGGCGGTGGCATCGATGAAACTAAATCCCATGGGTGGAACAGAGTTTTCCTTTGAATTCTGTTAATTCTGGAAAGCTTCACATTAATTATTTTCCACTTCTGAATTTAGATGAAATAATAATTATTAAAACATAGTTAAATATCAAGTTAATCTAGGTATGGTTTATTTATAAGTGTTTTGTTAAACCAAATAAGAAGCCTGGTCATGTACAACTATACTTCATATTTGATTTCTTGTTCTTGCTCACTTACTGAATGTTATGTGGGAATGCTTACTTAAAAGTTTACTAAAATCATTTACCTTGGCATTGTCGTTGTAAAAGCAGTATGTGAGAGCCACATTTGAAATGTGTCTTGAAGTAAAGTAAGCTGTATTGGTAAGCTGCTAGTTAAAATTAAGTATTATGTATACACAAACTAAGCATCCAAGTTTCTTTAATATTGTGATGCTTAGGAACCTAGTGGTGTCCAGATTCTCACTCTGGTAAGTGCTTCAGAAACACTGATACTAAGCTGACAGATACTAATGACTAGAAATACAAAAAAATATATAGACAATTACCTGTCATGACTTATCCACGTCACCTCCAACTCTTAAGAGTTCCATTTTCTGTTATTCAGAAATAGAACAATCTCCTTTATATCATCATATTCTTGGTGATGACAGTCACAAGTACTGCACAGTTTTTCACCTTCATCTGATGTCAAATTGACACCATTCTTTATTTAGTTACACACAGCATCTCAAAATGCTTGACTCTTAACAATTCTTTGGGCTCACTTTTTTCCTATAGAAGCGGGAATATTTAACCACGGAATTGGGACCGTGGAAGTGGTCCCAATTCTGTCTGCAGAAGCATTCCCAATGCTTGAAGATGACAAATTTGGCAGACACGACAGACCAGATGATACATATCTCCATTACAAAGTCTTTGTTCTGTATTGCTAGCTTACTTTACCTAGGGAATAGTGCAATAATGTACCCACAATATGAGCCATATATGTTTTTCCTTTCAACATGTCATACAATTACTGTGCATTTTCTGTTGATCCTGAAGTAGTTTCAGATTTCTGGAGCTGTTATGTTAGTGAAAATTACAATAGCCATTGGGCAGTCTGAAAGCAGACACAAGTGCTCAGAGGAACACCGAGATTAGTGATTTCCTCAGTGGTAGTTCATTTGGTGTGCCATCATTTTCTGTACACTTTTTGGCTTCTGAGATTAAGCATCCTGTTTATGAGATGATTAAATTCAGGGTAAGTTTTGAAATCAGTATGCTGTATTCTAGTAGAGTCAAATTTTTACGTTCTTTGATGCAACTATTTCCCCAGATAATTCAGAGTCTAAATTTTTGGGTGCGTAAGGCATGTGAAATTGAGACCAACGCAGTTTCAATTGAAAGGGTTTGTGAATATGCAAAAATGGATAAAGAGGTGAGCATTCTTCTTGAATATTTAATTTATGTGCGTAGAAAATGACTAACTTAGATTGACTTTAATATTGTTGAGTGGTAATAGCAGGTTATAATTTGTTATTAAATATTCTCATTTTTTTTTAAATTGAGAACATTATGCAGCTTCTTCATTACATTTGTAGTCGTAGCAGTTTTATTCCTATTTTGACCAGTAAATTTCGTGGCATCCTTCTTAGCAATAGATTTTGTAGTAAGACTAGTACAGCTACAGCTCAGGTGAACTCTCTATGCTGTGTGCAACCAAGAGGAGCATTTTGAGAGGGGAAGAGAGGCCTGTCAGACCGCTAACTGTTACCTCATATCTGGAGAGACATTTATTTCAAATCGATTTGCCTTGGTTATTGTGCTTTTCTGAAAGTGGTGCCCATGTCAAGTATGGAGGCATAAGAGCCTTGGTCTGTCTCGGAAACAAGACTCTCTTCTATGTCTTCATTCTCTTTTACTCTTCTCCCATGTTTATGTTCACATCTTTCTGTTCTCTCCTACTCTACTTCTTAAAACAAAATGTTTCTCACAAAATACGCATTTTAAATATCTGGGAGATTAGGCATCAGATTAAATTCAGTTCCTGTCAATTGATGGAACAGATACCAGAGTGTTAGCAACTACCCAGTTAAACTGAGTTTACTTTTTTAAATGAGTGTATAAGATGTTGTGAAAAAAAAAAAAACCAAACCCACGACCCAAAACCAAACCCCCTGAAAAACCCAGCTGGAATGTTTCTGCCCAGTGTTCATGAAAGTAGGTTATGCTTCCCTTATATTGCATTGGAATTATCCTAAACCTGCTGGGATTTTTAAAGACAGAGATATATATATAGTTTTCCTAATGTTTTTATTAACTTGTAACATTTTTACTGTCATATACTGAAATACCAATGGTTTTAATTCCAGGAACCATGGATAATGTCAAAAAGACCACCAGTGGGGTGGCCCGATAGAGGAATAATAGAGTTTGTTAACTACAAGGCTCAGTACAGGAAGGATCTTGGTTTAGCCCTGAATGATGTCTCTTTTCAGACACAGAGTAAAGAGAAGGTACTGTATATAATAAGAAATAAATCAGAGGTATAAAGTTCTGTTTCTCAACTTTCTACTTCAAAAAGATTTCATATGAGGAGACTCCAATACTAGATATAGCAAGATGATGTTGAACAGGGAAGATGTTAAGTGGATAAGAAACTAAAGAAAAGACAAATGAGAAAAGGAAAAGTATTTTCTCCTACTATGTAGAAATTCTTATCCCTGTAAGAAACTGAGATAATGTTTTATGAATTTGGCAGTTTTAAGGAAGATCCAAATTTGAAATTAAACCTCTTGTCCACTGTGCCGAATATTTATGTAGGGAAATACGCTGCCAGATTAGTGCTAATCAACTTCGGGTTTGGGATCAAGGAACACCAAGCGAGACCTAGTTTAGAGTCATTGGTTTGAGCCGAGGAGTGTTAGACAAAAGGGAGGGGAAAAGGAAAGGATTCCCACTGAACCAGGCATAGTCTGTACAGCTTCCAAGGGAGAGCTGTGATTGCGAGTCATGCGTTCCATAAGTGAGTTTTAAACAGTTTTATCCACCTATAGGATTGCATGTTGGTGAAAGAAAGTGAAGTTTTGGACTGAAAGTTGTAACTGAATTCACTAATATTTTTCATATAGAATGTGTAGCATGGAAAGTTACAGTCTTTATCAGAAAACTTTCTGTTTCAGGTTGGAATTGTTGGAAGAACAGGAGCTGGTAAATCAACACTGACAAACTGCTTGTTTAGAGTTCTAGAGGGATCTGAAGGCAAAATAATTATTGATGGAATTGATATATCAACTATTGGACTCCATGACCTACGTGGAAATCTTAACATTATTCCACAGGTGAGATGTGTTTTAGAGTTAACTTTTTTTTTTTCTTTGACTAAAACAAGACACTTCATTTTTTTTGGAGAAGTTGTAACCCCAAAGTCCACAGGCTGCCAAGAGACAGAGGCATAAAACTCCAATAGAATTTTACTGATCTTTGAAAACAGGTTCTGTTATGGCTTATCAGGTTTTAGAATTGAATTTTTGAGAATCTTAGCTCTTTGATTAGACAGTAGTCTTCAGTACTGCTGGCATAATGCTATCCTGAGAACTGTCACAACTGCATGTTGGCAATTATATGTAAGAAGCCTCAAAACAGGGAGACTACAAGTATGACATTAGGTTTTATTATGCCAGGTTTAGTTTAACAGTCTTAGCTAGAATAACTCATGTTCTCCAGAATCTGTGTGTGTATAGCTATACATGGTGTTTTTTCAAGTCCCACCTGAAGGCAAAAATATTTTAAAAGAACTCTAATTATGTCTGAAGAATGTAGAGAATAAAATGATGTATACAGAAATCATGTAATATGTATTTAAATTAATCTGCTATGGGCAGTCACGTAAAGCTGTCCCTGCTTACCTCAGAACAGGGCAGGAAACTCAAGACTAGTTCACATATTAGGATTGTGCTCATGCTGGTAAACTGATTTACGTTGAGATGGTCTAGTATAAAGTAAAACCTAGAACACAAATTTAATGGTTACGTGAAGACTTTTTGCATGTTCCCTGAATGCCATTCATAAAACCATTTTTGTGCATGGATGATGTTAACATCATTTATAATAAATTTATCTGACATTTTCCAAAGGAAGGTCTATTTTTTTTTTTTCCTGGCTTTTCTGGAGCTTTAACCCTGGTAGTACTTCCTGTGTGTCTCTACCATAGACTGTGCATGGAGATGAGGCTAATATTTAAACCAAAATAGCTTGAGTGAGTCTTTCCAAGAATGAGCTGAATAGAAAAAAATATGTATATATTCCTTCAAATCCTTGCTGCTTTTCCTTTGAGAAATGTATTTGCTCAGGGGAATGATAAATTTACAGTTTTTGATATAACTTCTGGGTCAGAAATGACAATAGTAAACCAAATTCGATTATGCTGCAGGACTTCAAAACACAATTCATACATGCTCGGTTGTAACTTTTTTTTTGTTTTAAGCAGCTAATACTCTAGGAATCTGCACAACGTCTGACAGTTGTAAATTACACAGTATTTTCTCAACTGCGGTTGCAGATCTGATTTACTGTGGATGGAGTATATTGGATCCACATCAAGGCAATTAAATTGAGAGAGGTACAGGAAAGTTCAGTGACCTTTCAGCTGGGATCAGACAAGGAAACTAGAACTGGAAGGGAGGAAAAATGGAGGCTAGAGCTTGTGGAGAGTAGGTGGAGTCTGGAGTATTGAACTGCGTAGGTCGGGAGAGCGGAACTGGATGAAGATAAAAGTCTGGTACGGAAAAAAGGGCATGGCAAGATACCAGAGCTTTCAGTGTGCACATACTTTTTCGCATCAGTCAAATATATCTCATACAAACAGTTTTTTAACAATCATATTAAAGAACAGATTTGCAAATTACTTTAGTTATGTTCTAATGCAAGTAACATGAAGTTTAAATGAAGATTATGCACAAGATCTCATACCATTTTAACAGTCCTTTTTGGTCACCTAGCTCCCTCAAAATTATCACTGTTCCGCTTGCATGTAACTTGCTAGTGAATGTTATTGGCCTTTTACAGTCTACCTATTGCATCACAACCACTGCGTCTACACTTAGTCAAGGTGTCTGTTCACTGCCTCTAAAAACATCGGTTCTGTTTATAAATCTGTGCAGGTATTCATATGTTGTCAAGTATTCACTTCGTAAATTTGCCTTTTTAAGAAAAAGGCTTTTGTGTGCATCCAAAAAAGTGATTGGACTTAACTACTGAATGCTTGTTTCTACAGTCGTAAGTGCTGGATGTGACCCATATGCATCCTGGCACGTACTACTCTACGTGTACTTTTCCAGACATGCCCTGCTGCATTCAGTGCACAGAAGCTAGTGATGCTCATTGAATAAACATTTATGCAATAAATGCTTTTGTTCTTATTGCTGAATATGTCACCTTTCCTGTACGAAATTAAGAATATTTGACTTATTATCGTGACCTTCTAATTTTTCTTAACAGTGTTTATAAACGTAGTATCCAGTGCTTCAGAAATTTGACAACAGTTGCCAGGTGCTGGGCAGGTCTTTAATCAGCTGTGGAACGGTAGCACAGAGAACGCACAGGAAATATATGCTCTTTGCATTTCACATTAATGAAGAACTGAGGACACTGAGACCCCCACGTGATTTTTGTCTTTTCATCCTCCAGCTTCAAAATGTTACAATTTCCCTTGCAAAACTTCATTTCCAAAATTATTTGTCCCAGTTTCATATGTTAATGTAAGGATTTATGGCAGACTGTTTCAGGTTTGTGTTGGAATTGTGCACTCACATTCTGCTGTTATTTAGGACTCCGTCTTGTTTTCTGGGACACTGCAGTCAAATTTGGATCCACTTGGAAAACACTCTGATCTTGAACTGTGGGAGGTACTGGAACTGTGTGACTTAAAGGATTTTGTCCAGTCACTCCCAAGGAAGCTCCTTCATGAGATTTCAGAAGGTGGTGAAAATCTCAGGTACATAAACAAGAAAGTGCTATTGCAGTTATTTTCTGGTACTGTAAAACTATGTGTTCCTTCCAGGGAATTTACTTTAGAAAGTATCAGTATGAAAATGACACTTCTCCTGTCAGTGTAAGCAGAATTATTCTGGTAGCATGAGTTTCTTTGAGGTGGCAAACTGATCACAACTGTATGAAGTCCTACGGCCAGTGCTGTATGGGAAGCCAAGGAAGTAGACTATTTTCAGCTCAAGTATATGAGTAGGTGTAAAGGGGGTGGGGGACAATTCACGCACCACCTGATTAGATTTGGATTGAAAAGTGCTTATTTATTTAAATTAAAACAAAACAAAAAAACCACCCCAAACCACCAAAACTGGAAAGAAGGCGAAACTGCAGAGAGCTTCTTCCTTTGCTTTATTTGCATAGGCAAAGCAACTCGTTTTTTCCTTGTAAATCATTAACCCATAGTTATGTAAGGATGTAAGGAGGGTGATGCTTGAAATAAAAGGACTGTAAGCTGTAGGAGACAAATACTCAACTTGAATTTTTTTGACAGATCATTTTCAGGAAGTTTCTAGAAGGCATACACCACAGCTAACATATAGGAGTATCCAAACTTTTACACTGAACATTATTAAGAAGTGGTTTAGCATTCAATCTGGCTTATTCAGAGTCCCCATTATAATGTAAATATAGAAGTTGAAGGCAAGACTAGGTTTACGCTACAAAGTTCAGCCACAGGTGTTGAAAAGTCACACCTTCACGATTACTGGTGTGCTGAGCAAGAAGAAATCAAAACTTCCAAAACGAGGTGAACATATTTCACTAGTCTTCTTAGAAGTATAAAGTGTTGTTAAGAAGGACAGAACAGATAGGCTCCACAGTAATCTCAGCTTTATATTGTTCTCCCCTTCCTCAGCGTGCCTGACCTGACCACCTCAAATGTATTTTTAACAGTGTTGGGCAGAGGCAGCTGGTCTGTCTGGCCCGTGTTTTGCTACGAAAGACAAAAATCCTGGTCCTAGATGAGGCGACAGCTTCTGTTGACATGGAAACGGATAACTTGGTGCAGTCCACCATCAAAAGAGAATTTTACAACTGCACAGTATTAACTATAGCCCACAGGTTACATACAGTCATGGATTCAGAGAGGTAAGTTTTGGTAAGCCATTTTGAAAATAAATGGCTTCCTTTAAATACATCAGTTTTCAGACTTACTAAATTTTACACTCCAACACTTTTTACCTTAGAATCTTTGTAGCTGTACAATCCAAGGTCTCACAAAAGACTTGAGCATCAATATTAATTAAATATCAGTAGCCTGTGTTCTGTTTCCCCCTTCTCATTACAGAATTAATTTAATATTTTTCCTGCTAAGGTACAGCTATAAGCTACTATTAAGACCACTTAATTCTCTAGAGTAAAGTGGACAATACTGTAGAATTTTTACCAATTAAGCAAAAATGCCATTTTCAAAAGACTTTTTTTAAATATAGGAGTTCCTAGCTTTAGAAACCGATGAATTAGCTAGTGCAATGATATTTCTTCTAAATAAGAGTTCCCATTATCCAGAGACATCTGTAGTAGGACTGAAAAATATAGTTGAATAGCTCATTTTTCTTTTCCTGTAATCTTTCTGCTTTTGCATTGTAGAGTGCTTGTTCTGGATGCAGGAAGGATTCTAGAATATGATACACCACATAATTTGTTACAACGAAAAGGTGCCTTTTCTGAAATGGTTGCAGAGGCTGGGATAAGAAGATAAAGAAAACTAATGAATGAATTCTTAACGAAGATGAGAGTTCCTTACTCCAGTAAACACTCCAGGGATATGTGCCATTCCTGATGTTGTAAAATGACTGGCTTACTCAAAAGCTCCTCACAGCACTGCTGTTTACTACAAGTACAATCTGTGTGTATTGATCAGGTTTCTTAAAATAACTTTCTGCTTTTATACAAATCACTTACCTTGATCATATTGGCACTGGAACAACATTATGAAGCAGTAATTTTCATGCCATATTTTAACTGTTGCACTAGTAAAGACTGATTGAAAAATAAATCTTGCTGT
Source organism: Phoenicopterus ruber ruber (assembly GCA_009819775.1). Classification (NCBI taxonomy): domain Eukaryota; kingdom Metazoa; phylum Chordata; class Aves; order Phoenicopteriformes; family Phoenicopteridae; genus Phoenicopterus; species Phoenicopterus ruber. The sequence goes on from CM020215.1 coordinate 109,744,940, forward strand.
TCACACACTGTTTTTAATTAAAAAAATAGTACTTAATTAAGTTGCCCTGACATGCCCATTTAGTTAATACATTCTTACTATGATTGCGAATTTATAAAAACCAAAAACTGCTTATTGTGTGGACATACAAGCAGATGTCACTTGGTGCTGATTTTTAGGACATGCGTATTTGCGTGGATACTTAGGTAATTTTTGAGGCAATGAAATTGCCACATTAATTTCATTTTCCTTTTGACCTTGTGATTTCTGAATAACTGAAAAATGATTTCAAATAACTGAAAACCACTTCTTATGTATCTAATTGAGCATTACAAAATCACATTGTGAAAAAATGGAGTCCGCTGCAGCTCTCCCTTTGCTCCTAGATTTTAATGCAAACCTCAGTACTAATTACAGCAGCACAACAGGTTATGTATATTTACTGAAAGCATCAGTTAAACATGCCTATGCTTCTGTAGGCCACATAAATATTAATTTCTATTTTTATTACAGTTCCTGAAACTCTTCAAATTCAATAACAACTCAATCAATACAATCTTGTCTTCAAAACCTAAGAGAAGATCTCCACCAACTGCTTTTTAAAAAAAAAGAAAAACACAAAAACCAAAGGCAAAACAAAAACACTCCCCCTTACCCCCCAAAAAAACCCGAAGTACATGACTAAAGTTTCAGGCTACAGCCCTGTTATATTACTTTAATATTGACACCTGATTAACATCAAGCAGGATCTTAATTTCTTGCCTGATAGCAAGCAAACCCTATTTGCTGTTTCAGAAAGGTAGTGAGAAGTGATGGAGGGTCTCTGAAGAGAGTTCCTCAAAGATGTGATTCTACTACAGCGAAGGTGAATGATTTCTCTGTCCTTTCCTGGAGGTCAAAAAGAAAGCCTGTCTTCCTACATTAAAGACAGAGTACTACCTACTTTAATTGGGTACAACACAAAACTAAATATACTATCACTTGCACAAAACTATTAGGAGTATGTAATGATTTTAGACTAGGAACAACCCTGCCCAAGTAACTATTGCCTTCTGAAAGCCTTGGAGAGACCAGTGTGACAAAGTTTCTCAGGAGAGAGAACAGGAAGCTTCCTGCATTTCATCTCTGTTTTCCTCTTCTTTCCCCAAGGGAGGCCCACAGTACCTTCCCAAACGAGCAGAACCTTCGCAGACCAACATTTAACTTCCCCACAACATTCAAAGTGCCACAGGCAAGCTCTTCTGGGGCTCCGCTTCCCCCAGCCTTGTCCCCATCCCTTACCCACCTCCATGCTCCCTTCTAAGCCCACCCTTACCTGCAGGTATCACAGGAGGAACTGGGGAGGACTGAAGTGAGTGCTGTTCCTAAACTGATTAATGTTTGAGGTGTAAGGCTGGGGAGGTAAACTTTGGTACCTCAGAGACCAACCCCTTTTGCAAGGTCCAGAAAAATAACCTGAGGACTAGCATGGTAATTTTTACTTTTTTTTTTTTTAATATTATTATTTATTTTTTTAATTATTTGTAGGGAGGAGGATTTTCCGTGCTTACTGGTGGGCTGACATAGCCTTACAGCTATACAGACTGCCTTCAGACCAGAGTTGGGAAAAGCTGCAGACTGAGTAATTGCAAAGCCCGAGAGAAAGGAGAACAGTGGACTAACGTCAGCAAAAGCCAAATAGCCATTCCTTCTCTTTCAGCAGGCTGTAGTCCTCACACACAACTGTCCTTTGGCAAAGGAGGTGCAGTGGAGGCAGACGCAGCACGATAGCCTCCTGCTCTGTTTTCATGCAGCAATACCTTACCAAAATGAATCATCCAACAAGGCTAGGGTAGGCAGGAAAAGGCAGGTTTCCCTCCCTGTTGGCATTTCCTCCTCCCTCCCTCCCAGTCATCCCTTGCTCTTCCTTGTACCAACCTGCATTTTTTTTCTCGGTTCCGTTCTTCCACCCCAAACTGCAGCTTGAGGAGAAAGGGTTTTTGGTCCTCCTGCCCCAGTTCCAAACACTCCTCTGTGCCACTTCCCAGAGAAGATCTGTCACTCCAGGGTATAGCAGCAAGTTGAGGGATTACAACCTCATCCTCTAACCTCCAAAGGAATTTGAGGAAGGTACAGGGAAATAGCGCTATGACCGTACTTCCCTGAGAAACTGAAACAAGACATGTCCAAGGGACAGAAATTGCTTTTATTAAAAACATTCTAAAAGGTTATTTATAAAATGCATTTCATCATCTGCACTTGGAAACAATTCAGGAACGTACAATTGGTGAGGCATCTTATACTTTCAGAATTTCAACTCACAAAACAAGCTTTAGCTATACAAATTTGTTACACACCTAACACCATGGGCAACCATACTCAGATTTCACAGATTGTTTGTAGAAAGACTTCAGCCTTAAAATATCAATTTATTTGAAGAGAGACTTTCGGTAAGCAGTACGTGTGCATACCTGGAAATGTCCACTTAGTACAGTGGACTCATCTTAAATTCAATGGTTTGTGCCAAAATACAGTACTAAAAATCAAAAGATACAAAATAACTTGATTGCAGAAATTAGAAAATAGTTATTTAATAAATAAGGATGCATTGTGAGACACCCAATGTACAGTAACTCCTCTACTAAAAAAAAAAATCTGTATAGAAATCTGAATAAATACCCTTCTGTGAATTTTTTTTTTTTTACAAGTAAACAACTCACCCTTCCCTTCCAATTCCCAGATTAACACTGAAGGAGATTTAACTCCTCCAGAGTGAAGGACTATGCGAAAGAAAAAAAAAGTAGTACTTCATTTACTTGCATTGTGACTTTAACAGCTTAAAGTTACTCCCACACTCCTACCTAACTTGTCCCCAAATTTCTAAAAGCTGTTAATAGTTTAACTTCACTGTGATGTGGTTCTATTTTTATACAGGTCTGCTCATTTTACATAGTGCATTAAAAAAAAAAAAATGAAGACTAAAGACCTACTGTAACTCCAGTAGACTCTGAGATGAATTTACAGCAGGGCAGAAGGAAAGGCCACAATGACTCCAAAGACATTGGAATAAATGTGTATGTATTTAATTCAACATATATATCTGCAAGGCAAGGCCCCAAGTAGCAACCGCGTACGAGAACTGTACTGTGTATTGGCATTCATCCGTGATTTCACTGAAGAGGCACTTCCTTCCACTCAGGAGTTGCAGTTATATTCACCTTAGTCCCTTACCACTCGCTGTTTGTAACTGTGCAACACTCTCTTGTGAGCACACTGTCACATGTTACTGGAAGTTCCGTACAGACTTCGAGACAGGGTCACTTTCAAAAACGTACAAAGGAAAAAAATCCTCAAATAAAAAAATCACTTTGTTTTTCAACTCAGGGAATTTAAACAGATGTTAGCAGTATTTGGGGAATCCACTGTGAAGTTAAACGGTGCTGATGGAATGGTTGTGCGCAACTATGATTCAATTTAAGAGGATTTTAATTGGATTACTTCAAAGATATGTTTAGACAATAGCTATGCAAACAGCTGAATCAGCATAACTGATTTATGGCATTGCCATAAATCAGGCCTACTGCCACGAGAATAAGCAGCCTATTTTAATATAGTCATAGGTTAAACAATAAATCTAAGCCCCACGCTTTATCTTGGCAAGCTTAATACAAACAAGATTATTCTGGAGCATACAAGAAAATGCTTAGAACCACCTGTTACTAAAAGCTTACCTGATTTAGACTGGGTTGATGGATGTTGAAGCCAGTCGGAGCTGAATGAAGTGCTTTCACTGTAGAAAGTTCTACACAGATAAAAGAATTCAACTGGCCTTTAAGTATTGCTTTAACCCTCCAAAGAGGGCAGAACTGTCACCATTTTCTTTTTTCAGATCATTAATTTTTTCTCCTCATGCATTTGCTAGGTAGCTGGGTAGCAAACTATTTGCCTTTAATTAAAGTCCTAAGTGCTACCTCAGATCCTGAGTTACACACACTGCTTCCTTCCCAACAGGACAGCTGCAATCTCTGATCTATGTCCAGTTTAGAGTGGGGATATGACAAAACTTAAACCAGAGATACAAGCTAAAAAGTATAAAATAGTCGGGTGAATTTTCATTTACTAGGACTACAGGAACTAGACTTCATCCAGGCAGTCCCTTCTGTCCCACAGCTTGGGGTACTCAAGGGGCAAGACGTCACACACGTGTAGGTGTGCAACAGTGAAATTCGTGTTGGTCGAGTTCAAGGGAAGCTATACAGGTGTGGCTTCAAGAGACACAAAATTACTGCAGTTTTCAAATAAGGCGGGGGAGGTATAAATAGCTGGCAATGTGCCCTTGTTCTCTGGGGAGAACATCAGTGGTATGACAGCAGCACCTGTACCTTAACCATCAAAACCAGATGGGGACGTAAGCCCTTGGAGACACCCTAAGGGACTCTACATCAGCAAGAGCCAAGTTTCTTAATACAGTTTGGCTGAAACGTGAGACAGTTTGCCATATAGCCTCAGTAATACCATTATGCTGTTATGAACAGCAGAAGAACCAAGTGAATGTGTAAGTCGCATTCACGCTGCAACATGCCTTTTTAGAAAGGTGCTTAAATGCTCAAATGATTCAATTTAATAAATAAATTTAAGCTCAACACTGCCAGTGCTATGTGCGTTAACACTGCTTCACATTCTTTCAAAGTAAATATATTGGACCTGGGAATACCTACAGTACCATACCACATTACCTCTAACCTTTGGTCACACTCCCTTTATATTTTAAGCATACAGCTCTTCAGGATTTGCTAATAAAATTTAGCAAGAAAATGTGAGTGTGTCATCACCAGCATTTTCATCCAATGTCCAATCTCCAAGCAAATACAGGACACTTCAGAACTTCAAAAAAAAAAAAAATCACTTGTACCCTTAAAGTAACATCTAGCTTTAACACCGTTAGTTAGGTGTCCAGTAACACCTAACTGGAATAGATAAAAATTAATATAATATGGCTAAGATTAGGCTCCACTGCCAGTCAGATAAGTATGCACCATCAGAGTACACTTTTGGAGAGATGGAATGCGATGGGGAAGAGTTAATATTCAGTTAAAATTAGTCTTCCGTAAATGCTTATTAGGGATTTCTATAGCACTGACTTGGAGAGGCCAGGACCCACCAACAATTCCTGCTTGGATAGCTACGCCCATTACAACTGCTAGGTCAGGATCTACAGAGGTGTTAGGTTCCTTTCCAAAGAAATCCTGAATGACTTTGCGTATTTGAGGAATCCGGGTGGAGCCTCCAACCAACACAATTTCATCCACTTCTGCTTTGTGTAGGTGGCCTTCCTTCAACACCTGTTCAATGGGCACAAGAATCTTCTCAAAAAGGTCCTCATTTAACATCTCAAATAGCTTCCTAGAGATTTCAGTTTCAAACGCAACTTTGACAAAGTTGTTCTCTACTTTTGAAGTGTCTCCAAGATTTTTCAGATCTTTTGTTTTCTGTGAAGGCTTGCCTTTTAGCGCAGTGTTTGTTTTTACCTCACCTTCTGGAAGTTCTTTTGTAAGCTTCCTTTCTGGCATAGTCAATGACACCCTTAGTGTAGCTGCCTCATGAACAGTCAAATTTAATTTAACTGCTTCCACAGCCTGTCTGAGGCGATGTATTTCTTCTTTTCTTGTTGGCAGAGAACCATACATTTGATGGAGCTGATCATATAAATACAGCATCAACCTCTGATTAAAATCCTGTCCTCCGAGTTTGTTGTTACCTGAAACATCAGAAAAGAAGGCATCAGACACATCACCTTCCAAGCCTCAGAAAGCAGCACGCATCTTCTCGTTTACTGGGAGATGGTCCTCAAGGGCCTGAACAATGACACTAGGACCATAAGCACAGCACAAGAGCTCACAGAGCCAGGAAATTAGACATAGTTGTTGTCCACTGAAGAACACATGATGAATAGTAATTTCCAGATTTTTATTTAGCAACTATTTTTGAGTTTATCCCCCTCAGTGTTTTTCCCCTGGAACTGCTCTGTTACACTGTAAGAGAAAAAAGCAGTGGTTGTTAACTCACAGAGGTATTCTCTATAGCAGAAAATAGGTAATGATAAATTTCTAGCTGGAACCCTGTAACTGAAGTGCAAGCTCTCACAGCAAATTGTTTTTCCAGCCGAAATTCCCAGTTTGAAATTTCTCTCTCTGCCCAGAATGGGTTTTTCTCTTAGCACTTCCACAGTACAGCTTTATAGGCATCACTGTTTTAACAGTTTCAAGTTATTCAATGTCTTCATGCACCCACACAAAAAACTACATGCTACTGAAGCATATGTATATAGCCTGCCAAAAGTGGAAAAAAGTGATAAAATGCAAGCAGTGAACTTCAAGCTCTAACAGGTATGTCATATATTAGCCTTCAGAGAGAGGAAAAAAAAGTATAATATATAACCAATTTCTACTGAAAGATTATTCCTGCACCATGTCTCCAAAATTTTTCAAACAATTGTTCATGCTTTCCATTCCATAGAGTTAAAAAAATGGCCTGCAGACTTTCATCTGTGTTGAACTATAGTCCACCGTTTTGTTTTGACTGAAAACGGGAATTCACGTAGTGGACCTCCATCTAAATAAATCAGAATGAAGCTGCTGAATATTTCTTCCTGTTCCACTCTCACTGGACTCAGCAGCAGCTCACCTCAGAACTTGTTCCTTCACGGCAACGCAGACAGTTAGCGCTGCATCTCAGACCTGTGTGAATCCAGGTCATCTGAAGAGCAGCTGCGTGTTTGCTACAGTTGTACTAAACATTGCTGCCAGAACTCTTTGCCAAGTGATGAATCACTTTGGCATACACGTATCACAAAACTTACCTCTGGAATTAACAGCATGTGCGTTCCCAAACCCTGCCCAGCCGAGCTGGAGCCAAACACAAGGCGAGGATGCTCTAAAGCACTAGTCAATGATTTGGCAAATATTTCCAGCTTGGACAAAGGTAATAGAAAGATTCATAACACCCCCAGCCCCCAAAAGTCCAGTCAAAGGAACTGTAATACACAACAGCACTTTTACTAGTGGGCACAAAAGTTAACAGCTATGGATAAAATGAAATCACCACTTATTCCCTTGAGTCAGTCAAAACCTGTGACTTTATCTTAATTGTTGAAACCAGTCACAAATCCAATTTTGCATGAAAGGCAGCTGAGAACACTTTCGGAGAACACTTGTGACAAGGCTGGTATGTTTTAAAAAGCCCCTCTAATGGTGACTTCAGGTGCACCTTTCCTTTCCCCCCACTCCTTGAGAAAGTAAAGTATTTTTCTCACCTGCCATGGCTCGTGTGAGGAACATCCCTCCCTGCTTGTTCAACAGAGACACATCCAAAGTTCCTCCACCCAAATCCACCACCAGGACATTAAACACATCAGCTTTGTGAAGTCCATAAGCCATAGCTGCAGCTGTGGGTTCATTGATTACTCGCAAAATTTCGAGCCCTACAAAGAGCAAAGATACCAAGCAACAGTCAGGTACACTTCAGAAAACCGCAGTTCTCAGATCATAATGGTATTTACCATTAGTTTGGGGGTTTTTTTGAACCTAACTTGCCTAAGTAAAATGTCAGATCTAAAGAAAATAGTTTTCTAAGCAATAATACTCAACAAACTCTTGTCCTTATTTAAGCCTAAAGTAATACTACTTCAGTGTCAGGGTGAAGTCATTGAACCATGATTTGCCAAAACACGTTTTTTCCAGAGAAACCTTGCTAAGGAGATTTATTTCACATGTTCTGTTTCTGTTTAAATTATTGTCCAGGGGTGCTCTGTATAGTCTCTCTATTTGGAGATTGCCAAAAAGACTATTTTCCCCAAAGTGAAACTTACTTCTAGCTATCTATGTTTGCGTTAGTCAGCTGCACCTGTTGGTACCCAAGAGTCCTCTGCTGTTCCTCACAATTATTAATGGTCTGTAAAAAAAACAATAAATCCATTCTAAGGTTCTCTATCACTGATTCACTGTTTCTATATCCTCCCCAAAGACTTTACTGTTAGTGATATAGACCTAAAGATAACATTAAGGCTTCACAGAAAAACGCTGGAATAAAGAGACGTGACCTGCAAGGTTAGCTGCCTTAATGGTAGAATTCCGTTGCCTTTCATCAAACTCGGCTGGCACAGAGATGACCGCCTTCGAAACGGGCATGCCAAGATAGCCTTCTGCCATCCTCTTCAATTCCAGTAGCAACTGAGAGCCAATATGCTCTGGAGTGATGCGAAAGGTTTCATTAGTTGTCACCGAAAATTCGGCTGATCCGTTGTTGTTAAAAATCTAGGAGGAAAAAGCAACACAATCCACAGGTAAGGAGTCTTTTTCTTACTCTCTCCCACCCTGCTCCTGCCAAATGTTTTATTCACATATAGTCTGTTTATTCTGGAAAAATATGAATGTGCTTTTGCCACTTCCTGAATCACTTTTATTCCTTGACTACGAGTATTATGCAAAACATGCAACTTAAGGGGTCGGAGTATATCCAAAGTAGTGGCACCCACTGTGCCCAGGTAAGACACATTAAAAAGAAGTTAAGACCTAGCAACTGTGTAATCAACTTCAATACCACATTCAAAGATAAAAGCAATGCTTTCTAATCATTAGGTTTACCCTACTAATAAAGCTTCCCACAGGTTCTTCTTTCTGAAAGGAAGCAAACAGGTCGGTACTGGAACAGCTTCTCTTAACAAGCAAAGAATACAAAGACTGTTTGCACTACCTGAAAATTTCTCTCTTTTCAGCAAATACTGCAGCATGCTAAATTAATGCAATACTTTTTTTAAAAAGCAGCTTCCAAGATCTGCTGCTGGACAGGTAATCACTAGAAAAGTGCTAGGGGAAAAAAAAAAAATGCACTGGGACAGAGAAGACGTGACTTTTACACTTTTTTTTTTTGTGAATACCAGAGGAGAAGTGAAGTTTCAGCAAAGCACCGTTAGAATTTCAAGTTGAAATTTATGTTTTAAGAGAAAGGGCCGAAAAGTTACTCAGAAACACATTTCACAGTAGAGGACAGGGTCCTCCGGAAAATCACTATCAGCTCTCACGCAGAGGTACATGACTTCCACAACTGTTTCCTCCTCCCCTATCTAGATACCTCTTACGTTTTTCAGGCGTATCAGATTTAGCCAAATGACTCAAGGTCAGAAAATCTGGTCACCCACTACATGTTTCAAGCTTCCTATAGATTATTGCTTGGAGATAACTAAAGATAGCTACTTACCTTAAAGGGATACCTGCTACTTTCACTTTTCAGTTCTTCTGAAGTGAAGATTTTCCCAATGAATCTTTTTGCATCATATATGGTGTTCTGAGGATTTGAATCAGCCAGTTCTAGGCCATCATATCCTACATACACATCTCTATCTGTGAAAGAGACTATACTTGGTATGCTGTTGTGCCCATTTTCATCTGCAATAACCTTCACCTGCCCCGTTCCAGGAAGAAAGACTCCAACAGAGCAGTAAGTCGTGCCAAGGTCAATCCCAATTACTTTTGGTGTAGGCATTGGTAAATATTGCTGTGCTAGATAGCCAGCTAACAAGAGAGCCAGAATAGCCGAACCTGAAACACAGATTTTTAAAAAATAGGGTTAGAGTATCTACTGCTGGAAACTTAGAAGTCAATGCAAATTACACAGCATTATACCTTACACCTCCTGCAATTTTATTTCACACTCTGAATCCTGCTCAGCTACCTAATTAAGTTTTCAATTTTCTCAAAGGTCACCAGCAAATTCAGGTCGCTTAGTTCAACAAAAAGTGTTTAAAAGAGTCAAAAATCTTAGGCATTAAACACTAAACTGGTTTAAAAAAGCTCAAGAGGTATAGCAAAGCCAAAAATATCACCACCCTGGAATGATTCTTTTTCTCTCTGTAAGGTACTTCAAAAATATAGGTCAATTAATATTTTGGGGGGAATTGCCTATCAATGACCCCTAAGGGACACCTAGTTAATAAGGCTGCACAAAATCACAGTGAAATGACAAACTCCCAATTCAAACATCTCCTCCAACATCACTGGAAGTCTAAAAATAAGGAGATGCATAACCCCATTTCAGTCATAGCTCCCAAAATGCATCTTCCCACACCTCTGAATCTTTTCTATGCCTTGAAATCAAGTAGGCTAGTTTAAGTGCAGAGTAGTTTGGTGTTTTGGGTTTTTTTTTAACTTTACATATAATCAACAGACAAAGCAAGAAACTCAAAAATCGAACATAAAGCAATGCCTCAGAGGAGGAAAAAAAGCACCACCAAACAAACAAAATCTCAAGAAGGAATCTAAACAGCTTAAATTTCAAAGAGTGGATAAGCTCTTTTTCCCAGCAGGGAAGGGCGGTCACAGCTGTGCTTCAAACAGACGAGCGAGAAAGAACAGGTTGACTTTTGGCCGTGAGCCTTCCAAGACATTTCTTAGCAATACACCACCGAGCACTTCGGCTTTCCGAAGAGAGGAACGCACCGAACGCGCCGCAGGAAGCCGCGCCATCCTGAAAAGCCAGTCCGGGGCGACAACGCTGGCAGCCTGACTACCAGAGCCCCAGTAAAACCACGCAGTCGCGGTCGGCGCCCGCCGCCTGAGGCAGGCTGCCGAGACGCGCCTGGGCCCCGCCAGGCGGGGGCTGCCGCGGGCGGGGCGGCGGCTCCCCAGCGCTCCGCCGGCCACACCACCGCCCGCTCCCCCCGGGCACCGTCCCCTCAGCAGCCCGAGGGGCGGACCGGACCCCTGGGCCGGCGCCGCCGCGCTCACCCAGCACCGCCATCTGCCCGGCCATCGCTGCCCGCCGGCTCCAGCTGCGCCCGCCAACGCCGACTGCTGACGGCTCCTTCCGGGCCGCGCCGCGAGGCACGCCGGGACTGGTGGTACGCGCGTCCCGCCCACCCTCATCACGCTAGCCTACTGTGGGGGCGAGAAAACCACAACTCCCAGAGCGCATAGAGGCACGGCTATTTCCGGCGGACACCAGCCAATGGGCTGAGAGACGAGCCATTCGGCAGCGGGGGAGGGGAGGAACAGGAAGGGAAGGAGGATGCGCGTCACCCCTCTTGGCGCATGCGCAAGTCAGGGCCGGCCGGGTCGCGGTGCCTGCTGGGAGCGGTAGTTCGGTTAGTGGCGGAGCGGCCCCGCCGGCTGTGGCTGCCATCGCTGTGTGGGGTGCGCTGCGCGCCATGGCAGCGGCTTGGTGCCTGGGGCGGTAACAGCGCCCAGCTTCCCGCCCGCCCCGAGCGTCCTCCTCCCCTGGGGCACGGGCAGCGGCACGCCGCGGTGCCGTGCAGGGACGGGGCGCGGGGGCCCAGCCCGGCCCGGGCAGCTGCCGCTGCCGTCGCCGCCCCCCCCAGCACCCTCCTGCCGGCGTGAGGCGATAGAGACCGTAGATCTGGCGCTGCCAAATCAGCACACATTAAAACTGCTAGGCCTTTAAAAATAATTATAACAATATTGTTTCTTTTTTTTTTTCTCAATTATTACTGGCATTCGTGTTTCAGAGCCTTTCGCTAAGCGGAGGCGGGCAGGTGCCCTGTCAGCCCCGGGGCAGAATCTAACAGCAAAGCGATGGGTTTGGCTATCGCACAACGGGGGGCTACTGTGGCCGCGGTGTTTTGGAAAAGCGCTGGGTGCTGTGGAGAAACGGCCTTGACTGTGGACGAGGGAACCACTTGCTCAGGGGCTTGACGTTTACTCCCGCTGGCTGTCCTGGTGGCAGACTGAGACCATCCAGGACCTGCAAAGGGGTCTTGATCCAACCCATTACGCTGAAGCAGAGTACTCGTGTTTCATCTGCTGTCTCATACTATCCCTGGAGAGAGCACCAGGGTCTCCTGTGCTGAGGTTGCACTTTCCCTTTTAAAAAACATTTAATCTCCTCTCTCTGAAGTGCTCTGATGCATTTTTGCAACTTAACAGTGTTCTTTGAATGTAATGGTTCAACAGTGAGACAGACACGGCAGCTTTTACCTCTTCACATCAATGGTGAGGGCAGATTTCCTTCTTGCCCATCTGCCATTTAGCCAAGTAAGGAGAATGCAAATGAAACCTGCCCCTCAAATGCATCCTGGAGGAGCAGAAGTGGTAATTAATCCAAGAAATACAACGTGAAGTACAATGTGGGTTTGCTTCTTGTCAGCTGTCCCACTGCTAAGCTCTGCGCTCATAAGGATTTTCAGGTTCTTGGAGATAGGTTTCTGTTTCAGGCAGAAATTAACTGTGAGAATCTGGTGTTTCCTTAATGCAGCTTAAGTTAGATGTTTTTTAATAGAAAATATTAATAAATGAATAGCTAGTAACAAATAGCATAGTGGAAGAAAAGTTAGGCTAAGTTCTATTGTAGTTACCATCTCCAGTACCTCTATTTCTCCTAAGTGATGGAAGGACACACGACCCAAAAGTAATTCCCAGGAGCTTACTTCTTCTAAGCTGCTGCTTTACGCAAAAAGCAGCGCCGCTTTAACTTAATAGTAAAAAATGTATGCATCCTCCATTTATTATTAACATAGTGATGTGGTTCATTCTCTGCATGAGAAGGTGGAAACTCCTTGGTAAGGGAAGAGAAGATTAAGCCATTCAGCCTTCTTAATGACTCAAGATGTGACTGTTTTCTAATTATGTATCTAACTAATTTCCATACATCAGAGTTCAATACTTTAATCATGTTTCTTGAAGTGGCACCATTGTAATTGTGGTCATTCTTAAGTTATTTAAGTGGGGGAAAACTTGTCATCATTGTTTACAGTATTTCTTCACTCGTGTAACTCAAGCGCAGGCACTTTGTATTTTACGCAACTGTCAGTGGATGGTGAGCAGAAATAAAAGATTTAGTGAAAACAGGGCATAGGATTAAACTGGGTTTTGCTCATATTTTGATATTTGATAGCAACCAGAGGCTTTAATACATAGGGAGCATCTGAAATGTCACACTGCGGAACGCAGATATGTAGGGATGTTTTTTAAAAACACTGATACAAAACCTCATTTCAGAGATTTCATCCTTTTCTAAAGCATAGGGCCAGCTCTGCTTCTCATCCTGGAGGTTAAAACTCTGAAAGACATTGGGATCACTTGGTAACGTGCCTGCTGAAGGACAGAATTCAAATGCCCTTTCCTATATAGCTTCCATTCTCTTTCTTCAAAACAAAGCTGCTTAATGAATTCGGCATCTCAGGCAAGGCCTCCCCACCTGACTCTGACTCCCTGGAGGCCTGGCTGTTCCCTGCAGAATTACGCAGCAGGGGCCACCTGCCTGGGAGACAAATCAAGGAGAGCATCTCAGCAGGCTTTCTGCCCTACAGCAAAGGTATATCGCGCTAGAAACTCCTTCAGAAGCCACCTTCCTCCTTGTAGCTGTTTTTGGCTTTTGTGTAGTTGGAAGGCTGGATCCACCCTACGTACTCTGTAGTCCCTGGAAGGCAACACTTGATCTTCAGCACCCATGCTCAGGTGAAGTCCAGAAGTGCCTAATTTTTTTCCCACATCTTCTCCATGACCTATCAGGACCTGCTCATGGATACTTCTGGACTCTGCACAGAGATGGCTGACTTCTCTCGCGTTTGCAAAATTGACAGAACTAATGCTAGTGAGCTTGTCCTTGTTTTTTGGGGCATTACCAGAGTGTCTTCTGGATCAGCTTCTTTTACGTACCCTCGCAGAGCTCTTGTCCAGGAGGGTGAGACCTGTTTCTATTTTTTTCCCTTGTCTGAGGGGGTGCTACATCCAGGAGCGGGTTGTTCAGGAGCAGAAGGGAACATTCAGTGTTTCTGGCAAAAATGGCTTGATTTTGCACAGAATAATTAAATATTTGTTGGTCAACAGAGGGAGAGGCTTGTTTGGCTGGGAGGGGAAAGCCATGGGTAGCCCCTGCCCCATAAACTGCCTTGTGGGGAATACGTAGATGTGGTTAGGGGCAGGCACTGGAAGGCAGGTTGTATTTTCCTGAAACGACGTGCTTTAGCCACTTTGCTGTACTGGCAGGCAAGGCGCGTACCGCTGTTGAACATCCTCACTTGCGGGTGGGCGCTGCGAGTTCAGACCCGTAGCGCTGCTTTTAAAAAAGCCCATCACTGTGATAGAGCTTCCCTGGATGTAGCTGCATGAGGGTAAGCGAGGTGCTGTGGTGACATGGGCTGCGAGGACTGAACAGCTTCTGGTATCTTTCCTGGTTTGGATTCCCGGGCTGTGCTGGCTGTGCAGCATCGACCAGCCCTTGGCCACCACCCACGGGGCCCTCGACACTCACCTGCCGCTGACGTGAGTGGAAGGTGGGCATGCAGCTAACTCCCTCCGAGGGTCTGGCCCAAATGCTTGTTTATCCTTCCTAGTGCGTCTATTCACTCTGGTAGTAAGCTGTTTATAACATTTCAAAAGGTTTTTGGGGATTAATTTCCTTCAAGGGGCTGTCGTTTTCCCTCGGTGCTTTGATAGGTGGAGGTAAACATGTTTTTGTCTGCAAGTAGCTTGAGGGAGAGAGTTGTTCTTACAATATAAGAGCAGAGGCTGGTTTTAAAATGGTCTCCCATCAGATGTGAACTGGTGTCTGCAGGAAAAAACCTGCTACGCTGGGGAGTATCACTCAAACTGTAGACCTGTGATGTGCTAAACGCAGTTCAAGCATTCGGTGTGCGTGGAATCAAATACAGCTCATTTTCATTTGTAGGATGCTTTGCACAGCTGTATCCCCACACTTGGAGAAAAGGGAATTGAACTGGCAAAGCATCCTCTTTTGTGCCGTTGTACAAAACAGAGCTTCCTCTTTCTAGGGTGGACTCTGAGTGCTTTCTCTACCGTCTCAATCATTTTCAAGCCAGTGCCCAAAACCAAAACACAGGGTGCGAGGGTATAGTCAAAATACAGCATGGTCCCAGCAGCGCAGTATAATCAAACTGTGTTTTCTCACTGTGAAGGAGGAAAGGGGAGAGGGATTTGGATCCGCTTCTTAGGTGGAGAGTGTAGTCAATGTTTCTGTGAGAAGGGAGGCAATTTATTTAGATGCTAAAATCTGAAACCTCATTTTTGGTTTTTAACTTAGGTAGAAGTAGGTTCTTTTAGCCTTAGTGTAATCACATTGTCAGAATTACAGAGAACTTCACTGATAGTTCCTTTGCCTAATTAAAACATTGATCTGCTGTATACGGTTGGGAAAGGGAAGGATTTTACTAGTGCCCAGTCTTCCCCTGACAGACAGTTCAATGTCAGGCAGCTGGAAGAGAAGTATAACCTTCAATTTAGATGCAAAAGTTTCCATTTAAATTCCAGCGTATAGCTTAAAGATTTCTGGCTCCCGTCAAGTGGCTGGCCATCGCCAGGCAGGTGTGCGCTGAATTCTTCATTAGCCAGAAACGCGCTCCCCAGCCGGAGGCAGCAGGAGCAGCCTGGGGCTGCTGGGACGACTCGTAGCCCCAGAGCGCTGAACCACCAGGCTCGAGAGACGTGCGAGAAGCTTCCAGCAGATGTCTCTGCCATGCAGCCTTGTTTCCCCGGACCGCTTTCTGTGTTTGACAGGTACCTGCACATTCATATAAAGCATATTAACCTTTTGTAATCGTTACCCAAATTCTTGTAAAGGCATAAGTCATGAAAACGGTGCCTCATTTTTCATTACACTTTATTTCATTCCCTTAACATACCCATTTCACTGAACCCTTGTGAAATCATTTTGAGGTTAACAATGAAATTACTATTTCCCCTTCCATGAATACAGTTGCAGTGATAACAGTATAATGTAACCCAGTAGATGTCCAGGAAAAACAGTCTGGAAGAGAAATGAGATTTTCACATGTCTCTCTCCCACTTCTCTACTTGAATTTCAGTTGGGCTGCATGCTGATACAGCTTGCTGTGGTGTGAAGAAAATAAAGCAGAGACCTTTTATCGAAGAGACAAAGCAGGTTTGGCACTTACTGGTCTGGTAACTGAGAGTTTCTCTTCCTGCTTCACCATAGTGCCATTTTTGGGCAGGTGTTGCAAGGCCAACGGCTGAATGGCAGCTGTGAGATTGGCTGAATTCTCCCCAGCCATGGCAGCCTCGGTTAGTGGGGCTGGATCATGTCTTGGCTTGGATTCGTGCTGATGTCTGGAGCACATCATCCACCTTCTGCTCAGCTCGGGTGTCCTCTGTGGAAGCAGGGAGAATGGTACCACAGTAACTCCGGGGGTGACAGGAAAACCGATTGCTTGTACAACTGTTTGGTGACAACAAGGTGCTGCGAAGTGCAGCCTAGAGCACAAGGAGGATGATGTGGCTGGGAGTCTCATCATCTGCATGAATCATGATAGTGATAATGATAATGAACAAGAGTCCCAGCAGTCTCCCAGGAGGCCGTTTTCTCATTCACGTTGTTGCTGTGTATATGAAATCCATACAGATGTCAGTCAGGCTTGTCAATTTTGTCTGTTATAAATGACAACAAAAGGATAAACAGAGGAATGCACTCAAACATAGCTGCCTTAACAGTGAGCTCCCCAGGCAAAGGAGAAGAGGTTTTGCAATATGTGTGGATAGAGAAAAGTCCTTCTTTTCTTTTTGTGGGGTACTGAGGCTAAAGTGTCAGAATATCTATTTTACACTTGTTCTTTTCCTGAAAGTATCACCTGCAGTACCTGAGCAGGTTTGTACACTGGGTAAGAACTTTTGGACCTTTACGCTGAATCTTTCCACTGGCACAGAAGATCTATTTCAGTTATCACTTACAAGTAGTGTTATGGTACTCCAGGAGCAGCTATGCTATGCCTGTTTTCATAGAAGAGCTAGTCCCTGGCTGAAATTATTTCCAATCCAAGTATACAGGAGAAATAATAGGTAAGAGCATGTATTCCTCTTTACACAGTGTGAAGCAGAGGAACACAGAAATTCAGTGACTCAGCGACTCAAGAATAGACAACAAGCCTAGAGAGCAAATACAGTTTGAAGCAAGATCTCTCAAACACCGTTCCAGAGAGCTCACGACATCAGCCTCCTTCCATTCTTTTAAGGAAAGGATAAGGAGAGTCAGCAAAGATCTGATGGGAGAGAAGTGTCCTCATTTATAATTGGTGTTTGGCCGAAGTGGTAGTGGCATTTCCTAATGATCTTTCTAGTACATATCTGTCCTGCAGGGGAACCAGAGTTGTAATTTTTGGATAAATACCCAGCATACTTCACTTTAATGGATACATAGTTCAAATACAACTAAGATGTGAGCAAGCTCATCCAGCGTTACACAAACTCAGTTTGGTTTTATTTCTGAGTGCGATATGTGAAACCAATAGCACTTGACAGCATATCCCACAATGCTTCTTCCATGTTCTAGTCTGTCTGAAATAGGGGAAGAAATGTCGAGAACACAGAAGAAGAAAACTCCATGTCATCAGCCTAAGTCAAGGTCCTTAGTGTTGCTTCGTACTTTCCCAGAACCTCTGGTCAATTGGCATCTACTTCGCGTTAGTCGTTGCCTGTGCCAAGGCGCTTGCAACGTACCTGGAGGGCTCTTAAACCTATTTCTGACAATATTGATGGAATCATTCCGACATTAGTCAGATTACTCTTACAAGACAAGCAAAGATGTTAGCCATAGCGTGTCTTCTTTTCTCAGCATCACTCCCTCATGCACTGTCATGTCAGTAGCAAGTGTCTGTTTAGCCTGGAGAGAAGTTTGTTGGAAGCAGATACTGTAAAGTTAGAGCCATTCTAGAAGAAATGCGCACTGCTACAGAAAATGATCCCTCCACAGAAGCAGAAATGAGTTTTTCTGTGCAATCACAATAAAATAAAAGTACCGTGCCAGCTTTCTCTCTCCTTCTTGAATGATTGTGCTGTGTATAGGTCTGCTGGACTGCCTCAATACCTTCTTGCAGCCAATAACTCATTGCCATGCTTTTGGCTCAGTCCTGCTGCTCAGCTATGCAAGTGCATGCGTTTGCCTATTTGAAAAATCTGCTATTGCATATGCACACACCAGCACAGTAGTAGACTTCACAAGATATGTGAAATCTGCGTGCCAGCATATTTGTGGGCACTGAGCCCTTAAGCATCAGAATATTTTTACCAAATACAGAATGCTGATAAAAATGCAACAGTATGTTTATGTCGTGGTTCTAAGAAACATTTCTGACTATGTGCAAACAGCCTCATTGGGCAGGACTGCTTTTTTTTTTGCTGTTGTTAGCACATAGCACAAAGGGGGCTGGGGCTGTGGGCATGCTGAGGTGCTCGCACAGTACCCATAATTACAATTAAACAGCAGCGTAAGGGAGGGATTTTGCAATCTCAGAAAGATGCAATAGAAGCATATTAATTTCTGCTGAATTGTTGGGACAGAGAATGCGTCTCTTCATATGTTCTGGAGAAAACCCAAATGTTTCCCATCTCAGTATAATAGCTCTTTTCTTGCTGTCAGTCAGTCCCAAAGTGAGCAGAGCTGACAGATGTCGATTCTTTCAGATTTTGCCTTTCCTAAGGACCTTGACAGCTTCAGCTGCAGGAACAACATACTTGTTCCTTTTTTTCCCCTCACCTGTTTACTCCCGCCGTAGCTGTCCTCTCTCTCACAAGGAGACGTAGATTCAGTTCATATCATGCAACATCAATACTTCACCCTCACGTTGCTGAAAAGGATCCAAGGAACGACAACGTGCTACCTGTCCTTCTCTGTCTGCTGTATGCTACGGTAACCATCTTCCATGCTTTCATTTCACAAGCAGTTAGGTATCACGGAAGAACTGTAGGAGAGATACAGGTATATAACGATGTGCTACTCAAAAAGAAGCACTGTTGTAGGCCACTGCTACACACCTACAATACCTGCAATATGCATATCAGCAAAATAAACCAAAAACAAATGGTAAAGAAAGGTTTTGCAATTTCAGTGATAATAAATAATCCAAATTGAAAGATCTGTGTCTGCATCCTTGTTACTATATTACATTCATTTAAAGCAAAACAATAGTTGTATATCATGCTGTGTATGGATACCGTTAGTAATATGCAGCTTTTTGAAGTTAGATTACACATTGTGGCTCAATATGGGGAAAATATGGCATGTCTGGATAGTTCCAAAGGGTATGAGATAGGGAGCCAAATAGTTAAACCTCTTTGGTAATTTGATTTCGTACAGTAGATCTCCCATAAAAAAAACATTGAATTGACTGTTACCTGTGGTCGCTGAGGGCTAGTAATTCATTGCTATTCCGTTTTTTTTGTTCTGATTTCCGTGTACGAGTAAGAATGCTATGGATAAGCCTTATTCTGGGTTTTTTTTTTTCTGTTTATATATTTTAGTTTTGAATTGCACGGCCCTAAAATCTGATCAGGGCAAACAAAGCCTATTTATTTTTTCTGGAAAGTTCATTAGACAAAAAGCTTTACTAGCTGAAACCTTTCCCCAGTTCTCAGAAGAACTCTTTAATTTTTTTAGTGCAGATTGATAGATTTTAGCTCAAATGTGTGATAAACAGTTAGGAGCAGAGCTCTTCCTGTAAATGGAAGTCCTAAGAAAAATGCGGTTTAGTTTGCAGCCTACGATAATCTTAATGAGATAATTCATGGAGGGCCTGTCAGGGAAATCAGCTTACCATCTCTATGCCATTTCTAAACAATGTATATTATCTATCTTTTTTTCCTCCTCTTTTGACAGAAACATGAACCTTTCTCTATCCTATACTAAAGGACAGCAAAAGAAATGGAGAAAAAAACCAAATTTATTTTTAAACACAAACATTTTAAATGATTTGGGGGACATGATTGCTGCTGCGAAATTGATCCACCTCTCTGCTCCTCCTGCTGCTGATCACCATCCGGCTGGGTGCTTTGCAACCTCCCCTGCACCCGCGCTGTGTAGCACCACCGGCTTTTCCAGCTTGCGGAGCATCAGGAGACCCCTAAACACAAAACGTGCTGAAGCACATACCTGCCCCTCTGGGGGGAGCGCTCAGTCCAACAATGCTATCCAGTAACGTAGTCTTCCTGGCTCATTTTCAGCAGTTCACCAAAAAGTCCATTGCAAACCTGTCTATGCAACAATATTTAGAGCTAAACAAAATTGAGGAAGTCTGGGTCGGGGAGAAAACTGTTCATGATGAAAGGAAGAGGCTGCATTTGTTGGACAGTGCTTTATCTGGCCGAACTGTCTGCTTCCACCTGCTCTCACCACCATTGTGCCTTTCCACGTCTATTTTCCAGCTCTTATTTTTTTTAATATAGAATAAATGTTCTGTCTGCCATTACATTTAAGTTGTTCTATGTGACTATAACATTCTGCTTTTTGTCTGAGCAGGCTCTGTTCCATCTGAATGGCAAAATGGATAGAGGATCGCAGTAGTTAGAGAAGCAAAAACCATGTTATACTGGAGTCCATCATCCTGTAAGGGTATGATATAATACCATGACAGAGGCCATATCAGATATTAAATTGATATAATACAGAAGTGTTTTACACTGTCTGAAATTACAATGAGAGAGAGCAGCCCAGGAGTGGGTTTCTTGTTGGTGCAATAGCCGGGTTATCCTAGGAGCAAGAGGTAATGCACAGACTATTACAAGAAACAGACTGCCGGGTTAGTTCATGCAGTTCAGGCTTCTCCAGCATCAGCCTTGTGCGTTTGGGACTGTAAGGTCCGGAGCGACGTGCTCTTGCACCACCGGCGGCATGCTCTGATCCCGTCGGCTCTCCCTAGCCGAGCGGGAAGGGGCTGATTCAGTCCTAAGGGCCTGAAACAAAATTTGTCAAAGCCAAGGGGAGTTTTGCCTGTGATTTCGGAGCAAACCGATGCCAGGCTCCGCACAGCCCCGGAGGGAAGGCCGGGGCTCGGTGCCGCGGTAGGTGGCACTCTGTCCCCAGTCAGCCCGGCCTCCGTCCCCGCACCCTCGCAGGAGGCACTGGGCAGCTGGAGGTGGTAGATATTTGCTCAGCATCTGAAGGCAACTCTGATGTCTTGCTGGGAGGATGAAAAATCCCATGGCATGTTTGCAGAAGAAGAGATATAAACCTTTTGGCATCCTGGCTGGACCCAAAATTAAATGGATCTATTCTACTTAATTTCTCCTGCATTTTAATTGGTGCAGCTGTAACTGATGCCTTGCTTCTCCCAGACTGAAGCAGGCTTTGCAACAGCCCTTTAAATGTATATTCCCTCACTCCCCCTGCTCCCCCCAAATGTCAGGTAAAACAACATTTAACAGTGCTTGTTAGATTTGTACTGCACATTAATACAGTTGTGGAAACTGGCACTATAGGAATATCCTTTTTCATAACTATTTTCTGTCGATTGTTTTCATCAGAATATGAAACCATGGAGTAGAAATGCTTTTACACTCTTCTGCTGCTGGAGATGTAATTGTGAGACGAGGAATATCTTTAGTGCAGTGCTTTAAACCCTCACAACAGTTTTTTCTCTCAAAATACTTGTAACAAAAATACGTTGCACCAGGTGCCCTGGTTTCATTTCTTCATGCTCTCTTCTCAGAGGTTTCACATAACTCAGAAATGGAAAGTCAAACTACACAGCATGCATTCGCTGCTGATGGGCATATACACAGGGGTAGACTAATAAAAATACCACGTTTCTTCTCAATACAGTGTACATTTCCAGTGCTGAGTAAATACTAAACACAATGGCTGAAAGATCCTGTTACTAAGGCAACCAACTCCCATGTTATCTTTAAATATATATACATACTCCCTATGCTACTTGAAAAAAAAATTCTTGTCAAGATTTGGTGAACTGAATTCTTGATGAGATCTGTCTTATAAAAGGCTAAATGTTGTGGGTGCCTCAGACTGGACTTTCGGGTTGACAACAAGAGTAAGAACAGAAGCTGATGGAAAGGATAATGATTTTCAAGTTGCAGAGTATTGGCCGACTTGTACAAAATAGGTGTTAGGACAAAAATTTTCTAAGGCCCGTGTATGCCATAAGTGCCTTCACAGAATTAATATAAGTAAATATTTCATAGCACCTCCCTCCTCCTGAGACAGTTCTTTTCTCTTGCTATGTTAGGCAGACCAATGTAATTCTCAAGTATGGTAATTCTTGTTACTAATGAGCCTAAGCAAAGGAATGCCCAGCGGCCTGGAGTATGGTGTGTAGTCTCTACATCTTGCTGTTAGTATTTATTTCCGTATACATATCTTCAATATTAGAACACATCGTACACTATATCAAGCAGGTGTGCGTAACTCAGTGCTGCTCCAAAAGAGTGAAGAGCGTAGTTGAGGCACTGCTTGCACAGTAGTTCTCATCCAGCTGTCTCGGCCATGACTGACTGGTTTTTGCCATAAATGTTTATTTTGAGGCCACTCAGCTGTACTTTATACCCAATGAAAAAAGAAGAGTTCCCTCACTGGGGGGTTAGTGCTCGTGCTTATGCTGGTGCAGTGTCAGTTTAATTCAGGACTGAAAGTTAACTCAGCACCAACACCCTAGCAGGGAGGGTGTCTGAAAGCCCAGAACTTCATGGGCTGACCTGAACCATCCTTGGAGGCAATCTTTGGTGTCATGGCATGTGGCCTGGGGAGTATATATACTCGAGTGGACCTTGGACTGGACAAGTTTGCAGCTTCTTACAACTCACCATGCTTTGAGCGAAGTACTACAGGTAATAACAAGGTCTACATTCAAGTTTTTAGGAGTTACTTTTTTTTAAAAGAATATTTAAATAACTCCAGCTTAGTGCCCTATCCCAGCAGCTTGGGACACTAAATGAAGTTATCTCTGAAGGTGTTACTCAACCCCACATATTCACTGGCAGTGAGTGTCTCTGAAGAGCCCATTATCGGCAGGTATAAAAGGGGCCACAGAATAAGCTTGAGAAACAGCGAAATGGTATTAGGTGAGACTTCCTTCTCCAAGTGAAGCCTTAACCCCAGTCTGTCTCTCACAGCTGTAAGTACTGAGGCAATTCACAAATACTTTTTCCATCTTCTCTGTTATGTCTAAAAATTTATTGTCCAGACTTGGGGAAATTCACCTGTGGGGCATAAAGATCTCTCACTGCCTTTTTTTTTTTTTTTTTAATTAACCCCGAGAGAAGTGTCTGTCCCCTCTCTCAGATCATGTAATAAGGCTAGGAGGTCCTTATCCTTGTCCCTCAGTTAGGTTGCTCTCTCTCCATGGCTTGAGTCCAAGTACTTTCAGCTCTTTTCGACATCTCAGAAGTAACACCATTCTGTTCCCATTTTTAGAAAATACCAATGATACACCGAGGCTGAGAAAAATCCTTGCTCCTAAATAAGCTGTTCTGGAAGAAACGTTTCTTGTCTCATTTCTTTCCCAGCCTTTTCAGTGGTTTCCCTCGTGTGGTCGTCAAGGCGGTGCTTGTAATTAGGGAAACTCTTCGTTCCAAGCACAATTGATACAGTCCTTTTGCCAATTATCCCCCAGTAGGGATAACAGTATTTTATTATCCTCAAATCCAGAGATTAAATGCGTTTTAACCTAAGTGCCCAAACCCAATGCTTAACTGCAATGTAAATGAGGTCTGTCCCATGCAGTCGTTTTCCTGGCTCACCAGCAGATGCTCGAGGAGCGCACCCTCCCCTTGGAGGCCTCCGTCCATCTGGAGTTCCCAAGCAGCCCTTAGGCTGCGCTTCTCCCTTTTTATCGACAATAAGCTCCTTGCTCTCAAAACCTTCAGGGAATGTGGATTACGCACGCATGGAAATGGGATTTTTAGTAACAAGTGGCCAAATGTTCAGACGTCTCCTCTAAAGACATTTGTGCTTCTAGTCAAAAAAAAGAGCCTGATCCCAATAAGGAATCTATTTCTAAATTAATAATAATTTTAAAAACCCCTCAAGTCTGAGATGATACATTAAAATACAAGGTGACATTTGAATATGTACTGTGGGTCAGACTCTGATGCTCTAAGGCACGTTGAGTACTGTTTTACTTGCAAGTAGTTCCATTAATTTCAGTGACCTAATTATGGAGTAAGACACCACTCAGCAAGAGAAAAGATGTTAAAAATCTGCCCACAGTATTTGATGATAATTTGATTTCTGTACTGCCTCCCAGACCTAGTCACCTCATTCTGCTTTCACCACAGTGCAGCATCTCTTTCATAGATGCTGACATCTCTAGACGGCTGTCAGCCTTTGTGAGGAAGAATATTAGAATAACATTGTAGCTGTGTCAATGAAGCAGATATGCATCCATTCACGAGGAGGATATTTTTCCAGTGATTTCTTGTAAAATTCCATGGATTTTTGTCTTTTAAGTTTGATATTCAGGTTTCTGTGACTATGGTAACTTCTGTGCATTTGCATATCGTAGGCTGTGCAGCCACAAAACTGTATTGGAGATAATTGATTTTCTCCCCGAAGTAATTTGGTGCTCTTCACTTCAGAGATCATCCTTTGGATTATCGACTCCTTATTATTAGTCATTTGCAAAATTATTGCTATGGCTATGAGGTTCACAGCCCTGTTAGACTTTTGGCTTCTTTTCCTCAGGGTTTGCTTCCTGATCAGGAAGGTTTTAATCCTCTCATACTTGTAAAAAAGAAAAAAAAAAAAGCCATCTAGCTCTGCTGGCACCTTCTCCCATAAGGCTGGCATTTCAAATCAGTTCTTTATCAACACATGCTTCTTGCTTGCCTTTACGATAGCCTCAAAAAATGTTACAAAGAGCTTGGTCAGTGATGATAACCTCTGCAGAGCACTGACATACAGCAAGGAGAGGAGTGTTTGCAGATGACTACAGTATATTAGCAAATAAGTAGTTTGTGCTTGCACTTGACCACACTGCCACCCTTTTCAGTGTTTCACAGTTCGACTAACACTTTGTTTATGATAGCTCCACCCATTTTTTTTCTATTATTTCAAATGAATTTATAACTTCGGCATAAAAACCTTGCCATGGGCTAAATGGTACATAAACCGCCTGCCTGCAATTAATTGTATTATTTAGTCCAAAATTTTCAAAATTATCTGAATAGTCTTTGAAGATTCAGAGCGGACTGAGTGTGTGAGCCTTTTTGGTTTGGGTTGGATGTTCTTTTAATGACAAAAGGTGAACTTCGTGTTTTAGAAAATTTTCACCAAATGTATTGATAGCTATTAAACTTCTAAAGCACAGTGGTTGCTTATGTTGATTTTCAAAGCATTTAGGACTTCACAGAAGTCGTAGTGATAGTCTAGATATAAGAGAATGTTTGAGTTTCAGATACTGCTATTTCTCTGTTTGCACTCTATTTTCATAGCAAGAAAGTGGCATTTACCAGGCTCTACAGTGTTCAAACGCTGCAGGTAGTAGTAGGAGTGACTCAGTGCTTCCATTACCATCTGTGGTTCCCCGCTTGCACCTTTGATGATTTCTGGCGTGCAGTTAAGGCAGTCATCGAGTAGGAAGGACCTGGTTTTAGTTGTGCGGTTGTATCTGAACTAGGCGTAGGGGTGAAAATGATGGAGCTGTCCCCGTAGGATCCATGGCAGTAGCACAGTAACTTCCACATTGTGTCTTCTTTTGGTTGTAAATCAAGCTCCATGAGCTTCCTGCCGAGCTCATCATCCTGTGGGAAAAAGAATGCAGAATTGGGACCCAAAAATGTAGATACAGTTTTACTGATGTCCCAGTCATGGTTTCCATCGTGCTGGAGAAAGACTGATGTGGAGGCGTGGAATTTTGGGACAAAATATGGGATAACAAAAACATCTGTGACTACCGATAACATTTCTTTCGTTGTATAGTGTTAATTTCAGCAGCATTCGTATACATGCACATGCATGTGTGTATACACAAACCTCTCATTTTCCTTGGAATTGATAGCTTTCTGTTTATTAGGAGCCATCATCCTCTGCCTGTGAGGGGCTCAGGAACATCCCCATGCACTGGAGAAGGATTCTGAGTTTCATTATTCTTAGCCTAGCCCTGACAGACGAGTCTCTCATCTCAGCCATGTATTTCTCTGGTAAGGGCGATTCCTCAGTCTTCTCTGTAAACTTGTTCTGTTGCCTAACTTTCCCAATAGTTATAACATTTGCCTAATATTAAATCTAAATTCCCCCTTGCTGCATCTTAAACCCATTACTTCTTGTTCTGTCCTTGTTCTCTAATGAGAATAATTGGTCTACATCCTCTCCGTAACAGCCCTTTGCATATTTGTAGACAGTAATGCTTCCCCTCAGTCCTCTTTCCTCCAGACCGAGCAGGCCCTGCTCTCGTAACCTTTTCTCAGAGGTCTTATTTACTAACTCTTTAATCATTTTTGTTGCTCTCATCTGAACTCTCTCCAATTTCTCTGTCTGTTTTAAAATGCAGTGCCCCAAAATGAATGCCGTTCTCCGAACGAGGCCTAGCCGATGCTAAGTAGAGCAGAATAATTATCTTGCTTGTTTAACATGAGGTATTCCTCAGCGTGGCTCTCGCCTCATCTGCCAGAGCTCGGTCCTCTGGCCTCTCCGTCCATTTGTTATCCTTTATAACCCCACAGAAAACAGGAGCTTTCTAATGCAACATTTTTTAGGGCAAAGACAAATAAATTAAGTCCTGGTGTCTTAATTATCCAAAGGAGAGGCACTCCCCTCCCCGTCCGTCTGCTTACAACATGGAGGAGCCCCCGGCAGCCGAGCTGTCAGGTCTCGGGGCGGTCCAGGAGGCTCTGAGGTCCCTCACCCCGCCCCACAGTGCTCCTCGCCGCAAGCCGCCACGCTACGGCCTCGCGCTCCCCTTCCCCACGCCTGCCCAGGGGCTGCGACCTCCCACGTCTTCCCCTCGCCCGCGCCCCGCGCGCCGCTCACGGCGGCCCCCGCAGCTTTCCCCGTCTGCCCTTAGCGGAGCCCAGCGCTGCCGTGACCCGGGGCTGCGAGAGCCCCCGGCCCCCGGGAGGTTTTGCTTGGCGAGGAGGTGTCGGCTTGGCTGTCCTTCTCACGCAGGTGTGAGGCTGGTGGTTTCACCGCTGCCTCCCCGCGTCGCCGCGCAGTTCGATGTTACTTCTTTGGGTAAAAGCAAGCGCTGAGCCCAGGGTGGCTGCTGCAAGCCCACGCCACAGAGCGGTGTGTGGGCAGCGCTGCCGAGGGCCCACCTTCAGGTGAGATGCACCCCACCGGTTTTAGCGAGGATTCACCATTGAGCTTTTGACCGGCCGGGAGTCAAGCCTTGCGACTTGGCCGTTGGGTTTCCCCAGTCCTCTGCAGCTCTGGAGACCTGCACAGGGAGCCTCGTGCGGGTGGGAAGGACGAGGCTGGGGAGGGGGGATGGCTGCCACCAGCGTGCCGGTGACAGAAATAGCAAGGTCAGAGGAGGAAGAGCACGTTAATTTTTTCAGTCACACCCAGCGAGTGGAGGATGTATTTACCTTAATTCAGAAGCAGTTATCAAGGCAAGGGTTTTTATTTTGGTTTTGTGCCCGTACTGTGAACAGTTTGCTTGAGCGTCATTTCTGATACTTGTTTGGGCACTTGGTGCGGAAGGTTTGCGGGGTGAGGCCGCTTTGCAAGGGCTGCCCGGCGGCACGGGAACTGCTCGGGCAGCGTGGCCTCGCAGCTGGTGGCTCACTGCCCGTGGCAGGCAGGCAGGCACTGTTTTGAAGCTCCCTCACAGACGGCAGCTAAGAGGTTATTGCCAAATTCTGTGCCAGCTCACACCAGCAAGAGCTAAGGTGCTGGTACCCTCAGAGGTGCACGATCCAGGGAGAACATAAAGAAACACAGGATATCATTCGTAATAGCAACCACCGCTGTTTTGCGTAGGAGTATAGGAAAACTTGGGTCTCTTTATGTTACAATTTACGCCCGTAATACAGGGACAGCGATACTGTCCAAGGAGTGCCATGTGACATACTTAAAATGTCTGACAGGCTTTGGAGCTGAATCCAGAGCCCTCTCTCTCAAACATCCCTTTGACTTTGCAGAGCTTGGAGTCGGCCCTGGAGACCCTCCGACTGGAAGCGCTGCTGAAGATGATTACTTCTTTCAGAGAGCAAGACGATACCTGCTGACACACTGTTTTGCCTGCAAAGAATTAAAAACTCAGCCAATGAATTCTGCATAAATGTTCTTCGAGGGAGAATGCAAGTGGTAAAAATACACCCGCATCCCAGGCTCCGTGTTCAGCAAAGGCGCTGGGCCAGAGCTTCAGCTTTGCTGAGTCCACGTTTGTTGAAGCAGAGTGAGGAACTGGTTATGGCTTCCTAACTCCTTGCCTGGCTGCCAGCCCACAGCCAGGTTGGGGCAGCGAGGGAGCTGCTCTGACACGCAGCATCTAGCAGCGTCTCCAAGGCCTTAGTCACAGTGAATACGGATGGACAGTGGTATAACCTGGGCGCATCCCCTGCGCCCTTCTTTCTCCTTCTTGTCTCTGCTTCCATTGCCGACAGGCCCCTTGGAGCAAAGATGGCAAAGGAGCAGCAGCGCAGTCTGAGGGAACGTTTCAGTGCTGGCAATCAATCATGCATGCAGGTAGCACAGCTTCTCTCTTTTACCTCAGCACCTCTTAAGCGATGCAGAGAATGTGCCCGCAATTTATGAGGCTCGTGCAGAATGCAGCCAGCATCATTGACTGCTACATTTTTCCAGATCGGTGCACCAGTATGCTGCTTAATAGACCTCTGGCATAATGTGCAACAGTACTGAGCTCTATACCTTAGAGCTAAAAATGAGGAGACAGGGAGAGATGAACAGCATAGTTGTTTTTCATGCTGCACAAAGTGAAATTACACAGGAAGTAAGTCACCTCCTGAAGAGACTAGACACAAGAGGAGTTATCTTTCTCAGTTAAATTAAAAAGACTGATTAAATGCCAGATACTGCACAAGCACTTTTCTTGCTAAGAAAGTGACCACATAAGTTACCAACTGACTTTAAAATGACTGAGAAAGTGTAGTTGTAAAAATCGCTACTGCTAATTTACCTTCTGGCAGGAGTAGGAGAAACCAGCTTTGGGTGGGCGTATTACTTCATGCAGTATTAAAATACTGTGGCTTGTAAAGAGTGCGTGAATATGTGAGGACATGATGTCTGGGTTGCTCCATGCTTGACTGATGAACTGGCATGGCCCTCACAAAAGCTTCACATACTGAGCAAAGAACTGTGAAACCCAAACCCAGCTGACTGCACAGTCTGCTGTCTCTTTTGGCTTTGCAAAGGTATGGGACACTGGATTCACATAAGCTGACTGAAGGTGGGGACACTGGAGCAAGGTCTCCTCAAACCTCTTCTCAAATCCGGCATCGCTTGGCATTTCTTGTTAGCCAGGGTCAATACGCCTGCCAGAGGAAATCCTTTTCCTGGGGAATTTCTCTTGCTTTCCCAACACTAACCCTGTTCTGCCTCAGTCACGGCAGGTAAGCAGGACCAGAATGGTCCCTCTAAAGCATTAGAGGGTTTTCAGCACAGCCTACATAGCAAATATCTCTATATCAGATCTTGTACCCAAGGAAAGATTTTTTTTCACCTTTCTGATTTCATCTCTTTCACTTCTCACCAGCTAGCACGTTACTCATATTTAGTACAATTCATTTTAAAGACCATCCCACTCTGTATCAAAACTTTTCCATTCATCTCAGTCAATGTTGGTAAGCTGTAAACCTAACTACCAAGGGACAGTCCTTTAGGGAGAGGGACCCATCCCATCTCTAAGGTCTCTGATTCTGGAGTTTAGCAATTTTCTCTTTGTGAAGATTTGCCTCCTCCAAGGAATACATGCGTGAGTATTGTAATTGTTTGGGGCTTAATTGGAACTGATCTCCTGTACAAAACCTTCCCCCACAACCCTAGTTTCTTCATAAAGAGGAAAGAATTGCTGTATTACAGCAGAATAAAATTGTCTGCACAGAGATCTGGTGCAGTATTACTGCCCCACACGGGCTATTTCAAGCAATCAAGCCTTAAGTTAGGACCTAACACCTACGGGCCTTTCAGCTCCCCAGTCAGTGGGAAGTTTGGGGGAATTTCTTCATAGGCTCCTGCTCTTTCACACTCCCAGCATTACCACAAATTCTCTGATTCAGCGGAATAGTAGTTAAAAATAAAGGAGGGGGGTGTGAACTCATCTGTCTGGTGTCCTAGGCTGGAGAGAGAAGCGGAAAAACTTTATTATTCAGATCAGTAGCATATAAACTCAGTTCTTCCCTGTTTGTCTTCGGTTACTTCTCTGATTGCTGAGGGCAACAGGGAAAGGAGAACACCGCAGCCTAACATTTTCAGTTCATAACAAAAGCTAACCAAGCCAACTTAGCCTCTTTTTCCCCCACCCTTATAAATGACAGCGATAACCTTTCTAAGGTGGGATAGGAAGGGATCAATCGGTTGTTATTATACCTTGCTCCTTTGAAATATATACTTCCAGTTGTCCATATCTACTTTGCTGCTGAGCTCCTACCAATGTGATAGGCTATCTATAACCTTTTTTAAAAATAGTCTTCAAAGGATGAGTGGGACATGAAGCCCCTCTATCTTTTAGAAACCAACCCCAAAAGCAGATTCCTTCTAAATCCAGCTATTCCAGTTAATAGGGCTTGGCACAGCCACTGTGTCTACTATCCCAGACCTTAAAAGATAATTTATAACAGAACTTTGAATGTTTCCTGGCTCAATGCATTTTTTAATATACTGGATCATTTGCATCAGTGTCTCTGTTCACCTTATATTTCATGAGTAAGTAAATTGTGGAAGGTTAACCTTTTCTATAAAAAAATAGGACTTTATGTGGAAGTCAATATTGGCACAGTCTGCAGAAGAACTGTGTCTCAGCTGTCTGGGTGAATGTTTGTCTGGCCTTCCTTGCAATTCTTTTGGTTTTGCTTGGTCAGACTTTCTTTCTTTCTTTTTTTTTTTTTTTTTTCCCTAAAGCTAAAAAAAGCAATTTAATAAAGTAACATTAGTATGAAATTCTTTAAATTGTCAAGTCATACTCTGGCTAGCTTTTCCCCCTATGTAGTGCTTTGCACCATGGTGAACATTTATGCTTATGGCACATCGCTTCTTGAGTAATTTATCACATTTAAAAGCTTAGATGATCTTGTGGGCTTCTTGGTTCCTTGGTGCTTAAGTGGACTGTTGGCTTTGTAGCAGTGATTCTAGATCTAGCAGGCAGCAGCGTGCCACCACAGTGCTTGATTGCTACCATATGCATCCAAGGACATAACTAGCAGTATGAAAGATTTCTCCAAAGACTGATGCACGCAATTAACTGAATTACTTCAACAGGGTGTAGATGGGATAGATTTAAAGTGGAACCTGTTACTGTGCCAGTGGCTGGATGAGGATCCTGCTGTGCCCGTTAAGGGGGAAGAAAATCCTTCTCTGCCAGTTCTCAATGAAGAAGTTCTTGCTGTGACAGCAGATCTAGCTCACACGCTTGATTTAATGCCCTCAATTACCATATCTTTGTAATTATCGTCCATGTCTGATAAGTCTTGTGGAAACTATCAGGTCTTGAGTAGAGGATCTAGGAGTCTTGTAAGAATATAATGTCTTGAATTGATCTTTCTGTTTAATGTTTCATCACTCTGCTACCGATTGATCACTCTTTGAATAAAATGATAGCACAGCTGTATGCCAACACTTGTGATTCATTTTCACTTAGCTAATCAAAATGTTGTTTCACAAGACCCTGATGATGTTCAGGATGCCTTTTAGGAGGTATTACCTTACTCCAAGCTGGCTGACTCAGATGGTCTATTTCTTATAACATTACCGGACCAAACCCCATGATTTATGAGGCACGTTTTCCTCTAGCAAATAGTTCTTATGGGGGTACAGAACCGTTTCATTGCAAGTTTTCAACTAGTGAGAAATCATAGTAAATATTTTTTTTCGGTTGAAGGAACTGCAGCATCTTAGCATATCCTGCATCAATAACTGCACATTTTCTCTTTTAACTGCACACTTTCTCTTTTTACATGAAAATTAGGGATTAGCAGAAGATTTCTAGCCTCATCTGTACAGATCAACCATTCATCGTTAGACAGCCAACCCAAGCGTCTGTTTTTGCTCTATCTCATGCTGAAACCATAATGCTAAGATACAGACGCTGACTTGTTTTTAGGAGGGCTTCTTTTAGCAATGTGAACAAATTAAAAGAAAATTTTTCACTTCTTCAGTAGTCATGAACCGTTTTCATGTTTGTAGCTGAATTTTGAAGGCACATGCCCATCAGCCAGGGATGTGACTCTCACTTTTTTATGAAGAATAGTTGCTCTTTTTACTGATGTAATCCTAGTAAGTTAAACGGTGTAATGCAGTTTGATGTTTGCTATAGCAATGAAATGGTAAGTAAAGATCACCTTTAGGAAGGCTTAAGCACTGAAGTAGGAAGGAGCAGTGAGTCAGGATACTCTAATGTAGTTAAGAGACTGTAGTTCTCAGGCTGCAATAGTAAGCAAGGGTTTCATATGCCTTAGGGACACGGGTGAATTTTACCCAGAAAACTAAGCATTTTCCTACAGTTTTATGTCCAGTATAATTATGTTCTCAAGTTTTAGCATATTTTTTTTTATATTCCATAAGCCTCAGTAGCGGTAGCATTGGGAAAATTGCACTGTAGCACTGAACACTGTCTGCCTACGGCAAAGGCCAAGTTCATAAAGGACACAGAAAACACAGAGCCCCTGTTGACCTTCTGTGAATGAAGGTTTGTTAGTACACTCCAAGAAAGCAATCTTTTTTCCCCTTAGGTCTTTGTACAGTCTCGTATGTTTTCTTTTCTAAAGAGAGAAGACACCACTGTAATCATTTCATAACTATCATGCGTGCACCCTCAGCAAGTTCGCCGATGACACGAAACTGGGAGGAGTGGCTGATACACCAGAAGGCTGTGCGGCCATTCAGCGAGACCTGGACAGGCTGGAGCGTTGGGCGGAGAGGAACCTCATGAGGTTCAACAAGGGCAAGTGCAGGGTCCTGCACCTGGGGAGGAACAACCCCATGCACCGGTACAGGTTAGGGGTTGGCCTCCTGAAAAGCAGCTCTGAGGAGAGGGACCCGGGAGTCCTGGTAGACAAGTTTACCATGAGCCAGCAACGTGCCCTTGCGGCCAGGAAGGCCAACGGCATCCTGGGGTGCATTAAGACGAGTGTGGCCAGCAGGTTGAGGGAGGTTCTCCTCCCTCTTTACACTGCCCTGGTGAGGCCCCATCTGGAGTACTGCATCTGGTCCTGGGGTCCCCAGTTCAAGAAGGATGAGGAACTACTGGAGAGAGTCAGCGGAGGGCTACAAAGATGATGAGGGGACTGGAGCATCTCTCCTACAGGGAAAGGCTGAGGGAGCTGAGGCTGTTCAGCCTGAGGAAGAGA
Source organism: Phoenicopterus ruber ruber (assembly GCA_009819775.1). Lineage (NCBI taxonomy): Eukaryota > Metazoa > Chordata > Aves > Phoenicopteriformes > Phoenicopteridae > Phoenicopterus > Phoenicopterus ruber. Next base: position 109,778,125 of record CM020215.1, read on the forward strand.
AGACTGAGAGGGGACCTCATCAGTGCTTATAAATACCTCAAGGGCGGGTGTCAAGAGGATGGGGCCAGACTTTTCAGTGGTGCCCAGCAACAGGACAAGGGGCAACAGGCACAAACTGGAACACAGGAGGTTCCGCCTGAACATGCGGAAAAACTTCTTCACTGTGAGGGTGACAGAGCCCTGGCACAGGCTGCCCAGGGAGGGTGTGGAGTCTCCTTCTCTGGAGATATTCCAAACCCGCCTGGACGCAGTCCTGTGCAGCCTGCTCTAGGTGACCCTGCTCTGGCAGGGGGGTTGGACTAGATGATCTCCAGAGGTCTCTTCCAATCCCTGCCATTCTGTGATTCTGTGATCATCAGCTTCAAAAAGACTGTAGAAGCATCTGGTAGGGCCAGAATTGTGATTCATGATGTCAGCCACTGCCTTTCCCATTATTTTTTAAGAAGTGAGTTAAACAGCCTCTCAAACACTGACAGGTTGGATATAAGCTTGACTCAGTGGTTGGTGTGGTCAGTGGCTGGAATTGCTACTGGATGATGTCCTGCAAAGTGATCAATAATCTGTATCGGGGGTTTTTGTGTGTTGTGGGTTTTTTTGTTGTTTGTTTGTTTGTTGTTTGGTTTTTTTTTAAATTAGCAATGTAATTATTAACATCTGAGAAAACCAGTGTTTCTCTAAGTCCAGTGATTCACCTGAGTGTGATTACAAATATTGTCCTTTAAAGTGTTGCACATATACCTCTTTCACAGACCAATATGTCAGTCTTCTAACCACTTGCCTTTGCTTTCTACAACATTGATGGTCCTTTGAGTTAGTGATGCTTGTGCAATTCCAGATGAGAGCTCCCAGTGCTCATGTGGTACCATTTCTTCCTGATTAAGCAGAACAAGTGAGCACCTGATTGACTTTTACCATAAATGCTGACATTCTGCAGCCAAAGGGAAGAGGGGAAAAAAAAAATCTTTGATAGTGTTTAAAGCACACAGGCCATTTTCAGCAAGGATTTCCATTTCAAGAGATTTGTTAGTGTAGTCTCAGATTAGTGTATGCATCGAAAGCTTTACTTAGGAATATTTTCATCCTTTGAGGCACACACATACCAAAGCTCTTTGTTGTTCCGAATCCATGATTATATGCTGAATGATGAATATTTTTAAAGGCCTTATGCAGCCACACTGTGACACCTCACCAATTTCAGCCAATCTCGCTCTTTTTCTTTTTTCTTTTTTTTTTTTTTTTGACATTTTCTAAAGTAAAACTTTTAGCAAAGACTTTTAGCAATTTAGAAGTTCTTCAGTGCCAGGCAATTGAATTGCTGAGATGCTGATTTAAAAAAACAAAAAGGTATCTTATGCTGATTTTGTTTTAGAACAAGCTGACTAGCTGCAATTGAGGTTAATTGACCTTTATAATGGATACACAGGACAGTACTAAAGCTGTATACATAAACTGCAAGTTTATTTGAAAGCAAATTGTGTTAAATGACATTCATTGTGCATCTTTCTGTTGTTTATTGCTAGCTGCTCATGTGAATAGTTTGTTGATATTCTAGATAGGACAAACATTTGTTTCAGATAAATAGGATTTTCAGTTGAATAGGTTTTAATTAAATGATCCCCTGTACTCAATTTTGAAACTGTGAAGTACTATACAGTATGTAGCTAATCCTGTTATCTAGGATCTTATATTGTTGAATCATGTCTCACACAAATTTGTTTATTTTTGGCAAATAATGTCTAAATTCTCTGCCACTTGTGCAAGATGTAGGTCCTTCTCCAGAGTAAAGCATGAAATAATTATGGTGCCGCAGAGACTGAGTTTGTGCAAGAATTGTAGGTGGTTGGTCTGTCTCACAGGACAAGCCAGTGTTACAGTAAACGCACATTCACTGGTATGTGAAAAGTGTAAGTCTGAGTATATGCAGCTTCTCTCATACACAGTTGCTGTTCTGCCGGACACTCAGCCATCGTCCTTCCTTTCACAGACCTCACTGACCACCTGGTGGGACTGTCCTATATAGCCACAGACTTCATGCTTTTCACAACATGCAATATTTTTGGTCCCTCAACTAAGTTTTACGTATGTCCACAAATTCAGTCCAAACCAGTCAATTTTCCCGTATTTTTTTTCTCTAATGCAGGGAAGCCATAGCTGACAAAGTCACTGGTCACACAACTACTTCTGCTAATGGTGGCTTTCCCTTCACTCTGAAAGAGAAGTGAAAAAGCATCCCTCCAAAGCCCCGGATGGAAGATTTTTCTAGGTTACAAAGCACGGCTTGCTTAACAAAGTTAAAATAAGCAAAGATTGCTGATATATTTTGTCTAAAAATAAAGCAGAACTAAGAAGACAGGTAGATGTCCTGTGGGCATGTTCATAGCATTAATTGAGTGTTGCAGAGCTATCAGTTATGCTAATAATCTTTTAGCTCCTTCTGATACTTCAGCGCTGTCTTTAAATAGCCATGTAGCTAAGCAGATAGGCAAGAAAGTAAAATAAGTATTTACTGTATAGTTTTACCACAAAGGTATTTAAAGAGAAATAACTGTTCTTCCAGTAAGTTACATTTTATTTTAATATGCCGGTGTAGAGAATGATGCTAGTCATTCACCTCTTATGTTAGAGATGAGAGCAAACTTAGAGGGAAAGTAGTTAGGTAATATACAGAGAGATTTCTTTGAAAGCCTGCAAGTTCCTCAGTTTTGCTGCATTCATTTTTCTCTAAAGCATATTTTCCCCACATGAGTGGCTTTCTCTTTCCATTTCTTTTACGTTTGCGCTCTGTAAAGTGTAAGGTTATTGCCAATAGTATTTTAAGAAGTGCTTTCCCTGGAGGATGTTTTTCTGATAGCCAGCAAGGGACTGCTCTCAAATATGATGGTGAACATTTTAGAGAGATTTGTGATATAGTGTGTGTCACAGGCACAACTTACAAGTACCTTATTTCTTTTCACAGGAAAGTGGCAAAAGGCTGGGACCTGATTTTCAGCTCTGGCTGAGCGAACCAGCTCCCGGAGTAGTCACTGAGACCTGCACTGAGTACTGGGCATCCAAGCAAAGCAGGTCAGTAGTGTCCAGACGAGGGTGCCTCAGAAATTGAGAGTAGAAGCAGCAGAGGCTGTCTGTCATGACGGCAGAGTATATACTGCCGTATTCAAACTCGGTCCCAAGTCACCAGGTAACTCTTAATGCTTGTATGTTAGTTTGCACTCAGGGTAGCTATGATTCACACAGTTTGGCTCCTTCTGCAGGAAAGCTAAGGCTTGGGAATGATTCAGGTTGAAGTCCTCCCACGTCCTCGCTGGGCCATATGGACATGACTGGTAGCCAAACAGTGTCAACCAGCTTGCCTGTAGTCTGTCAAAACCACCCTATGGCCCTGCGCACTCTTAGCCTGTCTCCATGTCCTAATGCCGAATTGCACAACGTGTCTAGACCCTTGATGTTCCACCCTAAAAACCCTTGTATGGCACACAACAAGAGAGCCCTTCCATATGTGGAGACCACTTCCAGAAACCATGGCTGAGGAAGGGAGACAGGTATTCTGGAAAACCTGGGTTGCACAGCTTCTATAATAGGAAAGTAATGGGACAATAGTAAGGGTGCATCTAATCCTTACTCTCTGTGAGCACAGAGGAGCCATGGAGTATCAAACTTTGAAATCTGAGATCCCTGAACGTGGATCATTTGAGAAAGCCCGGGGTTTGACAGAGCCCCACGTCAGAGCACCAGTGAGTAAGGGGGCGTCGATGTGGTGGGTTGGCATGGGGGACGGGCCTTAGGAGGTGAGGGCATGTGGGCTCTGCCCAGGGAACACACGCATTGTGGGACACTGGCCAGGTTTAAATTAAGCCAAGGTATGTGAACTGTTAAGGAACACCACTTGCCCTCCAGCCCTCTTGTCCCTCATTTGTGCATGGCTTCCTGGCACAGGCAGATTTACTGGGCTCTTGCTGTCAGCAGACAGATCTCATGCCTAGCAGAGATTGCTAGGCATGTCAGACCAAATTCTGCCTAGCCGCAAAAAATGAAATTACCATCTCAGATCCCCCTAGCCTATCATGGACCCCCTCCCACCTATTTCCTCTTTCTAGAGAATACGTATTTCCCAAGAAATTCAGGTTCGTTGCAATGGCTGCTGTTTATTATGCATACGTGATGTGACTTTGTAGATTTAACAGCTGTGTTTCCCTGAATGTATTACTATCCCCCAGTCCCTTTTGCCATGTGCTTGTAGTGGCATTTCTTGGCCTTTCCTAGACAGGAGGAAATAGAAGATTTAACATTCACTTGTGTTGGTCTTCCAGTGAACAGACAAGCCCTTCTTCTAGGGCCAGGTAGAATACAGAGCTCGACAGAATCACTGGCTGGTTGTCAGTCTGTGGCAAGGATGCTAGCTAGTGCCAGCCTTCTGGCCAGCCCTCAGGACTTCAGAGGCAGATATAAGAAGCTACAGGCTGATGGGTTCATCAGGGAAGACAAACACTGGAGACATACAAACTGAATGCTCTATGCAGCCATATTGTAGCCTCTTCCACATTCTCCCATTCTCCCCTGAGTTGCATGGAAACATATGCTCATCGCCTACCAGGAACCAAAGATCAGGGACACAAGTGAACACCTCATGCAGGAACTCTTAGACCAAAAGACGACACTTACACCATCCTATGTAACGTATTCCTGGAACTGACCAAAGAGCGTCATTGCACAAAGCGGTAGTACAACATACGCAGCCAGCAGACATCAGCGCGTGATGCAAATAACCTCTTCAGTCGCTAGCGTAACCCAAAACCTCATCTTTGAGCTGTGAAAAAGAGGCAGAGGGTTTGCCATGCTGTTATTGGACATGGTGGAACTACTTCCCTCTGACGTGAAGGAAGCTCAGCCATCTATGATGACATGTGACTCGGTTGCAAAACTGCCATCAAGGTTGTCTTAGGACAGACACCAAGCTGCTAATGTGACCCAAGGCACTGAAAGAGTCTATGGCGTGTCTTCCTTTAACTGTTGACACCACAGGCGTGTGTGTGTACGTATGTGTGTATCTGCGGGCAGAAAGAACTGTACTGACCTTGACTTGACGGAACAGCTAATTTCCAGGGAAGGGGCAGGTTGTACTCAACCTGTGAACCTAGTGACATCTAGAAACTGGCCTGTCTGCTTCACAGCACCCGAGGTATCCTTTTTTTTCTTTCAGTATTGCCTTGTGTTCTCTGCACCATCCTTCTTTTCCAGTGGCTCCACCAGCGTGATGCAGATCCCCTGACAATGCCAGAAATTATTTTAATTGCCACTGCCTGGGAGCAAGTGGGATGGTATAAGGCCCCTTTTATATCATAGCTAGTGAGCTGTGGGCTTCCTCACATCACGGGAGACTGGCCACTCAGTGGTAGGATTGGTGAAGTATGGGATAGATATGGGATGGGTAACTGGGCGGTAAGGTGGGTGGAAAATTGGCTGGACTGCTGGGCTCAGAGGGTTGTGCGAGTGCTGCAAAGTCCAGCTGGCAGCCAGTAATTAGCTGAGTCCCTCGGAGATCAGTCTTCCCCAGAATTTCCACAGGTATGCCCACGTTTTGCCTTATGCTTCATGTGCTCATTCACACCTCAGCAAAATGAGTGCAAACCCCTCCTTGTTGCTAGCCTCTACGCTGATGCATTTATGCCCACTGATTTAGAGAAGTTTTCTTACAAACCCTGGGGAGCAGGATGCTGACTCCCGGGATCTGCAGGCTAGCCCACGTGGATCGCAGGGCTGCGGTCTGGCGCTCTGCTACCCTCTTTGATGGTAGAGCAGCTCTCCTTTAACGTGACGCCAGCTGCGAACGACAGTCAAACGGGGCTGAGCATGAGGCAACACTGCTAAAAACGGCGTTAACTTTGACCAGAGGTGGTTATTCCCTGGGGACGAGGGCACCCACCACCACCCGAATTTTTCTGTGGGTCACCTAAGTCTTTCTGAGTTACCGGCTTTCTGCGGCGGGCAAGCGGGAGCGCACGTGCCAGCAGCCAGCCCCGCGCCGCAGCCCCGGGGGGGAAGTCTGCTGCACCTGCACCATGGCCCTCTGCGGCAGGGGAAGTCCCCACGGCTGAGGGCTAGCAGGGCTAGCCTCACTAGCTTCGCCTCTACTCTTACTGACTGGTTTTGCATCTTTTTGTACGCTTTGTAACTGCAGGGGACAGTGGACTCTCGGTTATGTCCAAAGAAGAGACTTACAAACTTTATAGTCCTCCTTAGTTGTAGAGGAAGGTTAATAAAAACGGACATGACACCATTGAGCAAGTGACAGAGAGGAACAAAACCTCTGCTACTTGCTTCTCTTCCCTCTCTCTGGGACATTTTAAAGATTCCTCAAAAGTAGCTCAGTTCTCCACCAGACTTTCTCCAACAGTTGCTAGAATTATCTTTTATTCAGATTATCCAGCACTAAAGCCATTCAGAGGACTGTTTGTGCTATTACAAACAGCTTAATCCATGATCAGTGTGACTAACGAGACCACCGAGAGACAAAAGAAGTTTGGGTATGCTTCTTGTAGGAAACAGGCATTTTTTTTCTTTGTGGCACGAAATTTCCTCATTCTTTTTCTCAGAATAGCTCGAGAGAACGGAAGTTTCTCAGTTCGAGATCTAATCTTCTCTGCCTTCACAGGAAGTTACAAATGGCTCGAACAAGCTTTCGGTTGACACATTTTTCTGAACAAGAAGCCCTTTGGACAAAGCCTTACTTACTAGAGACAGGAGTGGTTAAACCAGAGGTCATCCCCATAGTTACCAACTAGTTAACCATATGTGTTTATCCTCTTGCCATCAGCCCAAATTATGCAGGATTTGCTTCCTGTAAACTAATAGCAGCTGTTGGGCGTTTTGCTCTGTTGAAGGCCTTGCCTGTCTCCCTGTAACTCGTTAGGGAGGCCTGTTTTCATTTGCAAACCTGTGCAAATAAACATTTCTCAGCGTATTTGTATCACAATACATCTCTGGTCTCTGTGGTTGTTAGTCCTTGACCCAGCTAACTGAGCTGTTTCTTGACAGTCATATTTATACTCACCTCAACATATTTTTACAGGTTCAGCAATTTCACAGATGTCTAGATAGAAGCAACCTGAAGACTAAGCGCCTCTGCCGCAAAAACCAAAAGATAAGCCCCTCTTAGAGGAATTCAAGCTGACTTTAGTCCTTCTCTAAAATGAGGAGATGATAGAAGCCAATGCAACTACATTATTTCAGAAAAAGTTATTAAAGTCATATTAAGTCAAGTCAGTACTGCATGTCATGACACACTACTGGTTAGAAAAGCATTAAGAAACGGATGCAGCTTCTTGATACAAGCTTTCACGTACTTCATCCCTTCAAGGGATTCTGCGTCCCCACCATGCCTGGCAGTGCAGGGTCATTGCTGCTAAATGATGACGATTGCTGCCAGCGTAAAAAGTAAGTTAAAGCCAGAAACAAATCTTAGCTTATCTTAGACTTTATTTACTCCAAATCTTTGAAATCTAGTTAATGCAATTTTCTGAAATTGCCATTTTTATACTATTGCCTTCAAAGCAGATCTATGTATTAGCAGTCTGACAGCAATAGCCATTTGAGGGGTCATGAAAACTACAGAAAGCATTTCCATTGGAAAAAAAAAGGGCGGGGGGGGGGGGGGGGCAGGGGAAGCTTTCCATTTGTTTATAGCTTCTTCAGAAATACTCTTTTTGGGGTGGAACTTTCCGTGTTTCATCTCTTCTGAAGGTGATTTTCTTTTAAGCTGTCGGCAATATGTGGAAACTTTTTAACATAAATGCAAAATGCCTTAGATTATGAAAATTGTGTGACTAATTCATGAGCAAAAAGTTTCTCTATTGATTAGATACACAGATTATTATGCGTGATAAAAACACTCAGTGGAGTTGCCATTTACTGTGTTAGTCTCAGAACAGAGCAGTCTTTGAAATGTAATGACCACATTAAAAATCAAGTAGTTTTTAAAGGGCTTAAACACATGATTCTGTTTATTTTTGAAGGAAGCACTCTAAAAGAAGACAGGCAGTTAAAATGTGTATTCCAGTGCAAAATATATTGGGAAATGCCAGTAAAATCTCATCTGAAAAACAAGAGTGCACAGTAACCATATTATCTTCCGAGTTTTGTATACAAACAAATACTTTATTAACAAACTTCACACCACGCACAAAAGGCAAGAGCTTCACAAAAAATGATCATAAAAGCATAGCACTGATACTGATTTTTTTTTTGCTCCAAGCTTGCATTCTCTGTATAATGCTTGGGAGGAATGAGAACAGGTGTGAAAGTAACAATAAAGAAATTGCCAGTGCATAAGCCATTCCGATGGCTATGTTCTCTAAAAGGCAATGAACACAGAGCGCTTGACTCAGATTCACACTACAGTTCTTTCGTACCTCCAGGATAAAGTGTAGGAGATTGATAGTCTACTTTAGAGCCCGTTTTGGAGAAGAACGGTATGAAACAGCTTTAATATTAATGAGAATTAGCTTGGTACTTTTAAAAGTAGCATGTGAATGTATCCACCCTTTTATTATGGTGATATAGCAATGAAAATACATTCTGTACATATATCAGCAAAACACATCTCAAAACAGAGACAGTTGATTAATCCATATCTTTTTAAAATAAATATGTACAATATTTACATTTAGGACAGTTCCAGATTATGTACCACTGCCTAAACTAATTCTCTACTTTTATAGAAAATGCATTTGCTGTATAAATAGTTATAAATACATATGTATAAACTTTTTCAGTGAAATGTCCGTGGATTCATTGACTACAAAACCGTGAGATATTCTTATTATCAGCTAACGTTTAGCTATCAAGTGTCCATGTATTAAACAGTCTAGAGCATCGTACATCAGATGGAAGTAGATTTTCGGTGTTGAGAATATTTTGCGTTCTGCTTCTGTGGCATCATACCGGCAAATCTGATTGTCTTTGAAAATCTGCAGAAAAGCGGCAGGACGGAATCAGTTTGACTCAGTGATGGTTATTGACTGCACCATGTCAGACAGGGTTTCTGGGTCTACCTCTTCTTTACCATTATCTGAATTTTCTGATGAGATGTAACAGCCAGAATCTCTCGGGCAGTCATTTAACTGTGATTTGTCAAAGCCATGGTGAGGGCTTAAGCTCTGCGTCTCCTGACCACCCTCACTTTTCTGCTGTTGTTCAACTGGAAAGAACAGAAAAAGAAAGGAAAAAAATGTCAAAATAAGTATCCTGGGAAAGAGTTTGCGATAGAAACATGACTGATCTCGAAGAGCTGTAGAAACAGATTTGGTACATACACATGACTAGATCAGTATCTTTGTCTATCCGAAACAGAAACCTCAGCATCAAAGAACTAAAAATATGATTATGTGAGTATAACAACATCTAAGTTGATGTTGAGGTTGGCTTTGATCCTGCAGTATGTTGCTCAGAGATGAATGCCAGAGACTTTGGCCTCGTCCTTTAGACTGAGATCTTCTAGGCTGTCCGCAGGTGCAACGGTCACCATGTGTGGTCACCGTGCCCAGGGTAGAGGTGGCAGCTTTTCCCCTCCCACACTCGCGTATTCCGGAGCCTGCTCGCGCAATTGATCATGTAGCCCGCTGCGCCGTGTTTATAACACATTGCGTTACAGGTGGTGTGTCTTTTGAATGTAACCCCCACCGTTTTACCTACTCTGTGCGCTGTGTAGTGAGATGTAATGCGCTGGCCTTCGGAAGCGCTCAGCATAAAGATGTGGTAATCAGGTTTTCTAAAGCACTGGGCTTTTCAGTGGGAGCGGGCGGCTGATGGAAGCTTCCTAAGCTTAGCTTGATGTCCAAAAGGTTATTTTCCAGAACACAAAGGCCTCAGAGAAAGCTAAGGCGCCTGACTCCTGCTGTATGGTTTTTGAACACTGTTCCAAAACTAAGTAGAAGCAAATTATCTTGCAAATAGCTTGTCCTTGTTTAGCTGCTGTACGACTAATCTACTCAAACTCAAAAATCTGCAACTCAGGGAGAGTATCGACAGACCTCTCAAAAAAAATTCAATGAGCTGGTGCCTTGCGGACAGGATATACCTGTGTATCATGAATCTAATACATCTTGTGGTTAAAGTTCATGTTCATATTTTCCGGCTGTGAAATACACAATGTTTACTCACAGTAAATTTCTTCCGAAAACAAGCTATGAAATATAAAATCTTTCCCTTTCATACTTTTCTTTTTCCTTATCCCCCTCCTGTAACTGTATTTTTACTTCAAACTGTGGCTTGCTTTGCAAACAAAGTATAAGGAGCAAATCTCACAGGAAACAGATGGTTTTACCCCAGATTTTAGCCCTTCAGAAAAAAGATACCTTTTTGCTTTTGCAAAGAATGTTGCCTTATTTCACTTGTTGCTCAATGGTTAAATAGTTAGCTTCGAATCTTTAGTCAGATTTAAGCTGTCTCAATTCAAGTACAGGCAGAATGGAAGCCCTAGTTCATGAAGGACTTTATCCTTCATCAAAATCTTAATCTAGTTTAGCTCCAGGGTAGAATCCAAGAATTATAAAATTTCCACAAGGAAAATTTGTACTGACATTTGTTTCAGTTGTTGCAAATGATAAGCTTTGGCAACATGGGAAAGATATACAATTTGGATTTTTTTTTTTTTTTTTAATCTTGTGTTATATTGTATAACAAAGACTAAATTAGAAATTAAAAATTGAAATGTTTCACTCTGAAAATATTGAAAAGGAACAGCAGAAGAGTCAGGACCTGTCTTCATTGTGTGAGATTTGAATGAACGTGTTTCACAAAGCATTCTGATATATTGAGAAATATTTCTAGCTCTTGATGGAAGTCTTGTAGATTTGTTTGGACTGATTAACTGTGTTTAGTATCTTCTAACTTTCAGTTGCCTAATTAAGTTAATAAACTAATCTGATTTTGAAGAAAAGAATCCGATGTCTCAAATGAGTCATTTTTGCATGAATAGGTTATAGGCATAAGCTTATGTATTTTAAAAAAAAAAAATGATTACTTTAAATACTTTCCAAGGAATAGAAGTCCCACCTTGTTCCCAAATAAATGAATAGTTAATTGCACTTGCGTGAAAGAGTACACCTTTCATCAGATTTAATTGATAACTGTAACTGTTTGATCTCCTCACCTTACAGAACATAGTTTGTCATGTCAAATGTTATCTCTCTTTGCAGGGAAAATATTTGATCACGTAGGGTCCAATTGATTTCTGATTTAAGTCAGGAAGGAGTTACAACAGGCATTACGCCAGTGAAGGTATTACTGCTGCTGTTAGTAGCAACGGCAGTAGCTTAGCACAAATAACGGCAGATGCCCCGGTAAAGCCTTGTCGAAACTGTGTCACTCGCTGCTCGCCCCGGTGCAAGAGGACGCAGGCGCTGGTCGCCGCGGGCTGCCAGAGCCCGTGGGGTGGCTGGCGAAGCCCTCTGCGGGGCGCGGGCAGGGCTCCCCTGCCTCCGCTGCCCTCCCCGCCCCAGCCCGGCGCTGCTTGCGGCTCCCGGCGTCGGCTCCTGCGGCATCGCCCGCTGCCCTGGCAAGCTCTGACCTAAGAAGCGTTAATCCTGTTTACGTTTTCAAGGTCAAAGAGGAACCTCCGTCCACTTCGTTTGTTTTACAATGGAAAGAAGACCAAGTAGCCAGTGGATTAAAAAGAAAGTACAGCTTCAGTCGGTGTGTTAGTGCCCTGTAACTACTTGTGATAATCATCTGAGTAGTTCCTATGTGAAAAATAGATCCTGAATTCTTTTGTAGCGATGTCTTTCCCTTGTGTGTTTCAGGGAAGAAGGCACAGACAAGCCTGGAACTGAGATTTTTAAAATCTGAATTCAGACCGGTTAGGAGACTAAGAAATTTCTATTTAGAAAACATATAGAAATGTAAATGTTCTGTCTCCTGCCATAACACTAGAAGAATTTTTACATGAAAAACTGAAATCCAAAAATGTTCAGGTGTTTGAGGCAGTGAAAATGTTATATTTTCTATTTTTCAGCAGAAAAAAATGAAGAAAACTCTCCCATATTTAAGAAGACTGAAAGCAAACTTTGGCACTTTTTTTTTTTCCTCTTTAAAGCAGCCTCGAATATTATGCAGTAACTACTAAACCACTTGAACAGGATACTGAGTATTATAAATACATGTAGCATACAACTTTAGATGTTGCTTCATGAGAAAAGAAACTATGCTTTTTTTTTTTTTCCTTTTAGCTTTTGGCTTTTACATTCGGTTCTATTTAATTCCTTCCTCTAACATGTACATGTTCAAGGTCCAGATTAGTAAAAGTAAATTTACTGTCTTAATCTTTTGGACTTCAGAAGAAAGATACAATGCACAGGAAACAGGAATTGATAAAATTTAACTGCCGTTAGATGTTGCAGAATCATCAGAAATAACTATCTTATCAACAAATGGAAGTCCTATCATTTTTCTACAGTAAAGCAGTTTCATATAAGATAAATAGCTTTCAGTCACTGTTGTCTACGATATGGCCAGAAGAGTCCAAGATATGCATCATTTTGGCACGTATATTCTAATACTACTTTAGACAGTAGGATTATGTTCAGACTTCTGAAAAAAAATGTGAAGCCTTTAGCCTCGGTAATAGATGTGTGAAGCATACTTATCTCCCTTGCTATTTAGATCTTTCAAATGAATATTTGTTGTTCAATGACATAGATGCGCATGACAGATGCAGGGATAGATCTCTTGTTTTCCTTCACCGGCTTTTTTCCCTTTTTTAATGAGTTTAAAGCCTGGATTAGGAAGGCACTTTAAGCTTAGGTTTAAGGCAATTCAGCTCAAGAATGTACTGAGGTCACGCTGACTCCCATGCGGTTATGTCAGTTTAAACCAGATAAGCGGCAGGAGGCTTGGGTTTTGTCTTGGAAGCAAAAGAAGGTCACCCAGCAGCAAGCTGTGCTTGGTGAGCGTGCCCTCGGGGAGTTTGCCTCCGGGAGCCTTGCCCAGAAGGAGACCCAGGCCAGGCGCACGGTGCTTTAGGCTGAGTCACCTGCCTGCCCTCCTGGAAGGCGCCGCGGTGACGTACTGAGCAGCACGATACAAGAACTAAATAGTAGAACGAAGTGTGTCTTCAAGGCTGATGTTAGACCTCCTAGGTACGTACAGAGGCCATGTATCAACCTTTAGTGCCTGTACCAGGTGGACCGCCTAATTGTTAAAATGAAATGATAAATCATAAAGCATCAAACTCAGAAGGGATCATTTTGAAGCAGTAAATGGCGATAGTTCTTGAAGCAGAGAAACCTGAAGTGCGTCTGTATGCGCTTGCAATACTTTGGGGACTCAAAGGAGCAAACCTTTTGTGGGCATTTACAGACATGTAAATTAAAAAATTGCACCCACTGAAGCCAGTGGCGTAGCTTTTCTGGGAGGGATACTGAACTGGTGAGAGAGGAGAGTCTATGGGGAAAACAGAAACGAGAAGCTTCTCTTTTCTTTAAAATCTGGAAGCAATCAGATGTGCCTGAAAAAAGGTGAAAAATACTAATACACACGCAAGGATGAGCTTCCGTGGGAAATCTGGAAGTATTATGTCCAGGTCAACGAGTTGTACCACAGTACAGAAGGGGAGATTGTCTTTGAGCACTATTTGACCTTGACATGATATTGTGTAATCCCACATTCTTAAAGGGACTGCCCAGTGTGAAATGGTACTCTTGATGCTAGGTCCTCGTGTACAGAATGCAACTGAGAACTGGAAGTCGTGCCCTCAGCTATCTACTATCTTGCTGTCCAAGTAGAATAAATAAGGAACAAACCTTATGTGGTACTGGCAGTGGGATTTAGAGAATGGTCTGGCACTTAAATATGAAAAGTAAGCTAAGGAAGTGGATTTGGGGAGTTAAGCATAAAATACTATCCTCCAAATTGCACATATGCACCTTTTTTTTTCTATAAAATGAACTGTATGTGCATATCCAATGAAGTCTAATTCTTCTTTCACTCAGAATAGCTTTGGACTAATGTAACCCGCTGGTCTTCAGGAATGAACCTCTTGACTTACATCATCTCAGTGAGAAGAGAATCAAGGCTATTTTGCGCACACAAAAACGTGTGTCCTGGGAAGTGGTCAAGAAAAAAGTTCCAAACTTCTTTTATTACTTTATTCATTAACCATCCAGCAACTGCTTCACTGTAAAAATAGCGTCCTACAAAAGCACAGACATCCATCTCCTGTCTAGAAGCCATCTGGGAGAAGAATGGAAAGCTATTAAGAAATACTTTATGAAAAAGAGCTTTTTTTTCCTCCCTAGCCATGAATTCATGGAAGCCAATCATTTTGTCCCAAATATATAGGTCTGATCAACTTATAGAAAATCTAAAAAGAGATCTGGGGGGGTGGGGAAGGTTGTGAGGAGCTTACAAGACCTTGCAGTTCTAGGACAGCCTTGCTACATGAAGTACGTGAAGGTGGTGAATTTGGGCCTGGACTCCCAGGAAAGGTAGAAAGAAGACAGTGCAGTACAAGAAAGCAAAATCTGTTTAAAATCCACTGTGTGGTAGCATTTGCTAAATAAAACTTACTTTTTAATTCCTGATATGAGACGGGTAAAGTTTTTCCTTTCAAATTCATTCAAGTCTAAATCAAATGTAAGATGAAAAAATTCTCACTGCCTGAAATCCTACATTTTGGATGGCTTTAAGGAGCATATAATGTGGAAACTATTGCTGCAGGTCTTTTGGTTAGAAAACTCAATAACTGTTTATTCTGCAACATGAATTATAGAGTTACAAGTATGTGGCATGAAGAAATCACTTAGTATAACGTGCCATAAATGTCAAGAAAAAGCCAAGTAAAGAAAAAGAAATTAAAAGCCCCATAAAAACATCTGGACATTTCACAATATCCGTTATCACATTAAAGAAATATTAAATCTTGGTTTACTACATTTCTAGCAGAACCTAGTAAAATGAGGCTATGTTCCAGCACGCTTGGCTGTTCTGAACAACAGCAGAGTCACAAAAACTCAGGAACCTTTGCATTTCAACTCTGGACCGTACCTGATTCTCCATCCATTAATCAAACACATGCTTCATGGAAGCACAAATGTAATGCAAAGACACGGAAGTCTTCCAAGCTCTATGAGAAAGATGGGCTTAGAACAGTAAATATGGTCTGTGGCCTTAGTATATTTTTTCCCAAAGCTTATAAAAACAGTGAACTTTTACCTGGAAGAGTGCTGAACTTATAGCTAGAATACTCTTGGCCAGTAAACAGATTACTTTGTAGCTGTGGGTAATTATGCTGCTCACTTCTAAGCAATGCAGAAAATCAATTTTAATTAAAAAATCATTTATGCTGGACTGAGTCATGACCATTTAGGGAAAAAAAAAATATACTGACCTAGGAAAGTTCAGTTCAGAGGCAGAATTCACTTTCACAGTAGCACCCAGCTCTTTCAACCCAATTTTCCAATCAGATTGACAGAAGGACAAAGAGGTCAAATGATTCAGATGAAGTCAGACTCATGCTGAGCTTATCCCCAAGATCATCTTGACTCCCTGTCTTTCGTAATAACGACTTAACAGATGGCTTCTATCAATTTTAGTCTTTAGTATCTTCCTTTTTAGAGCAAGTTGTTAAATTCTGTTCTGTCATTAGCAGTCACGTGACAGATGCTATGAACCTTTGGCAACCAGATAAGGCAAGGATTTGATTCAGTCCTCGTCCAAGACAGTATCCCAAACCAGGAAAGTATTTATGCCTGGCTTACCTTAAAATATACACGAGTCTTATGAAATTCAATTAGACTTAAATGAATGCTTATAGCTGGCATGGTATATAAAGATGTCTTGGTTCTGGTCCCTGTGAGTATTCATAAATTCTGGGAATATTATTTTATTGAATTTGAATACTGGAAAGATTGGCTATACCTATCTAAGGTGGATGTGAAGCAAATATGCATTTCATCTCTTGATCTAAGACTACAGTGTCATCACCGATTTTGAAGCATGGGCCACTTTATACATTTAATGTTATTATTTCCAGAACCATTATAAGAATTTAAACTATGAAACTACCATACAGATAACATCAGGGACACTGTTTTGCCTGGCGAAGTGACTTAATCCCAGGCTGCCAATTAGGAAGGACTCTATTTGGATAATTAAGGTAAATTTATTAATTTTCATTGTATGGGATATGTAAGGACCTTCTTAGGTTTGGTCCTTGCACAGATGTATGCAGAATATTAAGTGTTAAGACACCTTCAGAAAAAGAAAAACTTGGTGTCATCTTCTAAAAAGGTCAGGTGTCTAAGGGTGCTTGCTGTGCTTTTGTTACATAAGGAATATAAATAGTAAACCATATCCTCACTACTCCAAAATAGTTTGACACTTGCATGGTCTGTTAAAAACCATTACATTTTGGTTTTGGTTTTCACACTGATGTAAAACTCTGCCAAATTACAATCTAGCATTTTTCTTTTCCTTTTTTTTTTTTTTTGTTTTTGTTAAATATTGATATAGAAAAGCGTACACAATAAAAGGTGCAGAAAGAGCAGCAAGGCTAGTTACCAAGAAGTACACACAAATATATGTATACTCGGTTTAAGGGTAAACTAGGAAAATGAATGTATTTTCAGATGATTTCCAGCTAGATCTCTGCAATACATTTCTTGGAAAATCTAACCCTTCTTTTTTTCCTGGATTCACCCTTTCAATCGCTACTTCTACATAGACAGCCCTTCAAGAGCGAGTCCTTTTCTAGCCCGTCATCTCACAAAGCTATAGACCGGAAAGAAGTACTGATCCTGGTGGGCAAAGAAAACCCTTTAAATGCCTCTCCAACATGTTTGCAAGAATCTTACCTTTCCCGGGAAGCTGACTAAGAACAGGAGAGACTGCATGGACAAACGGGGTCCCGAAAAAGCCCGAACGAATAGTCAAAAAACAGGTCAGCAAAGACACGAAGAGGGAGATTAGAGAACACCTGCAGGGAAAGCTGAGTGGAGGAGGTAGCGAAAGGCATTCTTAGAAACCCAGAGAGATTCGCGTACTGACGCACATAGGGCACGTGTGTGCACGCAGGTATGTGCATACGTACGTACATGTGCTGAGTGAGAAATGGAAAGTGACCTATCTACTGAGGAGAGAAAAAGTGGACAGCTGAGAAGAGCTGATATTAAAATATCCCAGGAAGTCATTGCTTTTTCTTTCTTTCAGATGCTTCTCAATTGCAAGTGCACATCTGATGAAATGAGTGCTCAGGATGGGTGGCGAGTATGCGCGAATATTAATGAAGAGAAAAACATCTCCTGTTTTGGCTGAGTGTCTAATTAAGTAGACGCTTAGCTGAAGTTTCTAGGAACTTGACATAAATTATTTAAGATTAGAAGTCAGGCTGGAACTACCATGAAAATATCATGAGAACAGTATTTTCTGTTCTCTGCATCCTAGCTTTTCCACTCCCAGTGAAAAGAACAAGTGAAGAAAACATAATGGTGATCCATACACATACATACACACACCCCCCGTATGATCAGCTTTCAGAAGCTCACTGGAAGCTTGAGTCAGATTCATTTTGAGAAAAGAATGCAAACCAGCTCTTAGGGTTTTTTTTGGGGGGGTGGTTGGTTTTTGTTTTTTTTTTTTTTACAAAACCTTCCTACAAATGAAACTGATTTCGAAAAGGATTTAAGTGTGGGATGAAGTGAGGGAAGGAAAAATGGTATTCTTCCGCAGAATGTTGTTTAAAAAAAGTAAAGAAAAATCTTTACTGTAGCTATTTGAAGTAAGCTCTATTTTGGTTAAAATACTAGCACAGAGTTTGGGAGGTTTTATTTTCTGCTCTTACACAGACCTTGTGACTTTTGGGAAGTCACTTAACCTCTCTGGGGATAGGTTCCCCAACCATAAATAGAGTTGTTCTCAAGTGATAGTTGCTACCAATCTCTAGTTTAGGACCTATAAATGAGAAATTTAAAATCATTCATGTGTTACTAGTACAGTAATCGTGTACATATCTAGAAAAAGATAAAACCATCTGACTCCATGTTCCATATTTAGAAGAAAAATCATTTAACAGATCAATGTGAGAATCACCGTTTCTTTAAATGCATTTCTTCAATTAAAACTTGCACATGACTCTTAACAAAGCTTAAACACTTACTGTCATAGTCCTGTAGATTTTCAATTGCTGATAACAATCTTGCCCTGTCTTCTGGGTTTGAAATATTTAATTCAATCAGGTGGCTCTCCTGTAGATCCTTTAAGTCCTCTAGAGTTTCATAGCCATTTAGCAAGAGGGTTGAGGCATATTCCTACAAAAAGAAACAAGGAAATTCTCTCATGTAAAGAAGCACTATGTTTAGTAGAGGACTAGGTACAATTCCTCTTTTACTTTTTTGTCAGGTTGAAATGGGCTCCATTCTCCAGTCTGACCAACCTGCCTTTGACATAAAACTGGAGCTGGAGAGCAAGAGAGGACAGAGGCGGAGATGCCTTGGCATCCTCTTGGCCATCCCAGCATCTGTGGCTGACTTGTCCAACAGAGTCCGGCAGCAAATTGGACCAGGACAGAGCTCTGCCAGAAATTATTGAATCTGCCGAGCTTCTGGACCTCCGCGGGTCACCCTGTAGAGGGCCTGCCATGCTGGGTCCAGGAGGGCCTCTGAGGTAGGGTGTGCTCTGCCTTTGCACAGAAGGAGCCCTTCAACGTAAGTGAGGGTGAGAAGCTGAGGGAGCCCTCAGCTGGGCTGTGTCACACGTGGTCCCCCTTGAGCTGTGTGTTGGTGCAGTATGAAACTCTGCGTGTACTCCAGGGAAAGGAGTGTTTGCATCAGCACAAAAGCAATAACCGTTATTAAAAATGTTGCCTGTAAATCACGACCTAATTAAGCTTTGACACTCCGTCGAGAACTAGGGTTGCAGAGAGGGAGAGAGGCACAACGCGAGCATAGTGCAAAAAGACTATCGCTCCCTAAAGATCACGAGAAATTAGAAACCCAAATTCTAAACGTTGGCACTGGAGTCGGACTGCAGTCCTGTCCCTGAGGTGTCCACAGTCACACACCTCCTACCCTTAGGCACACAACTGCAGTCAAGTTACGGTGGCTTGACAGGTCACCACCGTGCATCTTTGCATGGAGTCTTTTAGCCTGACCCAACGATGTGGTAAAACGCAGTTCTGTAAGCCACTCGCATCAGATAAAAGACAGACACAAATCTGCTTTGCTGACATCAACAGTGCTGAAACCTGCCTTTCTACTTCTGCCTGAAAATGACATCCAAACCCGGGCGCACAGAAGTGAAAGGTTTCAAACACAGCTGGGAAATGCGTTGGCTGACCTGCAGGTGGACACAATCCAGGAGCTCTTGCAACGTTTTAGGCTTGGTCCTTTTGCTTCCTCTGTGCGGCTTTATCTTTCTGGGTGCGGCTTCCTCTTCCAAGATAATATCCACGTAAATGAACTTGAAGTTTCCTACTTTGTTGTTCAGCATACCTGTCCATATGCCCATAGGGGTTTTACAGATGATATCTATAATGTCTCCTTTCTAGAACAATAAAAAAAAGCACACCACTGCTTACACATCTGGTTTGTTATATGTAGTTTTTCCCCTGTGGACCAAAACCAGCAGAGACGGCACAGAATCTTAACTAGTCAGCGTGAAGTAACTTTTAAAAATTACCTAGATTTAGCTCCTTTGTTTTTATAACATCCCAGCAAAATAATTACAGAACATGGAGCTAGTCCTTATCTCCAAACCTTTGCAAAGGAGAGGTGAGCATAAGCAGCATCTTTCACCTTTTTTGTGCTCCCCTTGGTCCCTGAAAGGGGGTAGGGTTGCATCAGAAATCAATTTTTGCTATGAATAGTGGGCATAGCTTTGGCAAAAAGCAAGGGAACACTCTGAGGTTATTTTCCAAATACGTGCCAAACTATTTACAGAATAATCTTGCTATCCAGCATCTCAAGGGCCTTCAAAAACTGATAGCTGAGCTATGTGAAAGGTGGACTCTTACCCATTTTACAGCAAAAAACACTGGCTACATTTCTCAAAGGCAATAAAGAACATTAAACTCCCTTAATACCTTTCTGCCAGTCCTTCCCAAAGGACTGTCAAATTTTCCCACTATTATTAACACGATTGACTGAGAAAATAGTGCAAGGTGCCTTAACAGACAGATCTAAAGGCTTCAGCTCTCCACACTCATGAACGCACTCGCAAATGTGAGTGCAAAAGCGAGTGACAACACAGCAACTTCAAGAGGGCTTTTTGGTAAAGGTGGTCACAGCCACACTGTGGGAACTAAGGTCTCAGCTCAGCAAAACAGTCACTCTGAGTAATTCTCATAGTAAAAAGTCTCCCTTGTAAGTCACACAACGTGCTCCCATGACCTCAGAATTGAGTCCTGTCTTCTGGGCAGGTATCACAGAACTTATAAAAATGTTGAAAGTCTTTAAAGAGTTGTCCAACAAATCCCCACATACACACTTCATTTGGCATTCTGTTACAAACACAAAAATCAAACTCAGTTTGTATAAATATGTGTTAACAACTCCAAGACTTTAGAATCTTTTCTAGTCTGGTAAAGAAACTGCAAGTAAGTAAAGCAGTCACCCTAGTTTTTTAGTACAAACCCAAGTATGAAATTCACTGTGTTCCAGTGACCGGGTTTTGTTAGAATATGGAGCTCAGAGCTATGACCACGTTTGAAATGGAAACTAAACAAACATTTGTTTAAAGCTCTATCAGCACCCATATTATTCTGCACACTGATGGAGGCTCAGGAACTTCGGATGTGGATGCAGACCAGGATTAGGCAGTGGCTCTAAGGCAAGCTGCAGACACACTTTGAATTCAGATTCAGGGTACTGAAGATTTGTGAGATAAATTTAGGGGATTTCAACCCTAAGTATTAGTTTATAATTCTAAAATACACCATCCCGGTGACTAAAAAAGGAACCTGTGTGAGCCAGCAGACATTTGCCATTTCATGACCGGTTAAACAGAAAGAAATGCCCTAGGTGTGGGTGGAAGTGGAGGGCAAGTGGTGAAGACTACAAGTACTGGCAGAGCAATGGCTGTAATATATATAGTCCAGAGAGGAGGAGGGGGAGACTGCAGGGAGACACAGATGAGGATTTTGACAAGAAGAAGAGGCTGTGAAGGAGAAGAAAAGATGCTGAAGTGTAAATATAATCTGGATAAGGTGTTTACAAAGAAGGAAAAGAAAGAAGTCCAGATTACAGGTATCAGTAGTCTGAAGGATGATGATATTCAATGTATCTGTGCATGGAAGGAGAAGAAAAGGGCTGGGCTTTTTTAGTAATGTTCAACTGGGCCCATGTCTGGAGCCCTTTTTTCTCACTCACACAGCCTGCACACCCCTGCCATGTTGTCAGGGCCAGAGAAAATTCATAGTTCAAAGGTATGCTTGAAGAAAAGCTGAACGGAAAGGCCAACTTCTTTTCATTAAAGACAATGGGTGCCACTGAGCTTTTGATATATCCCAGTTGTGACTGAAAAAGCTGGGGAGGCTACTTCACATCCCATGAGACTCAAGTTTTTCTTACTCCAGACCTAGTATGTGGGAAGCAACATGTATTTTACTCTGAGGAAAGCTGTGGTATCCAGGTAGATACCGCGATGAGGTACCTACCTGGAGTCTATGCCTTAAAAAGCCTTTAGCAGCAGTTGGCTTTGGAGCATTGTCTGAACTAAGTCCTCACAGAAGCATTGCAAAACAAGATTGGTCTTGCTTTTAGAGTGTTACACGTGCTTAACGGTTAAAAATGCATTAGTAAACATATTCTTCACATGTAAGAAATGCCCCTCTGGCATTCTTACTGGAAAAGAAGAAGCCCTGATGGTTGTCTTACCTTGATTTTCAGAGAGTCAGTGTCATAAGGACTTGGTGTGAAGTCGGTGTGAACTTTGGCTCGGCCGCAGAAGGGCCCACTGTACGGGACTTCGTCATCAAACCGGAGGCTGTCCCTGTTACTCGTTCCGTCTGAGCAGCTGGTCACCCCACCTTAAAGAGAGTCAGCTTGAGAGATCTCCTGCACCAAATGCCCAGACATGCAATTCTGCACAGCAAGCCGAGAGGAAAGTGTTCAAAAGCACAGAATTAGAGAACGAGTGTACTCTGTGCGGTTTTGACACATTCCAGGAAAAATACATTCAATAAAAAGCATACTACAAGAGACCGAATAAAATAAGTAGGAGACCTTTCGTTAACATCTTCCCTACAATAATCTTTTTCTGGTGATGATACTAATAGACTACACATTTTACTTACAGACTTTTTGAAATATTACCTCTGCAGATTAATAAAGTGTACTCTAAAAGTGCAATTGAGGGAATTAATTCTGCTGAACTTCTGTTTATTCAGAAAAATGAAAACAAGTGCTGTAGAAGTTATTTTATTTCATTACAGAGCTAGCTGAAACATCAAAGGAACCTGCATTGCAGAGGGAAATTTTAATCTTATCAACATTTCTGCCTGTCATTTTATCGAAGTTGAGCAATAAAATATCAGCAGAGTAATTCAAGCAAATTTGAGCAAGCTCTGCAATATCCCATCCAAATATGTTTTCAGATAAGAGCAGCAGCGTGTTGGAAGTAAACTCCCATATACAATTTTCACAAATCACATCACAGAAAATGATCATAAAAATGGTTTTGTTTGAGGTGATTGCTTAAGTGCACAGCTCCGTCTCGGGGCCAGATTAACTACTAAGTGCAAATGGTCTGGACTGCAGCTCGAGTCCCCACTTAGGGCTCACGCGGTGCCTGCAGTGATGGCGCAGCAACGTCATCATGGACAGCTGTGGCCTGCTGCCCAGCAAACGTCCACAGCAGAGCAACGGATAGAGAGGTGGAGGCAAACTCCACTTCTCATCGGAGATTCATCTGCCCTCCGACTGAGACTGCCCTGTCGGGGGAGGGTTTTCGGTGGGGTGGTGGAGAAGCAGACTGTGTCACTCTGCATCATGACCTGATGCAGCCAGGTCAGGCCCCCATCACCCATCATCTCAGAGGCACCTCTCACTTCATCTGCTTCACATCTGCAGGGCAGAGGATGAACTCCCAGCCACTGCTCCCAGAGAGGATGCTTGTGTGGCTGCACCCAGTGATTGCAACCACATGGGTGCCAGCACCATAGCAGTGATAACCCCCAAAACCATTTATGGCATATATACCAGCAACATCCCCCATAATCCGTGTTATTTTTTTGCTTCAGTTAATATTTCCACTCTTGAAAACGCTCAGCTTATTTCTGGAGAGAGGTATATCTACCCTAGCTGCCACCCATTTAATCAAATTACACTCTTGTCTGCCAGACTGAAGAGCTCTCTACTATCACATTTTTGATCACCAGCTCTGAGACCTCAGACTTAAACAATAACAATATTGATCCAGTGACTGAATAAGAAGTATGGATGTCTTGTACTTACTAGATGAGCTCTGGCCACTGTTCAGACTGTAGAGACTTTCCATAGAGTCACTGGCTTTTAGGGAGACCTTCTCAGTGTGTGTTCCACCACCAGGATCACTGTCATCTTTTCCTTCTTCATTCTTTAACACAAAAATCGGATGTTAACCACCAAGAGATGTATTTTAGACAAACATTTGTTTTTTCTTTTAAATCATCATTGGCGATTAACCCTTCATCACACTTTATTAAGAACCACTCTAACAGAGAAAGCATTTTAGACGTTGATGCCTGGTACTAAGGATGCCCAGCACCACCCCGAGCACCTTACGATCTTGGAGAAATCCCCTGTCTCCTCCCTGCCCCACTCACTTCATTCCACTCCTGCTCAAGCAGCTAAACTGATTCTCCGTCTCAGAAGACTGCAATATACCACAGCAGCGATGAAGGCTTGTAATGGGAAATTCACAGGTAGCCAGATAAGGTGTTTTTTCTGATTGTCTCAGAGAAGGAAATGTAAAGGTTAATTCTGAAAGCACACGGTGAAGTGCTAGCTGATGCAGCTGTGTTTTGTGTTGAACTTCTGAAAATCATGGGCGCTTGGCGGCAGGCTGGCACCCCAGCCAGGGCGTTCAGGAGACAGCCTGCACACACGTACGGCACCGGGGTGTTCCAGCACCACGCTCGCCATGTTGCCCGACCTACACAGTGGCCTCAGCATCCAGTGCATTTCAGAATTAACAGATGCATGTTTCTCTCACAAAATCTAATGGTGTATGAAATTGGCCCCTTGAGTTTATTACATTAAATCGCACCTCAGGAATCACAGCCTATTCGAAACAATAAGATCTGTATTTCAGTCACAGGTAAGTTAGGGACGATGTAACAACTAAACGAAATAACGATGAGCTTTCAAAGGAAGGACATTCTTCAGCAGATTTCATCACATGGTCAATGTGCGCAATACCCTGATGCAACTGAAACATCCTGCGGTACTTAGGATGTTATGTTATATTTGGGGAAATATTAATTGTTCATCAGCTGGCTGATGAAGTCAAGCAAAGATGGCAGTGCATGTGTGAAGTAGAGACCCATACAGGTACATATAAGGCATAGCATTGAAAGGAAAGACTGTACTGGTTTTCAACAAGAACAGTGCTTGTTACGCCAGTCAGCAGCATAACCCATAGATTAATCAGTGGGCCGGTATTGATTGTCATCATCTCCTGCAGGAGTGAAGATCATGCTACATGTGTGTCCAACCAGATAATTCGTTGCATTTCTGTCCTGTGAATCGTTGCTGTAAATGTGCAGAAGGTAAATGTGGAAATTCTGATTTTCTTTTTATTATGATGTAAAACTCATGGATTGCAACCTCTTGAATTTTAGCAAAAAATGCAAACTAAAGTAATGAAATAGGAATCCTTGGCTTTGACCTCCAAAAAGTGTCTAAAGTTATCCTGTGAAACACTATTTTCTACTTGTGAAGTTTCTTGTTTATTTTCCCTCCTTATTTGATATTGACACACGTGTGAGATAGGATGCAGACTAGCTAGACTTTTTAAGATGATTAAGTATGACAAATCCTTTTTCCTTATGTTTTTTAAAATTTGGAAACTCACTGACACAGCATATTGAGAAAACAGGGTTTGCAGTGTGTGAAACGTTATATATGTTTTTTATGTTTAATAAAGATAGGTTCACTAAGATTAGATAAGGTAAAAGCAGATAAGGCATATGAGTTGTCATGCTCTAGGACGCTAGCTGACCTCTACAAAATGGACTTTGGAAATAATTCTTGTATTGAAAGATAAATTCTTCTAATGAAGCATTTTGTACAAGTTGAGTATCATACTGCAGATGGGGTTCATCAGATACTCCCTCGTGTCCGCATCGGGAGATTTTGTGTGATGCTTATACAAATGCTCCTTGATGAAAAAGCAAAATGAAATGATGTAAAACTCCTATGTCTGTCCTGGGCCCTTACCGTGTGATGCTGTAATTGTATATGCGCGTGTGTGTGTACATTAACATGCACATGAAAGAAAGGGTACATACCAAAAGCTGTTTTAATTCTGTATGTGTTACCATGTTTTTATGGATTGTCATAACTGATGACAATTGAAACATGAACAGCAAAAATGCACATTACATTTTTACTTCACATGTATTATCATCAAACACGAGATTCTTAAGCTGTATTTACCATCTCCTCAGAGAGTGCCTTGATGTACTTTTTACCCATCTTTTTCTTCATGGTGAGGGAAATGGCTCTCATCTTCTTACCCAAACTTCCTCCATTATTTGCTGCTTTAGTTTGTACTGCTTCTCCAATGTCACTTATAGTCTCCAGCTCAGATATCTGATTTGAAATAAAAAAGTAAGCAACAACTCACCATGAAAATGAAATTCAGTGTAGTGGAATAGGAATTACAGGAAAACATTAAGGACACCAATGCAGTTAGGATGACAAAAGTCAGTCACAGCCATTTTCCAGGGGAATCGTGTACCTAAACAGGTTTGCAGCACACCACTGTATGTGTGAATGATAGAAAGAAAATGTATTTTATGCTGGAAAATGTTGTTTCCCATTGTTTATTGTCCTTAATCCAAATAAGAATTGAGGAGATTTTTGCAGGGGTCTTGAAAATAAAAATGACACATCTGTGGGTTGCCCACACGTGCCGGTTACTTTGAGCATGCACCAACCTGAAGTGCACTTCTGTCTTTTTGAACAATTGTTTCTAAACTTCACATCAAAGTACCAAATTTAGGTGTGATTCTCTTGTTCGTTTTGGCAAGGACTCAATCACCCAGACAGATCCAGGTACACAAGCAAAGTTCTCACCAGTGTAAAATTTACACAATAGTTTCCCAATGTTTTTGCATAACTGTCATGGGAAAGTGAACTAAAGAAAGTAAAATTTTGTGTAATACAGACCTCAGCTGAATCATCTGTCTTTGATATCGAGTGGTGCCTGAAACGGTCAAAGCTGCCGAAGCTGCTGGTGCGCTGTAAAAAAAGAGAAGACAAACCTTGACTCACTGATGGCATTTTGTTCTGTTATTAAGACTTAGATACAACTGTCAAGTCCCCTGTTTGTGTTAAAAATTCCTCCCAGATCAGTGGACCATGAACTGCTACATCCAGCTAGAAACAAACTGGGAGGTGACTACAAGGAAAAAAAATTGTGACTGTACAGCCAGAAGCAGAAAAATGAGTAAGAGAAACAATACCGCTTCCAATACTAGTTAGGTAATGGATATGATGATGAGTTCTTCTACATCAGTTTCACATTACTTATACACAGATATCTATGAGTTACTTCTGGGTGAGATTGCTGTCTATGAGCTTAGGAAAAAAGGTGTTTCCATAAATATTATAGATGCTATAGAGTCGGTTATGATGGTGTAAACTGTGGCAATTTATACAGTTTACCTTTGCAGCTGGGGAGACTGTTTACAGTTCTTTACCAACAGGAATCAGCAAGAACCACCGAGGACTATGAATATATTTTGTCCAAAATGCATACGTTGCGGAGGGAGTAAATAACAGAATAATCAGGCAGGCTTTGTGTTTTTTCTTCCCAATCCTCCAATTCGAAAATCTGATTTTTAAACCTAAATGGGTACAGTTTTTCCCTGTGCCACAGCTTTACCTAACATAAGAAAGGCTGCATCACCTGAGCTGTGCACTAAGTGACTGTGAACGCATTGCTTTTACTTCCTTCTAATTTCCACCCTTTCTGCGTGCGGATAAGTGACATGGAAAGCAGGGAAGTGGCACGGCAGATTTTCGCGAGAGAGGTCACACAGAAATACCTGCCAGACATGCCCAGGCAGAGTTGTCCGACACTGCGCTGCCCGTGGTGGCAAACTGCAGAAAATTGGCATTGATGACAAGTCAGAAATCCCTTTAAGTGTGGTCCTAATAACAGCCAGAATTTGGACATTTATCCACTCTACAGTGTCTTTAAGAGCTTGTTTTTATATCTTCACCAGTACTCAAAGCTAAATCCAGAACGACTCCTTTTTTTTTCTTTGCTCTTTCGTACTAAATGAAAGTCTTCTAATGCAATATCAGAGTTCTTGAGCAGCGTTTACTATTATATACTATGTCATATCATCTCAGTATATTTCTGAGTGTTCAAAATCCCCTCTGGAGGAAAAAAACACTGAACTAAATAGCAAACCACAAAATAAATACATCCTGAATGATTTAATAGGTGATTTCAGACTACCTGGCTACAGGTTTTCCCAATTTATTCATCCATTTACCTTGCCCACGTGATTTCAGCTACACCAGTTCCTTGCTCCATTGCTTTCTTCCCCCACCCCAGCCACACGAGACATCTTTTCATCTCCCCCCAGGTTTCTAAAGCACCCATTGTGCCCCCTTCCCTGGCATCTCCAGCTACCTCCTTTTGCCCTGCATCTGGGAACGCCACAAGCCTCAAAAGGGCCTGCGAGCTCTGGCTCTGCTCTGCCATTACAGCTTTCCAGTCTTCTCCACCAGGTAAGAATTTTAATGAGGTAGCCTGAGAGGCAACTGAGGTAGATCATCCTTTGGGCACCAAAAGAGGAGGAGAAAAGGTCTGGTTTAATAGCCGGCCCCATTGCCTGCCTTCGTGTTGCAGACCCGCTTAATGCCGGCATGAACCTGCTGCCGGAGAAGCTAAGGAGAAATCTCTCGGCGATGGTAAGAGGAGCAGAACTGCCCAAACACCGAGCGCTGCAGGGAACACCGCCCTTGCCGTGCCCGTCCTCCGGTTCCCTACCCAGGGCGCCCAGTGAGGCTGCGGGAGTGCCGTCCTCTGCAAAACTCCAAAACCGAAGAGTGGTTTGAGCCGAGACCCAAGTAACGATTTCAGCTGCTGGCAAGATTCTGAGTGCTGGTAGGGCCCCGCGCCTGTCCTGCCCACAGCCACCAGGCTGCCGTGCGCTGCTCCGTCGCCTTACGCCCTCCTTTGCCGGCAGCAGTCAGTCCTCTGCGGGACTCGTCAGTAACGGCGTCAGGCTCCCGATGCCGCACAGGGTGGCGAGGTGGCGTTCAGGCTTCGCAACCGTGATCTCGAGGAAGGAGTTCATCAAAATGATACCAGCTCCGTGGAGCACACACATACCTCCCCTGGGTGTTTCCCGGGTCCAGGAAGGACCCCATCTTATTCTGTCCCTGCTCATAAATCACGGGGTTACTCTCCATATTAGCTCCTTTATCTCTTACACACAGTCACTTTTAAACTAAAAATAGTTTGCAGAGGGGGAAAAAATACGACAAAGAAAAGCTATATGGGAAACCATGTGCAAATACTTTGCCTCAAAGTCTTCATTTGAGAAGAAGAAAATCACACAACTGAAAATAGAAGCTCCTTGCTGTTTAATTTCCCTGTTTGCCCACACTTATTTATTAACCAGTTCCCCTCCTCCAAAAAAAAATTAATGTGGACATAGCGGTGGGAGAGGCCTGAGCACAGCCAGATGGAAGAGGAAAGTATACCCACATTTTGGGTCCATGTTCGAACCACTGCAGCTTAAGAGAAAAAGAAATAACATCGGTTTTTTCACTACATTTCTGGGCACATCTAACCTGAAAAATATTTCCAGCCAAAGGTTATTTGAAGAAGCTGACCCAGATTTGTGAATATTTTTGGACAAGTAAAATGACATTTACTATTCACTGGGGGGGAGAAAAAAATCACACAGCTCTCCTCTTAATTGATTGTAATCTCTCAGAAAATCTCTGTTGACTAAACATTGTGGTTTGTTTGTTTGTTTTTACCCTGTGAAATTGAAAAGGACAATTTGGATTGTACACTTTAATTTTATCTAAAATTCCCATAAAGGACTTTTTGCTATTAAGTAGATGAACAATATCCTGTGACAAGGGGTTAGCTCAATAGTATGATATAAAAACACAGCCCCAAGGATTATGGTTCTATTAGACAGGATTAACACCTTTCCCTGGCTTGTCAACCCAGCCAAATGTGCCCTGCAGCATGGAGCGGGAGGGACAGAAAGAGGGAGGCTGGGATTCGCAGCAATATTGGGCAAGTATAAAATAGTCTCACACGGTGATCTCTAAACATACACTGACCTTTCTGTTGCATTCAATCAGTTCAAGACGTCTAGTAGGAATAACTGTATATTAAAGTGCAGATGTGCTGCAAATACTTTAAAAGGAACAAGAGGAAAAACATTGTTTATTGTCGGGCTTACCTATAAACAGCTTGAGCACAGGGAAATCAGTTATTCTTTTTCGACCCTTGAAACAACCTTATATCCTACATGTGCAGAAGCCTTGGGCTATTTTGTAGCATACTTCAATGTTGCTTCATCCCTATTAAATATTAATAAGGGTTACAGGATGATTTCCACTATTCTAGATAATGGTCTCATTGCACTGGAGAGCACTAAATAGGGCTGCTTCAGCAGTTCTCTATACTAACTTTTTCCATTAAGTAATCAATAGC